>OY796675.1:49821111-51186611 GCA_963680715.1 Tetragnatha montana
AACTTTTGCCTAAAACCTGGAAAATTAAATTACTTATAGGTTGTTTTTGAAGGAAAAAAACTTATGGGCAAAGCAGATATAAGACGGCAGCTTTAAAGCTTTAACAGAGACAAAAATTCACCTACTCAAGTAGTTAGGGGTTTAAAAGAATAATAGACACTCTTCATGGGTGCCACTCTTCCGTCTTTCTAAAAGTTACGGAACGTAATTCCGTCTTGGGTTTATTACAAAACTCAAAATCAGCTGAATGACCGGAAGCGATTTGTACTAAATTTCAGTACTTACATCGCACATTTTGCCCACAAATAAGGCTGTTTGACTGAGATACAGCTTTAACTTAAAATTTAAGGACCTATTTAATTGTTCATATATTTTATAAGTTTTTCAATTTAAAAAAATTGCTAGACTAGGGAAAAATGATTAAAAAGATAGTTCAAAGTTCCGTCTTGCAATATTCGAAGAGTGGCACCCATGACACTCTTTGTTCCCTCCTGAAGTAATTCCGATTTTAAAGCAGCTTGGGGAAAATATTTATAAAAACTTTATTTTAATTATCTTGCATTTTAATGAATTTTATTTGCAGATTCATCTGAAAACAAGGATATCTCTGAATGTTCAAATATAATTAAGAGTTATTTTCAAGGTACGAATATGTGAATTTGGTATTAATATTTATTTTTCTGTGGTCTATTTAGTCATATTTTCTATATTGTTAAAGTAGTAGCCTTTTAAAATATCAATATTTTTATTGTCTTGCTTTTATTACTTTTCTCTATGTTATCACTGCTTGTAAAAAATCAACAAAACATTGAAAACTGGATTTTTTTAAAACTTAAAACTTATATGGGTGAAAAACTAAACCATAAGATCAGATTATCTGATCTTCAGTTGTCCCGATTTATAAACAAATATTATAACTTACACTCCTGTTATTAATATAATACTTTCTTAATGACATATCCATAGATAATCAGATTGGTGAAACCAATTGAGGATTTAGAAATTAATACAAGCATTAAGAAATGTTATTTTCTAAGAATCAAAGATATTCACATCCTCAGTTGTTTAATGAGAGGCAGTAATGCTACTAAGTGTCAGAAATTTGATTATTCCATGGATCTGCATTTTGTGTAGGTCCTCTTTTAAAGAAACATTTTCTACAATGAACTGTACTATGAAGGAATTGTATCTGTTCTTTCTTTTGTGTTGCTGGGATCAGACCTGCTTTTTCTTCAAATCACTGGATTTCAGTGATTTTTACACTGCCCAATCATTATCAGTTAAGATACATCCTCTGCATTTTCTCTTCTGATCTCTCTTCTGATGCCCATGCACTATTGGGAAGCCTTGATTCAAAGAGAAGAATGGAAGGGTCTATCCCAGTCATGGGCAAAGTGCGGCCCGTCGGACGAGTAAACCCGGCCCGCGGCATGGTTTTGAATAACCCCTACAATTACACATAAGACATAAAATGTTTTTTATATGACCACCATTTAGCTTCACTACTGCGAATCAGCTTATCCCAGTTTCTACCAGATTTTGAAAACGTTTAGAAGCTCAGTATCACAGTTTCATCAGTCACATGCGCCTTCATACTCTTCTAAAGAACAATCGATTTTGTAACTTTTTTTTTCCAAGTTTTTACCATTGTAGCATATAACATCAGTTGTGTGTGATGTAAAAATCTCACTTTAAAAATTATCACTAAAAAAAAATTTTTTTTGTTAAATTTTTTGTTTCCGGCCCGCCTAGATAATCTTTTTATTTTATCTGGCCCTCCCCTTAAAAAGTTTGCCCATGTCTGGTCTATCCAAAATGCATTTGATCAAAACTCTAGTTGTGACACTAGTCATACTATGTCCAGATCTTATTGAAGTTTTTGGAGTTGAAGGCTTGGTTTAGTTCTGTCACTAAGTTTCATATAACCATGTCCTTTTCTTTAATTTCTCTTGCTTGAAATAACTTTTGGCTTTACTGTGTATTTGTATTTTCTTCTCAGGTATTTAATTATATATTTATGTATGCAGGCTCATTAAAAAAGATTCAAGCTACTCATCAGAAAATAAATACCCTTAAAGGTGTTGAAATGAAAGACTTTTTGGAAGATTTGTCTAATACTACTGAGGTAATTTATTTTCTTAATAAATTAATGTGTTTGTTGTTTGTATTGGTTTTCATTTTAACTTTTATCATTTTTAGATTTATTTTAAATATTCTTGTTCCTAAAACTTTTATGTATGATGTAATGATATAGACATTTTTGCTTACCTATGCAAAATGCATTGATTTTTTTTATTACTTCGTAATCTTCTAATTAAAAATATATATATATGTTTCAGATTTTCAGTTTTAGTACAATATTTGTAAGCATCTGTCACAATATCTTGAAACCACTTTGGATTTCTCAAATGAGGAGAGGTAAAAAGAAGAAAGAAAGTGCACCTCAAATATCAGTGAGTACAATTTATCAAATGCAAAGAACCTCAGATTTTTTAGCTTTAAGGGACTTAAAAGATTTTGATGCATGAGCAAAACAAGTTAAACAATTTTGGTGAATGGTGTTTACCCATTGATTTCTAAATAGTATGTATAATATCAGGGGTCTGTCTAGGATTTTTTAAAAGGTACCTATTTTGTGAAAATTTAAGTGCAAAATCAACTTAAAAACATGTACATAATTTTTAAGCATTAAAAACAAAAGAAAATTTAGTCTACAAAGAGTAATAATCTACTACTAAGAGAATATAGCTTACTAGAGAACTTTCTTTCAAAAATGTATTTTGTGTAGGTGCCTTTTTTCCTCAAACTGAATTTGTGAAAGTACCTATTTATCAAATGTTGAATTTGTGAAGGTACCGCAAAATGGTAGTAAAATTAACCTGAACAGACCACTGAATATTATTGTTATTTACCATAAAAAAAACTCAGTGTTTTGTTTTGCTCACCTAATAGTGGAATTTTCATTGAAGGAATTTCATTTATGCCGTATCCATACTTGCCAACTTTTACGGATTGTCCGTAAAGTTTACGGAGTTTCGTCTAGTTTTACGGTTCGTCTAGTTTTACGGAAGTACGGATGGATCAAAAAATTTTACGGATTTTGCCATGAAAATGAAAAACCTTCGCGACGTAAACGATTTTTCTCTAATATCGTTTTATTTCAAAACTAGATTCCTCTGCTAATCCCTTTCTCAATTTTGGTTCTTTCATTGAGTGAAATTTGGAATTTTTTGCAAATCTTTTTCGGATTTGTCCGCGAGTCTTGGCGCACGCTTACTCGGTAAGTTTGCTTCTTCCCGTGTTCCGATCGCTATGCGGAAAAAAACAACTTTTCCGAAAACTTACAATCGCCTATAATCATAATATTTTATCTGAAATTGATTCCAAACAGAAATTTAAACAAAATAGTTTGGGAAAAAGGTACAAGATAGTCAGGTAACACACCAAATTGGTTTGTAGCATGAATTTTGTGATGGGGGATAAGTCAGTTTGTTGTCAGATAGGTACTATCCAATTGAAGTAAGCTGATTATAAGCTTGTAAAAATTTAACTTAACATACTTTTAAATTTAAACAAAGAAATTTCACAATTTTCTTCAATTATGTGAAAATTTTAAATACTTATATTTAGGTAATAGAGCATCAATCTGTACCTTTTTTTTTTGTTTGAAGCAATTCAAATTGTAGTTTTGTAACGTTACGCAAAAAGTTTAACTGATGCAAGTTTTCAAAAGTTGGCAAGTATGCATATCTGTTTTCTCTGATGTTTATATTTACTGTTGTTTACGGATGTAAAATAAAATAAAGATGATTATTATCATAGATCTATTATGTAATGTATAATAATAATAAATGTTATTCTAATGTTATATATATAATATTAATGTTTTTTTCCTAGCTTGGGAGCTAAATTTTATTAAGCTTATTTTTTGTTTATATGAATTATAATATTGTTTTCCCTTCAGCTTTGCCAGATAGAAAAATGTAATACTTTGTTTTAGCTATAAAAACATGGAAATTTAAATTAATTGGTAATAAAAAATATGTAACTGGTTATAAATCTATTAAAAATGAAGGCCAAATTAGCTGCCTTCCTTAGCATTTCTTGCTTCAACTTTTAAGCTCAATAAATTTTTCTGTTTTATTGTAGCCAGAAACATTTCAAAACCTGACCGATTTAATAACTGAAATGGAGTTATCAGGATGTAGATTACTCGATTTGCTCAAAGAAATTGATGTTACTCAACTAACATGTTTATATGTTGACACATCTATGTTAGAAAAGGATAATTTTGTACAGGTAAATGTATTATATTGATCTTTCACAAAAAAATTGTTCAATTGAAAGCTTTTCTTTCCTATTATTTATTAATATAATAAGAAATTATTAAATTGTAAGTATAATAGAAATATTATTTATAGTATAATAAGAAATTTTTATATTGTAAGTATAATAAAAATATTATTTATAATATAATAGTAATATTAATTACTTTCTGATCATTAGAGGTAAAGTTTAAAGGGCTTACAACAAACCTAGCTGAAACTGGAGAGACATAAAATAAATTCCCTCCAGATATTGTCATAAGTGCATGTATATCTTTGTATTTTTATAAGACATGGAAAAGCTGGGGGGGGGTATTATAAATACATGCAAAACATGAAAAAATAATCTAACTTTAAATGAGTTGTGGACTGAGTTAAATATTCCTTCATATGAGATGTTTAAAGAAAACTTTTTTGTTTGTAATGTGGGGAAAATGTAACAGCTTTTCTCTAAGCTAATTAAAAAACTGAATTTGTGTATTATATTGTTTAATTCTTTTGTACAAAATGTGCTTGAACTGGAACTTGGCAATTCTAGCATTAAACAAATCTAATATTCTAAATTTATTGAACTTCATGTTTTGAAACAATTTATGGTGATTTGTGAACTTATCTGTGACTTTCTTTCTTTCCAGAATCACGACTTAAACTCTCTAGTTCTAGAATTCAAAGATAGAGTCCAATACAGTTACCAACAATCTATAAAAGAACTCAAGGAGTTACTGTGGTCTAAAATAAGATACCTGCAGTCCTTAAAATGGTGATGTGCACACTTTTCAGCTATTCCTACTGAACTATGCAAGGCATTATGAAAATACTCAATGTGAAAATGGAACTACATGCAGCCACATTCAAATGGTTCCAAGTCACAAAAAACTTTACATAGAACCATCTTGTTCCTCATCTGTTTTTATACTCTGATGTATATGACTAATGCCATGTGTGCTAAAAACAGCCAAAGGACAGATAATTGAATTATGTATTTTCCTAAATTAAAATAAACTTTTTATATAACTAATGAAGATGTGTGATTCTTATGCAGCCTGAACATAGATGTAACTAGAGCAGCGCTAGAGTTGGACTTTTACGAAAATTTACATTTGTCGTCCAAGTTATGTGGAGTGCATCCTTGCCAAGTCACTCCATGTTTTATCAAGCTGATTATTCATTGCATCTCTTGGATTGCAATTCTAATGGTCATTTGTTCAAAATTTAATATGTCTATTCCTTATATTCAGTTGGCACTTGTAAAATTTTGCCTTATGAACTCAAATTATGGTAGTGATGCAATCTCTTGTAATATTAGGTAAAAGAAATGAGTTTTCTTTACAAACTCACTGTACTAATTTTCTCTAAAATTTATATTACTTTTACCCTTAGTTTTAGTAATGCAAGAATATATAATGTATTAAAACTTGATTGGGTAATTAACTTAAAAGAATTTTCATAATGAATTTCAGTACCTTATATTTATTACAGTCATTTATTTATATTTTTGGGTGTTAACTTAAACATGTGGATAATTGGTTGCAATTGAATAATTTAGAAAGTATTCTTCCCTATATATGTGCAGATGTATTGGAGTTTTTGATATACTTATTTGTAGGTTCGAAACAAATTGGGAATTTTCTCTCTTGCTCCTCTTTTATAATAGAGACCCAATCATCCAATAATATTATCTTTGGATATATTGAGTTTAATTTTAAAGAAAAGTTTCTTCACTATTTGTATGTATGCACAGAATCAAAAGAATGTAGACCTGTTGCAGCCCTAAAATTATCGAAAAATTCAATTTGTTATTCTTTATTACAATTCTATCTTATTCACATAACAGTTTGAACTATGGTGTTAATCCCTATTAGAAAAGTTTTTAGTCTCAATACATTTTTTCTTTTTTGCTGCAAAATATTGTAGTTTAAAAAAATTTTTAAGTTTTTATTTTTAAAATAATTTCCCTGCACGTATATTTCAAGTTCTTTATCGCCACACATTTTTTATTATCAGTAAAATTAATTAATTGATTCCATCGTGGTTTATGTTGATTAGAATTAAACTCAAATAAACCAACTTTAAGAAATTAGTCTAAAAATGGAATATGCTTTTGACCAAGTAATTGATAATGAGTTAATTGTAGAAATGGTTTCAAAGGAAAGGAAAACTACCAGAATTGTGTGTCTGCTTTAAGGTTATACCTTTGTTACTACCCTAATTAAGCTTAGCCTATTTCTGTACTTGAGAACTGGGCTACTGTTTGTTTCTAGATCATAAAACTATTGAAATTGTAGAATCTGGGTAAAGTTTAAAGGTGTCATTTTTAATGTGAATACCTATACTCAAAATTTTCAGAACTTGAAGGCTTGCTTTAAATTAGTCACTAAAATTGGAAACCAATCCTGCTTTACACAGGAATCTGATTCTTATGTTTTCAAACTTTTATGATATAGAAATAAGAGTTTTTCTTTTAAGTACAGGTTGGACATTCTTGTTTTTAAAGCTAATCAAATGAGGCCTTTTTACTTCATTTATATTTTATGGTATTATCCATTCACTTTGCATTGATTTTACTGTTAATTATTTAATGAAAGTTTATTCATTTCTCATCATGCACACTTGTTTGTATGTATTAGAATTTCACCAATATGCTCTTTTGTATTTTGTTTCATATTTGGAATGATCTAATGTAATTCTTTCCATAAAACCAGTATTATCATCATACAACCTTTATCTCCAGTTTCTGTAAGGTTTGAAACAATCTGTTAAACTTAACAAATCACTGAGGTTGTGATTTTGCCAAGATTCAGCCCCTTATTGTTTCTATGCACTGAATTCTCAGATGGGCAATCAGTTTATTGCAATTTATAAACTCAAAATGTTGTAACTGTTATTTTAGTAATAAAGATTTTGTAATTTATTACTTAAGTCTCTAGAAATGTTATTTTTGGATAATGCATCCCATTGTTTGCTCTTCAAAATAATAGTTATCTGTATAAAATGGTCAACATTTTCCACCAAGATATAGAATTTTATGACATGCTACAGATCTTGCCTTTCCACCTTGAAACATCCATTAAAATCAAGTGCAAAAGCCCTTAGTGCAAACAATGTGTTGATTAATAGACTACTGGGCAAGTATTTTGATTTGGGATAATTTTGATCGAGATATTAAATGCAATAGACATTGTGCTAAACTTATGATCTACTCAAAATTAATGCAGGGTAAAGTAGACATGGTATTAAATTAATAATGGTAACATACAAAAAGTATTTGAACTTATTTAAATGAATAAATAAAGATAATGTGTAGTAAATATTTATTCAGATTTTACAAAGGGACTTGAAAATTAAAATTTTTGAAATTTAAATTGAAATAAAAGCTATATTGTTTAAAATCTGTACGAAGAATCTGATTAGGGGATAGTTGGAACTTATTCCAGATGTAAAGCCTAGAGAAGAAACTTTTTTATGCTAAACCAGGGCCGTAACCAGACTTTTGTTTCGGGGGGGGGGGTTTGACTCAAATATTTTCTGAGGTACCTCCTTACGGGTACTTTTATACGTTATGTTTTAGATTACAACACTGGATTGAAATTTTGATGCACTAAATTTCAAAATTATACAAACAGTATGAATTCCAAGTAAAAGGGGGATCTGGGGGGCCTCCCCCAGAAAATTTTTGGAAATTTGCCCCTCAATAGAGTGTTTTAGCTCATTTTGAGACCCCTTAGACCTTAGATTACACTCAAAGAGCACCACTTATTGTAAGCGGCCGAATTTTCAAGGTAAAAAGAAGGTATATTGTAATAAATGACAAAATGTTGAGGGGGTTTTGGGGTTCCTACTCCAGAAAAATTTTTGAATTTTTCCCCTAAAAGTGACATTTTAACTCATTTTGAGACACTTTAGGTTACATCAAAGAGGACCACCACGTAAATCACACAAGTTTGAAGGAAAAATCGTACTTAATAGATTTCAAAATTTCGAGGGGGTTTGGGGGTCCTCCCCCAGAAAAATTTTGGAAATTTTACCCTTAAAAGTAGGGTTTTGACTCATTTTGAGACCCTTTGGGTTATACCCGAAGAGGATCGCTCCTTGTGAGACATATAATTTTTAAGAAAAATAGCTGTATAAAAATTGATGTCAAAATTTCGGGGGGGGGGGGGGTTTGAACCCCTAAAACCCCCCCCTTGGATACGGCCCTGTGCTAAACACTAGCTGTTTATTTATTGTTGAATTAATGAGGTTAAAAATTACTAATAGACGACATTAGTGTGACGTCACTTGCTTGTTTGGAAACGTTGATTCTATCCGTGATTGGTTCCGTGATTGGAGGTAAATCCGTACCAATCCGTACGGAACCAATCACGGATGGAATCTACGTTTCCAAACAAGCAAGTGACGTTTTGACTAATGTCGTCTATTAGGTATAATTCTAAAATTACCCTAACAATTAGTTTATCTGAAAATAAATTTAGTTGGATCTAGCTAGAGAGATGTTGGCTCTCAATTTTCACAAAGAGCGCAATCTGTTGTTTAGACTTAGACGTCCAAATCAATCAAATGATAATCCTCAAAAATTTGTAAATGATTTAAAATGACAAGCATTTGTTCGTTTCATCGAGGTTAAATTAAGCCCCTATTTTATGGGATAACGGTTGGGCAAAGTGACGTGACGACGCTTTGGACATTCAAAGAAAGGTCGAATTGGGGTTAATTTTAATAAGGAGTTTTGAACTTTGTTCCAAAAGCAAATGGTCTCATTTAAAACTCAAAAAGAAGGAAAAGAACCTTCTTTTTTTACATGGAAATCGAAAAAACATGGAGTATGCCGTGTGATAGGGGCCCTGTTGGCGCTGGGATCGCATTAAACCACTGATTAAACTCATGCCTCCCTTGTCCACTGAGCCCAAAGCTTGTCCCTGAGCCCAAAGCTGAGCCCAACTGAGCCCTTGTCACGATTTGCAGTGCTGCCCTCTATCATACGATGACATTTGAAAATAGTGTTTTGGACCCTCTGTTCGGCCAAAATTGAACTTTTACATAATAAAATTAGAAGGTGGAACCGTGGAATGCGTTAGATTATCCAATTTTACTTTTGCTTGAATTATTCAAAATAGACAGGCGTAAAAAGGATAAATTAAATTAAAATTTGGGAATTTAAAAAATTTTTGTACTGAAAACTTCTCAACTCTACACACATCTCTCTGGCACTGTTGTGTTCCGCTCCTGATTGTTTTGGCGTTTTCAATTTCTTGTTCAACGATAACTTCATTAAGTCCCAAATATGGAATTTGCTGTAGAAAAACTAGAAGTTTTGGTAAGTTAATATTTCGATTAAAACATATGATGATAGAGAATTTAGGAAGTTGTTTTCATTACCAACATGTCGGCTTTTGCTAGGTAAAATGTATCCTGTTTGTTTATTAGGTATTGTTTACACTCATTTAAGTGAAATTCTGGATAAAAGGTTGACTTTTAAAATACTTCATATTCTAAATTCAATAGCTTATAACAGATCAAATCCATTGTACGCCTAAAAAGTTGCAATATATCTGTTTTCTTTAAACTGTGCATCTAACTTTCGATTCTTGTATTCAATTCATAAATTAATTTGGGGTAAAACAAGATAAGAGATTATTTAACTTACTCCAAAGTATTTATCTGTGTAATAACATGCTTCAAAATAACTTTGTATTATTTTTATTAAGATTCCTTTGTTGGAACAATTGTCTTGCCTATCATTTTTAGCATTTCAAGCAATACCAGTGTACTATGTTCATGACCACCTAGATCTGTAGGCCAGAGCTCTGTCTCTTAGAAGTAACGTTTGTAGACCTCTGAGCCATCCATGCTGATTTTTGCTCTAAGTTTCAGTGTATGGCTCAAATATTTCAAGACTTGAGGCCTACAGACATTATCACTGATGTTTGAGTGCACTGACCTTCTTTGGGTGGTTACGGGGTGTAGATTCGATAGTTGGATCTGGTTAGCGAACTTAGAGGTAGATAAGTTGCCAAATCTGGCAATAGTTTCCTTGGTTTACAGTTTCAGGCAACTTTGTTTATGAATTAAGTTTCATGCTAACTTGCTGATATTTGTTCTCCATCTATGTAGTACATACTTTAGGATTAGCTGGGCAGAAATCTCTCCAATCGGGTTATATTGGCAACATTGTATTATTTACACATAAAAATGTAGCAAAAGTTGAAAGAAACACTGTTAATTGAGAGATATTTTACAACACTTTAGCATGTTGCTGTGGGAGCTGTTTATACACATGGCAGCTGGAGGACTCTTTCTAAAGCTGATCTGTTTTTTGATTACTGTTGGCAATATAACCATAAAACTTCAGGGGTCTGTCTAGGATTTTTTAAAGGTACCTATTTTGTGAAAATTTAAGTGCAAAATCAACTTAAAAACATGTATACATAATTTTTAAGCATTAAAAACAAAAGAAAATTTAGTCTATAATAAGTAATAATCTACTACTAAGAGAATATAAAGAACTTTCTTTCTAAAATGTATTTTGTGAAGGTGCCTTTTTTCCTAAAACTGAATTTGTGAAAGTACCTATTTATCACATGTTGAATTTATGAAGGCCAAACGGTAGTAAAATTAACCTGAACAAACTAGTGAACTTGATGCTTGTGCCCAGCTGATCCTTGTACCCTGATGCATTACTGAATGAGCTTCGACATATATATACTCAATGTTGCCCTCAACACATATACATACTTGCAACCTTTATCAGGGGTCCGTTCAGAATAAATTTGGGTCAGTTTTTGGACCATTATAATATTTCATGTGGAAACGGACCCTTCACAAAATATTTTACCTTGAAACAGCCCAGCAAAGTATTTTGTCAGTTTCATCAGGAAAAAATCATGCTAATAGTTTTGAAATAACCTTAATTTAACTTTTTAGGAGCTGGCTAGTTCTAATTGCAGGTAATGCTCAAATTATTCTTCTCATCACAGTTCTGGCAGCCAACAACAAAGTTCTTTTGCTTATTATATGAATGGAAGGGTGGTTACTTTTTTTTGCATAATAGCGATTAAGTACCAAAAATTTTATTGTGTTTATCAGTTTTTTTTTATTGTGTTCTTTTTAAACCCTGTACCAATTCTTGTTTTCATTTTCATTTTGAAATATCTTTAAAACAGTGTTTCCCAACGTGGGGCACATGCCCCACTAGGGGGCAATACAAATTTCTAGGGGGGCAATTTGAAAATTTATAACCAAATTGCCTCCCAGGAGGGCCATGGACCACCAGGTTTTATTTACTATTCAAGAAAGATTTTCGAAAAAATAAAAGACATGGGGGGCATGGAAAATTTAAAAAAGGCTTTGGTGGAACATGGACCGAAAAAGGTTGGGAAACACTGCTTTAAAGATATCCGGCATGCAGATAATATGTAAGTAAGTTAAAGTACCCAAGAGTGAAACTTCGTTAATTAGACGTTACATTAATTTACCCTTCTGGATATCCATGCTTTTTTTTACCAGCACAAGTTTTAGGTTTTGGAACTTAGGTACTATGCCGTCGACCATGCTGCTGAATTAAAAAACGTAGCCTAGATTACGTACACTAGATTTTGCCAACATTAGAATATTAATTTTTTCATTGATCTAACAAATAATTTCAAAATTAAACTTAATAATTAAGCTACAAAAATGCTTTAAATCAAAATAAAAAATTATAGTAAATAATAATATAATAAGAAATTATATTGTATAATTATTTAGGTGGACTAAACTCTTTTAAGTCCTTTAAAATTTAAATAAAAATCAATTTATCCCATTTCCAGTTTTTGATTTACAGCTATTATAAATAAAACAAGAACCTTGTTTATTTGTTGCCTCGTTTTTGGGAACTGTATCTGGCAATTACTTTTGCTCTTCATTGACTTTTGACATTGCCATCTTCTAATATTGGGATTAAGGCCGCTTTTTGGTGACTTTGGCAACATTTTCATTTTCTGATTCAGTGGCACAGGTCTACGGTGTAGTAAGTAGGTAAGTACCTGCATTCTAGATACATAGCTGCCAAGTACTCCGATTTTATCGGAGTTACTCCTGTTTTTGGTTTCTTCTCCGATAATCCGATTTTTCCCTAAAAACTCCGATTTTCGCGATTTTTTAAAAATACTTTTGTTGCAATCGTAAAAGATAATTTTAATTTCTAAAATCCTTGAAAGTTATTTCAAGGTATCTACTAATTATGTGAAAGTCCTGAAATCTTATTACAATCCAAAATTTCAATGAAAGATTGCGAATTTTCATTTATGCTTCCAGACTTTTGCCTGTAAAGTTGGCATTTCGAATTTCTATGGTGGGCTGAAAAAACAATTTAACACAGTTTTGGATGCCTTTAGTTGCAACTTATGGCTGATTTTTTTTTCATTTACTTTAAGAGGGATGTTGTTTTTGTTTCTTCATAGGTTTTAGTTTTTTTTATCTGAATTATTTGTGCTTAGTAGTTCAACTATTAACTAAAAAAGCAGCCTAAGTTTTAAATTGTGACTGAAAAATAGGTGGGTGTGCTTTCATATGTAGTCTGTGAAAGTACTCCTATTTTTTTCCCCATCAGGTTGGCAGCTATGTAGATAGCATTTCTTTAATTGGATATCAGCTTTGCTACATTTCTAGTATTTAAAAAATGATGACTATGATTCAGAAATGTTTATTCTGGTGTATTTTATCCAGGGTGGGGGAAAAAAATGTGTGTTTTTTTTTTAAACATTTCTTTTACCATCAACACAGAAATTCTAAAAAAATCCCATGATTTTAAAAGAAATTAAATTAAGTTTTTAAAATTGAAAATGGATTAAAAAGTTTAAGATACGAGCTGAACATTCATAAGTTATTATAATAAAGGTATATGAATGTATTCTTATTCCTTTCAGTCCTTTTCAGTTCATTGCATATTTTTATAACATTAGCAGTGTTGATCAATTAAAATATTAAAATCAAACATAAAGAACAGGTCAATTATAAAAAAATATGATTTTTAAACAAGTTGATTTGTATTTTTTAAATAACTTTCTAGAAAAAAATCAAACAGTAAAGCAGTTGGAAGTAAATACTAAGTTTTATATACCTACTAATGCCATCTGTTCATATAAAAAAGAATTGCTAAAAAAGGACATATATGTGTTTTAAACAATGTTTTTTTTTAAATGTAACCCTGAGTTTATCTATTACTTAAATAACTTTAATTACTACATCTTTTAATTTAATGAAATAATAATTTAATTTATTCATTGTTAAGATTTTCATTCATTGAGGTTTTACATATTAAGTTAAAGTAGTAGTTTTTAGGGTTTTTGATTTAACTTCTTGTGAATTATAAATGCATTGTTACAGACAGTGTTGAATTTATAATTTTTAAAGACAGAAAAACTTTTTATTAAAATTTGAAACTTGGTTTTTAAATTGCACTAATTCTAAAGTGTATACTCTGACTGTTTGAATTAGTTTTAATCTGTGTGAATATTTGCTTTTGTGCAAGATTTTAATTTTTTGATATTTTTTATTCAGGTAATGCAAGCCAAAGTTACCTTGGATTCCATTTTATTTGAGCTAGAAGAAGAAATTTCCAAAGAAGCTGGAAGACAGGTTGGTACTTACTGACTTAAGTGATACATTTATCTTAAGTATCAAGACATATCCTCAAAACTCCTGATTAACTGATTACATCACTATGGGACTGCTGAACTCTCTCACAGAAAGGTTCCTCTAAGCTGCTATACATAGAGAAAAATCATTGGTTGAAGGAACGATTGAAAATGGTTTTAGATTTTGACGTTAAAACATTTTGTCAAAATTTAAGGGCCACCAAACCTCCATATGAGTGCCCTGTAAAAACTTGTGGTAAAATTTATAAAAGTTTTCCTGGAATACAGTTTCATTTATACAATTATGACCATGACAATCCTCCTGCTCAACATTCTCCTTCGTCGAAAATTAGGAAGAAGAAAGGGAAGTGGCATCCTCGATCAAACCGCCGCTCTCCCTCCCCCCTGCAAGCCTCTTCAAGCCCAAGGGAAACCTTGCGGTACAATGAACCTCAGAAGGTTGTGGAAGTAGATTTAAATGGACATGTGCACCAGTTGAACATTTGTGAACCAATAGAATTCGTCCTCCATGAAGGCACTGAGAGTGAAAAGAAAACTGATTCCAAGCAAGAGAAAATTGATGTAAAGCACACAAAGGCAAAAATAACAAAATCTAGTAAGCACTCTGAAGCTTCTAAGAAGCAGAGGGAGGCACCTAATGTTCCAAAGCTGCCTGAAGCGTCTTACCGAATCATCTCTGATTACAACGTCCCTGATGCTCCTCCAATGCCTACTGCCTATTACCGCTTCATAGAAAAGTCGGCAGAAGAGCTAGATGAAGATGTTGAGTATGATATGGATGAAGAGGACTGTGTGTGGCTGGATATCATGAATGATAGACGTAAGAAGGACGAATTGTGCGAGGTCAGTCCAGATATGTTTGAGCTGTTGATGGATCGACTCGAGAAGGAATCTTATTTTCAAAGTCAGACAACGGGGAAGGATCTAGGGCCTTCTATTGATGAAGATGCAGTATGTTGCATTTGCAATGACGGGGAATGCCAGAACTCTAATGCTATTCTTTTTTGTGATATGTGCAATTTAGCTGTTCATCAAGAATGCTATGGTGTTCCATATATACCTGAAGGACAGTGGCTTTGCAGGCGATGTCTGCAATCACCATCTCGAGCCGTTGACTGTGTGCTTTGTCCTAATAAAGGAGGAGCATTTAAACAGACGGACGATGGTAGGTGGGCCCATGTTGTTTGTGCTTTGTGGATACCTGAAGTGTGTTTTGCTAACACAGTATTTTTAGAGCCTCTAGATAGCATTGAAAATATTCCCCCTGCTCGTTGGAAGCTGTCTTGTTACATTTGCAAACAGAGGAGTGTTGGGGCTTGTATTCAGTGCCATAAAGCTAATTGTTACACAGCATTCCATGTTACTTGTGCTCAGCAAGCTGGTTTGTATATGCGTATGGAAGCTGTGAGGGAAAATAATGCCAATGGCACATCCTATAATGTGCGCAAGACTGCATATTGCGATGTGCATGCTCCGGCTGATGCCGATATGTGTCAAGAAGATGATGGCACTAAGACTGATACTTTCAAGAAGGCAAAAGCTAAAGCCAAATCCAGAGAAAAAATGAGGAAAGCAAGAAAAATACTGGCTGAAAAGCGAACTGCCGTTCCCATTGTGTCACTTCCAACCATTCCACCAGAGAGATTAACCAAGATATCCAGCTTGGTGACCATGCCAAAAAAGCAGGCGTTTTTGGATCGGCTGCTGAGCTACTGGATTCTGAAAAGACAGTCCAGGAATGGTGTTCCCTTGTTGAGGCGACTTCAAACTGCCCAGTCATCTAGAAGGGATCACGAGATCGATAAAGAAGGAGCATCTCTTGGTGAGCAACTGCAATACTGGCAGAAATTGAGACAGGATCTGGAAAGAGCTAGACTGCTTGTTGAGCTTATACGCAAGCGTGAAAAATTGAAGCGCGAGTACATCAGAGCTCATCAACTTGCTACAGAATTTGAAATTCAACCCCTCATTGTCAAACTACGAGGTGTTATTGAACAGCTCAAAGAAAGAGATGTTGGGGAAATTTTCGCTAAACCTGTAGATTTAAATGAGGTCCCTGATTATCTTGACTACATCAAACATCCTATGGATTTATCTACAATGCTGAAGAAAGTTGAAGCATATGAGTATCAAAGTTTTGATATGTTTGAAGAGGATTTCAATCTGATGATTAAAAATTGCTTATCCTACAATTCTAAGGATACAGTTTTTTATAAAGCTGCCATAAAAATGAGAGAGCAAGGTGGTTATGTGTTGAGGGAAGCTAGAAAGTACTTAAATGCGAATTTTGATTTTAAAACGGGGTTGTTTTTGGAGAAAGGACCTATTGTTGAAGAAGATATTAAAGACGACGAGGAAGAAGAAAATAAGACTGAAGATGCTACTTCTGATGAAAAAGAATTAGAGAGAGTATTGCGTAAATTAGATGAAACTCACAAAATGCCCCTTGGAATTTCTCGCACTAGGCGAATCAAACGTCTCCGCAGTGAAGCTAATATTCTTCGTAGAAAAATTTCTATTAGAGCTGCTATTAACCGCAAGAGAAAAAGATTGGCATCCGAGTCTATATTCAGTGAATCAAAAACTGAAGCACCTACAACAACTGGGTCTTCAGGAAAAGTAAAGTTAAAAGAGGAAGATGCAGATAACGTTGAAGAATCTAAATCTGAAAAAGATTCATCCAAATCAAAACCATCTACTGATAATGATAAACCTAAAAATGAGAATGAAGTAGGAGATAACCATAGAAAAAGAGGAAGAGGGAAAGACATTGAGCAGTCTGTATCTCCTTTACCCAAATGTGATTCCAGCCCAAGAAGTTTAACTCGTAACAGAACAAAAGCGAAGGAGACTCCAAATGAAGGTGGGGAAAAACCAAGTTCAAGATTAGAAGATACTTCTAATGAACTTCCACACTCTTCAAGATCAAGAGGCAAGAGAAAAGAGTCATTTGCAGAAAGTGAAGAGTCTAGCATACCTAATTTAAGAAACAAAGCTAAAGAGAAAAGTAACTTGCCTGATAAAAAAAATATCCGTACCCCCCTTAGACGGGCTGCAAAAGAGGGGCCAAATCACAATTTCATTTTATCAGACACTGATGATGAAAGAGGGTTTCCAGAGCCACCTTATTCTCCTCAAAAGGCTGTATTTTATGGCAGAAATCTCAGAAACCACAGTTCTGATGAGCAAACTGACACACCTCCTCCTCAGCCTCGTGTGGGTAGACCCCGGAAGTACCAGAAAACCATTACTAAGTATTTCTCAAAGATCAAGCCCTTATCTCCTCCACCTCCCTCTTTATTGAAGTCTTCAAAGACGAATCCTGAATCTGAATCAACATCTTCACCGGCTCCCAAGAGTGCGACTGTCACCTCCCCCAAGTCTTCCAAGACCACCTCGCCACCTGTGCTAAAGCCCCAGATATCTGTCAGTCAGAACGAAGCCCACTCGGACCAGTCTCCGGTCGATAAAGGGTCCAAGAAGTTGGGAAAAGGAGATGGGGCTTCTAAAAGCCCCTCGACGCCCAGAACTCGCCGCTCTATGGCCACCCGCCGAGAAAGCCTGAAGGAGGCCAGTTCCGAAGCCAGTGAACCTGAAACCGACAAGTCCACCCCGGATGTCAAGGAACGGGAGACGAGAAGTAAGAGTGCTAGAGCCCAGAGTCGCTCACAATCCGAAAGCGACATGGTTTCTCCACCTAGAAAGGGTCCGAGGAAGAGTAGGTCTACTAGTCTGACTGCTGAAACTGAAGCAGCCAAGAAAAGAGCATCTGGTTCTACCACTTCTCCATCTGTTCCCCTCAACCAGTTCACTGCGTCACCCCTTTTGCAGACTGACAGCTTCAAAGTGTACCGATCTAATACCCAAGATCATGGCACTGACTCTGATGACAATAATACCGAATCCAGTAGTATTTCGACAAAGAGCAGCTGCAGTTCGAGCTCTGATATGGGTTCAGACTCTGACAGCGATGATGAATCAAAGTCTGACTTGAAGAAGGGAAAGAATCTTTCATCTGATTTGAATTTAGAAGAGCAGCAACATTTAATTGAGCTGCAACCTCTGGACTTGGTATGGGCTAAGTGTCGAGGTTATCCATGGTATCCAGCTTTGATAATAAGTCCTGACATGCCGAATTCTGGGTACTTTCACAATGGTGTTCCGATACCTGTACCACCTGAAGATGTTTTAGCTCTCAAGTCCAATTATGAAGAAGATGTGTATTTAGTGCTCTTTTTTGACACTAAAAGGACTTGGCAGTGGCTTCCTCGAACCAAATTGGAACCCCTCGGTGTAGATTCAAAGCTTGACAAAGCCAGACTTGTGGAATCCAAGAAGGCAGCAGAGAGAAAAGCAGTGAAAAAAGCTTTCGAAAATGCCATTCTGCACCGGTGTCGGGTCACAGGGGAATCCACCATTATATCGAATGAATCGGACGAGGAAAGTTAAATTATGAAGAACATGTCTTGTAAAATACTGTTTCTATATCGTTATATTTATAATTTATAAAACTTGTAAAAAGTGTAAATTAGTAAGAAATTTCTAAAGGGCCTGGTGCCAAATCAAAAAAATGCATTTGATGATTTTTAAGAAAAAAAAAAGATCTTGTATAGTATTGAGTTATTTAAATACAAATGGATTTAATGAATTAAGCACCAGTGAACTAGCTGAAGAAAGAGTGAGAGCTTCAATGTGTATTCTACAGCAATAGATCTGTTTGTTCGCATCCCTGTTCTGTAGAAAGTGATGTGCTGTAAGGTAATATATTTGGCTTGATTTCATTTCTTAAGAAAGTAGACCATCTGTTTAATCTGCACCATCAGTTTCATATGATCAACAGAGAAAGAACTCTTGAGCATCCTTCACTCATCCATATTTGCCAAGTATTGCAGTTCTAGGTCAAACGAGACAGTTCAGATGCAAGTTTGTCTTGTGCAAACTACAAGCTTGCTGAACCCCATTATGGTAAGTCAACACCTAAGTACTTATTTGTTTTTAAGTTATCCAGTTTTGCACGAGTTTATTTTAGATTTTGATTAGTAAATGCTTTTTTTATGATAACAGCATGCATTCAGTTAGATTTTGAAATAATCCAACACACTTCTCCCACCCAAATACTACCTAGCATGATTACTTTTGATATGCAGTAGAACTCCGATAGAGCTATTCTTTTTGGGACAAACAATATATGGTTGTTTTAACTAAAGATCGTTATAACGAATATAATTACTACTGTGATAAAACAATCTGTACTTTTATTACCGGTCATTATAAAGAGGTTCCACTGTAGATATTTTGAATTGGTGTTGATGGATTAATAAGAAATTTACTTCTGTAAAATAAATGTTCTTTTCAATTTCTTTATATCTAACGTAATTTATTAAAATTATCTTCAAGTGTAGCTTTTAGTTATTGCCTAGCATGCTAGGAGTTATGTATTGAATAAAAAATCTCCTTACATAGCTCTTTATAGTTAAGTATATTTTTTAAGGTTATTGAGGGGATGCATTTTTTATGTAAATTTTAAATGAATTTTTAAATTTCATTAAACGGCGTCCCTTTTTTTCCTTGTATGGTTTTACCCAATGTTGTAGTTAGGGAGAATTAAGTAATTTTGGAGAAATAGCATGAAATTAAAACACTGAACTTATATCACTGAAATTTTTGATGCATAGATTTTAAGCACTTCAGGTGGATATTATAAAAATAACCCTGCTTGTCAAAATATTACATTCTGTTAAAATGTGATAATCTTTTTGAAGAAGATGTAGTAAAATGCATTAACTAAAAAGGCCCATTAAAAAATATGTGAATTTAATTTTAAATGTATTTTTAACAAGGTAAATGATCAGATAAAAGATAGGTATTTAAATAATTATAAAACATATTTAGACAGTTTAGAAGAGCACCTTGTGTTCCTTTTATTTCAATTATAAAAACTTGTTTTTAAATACACCTTTTATTCATTAGTATCCTGCATTGCACTGGCCTTTTCCCATAGTTTTAGTATCATTTAAATAAATCTATCTGAAATAATTTCTGTGCTGTGTTTATGTAAATTTCTGATCTTTTTACTTTCCTGTAGATAAAACCAAGTCACCTCATTATTGCTGTTCAAGAAATGCAAGAAGAGCTAGAAAAACTGGAGAAAGAAGCAACTGCTCTTCTTGAAAAGCAAGATGTAAGTATTGGACTGCCAAAAAATAATTTCATAAATTTAATACATCAACTTTAAGATGTAGGGTCTGTTTTTGTTTCTCTACGATTATCTTGAACAGGGGTGGATTTGGGAAAATAGCCCTCCCTCCTAAAAATCTGAAATTTCATTTTTTTTTTCATAATTAAATTAAGAAAAATTTGCTTCATAATAATATTCCCTTGAAAAATTCCTACATCTCCCTCCAATATTTTCTATGGCTATGCCACTGATCTTGGGAAAATTTTAGATTTGTATTCCCTTTTTCATCTCCCTATCTTATTTCATTCCCTATCTTATCTCCTCAAAAATTCTAAATTTTACTAACCATTTGGCTTTGATGAAGTTATTTTTGTAAAATTCTTATTCTGCTTATACTGAAAATCATTATTTAATGATAGATTTTAGATTGAAATTCTAAACATAATGTGACATTGAAGATAAATTTTAATAAAGCTGATTATCCCTGATAAAATACTATTTAGTATTTGCAGTCAAATTTGTTTAAACTGGCTTTTTGGTCAAGTTATGATAAAATTTGAACATAAAGCTAGAAGCATGTTTGTTTAAATAATCAGATTGTAACACTTTGATTATATTTTATGTAAATTTGCTTTCTGGATTTTTAAATTAAAAAACTTATTTTTATTTCAGACTGTTAAACAACAACTTGGTAAAACATTAGAAGTAGCCTGCAAAGAATTGCAAAATTTGCAAAGTAATGTAGGATCTGGTCTGACTGGATATAAAACTATTCATACTGATGTATCTGGTTCAGCATTGAAAAAGCATTTTGACAAAATGAATGTTTAACTTCTTTTTCAATGTTATCTCAAATGATTACTGAATCCCACCTAATAGTCTAAAGATAACCCTGTCACTTTTTACTGGGTTTTGAATTTGTATTCAGTTAGTATTAATTTAAAATTTTGTTACTAAGCCATACATTTCTTACTTTAGTAAAAAGTCACTATTATTTACCTTTTTATTCCATATAAAGGTTGGATTCCCAAACATTTTTATAAAAATTTCCACATTCTTTAGTTTAACAATTTTTTCTGTTTAAGAGCATTTTAAAGTTTTTTAAAAATTTAAATTTGTATGTATTCATGTGTCTGATTGAAACATCTAGACCTTAAGGTAAAAACAATTTTGCTACTTATGTAAAAGTCACATGTAAGAAGTTTAGCCTCTACTGCTACAGTATTAAATATGTTGAACTATTCAAAATGTTAAAATTGTATCAATTTTTTGTTTTGTTTTTAATTTAAATAGTACCTGTTGTACTGAAACTGATTAACTTTCTTCCCTTTGAAATTCAATTTTATTACTGAATTGTAACATAATTGTAAAGACTATTAAAATCCCAAATCCCTGCCGCAAAATTCATTTAATTTATCTTTTCTAATATTTGTAATCTTGGTACTAGTAAGATGTTGAAACTTTTCAGGCCTTAGGATTGCTCATTGGTTTTCTCATATGTTAAATACTGCATTGAACATTTTATTGAACTATAGTTACAGTATTTGTGATTTTTTTGGCAACTAATCTGTAAATATCATCAATTTTTTTATGATTTTCGATTGTGTTTTCTCCTATAATGTTTTAAAGCATAACTTTCAACTATCT
Source organism: Tetragnatha montana (assembly GCA_963680715.1). Classification (NCBI taxonomy): domain Eukaryota; kingdom Metazoa; phylum Arthropoda; class Arachnida; order Araneae; family Tetragnathidae; genus Tetragnatha; species Tetragnatha montana. The sequence continues at coordinate 49,842,897 of OY796675.1, forward strand.
GAAGTACATAGCTGAATTTTTTTCATGTGTTTTTCATGTTCATACCTGCACTGGGTACAATTATAGTGAATTCAAAATGTAGAATAAACATTTCTATGTAATAAATAGCATTTATTTTATTTAAAGATTGGTGTTTTTTTTCTTCAAAATATAAATAGGTTTCTTCTGAGGTCCACTGTAGAGATCATGAATTCAGTGCAGTTGATATCTCAAGTTTTTTATTTGCTTTGACTCTTACATAGAAAATTAAAACTTGTCAAATCAAAATAGTGAATACAGAAGTCCATTAAACTTTGCAAATGAACTGACAATAACATTTTCTTAAGACCTCTTAGGCAATTGTTCATCATTCTTGGACTGAATGGTTGTGTATAAGGATCATGAAATATTTCTCTTTCAAACATTGTTTTGGGTTTGGTGTGCAACAGTAGTACCTACCCCTACCTTTGACCCCTTCCTGCTATACTATAATATTTTCCTTTAATTTGGCCATTTACAAAAGCTTTTTCAAAATGGATATTACTTATAACCTTTTAATATATAATGTTTGTGATTTTTTCTTTACCTTATTTTTGTTTATTTAAATAGTATTTATCTCTTTAGTATTTAATACTAAAGAGAATCAGCAGAAGATATGTTGAAGGGATTCTTTACTGGAAGGAATCTGCCAAGTTCCTTTCATGATTACATTCAGGTTCAGTTGTAGTTCTCGGTTTTATTACTTCATTCTTCATAATTTGGTCACCTTTAAAAAATGCACAGCACATCTTAAATGAATTGTTGATTTCAGAAACCAATCAAATTTGTTGTATTTTTTAAGAAATCTGTCTAGGAACTCATTACATTCTATAAAGGCGTTTTTAATTTTTTTTCTTGTAGATATAATTTAAATTTTACTTTATAGTTGAAAGAACATTTAAAAACCTTTTTTCTTATAAAAGTTAATAACTTTTTACTTTACTGGTTTTTGCTATAAACAGATTTTAATAATTCACAAAAGAAATTTTAATTCTCAACCTTCTATGATTTGTCGTTTTTTATTTAACAAGTAAAATAAATATTTAATCTAGTATTAAAACACTAATCTTTTTAGAATTTGACATTGAAGTTTATTTTGCTTAGCTTAAGTCGTAAGTTAAAACAATTATCAATTTTTATAACTATGAAGTTCTTATAAAATTTTTCTGTTAATTTTGAAGAAAATTATGAAGTAATAACACCAATACACCTCCAATAACATGTGCAAATGGTACTTATTGCATAATGTTACTAATAAATTAGAAACATGCTTACCTATTAACTCCACTTCAAAACTTTTTTCTATCGTTGCCTTCTGAAATTTGTATTTATAATAAATCTTGTATCCAATTACCAGCACTGTATAGCCACACAAAATAACAAAAGAGTGCAACCAAGGCAGCAGATGAACTTCATTTTGTTCCTTTTAAAACAAATAACTGTGAGGTACAAACATTTATTCAGAGTACAAGTTCATTTAATTGTGTAATGACTAATCCAAGTGAGAGCAAAATGAATTTAGCCTTTGGAATTCCATTTAAAAATAATTATCAAGTTAATCAAAGTTTATTCCTAATTAAAGTGACAACACATCTTGTGCAACACCAGAACTGAATGGACTGGTGGTTATTTAGGTATTCAAGATGTTCATTATAAATACAACATTTGGTTTTAGCTTAAGAGGTATAGTTCAGGTTTAATAAAAATATGAATCTGTAATACATAGTTACACTCTAAAATGTTCCCTTTTAAAAATATCTCTTAATTTTAAGAGGTGTTGAGAAAAAAAGTTATTGAAAAGGACTTACTTTTGGTTTAAAAGACATCGAAATGACAGAGAGAGCTACCATACTGTTGTGCAAACTACACTGTATAGCAATGGTTTTCCTTGTAACTTGGTCCTGTCTTGAACTGATAGCCAGTATGTATCCAGCACTGAAGCCTATAAGAGGTATGCTTATGACTGCATAGGAAAGCTTTCTTGGTACATTGGTAAAAACCTCTGGGAAGCGTACTGCTATCAGGATCATGCTAGTTGTTGATATAAGGAAACTAGCTGAACTTCCAACCTTCAAAGAAAATTAAATTAAGCTAGAATTATTTATCTTCTGAATGCTTATAATATTTTTGTCTAGGAACCTTTCCATAATATCCTTATCATACTGTTTCCAGTATAGGTTGGAATTAAAAGGGTCTTAAAGCGCACCCAGTTATATCCAAACAAGGCGAACAGGGTGTGTTAATTGCTTTTGAACATGATCTTTAGACAACTCTAAAATGCCCCCTCCCTGTTTTTACTTAGTAATTTTTTCAGGTACCCTCTTTAGTACCCTCCAAAATCACAGTTAAGTTAGACTGAAGGAAGTCTTAAGGTATAGATATTTTTTAGTATTAATGAAGCTTCACACAAAACTTAGATTAATTATTGTACTCTAGTACAAGAGTGTATCAAGACTTCGTAATTTGTTTTTAATTTACTTTAAAAATTATAGTTTTATGTGCTTAAGTTTCTCAAATAAAATCAATTAAAAAAGTTAAAAAACAAAATAAATCAACATCGAAGTTTAAATTATTTGGTGGGAAGGTCTTAGGCCTGAATTTGAATTGGGTTGTAAGTTACAGAATCTTTCTAGTATTTGGGTCGTTATGTTTGCTTTGATTAATTTGAAAACAACACGTTTTTTACTAGAAATTTGAAATATCACCAATATTAAAAGAAAATATATCCTTTTTTTAAATAAAAGACAAAAATTTAAAAAATCTTATAAAATTCATTCTTTTACCTTTTTAATTATGTATGTTATCTTCCTTGATAATTTTTTCTTCACTATCATGGTGAGTAAAATGGGTGCGGTAGTATACAACACAGTCCATAATAACTTCTCATAAGGCAAAATTAAGTTCTTCGTTTGGATACTTTGCCCATAGATCCACATGTTGGCCTGCATCATGACAATAGTCAGCAAAATCGAGAAGAAAGTCATCGTCAAGCTTAAACATAAATAAAAATTTAGATTTACGTATTTTTCGTCCCTTACGGTTTAGCTATCAACTTGTTTATTAGCAAAATCACGATAAATTATTTAATAAATGTTGATATATAGCTTCCTACCATCTTCCCCATGCTATCTTAAAATTTATTTCCTTTAAATCCATCATTAGTATCCGATGAATGTTTGCTAGTTTGTTTAGTAAATGTGGATTTAAAGACCAAATGAGCGAAGAAAATTACCTGAGAGACATATCCCCTTTGAAAAAATACGTGTACAAATTAGAAAGAGCTTCATTTGAGCAGCATGCTAAGATAAAGACCGTTGTTGCGTGGATTCCAGTTATTGCTGTACTTCGCATCATTGCGTATGTTGTCAAAGGTATGATGAAGAATTGGGACACTATTCCTGTGATGATGTTAGCTGGATGCGTTATGTGATTCTTTATCTGAAAATATTGACAAGAGAATGTTTATTGTAACCTTTTTTTAGATCGCTCTCAACCTCCCAAGAACCATAGAAATCATGCATATTTGCTAGACATTCTTAACGGTAAAGAATATAAAAATTATTTTCTTTCTAATTCTAATTATTTCTTAACCATTTTATTCTTTAATTGTATGACGAAGGATGCTTAAGATAATTAATTTCTTGGAAAACTTGAAATTAAAATTTAAGCTAATAAAAGACAGTAAAAATTGCTAAAACCTCTAACATAGTATAGTAATTTTCAAAATAATCAGTTGAAATTCTTTAAAGTAACAAAAAATAGTGCTTACCTGCCTTAATGTTACGTCACAACCAGTGCATATCATAATCGAAACCAATGCGGCTATATGAAGACAGTCCACTAAAAATCTGAATTTATCATTCATAAGAAAATTCTCTTTGTGATATGTCGTATTTGAACATGATTTATTTTCAGAGCTGTGATTTAAAACGGTATAATAGTTATCCATTATTATATTTTTACTAATTCTTTTCACGCAATCCGACAGATCAAATATTTTTTGTGGATGCTTGGACCTATCACAACTAGTTATAAGTAAGATGTATGGGAATATAAAGGCCTAGTCCAGCATGAGAAAGTCATTTTATTGCTAATCATGGATTCCATCAGTAATAAAAATGCTTATCTCGAGAGTCGTGAAAGGAATAAAATGATGTGTGGATCCAGATTAAGAATGGGATGTTAAGATTATTTCATTCATATGGCTTTAGAAATTTTCAAATTTGAATCGCCAATTTTAAAAAGGGAATAAGAGTCCAAAAACCAAGTTTTGAGAAAATCCAAAAAAAATTGCAAAGTAATGGAATTTTCATTGTATAACCACAAAATATGTACTGAAAAATTTAGAACCCTATTTAGAGTACAGAATAATCATCGAAAAAAATATAAGTATATTAAAAAATGTTTTACAGTTGTAAAAAGTTGATGGACCTATTTCAACCTTATGAAATTTCAGATGAAAGAAAAATATTTGAAACCACTTTAAATGACAACTAGAACTATATATTATATTTCTGCTTAGTTCACAGCAAAACAGTGAAAGATAGAAAGACACAGACAAATAAAAAAAATATATGAAATTGAGTCATTAAAGCACTATTAATGGAGTCAAACATTCATTAGATAAAAAAAAGAGGAAAAAAAACACAATTTTAAATTAAAGTCAAATCTTATTTTGGCAGAGTTTACAGTACAAAGGATAAGAAAAGAAAGTAAATTAACTTATATTTCTAATTTAATTAAACAATTCAATGAATGGACATTTATTTCGCCAAATTCCTGGGGCTATATCTATCGATAGAGGGTAGTTATTTTTTCCCTCTTTACATTCATGTGTAGAGCGATGCTTGGAGATTTTTTTTAAGCACAAAAAGGTCAATTTGTTTGAGCACAAAAAGTCAATTTTTATTTTTTGAACTTATTTTATTCCCTTTTTCAAACTGGCGATTCATTTATGCTTGCGGAAAAAATGAGTATACCCTTTTAAACTAGTGACTTATTACATTTAATTCCAAATCACCGATATGAATTGTTAGTCTCATGCGGATTTGTCTTGACATCTTTTAATTAACTAGAGAAGATTTACATCATGCCTGTGAACCCTTAAGCTCTACAGATCTGCATGTGGTTTGATTGGATTTTCACTTTTTATCATTTTCTCGTGAATTTTAAAAGAGCTTTCATCCTTTGCATTTAAATCAATGGCAAATGCAGAAAAAAATTTTGGGAGGAGGAGAAATCGGAATGTTGGAAGGAGGGATGCGCGAAATAATTTTAGTCTTAGGATATATCCTGCGGCGTCCCTGCTTTTTAAGAATGTTTTTCCCTACTCCTATTTATGGTCCACTAAGACAATTTTTAAAAATGAAGTTTACCTTTCAACTAATTTGTGTTATTTATGATTTCCATTAAACCCCAGGTAGACCCAGTCCGTTTAGATCAGTGGTTCCCAACTCAAAGAAGTCCGCGGACCTTAAAGTCTAAAATTGGAATCTTCACGGACCACCATTTGTAGATTAAAATCCTTTTCTTCACAAAATTTTAAAATGAAAGTTTATTATCCATTAATAAGCATGGGATTTTATATCATGCTCTAAAATCTAACTATATTTTAAGAAAAATTTAATTACATATCATGAGTATTAGTAATTTTTGTTGCGAGATAAGTAAATATTCGGAACCTACAATTGCGTCTTTTTTACCGCAGTCCTAGAAAATTTTAAATAGTATTTATAATTCAAGAAAGAATTGTTATTAATTTAGTGGTGACTGTTATCCCCACAAGTTACAAAACTGAAAGTATAATTCAATATTTTCTTGTTCAATTCATTCAAATTTCTATTATTTATAGGAATATTTTTTTTGTGTGCTTCCTTGTCTCTCCGCGGACCACTTCCAAGACTCTCACGGACCACCGGTTGGGAACCACTGGTTTAGATTCTAGGTTTACATCAAGAAATAAGTTTGGAATAAGAATTAATGTATTTATTATCTCTCTATATTAAAAAAAAAGTAACGGTCACCGCCGCCGCCGCCGCTGTCGCCGCCGCCGCTGTTTCAGAAATTTTTATTTTTTAACTCTGACCTCTCACAACGTAAAAACTAATTGACAGAAATTTATGAAATTTGAAAAGTTTGTAGAGGAATGTTTGGAGAACATTCTCGAATAAAAAGCTAATTGATGTGATTATTAGTTCTGGGGTATTTTTAAGGTCAAAGTTAAAGTTTTTGTTTTTTCGCCGCGTAATCGCGTTCAGCGAAAACTATTAGCAGCAGAACTTTGATTTTTCGCAACCTCATACTCTGATGTCTGAAGATGTGCACTACGTCGCCCTTTTTTTGAATTTCGAATTTGTTTTAGAGTAATTAATTTTTAAAGTTTCGAAATTTTTGTTACTTTTTCGGTTTTTTCGATCTAAAAGAAAAACTAATCACAATGGGAGTATGATTTTTTAAACACTTATGCTCTTATTTTTTAGAAAAAGATTAGCGTTTAATTCTTTGAAAAATTCGAATTAGTTGTGGAATTATTAAGCATCAAAGTTTCATTTTTTTCATAGTTTCACTAGGTCCTCATCAGACGCGTTTAATGTTTATTGGAGATTTTTTAAGTGTTATTTTTGACGGTTCACTAGATTGTTACGAGCACACGTGCACATTATAAATTGAAATGTTTCTTAAATATATGTTATTTCTACAAGATAATTGATGATTATTAGTAGACTTTCTGGATATTTTTTTAACATTTCAATAAAATTATTGATGAGCAAGAGATAGAGCATTCTCACATGACGTCACTTGGAGGACAAAAACAACGTTGCTAAGGCCGTTGTTAGGTAAAGTCATGTGATTGAAAATGCTCTATAGGTATTTTCCGTATTACAAGAGGCTTAATTAAGCCGAGAAAAGGGTTGTGCTGGATTGTTGGGATGAACAAGCGAGCTCTGCTCGCTAAGATCGCAAAGCGATCTGAAAAGAACTGCGAAACAGTTACGGGGGTTAGTGAGAGACAGCTCACTATGTAGTACCATACTCACTATGTGTCTGATTTCTTTTATTTTCGACTATTCACTTAATACACACGCGCATACTTTAAAAATTTTCTGGAAATTAAAGTTTTTTGAAGTGCATGTTTTTTCCTTATCTAGGAAAGTAATATTTCAGCAAAAGGGTTTTTTTTTTGGGGGGGGGAATGTTTGATTTGGATTAAATTATTTATAAGCAAGAGAGATTTGTAAGTAGTTTCGGTTGTAAAGGAGCATTAATTAAGCCGACCAGCGGGGTGTGCTGGATTGGTAAGATGAAACAAGCTCGCTGAGATCGCGAAGCGATCTTAAGAGAACTGCGAAGCAGTTCCGGGGGTTGGTGAGCGATAGCGAGCAGGGGGCAGGCCCCCTAGTTTTATAAAAACCTAAAACATAATAGACGACATTAGTCATTACGTCACTTGCTTGTTTGGAAACGTTGATTCCATCCGTGATTGGTTCCGTACGGATTTACTTCCAATCACGGAACCAATCACGGATAGAATCAACGTTTCCAAACAAGCAAGTGACGTCACACTAATGTCGTCTATTAATGAAATGCTGATTTAAACGAATATATAAATTTGTAACTGATATTGAATCAAAATTTTATTTTGTAACATACTAATGTAATATTTTAAAGTTTTTGCTTATTATTCCAAATAAGCGTTTTATACACAATTTTATACAAATTAGAGTTAATCTTTCCTGATTAGGCCTTTTCAGATGTTTTTTAATCCAGCAATAGTAAAAATTTGTTTTGTTGTGTGCGTTTGTAAAACCTTCTCGTTTGAAAAGTTTTCATTTTCTCAATTTTTGCTGTTTAGTTCAAACTTTTTTGTAGCAACTATTCCTATCTTCTTTGACTCATCTACCTAGGTAAACTGAAAGAAAAAAAAAAGATATTTTTGACAATTTCTTATTAAGGTTTAAGAATCTTTGTAGGTTTTCCCGATAAAAGCAACTTTCTTGCATTGAATATTTAAAAGTTTTGATTACTTGTTTATGTCCTACTAAAGATGTTGATGATTTGATTTGGTGTTTGTTAAAATATCAAAATTTCACTCTACTATTTTTTTTTATTTTCCTTTTGACATCATGATATTTATTTTCTTAGAAAGATGAATGATTACTGATAAAATGATTTTGCTACAATTTCATTACTCGGAAATGCACTGTTATTTTACTGTTTGAGGTAATTAATTTGAATTTTACAGTGGTTTAAAAGATACTAGAGAGAGGAGTTTTTACGAGTCGTTATAACCTGTTAAGTATGATAACCTTTTCACTAATCATAAACTCTTTTTTTTTTTTTTTTTAAGGAAAACATTATTGGTTGTATTTGATTGAAATATATCGCAGTTTTAATTTTTTTTAAAGTTTATAGATACTTAATATATTTATCTATTTGTCATACCTACTGCATCTTTTTTGTGGGGTTTAACTTTAACTTCTTCATTCTTTCCCTTATTGATATTTTTTAACATTTGGGAAATAGCACAAAATAGTGAGCAGCTTATCACCATGGCTAATCCGTACAGCCATGGAAGCAATACAATCTCCATTTGTTCCTAAAAAAAGACATTACTTTGTTCTATAATTTGGAAATAATTATGTACATATAACATAAAATTGTTATGTGTGAAAGAGTGAATAATGTTAAGTATTGTAAATTTTCTCACCTCCTTTGAAAATGACATATAATTGATAGCCAAAGCTATGGGAAAGTTCTGAATTCCACATTCAATGGCAACTGACTTCCTGATAGGTAAAGGTTGGCAAAATATGGCAGAGATACTAAATCCCAGTACCAGACCCAAGATAGGAAGCATTATGATGATGAAGTACAGCTTGAGCGAAGCGGTCATAAAAATTGTAGGGAAGGCTATGATTTCTATGGTCAAACTGGAAACCATGATCAGTAGACCCAGAGTTGGCCCGATCTAGAATATTAAAAACTATTATTTTTAAAATGTGATGTGTACGAAAATTTACTAAACTCGACAGCAACGTTTCCTGACCCTATGACGTCATAACGCGGAAGCAGAAACTGCGTAAACAGAAAGCCAGTTGGGTTGCTAGGAAGAGTTTCGGTACCCAAATCGTGATAAAAAGACGCTATATATACATGGGTTTAACAAAATATAATCATATTTTTAAATTGACGTTCTTCATTTCGCTCAAAATCCAGACACTCCGCTGGGAACTACTTTGTTTGTTAGTGACGTCATAGGGGCAGGAAACGTTGCTGTCGAGTATAGTGAAAAATCACTAAACTACTAATGATAGTGTTTTTCATTATGACTCTAACATCCGTATATACCGATATAAAACTGTTTTCATACATTTAATTACTACATTCCTTTAAACATTATAAACTAATCTTTCGGATTGCATAATTCATGTCTGGGATAAAAATACGTAAAAAATGCCTTTTCCTTACCTTTGTGGTCCATTTAGCAACTAGAGGTAACGTCCGCCTGATGAGCATACCTACACCAATGGGGGACGTTACAATAAGAAGAGACAAAGCCATCTTTTGATACGGAATTACTAGGTTCACTGATTCAAAAGTTCTGCAGTATATCCAGATATTCGCTGGTAGCATACCGATGGCAATTACAGTGGTTCCTGCTGTCAAAGCAACACTAGAAAATCATTTGTTCAAATTATTTTTTCGAACGACATAAAATGTTCTGAGAAAAATGTTTTTTTTTTGTGTACCAAAAGTGTTTAAAAATTAGGTTTAAAGAGAAGATAGAAGATTTTAAATATCAAACAAGTATACAAAGAAATCATTAAATATTTGTTTCTTAAAATAATTTAAAGGTATGGCCCTAAAATATGCAATTATGTGAAAAGTTTGAAATTTCCTAAATAAGAACAAAGTAACTAAAACCTAGGAAAAAATAGGTTTATATTGGAAATTTAATTCTTCAAAAAATTGGCCAAAACGACATAAAACCCGTGTTTGTTGGCTATTTTGCAGTGCTAAATACGAGTATTACATTTATTGAAAAAAATTCTAACGGTTTTGAACAGTGAAACGTTTTTTAATTTTTTGACAGAAAAATTCAAATTTTATCAAATTAGTGTGAAAAGACAAATCTTATTTAAAATTTAAGCATATACTCTTTTTCTAACTAGAATTAACTTGCTTTTGGTATTTACATATCTCTGTACTTAAAATAAAATAGCGTCAAAACAATTTTACTTCGGAGTTTACTTTTAGAATAATTTTTTACGAAAAAATAACAGTTTCTCTTATTAATATTTACAGAATTACTGCAGAGCTTAACGGTTTCATATGTAAAATTTATGCATACTAAGGCAACTTTTAACAAAAATGCAACCTAAATAAATAATCGTGAAAGTGTTCGAGGTATCGAAGGTGTACCAATATGATCCTTGTGTTTAATAGCACTCTTTGACCCTAAAATGAATCGAAATTTCCCTATTTATGTATTTTGAGTTGCTCGACTGGATTTTTCTATATTTTTATTTGTTTTGGAAATTTTTAAACATGGTGTGAAAAGTACCTTAATGGCAAGTCTCCGTCTGAATAGCCAGTGAAAGTGTTTGATAGAACTCCTCCTGGACAGCAGGCTACGATGAGAACCCCGATTGCTTGAAGACCCTCGACTTGGAATGCCAGGACCAATGCATAGGCAACCAGGGGTTTAATGACAAACTGATTTACTATACCTATGCCGAGTCCTACGGGCATTTTCATGTGTGCCCACAGCTTTCGGGAATAAACAGTTTTGCAGTTTTAAAAATCAAATCTATTGAACCAGTAGTCAGATCGCCCCGAGAAAAACTTTGAAAAGAAGTACAAAGCTAAATGATAGCCCCACAGATTTAACACAAAACGTTTTTTCAGTGTTTATAAATTACCACCCCCCAAAAAATTGAGTGAAAAATTCCTTAACAACCTCCACAATATTGTACGACGTCAAATTTTTTCTCTTGGCGTTTAATATTATAAGCATATTTAAATGACAATAAAATATAAATTATACGTACATACAGGGTGGGTAGCTTTTAAAAATAGGGTTACCACCGCCAATAATGGATTCAAGAGCTAAAATCTGCCGAAAATGAAGTTTTAAGAGATGTTGCTTAATTTCGCCTAAAAATCATACTTATAGGTAATCCACGCACATAAAATCATGTATGGAGTTCAGAAATATTACATCCTTCAAAAAAAAAATAACAGGGGATGTTTTGCTAATTGACTCTACTCTTACATAGACGTTTTTGTTACTGTTCCGAATGTGTATGGAACTCCATTAACAATGGAGGGCCTCTGTACCCCCTTAAACTATTGTTAGGGTAATTTGATCCCAGGTCAAATATTGCCTCTCTTAGATGATCCTATGGAATGAATTTCATTGATTAGGAACTAATATTTGAGTCAATATTCCCCCAAAATCAAATTATCCTAAACTTTTGGACTCGAGTGTAATTACAATTTATTTACCTGTTGCATTGTGATTTCACATCCCATAGAAAGCATGATGATGATCAACATAGCCAGCAACAAACAGTCAACGACAGGTTTCAGGTGCTCATTCATATCAATATCGTCACCCTCAAACTTAATTTTCATGGCGTGGTTAGAACTTGAGTGGGGCATTTTTTCTAGTGTCGTATTTTCCGAAAGAAAATCACGTGTGATATTACTAAAGTTAAGTTTTGTTTCATCCATTTCTAAAATCAAAAATCAAATTTTTGAAATGAATAACCGAGCTAGAAAGAACCCCCAGAGGCAGTGGCGTATATAGGAATTTATTTCGGAAGGGGCCGAAAATTACTTCCCAGCCCTTCCCCCACATATATACATAACATTTTTAGGTGATAATTGAAGTCCTAAAAACTTAATATAGGAAAAGTGGTTAGTAATAAAAATACAAGTACCAAAGGGGGGTCTGAGGGTCCTCCCCCAGAAATTTTTTGGAAGTTTGTCTAAAAAAACCAGGTTTTTAACTATACTAGTTTTGGTACAGTCCGAATTTTGGTTGTACATTTTTATGAACTTAATATTTTAAAAGTTATTAAAATAGAGTTCCAAGTACAAAAGTGGATATGAGGGTCCTTCCCCAGAAAGTTTTTGAAACTACCCCTAAAAATAGGTTTTTATCTTGTTTTTGGCACACTTAGTCCGAGTTTTGGACATTTATTTTTTGGTAGGATTTGGATATTGATGAACTTGTTAAAATAAAGTTGGTAATAATAAAATTCCAAGTACAAAAGGGGGGTTTGGGGGCCTCCCCCAGAAAATTTTTGAAATTTGACCCTAAAATACAGGGTTTTAACTTGTTTTGGTACACCTAGTCCGAATTTCGGGGGGGGGGCAGGCCCCCCCCTTATATACGCCACTGCCCAGAGGGTATTAATACAGTAGTATCAAAACTAAGTAGCGTCATTCTCTACAGCAATTCTTACAGGGAAATTATATTTTCTTTTGTTAAATTGTACGAAATAAATTAAGCTGAAATGTATTATACTTTATCTATTGAACAAGTCAGTTTTAAACTGAATACTACAAATTAACTACTTAAAAACCCCGTGTTTACTTATGACACAAACGTTCAAATTATAGCTTATTTGGTATTAAAATAATTAGACACTTTACAAAAATCAAAAGTTCTTCAATTCAAGAAAAAGTTCATAACTTTCTGTAATAGTTTTTTTAGATAAAACTATTGTGAAAATGCTATGAAACTAAAGTAATTTGAGCTCTTGGTTTTGATATAACAATAATAATTAAACAGATTTTAAAATCATGTTTATCATTTTTTAACCTTAATCATTTAAAAAATAACATGGGAAATTTAAAATATACTTAACTTATAAATTCAACTCTGCTAAAAATAGGTGAGAACGAAAATACGTCGGAGAAACAAACTTCATAACACCATAGCCTAGCTCATGTCTAGACTGGACTTATTTATACTGAAGGTGTTTTATTGTCAAGAAAATTCTACTGAATGTTGGTAAGATTTAGTTCGTTTCCCTTCGAATTGTATAATAAGTAGTACCTTACAGATGAACAAAGCAAAATTCATGCCGTGACTAGTCTTTTTGAATTGTAAAGGTAGGTGAACGTTTTGTAGGTGACGGCTGTGTCTTGAGATGCTGACTATTTCTAAGAATCTAATTTGATCTTAACCTTCATTCCTTTATTTATTGTGACTTTTACAAATAGATGGTATCTTAGTAACAGGCAGCATCAAAAGAATTTGAAAGTTGTTTTCTGTAACCTTCCTTTTCCACATTTGTGCTAAAAATTAAGCGAGAAATATAATATAATTTATATTTTATCTGAAGTGGATAATTGGATCTTGTTAATATTTATCAAACTATCTCAATGACTAATTTTCACTCCATTTTATGATTTGATTCGTGTCTCAGGCTTTCTAATTTTTTCACACTTATACTATATTAAATTATGCAAAATGTAATTTAAATTTAAATAAAAAAATGATATTTTTTTATTTCTACTAAGTTGAAATTTTGTAAGTTTTAAAAAAAAGGAAATTAATGCAATGACTTTTTTCAACTTATATATGCAATATTTTTTAACATTAACGTGCACAGTTGAAAAATTAATATTAAAGGTAACAACAACAGCAAACCATTGAAAAAATTCGTTATTTATTTCATATATTTTTTTAAAAAAACTCAACATACTCTAATTCACTGGATAAATATATGGGAAAGGAGAGTAAGTACACACTGGGCTATAAAATTGAGAATTTAAATCTCAGAGTCTCAAAAATTTACTGATGAGAGAGAGGTACGCGCGATGTGAGGCCAAAAGTACGCGCCCTGAAAACTTGACGGAAATCGTAAAAAATGCACCACCGCCTTTGTAATTGATGATTATTCCCTCATGACACCTCTCTTTAAGTATAATCCACACAGGATTCAATTTTCTTGAAAAATCCATGGGCAAAATCGCACAGTGTTATTTTTCCACCTTCAGATGCGTTCTAACCTTTTCAAGGGAAAATTAAACATTGATTCAACAGCTTTAGTACATAACTCTCATGTGGTGAAGATTAAGATGAGTAATGATTATCTCTACAAAAATTTAAACTATCTTGTCTGCATGCTCTTAGTCACCGGTGTATAAATTTTCTAAGTCGCCCTTGAACAAACCTTAAATTCTTACGAAGCCAAATTGAACAAAAGTAAGAGTACTTCACATATTCTTCACATAAGAGTACTTCACATTCACCACATTGAAAGCAATTATTAGTTCTTTCTTTACAAAAAATTAAGATTTTTTTCAAAGAAAAATTAGATAAGACAAAGAAATCATATTTTACCTAATAAATAAAGTACGAAAAAATATGAAAGTACTAATGACAGTCTTTTAAGATATCTTATGATATGTTCATGTAATCATACTCGCTTATGTTTACAATGTTGCCTACAGGAAAAAAAAACCAGCTGTATACTTTTACCCAACTGCGCACTCCTATACCCTCCTTTCCCCTCAACATATATACATAGATAACACAAATAACAACACTATTAAGCAAATAATGATGCTTGGATGCTTGCCATCGAATGAATAAGCAATATTTTTCTTTATCTCAGAAATAAATCTAAAGTTAAGTATAGATATAGACAAAGGACAATGGTGATAGGTAAATAATACAGGTAATAAAAAAGTATAAACCAAACAATCCATTGAAAAGAATTTTTAAACTAATGATTGATTTTAGAAACCAAAGTTTTATTTCAAAAATCTATCTTGAGGTGCTACTTAAAATTATAAAAATTTTAATTTTGTAAAATTATACAATATTAGAAACTTCTAACAATTATCAAAAGAATATGCTATTACAGAAGAATTAGCATAGATATTTATGAAGCCTTTTTTTAGTCAAATTAAATCCAATTGCTCAAACTCTTGAATTTTTCAAATTATTCCTTTCATTAGTTTCCATACCTGTAACGAAATTATTAAGTTTGACTTAGGGAAAAAAGCATATTGCAAACAAAGATATATTACCTTAATATTTTAATCAAAATATACTTACTTACTATACAGGGTATTTCAAAAAGCTCTTTAAACAATGATAGGGTAGGTAGAGGGGGACCTAGACAAGCATATTTCGAATAGGATGGGGGGGGGCGGTGATGCACCTTTAAAGTGTTAGGACGTAATCTAAATAAAGGGTATTACAAAATACGATTTTCCCAAGGCCCGTTTAAATGAACAAAATAAAATTGATTGAAAATATTCATTGCATAAGGTATAGCAGTATTCCAGCTAATTTCACATTAAACTTGATCAAAATTGGAACGTTTTTTAAACCGTGAAATGAGTTATTAAAACTGTAATATCAAGAGTTCCCATATGTCTGATGGTATTCCAACGATCAGACAGGAATTTGCTTAGGTGCAAGCACAGGTGGAAGTAACTGGGAGAAAGGTAGAAACTAAACTGTGGATAATAATAATAATAATAATAATAATAATAATAATAATAATAATAATAACTTTTTATTTACTGCACAAAATTTTTTTTACAAAAACACAAGGAAAAAAACATTTGACGCCAAGGGGAAATTTGACAATTCCAATTTGACAATTTGATTTGGATGATCAAACAGATCCCAGTGAATGTAGTTGATTGATTGCAGAACTCCGTTCTTTGGCTAGAACTCTCAATATTGCACTTTTGTAACTCATCTCCCGGTTTCACTGTGTTTAAACAATTTTGAACAAATTTATGGTGAAAGTAGCTTGGATAATGCTGCACTTTATACAATGAATCTTTCACATCTCCGTTCCCTCAATCATACTCGAAATATGCTTGTCTGTCTAGGTCCCCCCTATCCTCCTATTATTATTGCTTACAGATAGTTCTGAAACATCCTGTATATCTTCGACTTTTTCTAATGAATTACAGATTGATATCTTACAATGTTGAAAAGTGGATGCTGTTTCTTCCTTCTCAAGTTTTCTTAAGGTCAATTTCTTGTTGAAAAGATACAATAGAGATATAATAGAACATCCAGTCAACATTGCAAATCCGTACAGCCAGGGAAGCAAAACTATTTTTTCTTGTACCTGTAGAGAAATAAATAAAACTTATGTAGTATAATCAGATTAAATTTTCCAAAAATTGGGAAAAAAAAGTATAAAAAATAAAAATTTCATTTTAAAACCACCAAATTTTTATTGAGAATTTATAATTATGTTTTAGAGTACAGAGCATTAAAAGAAAGTAAATTGATTAATTTTTTTGTTCAAACTTATAAAAATTTCAACTGGGTTGAAAATGTAAAAAAAACCCTTTAAAATTGAAATAATTTTTCACTTTTTAATGTAAGAAATATAGAGAAGTGAAAGCTCAAAAGAAATTAAACTATAAAATAAAATGAAAATTAATTCATTAAATAGTTTGATGAATGTCAATGAATCATTTACTGAGTATAAAATAAAGATAAATTTATTTAAAAAGAGCAAAAATAAATTAAAATAAATTACATTAAAGTGAAACTGGGACAGTAAGTTTTTAATCAGTGTTATACTTGATAGAAATTAAAAAATATATAGTTTTGCTAAGTTTAAAGTGAAAATGTAAAAACATGGAACTAGTAAAATATACTAAGACTAAAAAAATAAGTTAAAAATTTTGCCATCATTCCAAGAAATGCGTAAAAAGCCGTTGTTTAGGGCTCACTTCAAGAGGCAATGTCCCTCTACCCCCGAGGGTTTTTTTCCCTATTAACGCTCTCGAACAGAACAAAGTTTTGGAATAGACTATAAAACCCAAAATTTATTTGTACTTTTTTGGTCTTTAATCCTCTATTTAAACTGACACTGTAATTTAAAACAAGCCTGTCCAAAGCGTTCGGTATTTCTCCCCGTTTCAGTTAAGTTGTTTTTTCTGTATACAGTTTAATGTGAAGGAAAAACTTGTTTTACAGTTCTTGTTCCCCCCACTAAAATATACAAGTTAAAATGAAACTTCAAAAACCTATGTTACAATTAATTTATGTTCCTAATTTCCGTAGTTTTGATTAATTTAATTAAAAAAATATTCATTTGAAAATAATAAACTAAATTGGTTCATCTAAAGTTATTCCAGAAATGTACAATAAAGTTGGAAAAAATTCAAATTCTTTATTATTATTTTTAATACAAAAATTTGAATAATTTCAATCTTATACTATCTTTAACAATATTAAATTTTTATTCATGCTGTAATCATAACTGTAGTAATAAATGAGTTTTCAAACCTCTAAAGGAAAGGACAAAGATACGATGGTCAATGCAACTGGGACATTTTGGATTCCACATTCTATAGAGATTGTTTTCCGGACTGGGACACTTTGCCTGAGAAGAGTTGCGAGGACAAAACCTAAACTGAATCCCACCAGGGGGAGTGTCAGTATGATCTCATATAGCTGCAGAGGGACGCTTGAAAACATGTTTGGAAAAACTATGACTTCAATAACAATGCAGACAAACATAATAAGGAGTCCAAAGTAGCTACCCCACTGAAAAAGAAATATTTTATTAGGTATATTGTCTAACGAAATTAAATGATATTCTAAATGAGAATATCAATCAATAGAATGTGTCAGTGAAATTAAATAGTATGAAGAGTAAGTTTAGCTATGTATAATGGTGAAAGATGACGCCAGGTGAAGGATACGAAAAGTTTGTAAAACAAAAACAATGAGAGATGTTAATAAATGGGAAAGAAGACGTTCTAATTGAAATTCTTGTTATGTTTTTAAGCGAAGCTTTTTATTAAATCCAGAAATAAGAAGGGTTGTTTAAGAAAATATTTCTATTTCATTATAAATTTATGTTTAAAAATACCATCTATTAATTTATTTTATTGCTAGTCATACCTTCGCTTTTCTGAAAAAGTAGAGTGCTCTTTTCAAAAAATAAATATAGTTATAAAACATCTTTATGCGTGAATTTTCCTTTATTTGTTTAGTTCCAATACAGTTGCTACTTCCTCATAAAAGTAGGGAAGTTTTTTTTTTAAAAAAAGAGGCAACATCTAAAAGCAGTAAGTTTTCATGAATCATTCTTTATTCCTATAATTTGAACAAGGAGATTTTTAATACTAAGTAAATCCAGAAAAAAAAGAGTAAGTTAACCTGCAAATGGCAAAATTTCCTTTGATGTGTGATACGAAGAGAGAGAAAAGAAAAAAATGTTACAAATATTTCTACCAAATATATTTTCCTTTTCCAGATTTTACCGGTAAGTCAGTTGGCCGATTGTAAAGTATATAGGAAACAATGAGGTATCGCAAAAAGTTTAAATTAACAACTAGCGTCACTTACTTGTGTGGTCAGTATGGCTACTCGAGGGAATTTCAGCTTCAACAGCATTCCCACCATCACAGGTAAAATGACACTGATTAACGAGAGGGTCATGGTCTGGTAGGGTATAACTAGTTCCTCAGATTCAAATGATCGACCGTACAGCCACAGGTTGGCAGGCATCATGACCATAGCCACTACTGATGAAGCGCATGTCATAGCCACACTAGAAAAGAAAAGGGAAGGCGTCTTTCATTGGGACTCTTTTCATTTAATTTTGTGATTATTTTTTAGTGTACATAATTATAATTTTTAAGCACCACTTAGATATTAAGTATAAGCATTTAAGTATGAAATATTTTTTTGACCAATTATATCTTCTAGGGAATTCATTATAACAAATCTAAAAAAGAAAAAAAAACTTTTAGTGTCCCATCTTGCCTTACTATAGTGGGACATTATCTATTTTTACATGGTCTTACAGCTCGATTCCGTTATATTTCCTGTTATTATCGTCAAGATGTTTTAGTCGCTAAACATTTAAATATCTACACATTTTTATGGTTGTCATTCGGTTGATTTGAAATTTTTGGTGATATTTCTAATCTTTCACGACCGGCGATATTTAACGGGATAGATAACGGAATCCAACTGGTCTTACAATTTTCGTTCCAATACTTTTCCTAAAACAAATAACTTCTGAGAGTTTACAGGTTCATAATTTTTTTACAATTATTTAAAAAGGGTTATCAAATTTTACATTACGTGATAATTTTAGTTTTCAACTTACCATCTCCTGATTTCATATCAAGCTTGACAGCAATATCTTCTCAAAAATACTTATTTTTCTTTGAAATGGGGTCCGTATTTATTTCAAAGAAAAATAAGCTTAACCCCCATGAAAAAAGGAGAAGTCACCGCCATAATCTTTCACTAGGAGATGAGATGTTTTAAAGTAGCAGTAACAAAAAAATAATGCAATAATTGAATAAGTACCCGAAGCATAAAGCAACAATGTGCAGTTCAGAAATGAAATTTAGAAAGTATTCTCAACAATGTAATAAACAATTAATTCGCATTGTTGCTTATAATTATTGCATTGTTGTTTGCAAAGATCAGAAATTTATTTCTTTATCGTTCAATGTTTAATTTACTACTGCTACTGCTTACTTTTAAAATAGTTTTAGTTGCTTGTGGGAAGTTATTACAGTGACTTTTCCATTTTATTACATGAAACTTATTTTTCTTTCAAATCATTCTAGACTCTAGAGTGTTTCAAAGAAAAATAAGCCTAAAAAATCCATAAAAATCCTAAAAATCAATAAACATAGTAACATGTTGAACAGTAATGTGTTAAAAAGGATAAAGTATAAATTCTGTTTAAGTTTACTAATATTGTGGGTATTTTCTTGGAAATTTCTGTTTATTTTTGCAGTGTATTTCAAAATTTCAATTTTATAGACACTTCGGAAGTTAACAATTCACTAGAATAATTATAGATGAAATATGGGAGATTAATTTTTGGAACGAAATGAGAAACTAAGAAATAAAATCTTAATAAAATTCCAAATTAATCATTTTGAAAATTGTGTTACATAAATAATTAAGAAAAATGTGATTTCAAGTGCATTAGATTATTAGTTAAAGAAGAAAACTTAGTTGAAAAAATCATGGGTAGATGGAAGCACAACCTTTATTGCGAAGTTTCATTGGATCTTAAAGCACACATGAAAAATTAATTAATTTATTATTATTTTCAAATATTTTCTTCAAGTGTGCTTTTTCAGATACTACAATAGTAATACAAATAGTGACGACTCACAAAAGTCTTGGAGTTTCATTTAATTCCATCTTTCTACTACTCTTTTAAAATGCTTTTTACCCACACTATTAAAATAATCCTAATTAAGTTTGAATCCATGATATTCGTATTTGGAAATTGAAGCCTTCAATATGTTTTCGTAATCACTTTTATAATTTTTAAAAGTTTAATCTTTTTTCTATAAAATTAAAATTTTTCACTGAAGTAATTTGTTTGTCACAAATTAATTTGAATAAACTTTTAAGTTTCTAAAATTTTCGAAGAATTGGGGTTTGCAAATTATTTCACAAAACTACTTAAAATCCCAACTCTTTAGCTTTACTTAACTTTTTTTGTAGTCAACATTTCAAGTAAATTAATAATGAAGAATTTAACTCAAAACTACTCTTAAGACCGTAAAACAAGTATTTAAAAAGTTATTTGCACAAAAAAAGGCTGTATAATGTACTTGGAAAAATTCTTTAAATAAACATCTGTAAATTAAAACAACCTTTTCACTCTCGATTACTTCAAGAATCTTCTTATTCACTAAATTATTACAAAAATGCATAAAAAGTTATATCCAAAATAAATGTGAATACACTTATGCATGATTTGAGTACACCAGTGGTTGGTTACGAACCGGTGGTCAACGAAAAGGTGAGATTCATAAAAAATATTAACTTGTCGCCTAGTGAAATTACGATATCCGACGGAGAAGCCATAAATGGGTAGTATAAATGAAATTGAATCAAAAGGCAAAAAGTTCGAAAATGCTGAAGAGCAAAGAGAGGGTGATTACCAAAGGGATGTTGAAGAGTAGAGAGAGAAGCTGAAGAGAGAAAAAGATGCTGAGGAGTAAAGGGAAGCCGGAAAGCAGAGAGAAAATCAAGGGAAAAAAGATGCTTAAGAGTAAGGAAATGCTGGAGAGCAGAGAGAGAATACAGAGAAAAGAGATGCTGAAGAGTAAAAAGATAGCCTGAAGCAAAGTGATAACAGTCGGGAGAAAAGGCATACTACGAAGCAAAAGCCATGCTTTTTAATATTTATAGGATATTGCTGGGAAATGAAGAAGCAGTTTCAGTGCGTTAGCGAAAAACACGTTTTATTACAAGCCTAAAAATGAGAGAGGAGTTGAGTTGTATAAAAACAAAACAAAAGAAGATGTTGCCAAACATAAAATACACATTAGAAGAAATTATATTTAGTGAACACTTTAACACTTTCCCTTGTTAATTAAATATAATTTACTAGAGTAACTGTTGTTATTAACTATTATTACTTTACCAATTTAAATTTACTTAACCTAATAATCAAGTTAATTTCAAACTAATCCAATGTTCTGATTTAAAACTGAAAGTCTAGGTCCAAACAATGGTTTAGTAAACAGGTCTGCAAGTTGCATTTCTGTAGAAACCTGCTCCACCAAAATATCTTCACTCTGCACCATCTCCCTAACAAAGAAATGTCTGATCCGAATGTGTTTGGTGCGCTTGTGACATTCTCCTTGGTTCTGAGAAAGTCTAATAGCTGCTTCGTTGTCAATTCTAAGCACAGGTATTGCCTTTAATGAGATGATCTCGCAAAAAAGTCTCTTTAGC
The DNA here is from genome assembly GCA_963680715.1 of Tetragnatha montana. NCBI lineage: Eukaryota > Metazoa > Arthropoda > Arachnida > Araneae > Tetragnathidae > Tetragnatha > Tetragnatha montana. The sequence continues at coordinate 49,864,657 of OY796675.1, forward strand.
CACATTATCTCTCTAGCTGCTTCACTGGCTGCAACTATTTCTGCCTCTGTAGTAGAAAGAGCAACAGTAGGCTGTCTTTGGCTTAGCCATGATACTGCTCCTCCACCATAGATGCACACGACTCCTGTAGTAGATCGACCAGTCATGTTGTCTCCACCGTGATCAGCATCGCTGTAACTTTCGAGAATTCCTTTCTTGAAATTTGGCTGGTAGACTATTCCTTTATCAATGGTCCCCTTTAGATAGCGTAGTATTCTCTTGACTTTTTGCCAATCTTCATCTTTAGGATCTTCTAAGGTTCTAGACACTACACCTATAGCATAGGCTAAATCAGGTCTGGTACCGGTCATCAAGTGCATCAGCGCTCCAACTGCTTGTCTGTAAGGGAATGTTCTTTCCGTTTCCGAAACTTTCCCTGCTTGGATATCCTCCTTGATGATGGGTGTTAGTATGGGCTTGCAATCACTCATTCTAAATCTTTCAAGAACTTTCTTGGCATAAGCAGCTTGAGATATCTTTACTGTACCATCCTCTTGATGTTGAATCTCAAATCCTAAATAGCATGAGGCTTGCTTAGCTGTAATCTTGAATTCTCTCTTCAGATCTTTGAGAAAGTCTTCTAATTGAGCCTTGTCTGAAGATGCCACTAAACCATCATCAACATAGAGCACTAATAGGAGTAATTCTGAATTTTTCTTTCTTATAAATAAACAAGGATCTGCTTCACTTCTTTTGAAGCCTAGGTTGAGAAGATAGTCTCCAAAACGCTGGTTCCAGCACCTGGGTGCCTGTTTTAAACCATAAAGGCTTCTCTTCAAATGACATACCCTATCAGTTCCATCTTCGAAACCTTCGGGTTGATCCATGAAAATGTCATCATCCAAATTTCCATACAAGAATGCTGTTGAAACATCAAATTGCATCAAGTTCATACTTTCACTTGCAGCAATACTAATCAAGGTTCTTATACTGCTTGCTCTTGCAACAGGACTAAAAATTTCATTATAGTCTATACCTTTACGTTGAGCAAATCCTTTTACAACAAGTCTCGCCTTATACTTGTCTAAGGTGCCATCTGGATTCCTTTTAACTTTGTAGACCCATTTGCATGGTATGGACTTGAATCCTTTAGGTAGTTCGGTCAGCTCCCACGTTTGATTTTCTTTTAACGATGACATTTCTTCTTCCATAGCCTTTGTCCAGTTTTTGTGCTCTTGACTTTCCAATGCTTCTTGATAGGTCTCAGGATTTTCTTCATTAACATACGATTCCACTTCCATAACATAATCATCAAATCTTGATGGTTTCTTGGTTTGTGTTCTGTCTCTCAAACACATCTGTTGGGGAAGCTCTGATTTCATCTCTTCATCTTCACAAACTTCTTCGTCTTGAGATGGAATAGGTATCTCTGTTTCCAATTTCTTTTCCAGTTCTTTTTCCTGGTTTGGTGTTCCTTCTTCTCTGTTGGAATCTATTTGTTTTTCACAAAAATTTGTTTTTTCTTGGAAAATGACATCTCTGGAAACAGTAACATTTCTTGTTCCTGGTAACCATATTCTGTATCTTTCTTCTTTGTCGTATCCTATGAGTACACCTTTGATGGCTTTCTTGTCCATTTTCCTTCTTTTCTGAGATGGGACATGGCTGTAGCATTGCGAGCCAATTATTCGCATATGCTTAATCCTTGGTTTTCTTTCAAACCATAATCTGTATGGACTAATACCCTTTTTTGAGGAAACTCCAGTTCTATTTAGGATGTAGGCAGCAGTGTTGATCAGCTCTGCCCAAAGGAATGATGGAAATTCAACTTCTGATTTGGAGTACTTTAGGGTACGAGCCATTTCGACCACTGTTCTGATATCACGCTCACTTGTTCCATTTTGTTGAGGTGTATATGGAGCTGTAAGTCTCTGGGCAATTCCCTTTTCTTCCAATATTCCTTTTACAGCCTGATTATCGAATTCCCCACCATTATCGCTCAAGATTTCCTTGATGGAGTGACCTAAATTTTCTGCTTCTGCCAAAAATAATTTTAATGCAGACACAACTTCTGACTTCTTTCTTAGGAAATATATAAATCTGTACTTTGAGAAATGATCTTTGAAGATGACAAAGTACCGAAACTTGCGGCTTGACTCATCAAATGGACCGCAAACGTCTGTTGACACAAGTTCTCCTACTTTTGTTGTTTTGGGTTTTGTACCAAATTGTAGCCTCTTCGCTTTTCCATAAATACAAGGCTCACATGGCTCTTGATCTAGCTTAACCTTCAAATTTAATTCTTCTTTGAGAACATCACGTATGTGATATTTGTTTTGATGTCCCCATCTCTCATGATATAGATGCAAAAGAGAACTGTCCATAGCTACATTGACTTCAATTGGTACTTTTGGACTTATCACTTCCATATCAACCCTAAACAGTCCCTTTCCTTGGTATCTTGTACCATAGAGCACAGTTTCATTATTGACTTTCAACCAGCACTCTGTGGCTGTTGAAATGAACTTGCTGTTTGGGATTCTATCATGTGAGGATAAAACAGAAAAAAGGTTTTTCTTTATTTGTGGTACGTACCAGACATCTTTCATTTCCTTAACATGCCTTCTGCCATTTACTCTTGTGGCAATCATAATAGTCCCTTTTCCATGTGCTTGGATTATTTCCCCATTCGCTGTTGTGACTACATGAGGAGTTTCAAACGGTTCAAAAGAAATGAAGTTTTGACAGTCCATGGTGATGTGCCTTGATGCACCATTGTCCACAAACCAGTCATCAGGATTAACGGCACAATTAAAAACGTCACTTGCACATAGAGATACTGCATTTGCGGATTCTTCTTTCCAGTTTGAAACAGGCTTTGGAGGTCTGCCATCAGCAATCCACTTGTAGCATTTCTTGATCCAGTGGCCTCTTCCTTGGCAGTAATGACATCTCGGCACCTGCTTCTTCGGAAAGCTCTTCTTATTCTTTCCTGTTTTCACAAAGAGGGCTTCTTCTTCTGTGTCAGTCTCCTTAACTTTGACCTTTAGCTCCCTTTCATGTGAACAGAGTTGAATCGTCAATTCATCAACTGTCCTCTTGTCTTCTCCCAACATCATCCAACTTGACTTGAAAGATCGATATTCATGTGGAAGAATATCCAAAATTTTGCAGCTCAAAAGTAGTTCTGGTAATCTTGTCTCACCTTTAGAAACTAGTCCAGTATTTAAATCCTTCCATAAATTCTTCAATTTAGAAAGACGGGCTGCCATGTCTTCAGTTTCATTCCACTTGAATTGGAAAAACTGCATACATATATTGTACAGTTGGTTCTCTGTAGAGGCTTCAAAGAGTTTGTGAAGTTCCTTCCACACTTCACTCGCGAGCTGGAATCTCATTACCTTTTGTAAAGTATCTTCTGTCATCGCATTTGTTAATACCATCATTGCACTGTTATTGGCCTTTTTAAAAATCCTTAGCTCGTTGTCATACCTGGTTTGTTGATCAGCAGTTGCACCAGCTTGAAGAACTGGAGGAACTAAGCTTCCTTCTGTAACTTCCACTGCATTAGAATAACAGTTCAGGACGAATTTTATTTTATACTTCCATAAGGTCCAATCTCTCTCTCCCTCCAATGGCTTCAATTGAGCCTTAGCTAGATCCATCTCCGATGACAGTCTTTTTCCCAGTTCTATATGCAATTTGTGAGCGTGCATAAACCCATAACCTTTTAATATTTATAGGATATTGCTGGGAAATGAAGAAGCAGTTTCAGTGCGTTAGCGAAAAACACGTTTTATTACAAGCCTAAAAATGAGAGAGGAGTTGAGTTGTATAAAAACAAAACAAAAGAAGATGTTGCCAAACATAAAATACACATTAGAAGAAATTATATTTAGTGAACACTTTAACAATGCTTAAGAGCAAATGAAAAAGTAAAGGGAAAAGGTATGCTAAAGAAAAGAAGCAAATAAGAGCAAAGTCATGCTAAGACGCAAAAAGCTGCCGAGGAGCAAGCAAAGGTTCAAAAGCAATGAGATGTTGGAAAACATTAAAAGGTTCAAGAACAAAGAGATGATCAAGAGTAAACCAATGCCGGAGAGCAGACGAAGTCGTAAGAGCAAAGAGCTGTTGAGGAGCAAAGATATATGTGAAAGCAGTAAAAGGATCAAAAGCAATTAGTTGCTGAAACATACTAATAAGGCTCAAGAGGAAAGAGGAACTCAAGAGTAAATGAATACTTAAGAACAGATGAAGTTGTAAGACCAAAGAGCTGCTGAGGAGCAAAGAGATGTGTGAAAGCAGCAAAAAGTTGAAGAGTTAAATTATGCTGAAGTCCAAAGGGATGCAAATATGAGGATAGGGTAGGTAGGATGCAGGGTAAAAGTAGTCTGTGAATGAGGATACTTTAAGCTAAGTGGTCCACTAATTCTTCGAGTTGGGAACCATTGATGAATTAATTCTTGATGAGATAGATGATTCACACACATAGAGCTTACCTCAGGGACAAATCGCCTTCACAGAAATAAGTGAAAGTGTTGGAGAGAACTCCTCCCGGGCAACACGCGATGATGAGTACTCCCGTCGCGTGCAATCCTGTGGTTCCTGTCAGTTTTAGGATGCAGAACCCAGAAAAGGGCACGATCCCGAACTGGCTGACCATGCCGATGCAAAACCCAGCAGGCCGCTTGATGTGTACGCTCAACTAGGAAGGAACAGTTTTATCGAACCGTCAGAGATTTTAGAAATTGATGGGAAAAATGGCTATATGTAACAAAAATAATGGTAAGTAACAAACTTACACTTGTCCAGGTCATCTTGCACCCCATGGAGAGCATTACAACCACCAGAATAAGAAGCATCAAGTAGTCTAGCAAGAATTTGATGTCTTCTCTCCATGAGTAGCCGATGACTGTTGAATTCTCGTCCCCAGAGATGTTGGTCAAGAAGTCAATAATTTTGAATGAAGAAAATTGATCTTGATCAATATCAGGCATATGCAGCATCAGTTTTAGTCCTTACTTTTCTCTTAAGTCTTATTATACTTTGTAAAATTTCATTACTCCATAGTCTTTCTGTTTATGAAGAGAAAATGTATTAATTATTAAATTTAAAGTACCTTAAATAAATTCATAGGTGAATACATCCTCACGGTTGTCTATATAAAAACATACTCTGGTTTTACTATGTATGTAAAACTTGGTGTGTAAAATATTTCATAATCTTAAAAAACAAAGGGAAACAACGTATGCATTTAATTCAGAATATTAAATAACGACTTTTGCGATTCAGATATTGAAAATAATAATTATAATTATTAATAATTATAAAATTATAATTATTAAAATTAACATAAAAAATAGTTAAATTATAAAAGAACAATTGAATTTTTTTAAATAGCAATGGAATATCTTTTATAGGAATTACTAAATACTAATGGCTTCAAATGGTTCACGAATATACAGAAAAGTAGCAGTAAATAAAAGGAAAGGTTTAAAGCTTTTTCTTATAATTTGTTTAACTTTAAATAAAGAAATTAAAAGGTTCAAAATACAGAAATTAACTGCCGTGGTGTTTCTTTTAGTTCTTAAATTTTTAAATTAATATATTTTTGAAATGTTTAAACGCTTTTATCATCTCTTTCAGAAACACACATTAATGTTGATTGATCATTATTGGAAAGTCGTAGAATTTTTTTGTGATCCACCATTTATATTAAACCATAATGAATTTTTTTTAAATGTCTCTCTTATATTATTGAGACTCATAAAAATAAGCTTTTGATAAAAACTAATAACTCTTAATACGAATAAGAAAGAAATCGCTAAAAAATACTTCACCTACAGTATTCAGACCTGTTACTCTGACAAAAACTCGTTACAAAATGACACCCCTTCTCCTCGAAAGAACAGTCTCAGGGGTGTTCTCCCCTTGAAATTCATATTAACTCTGCGCACCACACAAGCGCAAAAGCTGCTGGTATCGTCCGTGTCTTATCTGTGCATTCGCTTCGAACACTCCCAGACATCTCGATGTCAGTCGCTACTCTGTTTGCAAAATCAAAATTAAGTTTGTCCATTGACACTTTTCTGTAGAGCCCTGGAGTTTTAAACACGGCCGTCTGTGATTGAAAGTCCCAATTTCGTAGAGCGAAATGCCAGGCAGGGCTTCGGGCTATTGCGGAGAGCAGCCGGTTGTTTGATAAATGGGATGGGATGCGGAATTGCATAAAAGTGTTTCAGGGGTGTTGAATTAATTATGTCAAACTTGTTTTGTTGAATTGCGTGGTGAAAGAAGTGGGTGGATTTTAAGTTGGGTAATTTGAGATTAATGGTATTGGGGAACAACTAATGACCTTATTCACTGCTACCAGACCAACAGTTAACCAGTGATGGTTAAAAAAGGATTCCACCAATCAGAGTCAGCGGAAAGCTCATTTTCTTTCTTTAGCTGCTGGTTAACCGCTAGTTAGGTAGCAGTGAATAATAGGCTGTAAGAGGAATGAATGTAAGTGGAAAATCGTCTTTCTCATTAAAAAAAATAAAATTCAGAATTGAATTTTAAAGTAACCTAATTACCCGCATGTTATGAGATGCATTAACTTTTAACTTACGTCTTTATATTACTTATTACTTATTTAAAATTTGACTGTTTATAGGATCATCGTGGTGAAAATCCAAAATTGTAAAATTTGAGATTAGAATGGAGTTTTGTTATTCTTTTATCTCCTTTAAAAAGGGTGTTCGTTGCCCATCTCAAAATTTTAATAATTAATTAACCTGAAAAAGCAGTCCCAAAATTTCCATGTCCTTTGGAACAACACAGGTGGCTTTTACATAAGCCTTCATGGGCCTTATTCACTGCTACCTGACCAGCCGTTAACCAGTGGTTAAAGAAGGATTCCACCAATCAGGGTAAGCGAAAAGCTCGTTTTCTTTCTTTAGTTGCTGGTTAATTGTCGCATTTATCTCAGGGTCCTTCTTTTTAATCCGTCAAAAAATTTTCTGACCAGTTTTAAAATCAAGTTTTGTGTGCCTAGAAATTGGAAATCACTTACGGCCATATTCATAGCCATCAGCGTCAGTGTTAAATCCTAGATAAAAGAAGGATTCCACCAATCAGAGTCAGCGAAAAGCTAATTTTCCTTTCTTTAAATGTTGGTTAACACTGACTCTGATGGCTGTGAATATGGTTGTTAGTATTTTAAAATATTTCAGAGGCACTACACGGAAACTATCGGCTTGAAATTTTGATCCATTTATTTACAAAATAAAAAGGGTTAATAATATAATAACACTTTGACCTTCATCTGGAAACGAATTTGTAACAAATGAATAGGAATGATTTTGTGATTTTATTAAACAGATTCATATCAGTTTTCGTGTTGGAATACGAGGAAATGAAATTGAAAAGGCGATATTATTGAATAAAGCACAAAATATAGCGTGGATTGAACACTTATGGATATGTTGTGAATGAATAGTACAAAATGCCATAGCGTGTCTACTAAAAGTGAAATCCTCACGTTTTCTTTTGCATTTCATTCATAAATCGAGAAGTGAATAATTTAAATTGGTCACAAAACTTTCCAAAGGAAGGAAATGAGGAAAAACAAAGCTATCTGAAGCCAAATTTTGTTCTTTAAAATAATGTAGCAGTAACAATAAAAAATTATTCAAAACATATTTAAATGTTCAAAATAATTTTTCTATAATGTTTTTAAATATTTTTTGCATAACTATCACAAACGAAGGTTTTAAATTCATTCCTTAAAACCTCCCCTAATTTCACACAATTACTTTTTATTTATAGTAAATTAAAATATCAGTAATTGGCTCGGAAAGTAAAGATAAAGTGTTTCTAACTTATGTATATTACGACACATATTTTAAACTTATGTTTCAAAAAGATGTGAATTAAGGAAAACCAAAAATTAAAAGACAGTTAATTCCTTTGAAGCAACGTATGCTGAATTTATCTCAAATGGTTTTAGGTTTGTGCTTTAAATCTTAGGTGAGGCCTTTTAATGTTTTTTTTTCCATAGATATCTTATTGTAAGGGCTGTGATTCCCAGGTAATTAAAAATACAAAATATCTATACATGATATGTATTTATTTTTAATAAATATGCCTTAAAAAGAGTGACATGTGTTATGAAAAAAAATGGAAAAGAGTAATTTTTAAAATTTTTAAGAAAAAAAACCTCTGAAAATTAAATTTATGTATGAAAATTATTATAAAAAGTTTTGTCGTTCATTATCACCCGATTTTCAAATCATCAAACAAAACTTTGATCATCTGGTCTGCTTAGTATTACATGTTGAACAATCGTTCAACATTACTTGATGTGATTGGAACATTATATAAAACGATGATGCTGTCTGAATAATAATGAAAACATTTGTAAATACATGGAAATCCCAGCCCTAGTTAAAAATATACAAAGTATAAAAACTTGAAAAAGCTTTATCTTAAAACTACATTGAAAATCTTTTTTTTTTTTGTTGAAAATACTGAGATTTCAATACAGAATTTTTATATTCCTTTCAACTTAGTTGGATCTGTGGTGTGAAAATAAAAGGGAAAATAATTATTTTGTTAATTGAGATCGATTTGAATAGAAAACAAATTTGTTTTCTTTTACTAGTTGATGGTAATCTTTTTTCCCAAAAGAACATGATGGCTGATAAAACTCGGAAAAAAATCTGTAAATACATGAAAATCCTAACCCTACTTAAAATTATGCATATAAAAACTTAAAAGAAAACAAAACTCTATTGAAAATCTTTAATGTTGTTTATAAATGCCGAGATTTCAATACGGTATTTCCATTCAACTTAGATCTGTTAAGTGAAAATGGGAAAATTAAAATACCAAGAGGAAAATAATTCTTTTGTCAAATGAGATTGACTTGAAGAAAACAAATAGAATTTCCAGCATTCGAATTTCACAAACAAAGCAAAATACTGATCTTTTGTGAAACTAAATTGAAAACTACGTCAGTAGTGGCATTCCACGATATCTGCCATTTGGGAATTGTTATATCATTTTAAGTATGGTATATAGGGGAAATGCCATTTTCTTTGTTGAGAATTTGATGGAATTCTTAAAATATATGAGAAATAAATACAAATTATTTCATGAATTTTTTTTATTTAATATAAATTATACATAAGTATGTACAAACGCTTTTTATATTTCACAGATTTTTATATAAATGATGATTAAAACTTGAAAATAATTAACAATGGTAATTTTGAGAAACTTATTTGAAGTTCACGGAATATTTTACAAATGAGTATATATTATAATTATTATGAAGTATGTATAAACGCAAACTTAATATTACTTAAGTAAAGACGTGGAATCGTTTAACAGTTTTCTACATTTATATAAATAAAATCCATACTTAAATGGCTGTCATTTTTTCAAAAGCACAAAATTTTAAGGATGGAATCCCAAAAAGGTAAAAGATACTAAAACAGAACATTTATTATAAAATAGTATATTTAGTAAAAGAACTCATTTATGATCATCTACATTCTACAATATCTACAATCTTTATCACAACAGCATTTTTAAGGCATTAAAACTATTTACATATTTACAAGTTCATAAGATCACGCATAATGCGCATAATAGCCTTAAAGCATTCGAACGTCATAAAGAAGATGGTCAACTTAGTAGTTCAATTAATTTTTTTTGGTAATGTTTTTTAAAAAATTCAAATCATTCAACTAATAGTAGAAATTTCTTTTGTTGATTGTAAAATATTATCAGCGGTACTTCCATTTACATTATTGCTATAACTTTTCAATTGAACTTGGGCGTCTTTGGGAGCGATCTCTTTTTTCATCATATCAATCGGTCCAGCTGCAAAATATTGAATTCATTAATGAGGAAAAAAGATTTGAAAACGTATATTTTTAAACTAAGTTATTGAATAGAAATTGTCATAAAATTAAATTATCGTGAAATAAAACTATCATAAATGGAAATTGATTCGTTTTTATCTTTCTGTGTCTCTTTCAAAACTCCTGGTTTTTATGATTATCTAATATGAATTTGTGAGTGCAATACTTTAATTTTCATTAATGAACCTTATTGTTTTTGAAATCTGAATTATTAATTAAAAATTTAAAACTCAATAAGTATTAAATTTATTATTGATTGGTAAATTAAAGTAAAATAGGTATCTAATTCCACTCTACAGAATGAATTTTCTTTCTTCTGAAACAGAATGTTTGCGAACCCTCATACAATTTAAATAAGAATTTTGTCGTTATGTTTATGAATTTATCACAAAGTTTTATTTCTCTAAAACTATTTCTTCAACTATGAAATTCCTTCATACCTTCAATCTGGGGTTGAACTTTTAAAATTCTATTTCTTCTCTCCACAATCTTCTTCCACACTTGATAAAGCACACAGAGAAGAGAGCAACTGGTTATCATAGCAAACCCGTACAACCAAGGAAGCAAAACAATATCTTTTTGCATCTAAAAAAAGAAAATTCACACTAATTAATTACTTATTTTTAAGGGAGTAATTATTTATTAAGGGGATTTGTTCGATTTTAAGAAATTGCTTCTTTTAAATAAACCGTTATGGATATCTGATTGTGTGAGTTGCAACAGTGATACCATTTTGCAGAGTGCGTGAATCTCGGGTATGAAATACGCTCACTTCTTTTGTAAGCAGTCGTTTCTCTCTTTTGATTTACATTTTGTTGATTTTTATCTTTGAATTTTCAAATTTTAATAAATATAACTTGATGAATATGGAGTCCTCCATTTGAAATAATATGGCATCCGTATCCATGCGTATTGTTCCACTGGTATTCGTTCATGATTCATTAAATGTTACAGTAAAACAACCATTGAAGTATCACCCAAATTTTAAAATTTAGCTGGATAAAGTTAATATTTTATCACAAAATAAATTAATTTTTAAATTCACGAAAATTTATGAATTTGACATATTTTTTGTTTATTTGGAAAAAAAACCTAATCGTTATACAAGACTGCAATGTAACTTGACCACGGAGAAACAAGCTGAGAGCATGAAAAGAAAGTAGTTCCCAACTCGGTGTCTGAATTTTGAGTGAAATTAAGAACTTCAATTTAGAAATATGATTAGTCTGTTTAACCCACGTATATATAGCGTCTTTTTATCACGATTTGAGTACTGAAATTCCTCCTATTAACCCAACAGGCTTTCTGTTTACTCAGTTTTTCCTTCCGCGTCATAAGGTCAAGAAACATTGCAACAAAGTATAGTTGGCAATGTCTGACAAATTGCACAAAACAATAAAAAGTAACAAGCTTCTAAGTAGAAAATTTTAGTTTAGAAATAGAACATTTATCAATAGTTTTAAAATTGTATAATTTTTTTTATTTATAAACGTAGTTAAGTTTCTATGGAATGGAATTAAGCCTTGAAATACAATTTCATCTATTGAATTACGTCAATTAATTTTATTTGTTGTTGTTGAACAAATATCCTAAAATAAGGGCTAAAACCACACTAAAATTGTCGTGTTTCGGTAAATGGTAAAAGTGATACGGTAATGGGTAAAGGTTTTAGTTGGCAAAATTTTGTTTGCGGCTGATATATCGACACATCACGTCGAATGTCGATCCGTAACACTATCTTACCTCTTCTGGGAAGGACAATGAAATGATGGTCAGGGCTATGGGGAAGTTCTGGACTCCACATTCGATGGCGACGGTCTTCCGAATAGGGACGTTTTGGCGGAAGAGGGCAGAAATGAAGTAGCCCAGACCCAGGCCCAGAAGCGGTAGCATCACAATGATGAGGTACAGTTTGAGCGAAGCTGTAGTGAACATGGAGGGGAAGGCCACGATTTCAATGACAAGGCTGGCGACCATGATGAGAAGGCCCGTGGTAGTACCAATCTATAAAAAAAGTTATAATAAATTAATTTCAATAAGTTTTTGTTTCCTTCGCTTAATTCACTTTTGAAAGATAAGTAATTGATGGTTTTAGGTTCTTAGTAATTTGAACGCATGTTTATTAATCTGCAATGATAATAATAATAATAATAATAATAATAATAATAATAATAATAATAATAATAATAATAATAATAATAATAATAATAATAATAATAATAATAATAATAATAATAATAATAATAATAATAATAATAATAATAATAATAATAATAATAATAATAATAATAATAATAATAATAATAATAATTAATTTTTGTCATAGACACCCATATATAGTATTGTGGGCAAACTTTGTGTTGGGAAACCCAATGACGATGAAAAGAGAAAGTTATATAATAATATAGTGGAATAATAATATTATATTATATAACAATATTATCATTGATGATAATGATGATGAAAAGAATAGAAAGTAAACCCTTCTTCCTCTTAATGTATCAACACTGAGAAGATATATTTATATTTTTATAAGCTGGAAAAAGTCACATCAATCAGTTTAATCTCTAATCAATATTTATGGATCGATAAATTTGAATCATAACTCCAATGTAACTTTTTATCGCTAGGCCCTTGAAGAGATACATGCATTGGAATGTGATCTACTTTTAGCTAATTTTAAGTATACACGTGACTTGTGATATGAATGTTTATACAGGGTGTCCCACGAAAAGTGGCCCAACCCCTATAACTTTTGAACCCCTACAGATATAGTCATGAAAGTGGGGTCTAATTATAGTAAAAAGACCATGCCCTATCCGATGAGACAACTTTCGACGCCCTCTAGCGGAAACTTTAGGAGTTATAATTTTTATTTTAAAAACTATGTGAGGTATGTGGAAAAAGTCAATGACTAAGTTGTAGAGCAGCATCGATTCATTATAAATCGACACCTTCACCACAAAAATGTCTGCAATAAAACTCATTAAACGCCCTTTTATTTAATTGTGATTTGGAACACTCAACCTCACGAAGCGCTTAAAACTCTTTCTTGTTTATTTGAGGTCTCGAACACTTAACTTCATGAAAATAAACTTTTTACATTTACCGCTCATGCTGTATGTGCTTCCCGTCCGCGACAATGAACATTTGGACTCTAGATTGAATATCGAGTTGCACATTTTACACCTCACACACAATTACGCATAATTAAACAATAATACCCAAAATTCAATAGCCTCTTAATTAGTATATCCAACAAGACAGAGCGTTTCAAGCACCAAGTTACTACATGCAAAAACCTTTCGTGAGGTTAAGTGTTCGAGACCTCAAATAAACAAGCAAACGTTTTAAGCGTTTCGTGAGGTTGAGTGTTCCAAATCGCAATAAAATAAAAAGGCGTTTAATGAGTTTTATTGTAGGCATTTTTGTGGTGGAGGTGTCGATTTATAATGAATCGATGCTGCTCTACAACTTAGTCACTGGCTTTTTCCACATACCTCACATAGTTTTTAAAATAAAAATTATAACTCCTAAAGTTTCCGCTAGAGGGCGTCGAAAGTTGTCTCATAGGATAGGGCATGGTCACTTTACTATACCTAGACCCCACTTTCAAGACTATATCTGTAGGGGTTCAAAAGTTATAGGGGTTGGGCCACTTTTCGTGGGACACCCTGTATAGTCTCCATAAACACGAGCAACATTTCATGTACACTAACTACTCTGTAACCCAACGAGTTTTCAAAAAGTTACAGTTTAAAGAAATAATTTTATATTTTTCAAAATTGTGTTAAAAATGTATAGGTTGATAGCTTGGCAGCAAACACTTTTGTAATATCAGTTTAAACGAGTTATTTAGCTTTGGAGAATCATTTCGTTCTTTACTTAATTGTGTAAAATTCAATTATTTTGGTCTCTAAACCAAGTTTTCAAATTATTTCCTGATTTATTGTAATCTTTGTAACAGAGAAAAAAATTTACCGTATAATTTTTGAGTCGAATCTTTGTAGTTTGCTTTGGAAAGCTTAAAATTCAGACTCCTTATTTTATATATAAGGTGTTTCAAAAGTCCCTTTCACGGCTTTTATTTGGAAACAACATCTCCTAGGATCATAAAAGTAAGGTTTACTCCTTGGTAAAGTGACCATGGAGAATCCATTGAGATGACTTAGAGCATCCCTAGCGGAGAAATAAAAAAGTTAAAAAAATTGAAAGGAGATAAAGCAAAAACTTAAATACAAATATTGTTTCCAATATTATGAAAAACTCTCTAAAAATTTTCATGACAATATCGTGAATAGTTGCTGAGATAATAGCATGTGAAAATAGCACTTTTTCAAGCCTCAAAAAGGAAAAAGTTCGCAAATTTACAGGGTTTTTTAACATTTTTTTCATTAAATTTTATCCTCATCTGAGTAAAAAAAAACAACACAAAACTACATAATAACACTGAAAAACTTGCAAACTTGCGACATTTTTTCTTTTTTGTGGACTGAAAAAGTGCTAGTTTCACATGCTAATATCTTCTTGAACATTCATGATATTTTAATGAAATTTTTTCCAATCAGTTTTTTTATTGCCAACAATATTCATATTGTAGTTTTCACTGAATCTTCTTTAGTTTTTTAACTCTTTCATTTAGCCGCTACAGGCGATGTAAGTCATCTCAATGGATCCTCCATTCCATATAGTCACTTACCTAGGGGTAGACCTTACTTCCATGACCCTATATGAGACGTTAGTTTCAAATAAAAGCCGTGAAAGGGACTTTTTAAACACCCTGTATAAAGATTTACTCTATGAATTGATTTTCTTATGAAAAATTAACAGGAAACAGGAAATTTTCAAATAATTTACTTTCAATTTATAAAACGGCGTTAAATTATAAAAATAAGTATGTAGAAATTCTTCGTATTTTTAAATTACAGAAAATACAGAGACTTTTCTTCTTAATGAAGTAAAATTGTTTTACAGATATTATAAAAAGCTAATGTAAATAGATGAAGGAAACATCGAGGCTTTTCTATTTCTATAAGATTTAAAATAAAGTTGTAAAAACACTTTCCCTTCAATGTAACACATAAGCATTTAAACTACATTTACCTTGGTCGTCCATTTTGCTACTTTTGGTAATTTCCATCTAATGAGCATGCCCACACAGATAGGGGATGTTACTATAAGAAGAGATAAGGCCATCTTTTCATAAGGAATGACTAAGCTAACTGATTCAAATGATCGGCAATATAACCAGATGTTTGCTGGCAGCATACCCATTGCCATGATTGTGGATGCGGTTGTCATTGCAACACTGAAAATAATTGTTTTGTTAATTAGTAAATTATTCATATGCTCCCTAGTACTATATGAAATAAAAATAAAATAGCACTGTAAAAAGGCAAAATCCGAATTATACAACTGTTTATTTTTGAAGTTTAACTATTCTTTACTGGCTATAAAGGTATAAAAAACATAAAAAGGTACCTTAACGGTAAATCTCCATCTGAAAAGTAGGTAAAAGTGTTTGACAGGACTCCACCTGGACAGCAAGATATGATGAGGACACCAGTAGCCCTAAGACCGTCTACCCCAGAGGCCAGAATCACTAAATACGCAGCCAGTGGCTTGATGATGAACTGACTCACAATCCCGATGCTGAGGCCGATCGGAAGTTTCATATGGGCCCATAGCTGTTAAAAAGAGACAGAAAAACTCACTTAAAAACTTTTTAATCGTAATGAAGTTTTACATTACAAAATTTTTGTAAATTCAATAGGGTAGATTTGGAAGAGACGGACTAGAGGCATTATGATACAAATGGTCCAACAGTTTTCACAAAAAGAACAGTTCATTTGTAAGGTTTTGTGGAGAAGGAAAACTACTATGAGTTTCTTATGAAGATATTCGAGCTTTTTCGTACAATAAATTAATTGTTTTGATAATTCTTTGTTTTCATGAGTAAAAAAAATGAAAGTTTTTTTTCTATTTTCAAAATGACGGTTTGTAAACTAGATCTAAATATCTGAAATCAACTAATTTTCAGTAGGATATGTTATTATATCTCTTAATTGATTTCAGAAATTTATTCTAAGAATTGATACATTAAAAACTATTCAGAAGTAAATAGAGCTTCGTGAAAGTAAATTATACTAGATTGTGCCAAAATATACACAATATTTTTTGTTCAAAACCAATAAAAACACCTATTAGTACCAATTGAACTCTATTTTAGCTAATAAACAATGATGATAGGAAAATGTTAAAATGTGAACAGAAGATATTCTGTAAATCATAAGTTAATAAATATAATTTAAAAATTTACAAAAAGAATGCTGTAAAACGTCCGTTACATGTTGCTAATGAATCGAACGAGAATAACAACTTAAACAATAAAGATACAAATGCATTGAAAGCTGTTTATTTTCTTAATATCAAGAAGTATTTAATGATGAAATATAAATTAACGTATGATAACACCAATTTATAATTTGTACCCAAAAATAGATAAACCAAAGATCAACTCTTCTGTTGCAAAAATTTTCATGAAAGGATTCACAAAGATAAGGGGTATTTATGGAAAACGAAACAACACAAAATCACATAATTTGATTTCATAATCTCCATGTTTGGAGTTATCTTCATCAAATAAACACATTGTAACTGATAAAAAATTCTAAGACTGGATATTTTTTTTCCATTCAAGTTTGTTACGCCTTTTTATCAGATCAAGAGGGCTATAAAAATACACTTAAAGAGGAATTAAAAGGGTTTACCTGCTTTATTGTGATTTCACATCCCATGGAAAGCATAATGAGTATCAGCATCCCCAACAGTAAAATGTCAATAATCGGCTTCAGTTGTTCACTCATTTGTAAAATGTCTTCTTCAAACTTTACCGCTTGAGTATCGTTTGAATTTTGGTCGGACATTGTCTCTGTGGTTTCGTCCATCCCCACAAGGAAATTGGCCGTGAAATTCGAAACGTTCATTTTGTTCTTTTCTCACTTTCCTTAATTACAAGAGAAGGTGCATAAATATTGAATCTTCTATTTCAAAAGAGCCCGATTTCTTTTCAACACGAAATTCAATATGAAACAATCGATATTTTTAGAGAACGAATTGCACAAACATGGAACAGGTAATGCGAAAAGTTGAGTGTCGTTCGGTTATGGCATACCCCTTCTGCACTGCAGAGGCGTGGATATATGCTCTTCAGGATTTTGAATGCCTTATAAAACGATCGGCGAAACTTACAAATATGGATCAACGAACTTCGTCCTATGGTTTACCTCGCCATGTTTGGAGACAAACCCATCATGGGAACAAACTGTCCGGTGGACTTTTCGATAACGATCGTCCGATCAAAGTGCGTTGTTTTTAATAAGGTTTTTGTTTTTTGAGATAAGTTAAGAAGAATAAGAATTTAACTGTTATAATTCTAGAACAAATATGAACAACGCGTGTCTTCTTCCTTCATCTCATTGACCTTTACGATCACTAACAAACTATTTATTACCAACTTCAAAAAGGATGAGGTTATTTAACGAATTCAAAAAGGATGAGGTTATCAATTCGTCGAATATAAATGTTGAATCTTTGCAAGGCCCTTTTGATATGTTCTATCGGACCGATTTGGACGCGGATTTTTGCATTAAATTAGAAATGTTTTCAAGTTGGTCCCATTTTAATGAAAAACCCCTCTAGCGGATACCAGTGGAGTTATAATTATTATCTCGAAAACTTGTGGCTAGCTTACTAACCACTGTAAGAATAAAAAACCGTTGTCGATTCAAAAAGTTAAAATTAAAAACCCAACACCCCCCACGTTGTATCTCTACAACTCTTTGTTTCAGATAAAATTGCGACAGGAAAGTGATATCCGATTTAAGCAATGAAAATATTTCGAACAACAATTTCATAGTTCTTAGTAGATATTAAAATCATTCACTGTTTATTTGGATACACGCCTTACCCAAGTAGCATGAAACCTTGCGGCTAACCTTTTTCTTTTATTGTTATTGGGACATTACAAAAACCCAACAAATGGTTGGGTTGCGGAACCCATCCTCAATATTACAAAAAGGCCTATTTTTTGAAAACCAAAGAAAAGCCGTAAAAGCCTTTCTGCGCATGCGTCATGTTCACTGCGCGAATCCCGCCGAAACAAAATGGATCCCGAAACGCACGATGACGAAGACTTGAAGAATGACCGATACATTTTAAATCCAAGTTCAAGTGAGTAAACTTTTTATTTTATTTACTTTTAACCGCGATTAGGATTTATGATCGCCGGTTCATTGCATGAAAAATATCAAGCAGTCAAACCGGAAAATGTATGTAAACAATCCAATCCAATCATTGGATGGATTTGTTATTTGTTTACGATGCTGTTTAATTCGTTTTCAGCAAAAGCATTTTGGACGAGATTTCTCTATGTTCCCGCTCTATGTTTCATATCTAATCGTAGCTTTTAATGACATTTTAAAATTTGAGTTGAGACATTAATATTCGGTAGACATGTTGTGCTTTCTGTTGTGTTAATGACCTATTATGTTTAAATTTCCTTCTCAAAATCTGATTAGTTTTTGTTGCAGTGTATGTAAATAACCTAAGAACATAAATTACATGCTGTACCTAACTAGCGTATTTACTACACATTAGGTAACTCTTGATATCTTTAAAAACCTTTTGTGAAAACTTAATGTGATATCTCCCACAATGCAGAATTTTTTTCTACCAAGCCACAGGATCTAGGTTTAAATTCTCACCCTCCTCAGATGGTTCATAGACTGAAAACCAAGTAGGATCTGGAATGAAAACTGTGGTCTTGTGTTATACCACATAACTAGGACATTACCTTGAACACCCCTTGGTCACAAAAATATGTTAGCTTTGTAGGCCTTGATGGTCATTATAGGCTAGTGCGCTAATGAGCTTATTGTAATCTTTTCATAATTCAATGTTTTGATAAGTTATAACATCCCTTCGACTGAAGTAATCTAGGTCGACAAATGGTGAGGCTTTTCATTTGCCATTCATTGTTAACTTCTTGTTTTGAAAATCTAACTATAAAATAGATTGATAATAACTGATTTGATACTAAAAAGTTTCAAACAGCGTAACTCGAGTGTTTGCTTTAAAATCACATAATGTAGTCCAAATTCAAAGTAGGTATTTAAAATGATTACCAACTATGTATTTTGAAACTTTTACATTCTTAAACAAAAATATGAGAATTGAACATATAGAACTAATACATTATTGACTCATTTCGTATGATAATGTTATAAATTTGGCCTTCAAATGGGAAAAAAAGAGTTTTAGGGGATTTCACCAGATGTTGATAACATTACGTGATATATTGATCACATAGAACAATGTATTTTGTGTTTTAAATTAAATAGGAGTGATCGGGACGAGTCAATTTCAATAACTTTATCCGATTGATAACATTAAGCGTAGTCGACTGTAATTGCATTTTATGAGAACTTACCTGTTATCTTTTAAACACGTTATGTGCCGGTTGGGACAGAGAATTCCTTAATTCATTCTAAAATTTTTGGAGATTTTTTTGGAGCGCCCGGCTAACGGATAAAATTAATATGGAACCATATATCGGATATAAATCGGAACGGATATAAATACGGAACCATATTAATTATTCACCCCTTTATGGGAACTGATTTCATGTAGGTTAAATGGTCACCAGTGGTGGATCCAGGGGGGTGGCACTCTGGAAAGTGCCCCCCCCTTGAACCCAAACACACTCATAAGTATGAAAAAAAGTACTTAAAATGAGTTAAAACCCTACTTTTGCAGGTCAAGTTTCAAAATTTTTTCTGGGGGAGGACCCTTATACCCCCCAGCGGTACCAAAAAAGTTATCTTGAGCGATACTTTTTAGAAGTCCCCAACATTTTGACATTTTTCTTGAAAGGTAAAGGTGATAGTCTAAAAAAGTGCCCCCCACTTGTAGCCCTGTTGGATCCACACCTGATGGTCACTGCTATAGAGCATTCGCCAAGTTGGCAGTCACTGTGGAGAACCTATACGAAATCTGTTCCAATTTATGATATATATATTCGTTATATTTTTATTATGTTTTGTTTTAGATTCTGCAATAGGATGAATATTATGCTCCTGAAATTTGAAGGAAGTTATGTTCCACCTCCATCTACCATTTTGCTGGTCATTGGCCATAAGTAAGTAAATCAAATTATATAACTCCTAATTTTAATGAATTAGCTAACTCAGTTATTATTTATTTGTTTTTTTAAAAGTTATCTCATGTCACCTTAGATGTAGGTGAGGGAGGGGGTCAGAAATGTTGGGGGAAAGTGACATCTTATGGACAGCTCTTTAAAAAAATATCTGAAAATTTATGATTGGGTTTTGCTACGTTAAGATTAGAACTTTTCATTCATTGGCGGAACTAAAAACAGCTGAACACCAAGTAGCATTGTTCTTTAAAGCACCATTTGTTTATCTGATTTTGATCTGATTTGTTTATCTGACAACCTAAAAACATAAATTATGTGCTATATCATATTTACTTAACACATTAGTTATTCTTGGGGTCCTACCCAGAAGTGGGTTCAATCGTCAAGCGAAGTAGCAGTGCTAAAAATCAGTTGCCAAACCCATTGATTGCAGATTTGAGAGCTTACGCGTTGTGATTTCATCATTGCCATGGTCATGTACCCCTACGCCGCTTGATTATTGGGTAGAAAATAAAATATTAGTTTAAAAGATCATAATTGCCGAAAATTTTATGATTGAATGTTTTTAATTTCAATTTGAAGGTTTAAGTAATTTGAATTTTTTTATAGTACTTCCTTAAGATTTGAGTTATCAAAGAGCAATTACTGCGGACTAAGCATTATCTTTCTGGGCTATTCAGTATATTATGTAATGGGTTTATCGTTGGTTTGTAATTTTATTAGGATTCCGTACTTTATTAGGAGTTAAATAACTTTTTTTATCTCTATTTTCTTCTAATAATGAGGCATGTTTGTTTATTCTACCTGTTATTTCTTGTAATTTCAAATGAATGTAATAATTTTGTTTGTTACCAAGCGTCATGATTTGGGTGGTTTACCAGGGTTTGTTTGTTGATGTTTATTCAAGTTAGTATTGGGTTAATTTTCAAAATATCCGCATGTTATTGATATTTGATTTAAACCACTTTTAAAAGAATAGCAGTAAGACACAGTATCATGAAAGAAGTGTTTATTTATTTTTGTAAATTGCATACTGTTTGTTTACACCCCACAGCTAGGATGTTATAATTAAGTAAATACAAGAAACTATTTAAATCAAAAGGAATTCATTGTTTTTAAAGCATTTGCTTCTTCTTAATTACTGTGGATTCCCTTTTTGAATCTGTTAGAGATAATTAATCTTCAATGACTTAGTACATTTCATCTTGTGTTTTATTATTAATTTACTTACCCCTCTATGAGAACAGATTTGATGTAGGTTGAATGATCACTGCTTTAGAGCATTTGCCAAGTTGGTTGTCGCTTTAGAGGACCTCTATCAAATCTGTTCCAATTAATGATATTCAAAACATTTATTACATATTTTTATAATTTTTTTTTTAGATTCCGCAATTCTTGAAGGTTTGAAGGCTTAGAAGAAATGTTCCATCACCTACCATTTGCTGGTTATGAGTAAGTAAGTCAAATTAAAACTAAATTTAATGAACTATCTTTCTAAGTTGTTATTTAAAGGACTCTTTTTATTTTAAAAGTTTTAATCTCAAAGTGACAGGGGAGGGAGGGGGTCAGAAATGTTGGGGGGAAAGTGACATGTTTTACGGACAGCCTCCTTAAAAAAGTTCACTGAAAATTGGTGATTGGGCTTTGCTACGTTGAGATTATGACTTTTCATTCATTGGCAGAACTTAATATCTGAACACCAAGTAGCATTGTGCTTTAAAGCATGTTTTTTTCCCAGGTAGCAGCCTTCCCCGTAGCGATTCCACCTATGGCTCACCGCCAGTCGCTCCAGCCAGCGCCCTATGACATCAATGCCCGGACCTCTCCTGCCACCCCCGAGTCTGTTTCCACCCAATTCCATCGTAAGTTTATGTTTTTTGAATTACTCAATCCATACTGTCACATAGCTGCCAAGTACTCAGATTTTATTGAAGGGTTCTTATGTATTATCCCGTTGACAGTGCCGCTGAATTCGAAAAGTTCGTTAAAGTTTATTGTTTGTTCTATACTTGTGTCGCTTAATTTAACAGCTGTCGACAAGATATACGCAAGTACCTAGTTACTGAGTTTTTCATCTTTACTCTGATAATCAGATGTCACCCTAAAACTCCAGTTTTTTTAAATTGCAATTAGCATTGCGTAAAAAGAAGATTAGAAAATGCAGTGCCCTACGAGTTTTTTATTGCTACATGTTGAAATTAATTTTTTTTTATTCATTGGCGGAACGTGCATCATGCATTAAAACATCTTTTTCCTTTGGCAGCAAGAGCAGCAGCTGCTGGTATAGCGCCAGCAGGGTATGATGTGACAGCATGATCCAGGGATGCACTGTCGGAAAAGTAACAGCTCTAGAATGTAGTCTCAGTGGACAAGAAAAGCTGACGGGTGAGTTAAAATATTATTTTAGTCGCATTGCTAAGATTATGACCCAGTCCAGTAGTAAGAATTTAAAAGACAAAAACTAACGTAGAAATTTAAACCATTTGAGCCTGAACTAGGGTCCTTGGCTAAAATCGAAAACAGCCTAAAGGCAAAAGTCTTTACCACTGGGTCAACTCTTAGTGAGCGCTGCTCTCAGGGGTGTCTTGCCTCTGAGTTTCCTGACTTCACACTGGAATACAATACAGAAATATTGCAAACACATGACCCAGCCACAAACAACACCGATTTTATCGGAGTTTGCAAATTTCATATTTACTCCTATAATTAGATTTTCCCCTTAAAATTGCTATCAATGTTGTGTAAAGGAAATTGGGGTTAGAAAGATTAGTATACTTTAACCGGATTATCAGAGAAAAGATGGAAAAGGAAATAACTCCGTTAAAATCGAGGTACTTTGCAGCCATGAGGTTGGCAACTATGCTGTCATATGTGACCCAGTGAACAGTAAAACCATTTTACATAGCTTTATTTCTTGTATGAGCTTAAAAACTGAAATGCAGCATTAAAAAATAACTCACTGGTCCTGCAAACTATTACTTTGCAAATCGTACTGGTCCTCAACCAAAATGACTGGTCCGCCAAATTAAAAAGAACAGGTTCCAATTTATTTAAAAGTAGTTACTCCATTTAAAGTGAGTACCAAATATTAATTTTAAAAAACTAAAAATATATATTTATTAAGTACACTTTTCTTGATGAAATGTTAATATTTCTCTAATTGACATAAAATTTCTAATTAGTTACGCAGCTAAAAAAAGAGACTAGAACTGGAGAGTGAGATATTTTTTCCTCACTGGTCTGCTGGACTAGTGATTTTCTGACTAGTGGCCAGAGCCTATTTTCAGTCGTCTCAGACCAGTGCGAATTTTGATCGCTGCTGATATGCTATCTCTCAAATGTATATGTTATGGGCAAAGTGATTAATCAGGCATTATTAATAATGCCCGAAGTGGAGGCGGGCAAAGCGAAAAATTTCATTCATAAATTCCACTAAATTTATCACATTGCCCGGGCATTATTAATAATGCCTGGATTTATCACATTGCCCGTAACATATATGTTATAATGTAATTATAGTAGGTTCACAGTTTGGGGAAATGGGTACAATTTGCACTAATTTTTTCATTGAGGGCTTATTCCCACTTATAAGAAATTTTAAAATTATATTTGTAAATCTCTATTCTATGCAAATGGATCAAAGAGTATATAATGAAAATCATATTTGTTTCAATTTTTTACATTATGATATTTACTAATATTTTGCAGTTAATGTTTTCCAGAAGTTTTTTAACACATTGAAAAAGCTTGTAAAATTTCTTATTTTAAAAACTGTGCATTTTACCTTGGTTAAAATATAACTATTGATTTGTCAATAGTACATTTAACATAAACATCAAACCTTTCTTTTTCCCCATTTCCCCCACCTGGCTCTACAAATTATTTTTCAAAATGAAAATTTTGGTAACCAAGGAATTTACATAAATTGTTTGGACTTCAGTCCACCAGTTGCCTACCATTAGTCTATAATTTTTTAAATCAGTAACCTTAATTTAAACTTTCGGGGTTGGCACTTTTATGTATTCTCATTCTCTTATCTCTTGAGATGTTTACGATGAAGTGGCACATTCAATGGGTTAATGCAAAAGTACTTTTTTTAATAGTTAAAAATAAAATTGCTACATTTTTTTGCAGGAGCTGTCAGTTGCATTTGATGTCCCCTGAAATAGTAGTATTTGAAGCATTTTTTAAAACAAATTTTAATTATATTACATTTTTAAGTTATTACCTTCACAGTTTATATTTAATCTATATTTTTTTTATAAGTACACTTTTACCTTGATCCCTGTGATGCTAGAATGCTGTTTGTAAAATTTGTCCTGTTTGTATCAGTTGTTCAATAAACTTGATTTTTCTTACATTTAATGTGTTGTTAAATAAGTTTTTTAAATAAAAATGTGTCCATGTTTCTCTCCAATTTGAATTATACTTCTGTTTAAAGGTAAGTTTTTTCATTAGTGCTTTAAGAGCCTAAATTAAACAAAATGTTTGTAGAAATTAAAATATATATGTATATTTTGTTTTCATGAATTTTAAATTTATTTTATTACTTCATTTTACTGTATTTACTTAATAATTACTTTGAAATATTCTGTAATCATACAGCATAAAATTCGAGTTACTTTTTGTTAAAAGTGGTGTGTTGACCTAGCTAAAAAGTTGTGATAAATTATTTTTATCTCCAGAGTTATAAGTTCAGTATCGCATTTTTTATTTTTTCGGTGTTTCTTTATTGAATTATGATATAAAATTTTCCCTGAAAATATGTATCATATACTGTGCAATATTTCGGGGAAAATTTTGCGACATCATAATAATTCAACAAAGAAACTCCGAAAAAAATAAAAAATGCGATATTGAACCTAAATATCAATAAAGAATCAAGATTTTTTGGAAACCTTACAAAAACCAATATCCGCAATAATGAACGAAGGTTTTTTGGCATTGGTTTCCGCAGTCTACACGAAAAAAAAATTTTTATAAGGTTGTTATGAAACCTTTCAAAAACCTGGCTCAAGAGCATTGAAACAGGGTTTTCTTGTGTATCCTTGAAAAAACCTGTGCTTCTAACCTTGTAGAAGGTTATTCCACGAGGTTACGCAAAAGGTTGGAAATGTTTACTAGCGTACCTTTTTCTTAGGTTGCCTTGAGGTTTTTTTGGGGTTATCGGGTTGCAAATAAAACCCTCAAAAAACCTTTTTCGGGTTGCAATGCAAGGGTAAAAAAACCTTCAAAAAACCAAAAAATGCTATCTGGGAGAATAATTTTTATCGGAAATGGCATCACATTTTCAAAAAAATGCATCGTAGAGTTATAGTTCTTCGGGCAATTTTTATGTACTCAACGCAAGGAATCTGGCTGTGCAGTTTAAGTAGACTTGTTGAAACACTCTTATACCCCTTATATTGAATCGTTTTGTAATGCACAAATTTTCGAACCCCAAACTTTTTGTCTCATTTTATTACATGTTAGCACATAGTCAATTTACTATTTAAAACAACTTAGATTGAAAATTTCGTAATAAAAATGTAAAAATAGGGTGGTCAAAGGTAACGTTGATTCACTCTACAAGATAAAACCTAATTAAACATATTTTATAAATATCTTTAATTTCCTATCATCACTATGCAAACTTCCGAATCCGGATTAAGAGAATCTACATTTTATAAATCCACTAAAAAGAGTGAAATATATTAATTTTTAACAAAAAAGAAACCAATTTCAAAAATGCGCCTAAATGTGAGAAATAATTTTTATCTAAAAAACAACAATACTACTTTTTAACATAATTTTTGAAGTCGAAACACTTTCACAATAAATTAACATTTCTCTATAACATTTTAAAAAAGAACACGTTACTAGCATATAGCATATAGCATAAGACAAAAGAAGATTTACAATTAAAAAAAGGCCTCAATATATATTACTTAACTGTTTTCTTTTCTTAATTTAGTAAGAAAAGGCTTAAACGCCTTTTTTACCGTATCGTTACCACATAATACGATTGTATATAATTTGTGTAGTCTTTCTAAAATTAATTTAAAAAAAAACTATATACCCATAAATATTATGTTCATGTAAATCGATTTGTCGACTGTAAATCGTAATCATAATCGTAAATAAATCTAAATCGTAAACTGATTTTTAAAAGAGTTTTTAGAATTTACTTATTTTACTTAAAATTTAAAATTTGTGAATCTTTAGACACATATGGTTGTCTGTCAAAAGAGAGTTTAAAAAAAAATTTACTATTCAAGGTAAGGCATTAGATGATTTCTATGAAACCCCTCAAAAATCTTCCAAGACACACAATAAACATTTCACCCGCTCATCTTCCAATTGCAAAAGAGTAGTAGGTATCTTGATCGTAAATAGCTTTTAGGTAGTTAAAAAACTAAATTAGTTTTTATAACCTTATAGTATAATATCATTAAAATTGAGAATAACCATTATTGTGTTTTTAAACAAAGGTGACGTATGGAAAAAACACTAGAAAGTATAATATAACAAAAATAACGAAAATAAGGCGTGTGAGTTGCTCAGGAGTCGAATACCCGTATGACCAACCTATGTGAATTTTCATTATAGTGAAACATATGAAAAACAAAATGGTGAATGAAACCATCTTAGGGCGAGTTTCAGTATTATATTTACGTATTAAAAAAGAAGAGCGTTTGCTTAAAATTTATAAAATCAATGTTATCTACGATCCAAACATAATACTTTAATAGAGTATTTGAGTATTTTTAAACTTAGAAGAAAAAGGTATTCTTAGATTTTAGGATGTCAGGTAAGGTGTTATAAAATGCAATAAATAATTGAATATTTCAGAGAAGAGAGGAAACAAGTTCGCCTCTTTGATAGAAATATTTTCTCAAAAATTACTTTCCAAAGTCCGCAGTTTGAAACCTAAAAATTAGCAGTAATAAGATAAAATATATTAAATTTTTTCATGAGTTAGATCTTTTGAAAATAGATGGAAAGTAAATGCTTTTTTCTCTAACCCTCACCTTAAAATATTTTTAACGTTACTGGCTCACAAAACCATATTATAAAGGCTACACACCATCACTTTTTAGAGTAAATAATTTTCTAATTTCCTTGGATCTCTCCATTCACTAAAAAAACCCAAGGAATCGTTGAACAAAAAGCACATGTTTTTCGTGACATTTTCCCACATTTATAGATCATGTTTATGAAGCAGACGCTTAACTTTATTTTATTGCTACCAATTATTATTCATGAAATTCAAGGTGTGAATGACTATGATTCATACTATCATAGAGTTCGTGACAGAGTGTCATGGCGGTATTTTGAGTAAATATAGCTTGTATGACGATTAAACCAAAGAATTTAATGTTCTTTATTTCTCGAATTCCCTTTTACCTCTTAACTTCACACACATTTTTTTTTTAAATTAAGGTTTAGTTTCTATGTTGAATCACAAAAGCTAGACAAGCTTGATATTTGAAATTAACATGGTAACAATAGTTATACTTCTGCGATAAATGCAATATGGATAAAAGTGTAAATAAGAAGATATGATTTCAATATGGTTACTATATTAAACATTTTATATGTTACAAAATTATAAATTACTCTATTATTCTTAAAAACATTTTCACTCACAAACACATCTACAAATTAATTTATCAATTTGGTAAAAAATGGAGTCTTTAATTGTTTAATGATACATTTTTATCATGAGGCTAAACTACTATTTTTAAACTTAATATCTCTACCTTATGTCTTTCAATTTTATTTTAAAAGTTGATATCTTTCAAATATAACATTAATTCTTGAAACATTCAAATGAATATTAGTTGCAATTAAAATTTATACCCTTTACTACCGATCTTTTCAACTGACCTTAATAAATAAATTATACAATGCATTCAAAAATGTGAATAATGGTTTCAAAGAGCTAGTTTGATAAGGAAATTAATCAGGTAATTTTGTAAAAGAACAAGTAAGAAAGTTTAGAATACATACAAATTAAACTTTAAAATAAATGAATCTCAAATAACAAATACATTTTATTAACTTGATAAATATATAACCTAAAACAAATTCACACGTATAAAAATTCAAACACTGATTACATTTTATCTGCACACAATAAAATTTTTCCAAAACTGTATATAAACTGGAAAAATACAGAAATCCTCTTGAATATTTTTGTTCTGTGATTGTGTGATTTTGTTGAGTTCATTAAACAAAAAATTGATGAAGATTTATTTAAAAAGTTTTAAAACTTTCAAAAGCAAGTGAAATTATAATTCACATATTCCAGTTTAATAAACCGTGTTTTTACTACCGAAATTATACGTATGAGTTTTGGTAATAGATTTGAATGTAGAAGGGTGATCCAGACGAATTTTTTTAAATGAAAAAAAGCGAACACAAAATATTTATTACAAAACACAATTTTGATATATTCTTTGAAACTCCCTTATTTCTACATAATGATCATCTTTATTTAAACGTTTTTGTTCCTGTTTTTGAGCTTTAGAATTTCCATGTCGTATCTTTTGACGTTGGCCCATAGAGAAATAGATGCATTCAGACTACAACAATCATTTTTTAGATTCGTAAGGAAATGTTTTTATGTGGAATTCATACCAAAAAGGCACAAAAATCAATGGAAATAGTTTATGAGAAAATCTTAAAAAACTGCAGCGAGCCATTCATGACAAGAATCGATATTATGCTCTCTGGAAGAATTAAGCTTCTTCATAAAAATACCCATTCTCACAGCGTTACAGCAACTCAAACACAAGTCCCAACTCTTCTCATATAAATTTCACAACTACTTTCTTTGATGTACAACTACTCTCGTTGGCTTATGAATTCCACCAAGAAACCCACTGTTACAAATAGTCAGTTTTCTAACTTCACAAAAATGGGCTTCGTGTGCTTTTTCGTGATTATGCATAGTGAATAGAGCCATTTTGTTCCTTAGAATCTGTAGTTTACGAATCGCAATGGTGGACACTTCGGGTCTGCGACTGGGGATTGCGAGAGGCGCAGAAGTGGAAAATCGACCAGTTTCAATTTTGCGTTATTTGTAGTCAAAATGGTTCCTTTTATTTTTTCAATTAGGTTAAACGCCCCATAACACAAAAGAGGTGAAGGAGGAGTATTCGATCCTAGAGTTTGGAAAGAATCCATTCACCCCAGCCGGGGCAGTAGAAGGATAAAGTCGAATGTAAATATTTGTTTACCTATTTTCTCTGAGGTTCGTGTTAATAGTCACAAATAAACGTAATGAAAGGTGTCATTCTTTTCCTTACCTTTGGGCAAGAAAGAATTGCGATAGTAGAAATCTGGCAACGCTCACTGGGGATAGGGAGAGGGGCAGAGAAAAAACACGAAAATCAGCAATATCTAATCAAAAAAAAATTCTTTTCTGCACCAACTGCGGTTGAATGTTTTCTAAATTGTCCCCAAAGATGGGCAAAATGCATAAAACCGAATTTCGAACGGTTCTTCTACTTCAAATAGGGTCGAAAATGTGTAGAAAGAAATAAAGGGAAATTCTTAACTTTTAAGTCGTTTAAAAACTTATTTTTCCTCATAAAGGAGCACACATTTCAGGCTAATTTTTACCTTCATACACTTAACAATACGAAATACCATGGTAGATATCTAGTACCTGCGATTAAGGAGGGTGAGAGGGTCAGAAAAAAGTATACCAGTTTTGATACTGTTCGTAGAAGTAGAAATTCATAATTTTCTAATTTGAGTAGAGTCAAATGTGGTGCAAATAAAGGAGACCGATGGTTGACATACAGAACACCCATTTAGAAAAGCGTTCATCACATTGGAAGGTGAAATGGAAGGGTGAAATGGAATTTTAGGAGTTATTTGAAATGTTTTTCGACAAAACAGTGTCTATTTTAGTGAAATAACGTAGAAATCAATGTGAATTGGTCCCATGTACACTGTAGAACTAGAAATGCAACAGTAAATAACTTTCATTATAGAACGGGGGTAATGTGTGGGGCAGAAAAAAAGTTTGAATGATATTTTATTGAGAAAAAGAGTAATTATTTAGTTTAAAAGCTTTTCAGAACTGAAAAAATGTGAATGGGGACGCTCTTGGTGCCTATCTTGGGAAGCATAACTCAGCTTTGGGGGTTCGAAGGATGAAATAGAATACAAGGGAGAAATCTTTTATTTTTGACTAATAGCATGAAATTTTTTGAAAGAGCTAGATTAAACAATGTCAATTTCCCCCTCCAACTCTCTAGAGTCGGTCATCCGGCAATGGAATTTAAGACCCAAGACAAGGGAAGGTGGGCGGGGCAGAAAAATGCGAAACATTTTATTTTAGTTCGTATAATAATCTTATTAAGATTAAATACCCCTAAATTGAGAAAATTCATAGCAGATATAAATGAGACCCATGTTGAAATGTGTTTCTTAGAGGGTAGGAGGATAAAATAGAATAATAGGGGGTAATATATTTAACTTTTTCACTAAAGAGTTGGAATTTCTCGGAAAACTGCCTAAAAAGAATTGATTTTCCCTTTTTACTACATGGAATATATGACAGACACGTATAGGTGCAATCTGTATTGTGAGACAGGGGACGGTGAGTGGAGCAAAAAAAAATACATGTATTCTATTTCTTTTAAATATGATTAAATGTCTTAAATTTAAAAAGAAAATTAGGAAATATATGTTATTCCAATGTCATTAAACGTTTCCTAAAACTTATTTCTTATAATTTAGTACATTGAAAAAAATATATGCATTATAACTATTTTCAAGCAATTTCTAGCGTAACTTAAACTCACAAATTAATAGGATAAATGTGTCTTCTATTTTGTCCTTATACCCCTCATCCAAGTGTAGGAACGCGCTTGGGAAAGTGTGTTTTATGTATGTCTTTTTTTTTTTTTTTTTTGAAATTATCTTATTTAAAAGAAATAGAATACATGTATTTTTTTTTTGCTCCACTCACCGTCCCCTGTCTCACAATACAGAGTGCACCTATACGTGTCTGTCATATATTCCATGTAGTAAAAAGGGAAAATCAATTCTTTTTAGGCAGTTTTCCGAGAAATTCCAACTCTTTAGTGAAAAAGTTAAATATATTACCCCCTATTATTCTATTTTATCCTCCTACCCTCTAAGAAACACATTTCAACATGGGTCTCATTTATATCTGCTATTAATTTTCTCAATTTAGGGGTATTTAATCTTAATAAGATTATTATACGAACTAAAATAAAATGTTTCGCATTTTTCTGCCCCGCCCACCTTCCCTTGTCTTGGGTCTTAAATTCCATTGCCGGATGACCGACTCTAGAGAGTTGGAGGGGGAAATTGACAATGTTTAATCTAGCTCTTTCAAAAAATTTCATGCTATTAGTCAAAAATAAAAGATTTCCCCCTTGTATTCTATTTCATCCTTCGAACCCCCAAAGCTGAGTTATGCTTCCCAAGATAGGCACCAAGAGCGTCCCCATTCACATTTTTTCAGTTCTGAAAAGCTTTTAAACTAAATAATTACTCTTTTTCTCAATAAAATATCATTCAAACTTTTTTTCTGCCCCACACATTACCCCCGTTCTATAATGAAAGTTATTTACTGTTGCATTTCTAGTTCTACAGTGTACATGGGACCAATTCACATTGATTTCTACGTTATTTCACTAAAATAGACACTGTTTTGTCGAAAAACATTTCAAATAACTCCTAAAATTCCATTTCACCCTTCCATTTCACCTTCCAATGTGATGAACGCTTTTCTAAATGGGTGTTCTGTATGTCAACCATCGGTCTCCTTTATTTGCACCACATTTGACTCTACTCAAATTAGAAAATTATGAATTTCTACTTCTACGAACAGTATCAAAACTGGTATACTTTTTTCTGACCCTCTCACCCTCCTTAATCGCAGGTACTAGATATCTACCATGGTATTTCGTATTGTTAAGTGTATGAAGGTAAAAATTAGCCTGAAATGTGTGCTCCTTTATGAGGAAAAATAAGTTTTTAAACGACTTAAAAGTTAAGAATTTCCCTTTATTTTTTTCTACACATTTTCGACCCTATTTGAAGTAGAAGAACCGTTCGAAATTCGGTTTTATGCATTTTGCCCATCTTTGGGGACAATTTAGAAAACATTCAACCGCAGTTGGTGCAGAAAAGAAATTTTTTTTGATTAGATATTGCTGATTTTCGTGTTTTTTCTCTGCCCCTCTCCCTATCCCCAGTGAGCGTTGCCAGATTTCTACTATCGCAATTCTTTCTTGCCCAAAGGTAAGGAAAAGAATGACACCTTTCATTACGTTTATTTGTGACTATTAACACGAACCTCAGAGAAAATAGGTAAACAAATATTTACATTCGACTTTATCCTTCTACTGCCCCGGCTGGGGTGAATGGATTCTTTCCAAACTCTAGGATCGAATACTCCTCCTTCACCTCTTTTGTGTTATGGGGCGTTTAACCTAATTGAAAAAATAAAAGGAACCATTTTGACTACAAATAACGCAAAATTGAAACTGGTCGATTTTCCACTTCTGCGCCTCTCGCAATCCCCAGTCGCAGACCCGAAGTGTCCACCATCGCGATTCGTTAACTACAGATTCTAAGGAACAAAATGGCTCTATTCACTAAGCATAATCACAAAAAAGCACACGAAATGAAGTTAGAAAACCCACTAAAACCCAAAAGACAACTGTTTTAGTCGTAATGTATTGACCACCTGACTCTATAATTGGCTGGGGTGGAATAAAATGCAAACTGTACAAAAATAGGTACACATTTTTTTAAAAAATAAAGTTGATCATTACGAAGAGATAGGTTACCGAGGAAGGTGAACGAAACAGTGTTTTTCTTTAAATATTTTGAGTACTTAGTATGTATATTTGTACTTAAAAAGGGTCTCATTTCCTGGAAGAATCTGGTATTATTGAATAAATCTGGGAGATTGTCTTATAACAGACAACATATTATGTACAAATTATGAAAATTCTCGGTATCATGACCATGACTTAGGTATGTACAAAAGCAACTACCATCTGTGTATAACGATTAATGAATACATTGTTGTTTGTTTCACTGATGGAAGTGATGTCATTATGCATATTTTATGAAAATACATGTTTTAATGGTGTGAACTACAGTCAAAACCTTTCTTTGATGATTCATGAGGTATACAGAATGAAGTAGTTTTCCAAAATCATTGAAAGTTTTACCAAAAATAATATGAAATTTATACTTTCAATCAATCAATAAAAATATATATGCGAAAGTCATTCAGTACGAATTTTAAATGTGAAAGTAAACTTTTGTTTAAATGTGAAAGTGAAGTTTGGAAACTTAATTATTATTTTTTAAATTATGTATTGTGGTACATGGTTTCTTTTTATTTAAAAGAGCATCTGTATCAGTAGAGTTTTCTCGGGTATTATAAGATTATTGAGTTATTATTTAAGTTTTAAGTAATTAAATTGAAGAGATGAAGAATTTAACTCAAAAACTTTAACTCGAATTGTTGGAATTCTCTCTGTTTAGTGTATTAAAATTGTAATGATTTTCTTCGTAATGAATGATGTGTTGATGTTGAGTGCAAAAGTTTATGCAAAAAATATTTTCATTATTAATTGAAATAACTTATCAATGATTGATTGGAATGATAAAAAAATATTGGTATAATAATATTCATTCAAACTTTCCTTGTCATCAGCCAAAATTAAATCTTCGCAACGTGTATACTTTTAGTACTGCAGATACTGTTGCTTTTGAACTGTTTCAGAAAAATAATTGGTTCATTTCCATTTATCAAGTCTTCCTTCTCTGCTTGATCTTCATCAGCTCCTGAATTAAAGAAAGCCAATTTGATGAAATGAAAAAAAATATCATTCAATCGATGCTTTATATAGTACAGAAAAACTATCTGTTGTAAATTTTTTATTTATTTCTGGAAAGTTGTCTTGAATCAATGCAAATAGAAAACAATGATTGTTTTGATTAAAGGTTATAAATACAATATATATTAACTCTTACCAATAAGATATTCAAAGAAAAAAAAATAAGTAACTATATAAGTTACTTAAGATAGAAGTTTATACAGGTCAAAAAACATTAAGAACTTGCTTGAAACATCTTTTATAATGTTTTTAGAAAATGATTCAATTCAACAGCCGTAAGTTTTACACCGCATTTTTAGTTTCACTGGATGTGTATGGTCTTTTATTTTACTATAGGGATGAAAGTTTGGTTTTCACAATTACAAATCATTTGAATGAAAAGAACGTTATCAAAGATAGCTTCTAAAATCAAATTTTAAAAGTTTTCCACATTAAGGCCTTTACCAAACCGTATATTAAAAACATTAAACGGTAAAGGTATACATGGAATACCTTTACCACCTGGCCCTTACAGTACATTCCATGCAAATATTCTGGAACTAATGACTAATTCGCTGCATAAAAACGAACCAGTTCGATCCGTTTTTATCCAGTACCACATGTTTTTCCATGAACCGGCATCCTTAAGTCAACGGACTACCGCCGTGAATCACGTGATCTGTACGGTATTATTAATCTAGAGAGAAAATCCCTGCATGGCCATATGCATGGCAGACTTCATGGCAGAATGAAGGTCAATGAATATTCAGATAGACCTTGGCAATGCAAATATACCTGAGCTGACTCCCTTTCATCGCTAGCTATTTACCGATGTGAAAAAAAAGTCAAGATTCCCGTGGATTTAAGATTTGAATATGTGTATTCAGATTTTTTTAAAACACCCAAGAAGCACGTGGACTTGTTTGAGGGAAGGCTTTATATACTTGGAGATTTGATTTTATTGTGTTTCACCTACTACGGTAGGGGAGACTTTTGTGCCTACGGGTAAAAACACGTTTTCTTTTTTCTGAGACATAGGGTTATATTATTTATTAGCTCCAATTTTAAAAATAAATTGGATTTTTAACTATTTTTAATAATTTGACTAAATTTGTGTCCATAGTTATACAATAACCTGTTCTTTTACACATCTTCCTCTTAGATACTTTATTTTGTTTGATCCTTTTTGATTTTTATGCGTAGTTTTTTCACTGCGAATCACATTTTTATCCTGAAAAATAATAGAAGATAGTTTGATATGCATTTAATTGACAAAGGTTCTTAAGTTAGATTTATAAAATTTTTAGTACATCCTGCCTGCTAAGGATTTTCATTGCAGAAACCTGCTGTCAACAGAAGTTTTTATAAAAATTCACCTTGACATCCAATCAAAAAGTTTGAGGGCCTTTAAGTTAAGGGATCCCATGAAACATTTGGGGAGAAACCTCCTACAACTTTAGGTAAAGACACCTAAGAGTACTACTATATTTTTTACTTATTGAAAAATATTATTTACACAGTAGAAGAAAGTACAGTGCATTACTATAATCATTGTAATCATCAGGAAAATTCCACTGATTGTAATCAAGATTTAGCTACCCAATAGTTTGTTATTTTTCCATGAGAACGGGGGAGAAAAATAAGAAATTAATTTACTACAGAAACAATAGAGTCCCTTTTCGGCAATTATTTTAATTGTCACTGAAACTAATCTCCAAAAAATGGTTTCTTTATATGAGCGTAAGATGCTTACGGCCGTATCCACCGGTAACCTGACCGGCGGTTAACCTACAGTTCTACTACTTCTGATTGTTAGTTCAAGAAGGAAAACTAGTTTACCCACCAATCAGAAGTTTGACTGCCGGTTAACCGCCGGTCAGTTTACCGGTGAATACGGCCGTTAAATGTCAGATTGAAACCGCTAAACTAATTGGTGAAAATGGGCAGGTGAGGAAAATAATTGTACTATATCTGTACTTTTAATTTTTATTGCTACACGGTTTTCGTATTACAGGAATAAAATAATAAACCATGAAGGAAAATCAGTAGTTATTCTGTTAAAAGGGTTAAAAGGAAAAAAAAATAATTCCCTGTATCTCTAAAAGGGAAGGAGAACCATTTCCCTTCTCCTTAATTTAACACATCATATATCGTTAAGGCCGTTCAAATATTACGTAAGCACCTAAGGGGGAGGGGGAGTATGAGTGATGCTTATATAAAATGCTACAAACACTGCATTTTCGAAAATATCTTGTTTCTTGCATAAATAATTTCAAAATTCAACCAAAAATAAATTTTACTAAAAAAAACTGAACTAGGAAAAAAAATTGAGTATTTTTCATTAGTTTTTTTTAGTTTTTACGATGTTTATGGAGAACAATGAATTTGAGAAACCAAGCATTAGTAAATATTTTGTACAAAAAAAAAGGAACATGGGGGAATCGGGCAGTTTTTTTACGTAATTTTGAGAGGGGGGCTTGCATTAAGGGGGGGGGGTTATATTTGAACGGCCCCAAAGCGCTCAAGTTATATAATAGATCTCTTGTAAAATGAAGCATACCATTCTTCATATCTGATTCTGCACTGTCATCTCCTTGATAATTCTTGTAGGTTTGATAGATTACGCAAAGGATGACGCAACCGATGATCATAGCAAAACCATACAGCCACGGAAGTAAAACAATATCAGCTTGCATCTACGAAGAAAAAAAAATACTTATTATATCAAAACAGAAAAATAATTATTCAATTACCTAAATTACTCTCAGAATTAACTCCAAAAATTATGTTAACATACTATTTCTGAGTAAATTAATAAGTTGAGGGTTTTATTGTTACTCCCCTCACCTACT
The DNA here is from genome assembly GCA_963680715.1 of Tetragnatha montana. Classification (NCBI taxonomy): domain Eukaryota; kingdom Metazoa; phylum Arthropoda; class Arachnida; order Araneae; family Tetragnathidae; genus Tetragnatha; species Tetragnatha montana. Next base: position 49,901,486 of record OY796675.1, read on the forward strand.
AAAATTCATAAAATTACTGGAATTCAAATTAGACAAACAAATTATTATAATACTTTACTTCATAAAGAAAAAAAAGTTAAGTATATGCCTTGAATGAAAAACATTATAATTTTTGTAATTTCAACTAAATTTTAGTCTTATTTTACTAGATATTTTGTAAAACTCAATTAAAATACTGCAAAACACTTATATCTTAAAATTATAATCGTTTTGAGGTTATAAAAATATTCAAATATGAAAAGAACAACTAATTGTAATGCGAATAACAACGAAACGTTACGTAGAAAAATGTAGAAGAGATAGTTATAGGAATAACAAGTAATAAATATATATTAAACAGCTGTTAAAACATACTAGAAAGCTGATTTTATGTTAATCTTTGAATTTGATGTATTCCGTGAATGGAAGGCGAGAGGGAATATGTTTAAGACCTTCGTGATAAGAAGATACATAATTCAAAAACTACATAGTTTGAAACTAAAAGACTTAATGTTATTCTCCTATAAAATAATCCTTAATACCTTTTTATTCAAAAGTCGGAATATTTTCCGTGATACAGGTATCCTGTTCCTGTATTAACCAAATGTCTTCCGGTATATCATCACAGTTAGCAGCCTAGTCAAGGGCATGAAAATGTCCAACCTTAGTACAAAACATTATATAGGTACTAATTAAAAGTACCAAATGCCTTATTTATAAAATTCTAAAGTTGAACACTTTGTTGTAACGCCATTTTTATGGAGCTGAGTCTGAGTTGTAACACCTTCAAAACATAGCTCATAATTTATCTTAAAAGTGAGTTAAGTGAAATAATCAGCATCTTTGTTAAAGCATGATTTAAAGCCATTATAAAAATGTCATTGACATAAAATGATTGGGAGGGGTGTTTCCCCCAATGATCCCCCATAAATCCGCGCATACCTTAGGACCAAAACTTCACTGAACCCAGCTTACCTCAACCGGAAACGAAAGCGCAATGACTGTTAGGGCCAAAGGGAAGTTCTGAACTCCACACTCTATGGCTATGGTCTTCCTCACCGGGACACTTTGCCTGAGGAGAGTGGCTACACCGTACCCCACCGCTAGGCCGAGTATGGGCAGCGTTATGATGATGGCGTACAACTTGAGAGGGACGCTGGTGAACATGCCGGGGAATATCACTGCTTCGATGATACTGCAGCCGGCCATCAAGGTTAAGCCACTGTAGGTGCCGATCTTGTAAAGGAAATAACGAGTTAATTATTTCACTCGGGTCCAAATATTAAGGACAATTAAGATTTTTTGGAATGATGACACAAATCTTAGTTTTTGTTATGTAACTTCCAGGGTCCCCGGGAAACAAATACATTTGATTGCTTCAAAAAGGATCCAAAAGCTAAAATTCACCCAAAATGAAGATTGAGGAAGTGTCACTTAATATAGCCTAAAATCAAAGCTATTCCACCTCCACCACTTGAAATTAGGCACGGAGTTCAGGAATTTAATAACCCTTACAAATAACAGGGAATTTTCTGCTAAATGACTCTCACATCAACGTTTTTGTTACAATTCCGAATGCGGGAACTTCATTATCAATGGAAGTCCTCTGTACCCCCATTCAACTATTGTAATTCGATCCCGGATCACATATTTCCACTCTTAAAAGATCCTGTGGTAGAAATTTCATTGATATTGAAATACGATGTGTGTCATTATTTACAAAAAAAACTCAATTTTTGGACGCGAGTGTATGTTAGAAGGGGTCATTTTGAAATATTCATAGAAGGATTTTCTTGGCTAATAGTCACAATGGTGACTGCTTCCATCTTGCGTACACACTTGAAACACGGCCTGTTAGCTTAGAAGATCTTTCTATGAATATTAATTCCGGATATGAAGCCTACACGATTACACAATTAAAAAAATTTAAAGTTAAAAAAATAAGTGAAACTAAGTTGATAGATAAATATTAAAACTTAGAATAAAAGTTTCATCAATTGATATTACTTAATTTTAACTAATATGGTTAGAATCTGATAAATGAAACTATTATTCAATAATATTGTTTTACTTTTCTTTGTTTTGTGCTGAATACTATCACGTTATGAGCATAGAAACTAACAAAGAAATTAAGCCTCATGTTCATGTCTTTATTTTTCTTCTTTTTGGATTAGTCATAAAATCGTAAACCAGGGGTCTTCAATTTATTAGCTCAAGGGCCACATTCATTCCTTTATAAAAGTCCCGTGGGCCAGACTAGAAACTAGACTTTTTAAATAGGAGGTCCAAAATATTATTATATATGAATCTGTTGTAAAATTGTAATGGCCCGTTGTTCATTTAAATAATTTCAATTACAACCGTCTAATAAGAGTTTTGGCGCGAGGGCCATACTTTGGGGGACCCTTGTCCAAGATGATCTCGAGAAAGCTGGAACACGGAAAAATAACAACTTAACTTAAAAATGTCTTACTTTTGTGGTCCATTTAGCAACTCTAGGCAGCTTCCATTTTATCAACAAACCTAGTGCTATTGGTGATGTCACGACTATTAATGACATTGCCATTTTCTGGTAAGGTATGACGAGGTCTACTGATTCAAAGCTTCTTCCATAAATCCAAATATTTGCTGGCAGCATACCCATGGCCATGATTGTTGATGCTGTTGTCATAGCTACACTGAAATTAATTAATAAAAAAGTTTCAAACTTTGAGAATTTTAAACTTTTAGGTTAAAATTTGGAAGTTTATTTTTTCTCGTTGGATGTTCTTTCCTATGTGAACCGTAAACAATTTTGATGAAATTTTGGTCACTAGATCGTGCTGAAAAAGGCCCTGAATAGCATCAGTTTAGTTAAATTCTTCTGTTTATTCAAACCTTCAAAAATATCTATTTAAAAATACGTAAATGCTACAAATATATTAAAGACAACTAACTTTCGTGACTGTAATTGAGTTTTAAAATTATATCGTTACGTGTTTCTTAATCTAGCAAAACTATTGTCATTTTACAATGCATTAAAACAATTGTTATAACAATCCATTAAATTTTCTACTTGTGTGTGTACGAGGCCATTCCTTCCATGTCGAATTTCATTGATGATTTGATCAGTTCAAGATTTTAACAATAAAATTTTATTGGTAAAAGAGAGAGTTAGACAATAGAAGACATCTTTATTGTTCATTAATGTTTGTTTAAGTTGGTACTATGCGTGCAGTTTACTATAAAGAATCTGTTTTGACGTTTAGTTGTGGACACTTTTGCAGTTATTTTCCGTCACAAAATCCTTTCATGAACCGAAACAACTAATAAGTGAGCTTTGCGGAGCAATTACTAATCATATAGTTAACGTGAAGGTAATAATAAAATTGAAAGTTTTTAACTAAATTTCATTCTTTGTTAACTGTGTAACTTGAAAATCTAACTAAAAGCTGAAATAACCTTCAGACGAAATAAAATATGATTTATACACCAAACATGCTTTAAAAACAATTTTTTATTAACGAGTTTCATTCATCTTATGGAGATATCTTAAGAGGATTTATGCTTATACAAAATTAATAACTTTGTAAGATAGTAAATATTTGAAAAGAATTTTCAGTTATTTATGGAGGGGACTTTTTAATGTAATAGGGCACCAAAATAGAGTTTCTAATCATACAAAAGATTTAAAAATAATTAAACGACGATGATTCAAGTCAATATAATTTAGTTAAAAAAATGCACATGAATCTAGAAATATCCATCGAAGAGGATATTTTTTTAAACAGTAATCCTTCAAAGAGTTTACTGCTACTTGTACAAGAAAAATAGAGGATTTTATATGGAATGTTAAAGTCTAGGACACAGAAGTCTGGCACCTGGCTAGAGTGGTAAAATAAATGTTTTATTGTTTATAAGAAATAAAAACAATCGGAACTATCGTTTTATTGTGGTTTTTATCTTTTGTTCTTGAGTAAAGATTGATTCAGGAAAGGTAAGAATTCAGGATGAGAAAAAAATATTGCTACTTTTAGTGATAATATGTGGGTAAGTGATTTTTCAGTACGCAGTGTTCTGCTATTTCAGAAACAACCACAGCACATAATTTTCTGTATTCCTTTATAATTCACAAATAATCGGAGTCTCATCTTTATAACTTATATTAAAAATTAATGAAATTATAAATAATTAACTTATTTTAGTGTATTGGTGGTTGTTCTTCATTTATTTTTAAAAGAAGAAAATAAAAAAAGCTCCAAGTATTAAATATTATAAAGAAAATTTAAAATTATTCTTAAGCCCTATCTTTTATTAATAGCACTATTTTTTCTGCTTTTTTGCTGTCCTAATATGGTTTAAAAATTGTGTGTTTTATGTCCTTTCAGACTCTGAACTTGAAGTTTAATAACAGTATTTATCAATTCAAGGCTTACTTCTTATCTTTACTAGTAGTTAAAGAAGAGTTTGACGTTTCCGTTACTGTAAATTGTTTACAGAACATTTCAAGAGTCCATCAACTTTCTCAATATCGTTTTCGTTTCGCGTAAGCAGCTATATTAAGCGTGCCGTCACCTCACGTGTTGATAATTCTTGTAAAGAAAATATTGTTGTTTAATTTAAGCAGATTTATTCTTTAATGGTTTCGCTCTTGTTCAAATAAACAGTTATTTTATTTGCTTATTTAGTTTCCTTTCATCGAGGAGAAAGTAACTAGGTAAAATCCTAAAAATGGGACCCGTCAGCAACAAGAAACAACTGGACAATATGGACCAAGAATTTCAATTCACATTGTTGTTGCCTTCAATGTAAAAGGGGCATATAGAGCATTTTCAATCACGTGTCTCCGATCACGTGATCAAGCTGGCTTGGAGGACAGACAACTTTTCTTTAACATTAGGCTCCCATAGAGAATACGTGCTGCATTTAGTTTTTATAAAAAAAGTTCATTTAAAAAGATTATTTATGCTCGGTTAAAGACCGGAACGAAAGAATAATAGTTATTGAAGGTAAGTGCATAAGTTTTAGTGTTTTAGTGGTAAGCTAAATTTAGAAAAAGACTTATTACGAGGTGACATGTTTTTGTTTACATTTGTTAGAACAATATGCGAGTCCGATACATCTGTAAAATACTTATAATATGCTACTGAAACTAAATATTGAATAATTAATAAATAATTAAGAATTTTAAAATATGTTAGTAGCATTGCGAATGGTACTTGCAATTAGAACACTGGCAGAAATAGTTTCAGCAATTAGAACACTGCTAAAATATAAAATGTAGTATTATTGAATGACTTATAATATTCAGAGATGCCATTTTAGAGTAAATAAAGGTTACTTTAAAGTAAACTTTGGAGAAAAACATAAAACATCCTTATTTTTCAAAATTCACATCAAAAGTAAACAAATAAACGATGTGCATCCTATAGTTTTCCATCATACTGTCTGTCATCCAAGCCTCTGACGTCACAAGCCTGTGACGTCATGTGCGAATGCTCTATTTTCACAATACTTAGAACGTTTAAAATATTAGAAGTAATTCTATGATTTAATAGGGTCTTGAAAATGGCAAAGTACCTTGAAAATGAATTGTTAGTATGAAAAAGGGAATAAGTCCAAAAGATGGCGAATTAACTTTTTGTGCTAAAAAAACTCTCCAAGGTTCGCTCTACACATGAGTGGAAAAAGGGAAAAGATAGCTTTTCAGCTGAAATTTCATAAGTTTGAAAAAGGGAATAAGTATCAACTTTTTTCAACTGTAAAAATTTTTGTGTGTGTGTGATTATACTTATATCCCAGATAGCATGTAACCTTATGGCTAACCTTCTCATTTCATTGGTATTGGGTTGGCCCAAAACATGATTTGCTATACAACCCTCTTCAAATGTTATAGAAAGGTTGTACTGCCAACCCAGTTGAGTTGTTCCGAAAAAAGTTTGCCGTATAACGTTTTCCCAATGTTATGAATAAGGTGTTTCCTTCAATCATTGAAAGAGCAAGGGGAAGAAAGGTTTTGAAACCTTATTGAGACCATGCCATGTGACTGACGCACGCATGAATTTCCCAGCCAATCCACGATCAGCACGCCAGGATGATGTCCAAAACAAACGGGCGCCATTTTTTGCAGCGGTCTTTTTGAATTGGACATATCAAGTGAAGCGTATTTACATAAAAAGTAAGCGTTTTTATAACTATTTATTCATTTATTTAACCACTTTGTTAACTTTTGATGCTTGTTTTCATTATTTTATTTGATGATAAACTCGCCGGCTTTTATGTCAGTATAATTGTGTTGATATATGTTTAGTTAACAATTTGAAACGATGAGATGGAAACCACAAAATTTTTAATATTTTTAATAGGAAAAACTCAATAATTGTCCATTTAAAAACTCTATCAGCTATGAAAACTCCAAAATAAATTCCAAAATAAAGGAATAATATTATTCCTCCAAACATTGTTCTGTATTCTACATCCTATCTTGAATATCCAGTAAAACTTTGGTGGTCATACATAAAAAATTACATTACTAATGCAGTTTTTTTCCATTTTCCCAAAACTTGGTTTTTGGACTTGTTCCCTTTTGCAAAGATGATTCAAATGAAGGTGGATTGTTACTTACCTAAGAGGTAAATCCCCGTCACAAAAGTAGGTGAACGTATTGGAAAGGACTCCTCCTGGACAACAAGATATGATGAGTGTTCCAGTAGCGTGAAGCCCCGAAACTCCAGATGCCATGAGGACTGCATAGGCTGCCAGGGGTTTGATCCCGAACTGGCTGATGATTCCTATGCTGAGACCAATGGGACGTCGAACGTGGCTCCATAACTAAGTGGGCGAAACCAGATTAAGTGGGATTAAAGGTGCAAAATTTCATAAAGATGTTAAGGGAACGGTATATTCAGAAGTTACAGAAAATACTGTCAACCGTGTGATTGATATGGAACGAATAAATACAATATGCAAAAGGATCATTGTTGACATCTTATTTAGTGTAGTGTAATAGGTAGGTTTTACTGTAGGTAATTGAGATGAAAGCAAAATCTAAAGATCCAATTTTGCAAATCTATTTTGAACGCTGTAATTTAAAAAACAATTGAAACCAAAGATAAAAATCGAACTGGTCTAGCCTTCGAAGTGAAGTTAGATCAAGATGGATTTTAACAACTATTATCTTGGAATTAATGAATAAATAATAAATTTAGACTTGTTTTGATACTTAAAATTTTTTATTGATGTCATAACATTGACGTTACTCTAAGTATTGTCTAAAACCTTTTATGGTAGAAAAGGGTTCTTTTTTTTTCTCTGTATGTGCAAAGAACTTCGGAGGTACATGAAGACCTTTGGATTGGTGTTTCCATCTCTTTTGGGGTTTAACGCTAAAACTTTCTGTTTGGTGTATTTTTTAATTAAGGAAAAAAATCTAATAAAAATTACTCTTAACTTACATTCTTCAGTGTTATTTCACACCCCATAGCCAGCATAATGAGAATGAGAATGAGTAGAAGGAGATAGTCCAGCACATTCTTCATATCTTCTTTCCATGGTTCTTCAAACAAAGAAGAGTTCCCTCTGCTAGAGTTGCCTATTTCCAGAGTCTCAGAAAGATTGCTCAAAGCTTCTTGAGAATCGTATGACTGATTCATTTTTCTTGAGGTAGATGGGTTATCCGGCGAAAGCTCTTGTGATGCTGAAGTATTATTAGTGAAAAAGTTTGTGATTGCTGAATTCAGAGCATTTAAAAAATTATCCATTCACTGTTAAGTAGACTGAATAGTTTTTGATGTAGCTCAAAGGTGCCTAAAAACGGAAATTAAAATGGAAAGAAAAGTCAAATAATCAAATATTTGAATATCATAAAAATGCAAAGTGCAAAACTTGAGTTGTTTTATTTTTCATTCAAAACATATACTATTGAGAAAAATAATAGTTTATTTCAAGTAATCTAAAACCCGTTTGATTTAAAGTAAAACATAAAAATAAAAATGCTATAAGAGAATTTTTTTTTTCAAATTCAAAAAATAAAGGATGATAAGAAACAAGTAGGTTAACTTGTAAGACAGTAAAGAACATTACAAAATAAACAAAAAAAATTTAAAACATGAAACAGAAAAAGTATTTAAATCTGGTTGTGTCTAGAAGAATTCAGAAAATCTCTTGGTATTGTTTTGAATACTTGAAGGAAACTTACTGCATGAATTATGTTGGTTACTTTCTTAAAATAACCTTTCTTTTTTTTAACCTGAATACAATAATTCTAGAGAATCTTTGTTAAAAAATACTCATAATGAAGTCAGATACCTAAGAAGGTTAATCTAGGAAGTGATATTTTCGTATACATATTCAGGATTATAAGTTTCTTTCGCATGGGATTCCATCCTAGTACATCTTTAGCAAGTACTTAAGCAAACAATCCTTGAATGGTTCATAAATAAAATGAGAAATTTTTAAAAATATTTAGCTTGCTTGTGCTTTTACCACAACCTTCTGTCTTTAATGTAAATTTCAGAAAAGTAAATAATAGAATTCAGTGATGATGTGAACTATGCATTGAAATTTCAAATGCTTCCATCTTTCATTCTCTCTTATTGGTCAATATACTGAATTGCCACGCCCATCTATATTCATGCCTAAGTGTATCCCTCGGAAAGGTTGACAAGATGAGTACAAGGATGAGTACTCGGAAAGGATGACATTAGATGAGTGTTTCTGATACATCTTATTTTTAGAGAGGTGAGTGTCTTCTTTTATGCAGTATAGTTTTCACCAAAATTTTTCAGAAATATTAATGTATTATCCGTCTTATTTTTCATGTAGATTGGAATAATTTTATGAGTTGTTAATGATAAGGTAGTTTGCATAAAAAGAACTTCTGCTGTGAAAGCGTGAGTCTTCCTGCTGTGTAACACAAGTTAAAATAAAAAAATCTCTAAGAGCTAAAATTTGATTTCTTACATCAATTTCTAGATTAAAACCCAGTGTACCATACCTTTAATTTTAGAAAATAACATTGCCAATCTCGAAAAAACAAATTTTTTGATGGTAGAACCTAACTGGAAAGCATAAGTTACTATTTTCTATTGTGATCCATTTGAACTAAAGTTAAATTTATTTTTAGCACCATAAAAATATGTTTATAATTAATTCACAAAATAAGAAGAATTTGGACATACGAAAATGGTAAATAAGCATGGATTTTTATATAATGATTATGTAAAGCTTTCTCTTTAAACACATTTTCAAAGTAACAAATATATAATTTAAAATTGACTGATTAGTTAGCTTGAATAGAACCACAGCTGTAATAAATGGTTAAAAATATTATGGTCATTTTTAAAAATATTTTTTTTTCTTATACTATAAAATATTGAAAAATTGTTAGGAAATAATTACCGTTAGCTTTTACCTGATCTACCTCGACGAGATTCTAACTGAAGATTGGCAGTGAACAAACAAGCTGATATTACTGATCAAAGATTCATGAAACTTGTTATTTCTTTTGTTTGAAACAATGCTACATATTTTTGATTCGTGAACGTAATTTTGCTCCATAGTTTCCATCCTACATACATTTCCAGATAAATTTTAAAAAATTCTTCGCTACTTCTTGTAGAATTACATAAGAGTTCATGTATGAAACATCAACCCTTAAAAAATTCAAGATGAATACAATGCACAATAATAACTGTGAATGAATTTCATAGTTGTGAAATGTGATAGTACTTATATTGGAAAAGTACAATCATTAACTTAAGTTATGAGGTGTTTTTAAGCAAATTTAAAACAGACACAAGAACCGATTGCTTAAATCCTGAATATATTTTCAAAGGAAGGAAAATATTATGAAATTTTAGATCTTCAAAGAGTACTGAGTGTAAATATTTCTTTCTAACCCTTAATGGTTGAAAAAGTTTTAGCTAACTTTTTATTTGTAATGATTATAACTAATACGTTTAGATGTCAGCAATTTTGAAAAAAAAAAGCAATACTATTTATAACGGTATTTAAAGTTTAAGTTAAAACAAGTTTCTGATGTATAAAAGTATGCTTAAGTATAAGTATAATGAACTTATATTTTACATTTATACTTTGTTATATTATACTTATTATTTATATTACTTATACTTACATACTTATTACTTATACTTTAAGTATAAGCTAAGTTAAGAATACGTATAAGTATGCTATACTTTAGTAGAGATACTCTAAAGTGGAGTGATTATCTCGAATTTTGCTTACCTTTAGAGAAGTAGTCCCCTCTCTGTTCTTACGTTTACATTTCTAAGTGCATTGCAACGGTGTTTTTTATTTCTCTAAACAGTGCAAAATTTAAATATATCCTCTAAAAAATGCTCTGCGATGAGTTTCGTCCAAAAACAACCGTTTCTCTTAACTCCGTGACTTAAAAAAAGTTTAGGAACCGCTAAATATCACACAAAAAGTTAAACCATGAAGATGTGAAGGAATTGCCAAACTGTCAAAATAACATGGAAAAATGTGTGTTCACTAAATAATTGAAACAACTATCTCATAGTACTTCATGGTTCAAAGTAAAATAAAAAGCACACATGTTTGTAAAGAATCACAACACAGTTTTACGGAGTTATAATCCTGGATTTCCTGGAAGCACTTACCTGGGGAAAAGAATAGGGAGTAGTGACTTTCGAATTCTTTCGCACTTTTCCCCCATTTCGGAAAACAGAAAGCTCTCCCGAGTAGTATTGTAAAGTACTATACAGCAGGTGTGTTTGTAAGAAATCTGACGTCACATTTTCAATACAAATCACCTTTGCTGCAGCGAGCCCTCCTCCAATGTCAAGACCCTGAATAGCCATATTTTTCTTTCTTTTAAGAGAGAAGCAAGTATCATAACTTGAGCCGTCATAGTTTTAATTCTTTGTGTAATTTTTTTCACTCACATTGACTGAAGGTCGTTTCAATTCCTTTTTTTATAGTTCGCAATACTCTCCAGGATCTTTAAGTTCACTTGGACGTAACTGTTTAGATTTGTTTGTGGACTATCGATACCAATTTTTTTTTAGTTATTCTATATTAGAAAAATTAAAAGTCGGCACTCTTTTTCTGAAAATTCTCTCCTAAACTCCTAATTCAAACTCTCATTATAGTCCAGTAAATTTAATGAAAAAATCTTAATTATAAAATAGTTTTTCTGTCTCGGCGGACGTGCACGTTAGAAGAAAGCTGTGTTTGAAATTTAGTTGCCTGTGATTCATAAACAATTATCACTTTTGAACAATTATTAGATGTATTCCATACATGGATTTTTTTTATACACAAAAGTGTTGTTTAAAACTACTCTTTTTTGCTATAACTCCTTATCCCATGGCTGCCCCATTCTATAATTTTTAGAATTAGTAACTTAATGTTGCAAAAAAAACCCATGTGTAATATTAAAAAAATGACACAAACTTTGTTTTTAATAAACTTTTTTTATTCAAAAAATCATGAAAATTTTTTCAAAGGCATAGTCAAATTGTATATAAAATTAAACCTTAAAATTAATTCTCGTCTAAATGAGGGGTGATACATTTTTCTAGACGTAGATTGGGATTTATTCAAGATTAAAGATCCAAAAGATTTCTTCCGAACTTTTTCTTTGCAAATTTTTTTATTAAAGAATTTTAGAGAAAAAAAAAAGAAGCATTTCATCATTTATTATATACAAAAAAAAACAATTTCTGAAAGTTTCATTGAAGTCCGAGAGGGCTATGTTAAGAATTGAGATTTTTTTTGGGTAGATTTGACATGGAATGAGGCTACGGTTAAATTTGATGATGGCGACTTCCTAAGGACTATTGTGCTTACAATGCTTTCAAAAAAATCTTAACACATTAAACATACTATAACATAGGGGAACAATTTTTAACATAATTTCTGTTGACTTCGATTTTTTTGCTGTTTTTAAATCACTTTTAGCCCCTGAATCCAAAAGTAAAATTAGTTTTTGTCTATCACGTACACTTTTTGAGATACAGGGTACCCCCAAAATGCGCATAAAAAGCAAAATAAATGACTTTAAATTCGATTTTCAGGTTCAAAAAGCATTACTTTAGTCTTTAAACTACACCCGAGGGGACAAGAAAGGTTAGGCTATCTAAAAAATGAAAATTTGTGGTGAATGGGTAGGTTTAAGGGGTTATTACCCCCCTAAAAACGCAAAAAAATCGTTACAAAAATAGTAGGATTTGTTATACCCCATTTATTTCACTTATTTTTGAAGCAATTCATTTTTAAAAGGTCCTAACCGTTCCCCAAGGACCAAAATTTAATAATGATATGCAGCAATGATTTTTAGGAAAACCGGTTGAGGAGTTATCGCCCCCGAAGCACCCGCGGAAGGGTTCGGAAGACTCTTATTGGTTCGTTAGTAACTGGCCGGTTTCATGGAGGTATTTCATGTTTCTTCGCACGCGCGCTCAAGAAACATGGAATACCTCCATGAAACCGGCCAGTTACTAACGAACCAAAGAATTTCTACTTAGGATAGACTTATAATACAAGAAAAATGTCATTTTTAAAATTTTCGAAGCATGGATGGATATATTTACTAGAGCGCGCGTGCGCCATCGCGATTCAGAAAGTCTTCCGAACCCTTCCGCGGGTGCTTCGGGGGCGATAATTCCTCAACCGCTTTTCCTAAAAATCATTCCTGCGTATCATTATTAAATTTGGGTCCTTGGGGAATGGTTAGGACCCTTTAAAAATGAATTGCTTCAAAAATAAGTGAAATAAATGGGGTATAACAAATCCTACTATTTTTAGCGATTTTTTTTCCGTTTTTAGGGGGTAATAACCCCTTAAACCTACCCATTCACCACAAATTTTCATTTTTTAGATAGTCTAACCTTTCTTGTCCCCTCGGGTGTAGTTTGAAGACTAAAGTAATGCTTTTTGACCCTGAAAATCGAATTTAAAGTAATTTATTTTGCTTTTTATGCGCATTTTGGGGGTACCCTGTATCTCCAAAAGTTGACGTGATAGACAAAAACTAATTTTACTTTTGGATTCAGGGGCTAAAAGTGATTCAAAAACAAGTCACATTTTGAAGTCAACGAAAATGCTGCTCCCCAGTGTAATTTGTTCTGGAAGGTCTTGTCTCTGGAAGGTTGTCTTTCTACCCCAGCGGTTTTCCAGCTATTAAGTCTTTGTAATAATTTTTTCTGCAGCTGTACTACTTTCCGTTCCTTTATGATATAAACGCGAAGAATGTGACGTAAGTTATTTTGTAGATATGTTTTTAATAGGTGAAGATTAAAGTATAGTACCTACTTGACAGAGTTTTATGGTTTGAAAAAAAAAATGGAACTAGCACAAAAAGAAAGAACAATTTTCTCAGAGTTTTAAGGTAGTGAAAAGGAAATATTATTTACTTCATCTAGTATTTCAGAAAATGCCTTGCATATGCATAGTCTGTAAAATATATCTCATCTTTTTTTTTTTCGAAAAATGAATGAACTCTACGGTAAAATTTATAAGTTTGAGGATAACCTATTAAGGTATGTATTAGAAGTAATTCCCTTACCAAATAGGTATATTAAAATATTAATAAAGCCGGTGTTGAAGATTTAACATTCATACGTAACTGTGCGTGGAATTTATAATTTCCGGCTTATTATTATTTGAGTCGGTAAAATTTAAAAACTATTCTCTGTATCCTTTACTAACGGTTTCAAACTACATTTAACAAATAATTCATTAAATTTTCACTCCAAATTCGTTTTTAAACGCTAAAATTCAAAGTTCTAGGAATAATCTTAAATTTACGATCAATCATATCCGACTTCTTAGCTCTAGCTTTAATACTTCAGCTGTTGGTGTTTTAAATTATCTATATTGTTTCAGTACTCGCATATATTGTTTTACGGTTATCTTTCTAAGGAGGATTTTCACATCGAAAACAGTTTAAAACGCATACGTAATGTTTTTGGAGAATATAATTATTATTAGAATAAATATAAATTCACATTTAAATAATTATAAATAATTTAAAACATTGAAAATAAATTTTACATGCATTTTGTACCTAAATATTTTATTCCCCTATAACTGCAGTTATAGGGGAATAAAATATTTAGGTACAAAATGCATGTAAAATTTATTTTCAATGTTTTAAATTATTTATAATTATTTAAATGTGAATTTATATTTATTCTAATAATAATTATATTCTCCAAAAACATTACGACTGAAGCGTTACTAATTCGAAGGAATTTTCTCAAAACGGGGATGTTTAGAAAAACTACTTTTGTGTGTATTTGTTACATTTGTTGTGTATAAAATTACACCGGTCTGCAACTGAAAGGAGTTTTTAGGAGCCAGTAGCAGATTTTGAGAGATTTTTTAATGTTGGTAAAAAATAGTTAAAACAATTTATCATGTATGCAGTTTTTTTTCCATATCAAATTGAAAAATTTTGTTTCTTAATAGCTATATCCCATAGAACTATATCCGTTTACTATAGAAATGGATAGAATTTAGTGATTTAGTGAGATATGGCCTTACTACTTCCGAATTTAAATATGTTTTAGAACAGTTTGTGAAAAAACTAAAAGATATAATAAACGTTTCCAAAGATTTTTTTTTTATCCATCTCACTTCCAAATAACTATTTTTATTGCATTTTCGACAGAAATTGAGGTAAAAAAGTTTGAATTGTTTAGTCAAGATGTATAACTTAACGATAATAATTTACCAGGAGGTAATTATGCATATAAAATCTGGAATAAAAATAGCAAAGGAAAATTTGTAGAATCTCTTTGAAGTCATTTAGTTTTCAATTTTCACCAAGCTTGATGGTTTGATAAAGTAATTTGTAAAATCCGTTCTGAGAGAGAAAGAACGTTGATTTAAATACTTTCAGCATGACTTTCAGACATAAAAATAGAGATGTTCTGTGGGTCTAGATATTAAAAAAAGTTTTTAAAAGAAACACATGGGGATAAAATTTAAATATCAGTGTTAAAGACACCAAGGGATATAAAGATATTCTAAAGAAATTTCTTTCTCGAAAAAGAAATTTATTATTTTTATCTCTTTATCATATACGTATTTAAGCCTATTTGTGAGTCTAATTTATTTTTATGCATTCTAATTTTTCTCTCTCTGTTTATAATGAAAACATAGAAACGAATATCAAAATAAGTGGTTTATCACTATTATTTACCTGATTAAAAATTTTCAGGTTTGAGGTTTTTGATGAAATCAAAAACAGGATTTTCCGTTTTTCTAGACTAGACCAATTAAGGATATCAATTACTTTTAGTTTGATTTATTTACAGAATTGATTGTTTGACTTTTGAAATCAAAACAATGATTACAAAACAATTCGATGAATTTTTAAAATGTTGGAATCAAATAATGAAAAATAATAATAGAAACAAAATGTTTGGAAGAAGGGATTCCCTCCAAACAATGTTTCATTAAATTTTTCAAACCTTTAAGAGTTAAAATATTTTGTAAAAAAAAATTATATTAATCCAAAGAATTGTTTTCTTGCAATTATTTCTATTAAACTCTAATTGGAAATTCTAAATTTTACAAAAAATTAAGAACCCCTTTCAAGGAATGGTAAAACAATGCTGTCTACGCTGATTATTAAATTTTAATATACTTTTAAACTTGTATAATAATTTTTCATCTTGACATTAAAAATTACCGGTAAGGAAAATTTCTTATAAATATTTTAAATGGACAATCATAAAAACACAAACCTGTTAAATCATGCATGACAATTTTCAAAAATGTCATTCAGCAGAAGTAAGTAGACATCTTCACAAATAAATGAAAAGCTAATAAGTCATTACAAGTGATATGAACCATGTTTTATATGTTAAATTAGTTATTTTTAAAAATAAGTATTAGTAGTATGTAGTTCGAAAACTTGTATAAGTGATTGATACTAACCATTTTCATATCATACAGCGTAGAGATAAATATTTCGAAATTTCATTTACGTAAGCTTTCCAAATCTAACCCTTTTCTAAATGTCAGACATTTGGAGAACTTTGGGTTTTTGAAATTTATGCGATAAATATAAAGTAAAAAAAATATTATGATACTTAATCTATGATCCCATCGTTAGGTCAAGTTTAAAGGGAGATGTGTGGTGCAATGCATTTATTCTTTTAAAAATTACATAACATTTCTTTGAAAAAATTTAAATGATACCACTACAACTAAATATCAAAAGCAAACCATTGTTTTGGAGATTAATGGATCCCTTCCGTCATTGCCTTTTTTTTCTTTTGAAAATTTTTACTCTTTATATTTTATTGTGCAAATCAAACGCTACTTTTTAAAAACTGCTACTTAAAGATTCAAATGTTCTTCTTACAGGTATTTAATTACTGTATTAAATTTTTCTGATTTAATTCCATACGTCCGTCAAAGCATGTCGGTCGTAAAATTTGTGTCGTTAAAAAAATAATAGCAGCACCAGAATTTCATTAAAAGTTTATAGTAATTACTCGGTAGTGATTCTAAATCATGAGACCATTCGTAGTACTCAAATTTTTACAAGAATGGTTTTAATTGAAACTCAGTGCCAGCTTTTCACTCTTTAAGTTTTAATTTCATTTAACTTTGGGCTATTCAATAGAAGAAGTCACTAAGCCATGTCATGATGACAACGATATTTACTTTTAAGTTATGTAGTTCCACACAAAATTACCTTTTATAAAAGGATATTTCGATATTTTAATTTTTTTTTAATTTGAAGAATCATTGTCATAAAACAAAAATTCTTTTTAAACATTTCTGATAGGTTGAAATATGTTAAAGTTGCTCTTTAAAATTGAAAAGAGAAAAAAATATCCCAGTTCCAAATAGTATGTGAAATTTATAAATTGGGAGTGGATTGTTCGCTATCAGGGAATCTCCACACACGTTGCAGGTGTTAATTTTCTACTTCTCGCGAGGAACCTTAAAAAAATGTGTCCCAACCAGACTGCGGAAATCTGTGAGAAAAAGCTGACCCAGAGCAGCGATTAAGCAACACGTGCTTAAGATTAATTCATATCCATAATAAAACCTTTAGAAACCAAAAATTAGGTCGGAGCCCAAAAAGAAGGTTTATACCCTTAGATTTCCAAGCAACTGTCTCCTTATAAACATCAACTTCGTAGATAAGGAGCAGTGTGAAGCCATCTTGACTGATTTGTGTTGAAAGCGTTTTTCCCCCCTTTCCTAAAACTACAGTTTCACAACTGTGTCCTCAAGGAGTTATCAAATGAATCTGTTGATCTGTAGATTGGACTAATAAACTGACGTCGTTTGGAAAAAAAAATGACTCAATGCTTGTTTTTTTTTTTTAAAGCCGTTAAGTACACGAGATCAGTGTATGTCAATCTTTGTTAAAACATCTGTGTATAAACAGCCGCCTTATTTGAAAAAGGACGGTGGAAATACAGGAATTGCATAACTAAATGTATGATTTTCAAACAAGTAATTTATGTTTTTCAAGTAATCAAATTTTATCAAAATGTCTGAAACACAGTCTACTTTTCTGGCGTGTCTGTTTGTAATAGTACTATGGATTAAATATATAATCTCTACCAAAAAAATATTATACTTGACAGCAACGTTTCCTGACCCTATAACGACGAACAAAGTAGTTCCCTAGGCAGTGTCTGAATTTTGAGTGAAATGAAGAACTCCAATTTAAAAATATGATCATTTTGTTAAACCCATGTATATACATATAGCGTCTTTTTATTACGCGATTTGCGTACCGAAACTCCTCCTAGCAATTCAACAGGCTTTCTGTTTACGCAGTTCCTTCTTCTGCGTACTGACACCATAGGGCCAGGAAAAGTAGCCTTCATGATAATATATAAGATATGCTTAACATAAATAAATGGCATTAAAAAAAATCTAAAACCTTCAGTTGACTTACAAAATGAATTTATAAGCAGCATTAAATGATTTTGAAGATTTTTCTAAATTAACAAAATTTCAATAATCTTTTTATTCAGAGGTCATAACAGCTTAAGTCACCAATATAAAATACTAAATTTTATAATTATCTAATAAACTAACAGTTAGAATAAAAGCTTTTATTCTAACTGTTTTCTAATAAACTGTTATTATGGCGGACCCAGCATTTATCAGAATAAAAATTTTAATACACTTTGAAATCAGAACTGGGATGTAAAACTTTAATCAGGAAAATCACTCTAAAACAGTGGTTGCCCACGTGGGGCGCAATTTGATTTTCTAGGGGTCAATTTGAAAATTTTCAACCAAATTGCCCCCACCCAGGTGGGGCATGGACCACCAGGTTTTATTTGATTTCCATTTCCAAGAAGGAATTTTGAAAGAGAACAGGTGCAAGTTTAGAATTGCGGGTGTTCCAAGATGACGGTTGAATTTTGTGCGATAATATGATGTTTTGTAGTTAACATTAACTGTAAAATTTGGGCTTGGCTTAGTAAGCAAAAAAAAAAAAAAATATCGCCAGCCATCCGCGATTCTGAATTTTAATTCATTAATTTCGGCATTAAAAACCCAAACTAAACCTTCATAAAACCATTTGGTTGGCTTACAGACGCTATAAAAATTTTTGGGTAATGGGAGGTAATTTCCATGGGAGGCATGGAAAATTTAGAAAGGCTTTTGGTGGAATATGGGCCAAAAAAGGTTGAGAAACACTGCTGTAAAGGCATCTTTGCTGCATCTTTTCCAAATTGATTTTTCCAAGAGGGGCCTGTACTCTCCATTACTTCTTTCCTTCTCCTGAACTTCTTTTTATTTCTGAGGATAAAACGATCACTAAATGAAAATTACACAATAATTGCATCCTCCCATTTTTTTTTATAGAAACTGAAAAAAATTACTACGTAACATTTACTATTCTATTCCAAAAAATGCTATCATAGTCACAGATTAATTAACAGAATATGCCGTTCCTTTTTTTAAGCAAGGGGTTCCAAGATATAGAATCGTGTAAATATAGACGGATATTTCTCACGGCATCAAAGCCATACAATACCTAATTGATGTATGAGTATTATCGATATTTTGTATTTTTTTTATATATTTTTTGGCGCAAGTTTAGAGTTGCGTATGCTTGGCGAGTTTTGGCTGTTTAGCGGCACATTTAGAAGCCAAATCATTCACTTAACATGAGTTAGGGTTACCATAATAGTGATCTGTAACGCTAAAAACTTGGCGCATACGCAACTCTAAACTTGCGCCTATTTTTTTTAACAACTCACAAAAATTGGAAATTTGTGAACTCATGGACAAGTTGTGGCTCCTTTGGGATGTATATTTGCAGTTGTCTTTTTTCTTTTCTTTTAATTCCGTGTAAACTTTTGTGAATCTGTTTTAAATTTTGTAAATTTTTGTGTTTGTTAATAAATTGATTGATTGATTGATTATAATCATAAAAAGCATTTAGGATATTTAATGATAAGGTTGTATAAAATACATTTTCACCCTGTAATGGAAGAGATTTCATGCCCTCTTCCTGAACTACTTTCTAAGCTAAGATGTAAAACTATGGGTGACCCATAGTTTTACATCTTAGCTTAGAAAGTAGTTCAGGAAGAGGAATGGGTCCCTCTTTTATATAAACACTGATCGAAGATGAAAATCTCAATAATGTCTATATTTTGTCTCCCTCCTAGAAAAATGTATACTGTGCTATAGAACAAGTGTGAGCCTGCTGCTATCTGTAGGTAAAGTAGGACAGCATGAATAGGAATAGTGAAATAAGGATTGAGATACATAAATCTACAGATTAGGATTCTCTACTTAAAATTTTGAATACTATTATTATCGATTTCTGATATTTATTCCATTGGAATTTCTGAAACTCTATTAAATTGGTCCAGATATAACGTTTTAAGATTTCTTGTAGCTTTTCACTTGAAAACGTTGCTTTTATAGTTTAAAAAACCAATTAAAGCATCCATTTTTCCTTATGGTGCCTATGAAAAAGAACCAACTTTACTCAAAAATCATCATTTCACTTTTTGTTAAGTTGGTACGTTCCGTGGGAAGGTAGTTTTAGATTCATATAAAGAAAGTGCTCCTGCTCACCTGCAAAGTAAAGAAATGTTTTTTAAAGTAATACACAGATGGCAGCACCAAAAATATTTTTGAGAGCAGTCAATAAGAGAACTAAAGATGAAAATCCTTTAAATTTTAAATTGAATGCATTTTTGAGAATCCATGAAAATTTTTGAGATAATTAAGTTCTCTGCCAAAAACTCTATATCTCGAAATTTTTTACCCGTCCACCTTCGACTTCGTTATATCGAGACATCGAGTATTTTACATACATTACATACACTTACAACCAAACAATATACACTAAGAAAATTTCTAAAGCTTTTCAACTTAGAAGCGTAATCAAAGAATTAAATTAAAATAAAAACTCAACTATAATTGCATTGTGTTCTTGGGAGCAGAGTAAAAGTTTAAAGTTTTAAAGACCTAATTCACCGCGAGAGGTTAGTTTAAAATCGACATTAAAATTCCACCCGAACAGGAAAGCGAATTAGAGTGAAAACATGGTGAAAATAACTGTGCTATTTTGAAGTAGGTACTGAAAATATTAGTTTTGTGATAAAATTACCACAAACAAGTGCTTTAAAATATCTCAAACTGTGGGGCACTCCTTGGGGAGCGCGAGCCAAAAGGGGGCTAAAACTTTCCTTTTAAAACTTTTCTGGAGGAGGACCCCCCAGATCCCCATTTTAAATTTTAAACTCTGTATCAACCACAATTTTATATAATTATTCAAGATGCAAATCCTATTTTACGATTTCTAAAAAGCTACATTTTTTAACTTGAGAGCTTAAGAATAATTTCGCTCTTCTACCGGACACAAAAATCTAGACATGAGTCTTTGGTGTATAAATTATTAAATTTCTTTGGGGCCCTCCCCAAAAAAAAAATTCCTGATACTACGCCACTGGTGTGAGATATCGAAATTTACAACAGGCCTAATGGGGGACCAGGAGTGACATGAATCCCTGAGAATCCCCAAGAAATAGCCTAAAATTGCATTTATCTAACTAAAATTTTAAAGATGTTCGGGGGAGGACCAAGACCCCATTCCCCTCAGTCAGTGGTTCCAGACCGTTGTTCTTTATACCAAATGCAGTCATTGAGGATTTCGAGTACATGGTGTGTCATTATGCACCCAAGAAATTAAATTCAAAAAATATCTTTGTACGCCTCCAGAATCAAGCCTTGTTACTTCTCCCGGAAATGGCCCCCTCTGAAAATCTCTCCTGGGTGGACTAAGGTCGTATTGTAGCTTTAGTGTCAAAATAATATTATTCCATTGCATGCATATAGGAGGTCCCGATGAAAACTGTAATTGAAAATTGGGTCGATAATATTGAAAGTTTGAGAAGCACTGTTTTATTGTACATAGCACTTAACTCTTTCGGTCCTAGCCGTTCCAAATTTTCGATAGGATTCAATGGTAATCTTGGGCGGATTAGGATTGAAAGAGTTAATCAAAATTCAGAAAGGCTATGCAATTACGTGGACATCTTTCGAATCACTAGTTAAAGAGTTTTTAGGAATTAAAATTTTAAATCAGTCTCATTATCATTAATGAAATGTTCGAAGTAAACACGCATGGTTTTTCACGACTGAAATCTTCTTCGCATTTAAATCATACTTAATTTCACACTCGTGAACTCTGAATCCCTTATCGTCCTTACACGTGTTAGATTCAGTTAATACAACCATTTAAACGCGGAGGCGAACATTAAGAATTGCAATAAACTATTCTCGTTATTGCTGTGCCAGATAAGCCATCCCATTTCTTTCACAAGGAGAGAGATTGAGACATTTTGTCGGTATCTTTACGATCTTTCTTTCCGTTCCAGAAAAGCATCCCTTATCCCCACCCTTTGATGAAAAACAATTACGATGATAGACGAGAAATTCGAGTTCTCCAGAAACTCTGGTGAGAATCGTAGATTTATCTACTAACCTCTATTCGGTTTATCAAGATCAGGGTTTTTCCAAGTTTACCATAATTTTTTTTAGCCAAGTGAAGTTAAAAGTATTACGTTAGTCTCACTAGATAAAACTTTGAAGCAGTTAGAAAAGGATTACCGAAGTTATATTTGTATCAAGGGCGGTTCCAGACCAGATTTTCGGGGGGGGGCCATGTCAAAGTCGGAGGGTAATACATTCGAAATTTTCAGTGCCTCAGAAAATTTTTTGAGGAGTGCTTGCTTTCAAGCAGCTTTTTAGGGGTTTATAGTAACTTAGAGAGTATCCAGGGCCCATGCCATTGTTTTAGAAAGTAGGGGGGGGAAACATTTTTGCAAGGCCATAATAATACTTGTGTTCGCGAGGTGTTTGGCTCCCAAATTTCCAAGTATAACATAAATAAAATGCGAAACTTTGTTAAAGTTATAAAGGTTTCTTCAGATAATGCTAGCTCGAAAGCAAATGTGGGGGGGGTCTGGGGGTCCTCTCCCAGAAAATTTTGTGAAATTTGGCTTCAAATAGAAGTTTTTCTACTCATTTTTGTACATTTGGTATCCATTGGATAACACCTTAAGAGGGTAACTTCTTGTACTCCTAAAAGGAGAGGAGAGAAACAAGTTCAAGGAGAAAACAGTAAATAAGTAACCATGAGAAATTAATAGGGTGCCCCCTAGAAAATTTTTGAAAATTTGCCTCTAAAAATAAAGTTTCAGCTCATTTTAAAAGCATGTAAACCACAGAATTTTCAAGGATGAAATTATAAATAGATGCCCAATTTTGAAAAGGGCCGGGGGTCCTCTTCTGAAAATTTTTGCAAATACGCCCATTTAAACTATAGTATTACTGGTTTGAGAGGGCTTGAGCCCCATCCAATGTTAGCTGAAGGGGGCTAAGCCCCCCCCAATATTTTGTGATGTTGGGATATTTTCTGGTTTGGAATCCCCTTCAAGAGCGGTTATTTGAGGAGAGGGTAACCCACAAAAGGTCTCAGAATGTGTTAAAAACTTCTTTTAAGGGTCAAATTTTAAAAATTTTTCTGGGAGAGATCGCCCAGACCCCCATCTTATTTCGAGCTCGCATTATTACACAAAACTTTTACATTAAATGCACGTCAAAATATTACACCTTGGCGATATTTAAAGGGACATGTAACGAAATTTAATCTATACATCTGATACAAAATTAGGTAATTAGGCACGTAAACTTAATGGTTGTTTCTTTTAATTTTATGTTTTTTAATGTCTTGTACTGGCCCTCCCCCCAATATTTTATAAAAGTTGGCGCCTATGGATGTCAAAATATTAAAGGGGGGTTTGGGGGTTCTCCCCCAGAAAATTTTTTGAATTTTATCATTAAGAAAGTGTTTTTTAAGCTATTTGTTAGGGTTTCTCGGGGGGGGGCATGGCCCCCAGGGACCCCCCCCTGGACCCGCCCCTGATTCGTATATACTCGACAGCAACTTAAGTTGAACCTACATGACGCCACTAACAAACAAAGTAGTTCCTATCGTGGTGTCTGAATTTTGAGTGAAATGAAGAACGTGAAATTAAAAGTATGATTATTTTTTTAAACCCATGCACATAAAGTGCTTGTAAATGCATAAAGTGCTCACGATTTGAGTACCGAAACTCCTCCTAGCAACCCAACAGGCTTCCTGTTTACCGATTTCTCCTTCCGCATTTGTGACGTACTGGGTTCAAGAAACGTTGCTGTCCAGTATAGTGTAGTTGTTGTGTGTAAAATGCTATCAAATAAAGGACGTCACCCAACTAAAAATATCTTTGTTCATAGATTTTTAAGTATTAACTTGCAAAAACTTGACATGGACTGATTCATTGCAGAAATTACAGTTTCATAAGTATCATCAGTTCGAGAGGGTATAGTCATAATATATCACTAGAAAGTGGAGTTCCTTCCGTTTTGAATAAAATTAATACCTATTGTTTCCCTTTTTACGTATAGGAATACTTTAATACCATGGCACATTAGGGTGGCCCTTAACAATAGGGAGTTTTTCAAAAGTTAAAAAAATTTTACTGCTCCCTCCTATTTTTCCCAATTAACAAAACATTTATTAATTTCAGTCACAAGTGGCAACCCTGATTCCAGCATATCAAAACCAAATAGATGAAATAGAGAGGGCATTTCTGTATCTAAAGCCCCATCTCGACACGACTGGACATGACTGATGTCCCATCGGGTTCCAAGGTCGTCATTTGGACAACGGCACTTTGGAGGCCAAAGTCGTGATTTTTTATATAAAAAACCACGTCTGGTTCGTGGCGTAGATCTCGACTGAGATAGCGACAGTCGCAGCGATGCCGTGTCAATTCTGAATTCTGGAGGACTTCGGGTAAAGATAAAGTTTGAAAGAAAGAGTGATATGTCTGTCGATAGGGTGGGTGACTGATGCCGGCCGAGTAGAAATTTGAATTTGGGAGTTCTCTATTTTGGGTATGCCGGGTTGTGCTTTGACAGCGACTGACTTATTGCTGGGAAGGGAACAAATTATTCTTGTATGAATAAATGTCTTCTGAATACTGTATAGAAAAACATAAAATCCCTATTTATGGAGAAATCGTTCTGGCCAGTCTGGAATTTCCAGTTAGAAAAAAAAAATTCTAGCTTGTTTTAATTGGATACTTACCAAAGAGAAATATCAAATGGCATGGTTGCTAACTTGAGCTAGATTATTGTGGGTTTATTTAAACTGAAACCTGTATGCAAAGGAACTATCAATGGCGATATTTCTTTCAAGTCCTGGCAAGGTCAAAGCCAGCAATGTCTATATCAAAAGCTTGTCTAAATGTATATTTTTTCTATAGGTCCCCACAACATCGTTAAAGACAGGTTTCACTGAAGGACAAAAGTAACCAAGATATTTTCCCCCAAGATATTAGAATATTTTAGCAAAAAATTAAAGTATAGATTTAAAGGGTTTAAAATTTTAGCTGTAAATTGAAAATATAATTATAATTTATTAAATATTGGCACTCTTTTGGCACTCATAATTTTCATTTCTATGGGGGCACCGAAGAATAGTTTTGTAGAGTGAGAAAAAGAGTTGATTTTTCAAAAAGGATCACTGATGATAAAATATGCAAATTTCACAATCTAAGTCGAAAGCGTGCAGTTTACGCAATTAAAACAGTAAAAATTCAAAGAAGAACAATGGACATGCTGTACCCAATAAAGAGGAGAACAAATTGAAGGAAAAGGATTTGAGCAAAACATTGGCATTTGATTATTTTACCATTGCATTTAAATTAGTAAAGATTGGTTGCTGATAAAAATGGTTGATCTTTATGAGCCTTTGTCAGAAAATGTTTCTTGATATTGCATGAAAAAAATATCTCTGGAAATATTGAAAGGGAAACTCAAGTCCTTAAAATTTTGTGGTTTAAATCTTGCAATCTCCCTAATGTATTTTGGTAAAATGTAAAGAACTTCATACTGTTAAGCATACCTGTGGTATCAGTATGTGCATACCTGTGGTACGTATTATCAAGATTTTTAGTTATAAACCAACATGAAAATATACCTTGACATGACAAATAGAAAGAAAAGGTAGAAAAAACATTAAAGTAATTTCAGTAATTAGTGTGCTACTAAATGGTCTGCCCTTAAGAAAAACTCGATGTAAGGTATACACTCAACAGCGGTATACTGTAAAGAGACCAATTGCAATACCTTTGCGTAGGTGATAATAATGACTTTGATCTAGATTCACAGACCCTCTGGGAGACCATTAAAGTTAAATAAAAAAACGTTTTCCAATAACTTATGGGATGAACACACTTGTAACTGAAGAGTTCAAGAAAAAAAACCAGGGCGTTAGAGAAATCCATTGAAAGTGGTGGGCGATAGTCCATGAAACTTTCATCTGAGTTTGAAAAATGCGCCATAAATATTGCCACAGGGCTCTCTTCTCTTGAGCTCCTTTTCTTTTTATATTAAAGTAAAACGTGTTAGATTGTGTTTTTTACCTTTTAGTATAAATTTTTAAGTGTTTGAAATGTGGTTGGTTTTGAATTCCTTTTTTTATAACCATTTTTTGAATATCATGAAGTTATACATAAAAGATAAGATATTTACGATAAAAGAGTGGGATGTGGTGGATAATATGACTTCACTGGCTTATAGCATTTTAAGGTTTGATGCTAAAACTTTATTTTCTCTAATTGGAAAAGGGTGAAGTAAGTATTACAACTAATTAAGAGAGATGTTTTTTTAGAGAGCTAGATGGATTGGATCCACAGTAAATTTCAATAAGACGGAAAAAACTATAGGAAAAGTGACTGTTATGATTCGAAATACATATGTCAAATGTAAATCCCCATAAAAAAATAAATCCCAAATAAAATCCCCATATTATTTAAATTTTCGAACAATCAAATAAGATCTAAAGCAACAACTAATTTTATAGTAATGATAATAAATTTATAAATCTAATTTTATAAAAGAATTCTCCATAGAGGTTCATACTTGACAAATTAGTTAAAAACGTTATTATATATTCACACATAGTGTATAGTTATTATAGATGTAGCCATATAACAGTACTTCCTAAAAACTGGTGCAGTTCTTTTTTATCATGGAGGAACTACCTTTTCCTCGGTAAGTCTGAGTTCTCATTTTAACTGGGTTTTTAAAACTATTTTGATACAGGTTTTTGCATCTACCATTCGATTCCTCTCGTTACATCGATTTCTACTATATTTCTTTACTATACTACATAAAATCCTGGAAGAAACTTAATGCATAGTAGTTTGCTATATAAGTTCTATTTATTGATTCAACTGCTTCCCTTCCAAACAAGCCTTCTTCAAACAGTGTTTGAATTCATAAGTTTCGTGAGTTTATTCACATTAGACCATTAGAGTACTTCCAAGCTAGCTTATCAGCCCAAAAAATCAAACCCGTATTTTTCCTCTACGCGTGATTCTGGAAACCAAAACCATCTCGAGAGAGCCTATATTTCACGTGTTAGTGCATATTAAAATGGAAATGTAGATATCAAAGGGACAGAGAAGTATGCCGTGGATAGGAGGTAATAAATAAAAGATCCCCACACAGGCAGCTATGCCCTGTTGGTGATCGCTATCATATCAAAACTAATGGCGGGGGAAAGTTGTCAGTGATTTGTGTTGTAAGTGGCAGTTACAATGTCAACGCTTCGCGAGATCAAAAAATCTCTGGAATACATTAATTTCAATCGCTTCATCTGCATACTCGTAAGAGTGAGGATTTTTGATAGTCTATTTTTAGGATGAGAAATATAGTAAGAAGTCTGCCGTTTTTTTAGAGAATCGTTGGGGGAGAAGAGAGAGAAAACATTATACTTTTATTTCATTGGTTGATTTACAAGTTTCTGTTCAAAAAGTCAAGTGTTGTTTTAAAGTTTTTAAAAATGAGTTCCATTCAAATAAATAAGAATTAACTCTTTTGAAATTTATGGTTATTTCTATTCGGTTCTCGAGTAATGTCTTTGTCTATGTCTATACATTTGTTTTCTTTCTTGGTTCCTTCATTAGTGTTGTTAATTCTTTTCTTGTAAATCAATCTTAAATCTTAAAACTAACTAGTTTGTAGGAAGTTGGCTACAAATTCAAATAATAATTTTGGTTAGTTAGTTCTTTAATTTTTGAACACCCTTTATAACATTTTCATGTTTTATTATTTACTCCTTTTTCGAGATCTTACCTGTCATTCCAAAGATTCCTCCCAATGAACGGTGAGCATTAGAAACGTGAACGACATGGGAAACCAGCCGTCTACCCATCACTTACAATTAACCATACCACCATTAGATACGATCCTAAGATAATATTGTCTCACCATCTTCACGAACACCATCCATCAAAGCACTTGAGCTAACCAAGAAAAGCATGCTACGAGGGATTAAAGATAACCATTTTCCCATTACTCCTATCTTAAAGGATGGAAGTCATAGTCATAAGATCCATCTGACACCTATCAGCTTCTGCCTCCATGACTTCACCATCGTGAAAAATGAGTGGCCTCATTAAGAGTAGTAACAAAGAGAGGTTATATGCAAAAATATAAGGATAAAGGAATGGTAGAGATGGATGTGGTACTGAGAGCTTATGAGAATTAGGAGGGAGGCTTTCTGAGAAATTAAAGGAGGGTCTGAAGAGAATTAGAAAAGTTTGGGAAGTTCCTTGCCAATCAATATTAATTACCAACATAAATGTGTTTTATCGTTGTCCATCGGGTGTATCTCATGGGTGTAGTTCGAAATCCCGACAATCAGTGGCCCGACATATCATTATCATAATATCGCCAATGCGATACAAGGGGAACGAATGAAGTAGAATTTCAAACAAGCTAGAGTATAATATCTGTACCAACAGACTTATGGGTACAGTTCCATTATCTATTCCGTTTAAAATCATCAAACTGTTTTAATTTTTTCTGAATGTTATAAATATTGTTGTATTTTTTTCCCCAGTCTGTTTGCTATTTTTGTCGTAACACATCTTACACAGCTTGGAGATTTTAAACGGGATAGATAATCGAAAAGTACTGACTTATCAACTTAAATAAATTGATTGAATACAATCTAAATAAATAGAAAATAATTTATTAATGACATTAACATGTAAGCCATAGCTATTTGAGGTTAAACATTTGGTAGTGTTGACATCTTTGTAGCTTTTAGGAATAGATTGAATTTAATAATATTTTCTTTCTGTGTTGTGACATGCACGGATTAGATAAACTTTTTTGAAGGCAGCGATCCTGTATGAAAACATTTTTTATGTCTTTATATCTAAATAAAGTCCATGCATGACATTTTTAGTCATCAGTAGTATTGTAGATGGGAGAAAGAAAAATGCCATGAAAAAATAAATTAAAAAAAAATCAGAAAAAATGTTGAACAGAGAATCTCCAACTTTCTAAATGTGGAAGGACCGTAAAAAATAATACAGCTTGCGCTTGCAACTTATGAAATGAATAAAAGTTTTTTTGGCGCAAGTTCAGACTTGCGTATGCGCCAAGTTTTTAGCGTTACAGATCACTATTATGATAACCCTATCTCATGTTAAGTGAATGATTTGGCTTCTAAATGTGCCTCTAAACAGCCAAAACTCGCCAAGCATACGCAACTCTGAACTTGCGCCGTTTTTTTTACAAGTAAACTAAATTATTATTATAATGCATTCTTTCCTAAGAACTTAAGATTTTATTGTAGAAGTTCAACACATAAAATATCATGCAAAGGGAAAACTCTTTACCTCCAAAAATATTATTAAATTTTAACCGCCTTGAAAAAGGTATTTAACTCAGTTTTGAAGATGACTCCAAGACAATTGGATTTGTTAAGGGAGTGAAATGAAATAAAACCATCTGCTTAACTTGACCTCAAAAGGTAAGGGTAAATACCTAAACTATTTTTTTCTTCGAGAAATTTTAATTACAATTTTCTTAATTTTTAATGTATCTTATGTTGGGGTCTCATTAATTAAATGAGAGGAGGGTAAAAAGTTCATACTAATTTTTCTGTACGAAATTGAATTTCCTTCTTCTTTTTAAAATGCTGGTGGTCCTTACACCCATTTTCAATCACACAACAACCGGATGCAACTATTCCCCCAAAAGCCAAGAAGTTCGAGAAAGGATTTTTGAAAGGAACAGCTTTATTGTCGAGTTCTCGAATTTTTCAATCACGCCGTAATTAGATACCCCGAAGAGCGAACTTGAGGAAATGAGATGGCTCCTTCCGCGAAAAGAATTGGTGCAATATACCGAAGCCGGAATCAATCACAGTAGTGAGATATCCCCCATTTTCGTTTTCATTTAAAGAATCCGGACTTCAAAAGAGTTATTTGTATAACATATGCGGCAATTGCATTAATAAGAAAACCCATTAAAATAATCTTTACGAGGTTTACTTCGAGAGAAGAGGTCGGGAACCCAGAGTTGAAAGGAGACTAGAAGCCACATCCGCGTTTTTGCATATTGGGATATATATTTCATTTGAATATACACCACAACCCCTAAATTATTTTCGGTTTAAAAATTGATTACGGAATAAACAAGCAGGATTTAGATGGGTTTTAAAAGAACTCGATCCGCGTAAAACTGCCGCGGATCCTCCACCTAGGGGAATATAGTATTTTGGTTCCAGAACTGCATTTTTCGTAGGTCTGTTCTTGGTGAACAATGGCGAAGGTAGCATTGTGTGCATCGGGTTCCCGGTCACCAACCTTCCTAAAATAAATTATTTTTCAACTAGTGAAAGAGCAAAAAATGAGGAGGATGAACGCAAATAAAAACTGTCCCTTTCTCTTCTCAGTCTGTATATTTTCATCAACGGCCAGGAAAGAAGCTATTTCTTTCCATTTAGGTAAATATAGTCAGTTAAAAAAAATGGCGAGAAATAAACAAAAGAATCTCATCTCGTATTTTCCGTGGAAAATACAAATAACTCGCGTCATTTAGATCAGATGAAAAAAAATTTTCTACTTAGTAATAATAGTTCTCCCCGGTTTCTTTAAATTTTATTTAGCACTGGAAATTATATTTAAAGAGTTGGTCTTGGGAAGGAGAATATACCAGTATGCAAACAAAAACAGGCCAGACGTATAATTTTGAAGTTTTTATAAGGAGCAGCGAAGGAACGCCAAGTGAAAATAAAAGCAGAGCAATTTTTCGGGACGGTCAAAGGTAATGGTTTAATTTGAGATCAAAATACAGTAATTTTGAACCTTGTTTTTTGATGAGAGGACTGCGTAAATATCGTGATTAAAACTGAGGAGTTAAAACCTGGCCTGAGTTTGATAATTAATTTTAAAATCTATGATGAAAATTTTAAATACACTTTGCTTGAGGCTATTTTAAACTTCCTTTTTTAAAACCTTTTCTGCCTGTTATGGGAGGTAATCGTTGATCTATTTGCTTGATAATACCTTTATTGATCGAATGGCAGATGAATTTGATGCCGATTATCTATAATGAATAGTTACATACGTACTTTCAACTGTCGGATGTTTGAAGAGCTGAAAAGAAAATGAATGCACAATTATATTATAAATTATGTTAGATTAATTTTTTGAGTTTCATGAACGTTGAGAGAATGCATTAAATTTATTTGTTTAAGAAAGTTTATTAAACATTTATAAAATGAATGAATAATAGATAAAATTTGGAAGTTTTTTTTTTTTAAACCCCCTATGGGAATTTCCATCGTCACGTGCGGGACAATCACATTCCATAATTTCCTCAAAATACTGCTATAAAACGAAAAATTCGAAAAGGAATATTTTTTACTCTCCCCTTTATGGTTTCCTTCAATTAAAAAATAATTAATAAGCCTCTGTCACGTGCCGGGACACCTAAAGTCAATCTCTTTTATTTGCTCTATGAACAAGATAACATTTCCTCTCAATTAATGCTGTAATTCCTAAACAAAAAATATGTTATGAAAGTCAAGGATCCAGTCTAATGAAGCATACTTTAGTTAACGAGAAAAATTAATTTACATTGTTTTTAAAAAATATAATTCACTTTGTCACGTGCGGGAATTTTGTGAATTTAATTCAATGGACAAGACCCTAAAAATAACCCTTTACCTGTTTTTAGTATAGCTTATGACATAAAGAACTCTCCTGGTATATCTTTACACCACAAAAAAAGCTAATGCGTCTTTTTATCACCATAGAAAGTTCCAAGTTCAATAACCGACAATCTATAGGTAGCGGTAATTTATTGGCAGCCAGCAATCCGTCTCAACTCTGATGAAAGAGCAACGGACGCAGCGGGAGGTCGAAAAAACCTGAGGATATTTTTTTCCACATTAACAACGGATAGATCATTCCATGGCACTTTCCACACAACAGTTAAGCATGATCACTGGTTATAAGACGCGAAAACCTGAAAAGGCTCTAACAGAAGAAACCCATAAAGTAGCAAGTTCCTCGAAATCCCCTGACAATGTGGCTAATTTCTGAATGAATTGCCGTGATCATGAAGGTATGCCTTCCGATGGGGCACTTGGCTAATATTAGTCGCTCGTAAAGGGGTATCTATAAGGAAATGGCTCTCAGGGTCGAGAAAGTAAAAGTTTTATGGTTTTCTTACCCCCTGTGTTCACAGTTCGTCAACCCACTGAATCCATCAAAGAATCACCAATCGAGGTATGAAAAAAGTTTGAGTGAGGAGGAATATGAAGGGAGGCTCGAGTGGCGAAGGGATCTACTATAAATTACGTCGTGTTCAAACCCAAGGTATGATGGGAGTAACTAAATTTGTAGGAGGATTTGAAGTTTCTGCAAATTTTAGGTTTTTAGCATGATTTAGATGACTTTTCCATGCTGAAGCTTGAGAATTTTGTATAGTTTTCATAATAAAATAGTACTGTATGAATTTCATATTCCCAACGCAAGTTTCAAAATTAATATTTCCAGTAAATTATGGATATGTGCACATAATCTTGACCAATGTTGGCCATTCATTGGCACTTGGCATTATTAGATTCGTCATAATTTCTTTTAGATAAATTTAGATTAAAGACAGGTGGTGTGTTCTATAGGTGGGTTTATTAATATTATAAGAACCGATGTCAAAATATGTTTTAGAGCAAGATGTCTCAATGCTTGATTTAAACTTGCTTAAAACTTGATTTAATTTTAATTCTTAATATTTTTTTTAAATATCAGAATAACCAGACACCTTTTATGAGCCTATAGAAGATCATGCAAGTATGACTTTTGTAATGTTCATGTAAAACACCTCTCTATTCCTTATCTCATCAACGCAAAAAGTGTATTTCAACAACATAGAAGAGTAATTGCATTCAGATTAATGAAAGGAATACATGAAGAATTCTCGTAGAAGTTATGGATGATCCCTCATACGTGATCTTGAAATTCCTCCCAGCCATTTAACTCTTGCGAAGAGAAATTTCCTGGAATTATTCCATAAATTACGTGATCGTACTGTTGTTTATAGGCGTGATTTTTTCACCCACCACCGCTGCCAATATTCACCTCTTTAAACTGACAGTCATCAAACCAGGAACTGAACAGCCGTCGAAGAAAAACAACAACAAAAACGCAAAATGGCGCGTCCATGAATCTCTGAACGCAAGAGCACGATCTTTGAACTCTCTCTCTCTTGAGAAGTAGGAAGCACAAAGAAGAGGGATCAAGAAGAAGAGTCTGATTTGATGTGTTTTGGGAGGTGGGTGCGCCCCGCAGGAAATAATGGCCGAAAGAAAACAAAAGGATCAGGAACGGAATTGGACGGGATTTATTTACGTCCGAGATGAGAGTGATTAAGATGGATGGCTTCGTCCGACGAGGCCAAAAAACAACAACTCGCAGTCTGCATGAGTCCGCCGGCCATTCGTCATGATTACGCGAAAGTATTTCAGAAATTGATTAGTGCACCTCGGGATCGGTGATACATGTTGCATGTCGATCGCTTGATCCCTATCGAAACGGGAATCTGGTTAATGAATTGGAAACGTCTCGGAGGTTTAGTTTTGATCTTGTTGAGAGGAGGCTTAGGTGGTTAGGTGCCAATCTTAAGCTCGGTGGCCATTCTCCTGGGGTCGTATGGGTCATTTTAGCTTTTTTTGTGTTCGATATCCGAGTTCATGTCCGTAACGAGTATCCCCGCCCATCTTGAACTCTAACCATTTTGCTCATCTGCTTTAAATCTGACAGGGATATAGGTGTCGTGGAAATTTGAGATGAAAAAGGAATATAGAACCTTGTAAAGTTAATCGCATGATTTATTGAAACCTTAAATCCAAAGAGCAGAGGTACAATAATAATATTTTTTAGTAACTTTTATTAACTCTTTAGTTGCTTATATTAACTGTTTTCTTTTGGAAATGTTTCTTTGAAACCGCTATTGAGGTACATAAATAAGGCTTTTCTATAAATGACGTAGTATTTCGAATTTTCTGAAAGGGTTTGCAATGATATTGTTCTTTAGATCTAGAGTAGACTATACAAAACTAAACAAAAAGGAAATTTAAAGCTATCTTTTAAGAGTAGTTTAAAAAAACAATAATTAAAACTGAGATTTGACAGTAAAAGCCCAAAAAGTAAAAAGTTTTAAACCAAAGAGGTCCAACAAAAGCACCTTATACCCCCCAAATCTACTCTCTAAGTACACCATTTGTTTCATCTATAGCTTCAAAGGAGAAAAGACGTGGAACAATTGGAATATTTAATTTCCTATTTTACCCTTTTATTGCTTAGGTAGTTCATGAAAATCCTTAGTTCAATCACTAGGTTAAGGCAGTGTGGTCCAACCTTTTGATACCCGAGTGCCAACTACTCTTTTTATAAGGAGGCGAGTGCCAGAAGAGTAAAAATTACAATTTACTATTTTAAAACAGTCAATTCAAGCTTACATTTCACTGAAACATTTATTTCAACTATGAAGATTTACTAAGAAGCATTTCACTTAAGAACTATCTTGAACAATTTTCTTCTTCTATTTATCTTTATTTTTAGTGATTTACAGCTAAAAGTGTGATTTCTAAATTAGTTCATATCCAATGAAGAGGCTGGATTTTTTTGTCAAGAGTTTAACACTTTTAATGATAAAAATTTAAGTTCTAAATACAAAGACACACGGGTGCAGCCTTGTAGTGAAATTTCTAAAAATTACACATGTAGATTAAATGTTAATGACAACTCATAGTTTCCACTGATTTGATAAATCCTTTCACTATTGCCCCCAATTGGATCTTTTATTGATGCCCTTTTAATAACCGTTTTGAATTTTAAGTCGAGTCAAAAACATTTAAAAGGGGTTCAGGGGTTCTCCCCTGAAAATTTTTTTGTCATATTTCTCAAATAAAAAGTGAAAAGCAAATTAGCTTCTATTAGTTTGATTAAGCTTTACATTTTTGTGGCCGAGTGCCATAAAAATCTCGGGTTGTATCACACTGCCCAAAGTGAATTTTAAACCAAAAATAACTTCCAAGGGGTGTCAGGGGTTCTCCCATGAAAATTTTTTGAAAATAAAACCGGGTTTTTAAAACACTTTTCTGCAATAAAAATTGAAATGTGGATTATATTTTATATAGTTAGAATACAAATTTAATTTTGAGGCCGAGTGCCACGAATATTTCTTAGAGTGCCACTTGTGGCCCGCGTGCCATGGGTTGGACCACACTGGGTTAAGGGATGAACTTTATAATAACTCGAGGTCTTTGATCCAAGTTACTTGCAGTAGTTATCACTTATAGTATAAGTGTTAAGCTATAATAGAGTTGCTTTTGTTAGTACGGGATAATATAAGCAGGGGAAATTTAAGTGAGTAAAGGACAGGATTTCGGAGAAGAGAGTGATTTTGGTTTTATAAAAAAGAAGGGGAGCCACAGGGGTTCACTTCATTTGTTTCTTGAAATTGCTGTAACCGTTGCTCATAAGTAACTGCACAAAATCAAGAATAAGCGTACCTAGAAAATGATTTTTCTTAAATTACTTGAAAGAGGGAACACAAAAGGTTAGTAGGCATATAAGGGGGAATTGTTTTCCTTTATTTTAATGACCAATTGACACCTGTTTCGCTTTCGCTATTTCAAGCAATAAGAGAAGGAATTGACCATTCATTACTAAAAGTTTTAAGGTTAGTTACTCTGAGGTATTGAGAAACACTATCTGGCATAATTTCCGAAGCAAGTCTTACCTATTATGTTTTGTTAGAACAAGTAACCTTCAGACTTCAGTTAAAAAACATCTTTATAAAAAAAAAGTTAAAGAAACATGGACGAGTTTCAGGCCAAACTATAAAAGCAATGGATGTAATATTAAATAACTTTTTACAGGAAAATAAAAGTTGAAAGGAACTAAAATAAGATTACACCTTTGGAATACGATAGCAAATTTAACTCTCTCATGAATATCTCAGATAATCAGGGAGGATATAAATGTTTATGACTCTCCATTTGCCTATTTTGCATAGAAAATTTTCAACTTTACATAGCCATAAAACCACTGTGGTCCCGTTCTTCCAAGAATAGTTCCCTGTCGCTGCATGCTGTGACAAAAATGACTATACAAAACCTGATGTACCATTTACCCTTCTGTGAGTGACAATAAATTTACTTCTAGCTAGCTTAAATGTATAGATGTCCTGTTAAATGGCTATTGGAGCTCTTTCAATTCAAGATGATAAATTTTATTGCATTGTGTTTTAAGGAACGGTCGTATACAAAATATATCTTTGTATCCTATCGATGTCAAAGGACTGTGGGAAATGTTTTATATTTTAGCTTTTTAACTGTACACATTCACCAGTGTCAGAGAAGTTGGGAGGGTATTTTAAGTCTGAATATTTTCATTTATGTATTTAAATTTCAATCCTGGAATCGTTATAATACTGGATCCTGATATCGGATCTTAGTTGTCACATAAATAAGTATTTTTTTGTGCGTTTGTAGTTAAAGAATCGCATAATTTGTCAAGTTAAAAAAATACTGTACCAGTTTAAAAGAATGGATAATGTTTTTAGATCACCTCAAAACGAAAAATTAGTTGAAAAAAAATTAAATCTAAATTGAATTCTTAAGTTGCTAATCTGGATGTCTATTTGGACGGCAAAAACGGCAGTTAGCGCATGCGCCATAGGTTTCGCGGTTACGTAGCAGTCCCGGTGCTCCAATCAGAACCGTTGTCGGGTAAAAAAGAGTAGAGTTTAGTTGTATATTTGCCGGCCAAATAGACCGTGCCTTTCAATCTTTTCTCAATATTTGGTACATTTAGATTGATATTTCTGAATTTCCAACATTAAAAAAATTGTACACATTTTTTCTATATTTTGTTTGTGTTGCAAGCTAAAAAAATTTACGAAAGTTTATATTAACTAGGGAGCTACCGCCCCACCCAGCTCGTTATCTCTCATCAACCTCCGTAAACTGCTTACGCAGGACCTTTTGGATTGAAAACCCAGCTCCTCACTGTACTAACACTCACTGAACTTGACTTACTTTATAAAACAAAACAATTAGCATCAAACAACTTTCCTAACATGCGTCATCTCCATGAATAACACTCTCTTAAAATATTGAATATTTATAAATTCTATAACTGAATCAAAATGTTTTTTTTTTTTATAAAATATCCAGCACTTCTATTATTAACTATTGTTAATCAACATTCTGAAAACAATGTACACCAATGAATCTTTAAATTCAATATTGTACTGCCTAGTAACTCTTTAGTATATCTGTGTTTTATAATTCATATTTTTGTTTAAGGTGCACTTTATTTATGGGGTGATTTTAAAAAAAAAATATAAAATATCCAATTTCAACCCCTTGCAATAATCAACACTGTAGCTGAATTGAGGAAAACGGTCCGGTTCAAACCCTCATACAAAATTAACATTGTAGTTGAATTGTAAATAGTTCTTATATTCGGACTCCATGCATAAACCAACACTTTACTTGAAGTGTGGAAAACTGTCTGATTCAGACCCCCTCACAAATCAACACTATAGCTGACTTGAGGAAATGTATCCGATTCGAACCTTCTCACTAACCAACATTGCAGCTGAATTGAGGAATATTGTCCGATACTGTCCCTCTCACTAAATCAATACTGTAGCTGAAATGAGGCAATTTATCCGATTCAAACCTTCTCTCTAGTCAACATTGCAGCTGAATTGAGGACATTGTCTGATTCGGCCCCTCTTATATAATCAACACCGTAGCTGAATTGAGGAATATTGTCCGATACGGTCCCTCTCACAAAATCAATACTGTAGCTGAAATGAGGCAATTTATCCGATGCAAACCTTCTTACTAGTCAACATTGCAGCTGAATTGTGGACATTGTCTGATTCGGTTCCTCTCACAAAATCAATAACGTAGCTGTATTGAAGATATTAATCCGATTCAGACCTTCTCTCAATCCAACACTGCAGCTGAATTGAGGAAAATTTTAAATCCACTCTGTAGCAGTTTAAAAATTTCCTTCTAATTATTTTAAGGCACTGTCTATTAAGACGGCAAATATAAAACTTAACTCTACTCTTATTTCCACGGCAACGGTTCGAGCCGGGTCTGCTACGTAACCGCGAGACTTACGGCGCATGCGCCAACTGCCGTTTTTGCCGTCCAAATAGACACTACCTTATTTAAATTTTTTACTTATGATTTGATACAACAAACTTATACAATTTCTTAATCAAAATATCCAGCCTCTAGGAGTACCTTAAATTTATTAACTATATTTTACGTTCTTTAAGCGAGTTAAAGATAAAATATGTAATTTAGGATGTTACAAAAATTAAATAAAACTTTTTGTCCCAAACCGTAGACCACACAGAGATATTACTACATAATTTTATTTATAACTTTACTATGAAGTTGACGAATAACTTCTCCCCACACGCCTAAACCAGCTATACTCTACACTAACATTTCCCAACCCTATGACGTTACTATCAAACAAATGGTTCCCAGCACGGTGTTTGAAAATTTTGAGTGAAATGAGGAACGTTATTTTTAAAGTATAATTTTGTTAAACCCATGTATATAGCGTCTTTTTATCACGATTTGCGTACCGAAACTCTTCCTCGATACACATCAAGCTTCCTGTTTACTCAGTTTCTGCTTACGCGAAGTAACGTCATAGGATCTCAGGGAACATTTATGCGTAAAAGCTATACTCGACAGTAAAGTAAATTCTAATACCTAAATTAGCCTGGTCTACGGTTTTTAACAAATTTAAATCAATACCTGGAGGTTGGATATCCCTGCTAAAAGTAAAACAAAACACCTCCGAGGGAAGGTGCCCCTTCCCTCGGTTACTTTTATATTTTTATTATAGTAGATTCCTAGTATAGTAAATTTAAATTAAATTAATGCAATTTTTTACATGCCATTTAACAGAATTCTCGAAGGGAATTCTGAGCAGGGAATGTTCAATAGGATGTTCCTCAGCAGGTATCTTCACTACCTGTAAAGATAATTCACGAGTTAAATTTCATATGAACAAACGGTCTTGTGATATCGAGGGGGTGCTTCAGTTTGTACACCACAAATCCCGGGTGACTTCAAATCTTTTTTTTTTCGTTTTCTGGCTCTATCCCATCAATATTTCTCTCCACAACCATTCATTTTTAATTTAAACTCTATCTTCCTCCAATTCTTACTTATTCTTTAACCCCACTTTACTTTATCTCAAATTTATATTTACCTCTCTTTCTTTCCACTCTCTACATACCCTTTCTTCGTTTCTAGATTTATGCTTATTTCCCTTTCAAATCCCATCAATCGATTCATTCCTACCTTTTTTTCTGCCCTATTTTCCCTTTTCCCAGCCTTATATACCTTCTTTCCCACCT
This sequence comes from Tetragnatha montana, assembly GCA_963680715.1. Taxonomy (NCBI): domain Eukaryota; kingdom Metazoa; phylum Arthropoda; class Arachnida; order Araneae; family Tetragnathidae; genus Tetragnatha; species Tetragnatha montana. The sequence goes on from OY796675.1 coordinate 49,940,774, forward strand.
ACACCCCATCCATCCTTCATCTTTCCCCCTTATCTCCATCACATTTTTTTTATCCCCATCTCTCTTTCCTGTTCTATTTTATACCTTTCTCTCTCTCAACTTTTTTCCCCCCTCTAACCTTCTATTATCACTAGAACCGCCAAGGTGTCTGTTTTGTCACCTCGTAAAGTTTGTTTTGCACATTCTATAAGTTTTAGGGTGGTTTGACAAAAATAGTGACTTTTTACTTATTTTACGCCCTATATTAACACGGGAAAAAATACCTGCTCGATCGCGAATTTTAGAAAAATAATGCGGGTTATATAAAACTGCCGAGGAGACCTTTTTGTCCTATACAGCAAGACTGTGCTTCAGTGACGGATGAATGCAATTTTGAGGGTGGGGCGGTTAGATGGAATATTTAATTTACAATAAATCCTCCCTGGGAGATAATTTTTAAAAACGTAATCTTTAAAACTAGTACTGACTTAAAACTGATACACAAGTTTAAGTATGAGGGAAAAGGGGCACATTAATTTTAAAAAATTTGGATGTAAAAAAAATTGTGTTAAGTGTAGAAATCCAAGTAAAAAAGGGCGTCTGGGGGGTGCCATCCACCAGAAATTTTTTGGAAATTAGACCTTTAAGAACAGCATTTTAACTCGTTTTTATCCACTCTTAGTCCGACTGTCGGAGGGGAGGCCGGGATGCCTCTGGCTAATGGTACTGGGGATTTCCCCCTAAAAATTAAACAAGCAAAAAGTGTTTTTCAGACATTTTTAAGGGGTATAGCGCCCTCTCTTGAGAGGCTAATTATAATTATAACACCTAAAATAGGGTCTAAAAAGTTTTAGGTCAGTCCTAATGGGGGGCCTGGACCCGGGACCCTTCCTTGGCTACCTTCTATCTTATCATCATAGAAAACGACTTAAAATACTCAAAAACCAAAGAAAGAAGAGGGGGGGGGTCCAGAGTGTCTCACCCGTGACATTTTTGAATTTAAGCATGCGAAGAAGTGTTCTGAAACTATACTTATAGGGTTTCCCTCCGCCCCCCTTTAATCCATCCTTGCTGTGCTTTCACGCGCCAGCTCATCTCTCCTCTTCTCCGCTCCGCTTGCTGACCTTGCTCCCTCATTGCGCAGATTTGAACTCGTCAGTGCAGGGGCGGCCACATTTCGTTTCGTTGTTATAGGCAGTATGGCTGTCAGTGTGCGTTGTGGGTTGGAAAGCAGCAGCAGCATGGTGCACAGGGGACACTTTTGACCCCTTGGCGGTTCTAGTGTTATACCTCTCACTCAACTTTTTTTTATCCTCATCTCTACCTCCCCTTTTTATCCCCTTCCCCCTTAGATCTCCATCCCTCCCCACTTCTTCCTATATTTTACAACTATGAATACAAGATGTTTCCCATATACCCACCATTACATTTTAAAATTCCCTCTAAGTCTATTTGCGATTAAAACTATCATTTAATTTAAATGTTTAAAATATTTTACTTACCTTAAATACTTGATAGTTACTCCCTTCTTCAACTCATTCAGTTGCTGAGCAGGTTTTCTAGTTTCTGAAATTCACAAAGTTACTTTTAACAGTATTTTAGCGATTGCTTACATTTTAAAAATATGGTACAAAAGGGGTACAAGTGATAATATTTGTTCTACAGATGTTTCTCTCCACCCTATTTTCTTCCCCTTTTATCACTTTCCCTTACCCTTCATCTCTCTCCTCAACCTATTTCTTAAGCTGCTTTTCCAATGTTTTTTAATCCTCAAATACTATATTACTCTTTTCATGATTTTTATCACCCTTCCCCTTGATTCCTCATATTCTTCTACATTCATCACTCTTTCCTCATCTTATTTATTCCCCTTTCAGCCAATTCCAACACTTATTACACTTTTCCAAAAACCGTTTCTCCCTACTTCATCCCTCTCTCTTCTACTTCACCCTTCCACATCTATCTCTCTTTTCCCACTCTACTAAATCTCTCTCAACCTGTTCTACTCTTGATCATCTTATGCATGTCATATACTCTCCATATAATATCTACCATGTATTACATCAATCACTCATTTTTCTACTCCTTTGCACCCCATCTAATCCTGTTACTCCACCCATTATCCCCCCCATAAACATTTTATCCCTCTCTCCTTCACCAAAATGCTGTAACTCTCCCTTATTATTATATACCTCATTCACTCTCATCTTTTTTCTCATCCTTTAACATCCCTCTCTCACCTTTATATCATTCTACAACATGTTTCTCCCCTCTTAAATCTCCCTTCCACTTTTTTTTCTTTCCACAACCTCCTCCTTCCTTAAACCATCTCCTTTTCCTATTTATCCCCCACTCATACATCTCTCTTTAACTTTTTTCTGTCCCTTTTTCATCTTCAACCTAATCACTCTTTCTTTATCCTGTTTCTCCCTCTCTTCTAGTAATTTCTAACCCTTCTCCTCAAACTGTTTCTACCTCTTTTACACCTCCCTTCATACCTTTATCGTTATCATCTCATTTTTTTTTGCACTTCTCCCCTTATAGTTTCGCCCTCTCATCTGGTTCACTTCTACCTCAATCACTCTTTCCTCATTCTTTTTTATCACATTCACCCCTTTAATAATCATTTCTCACCTCAACATGTTTCTCCCTCTCTCACATCCATCCTCATTCATACCCCTCTCTACTTAAGCTGTCTCATCCTATTCCTCTCTCCCTCAATATCTTTCTTTTTAATCTGTCTTTACTCATTATAGCCGCGTTCACAACAGCCAACCTGTTCAACCAGAGTAAGAGCTAAAGAAGTAGGGGAAAAGGGATCTCCGAAAACCGGCCGTGAGGAAATTGAATAGAAAGAATCACGTGACAAGCAAGTGATCTCGTAGAAATGCATTACGGGAAGCGAGCGAGAGCGCCGTCTACAGGAGGTTGTTCCAATTAAAACATTTCCTCCTGCTATGGCCCAGGGGAGAATTTCCAACCGATGGTCAGGTGACTTTTTCCCTAGCGTAGGGAGAGCGGTGGACGAAGAACCAGTTTTCTCCGTCTTTCCTCCGATAGAATGGCTGTTGTGAACGCGGCTATTATCTCTCACTATTTCATCCCTTCTAAAATCTCTTGCACTCTCTAAAATTAGTTTCTTCCTCTTTTATCCCTATTTTCTCCAACTTTTCAATAACTTACTATCCTATTTCTCTTTTTCCTATCCTCTTTATCCCTCTAATCCTCCTTCAACTCATTTATCCTTCTTCTCTCTAGCCGTTTCTCCCTCTCTCCTCTTTTATCATTTCCCCCTTTCCTCGTCCAGTTAATTTCCATTTTATCTCCCTCTAATACTATTTCTTTTTCCTCTTTATCTCACTCTCCTTATTATCTCTTATCCTGTTCCTCTCTCTCTGTCTTCCTCATCATCTCTTCTAACTCATTCGCTCTTGCTTCATCATATTTCCCCTCCTTATACCCGTCTAATCCTTTTTATTATTCTTTTGAACCTGTTTTTACCAAAATTATCCCTTTCTTTTTCCCTCATCATCTTCCTCAATGATTCTTTCTTCACCATTTCTATCTCCTATTCAAGCCACTATACTGTACTTTTCCTTCTCCTTAACAATTTTTCTTCCGGTAGTGTCAATTCGTCCGTGTCGTAGTACGGGTGAATTTCAGCACACAGTATTCGACCGGTCTATTACGTGTTGTACAACAATAAAATTATATTATTAAACATTCCTCGTATCAGCCCCGATGGCCTAATAATGTGCGTCTACTAACTATAATAATGTGCGTCTACCGGTACGAATCCAGGTTGCTGCTGTTGATTAGGACGGTCGAATATTGTGAGCCGAAATTCATCCGTACTGCACGGACGAATAGACACTGCCGTTTCTTCCACCTTTATTCCCCTCCTCGACAACTTTACCACTTTCACTCTCCCCTTTCTATTTAATTCTATTGTCACCACAACAAATGTCCCAATTTCTTTTCAACTTTATTCCTTTTCTCAACCTCTTATTCTCTTTCCTAAATCCCTTTTTTTGCCTCATTACTCTACTCTCAATCTCCCTCTTTCACCCCCTCAAAACCACTTTTTCCCGTCAACCTATTATTACTTTTATACCCCTCTTTTCTAATGCTCTTCATCCCACTTATCCTATTTTTCATTCCCTTATCTACGAGGGCTGTCCGTAAAGTAAGGTTCCCAAAATTCTGCAGATGCGAGGAACACTGTTATGGGGTATTTGGCTAGACTGGCCTGTACCTTGGACTCTTTTCTTCAAATCCTCGCCCCCCACAAACTGTCTGCGATGCTTATTAAAGGTTTGGCAGCAGTTAGAGATGGAGCTTCCACTCGCTTCTCCCGCCACTATCTGAGATTGTTTTTTTGTGTGCGAAAAACATTGCTGCTGTGGAAAGTCATTCCCACATGTGTGAAGTCCATGGAGAAAAGTGTATGAGCGTACAAAATGTGCGCAAATGGTACAGAGAGTCAGGCCCGTGCTGGGTACCTTCAGAGGGCGGTGGACAAAGGGTGAAAGGGCGCCGCCCAAATAATTATTTGTAAACCTAAAAACTGACTTTTCTTTTAAGATTGGCGACGTTTCACAAATTGCTTTTCTCAATAGAAAAAAATTAAAGCAATACTGCTATTTGAGATATATTTGATTGTTTCTTTATTTTTATACTTGATTTTTGTGAAAAACAGTATTTTGAATCATTTCGAGCACCTTCAGATGATTACATCAAAAGAGGACTACTCCTCGAAGTCAGAGAATATTCAAGGAAAATTAGTTTATAATGGATTTTAAAAATTCGAGGGGGGTCTGGGGGTCCTCCCCCAGAAAATGTTTGGAATTTTTACTCCTAAAAGTACTGTTTTGACACATTTTGAGACCCTTTGGGTTACACCCGGAGGAAAAAACAGCATAAATATTTGTCTAAATTTTAGGAGGGGTTAAACCCCTAAAACCCCATTGGATATGGCCCTGCGTTCGATACTTCTCTCTAATGACTAAGTACGGCCCTTAGTCAAGTAACTACCTGTTTAAATAACAGCACCGTAAAAAATTAAAGCCCCGCCCTTTCAATTTCAACGTATTTCACTAAAGGCCCACCAAAAATTAGTGCTGTGCCCTTGCATTTTCTGGTTTGTGCATGAAGAAGGGCGTCTAAAAGACACCGCCCCGCCTTCGCAAATTCGAAGTATTAAACAAAGAGCGAAATCGCCATGAAAAATCACCGCAGTAAAATTAAAGCGGAACTTTTAAAATTTCGCGGTAGCTTAAAAGGGCGCCCTGAAAACACCGCCTAGTTTTCCACTATCAAGGTATGTATTATAGTACTTTTTTTTCGCTTAGGGTTCCCCTAGTGCAAAAAACACAATACCTTGACTTAACACTCTCAAAGGTAGTAGGGCTTTTAACTGTTGCTAAGGCCGTTGTTTATCTGTTGCTAAGGAAGTTTTTAGGTATGGGATCACATGATTGCAAATGGTCCAATAGAAGAATTCCACGGCTAGTCATTTTTTGTAACTGTTAACCTCTGTAGGGCAAAAAACTGTAACTTTTCTGTTGCTAAGGATGTTGTTAGGTCCGAGTCATGTGATTGAAAATGCTCTATTGCTGTTTTGATTAAAGGCGCCCACCTCTATTAAGTAGTAGCCTACAGTCGCAACACTCAAAGCCTTTTCGGAATAGGAGGGCGCCAAAATTTCCAGGCTGGAGGGCGCACCGGGATATGTCCCGGTGTCCCGGCGGCCCAGCACGGGCCTGCAGAGAGTTAAAAAACGGACGTACAGACGCCCAATACGACCAACGTGCTGGACGGCCTATGGGAGACGGATAACGCGGTTGGCGGGAGGAAAACAGCGAAAGCTCCAACTGTAACAGCTGCCAAACCTTTAATAAGCATCGCAGACAGTTGGTGGGGGGCGGGAATTTGAAGAAAAGGGTCCAAGGTACAGGCCAGTGTAGCCAAATCCACCATAGCAGTGTTCCTCGCATCTGCAGATTTTTGGGAACCTTACTTTACGGACAGCCCTCGTACTAACACTTCCCTACAATCTCCCCCTTTCTACCACTCTTCTTAACCTCTCCCTTCCTTTCTTCTTCACCATCATCCCCTTTACTCACTCTTCCACCATCAATTCTCACTTTCGCCCCTTTCAAAATACCTTTTCATTTTCTCAACGTATATCTTATTCCTTAATCCCTCTTTTAAATCTACAATCCCCTTTATCCCTCTCATCAACCTGTTTCTCTCAACTCGTTTCCCTTACATTTTTCCTCTCCCCACCCTCTATTTTTAATCTATCTTCTTCCGCCTCAATCACTCTTTTCTCAATGTATTCCTTAGGGAACGTACCCATACTACGTGACCTTTTTTTTTACTATTTTTGACCCCCCTCCCCCTCTAGTTTTCACGTAGTAGTTCATAAATACGGTTTTCAATCATTTTTAGCAAACAGAAAGTTAAAAAAAGTTAATTTAGCTTAATTTGTCTTTATTAATACAGCACTTGCCTCGTGACGCCAAGAGTGCGTGCATACAAGTAGAAAATTTACTATCAAGAAGAAAAAACTTATGTAAAAGTTATTGTAACAGTAATTTAATTTACAAAAACAAGTCTTTTTTCTTCTTCATTTTTTGACTACGTGACGAAACCCTAAGCCCCCCCCTCCCCCCTGTGACCAAGCGTGGTATTTTGAAGACACCCCTCCCCCCCCTAAACAGGTCACGTAGTATGGGTACGTTCCCTTACCTCCCACCTTCACCCCACTCAAATACCATTTATTCCTTTACCTCAACTCGTTTCTTCCTCCTTTATCCTACATGCTTTTCTTCCCTTTAAGATACGTTTTCTTCCCCCCCCCATCCTTTTTATCCCAATTAACAGTATCTGAACTTCCAGAAGGCCCATAGCACAATTTTTAAAAGTTAAAAATTCAATATCTCAGAATTCCCATTAAATTAAAACACCTGAAATATATTTACTTACCCTAAAAACTAGATAGTTGTGTCCATCTATAACACATTCAAACGTCGGGTTATTATTCTAGTTTCTGAAATTCACAAAGTTTATTTTATCAACATGGTAATGATTGCTTACATTAAAAAAATACGGTATAAAATATGTGACAATTATTTTTCAAGAAATTTTCTTCTCCTTCTTTATTCTCCATTTACCCCCTTTTTCCTCACCCTATATCCATGGCCATCTAGACTCATAAAGCCTTAGAAGCTCGAAATCGTGACTCGAAATACTAGGCAAAACGTCACTTTTCAAAAGCGCAAGGTAAAAGATTTCATACTGGAGTTGCGCTGTTGTCCAAAAAAGCTATGAAGAGACTACTATTCTCTTGTCTACTATTATTAGTCTTGACTACTATTTCACGTCACGATTTCGAGCTTCTCTGGCCTTATGAGTCTAGGTGGCCTTGCTATATCTCTCATTTTCACTCCTTTTTTAATCTGATTTATCCCTCTCCTCAATCTGTTTTTCCTCTTTTCATTCTCTTCTATTTATCTATCTCATTCTATTTTTCCTTACCCTTCTTACACCTTAGTCACTATCCTTATACTGTTTCTAGACCTTTCATCCCACTCTAATACTCCTTTTCCCTTTCCTAAAACTGTTTCATTCTACATAATTTCCTCTCCTCTCTCCTTAATTTCCCTCAACCTGATCATCTATCACTCATCATCTTTTACCTCATTCATCTTGTTTTTCCACCCTTTATACCCTCATCAAAACTTTTATCCTTCACCTTTCTCATTCTGTTGCACTGCGTTATTTTCCATCTCATTCTCTATTTCGTCTCTCACTCGTCTTGTTTCTCCCTAAAAACATAACTCCCTCAACTTATCCCCCTTCACAACCTCAACCCCTTTGGAGGCCCTATGCTCCAGTAATGGAGTGTAATAGGAATAAGTCACAACATCTTTCTCTTTCATTCCATAATTCCCCTTATCCCCTACCCACTCTTAATTTCTTTATCCATATCATAACCCCTCATCATCATCCCTCTTTCACAGTTTCTCTCTCATCTGGCTCATATTTCTCCCTTGAAAAAATGATACAAATTATACAAGTGACAGTATTTTTTCAATAGATTTCCCCCTACACTTTACTAACTTCGTCTTTTACCCCTTTTCCCCTCATTCTATATTTTCATTTTTACCCCTTTAATATTCTTCTCAATCTGTTCTTCTTCTTTAAAATTGTTTTCTTCATGCTTTTCATCCCTCAAATCCCCCATATTCCTCTTTTCTCCTCCTTAATCTCTCATCTTCTTCCACATCACTCTTTCTTCATTCTGTTTTTAACCCTTCAACCCCTCTCTAAAAATTTTTTTCTCAATCTATTTCTTCCACCGTCTTTCCTCGCTTTCTCTTAGATCTTTTTCATTCAGTAATTATCTCTTACCTTTCCCCGCAATCACTCTTCCCTCATCTTTTCTCCCTTTCACCCAACTCTCACCTTCATCCACAACCTGTTTCTCCCTTCCCCCTTCATCCCTCTCCTCATCCAATTTTCATACACTCCTACATATCCAATCCTGTACCCTTCTCCCGTTTTATCTTCAACCTCAATGTTCATCTCTACCTCATCCTGTTTCTACCTACTTAACTCTTCCCCGTTATATCTACATCTCTCTCATTAATACCCTGGGTTCTTGTAATTTCTCCTTCTCATCTGGTTCCTTTTTTCCTTCATGAACTCTCCCTTAATCATTCTTTCCTCATCCTATTTCCAACACTTTCACCGCTCTTTATCATCATTATCCCCCTCTACTTAACGTTTCTCCCTCTGCATACCTCCTGTCCTTCACAATTTTCTCCTTTTATCAATCTTTCTTCACCTATCTCCCCCTCCACTACACTAAAAATCTATTTTTAATATTAATAAACCTGTTTCTTACTTCTTTATCCCTCTCCTCTCATGTATTTTATTAACCTTATCATATTTCTTCTTTCCTTAAGGGCTCATTAAGACTTTTCTCTTATGGCGTAGATCTTAAAGGAATCATAAAAAATGACAAGTGGAAAGTCACTTCAGTCTTCACTTTCTTATCATCATTCCTTTTTATCTTTTTTCTTGATTCTCGCTTATCCAGTCCCTCTCAATAATCTTTCATCCCATTCACTCTTCCTTTATCTTAACCTCCCTGCCCTGTGTAATCCTCTATATCCCTGTCCTGAACATTTCCCCCCAAATTTTATCCCTCTCTCTCCGTATCTCATCCTGTTCCTATCTGCACCATTTTACACCTTAATCACCCTTTCCTTATATTGTTTCTCCCATTTTTGACTCTTCAATCCTACACCCTATTCAAATCTCTTAATCCTGTTTATCCCCCTTGCATCCCCCACTATGATATACTTTATCCCTCCCCTCAACGTGTTTCTTTCACCTTTAATCCCTTTCTCAACACTTTTACCCTTCTCTCCTTAACCTCTCTCATCCTATTTTTCGTTATCTATCATCATCTCCCTAAATTACTCTTTATCATCTTATTTCTCTCATATTCACCTCTCTTTAACACCCTTTTTTCCTTCTTAAGGTGTCACGTATTTCTCCCTCCTTTATTCGCTTTCTCAACAGTTTTACCTTTCTCTCCTTCACCTCTCCCATCCTACTCTTCGTTAGCTATCATCTCCCTAAATTACTTTTTCCTCATCTTATTACTCTTCTATCCACCTCTCTTTAACACCCTTTTCCCTTTCTTTTAAAGTGTCTCACGCATTTCTCCCCCCTTTATTCGCTTTCTCAACATTTTTAACTTTCTCTCATCCTATTCTTCGTCATCTACCATCATCGTCTCCCTAAATTACCCTTTCCTCATCTTATTTCTCTCCTATTCACCTCTCTTTAACATCCTTTTCCCCTTCTTAAGAAGTCACACATTTCCCCCCACCTTTTAATCTTCATCATCCCTCATTATGTTACAATCTCTCATCTTCGACTTCAAACACTCTTTTCTCGATCTGTTTCTCCCCCTTTACCTCTCCCTGATACTGTGATACTCCTTAACCCTCTACTCAGCCTCTTAATCTCTTTCCTAATATTTTCTTTCGCCTTAATCATTCTTTCTGAAATCAATATCTCACCTTTTCACCCCACCCATACAAAATATTTTTTCATCCCCACAACCGGTTGCTTTCACCTTCTTATCTACCCTCTCATTCTCCCTCTCTTATCCTCTTTGGTTTTTTTTCTACTCTGATCTCAGACCAATAGGCCCACTACTCAAGATTTTAGTACTACTATGAAAACAAAGTTGTCTCAGTTAAAACCCACCACTGTATCTTAAAATTATCTGTAAGGCGATGTGTGCTGACTCCCTATAAATTTAAATATTTGAAGTATTTAACTTACCCTACAAACATTATAGTGTGATTCCACACCGCAACCTATTCACTTGTAGAGCTGCTTTTCTTGTCTCTGAAATTTCCAAGTTACATTTAAAAATATGGTAGTGATTGCTTACATTTTCTTTAAAACAAGGTAGAAAGTTATGTTTAATTGACAATATTTATCTTTTCCTCCCATTTTTTCTATTCATATCTTTATTCTTACCTCCTTCCAACCTTACATTTTTCTTTAAGTTTTCTTCCCTCCTATATCTATTTAGATTTTAAACCTTTTAGTATCTTTATTGTATCTATCAATAGGAGTATAATAGAAGTTTTAGATTTTGGGACTACTTGTAGTTTTTTGAGAAATTCACTAACAAAGAGGCAAAAATCGTGCATTTCTGACAGTGCCATGAACATTGAATTAAACAGCTGATTCAAAAACAATTTTACCCCAATCCTGAACAAGGTGTCGTTTTTTTTCTGTTTTGAATGAGATTTAAAATGATATAAACCATGACAATGTAGTAAAATTTTTGTTAGAAAAATATCATATTTTTCTTTTAGATTTCTCAAATACACCCTCTGATTTATACACGTTTTTTATTAAGTCGCTTTCAATTTTTTCTTCTATTAATCTTTTTGGATGGAATTTAGAAATCAATTTCAAACTAATAATTTCCCGATGAGCTAAAGACTTAATGTAATTCAGATTTGGATGACAATGCGATATAATCACGTTGTTCCTGTTAAATTCGCTTTCCTTGATCCCCAGGGGAACTTGACAAGTTCAATAGGACTTTATTGTTAAAAATCATTTTTGTGCAGATTTTGCTCCAACAATATTAAGATGACTGTGGAAGTGTAGTTTAAAACATTAGTAGAAACCCTTTACTTTATATAGGCTCTCTACTAATAATACCCCTATATAAAGGGTCTCTAAACATTAGTAAAATGAAAATAAGTAAGAATAAAAATACCATATAGTAGGAGAGAGTGTGGCTCCTTGGGACATGTCCCACCTTGGGAAAAGCACCTTTTGAAAGCGTTTTTTTTTTAATTAAAGAGGTTTATTTATGTTAGTATAATTATGTTGAGATTAAGATATGTGTATTGTGTATCAAGTAATATTTTAGAAAAGGAAATATTTTTTTTTTTGCTAAACTAAAAGAGTAATTAAGTTTAACAACCAAAGTGTCAAGTGGACCACCTTGGGACACTCAGGTGTGGCGCACCTTGGGACATTTTAAAATATACCCAAAAAAATTTCAAGAATAAAGAAAAAATGTTTTTTACATAAAATTAAATAATTTAAGATTTTAAAGGATTATAATTTAGAAGTTGGGTGCAAAAAAGTTTCTAGGAGGGAAAAAAATAGTGATTTATGTTTTGAAAAAAAGTTTTTGTAAACTTTATTTTGTTATGTCATGCAAGTAGTCACCAGCACTGGCTCTGTTGCCTCTTGGTGACCAATTTTAATTTTTTGTAAATTTCATTTTTTAAAAAAGATAAATATATTATTATTATTATTATTATTATTATTAAAAATGAGGAAATTAGTGAAAAATTTTAAATGTAAAATATTATTTGCAACCAATTTAATATTTTTAAGCGTAGCTTTATCATAATTTAAGTTTGTTTTTATATTTTTCAAAATAACGTAAGTTTCTATGTTATTGTTGGAAGTGTTCCAAGGTGGGCTACTGGTGGGGGACCTTGGGACATTAAAAAAGGTTTTTTAAATTTGTTATTATGAATTTCCCTAAAGAGATAATTGGTCAGAAATTTTTTTATATTAGTTGCGTTTGAATATATATAACGGTTTAAATAAATTAGAAAAAACAATTTAGTAAAAAGTATCCTATACACATTACTTTAATACAAGTTTTGTTTCTTTGTTATAGGTAAATCTGGAGAAAGATAATTTATTTAAATGTTAAGTTTGTCACCAAATTAATTTAAAAATCGTATTTTAAAATTCCCTCATAGTTTCATTACATTATTAGTGTTTTAAAGACTAACAGGAAGCTTGTTGGTTTTCAACTTTGACTTAAGACTACAATTAAATTTGTAGTAGGGTCATTCCATTTCAAGTGGTCCAAAAAAAGTAAAATTGGTTGCTCGACCATTTTTAAAAAATCTGAAATTTTTTGTACATCAACCCTAACCTAAAAGAAGATCAAAACAACCATTATTTTTAATTTAACCTATTTTGCTTGTCCGCAGCAGCCATGCAAATTTCGACGTTTTAGCGGTTTTTGCTAATTTAAGCGTTTACGGGATTGGAAATATCTCCCCTTTAAAATCTCCAAATCAAATGGGGTTTGAAGCAAAATTGTTTAGAATAAAACGTTCTAAAAGACTAGAGCAAGTATGTTTTTCTAAAATAAACCCTTAGGGGTGAAATTTTATTTTAAAGTTGAAATTTTTTTAAAAATATCTGCCCACTTTAAGAAGATTGTTTTATAAGAAGGAAACCTGTCAAGGTACCAATATTTTTTTTATTAATAGTTCAAATACATTTTAGGTCATATGCAAAGTTTTGGATCTGAGCCTCAATTTGTCTTTATTTAAAAAAATCTCAAAGTCGAAGATTTGTCAAAATTTGCAATTTTGAGGGTTAAATATCTCTGGTGGGGGACCAGTTAAAAATTTTAAAATGGTTCATTCTAGAGTACTATATATTAGTGTTAAGCTCAAGAAGTTCATAGGAGGAGATTTGACTACAAGCCGAGGTATGATTTTTACAAGGTGCCCCGAAATGTCGCAAAATTTGGAAGTTAAGGATTTCTATAAAATTTGTCTGTTTTCAAGAGAACTTTTTTATAGGAAGGAAACCATTCAACACAACACATATTTTTATACAAGTAGTCCAAATGTAATTCAAGTTACACGCAAAATTTGAAACCTGAAATTTGGTTTTTCTTTGCTTAAAAAAATCCCAAAATCAACGATTTGTCAAGAATTTCACTTTTTTAGAGTGATATCTCTCTGAAGGAGCAGGAGATAAAAATTTGAAACTTTGTCATCTTAGAGTATATTATGGTAGTGTTATGCCCTAAAAGTTTCAAGATGGAGGATTATTTGGCTACAAACATAGAAATGGCAAGGATGATATTAAACTTTTTTTTTTGTTGAAGGGATTTTTTTTACTTTACAATTATTTTGTAAATTTTATTAATGTTTCATTACTTTTTAATTTTAATTATACAAAATACAGCAATATAGAAAAGCTTAGCAATGAACTTTATGAATTAAAATATTTATCTCTATTTTTTACCAAACATATGTTAAAGTTGGGCTTGATATAAGTAATTATATTAACTACTTAACCTTAGCATTCAGCCATTGACAATCTTTACAACCTGAGAGACGGAGAGGGAAGAAGAAAACCGCGATGATAATTGTTTTATTGCATGCTGCAAACCTGCACCAAGATCGGAAGAACATTTTGATTCACCAAGGTGTTTTGTTGTTGTACCCATGTTTTTTTTATTAGTCGCAAGTTCATGTTAAAAAATGGATTGTGATGTGGGTCAACTTATCAGAGAAAATTGTCACAAGTCTGTTTAGGGGACATCCATAAATTACATGAAGTCGAAAAGGGGGGGAGGGGTTTGGAAAAATCTCACCAAGGGGGGAGGGGGGTATCTCACGTCAACTTTTTAAGTTAGAAATTATTCGATTTTCTTTGTTTTTTAAGTATGAGAAAGGAAAATAATTTTTAAAAAGTTGTAGGTAAATCTCACGCGGGGGGGAGGGGGGGGGGTCCAGCAAAAGCAAAATCTCAACAAGGGGGGAGGGGGGGATTCAGATTTTGGAAAAAACACCTCACGTAATTTATGGATGTCCCCTTATGGCCCAGTAACTCTTAAGGTTAATCGGTTAAGTGAACTAAGGGAAGATCATCAAAATTTGATTGTTCTAAGGATCAATAAATCTGTCAAAAATACATGCAAATATCATGAGAAAAAGTATTTGTTAAAATATCATAATCTCTTTGGCAATACTTGTTCGGATCCACTAAAAATTCATAAAAAAGTTATTACCAAAGGACTTAATGAAATTAAAATAGAGCATTTAAAAAGAGAAAAGATACCCGGATAAAGATATCCTCCATCTTGAAACTTTTAGGGCATAACACTACCATAATATACTCTAAGATGACAAAGTTTCAAATTTTTATCTCCTGCTTCTTCAGAGAGATATCACTCTAAAAAAGTGAAATTCTTGACAAATCGTTGATTTTGGGATTTTTTTAAGCAAAGAAAAACCAAGTTTCAGGTTTCAAATTTTGCGTGTAACTTGAATTACATTTGGACTATTTGTATAAAAATATGTGTTGTGTTGAATGGTTTCCTTCCTATAAAAAAAGTTCTCTTGAAAACAGACAAATTTTGTAGAAATCCTTAACATCCAAATTTTGCGACATTTGGGGGCATCTTGTAAAAATCATACCTCGGCTTGTAGTCAAATCTCCTCCTATGAACTTCTTGAGCTTAACACTAATATATAGTACTCTAGAATGAACCATTTTAAAATTTTTAACTGGTCCCCCACCAGAGATATTTAACCCTCAAAATTGCAAATTTTGACAAATCTTCGACTTTGAGATTTTTTTAAATAAAGACAAATTGAGGCTCAGATCCAAAACTTTGCATATGACCTAAAATGTATTTGGACTATTAATAAAAAAAAATATTGGTGCCTTGACAGGTTTCCTTCTTATAAAAAAATCTTCTTAAAGTGGGCAGATATTTTTAAAAAAATTTCAACTTTAAAATAAAATTTCACCCCTAAGGGTTTATTTTAGAAAAACATACTTGCTCTAGTCTTTTAGAACGTTTTATTCTAAACAATTTTGCTTCAAACCCCATTTGATTTGGAGATTTTAAAGGGGAGATATTTCCAATCCCGTAAACGCTTAAATTAGCAAAAACCGCTAAAACGTCGAAATTTGCATGGCTGCTGCGGACAAGCAAAATAGGTTAAATTAAAAATAATGGTTGTTTTGATCTTCTTTTAGGTTAGGGTTGATGTACAAAAAATTTCAGATTTTTTAAAAATGGTCGAGCAACCAGTGCTGGACCACTTGAAATGGAATGACCCAGTAGGTCCCATGCCCTAGAGCAGGTATGGGCAACCTTTTCGAATCCGCGGGCCGGACTCAAAGATTATAATGTCGTGGAGGGCCAAAGAGTAGATAATAGGTAATATTCTTTAAGTAAAAAAAATGAGGCCTTTTATTATATATATTTATGAAGTTTAATTCTAAAGTTAAAAATTAATCTGGACTTGTACAATATCTATATTACATAAAATAATCATAATGAAGTTACATTAATCTGGAC
Organism: Tetragnatha montana; assembly: GCA_963680715.1. Classification (NCBI taxonomy): domain Eukaryota; kingdom Metazoa; phylum Arthropoda; class Arachnida; order Araneae; family Tetragnathidae; genus Tetragnatha; species Tetragnatha montana. The sequence continues at coordinate 49,956,453 of OY796675.1, forward strand.
CAGGGGCGGATCCAGCACCGCTCCAATGGGGGGGGGCACTTCTTCAGACCATCATCTTTATCTTTTGAAAAAAAAATGTCAAAAATTTATGAATTTTCTATAAAGTATCACTCAAGGTCCCCTTTTGGTACCGCTGGGGGGTCTGGGGGTCCACCCCCAGAAAAATTTTGGAAATTTGACCTGTAAAAGTAGGTTTTTAACTCATTTTGAGTACTTTTTGGGACTTTTTTTTCGTACTTATGAATGATTTTTGGGTCCAAGGGGGTGCACTTTCCAGAGTGCCACCCCCTGTATCCGCCACTGATCTGGACTAGAATAATATTACATACAATAATTATAAAGTTAGTTACATTAATCTACAATAGATTAATATTTTGATTAGAAACAAAAATTATGTTAAAGTTACAAAAATCTGGACTAGAATAATATGTGATTTTTGAGTACAATTTTTAAAATGTTCCGCGGGCCGGACCAAATGACGTGGCGGGCCGGATCCGGCCCGCGGGCCGGAGGTTGCCCACCGTTGCCCTAGAGGGATGGCGAACCTTTTTCGAGTAGTGTAGCATTTACATTACGGTTTAAGATTTTCAGGTGTCCACTTGTGATATTTATTTGGAAATCGTCTTTGAACCGTTAAAAATGAAATCCGCATTTGATAGCCGAAAGTTTAACAGGGGTTTCCAACAATGGCGTTTATAGGAATTTATTTCGGGAGGGGTCCAAAATTATTTCTCGGCCCCTCCTATGCATTTTTAATAGGTTTAATGTGCTTTTTTTTAAATACATTTTTAGTTAGAATTTGCGTCTTGTAGAACTTAATATAATAAAAGAAATGTATTAATGTAAGAAAAGTTCGGAATAATTTGGTTCCAAGTACCAAAGGGGATCTGGGGGTACTCCGCTCGAAACTTCTTTGAAATTTGACTCTAAAAAACAGGTTTTCAACTTATTTTGGTGCACCCAGTCCGAATTTTGGACATACATTTTTAGAAATTTAATAAGTATTTAAGTAAGATATTAAATTTTTTGATGACCGTATAATTATAAAGTTCCAAGCAACCGAGTCTTGGGTAATCCCCAAGAAAGTTTTGACCCTACAAAACTGGGTTTTAACTTGTTTTGGTATATACTTAGTCAGAATTTCGGGGTGGGGGGCAAGGCCCCAAAAGGGGGTCGAGGGTCCTCTCCCGAAAATTTTTTCAATTTCAACAAGCTAAAAAGTGTTCTAAAGCTGCTTTTTGGAAGCTTTCAGGAGACTTCGCGGGTCGCCAGTTTGAAATCTCATGTTGTGAACAAAAGTTTTTTACATTAGCTTTAGTGAATGTCGCGTGCCACCCAGTGGCACTCGTGCCATATAGGTTCGCCATCACTGCCCTAGACCATGAACACTAGGGTGGTTACAAAAAATCAACTTTCGAATTCTTAGGTCTCACCCCCCTAAAATGTGCCAATAGAATAAAAAATTAGATTGGCCAAGTTTTAGCTCAATCCGATAATATTAACCCTTGCCTCATTGAGGTCAAAGTTCAGAAAAACAGCGGTTTTCAGCAAAAAATCGTAGTTTTTTTTCAAAACTATTCGTCTCACAAACCTGGTTTTGGTCTCATTTTTTAGGAAATTCCATTATCTAAAGTTCGATACCATGCACTTATTGATAGAACTGAAAAAAAAACGTAGTATTTAATTGTTTTCAGGTAAGGTTATTGTAGATATCTAAAAAAGTGAAATTTCGGGATAAGTCTAAAAACGTCACAATAAATTTATAACAATCCCACCCCATATTTTCTTTTTGTATTTCAGATTTTTTACATCGATAACTTTTTATTTAAAGGTAAAATAAATTCCTAAAAATACTCAAAAAATAGTGGTTATAAGAAGAGAAATTGAAGTTACAAAAATAGCGATCAAATGTAATTTAATAACTATACTTTTTACAAACATCTCTTAAAAAATTACAATTTACAATCACAAAACTAAGGTGTTAACGGCTTAGAAAGGGTTGCTTTATAAGTGTTGGGGAAAATATGCCTACACTCAGCTACAAATTGCTGTAGAAATTGCCACTGATCTTCACCTTTTTTCTGACAGAAATTAAAGTCTTGAATTAATTTCACTCCCCTCTCTGTTGTGTCATTTACAACTGTTAAAAAGCGGACTACTTTCTTACCTTTTAAATAAATAATCTTGGTTTTTATACTATTCTTCATTGTCAGTGTTTAATATTTATACCAAATCGCTTGAAAAAATTAATAGTTTTAGGCGAAACAAAATAATAAACTTTAATTTACATTAAATCAACTTCCTGTAGATTCAGTTTTGCTCTAATACCTCTTTCTTCAAAATCTTCATTATTGTTTTCCGTAGTTTCTTCAGATTTAAGCCTAGAAACCATGTTTATTTTCTCATTTGTATTCACTTCATCATCGAAGAAAGAAACCGCCACTTTCTCCGAATTTAAATACCGTAAATGGTTTATTAATTTCGTCATAACCTTATTATTCATTAACTTAAAGTGATAACACTCCTAACTAAACTAAACTCTAACTATTAACTAAAGTGATCCAAAAGACATCACTTTCAGAGTACCTGGCGCAATTCATCACGCCAGATGGATGTCCAAAGCCTTATATTCCCTAAAAATATACCACTTCATGGATCCATTTAAGTTAACTGATTTAGAAAAAAAAAGGAATTGAAGAAATTTGTTTATTTTTTAATCAATATTTATGTTAAAGCATGGTTCAATGCCCCAAACCTACCATGGCTCCTAACCAAGATTTACAACTGTTGAAATCTTTGGTTCAGTATAAGAAAATTGATAAAGAAGTTGCGATAAGGTTATGACGAAATTAGTAAACCATTTATGGTATTTAAATTCGAAGCAAGTGGCATTTTCTTTCTTGGACGACACCGTTAAGAAAATTGTTAAAATAAATATGGTTTCCAGACTTCAGTCCGAGGAAAATATATAAAATGACGATGATGATTTTGAAGAAAGAGATATTAAGACAAAACTCAATCCACTACAAGTTAATTTGTTGGATATTGACATTGATCATTTTGTTTCTCCTAAAACTCTTAATTTTTTTAAGCGATTTAATATTAATACAGGTTTTTTAAACTCTGATCCTGAAGAATGGTATGAAAACCAAGATTACTTAAGAGGTAATAAAAGTAGTCAGCTGTTTAAGAGTTGTAAATGACACAGCAGAGAGGGGAGTAAAATTAATTCAAGACTTTAATTCCTGTCTGACAAAAGATAAGGATCAACGGCAGTTTCTACTGCAATGTATAATTGAGTGTATGTAGGAATATTTTCCCAGACTCTTCTAAAATCAACCATATTTAAAAGCCGTTACCACCTTAATTTTGTGATTGTAAACTAGAATTATTTTATGATATTTGTATCAATTATATAGTATAATTACTAAAATACCTTTGAACACTGTTTTTGTAACTTTAATTCCTCTTATTTTCTCTCTTCTTTACTACAGTTTTTTATTTTAAATTTCATGAATATTGTTATAAATTCTTCACCCTTAAATTAAAAGTTGATAAAGTTAAATAAAATAGTGTAACATACTTAAGACTTGACTTAACTACCTAAAGATGTCATATACCACTTTCTTTCAGTTTATAGTTCAGACAAAGTTTAATTTAAACGAGAATTCACTATAGAGGGGTTCATGGGAGGATTTTAGGGGGTGGGGGCACACTGAAACCTTGGGGGAAGATGTCCCTGATGGCTTTTGAAGCATCGTTATTTGGTTAACCCTTATGAAATGGAATTTTTTCAAAAAGTTGGGGGGGGGGGCATTGCCCCCCTATGACCTCCATAAATCCACCTAAAGGTTCATCTGCACTATTTATACTATGTATTAATACATTTAAACTATTTTCAATAAAATTGATGCACATATTACATATTTTAAAGATTTCGGTCTTTAAGCAATTTTGCAGGCATCGACCACAACCTTGTCTGAAAAATGTCAAATACCACTTTACTACAGTTCTATCACTTAGTGCATGGTATCAAACTTTATATAATAAAATTTCCTATAAAATGAGACCAAAATCAGGTTTGTGAGACGAATAGTTTTGATTTTATAGAAGAAAAACTACGATTTTTTGCTGAAAATTGCTGTTTTTCTGAACTTTGACCTCAATGAGGCAAGGGTTAATATTATCGGATTGAGCTAAAACTTGGCCAAAAAAAATCGCAAAATTTTTTTCCCCATGTTACTTGTGACCACCTTAATGAACACGAACTGTTTTAGCAAAAACATACCATTACATTTTGAGATTCACTACAAGAGTAATTCGCTATTCATTTATTTATTACATTTTAAGTATTTTACTTACCCCATAAAAACGCATTCAGTTGTAGAGCAGCTCTTCTAATTTCTGAAATTCACAAAATTCATTTAAATGAGGTCGAGATTGCTTACATTATCTTTTATACATGGTATACAATTCTATGATTCGCAAATGTCATTCTACAATACAGATATTTACGCATGAAAATAATGCATAAAATGTTAAAAAAAAATTCAGAGCTTTAGTGTGGAGGGAAGCGGGACATTCTTTGAATTGTCAGTTTGAAAAAAGGAAATAAGTCCAATAATCAAATTTTGAGAAAATAGAAAATACTGTATAAAAAATAGAATTTTCATTTTATAATCACCAAATTTTTAATAGAATTTAGGGCCCTATATAGAATAAAGAACCATCATCGAAAAAAAAAATTAATTTAAGTTTATTCAAAAATATTTTATTGTTAGAAAAGGTAATGGACTTTTTCCTTTTTTCAAACTAATCATATTTTAACTAAAAAGTCTTAAAAATTATTTTAATCTACAATTTAATTGTATTTCTGAATAAAATATTAAAATTTGTTATGAAACTGTGTTCTTAAGGCAGTGTTATTGGAGAAGGTTAGTATAATATTCACCTTCTCCATTGACTCCATTAATATTTACTGAATATTAATTGACTTTAAGTTACTGACATTAAATAAGGGTAAAAATACTTTTAAATTAAAACCAAATTTTGTTTTGCCTTAGCCTATAGAACGAATAAGAAAAAAAAGACAAAGCAACTTAAATTTCCAATTAAATAAATTAATACAATGAATACTCCGCTCCGCTCCGCACCATTCCATTCAAAGCTCGTTTGGCCGCCATTACTACTTTCGAGTAAAATTGTAGATTTTGTTTGAGTGTCAGCGGCTGTTTTCTTAATTAAAAAAAATTAAAAAGCCCTAAAGAAAAGAAAATAGGACACCCCTAGATCGAAGATTCGACCGATTTTAATGCAAAAAAAGATATTCTACACTAATAAAAATAGTGTAGTCTTGGAAACCAATAGATGTCATGGCCCGTTGGTTAGCGTTCTCGACTACTATACAGTATACCTGGGTTCGATTCCCAGTGTGGAATTTGAATATTTTTTTTTTATTTCGAAAATCATGAAAGCTTTTGTTTGCAACTTCAAAAAAAAAAAATTTTTTTTTTATGAATTAATTTTTTCCAGTGACCTGTATCTAATGGATTAAGCTAAATTTAATCCGATAAAATTAATTTATCTGAGAAATTATTTTAGTATTGTTCAAAATATGCTATAGTGATGCAAGGGGTTTATGAAATAAAAATTAGGTATGCTAGATAATGCATTTTACTTATAGATTACTATTTTATTAATTTTTACACAACTACAGTTGAGTCTGGAAATACGGAAAAAAATGGCAAATACGGAAAAAATGGGTACGATTTCCACTATTTTTCCATTTAGGATTTCTTCTATTGAAATCAATTTCTAAATTCCGAGGTTTTTTTCCACATTCACCTATGCAAATCTTCAAATAAATTGCTTTTGTTTTGATAAATATGGATTATTTTTCGAAAGTTCAGCTAAAATGTTACCACTGAACACGAGATATTCTTTTTTACTTTTTTTTAATAACTTTAAATGTTTCTTCAAAATTAAGTAAAAACCGATTAGTTCAATATTAAATTAATTTCTAAATATAAATAAAAAATTTAAATAAAAAAATTAAATTTCTGCCACTTGAAATTTATAAGAAAATTTTAAAATAAACTTTTTTTTTTTAAATTTCATGAGATTTATTGCATTTATTTAATAGTTTATAAAAAAAAACATTAATTTTTCAGTAATATCTATAGTTTAATAATTCATTAATTGTTTGATTTTTTTTTTAAAGAAACATATATTATTTAGTTAATCTATCTTCATGCAACACTTTTGAAGATTATACGTTCTTTTTTCTTTAAAAACAAATTTTTATTTCCTCGTTTAAAGTAATTTTTTATTAGTATTTCTATATTGATTTTTATTGTGATACCCCAGGTTTTAATGTTAAATTCCTCTGGATGAACTATTTATAAAAAAAGAACATACTTTTGAGTAATAAAAAAAAATTCTGGTAATAAAACGATTAAAATCATTGGAGGGGTATCTGGTCACTCACTACTATCCAAAACAATTTTTCATGATGCTTGCGATCATTTGAACCCTTCCATGATTACCAAAAAAAAATCAATATCAGATAGAAAATCTTGCAAAAAGGAAGTTTTGTAGCATAAAAATTGAGCATGAGATCTAGCCTGGGCGCAATTCACTCTGTGCTGACTGGGATACCTCCTTGGGTATCACTACTTCAAATAGATTTTAAATTTTGGGATTTGCATTGGAAATTTTAAGTTCTAAAGTTTAAGTTCTTCGTTAATTGCAATTGGTTATTTGGTAACCATTTACTTATAGTATATTACCAGGCTAATAAACTGGTGTTCAAAATTAAGAGAAATTGCACATTTGTTGGATTTTCTCAAGATCTACTGGACATATTATGATGGAATTTTGTATGAACATATTGGTTGATTTAATACGAATTAAATAATCATCCAAAAATTACTCTATATGCGCATCAGTAACAATACAGGGTTGAAAGGTTTGAAAAATCGGTTCTAGAATAGAGCAAAAAAAAAGTATGTTTATAGAGGGTTTTATCCCCTCCATCTGACATGCAGACCTCAGTGATTTTATACCGTGAATAAGGATGTTAATAAATTTTCATACTGATAAAGGTCCTAACTTCTAGGAAACGCTGTTTTGAAGTTCTGAAGGGGATATTTGAAGGGGGGTAGCGAAATGCAATTGGAGTCTTTAGAGACCCTCATACCAGCTCTAAAAGGGTTAAAGTCTAAAAATCTGGCTCCCTATTCCGTAAAGCAAATATTACCTGTTTTTTTGGGAATTAAGTTGAGGATTTCCGTCTACTGAAAGGAAATTAGGACTGACAGGATCCCTTAAAAGATGAATAAAGGTCTCCGAGATGTTAACCGTCTTACTGAAACCGTCCTTTACCTGTTTTGAAAGGCATAGAGGGCTTTTATAGATGACTTACCAACATTCCTGCACAAACCATCTAATCTCTGATGCCATAATGGTCAATTTCGCTAACATTGGGCGACTGGTAGAAAGTTTTTATTCTTTTTACCACGTTTTTATTAGGTCACTTTGTTGTCTCTGTCTGTCTGTCTGTTCGGGTGGAATTTAGAAATCGATTTTGAACTAACTTCCCGAAGAGGTAGAGACTTGAAATTTGGAGCACAGTTCAGATCTGGATGACAATGCGATATTATCTCGTTGTTTCGGTTCAATTTGCTTCCCCTGAACCCCAGGGGGGCTTATTTAGAAATCGATTTTCCCGATATGGTAGACTAGAAATTTTAAACACAGTTCACAGATCTGGATGACAATGCGAAATTATCTCGTTGTTTCGGTTAAATGTGCTTCCCCTGAACCCCCAGGGGGGCTAATTAAGAAATCGATTTTCCCGATGAGGTAGAGATTTGAAATTTTGAACACAGTTCAGATCTGGATGACAATGCGATATTATCTCGTTGTTTCGGTTAAATATGCTTCCCCTGAACCCCCAGGGAGGTAAATTTAGAAATCGATTTTGAACTAACTTCTCGTGGAGGTGGAGAATTGAAATTTTGAACACAGAACTAAAAAGCAGAAAATAATTTATTAAATAAAAAAAAAAAACTTTTTAAAAACCACGTTTTTAAAATGCACGAAAAAGTATAAAATAATTTGCTTCCAACTCCTTGTAAAACGAAAAACGTGGGGCTCTTGCAATAATATTTACAGCTACTACTCTATTGGCCACTCTATTTACTAATATATCCACAATAAATAAAAATATAAGAAGCATAAAGAGTACCGAGAGAAGCTGTTGAATTAAGTACGTAATGCATGAGCCCCACGTTTTTCGTTTTACAAGGAGTTGGAAGCAAATTATTTTATACTTTTTAGTGCATTTTAAAAACGTGGTTTTTAAAAAGTTTTTTTTTTTTATTTAATAAATTATTCTACATGTGATTACATCGGAAATCAGTGGTTCAACTGATGTGAGACTTAACAGGGAGGAGAATGATTACCCTTTGAATTGTTCCTGAATCATGACGATTTCTGCGTCAAGCGAAACCTTGGCAGATCCCTTCATGTGTTTTAAAAGGGGGAAATGACGGTTTCAGGTAGAGGGTTGAAATCTCGGAGACATTTATTCACCTTTTTAAGGATGCTGTCGGTCTTAATTTCCTTCCAGTGGATGGAAATTCTCAATTTAATTAAGCTCAACAGGTAGGCAATTTTCATAAAACTGATTATATTTGTTTTATGGAATGGGGGGCCAGATTTTTAGACTTCAACCCTTTAGACTTTAGAGCATGTATGAGGGACTCTTGATAAGGCAATTACATATCCCCCCCTTCAGGGCCTCAAAACAGCTTTTCTAGGAAGTAGGAGTTATCAGCAGGAAAAATCACCGCCTTATACCTCTGTAAAATCCCTAAAGGAGGCCTGTATGTCAGCTAGAGAGGATCATACTCCTATACTGCCGTCCTAAGCTAGAACGTCCTAAGTCCATTTTTTTTCACTTTTTTAGATAAGGACGTGGTCTTGTAGATCTCGGTCACGCGCATCTTTTGAGCTAGTCTAGAAAGTCCTGTGGCCATGAATAAGCCATAAAAATTTCCTTTGTCTAATGTCCATTTGCTGGTCATCGTAAGCTAGAATGTCCTATGTCCACGAAATTCAGGGACATAGGACTTTATAGCTTAGTAGAAGTGACAAGAGTTTCGTGGGTAGCACTAGGATATTCATGTGGTGTTCACTCGATGACGTCACGTAACAGTATAACGGAGGATACCAACCCGTACACGGCAGAGTACTTGGTATAAAAACTCGATTATCTCAAAACTTGAAAAATGGACTTAGGACGTTCTAGCTTAGGACGGCAGTATAAACCTACATTTTTTGTTTGATTCTGGAGCCGCTATTTCCTACCTTTCAACTCTGAAAATTGTTATGCATGCGAATGCGTGTGATAATACATTTTGAATGATTATATAATAGTTATTATATCAATCTATGTGTTTGTACCACATTTCATCAAATCTGTCAAGTAATTCTCGAAAAAAATTAACAAATGTGTAATTTTCCTCAATTTTGAACACCAGTGTAGTTAAGTGAAATAATAAAGAAATAAGTAAGAATTTAAACCATAATACCATACCCTCACAATTTTTAAAATGCAAAATAGTTAAAAACTTACTAGCAACAAATTGCATCCTCTTTTTCCTCTCGTTTTTCCTGAAATACCTATGGAGTAAGAAAATAAATTTTTAGTTTGTTAAGACTATTATTATAATAAAAATATTTATATGGGTGATTCTCTACAATTAGACCATTTGATCTAGCTGATAGATATTTTAATATTTCCAAATAAAACGTCAAATGTAACTTAAATTCATGCTACAAGAACCAATTTGTTCAAGAAGATACAGCCTTTACTATCTCTTGTACACATTTAAGGATAAATATTAGGGTGTATCGAAAAAACCGAAATTTCGCTAATCGCTTAGCGGTAGTGCGGAAAAGTTGTGAACTACCATCACTAATAAGGGTGTGAAATCTTAAAATTATGGGTTGATATCTTCTGTTGCCTCAGTAGACCTAAAGTTCTGAAAATTTGACTAAAATGACTAAACTTCAAAAATTCATACAAAATTACGAATTTTAGTCATCAGTTTCTGTTTAAGTTTATAAGTTACTATTATTAACCAACTACAGCTGCAAAATATTTTAAAACATCTTCATTTGCCTCATTAGCTGTAAAATTAGGGAAAATAAGGCAAAATTTAAAATTAATGCACATAGTTCACTAGGGTGTGTAAAAAACTTTTGTTTAAAAAAAACCCTCGCTCCCGGGGGCTTTTCGCATTCTTTTTGGTCCTAAAAGATAGTGTGTTAAGTTTCAACTCCCTAAGTTAACTCTAGGATTTTCCTGTTTAGCCCTAAAGTTTGAAAAAAGTGGAAAAATGACCAATTTTCCGAATTTAAGAAAAATATATTTCAAGATTTATATTCTGATAAAATAGGTTCAAATGTGCTAATCAAGACTTATTTAGGCGGATTATAGCAATTATAGTATATGTTTATGTTTATTAACTGTAACCTATAGCGCCTATAATTTAAGAGTAAAAAGTACTACATGGGCCGTTGCGTTCACCAAAGATTATAATGCACTACGGTGGACGAAAGGAATTAAATACCAAATTTCTTCGAAGGAACTCCCTCGAATGATGCCATTTGGTGTTAAATTGATATTTAAAATATAAAGGCCAGTGAAATAACAATAATGGAGCCTTTCACTGTGCGTTTAATGTAAAAAGTGCTTTTCTGCATAAAATGCTTGTTTTACCTGATCAAACCCAAAATTTATCCTAAAACAAGGTGACGTTGTACTTTTTTTTTAGATCCTAAACCTTGAAATACCTTTGAATCCTTTATAGGTTTCATTTTTATAAGTAGAACTTAATTTTAAGCCGTACAGATCGGAAATGACATGGATTATTCCTATACCGAAAGAAAAAACCGAATTTCTCTTTTAAAGTTATGAGAATCGTTTAACACTATAGTTAATTTTTATTGAAATTTTGAAGAAGAAGTTTTTGATTAAACTTTCCCCCAAACACGTTAAAAAGAGGGAATTTTCATAACTTTAAAAAGAAAATCGATTTTCTCTTCTGTAATAGGAATAATCCATGTCATTTCCAATCTGAACGGTTTAAAATTAAGTTCTACATAGAAAATATGAAATCCCTATAAAAGTTTCAAAGATATTTTAAAGGTTTTGATCTAAAAAAAAGTACAACGTCTCCTTTTAATATAAATTTTTGGTTTGATCAGCTAGAAACGAGCATTTTTGTAGAAAAGCACTTTTTACATTAAACGCACAGTGAAAGGCTCAAATTATTGTTATTTCACTGGCCTTTATAGTTTAAAATATCGATTTAAAACCAAATGGCATCATTCGAGGGAGTTCCTTCGAAGAAATTTAGTATTTAATTCCTTTCGTCCACCGTAGTGCATTATAATCTTTGGTGAACGCAACGGCCCATGTAGTACTTTTTACTCTTAAATTATAGGCGCTATAGGTTACAGTTAATAAACATAAATATATACTATAACCCACCTAAATAAGCCTTAAATAGCACATTTGAACCTATTTTATCAGAATATAAATCTTGAAACATATTTTTCATAAATTCGGAAAATTGGTCATTTTTCCACTTTTTTCAAACTTTAGGGCTAAACAGGAAAATCCTAGAGTTAAATTAGGGAGTTGAAACTTAACAAACTATCTTTTAGGACCAAAAAGAATGCGAAAAGCCCCCGGGAGCGAGTGTTTTTTTTAAACAAAAGTTTTTTTACACACCCTAGTGAACTATGTGCATTAATTTTAAATTTTGCCTTATTTTTCCCAATTTTACAGCTAATGAGGCAAATGAAGATATCAACCTAATGTTTTAAAATATTTTGCAGCTGTAGTTGGTTAATAATAGTAACTTTTAAGCTTAAGCAGAAACTGATGACTAAAATTCGTAATTTTGTATGAATTTTTGAAGTTTAGTCATTTTTAGTCAAATTTCCAGAACTTTAGGTCTACTGAGGCAACAGAAGATATCAACCCATGATTTTAAGATTTCACACCCTTATTAGTGATGGTAGTTCACAACTTTTCCGCACTACCGCTAAGCGATTAGCGAAATTTCGGTTTTTTCGATACACCCTAATAAATATGTCCAGGGACGTGCCAATCAATGTTTGTAAAAATGGGGGGCAGGAATTTCAGGTACTTTTTTTAAGCACCTATTCAAGAAATTTTGTGTTTAGGTGCATGTCCGTTTGTCAACCCCCACCCAATTTCTGATTTAATCAATTTAGTGTTGTTTTAGGATATCACCCAGCTTTTGATTTATGAAATCTGAGCCAGGATGATTCTGAATACCTTAAGGGCCCCATTCACGATCGCTCCGCTCCGCTACACTCCATGAAAACACGTGCTTTTTGGAGTGATTGACGTCACATGATGTGGAGTGACTGGAGTGACAGGAGTCCAAAATTGTCCGAAATCGCAATCCATTCATTCCAATTATTCCAAATGCGATCAGATCGAGAGTCACGTGGTTTGATTTTTGACGTCATGCGTGATGTAATTCATGACGTGGGTCCAATTAAACGATTTAAATTAATTATGAAAAATCTTCAAGAATATTACCTATGATTTAACTCCTCATAATTAGAACTTAAAATTTCCAATGCAAATCCCAAAATTTAAAATCTATTTGAAGTAGTGATACCCAAGGAGGTATCCCAGTCAGCACAGAGTGAATTGCGCCCAGGCTAGATCTCATGCTCAATTTTATGCTACAAAACTTCTTTTTCGCAAGATTTTCTATCTGATATAGATTTTTTTTTTGTAATCATGGAAGGGTTCAAATGATCGCATCATGAAAAATTGTTTTGGATAGTAGTGACCAGATACCCCTTTAAAAACCCTCCAATGATTTTAATCGTTTTGTTACCAGATTTTTTTTAATTTTTTATTACTCAAAAGTATGTTTTTTTATAAATAGTTCATCCAGAGGAATTTAACATTAAAACCTGGGGTATCGCAATAAAAATCAATATATAAATACTAATAAGAAATTACTTTAAACGAGAAAATAAAAATTTGCTTTTAAAGAAAAAAGAACGTATACGTTCTTTTTTCTTTAAAAGCAAATTTTTATGCTTTATATTTTATTCTTTTCTTCTTTCTTTCTTCTTTTATTCTTTTTATTCTTTAAAAGCAAATTTTTATGCTTTATATTTTATTTATATGAAATATTGCATGAAGATTGATTAACTAAATAATAAATGTTTCTTTAAAAAAAATTCAAACAATTAATGAATTATTAAACTATATTACTGAAAAATTAAGGTTTTTTTTATAAACTATTAAATAAATGCAATAAATCTCATGATATTTAAAAAAAAGCCAAAGTTTATTTTAAAATTTTCTTGTAAATTTCAAGTGGCAGAAATTTAATTTTTTATTCAAATTTTTTATTTATATTTAGAAATTAATTTATTATTGAACTAATCGGTTTTTACTTAATTTTGAAGTAACATTTAAAGTTATTAAAAAAAGTAAAAAAGACTATCTCGTATTCATTGGTTACATTTTAGCTGAACTTTCGAAAAATAATCCATATTTATCAAAACAGAAGCAATTTATTTGAAGATTAGCATATGTGAATGTGGAAAAAAACTCTGAATTTAATTTCAATAGAAAAAATCCTAAATGGGAAAAATAGTGGAAATCGTACCCATTTTTTCCGTATTTGCTTTATAAAAACAGACTCAACTGTAGTTGTGTAAAAATTAATAAAATAGTAATCTATAAGTAAAATGCATTATCTAGCATACCTAATTTTTATTTCATAAACCCCTTGCATCACTATAGCATGTTTTGAACAATACTAAAATAATTTCTCAGATAAATTAATTTTATCGGATTAAATTTAGCTTAATCAGTTAGATACAGGCCACTGGAAAAAATTAATTCATAAAAAAATAATTTTTTGAAGTTGTAAACAAAAGCTTTCATGATTTTCGAAATTAAAAAAAAATTAATTCAAATTCCACACTGGGAATCGAACCCAGGTATACCGTATGGTAATCGAGAACGCTAACCAATGGGCCATGACATCTATTGATTTCCAAGACTACACTATTTTTATTAGTGTACAGGCCCATGTCGACTCTGAATTGAAGGAGAGATTTGCATGTGTTTCTTTTTTTGCATTAAAATTGGCCGAATCTTCGTTCTAGGTTTCTTATTTTTTTTTTCTTTAGGGCTTTTTAAATTTTCTTTAATTAAGAAAACAGCCGCTGACACCCAAACAAAATCTACAGTTTTGGTTGAAAGTAGTAATGGCGGCCAAACGAGCTTTGAATGGAATGGTGCGGAGTGGAGCGGAGCGGAGCGATGGTCTTATTACCGATTTTTCATCGCTCCGCTCCGCACCACGCCGTGCGGAGTGGAGTGGATCGACCGTGAATGGGGCCCTTTAGGATAATCTACATCCTCAATCACTTTTGACAAGTAGTTTTGAATTTCCCGTATTTACCGACTTGTCAAGTTACAGCCCCCATAAGAATCTAATATTAAAATTCAGAAAGGGATAAAAGAAAGTTTTAAAAACATTCAATTATAATATGGTCGAGCAACCATTTATTATTTTCTGTACCACTTGACATGAAATGACCTTTTTGGCATAATGCGTAAAAAACTGCTACCATGGATGCCAAATCCAAGGGTCACCATCACGCTGTTGGAGGGGTACTTTTTACCTGAAAACTATTAGACTTTTACCTATTAACTATCAGGTAAATTTACCCGATACCTTTTGCTTGATAACTAACAGAGACTTTATAATAGAGACTAAAAGAGCCCCAAAATATTTTTCACTTTTCAAAATGACTATTCATTTAAAGCAGAGGTTTCCAAACCATGCATAGCGACTCACTGGTGGATCAATACAAGATTTGAAAACATGTCCCACGGGAGGGTTACAATTGAAAATTTTGGTAGAGGTAAAATAATAAATTTTTGTAATTTTTTTGAGTGATTTTTAACTGCAAATTACCGCCAGATTACTAAAATAGAAGGTTTTAAACCTTTGTTTTTAAAGTAAAATTTTAAAAATCTCTCTGGAGGAGGAACGCCAGATCCCTCCCTAGTGAGACTTGGTGTTGAACACACGATATCAAAATTTGAATTGCTGATTTCGAAAAATACTACCTTTTAATTAAAATATATATATTTGACCTCTGCATATAATTACTACAAGACCTTGTTGTTGTGTCTCTGTAGGGGGGCATGGAAAAATTAAATAGACTTTGGGGGAAAGGCCTGTAAAAAGATGATAGATGAGTAATAAATTTATTATCAAAATATTAACTGAAGAGGAGGTAGGTCGAGTTAGATTCTGATAATAAAAAATTGATCACAATTTTCAAAAGTTTTTTTGCACCTCTAATCAGTTTCAGCTAAAACCAGAGTATTAAGATATGGCTAAGGATGAAAATAAGTCAAAGTCAACTGTTTGCTTTTATTGTGAGTTTTGACAATTCAAACTTAGGCGATACACGTTTTAGACTTTTGTAATCATTATACAATTTGAAACTCTATTATTAAAACCAAAAATAGAGCTTTTTAGTGTCTTTTAAATGCATTTTAGCCTTTTTGAGAAAGATTTTATTAATGGTCTATTAAATTTTAAAAGCTTTTAAAATTATAATTGAAATTCTGTCAAATATGTGTTAAATTGATATTCAACTTCAAGTAAAAATGTACTAAATACAAACTTTTGTTTGAGGTCTATGAAATGCATGTGATTTGTGATACCAGAACCAAAAAAATAAATATTAGAATTGAGCATCTCCATGCTAAAAAGGGGGTTCTGGGGTCCAGAATTGCTTCAGAAATTTTCCCCTAACTCCTTTTTAGTCATCTCAAAGATTGGGCAAAGATGGATACAATGCCCGGAAACAATATCAAAATTTTATATTCTAAAAGAAAAACCTTTTAAAGGATTTTGCAGAAAATAAGGCCTTTTTAAGGGTCCCTAAAACGAAAAGTGATATTAGGGCTATTTAAGGGCCCGGGGGAACCCTTCATTCCTACTTAGGGTAAGAAAAGGGATACCATAAAGGGGGAGGGTTAAAATTTCATTTATCCTATCCTATTTGATTTATTTAAAAGAGCGCGGATAATTCTTTTACTTACCGTCTTTTATGTGAGCATCTTCCTAACCTGGAACCAGGGTTCTTTGATACCTAAAATATATTTAATACGCATTAAAATAATTGTTGGTAAAATTTGTACTTGTATCGGTCTTTTTACTTCCCCAATAATGCTTTGTAATAAAAATTACATTTATTTTTATTATTCTAAAAATTAGTTTTCATTCTTTCCCTACATTCAGAAAAGCTAACTAAGAAAAAAAAACAAATCATTGAAGCCTTTTTTTACTTATATTATCAAATATGGAATGCTATAAGTAATTAAAAAATCCTAAAATTATGCACAAATATATTTTAACACAATCCTTTTCCCAGATTTAAATTTAACGATAGCTATATTTTTATAGATATTACTTTAATAATCGAAAAAAATAATGTTTTTAAAAATTAGAGATCTTTTAGAGAAAATTTAGATTATATAAAAAACTCTATGTTAAATGTGTTTAAATCCTGGAGTTTTCTATAAGGAGAAATAAGGTCAAATAAAACAGTTTCCCGTACGTAAAGACTGATGTGTTGTCTTATTACTTAATTGATTAAATTAAAATCAATATAAACTCTACATAAGCTGTAATCCCATCCCCTATCTAAATCTTATCAGTTATATAGATCAAACTATTATGAAAAAGGAACCTAATTTAATTTGTTACGTCTTATACTAAGGACCGTATTTCGTTTTTTTTTGCTGTCCTATGTTGCAAATATCTTACCACTCCCTTACTTCAACTTTCTTTTTAGAATAAGCAACTTTTCCTTTAGAATAAGCTAATTCCATGCGTGACTCACTACAAAAATCGAATCTTAAAAGCACAAATGAAGGATTATTACAGAGTAGTGTGAGTCACAACTCAGATTTTGCCAAGAACAAAAAAAAATCTATCATATTCTATCATAAAATAAACGAAATTTAGTAGTTTTTATGTATAAACCAAACTTAAGCAAAAAGAAAACCAAAGGTAGATCTAATGTAATCGAAAAAAAATTTTTCAGTTGTGATTTTAAGGTTCAAATTAAACTCATTTGTAGTGGGGTCTCAAGCATGGAATTAGCCAACCAAGATTCTTATACATCAAAAAACATTATACAAATTTTAGGCCAAAAGTGTCAAGTTTTCTACAAGTATATTCCAGTCTGTTTAAAAAATCACAAATTTAAATACTGATTTACTTGGACTAAGAAAAATATCACTATACTTGCTAGGCCTCAACTAGACTGTTGTTTTCTTTAGAAAATTAAAAAGTTCTGAAAATCCTCTTAAAGTCTGAAAACTACCATCACCATGCTTCAAATGGTGTTTTAAAGATATTTTTTCACAAAATCTAACTTTTGGGTGGTAAAGTTTTCTTTATTTTTTTTGCTAAGATTTAGTTAACATGCTATATCAAATTTAAATCAGCCTTTAATGACAGAAATATCAATAATACGATAAAAAAACTACTTACTTGATTCTGGAAATTTTTCTTGTTACATCTCTAAGGTTTTCCTCATTCTGCATAATAAATTAATTTCCTCGATGCAACCAGCATTGGATTGACACCTCCCTTTATGTCACATTTGACGTTCTAAATTAAATGAAGACACCCACACACCATATTAAAAAAATGATATGAATAATTAGTTCAAGAAAAGAGAAATTCTTTAAAAAGTTCTTATATACTTAAAATAAATTAGATACATCAAATTGAGGTTTTGATAAAACTTGATTAATATCGATCGTTATCATCCTTCTCGAATAATGATTAATAAAGATAGGATAAGATAATAGTAAATCTAATTATTTTCATTGCCCCTAGAAAAAAAAGCGTTTTTTTAACATGTTAATTTTTTTAAATTCCTGGAGAGACCTCCTATTGAACAAGGCTTGAGAATAAGCCTTTAACCTAAGAACAGGAAGATTTTAGAGTTTCAAGTGGGGTTACCAAATTTTCCTCTGAATTCTCCACAGAAATTTAATGGAAATGTGTACGGACTCTTAAGAAAGCTGAATTAGTTTTGGGTGTATTCATTCAAAAACATTCATAAATAAAAAATCTTAAAGTAAAATTACATTTTTTTTTAGAAATCAGATTACGGAACATATTTGAACTTTCATTAATTAATGTACCAATTTGACCATGTTTCAGGCGTTTATTCTGCTTTTTTTAAACAGTAAAAATATCAATTTTTCGAACTTTATATATATATATATATATATATATATTTTTTTTTGTAAGACTTTAAAAATAATTTACTTCTGTGTTTGCAAGGGTATAGTTACAGTTACAATTCCTTTATCTGTCCTGTTAAAAATTGCCAAGCTATTTCGGAAGCAAAATAGCAGAAATTTCACTAGAAAATTACAAACCAAATTATTCAAATACAAACATTCCGCCACAATATTCTTGATGAAAGCATTGACCATGGTGACCATTTTTGAATATAGGCGTTAAAATTATTTTGGTGATTTTAATGGACAGATAACGGAAATGTACAGAGTTAAATTATTATATGAATTATTTCAAATCGGGTTTTAGTAGTACTAAACATTGAAAACCTCATAATGCTGAAAAATAGTTCACACGTTACCTCAGATTAAAATCAGCATTTAAAAAATAAAAATCTCAATAATTCAATAAACTAAACTACTCACTTGATCCTGGTGGTTTTTCTTGAAAATTTCCCATTCCATGTCTTCCTAAATCGTCAGTTCATATTCTTAATGCAATCGGGGTTGATCGACACCCGTCTTCAAGGGACATTTGACGTTCGAAGTCCGGGGTAAAAAGCTCATGAAAAGAAAACTCAAAACACATTAAATGAGTAACAGAATGATTAATTCTAAACAAAAATGAAAACCTATGATGGAAATATTTGGTGATTATTTTGCGAGCTCAAAATAAAAGGTTTTAATTTAAACCAAAGGCATATTTTAGGAGAACGTTTTAATTTAGTAAAAAGTGGAAATCACAATTTCTCCACCATCGAAGATTCTGATATAACCTTGAGTTTTTTCTTAGATATTAACGCTAAAAGTTTAGGTAGATAAACCAGAGAATTGATAATTTGCCAAAATATTCTACATTTAAGAAAGAGCATTACCAAAAAAAAATTAAAACCTTTTATTTTGAGCCCACAATTTATTCCAAAAGAATCTTCATGAAAACAATGTTTAATAACGAAAATGAATTTGTGAATTTCAGAAACTACCAATGTAAACCTTTCCCCAAAATAATGCTATTGCATTTATTGATGCGATTTAAAAGACACTTCGTTTATGGAAATTAAAACTAATATCAAAATATATATATATATACCTTAAAATTTTTTTACCTAGAATTTATATGTAACGTGTTTGCATAGAAGAAACCACATTCACCCAACGAGAACATGTGATTTCCTCAAAACTACTAAAACATTGTTTTTTACAAGACTTTTGTTTGTACACAGCATGAAAACCCCATGCTGTGTACAACCCCATATTTAGATTCAAAGCATAATTTTGAGAAAATTTTGATACTTGTGGTTTCTGACAGTACAAATTCATTACTCTTTCGTTTTAAGTACCGTAAAATAAACCCTAACTATATCTGATGCCATTGAAAAAAAACAACAACCATGCCTTTAAATATTTACTATGAGTTGGTAATTTTTGCTTTTGGCATCAATGGAATAGTTGGGAGAATTTTTATGACAATTAAAACGAAAAAGTACAAAAAATTGAAAGAATGGGTGGAAAAAGGATGTATGTGACATTTTAAAGAAAAATTACTTATTGTAGTGTATGAATATGAATAGGGTAGGTTTAGACCTACATTTCAGTAAAGACGCATTTCTAGGACAATATTTAATAGAGATATCAGTGCCATGAAGGAGGTATTTGACCACAAAACATACGAACAAATAACTTTCTAGCTAAGTATATTGAAACAAGGTTTTTGTTACATATGTCCTTCTTCCACTACACCGTTTAATTCTGTACTTCGGAGAAAAAGGTCCTATCTCTGTTTTTGCTAGCTTTTCAGGAGAAAAAAAACCCTAAAAATTTTATATTTTAATTCATATTTTTGAAGCAGTAAAAGTTTCCCGTTACTTAAATTATTTTCATAACGATTAATCAAATACTTATTTTAAAAAATCCGAGTTTAGACCTGGAAATTTAGGTTTTCTCTTCAAAAAACTAGAAACAGAGATGAGATATTTTGGCTCTGAGGTACAGAATTCACAAATATAACCACCGTTAAGCATTTAATTCATAGTTTTTTTTCAATTAGTTGTTCCAACAATTAACAGCCATATTAACAGCCTTCAGCGTCGTTGTCAAATCCTTGGTTAAAGAATTATTCCACCAATCAGTCAGGGAGAAGCTATTTTTTCTTTCTTTAACTTTCTGGTTAACACAGACGCTGATGGCAAAATATGACTGCAAAATTGCAATTAAAAATAAATTAATCGCAAGTTAATCAGTAGCAATGATTTATTTTAATTGCTGGTACAACTAATTGAAACTACTACTGAACACTAGGGATGGGGCACAAAACCTGACCAAGCACCAGTTTCCAAACACCACAATAATTAATACCTACTTATTTGAGGTGTCTAGAAACCAATATCTTGGTCAGGTTAACGTATATTATGAGAATCAGCTATATTTTTCCCTCCGTGAATGGGCACGGGTATAACACAGTGCATCAACCACCTCATTCTTACCAGACGAAACGTAAGGGATATCAATTTTCCCAGACGCATCGCCCATTGCCTTTGACGACGAGCATTGAGTCTACAGGTGTGGTGCACGGACGCTTCGGTTGCGACACCGACGGATTCCGTCTTTAGGGAGCGGTGGGCGAAGTGGACGCGAGGGTCGGCAGTTTCTGCGGAACAGATGCGGGACCGAGGAGGGTGGAGAGGGAACGAAGAGGGCAACCGAGACGAAACGATTGCAGCCCGGGTTTACGAAATCGTGAAATCGGCGAAACGTAGTCGGAAAAATGGATGGTTTCCAGGCCCATTGCTTGGGTAGTAAGATAGGCGATGGAGGTTGAGTATGACGAATGCAGTGCAACTTGGATAATTCGAAGGCGTGGAGAATTCGTCAATGGTTGAACTTCCTCAGTATGATTATTTTATTACTCAAAAAAGGCCAAGATACATTTTATATGAGTCACCATGAGCTGAGTATTTTGATACTTTTTTCGTAGTATTTTAGTGTTTTTTTAATATATACTGTTAAATTTAAATATTTTATTGGTATGAATTTTATATATCTTATATTTTATTACGTAAATAGAGATAAATTGTTTTATCTTGTAAATATTTTAATAATTTTGAGTATTTATTTTATTTAATTCCGATTATCTATGTACGTACAAAAAGAAAACAATTGTTTTCAGCTTATACTAGAGATAAATGGCTCAGGTGCTCTTAAATAAACTTTTGTATCTAAGTTGTCTCATGGTCCTTTGAAATTCTTGTTAAATCAATGTTGAAAAATCGTGATTCCATAAAATTTCGAAATTTTACTGGGTTTTGGCCATTTATCAATACAAAAAACCATATCACAAACGAGAAGTTGTGACTTCCAAGGGGGCTAAGTTTTGCTTCGGTATGGTTTAGCTAGTGAATAATTTACCCATCAAAATATGAGTAAACCCCAAGCTAATGACCATGAATTTAGGGATTGCAAAATAGAAAAGATCATGGTCGTTAGAGAGATGGAAAGTCCTCAATTGTTTCAATCATTCAGTAATGCCAGCGACAAGGGTTAAAAGATAAATCTTCTTTAATTCGTAGTTATTTGGAGGTCTCTTCAAATTATCCAAGTTGCACTGTAGTGATATACACGAAGATGACAGTCAGGGCCATTATATTGCAGAAGTTAAATGCATGAAACAAGTGTCGAGTGGGAAACGAAGTCAAGATGGAAGACCCCAGTTCAACAATAAATCTCCCTACATTAAAAAAGTAACAGTGACCTCTGCCACTGATTTTGAAAAGTCGATTAAGTCGATTTTTTTTCTACTGCTAGTTCGACCGAGGCAAAATCTATTGACAAACGAAAATTATATTTTTGCAGCCTTATACTCTTAAAAATATTAAGCTTTTTTACCTCGTCGCTCTTTTTTCGAATTAGTTTTAGAGAAATTCAATTGTAAAGATTCCGATTTTTGACGCTTTTTTTCCTTATGAAGAAAAATAAACAACTTTATAACTATGATATTTTAAACACTCGTACGCTTATTTTTTATAAAAAGATTGGAGTTTTTTTTAAAAACTTGAAATAGTTATGCTAATTATTGAGATTCAAAATTTAATTTTTTTTCTTCTCCTTCTGACGTCACTAGGGAACCAGACGAGTTTTATAAGTGTCTGATTTTATTTTTGAAGGTTCACTAGATACTAAAATGTTTCTTTGGTTTTTTTTTTTTAAGTTTGGAGAAAACACGAACACCGGAAAAGAGTGCTTGTTTTCACTTTGAATTGTACGAGATTTAAAAAAAAGGGGGAGAGGAAGAAAAATACATTCACGTTTTTCATATGTTACTGTTTTTTGCTTTACCAATGAGATTTCTTTATCACTGACTAGACATTTTAATTAAAGAAACTTCTAGTAATTTCTTACACAATTTTCTTTTAATGACATTTTTGTAAGTAGGAGTTATCTACCTCTAGGAAAAGATTAGGTTTCAGATATCACAGTTTATTTTAAGTTTAAATAAACACTTTTAATATGAAATTTTAAAACACTCGGTAGATAAACCACCATCAAATAATTACAACAGAGGTTCCAAGCTTAGATTGATGCATTTATCTTAAAATGAAGAGATTTTTTTTTTATTCCGGTAGGCTTATAAATTGGCGAATTACCAAAACAGACAAACAGCACAAACATTCAAGATTCGTTCAACTTTTTTCCATGTATGGCCTAATTTCGTTTACTTCTAGTTGCAGTTACGTAAACTTAACATATTTACAGAATAAATACACTTATTGATTATTCAAATATTAAATAATTCAACCTAATTCAGTCACACTTTAAAAAAGATTATAAGAGGCTGTAAGAATAATACTGATGTGCAAAAATAAAATAAATTGGGTAACGAGATTTTGGAAACAAACCAAGTCCCTTCATTTTTTTCATATAATTTAATAAACAAGAATTAGTGTTGTATATTTACCATTTTACGATTTTTGAATGCATTTTATAGGGTTGAAAATATTAATAGATTTTAGGGTATAGATATACATTTCAAGTTAAAATTTAAAACCGAATCTATTACAAATGCTACAAAAAAGGGGATACATATCTGGTGGAGAAGGCAGTAAAACTAGGGCAATGAAATTTTCCCACTGAATCGCTTTCAATTGCACTTTTTCATCAGTTAAAAATTTGAGAATAATAAGAAAAAATATTAACACGTCAATACAAATTTAGAAAATTCTGCAAATTCCTTCTAAGAGTTTTGATTTAAAACCTATTTATTCCCCGTGAAGAGATTTTTAACTTTTTTTATCTTGTAAAAAATCTTCTTTATGTAACACAAACTAAGATTTTAAGTACACAAACAATATTTTAAATCAGTATGAAAGATAATCACTTATTAGGTTATGTAGTCGGTTCACGTATGACATGAAAAGAAGAAATAAGATATTCACTTCTTAAATTTTTAAATTATCATTTTTTTTATCAATGCACGTTTTATAAAACACAGAAACACTCCAGTTAAAAATAAGTTACTGTTTTGAAATGTATATTTGGAACCCTAGTTAGTTTAGAGATTTATGAGGATTTAGATACAAGGAAAGAACCATGTCCTCATATGTATCACACTTAAGAAAATTTCTAGATCACACAACCTGATTTCAAAAAACAACCTGAAGCATCCTGATTTCAAACTTTTGATGCATTTAATTTATGATCATTTATTTGTTTAATTGAAACACTTTTTGAGTAAACATAAATTAGTTCACTTGAATGAAACCCCTGATACTTCTTTTTTTTTTTCATTTTGAGCATGAAACAAGAACATTCGTTATGAAATGCACATTGTTTTAAAGTATCAGACCAGACAATTGATAAATTTAAGGTAGAAATGGACCTTTTTATATAATAGTGGTTGGTTGGTGTTTTATGGCGATGATCCATATCAGGATATTATGCGCCAGACAAGACAAACTAAAACAATTTTAGAAGGCTAAAAGCCTTTGTCAGATGTACTCTTATACACATCTTTCATTTAAAATGAAGTGTGTGTATTATATGTTAGTGAAGAAAAAATATAGCATCAATTTACTTTTTTTTTTATAAATTTCATCTAAAAATACTCTTCAAAATGTTCTAAAAATAATATTCATGATAAAACTTCGTTTTTATCCATATAATACTGCATTGATAGGAAGATTCATTGTTTTTCATATTTCACACTAGAGATTTCTATCCATTTCTTATGAACTGAAAAACCTTTTTTTTTTTTAATTTTTAAAACTTATTGTTTCAATTTGACATTCTCAAGAAAATATTTCTTGCTCTGTTTAATTACACTCATTTTGGCAAAATTTATAGCATTCAAACCTTGAACAGCATATTAAATTTTGTGTAATATATCATGTGTACAATAATATAAAAATCATAGTCAATCTTCTCATATAAAAAATATTGAAGAATCACACTTATATATATTATAAGCACCTAATTAATAAGCTCCTAATAAGCTCCCTAAGCTAATTATATATTATAAGCTCCGATAAAATCATGTTATGATATTTTGGTTTCCAGGAGCAAAATACTTCAAAGATTTGCATAATATTTTTTAATCCAGTCCCAAACACAACTTAAATCAAATTATTTTTGTTCTAGAGATACCATACCTTAATGCATTTTATGTGTCATATCAAAGAGTATGGATGCAATGAAAGTAGCACTTTTACTGACTTTTGCAGATTGTCATAGCAAAAATAGGAAACATTAATGTCCCTTCTCAACTCTTTACATGATTTCTGTCATCTCTAACGTGAGGATGGGGCTCCGACGACGGGTCAGAAAGGTCTTCCGGATTTTACGTAGACAAAAGAAATGGAAGAGAGACTCCACCTTATCCGACCCCAGTAAGTCCATCGGAGCCGCACTTTCCTACATCTCTCCTAATGGTCGTCAACTCCCCAGGTACAACGTGCCGACTCCCCCGGAAGGAGGAGCCGGACACTAATCGTCCGGCATTTCGAGGCCTGTCATTGTCGGCTGACATTGGCCTGTCAACAACCCGGAGGTGTCCTGGGGTGGTCAGTGGTAAGGACCAAGGCCCTTCAGAACAGTGACCGACGCATCGTTTTTTTTTTCATACGTCACGAATTCTCACTGACCATTGAAAAGACAACACATTTCTACATTCGGTCTCTGAAAGATCATTTGGATCAGGCAGCAAATCAGTTTGAGAAGAATTAGGCAATTTGAAGATAACCAGTTTATCTGATCTTAAATCATGTAACTTTTATCACCAAGTTAAATTCCATATTACTATTTCGCATCCAGCTTTGGTAATGGTACTCTAATTAGTTATTATTTGATTTGCCAAAATTGATTAAAAGTCTCAGATTTACTCCATACTTCGCTTCATCTTATCAATTACAATTTAATGTCCTTGCAATATAGGATTCTTTGGGACATCCCTATGTCATGGAATTATCATCTTGCATTAAATTGTCAATGACAGGAATTCTTAGTTCAATAAACACAATGAAGTATTCATTTTTCCAACTTTAAAGTGATAAAAAATATCATTAAAATACAAATTTAGAACACAACTATAAATCAACTTGTAGGAAATATTTACTTTGATAAGCAATTCCTTTCTGAAGTGTGTTCTAATTTTACTTTTCAAATGAACAAAGTATGTTTCTGAAACTGTTTCGATAAGTCATTTTACTTCTGGCAATAGAAACAATACAAATATCTCAAGAAAACTTAAAGTAGTTCTGAGAAGTTTTTTTATGAGATTTTTTATACATATATGCATTTAGCTACAAACATTGTGAAGTTATGAACTCTGAAATTTTTGAAATGGATAGAAATTAATATAGAATGGAATGTGTTTCCTTGTAATTGTCAATTCTGATGATATAAAAGCCTACATTCCTTTTTCATTTAACTCATTTATAACCAGACAATATAATTTACGCCATTGCTTTTTAACACTTTACATATAATATGAAAAACTTAAAGTAATCAATTAAAATTGAAATTATACCCATTTATTTCATTTCACATAGCTGCCAACATTTTAAAAGCTAAAAGATAAGGTTTTTCCTCACTTTTATATTAATATTTCATTTCAACTTCACTTCATGTTTTTCAAAATGATCTACATTGCGAATATCTAATATAATTTTTTTTAAAGAACAATCAAAGCTTCATACAATTAAGTAGGGTTACATTTAAATAGAAATAATTCTCTTAAAGAGAACTAGCAACATTTTTTTTATTATTTAGCAATTATTTCATCATAAGATATACAGAGAGAAGGGGAAAGGCTTTTGTCCATCTGATAATTTCTTTAAATTTTGAATAAATAAAATCATTCTCTTTAAGCATGGATAGATAAAGTTTAAGAAAGTATTAAGAGATTTGGAACATGGACTATTTTTTAAGCATTTTATAACCAATATTCCCGTGCTCTCTGAAATATTATTCCTATCCCAAGACAGTTCTCCCAAAGGAGATAAGATTCTTCTTCCTCTATTTTCAAATTATCTCAATAGAATTGAGATGTAAAGCTTTCTAAGATTACATTGCTACAATATTTTCACCGTAGTAGCAGCTTTTACTTTGAGAGACAGTTCACATTACATTATATTAGCAAATATTGCGTTTTTTCATTCTTTTACAAATATCGCATTCAAAATAAGATTTGAAGCTTCATAAAATTACATAAATGCAATATATGCAACATAACCTCTTTTTTTAGGGAACAAATAAAATATATAGTTAATTTTCCCTTTAGAAATGACAGATGCCACAGAAAATAGAAAATGTTACAAGATTGTTCTCAAAGAGCAAATATGGGATTGCCCCCATTTACACAAACATATCATTAAAAAAGAAATTGGAAACTTGATAAAATTATACTAATACAATAAATGCAACATAATAACAGACTGATATTTTTTTACATTAAAGTTTTTCACTTTTAGAAATAATAACTACTTTTGGAAATGAATATGCAACATACGTATTTGTATCTCTCTTTTTTTCCACCTCAAATTTTTTTTATCTACTCTTTTTTTTTTTATTTTTCATTTTTTTTTTCATTTTTCATTTTTTTTTCCCATTTTTCATTTTTTTTTTCATTTTTCATTTTTTTTTCATTTTTCATTTTTTTTTTCATTTTTCATTTTTTTTTTCAATTTTTTTTCTTTTTCATTTTTCATTTTTTTTCCAATTTTTTTTTATTTTCATTTATTTTTCATTTTTCATTTTTTTTTTTCATTTTTTTTTCTCAATTTTTTTTTTTTTTTATTTGAGAGTACAGGTAAAACTTATTAGTTTTTCTCTTTTAGAAATAAGAACTAGTATAGTGGTATAGTGGTACTGTTATAACATACATCTCCATGAGGAGACATGACATTCTCCCATAATTTTACAAATCTATCATTTAAATGAGATTTGAAACTTCTTAAGATAACATTAATACAATATATGCATTAAGAGACTGTGTTTTTTAGACTACAGGTACAGATATAGTTTTCTCCAGAAATGAGATGCCATAGAGAATGAGCAAACATGAGATTTTTACATTATTTTACAAATATCTCGTTAAAATGAGATTTTAAGCAATATGTAGCATAACAATTGACTATTTCTTTTACAGAACAATTAAAACAGTTTTCCTCCTTTAGATATTAGATATTATGGAGCAAGTTATCAAAGAGCAAATATGGAGACTTTCAATATTTAACAAATACTAAATTAAATATGCCATTGTAAGCTTCATAAAATTACATTAGTAAAACATATGCAACATAACTTTTTTTAGAGAGAAAGAGGCAAAACATTTTTTTGAACTTCAGATATAAAATATAATATTGGTACTATTCTAACATGAATCTCCAAGAGATAGGAGACTCCCCATTATTTTACAAATTCTCATTAAAAATGAGATGCGAAACTGTCCAAAAATTACATTAATACAATAAATGCATTATAATAACAGACTGTGTTTTTTTAGACTGCAAGTAGAAGACATTGTTTTCTCCAGAAATGAGAGATGCCACAGAGAACAGAGAGATTCTAAGCTAAGACAGTTAATTCTCAAAGAGCAATCATGGAATTTTCCCATAATTATACATATATCTCATTAAAATGAGATTTTAAGCTATATACAATTATATTAATACAATAAATGTAGCATAATAGTTCACTAAAGGTAAAACAGTTTTCATCCTTTAGAAATGAGACACATTATGGAGAGAGAACAGCCAAAACAATTTTTTTTTTTTTTGCAGAAGTAACTATTGGTACTGTTCTAATATAACTTTCCAAGGGATAGTTTTCCAATCATTTCACAAATTTCTCATTAAAAATGAGATTTGAAACTTTTTAAAATTACATTAATGGAATATATGCATTATAATAACAGACTGAGATTTTTTTTAGACTGCAAGAACAAGACATAGTTTTCTCCAGAAATGAGAGAATGTACTAAAACAGTTCTCAAAGAGGAAACTTGGGATTTTACAATTATTCTACAAATATCTCATTAAAATGAGATTTTAAGCTATATACAATTATATTAATACAATAAATGTAGCATAATAATTCACTAAAGGTAAACAGTTTTCATCCTTTAGAAATGAGACACATTATGGAGAGAGAACAGCCAAAACAATTTTTTTTTTTTTTTTTTGCAGAAGTAACTATTGGTACTGTTCTAATATAACTCTCCAAGGGATAGTTTGCCAATCATTTCACAAATTTCTCATTAAAAATTAGATTTGAAACTTTTTAAAATTACATAAATGGAATATATGCATTATAATAACAGACTGAGATTTTTTTTAGACTGCAAGAACAAGACATAGTTTTCTCCAGAAATGAGAGAATGTACTAAAACAGTTCTCAAAGAGGAAACTTGGGATTTTACCATTATTCTACAAATATATCAGTAAAATGAGATTTTAAGCTATATACAATTATATTAATACAATAAATGTAGCATAATAGTTCACTAAAGGTAAAACAGTTTTCATCCTTTAGAAATGAGACACATTATGGAGAGAGAACAGCCAAAACAATTTTTTTTTTTTTTCAGAAGTAACTATTGGTACTGTTCTAATATAACTTTCCAAGGGATAGTTTTCCAATCATTTCACAAATTTCTCATTAAAAATGAGATTTGAAACTTTTTAAAATTACATTAATGGAATATATGCATTATAATAACAGACTGAGATTTTTTTTAGACTGCAAGAACAAGACATAGTTTTCTCCAGAAATGAGAGAATGTACTAAAACAGTTCTCAAAGAGGAAACTTGGGATTTTACCATTATTCTACAAATATATCAGTAAAATGAGATTTTAAGCTATATACAATTATATTAATACAATAAATGTAGCATAATAGTTCACTAAAGGTAAAACAGTTTTCATCCTTTAGAAATGAGACACATTATGGAGAGAGAACAGCCAAAACAATTTTTTTTTTTTTTTTTCAGAAGTAACTATTGGTACTGTTCTAATATAACTTTCCAAGGGATAGTTTTCCAATCATTTCACAAATTTCTCATTAAAAATGAGATTTGAAACTTTTTAAAATTACATTAATGGAATATATGCATTATAATAACAGACTGAGATTTTTTTTAGACTGCAAGAACAAGACATAGTTTTCTCCAGAAATGAGAGAATGTACTAAAACAGTTCTCAAAGAGGAAACTTGGGATTTTACCATTATTCTACAAATATATCAGTAAAATGAGATTTTAAGCTATATACAATTATATTAATACAATAAATGTAGCATAATAGTTCACTAAAGGTAAAACAGTTTTCATCCTTTAGAAATGAGACACATTATGGAGAGAGAACAGCCAAAACAATTTTTTTTTTTTTTTTTTTTGCAGAAGTAACTATTGGTACTGTTCTAATATAACTTTCCAAGGGATAGTTTTCCAATCATTTCACAAATTTCTCATTAAAAATGAGATTTGAAACTTTTTAAAATTACATTAATGGAATATATGCATTATAATAACAGACTGAGATTTTTTTTAGACTGCAAGAACAAGACATAGTTTTCTCCAGAAATGAGAGAATGTACTAAAACAGTTCTCAAAGAGGAAACTTGGGATTTTACAATTATTCTACAAATATCTCATTAAAATGAGATTTTAAGCTATATACAATTATATTAATACAATAAATGTAGCATAATAATTAACTAAAGGTAAACAGTTTTCATCCTTTAGAAATGAGACACATTATGGAGAGAGAACAGCCAAAACAATTTTTTTTTTTTTTTTTTTTGCAGAAGTAACTATCGGTACTGTTCTAATATAACTTTCCAAGGGATAGTTTTCCAATCATTTCACAAATTTCTCATTAAAAATGAGATTTGAAACTTTTTAAAATTACATTAATGGAATATATGCATTATAATAACAGACTGAGATTTTTTTTAGACTGCAAGAACAAGACATAGTTTTCTCCAGAAATGAGAGAATGTACTAAAACAGTTCTCAAAGAGGAAACTTGGGATTTTACCATTATTCTACAAATATATCAGTAAAATGAGATTTTAAGCTATATACAATTATATTAATACAATAAATGTAGCATAATAGTTCACTAAAGGTAAAACAGTTTTCATCCTTTAGAAATGAGACACATTATGGAGAGAGAACAGCCAAAACAATTTTTTTTTTTTTTTTTTTGCAGAAGTAACTATTGGTACTGTTCTAATATAACTTTCCAAGGGATAGTTTTCCAATCATTTCACAAATTTCTCATTAAAAATGAGATTTGAAACTTTTTAAAATTACATTAATGGAATATATGCATTATAATAACAGACTGAGATTTTTTTTAGACTGCAAGAACAAGACATAGTTTTCTCCAGAAATGAGAGAATGTACTAAAACAGTTCTCAAAGAGGAAACTTGGGATTTTACAATTATTCTACAAATATCTCATTAAAATGAGATTTTAAGCTATATACAATTATATTAATACAATAAATGTAGCATAATAATTAACTAAAGGTAAACAGTTTTCATCCTTTAGAAATGAGACACATTATGGAGAGAGAACAGCCAAAACAATTTTTTTTTTTTTTTTGCAGAAGTAACTATTGGTACTGTTCTAATATAACTCTCCAAGGGATAGTTTGCCAATCATTTCACCAATTTCTCATTAAAAATTAGATTTGAAACTTTTTAAAATTACATAAATGGAATATATGCATTATAATAACAGACTGAGATTTTTTTTAGACTGCAAGAACAAGACATAGTTTTCTCCAGAAATGAGAGAATGTACTAAAACAGTTCTCAAAGAGGAAACTTGGGATTTTACCATTATTCTACAAATATATCAGTAAAATGAGATTTTAAGCTATATACAATTATATTAATACAATAAATGTAGCATAATAGTTCACTAAAGGTAAAACAGTTTTCATCCTTTAGAAATGAGACACATTATGGAGAGAGAACAGCCAAAACAATTTTTTTTTTTTTTTTGCAGAAGTAACTATTGGTACTGTTCTAATATAACTTTCCAAGGGATAGTTTTCCAATCATTTCACAAATTTCTCATTAAAAATGAGATTTGAAACTTTTTAAAATTACATTAATGGAATATATGCATTATAATAACAGACTGAGATTTTTTTTAGACTGCAAGAACAAGACATAGTTTTCTCCAGAAATGAGAGAATGTACTAAAACAGTTCTCAAAGAGGAAACTTGGGATTTTACAATTATTCTACAAATATCTCATTAAAATGAGATTTTAAGCTATATACAATTATATTAATACAATAAATGTAGCATAATAATTCACTAAAGGTAAACAGTTTTCATCCTTTAGAAATGAGACACATTATGGAGAGAGAACAGCCAAAACAATTTTTTTTTTTTTTTTGCAGAAGTAACTATTGGTACTGTTCTAATATAACTCTCCAAGGGATAGTTTTCCAATCATTTCACAAATTTCTCATTAAAAATGAGATTTGAAACTTTTTAAAATTACATTAATGGAATATATGCATTATAATAACAGACTGAGATTTTTTAGACTGCAAGAACAAGACATAGTTTTCTCCAGAAATGAGAGAATATACTAAAACAGTTCTCAAAGAGGAAACTTGGGATTTTACCATTATTCTACAAATATATCAGTAAAATGAGATTTTAAGCTAGATACAATTATATTAATACAATAAATGTAGCATAATAGTTCACTATTTTTTAGACACCAGGTAAACAGTTTACCTTCATTAGAAATGAGACATTTTGAGCAAGTTCCAAGACAGTTTGCACAATATATGCAACATAAGACTTTAATTTTTCCCCCCATTTTTTTTTACAAACAATAGACACTATTGGTACTGTTCTAATATAGAGCAATATATATTTTTCTTATTTAGCAATGAGAGATGTATCATAGGTATGCACATAAGCATCACAAGCAGAGAATGGGAGAGGGTTTGGTCCAACTGATAAATCACTAAGGTCAGGTTTTCTCAGCATACATAGACAAGTTTCAGAAAATACTAACCTTACATTAGTGTAATGAAATGGAATAAGGACCAATTGTACACTTTTCCCAAGGGGAGATATATGGAAATTTGTAACATTATTTTACAAAATATCATTCAAATATTATGAGGCTCCATAAATTATATTAACACCAGTAGTTTCAGCATAATAATAAACTTTCTTTTTAAAGGTACATAAAACATTTTTATTTTCAATTATAGTGATAGATATTATAAGGTCTATTTTTATTCTTTTACCTTATTGCAATAGAATTTTGGCTAAGCATTGTTGGCAGCTATGTATAGTATAATATAGATGCGTTTAGGTTGTTTTTTGAACTCAGGAATAGGTGTGTTTAACTCATCTAATTTAACTTTAGTAAAAGCACATTCATAATTAGATATACTAGAAAATGTACTAAGACTAGTCTATTACATATGACTTTCCCCCCCCCCCCCGTAAAATCTGTACTTCTTACCATTGAAATATTATTCAGTCTAAAATGAGACCATTGGTTATAGTTTTCGGTAGACACAGCTTCTTTCCATTGAAATATTTTAATTCTTTTCACACGAAAAGATTAAATAATTTCAGTATTAAATCCTTTAAAATCTATAACTACCTTTCATAGTTTCATTCTAAGAATCTAGTGACAATTTGGATTATGTATATACCATTATTGGAGTGATTTCCATATTTTATTTGATCTTAAGGAAATTGTCAATAAAATTTTGATATTTCCTTACTTTAAAACATGTCCTATTTTTTGTAGTTTTACTCATTCATTTCCTAATAAATGTTATCTTTCAAAATGTTTTTTTTTTAAAGTTATTAATTAGTTTATGAGTTTTTAGTCAAAATTTAACTTAATAAAAAAAAATCAAAAGTAATGCGAGGGGAAATTGGTGACTTGATATAGATTTTATAAAGTATGATTGAATGCAGCTTTTAAAAAAGTAGAAATATTATCTTATTACATATTACCAAATTAAATTTATAAATTTCAAGTGAATTACTTTCTCACTGCAGGAAAAACATGATAAATTGTTGGTTGGGTTTTTATGGAACCATATTTCATAAATTTATAGTAGAAAATGTCTGAAAACATTAACAAATATTATGGTTTATTATGATTGTAATATAATTAAGGGGCAATATAAAATTTGATTACTC
Source organism: Tetragnatha montana (assembly GCA_963680715.1). Taxonomy (NCBI): domain Eukaryota; kingdom Metazoa; phylum Arthropoda; class Arachnida; order Araneae; family Tetragnathidae; genus Tetragnatha; species Tetragnatha montana. Next base: position 49,990,579 of record OY796675.1, read on the forward strand.
ATTCTATTAAATCAAAACCCTACAGGAACTTGCAAAATGAAAGAACGCAAAAAACGTAGGATTGACATTTTTAAAGCTTCTTTTCAAATTTTTGAGAAATTTTACATAAATCCTAAAAATATAACACGTTAATGTCAATACAACTATTATGTACTCACTATTAAATAAAAATTGATGTTTTTTTTTAAAATTATTGACCAGGGTAAGTGGGTACAAGGCTTTACTTTTTCCATTACACAATATAATTTAATTTTACTAAGCCCATTTCTTATCTTCAAAATTACAATAAACTTACACAAACGTCTTATTTAATTCCAAACTACTACTTCATTGAGAAAAATTAAAATTTTGAAAATTATTATTTAGCAAAACTTTTAACACCAAGTTCTTTAAAACATTCACTTTAGGAAATCTTTCCTTGTCCTATTAAAGTGCGACTGAATCTAGAAATTTTTCAGCAAGAAAAAGAAAATTTTTACAAGTGAACGGTATTTTTTATAACTAATTCCTCTTCATAGAGGAGTTGAAGTAGTTGTATTTTTTAACTTCAGCATAACTTTTTTTTTTGCCTTTGCCATACATTCTTAATTTCTCAATTCTACCATAAAAAATAACTGTTTACAGTAAAATATTTTTTTAGAATAATAACATTACTACAGTAAATTTAATTTATTATTTGTAAAAAGAAGTAATTAGGTATATTTTATAGAGAATTATTTCTTTTTAGGGTGTTTTAAAGTAATCTTTTTAATAACATAGTAAAAAAATAAGAAATAGGCAACTTTTAAGCCAGATTTAAAATTTTTTATCAGCTTTGTCATTTTGTAAGTGTCAAAATATATTTTATACGAAAATAATAGATCTTTTGTTCTGTGTTCTGGGAATGTAAGGAAATATTTTAAATATATCCTCGCGCGTTTTTACCATTTAATTGAGCTTTTTGTTGGTTTTCAATTAAATAAGATGAAAATTTCATGTGAACGGTGCAATTTATTAGTTGGACAATTAAAGCAAATAAGTGTATGGAGGTATTTGTAGAACTTTCATTGAAAATTGCCTACAAGATCATCAAATATAAAAAATTTATTAAAACAGCTAAATTTTGAATTTTTAAACTGTTAGACGCCTTATTATTAAAACAAAAGGGATAAATTACAAATTGACTATTTTTGTAGAATTCCAATTAAAAATTGGTATCTATGTAAATCTAATTTTTATTTCATCATCTTGTAAAAATATAAGCAAATCACAAAACTTCTATTGTTTTGCAAACACCATTTAAAAATTAGTTTCAATGCAAAATTAACTAATTTATACATTTCTCTTGCAAGACACCACTTAAGTAATAAGTTTCATGCATTTAACTTCAATGTTTCCCTTTTAACTTCAAAACATAGACTGATATATTTTGAGCCATAATCATAGTTTTTGCTTTATTTATCTTTTAATAAAGACATGTTTTATAAAACTAAGTTTTGAAAATGAAAAGAAGCATCAGCACCTGAAAATGTAACTGAGCTGCAACTTAAATAGTTTCTTTTGGCAGTCACCAATAAAGTTATGAAAAATTTCATAAAGGCTGCTTTGCAGAACTAGTTCAAAACATTACCTCCATTGTTTTATTATATTCAAGATTTGATTAAACCTTCTATATGTGAAATCGCTAAAATCAATTTAATGAAACCCTTCTGTGCAGAGAATACCCTAAATATAGTTAAACTAGCTGAAATTCTCTTTTTATACACTGGGTTAAATTGCAGGATATAAAAATACTTTCTGATGTTTTTAGTGACATTGAAATACAGAATGACTAAAGAAACTAAGATCAAATTTGAAGGGTCATCAGTGATTGCTGCTACAAATTCGAGGTGGCCCCAAAAGTCACTAAACTATTGGCCGTTCAAATAAGTCATTTGTACATAACAAGTTGGTGCACAGCTTCGATAAAAGTCCTCCAGCCGCCATGTTTATCCATAGCTCCTACAGCAATATGCTTAAGTGTTGTCATCATTTGAGCTTATGGGTAAGTATGGCGGCTGGAGGACTCTTATTGACGCTGTGCCCAAGTGGTTCCTTTTTAACGTGGTCTAGTGACTTAAGGGCCACCCTGTAGGCACAATCAAGCCTATTGATTGAGCAACGCAAACACCTGTCTTTCAAACAAGTGAACCCAGAAAACAACACACTTTTTCGACTACGGTTCGGCGATTTACCGATTTCGGGAAGCCGAGACACAAGCGTTTCATCGCGATTGCCCTCGCAATTCCCTCTCAAGCCTCCTCGGCCTCACATCCGTTGGCACAGACGACGAAACTGCCGATCCCCGAGCACACTTAGCCCACGACCCCCTGTAGACGGTCCGGCGATGTCGTAACGAAAGCCACCCGTGCACTACACCCGCAAGCCCCCTAACTCGCAGTCAAAGACAAGACCGAGGGTCGAAGAAAACCAACACCTCGTCGTCCCTCTGATAGGAATGAGAATAATCGATGCACTCTATTTACCCATGAACTTCAGTTCGGGAAAAATATTAACATGAAAGGCATAATATCCTCAACCTCTAATAACACTAATCAGGGTAATAAAATAAAGAGTGTGCTACAATCTACTTCAATGCAAGAGTAACGCAGGGGCCATGGTAGTTCTTTCATGCCTACGCTCTAAACCGTTTTTTTTATAAATACAGCCAGGGGTATATAATTTCAAAATTGTACTAGTTCTAATTTCAAACCCAGAAAACCCAAACATGAAAGAAACCTTTTGACCTCTACGCTACAACCGCTTAAACACAATAAACAGAATACCAGAGCAGTTGATGTTTCAAGAGAGTTTTAAAATGCTTTACTAAATCGTGTAAATGTACACTTAACCAGTTGGTAGTCCAGTAGCAACTGCCTTTAGGAAACACCGGCGTAGCCAAGGCTGATATTTAGGGTTATAACCTCCCAAAGTTCAGAAATGTTCATTTATTGACCATAGAAAACAAAATTTATCCTATAAACCCCCCAAAATTCCAATATACCCCTCGCTAATTTTTCCTGGCTACACCACTGGAAACGCCACCAATAAAACGCATGAATGTTTACAGCATAACAAAACATAAAACGGAATGAATAGAACTTTAAAAAAACTAATAATTTCTTAACTAAATGGATAAAAACATTAACACAAAATAACAATTACTTTAGTTAAGTTTTAAAGCAACAATGGTTCTTGATCAGAGTGAAATTTCATAGTCTCAAATGAGAAGTTAAAACAGTTTCGAATTATCCATAATAAGACTAGATAAAAAAAACTAAAGGTGATTTTTTAATTACGGGATCAAGAACCAATGTTTTACCTGAATTTCAAAGTATCCTTAGAGTTCTAGTAGTTATCCTAAGTTGTAGACTTCAGAAAAGTACACAAGCAGAACGTCATAGCTCAGTTAGTAGTTGGGGTAATATTCCGTAATCGAGGTTTTCGCCAAATGTCGCCAAATTTGGGCGATAACCAGGGATTTAGATGTAGTGTTAGTAATAAAAAAAAAGCTTGGCAAGATCCGATCTCGCCAAATTTGGCGAAAACCTCGATTATGGAATCTGTCCCAGTAGTTGATTTAAGAACAATGGCGACCGTTCGGGATCATGCGAGTTGAGGAAGAAGCGCAGGTGATAATTGCTGAGGGAATCTTCCGTTTTGATTGGATCTCCTTAATCATGTGACAACATTATTACTAGAAATATCGAGCTAAACTTCCAATCAGCTTGTGGATCGGAAGAGCATTTGCTCATGACTCATACTATTTTTATATTGAAGGAAAAGAACAAATTATTATAAATTGGAAAATCGCAATTTGAAATGGACGATTTACCAAATTTAATCTTTTGATTTTCGTTTGATTTGAAGAAGAACCGTTTTAAAAGCATGATGAAACTACTACTTGGATGTTATTAGGCCTTTAGAATTTAGAGTTTTAATGAGACTTAAATATTCGTTTGCACTATTAAATTGATTTAACTCAATTTTAATATTTTTAATCATCAAACAATAGAGCATTCGCACATGACGTCACTTGGAGGACAAAATCAACGTTGCTAAGGCTGTTGTTAGGGGCGGGACATAGAAGTATCCAATAGCAGCATTCGCACATGATGTCACTGGAGGAATAAAACAACGTTGCTAAGGCCGTTGTTAGGCAGAGTCATGTGATTGAAAATACTCTATTTATTAATTTCCATTATTATTCTTTAGACAAGAGGGGAAGTTTTTTCAATCGATTATTTAATTTTTCAAGGAAAATCAATTTATTGTGTATATGAAAGAAAGTTCTCTCAGTCTTTTCGATGATTTTGATTGATCATTAGATATTGATTTTTTTTTATCATTTTCTTGCTTTGCCAGGGTACAAATTTAAAATGCTTCCTTATTATGATACATTGGGATTTAAAACTACGGGGCGTTATTAGAGGAAAATGTTAGACCTTTCTTAAAATTCCACAGATTAATATTTTTGAAAATTAAGCCATAGGTCAAGATTTAATTCTTTTTAACAGATGACAAAATTGGTTTTAATATTTTTTTAAACATTCTACGGAATTCGGGTTTACATTTACCTACCCATTTACATTTATCCGTGTTGATCTTTACTTTTTTTATTGGTTTTAACTAAAAGTTTAAAAACTTGGGTTCAAATTTAATCGTTTACTTCGGGAACCAGTCAGACGATATTCTTGTCAAAATGTTCAAAGCCGAATTTTATGCGATTCTTTAGAGGAAACACACTGCATTAGAGACCATTATGGATGTGGATCGAGAATCGTGCTTTTGAAATGAGTAAACAACAAGTTACTCAGTTTTCAAACTCAGTTCTCAGTTCCAAACCCAGTCAGAGAGATCTCAGTTTTCTTCCTTTTTCAAGATAAATTTGATTTCAAGATAGGGTCCTTGTAAAACGGGGTAGTTCAAGTAAAAATTATAAATTCAGCAGATAATTCTGAAAGTTGGACTTCATCGATCAGTACGATTATTACTTTCAAACACTAGCCAAAGTTTGTTTTTTTTAAACTTTTTAAAAATAATTTATTTGGAGTTCGGTTTCTGAAATGAGCGGTTCAATATTTTTCAATGTTTTTATTCATGGTGTGGGACCTCCAATTATAACAAAAAACAAACATTTTTTTTTTATAAAAATTTAAAAGCATAAACTATTTTAGTCTTCAATTTGATCGGTCTGAAATTCTCTCATAAGTGTGATAACTTTAAATTTTGAGAAGCGATTTTCTATGTGGTTATATGATATTTGGACAACCTTCAATCATTAACATAGAAAGAGAAAGCTTTCAACATCTGCGGATTTGTTTTTTTTTTTATCTTAGAGCTATATTTTTTACGATTTTTCATTAAGGATTATTGCTATTTGGCGAACACCTGCGTAAACCTCTGGGGCGAAAACAGGAGGCACTGTAAAATGTTCATAATGGAGGGGGGGACTTTCAAGCATGAAACCTTACACTGAATCAGTAATTGGAACGTCAGGTGAAAAAGTTGTTGTTGTGATGGTTGAAAAAAAAAGTAATAATGACTAAAAATGGCACCAACTATCATATTAAAAGCAGGTATTTGTGCTAAAATATTTTATTTATTTATTCTCTTACTGGATTAAAGGATATGATCTTATATGGTTTGTGGTAGTTTTGCGATGAAACAAAGTTTGAAATTGAAAAATATAGGATTAAAAACTTCTTTTTTAGTTATAAAATTTTTTTGCGACTTTATTTCACAGTATTGAATTTATAGGAATATAATATGAAATTAAATGAATGAGGAACATGAAATGGAACAAAACTAAATCTCATCTCAACACTTGCATAGCTTAGACTTAAAAAGTCTGAAAACGTCACTGTCATCCTTGAGTCTAAACATATCCATTCAGAACATTGGCAACTCAATAATAAAATGCCAAATAACCCAAGAGTGGACATAAAAATACAAATATGGGATCTGTGTAGCCGTCTTCTTTAACCACGTTTCTCTTAAAGATTAGAGCAATCTTTGCTTCAAGAATCTGTCATTTTTTTGTTTCCTTAGCTCTTAAAAGTAAGGAAAACGAGACTTAAAAAGGCTTTTTCGTCAAACAACCATGAAAATGGAAAGTGTTTTCTTTGTATGCAAGTTTTAAAAAAAAATGACACCTAGTGGTTTTAAAATTAGCTTTACTTGTTATTGAATGTTTCGACAGGTAAAATATTAAGCACATCTTATATTTTATAGTTTTGTGTTTTAACCTTATGATCTTTAGGTATTTGAATTATTGTTTGGGTTTACTAAGGATCAAAAGTTTCATGTATATATTTTTTAAAAGTAGATTTTACTTTTAGACAAAAACTATTTTCTTTGATGGTTGTGAAAGGCATTATGGTATATCCATCAAATTCGATACTTTCTAATAATAAAAACATAAATATTTTAGCTAATCTTCAAGTTTTACGTTTAGCTGGACTATTGTGTATATTTTTTGTGTTCATTTTTATGTTTATAATAGGTAAATATATTTTAACTTATTATTTTGATAGCTGTAGAATTTTATTCCACTTTTTCCCAAATTTTAAGATTATATTCTTGTTTTTTTTGTTAAGTATGTAAAATTAACTTACAATAAAGATAGAAGGCTCCTATCAACTTATTTGAACTTTTAATGCATTTTTTCAAGTTATAATTTTTGTGGTGTCCAAAAATTTTTTTCATAATATCTCAATGTGTTATTAAAATTATGAATAAAAAACCCAGTGTTTGGTTTATTCACTATGTTTCCAGGAGTTGTTCAAAAATTTAATGCCCTATCTACACTAATAATATCAGGTAACATAACATAACAGAATAAGCATGTAAAAAGTAAATATTTTAAACACACTCTTCTAATCTTTATTGTCGCTAACCCAGTAATAACAGAATACCGAAGGTGGGAGTAACTCCAAGTTAATGTCAAAATTCGGGATAAATATTAAAAGCTTAGTTGTGTTTCCTCAGTAGCATAATTATTGTTTAAATTTTTGGACTATTGAGGAGTTTAGGACTATGACTACGACATGATAACAACAGATCAATACATATTTATTGTAGTAAGAAAATCACATCACTCAATTCTACACTGCTATAAGCAACTTCAATTCATTTTCCAGTGATCCAGTCAGCAGTTAATCAAGTGGTAAAATATTACAAAATCATAACAATCTTTCAAATTGCTTGAGCTCCACATAATATGAGTTTTTCCTAGGTCTTGTAGGCACGCTAGAACAATTTGGAATCAAGTTCGTTGTTCGCAACTGAGATTGGATGATACATCACAAGAAAAAGAATGGGTACAAAAATTACCCATGCCCTGAATGCATATCAAAGAGAGATCCCATTCTGTATGGAGAGAATTCCATTCTACCCAGAGAAACCACCATTATTCTGATATGCATTCCTTTCTAGGAAGAAAGATCACCTTACACCTTGATAATCATCCCACCAGGTGCAAACTGGCCAGAGGAACAATGCGCCTTCCGAGAAGAGAGAAACGGCACCTACAACAGGTAATTACATACTTTCTCCAACCATCGTGGTTGTCAACATTGGCGACCTTGGATCTGCCTCTCCAAGGGAAGGGTTCTTCAGAAGAAAGTTTTCGGTTTTGTTATGTGTGTATTGAAGACCGACCTTGAAGCGAATATTAGAGTTGTGGATGATAGTTTAACGTGAAACAATTACATTAGGTTTGGGGAGAGTGTGGAAAGTAATGACTGTAAATGTGGGATCGGTGAGTTCTATTCATGGTTAGTTAAAAGTATCTGATTGTAAGTACCGTAAAATTGGGTAACTTTGTCCCAAATTGAGTGGTTTTTTTTCACATTAAAGGCATTTAAAAGTTTTTAACTAAAACAAATTTAACAAGGTCAGTGGTTTATATTATTTTTAACATGTTCAACTGCAATATAAACACTTTTCAAAGTGTGGATTTAAGTTTGAAATATTTATAAAATATTTTTGAAATTTTAGCCAAAGTTACCAAAGGTACCAAAGTTACTTTGAATTGGGGTAACTTTGGCCCAGACCTCAAAACCAAAACGTTAAGGCGTCGAGTTAGTTTTGGCCAGTGATATACTATTGAAATGTGTCGCTAAATTATCTATCAATAATAATAATCTATTGCAAGTTCATTTCAAGCTACACTTATAAGAAAATCAATGAATAAAAATGTTTTCTTACGCAAAGCTGGTTTCATTTACGAATTACCTAAGGAAATTTTTAAAGAAAAGACAAAGATGAACAGAACAGTAAGCAGTATTTTAACACCCTTACTGGTATATATTTTGAGGAATTGATTGTCTCAATTGAAAAGAAAATTCCACTTTTGGAACAAAAACTGATATTTCTTTGAAAACCATTGATTTCACAATAATGATACTATCTACATCATACAATCTTTAAAGTTTATTTACTTATAATTTAAATACCATTAATAATGAAAAGTCTACCAAAAAAAGTCATTTCCATTACTTCTCCTTCCGTGTGGCATCGATAACAACAGGAAAATCTAGGAAGCTTCTTTGAATTCAAGGCTGAATCAAATCCAGCAACAGAAAAAAAAAACACAAAAGAAATATATGATAAAACCAAGCATGATCAACCATGAGAGCGAGGTGCCTCATGGAGCATGAAAAGACTTAAGATAGCGACAAAACAGGTGACGAAATACTGAAGTGTCTCCAAAGAATGCTACCGGGTGCCGTCTACATACCGTACTCAGTAAACCGAGAGAATGGAATATCAGGTATATCTGTGATGATACGTAGGGATTAGAGCATGAGAATGGTTCTTGAACTGTGAGTGATTTGTTATGATATCAACTTTGAAGGCACATTTCACCTTTCTTTGGCCAATTTTATTTCCAAATACAGTATAAAATAATCACGATATCTCAAACCCTCCATCGAGTTTCTCACGGGATGGAAAGAGTTCGGGAGAAATCACGTTTTGAAAAAATAAGTTAAAATTAGTTTAATTATTGTTATTAAAAGTACATAGTTTTGTTTCGTTTAATTAGAAAGGCTTATCAAAAGGTTAATTTTATACTGCTTTTTACCGTCACAATTTACATAGTTGGAAGGTAAAAACAAAATGTTCTTTTCTTACTGAGAAATTCTTAGTGAGTGATTGTGTTTCTTGTGTTTGTATTTCAACTAATTTTTTTAGAGTGTCATCAGTTTATGTAGTACGCTGTGGACATGTTTTTTCTGTCTATGGAAGACGCCTTTTTAATCTTTACTCATACAACAACGTTTTAATCTACGCATTTCACTTGTAAAACTATCAAACTATACGTTGTAAAAATTACGAGAGATATGGCGCAACGTGTTTCTCGGACTAGGTTGATCCATTGACAGGTTGAATAACGCTTTTACATAAAAATATTTAGGAGAAATATTTGTTTTTGAAAATTTGATGCAGTTGAGAAAAATATTTCTTATGTACCGCTGAGACGTTATGAATTAAAACGTCAGACCTGTGCCGGTCTATTGTTCTATAAAACGGAGAGTTAATTTAAAAGTAAGTAAACAATTTTGTGGTGGACAGCTTTAAAAAAAAAGGCAACAATATAACAGAATATCAAGTGAATACTGAATTCCCTAATTGCCACGATTTCGAAGAAACGGAATTTTTAGAATTAGAGAGAGAAAGAGGGTTTAACTTTAAATTCTGAATGAACATTGATAGTTTGTTAAAATTTAAAAGTCAAGAGTTCTAACTAAACATTTATAATTAAACAACTGAGTCTTGAGATAGCATCAAACTTTAACACCACTGAGTTATTATGTGAGATTGTGAGATGTTAGAAAGAGATGTTCTCACTTATTCAAAACAGCGCTCTTTCTATGTGAGACTAGTAAAGTTAAATACCAGGAAATACTCTTTGAGCTGAAGAAACAAAATTAAAATTTTACTTAAAGAAAGTCATTCAATAAAATAAACGGATCACGTTAAAAGAAAAAAAGAGCGAGTGTTTCCAAGAATTTGTTGAGTTTTCTTCCTTTTATAGAAAGGTAATGCTCCGTTGGTTTAGAATACGATGGTTGGTTACTTGAAAAGAAGCGTCAAACAAACCCGCTGGCCGTAAACTATGGTTCTTAATGATATACACAAAAATTCCCTTTAAACTTAAAATTCTGAAGGAACATTTTCTTAGAAACCTTCAAACACATAAGATGCTGAAAAGACTTCGTCAGGTTAGAAATTGACTGACTAACCAAGTACAAACATAAACATCCAGAAAAAACTTTGATGTTACGCACAACACGAAATTCTGCTGAATGAGTTTTTATGTTTTCCAAGAAGAGGGTTTGAGAACATGATTGCTTTTGGGGCATCGTTCGGTTATTCTGATGGTAAAATATTTGAAAACAATCCTTGTAGAACATAATATAGTATAACAGGAGGAAAAGAGATTTTGCACGATACACAGATAAGATACTTTCATAGAAAGGGAGTGCTCTTAGAAGAAAAACCGCAAAGGATGGTAAATGATGTTCGTACGAAGAATCCCGGGCCTCCAGGTGAATAATAACTGCAACCTTATCTTTTCTTAGAAATTTGTATTGTAGACCAATGGGATTTTCTTCGAGGGTTTTTAATTGAGGAGATACATTTCTCCTTTTCTCTCCTGATTCATTTAAAGTTGTTGCTGAAATTTTGTAATGTAGTTTTACGTATCTCTCTATTCTAAAATAGGCTTCGGTGAACGGTTTCCAGGTAAAAACTTTTTAATTACTGATCCGTATAACACATTTTTGGTATCAAACTATTCTCGATTATTTTGAGGCTATGCAAAACACCATTAGAATTTCAAAACAAAATTATCTATTTTAAAATATTTCCATATTTTTAGATTACGGATAAGGTCGCAGTTACAAAGCAAGTACAGTCAAACAACTTATTTTGTGACCAGATTCATGGGTGTACATTCAACGTCCAGAATGTTGATAACCAATCGTTGTAATAAATAGACGTGCTGGATATTTTTTAAGGAAAACATTTCGATTAAATTATTAATAAGTTAGAGTTCATAAATATTCAAACTTTTAGTGTTATTCATGGAGATGACGTATGTTTGGAAATGCGGTTGACGTTTCTTCTGTTAATTGTGTTTATTGTTTTATAAAGTGAGTTAAGTTCAGTTGAGCTGGATTTTGTGAGGAAGCAATCCAAAGGGTCCTGCGTAAGCAGTTTACGGGGGTTGGTGAGCGTTAGCGAGCAGGGGGCGGTAGCTCTGTTGAAAATATATATTTTGTTTAAGTAATGCTGAACAAATATGACGTATGTTTTATACGTGATCCTTTTCCACCTATTTTATTCAATTAGTTATTATTTCTCGTACTGTAATGAACAGACTATTTAAAACTCAAATTGATTTTTTGTCCCAAAATATCAATTTAAATCTCTATTATCTGCAGAGCTGTTCTAGGGTGTATTAGGCGTTCCCCAAATGAACCTATGTCGATTGCATTACCGAAACTAAATCCACTAATAAACTGTCTCAAGTCATTTGAATAGAGTTGGGATTAACCCACCCAATATGAAAGTGTCGGTAACCCTTTATTTTTTTTAATCATTTTTATCTCTTTCAGCCCACCCCCACTCATCTCCTCAGTTTTCGCTATGAATTATGAAATATTAATACATTCAACACTCCTTCGCCACAGGTGGTTGTCCATTACAATACCCAGGATCCCCTCGCCGAAATCCAAAACGATCGCTAGAAATCCGTCTTCATTCGTTCTCCATTCACGAATAATCCCGTGAATAATCGAAAGGGCATTCAAATGAGAGAATTCCACTCACTACGAATTGGACAAATTGTCTCATTTTCGCAGAACCATATAAGGGCGGGTTTACACGCAGCAACTTGAGCGACGCGACTGGGAAGACAAGGCGGGGACATCCCTATAAATGCTGACGTCGTTACTTACGTCACAGCCCCATAAACCAACGGAAACACCATATTCGAATTTGATGAGGAAAGCGGTAGGAAATTCGGACCATTTTCCTCTCGACGTCCCATCGCGTCGCTAGAATCGCTGCTTGTAAACCCGCCCTATAGGGTGGAGCTCGGTTCCTGTGCAATGCGAAACTCGCAAATAACTTTTTGATGACAACCGGCGATCCATCTTCTCTTGCATTGGTTCTGCAGGTATACCGTCATGTGGTGCTAGTTTCAGCTGGAAGAAAATGGCGTCTAATTTTTGGGTATGATATTTTCTCGAATTTTTTATTCATGAGATACCTGCAGGGTCCTTTGAATAGTACTCCTGAAATATGAACTGAAAAAAAGGCAGAGAGGTGAATGGTAATAGACATCTGAGGAATCCGAAATCTACCAATCTGGAATAGATTTTTTAAAAATAATGTAAAATTTTCGATATTTTTAAGGGTAAATTTTATTGATGCTTTCTCTGCAGCTACAATTTATCAGGTTATGTTGTGAAGAAAATAATTTTTTTATAGAACAAGGAGTTTGCAAGTAAAACTAAACGAACACAAAACAGCTATATATGTAACAAGTTTTGTTTAGTTGAGTACAAGTATTAAGAAAATAGGTTATTTCAATAAATTTAACGGGATATCCTTTAACCTTCTTGACTTTCGATAAAACTCCTTGTATATCTTTGGAACATTAGTAGAATATCACTGATAAAAATACTGCATACAAAGATGTCAAAAAATACAAAAATTCAATAAATATTTAAGTAAAATTACTACTTTGTTAATTTTTTAATGAGTCATTTGGTGTGTGTTTCTATGTTATTGAAACATTCAAAATATTGTTTTAGTAGATTCACCCTAATCTGAAATTTAAATAGCTATGGATTTTTTGTTATTCCTGAGGACAAAAAAAGAATAAAATGTAGTTTATCACAAATTCAAATAAAAGTCAAATACGAGTAAATGAGTCTAGACAACAATTGAATACCATACATTCGTTAGCTTAGCGTTACAAATTTGATCCACTGTATGAAAGCTACATTTTGAGCTGACTCCGTTTAAAAGTTTTTTTTAAATGCACATGTAAAAAGGATGAATTTTATGTTTAATGCCTAAACAACATTTTTGAATATCCAAATTTCGGTTGATATATTGCCACGAGGTGCGATTCCAGTAGATCGGGATCGAGTTCTGTATGCCACAAGGTTCGATTCCAGTAGGTCGGGGTCGAGTTCTGAGACTAGGTGCCGTATGGAAGACGTACAGGGGTATTTGTGGAATCAGTGTTGGCATCGGAGAAAGTTGTATATAACTCCTATATAAGTTGTAGTTGTGTTTCGTTCCGGTTGGAGATTTGTAACAGTTCATGGTCTTGTAGTGTTTTTTAGATTGTTTACTAACTTTTAACTTTGCAATTATTTTAAATCTTAATAAATCCTTTTTAATGAAATAGACTTATTTATTGCTCTGTGACATTTGGTGGAAGCGCCGGGTAGCGGAGCAACGGAAGCCAGACAAAGTCTCCGTCAGCAGGGGCTGCCTCCACTTTTTGGACTCTTGCCGCCTCCTACAAGAAGAAAGCCTATGCCTCCCAAAATAGAGGTGGGAACCATGACATCGCCGTTCGTCGTCGCCTGCCAGGCACCCCGTGAGCCCTGCGTATATAATGCGGCACCGGGTGAGGATCCGGTGAAGTGGAGGAGAAACTACGAAAGAATCGCCAAGTGCAACGCATGGGACGAGATGATGTGCCTCGCGAACGTCAGCTTTTACCTCGGAAGTACCGCCCTGAAGTGGTTCGAGAATAACGAAGATTCATTTGGCTGTTGGAAAGACTTCGAGGATTCTTTCACTAAAACCTTTGGAATGGAGGACGACCTCAAACGAAAAGCCGAGGAGACACTTCGACGGAGAGCACAGCTTCCCAGTGAGTCTTCTGAATCTTACATACAAGATGTTTTGAGTCTATGTCGTGTCGTAAACCCATCCATGAACGACCTGGAAAAGATTGATCATCTGATGAAGGGTATCTCTGAGGACTTTTACCGAATTTTGTTGATAAGGGACCTTAAGACGGTCTCGTCATTTATAGATCAGTGTCGAGATATCGAGGCCGGGCAGCGACGAAGGGTACAGCGGCGTTTTGAGAGATTGCCAAATGTCGCCCCCTTGTCCTCGCTAGAAGAGGAAAACATCAGCATGGCATCTTTGATCCGTAGAATTGTCCGTGAGGAGCTTCAAAGGATCTTACCTCAAGCTTCAAAATGTCAAGAGGAGGCCATGGTGGAGCCCATTCAGAGGAATATTAGGCAGAATTTTGCGCCTATAAGCCGTGACTTCCCATCAAAGGAACCAAGAGAAGTGAGGAATTTCGCACCTTCTAGAAACCCAGCCTGGGCCATGAGAGATACGGGCCATGACAGGGACTCTTATCCGTCACAGTCACCGAGGAAGACCGACCTTTGGCGCACCAGCCGAAACCTGCCGGTCTGTTTTTACTGTGGGCGGCCGGGACATGTAGTTAAGCATTGCCGAGATCGACAAAGGGACCAGTTGGCAGGTGGATACCGCTATGATGACTTCAGACGTGACCGCCGACCATCGGATTCTGATTCTTTGCAGGAAGTCGACCACAATGCAGGTAACGGACACTTTAGACCATACCGAGAGCGAACCCCTTCTCCCAGGCGCTACAACGCTCGTAGACAGTCGCTATCACCAGTTCGCCGTTCTAGTCCTTCGCCGTCTCGGAACCTTGAGGAAAACTAGCTCTGGCGCCCTGTGCTGGAGGTAGGGCCGCTGTAAATGAAAATCCTCCCAGCTGTTCTGCCGTCAAATTGAACGAAAATTATGTATGGGTGAGGGTTGGAAGATCGGCCATGGTGAGGGCTCTTGTCGATTCGGGAGCTGACTATTCGGTGGTATCCGAAGACCTCAGACGTAAATTGAAGAAACCTATGTTTAGTGAGCCTGGGCCGGTGCTTCGCACGGCGAATGGAAAAGTTGTGGTTCCTCTTGGTAGGTGTTCGTTGAGAATAGAGCTGGACGATAAGGCGAGTTTTTTTTGAATTTTTGGTATTTCCTAGTTGTAGCCATGAGATGATTCTCGGTTGGGATTTCTTCAAAGCCAGTGATGCCGTTATAGATTGTGGACGAGAGGAGATTACTTTGAACGAAATTTCGCCGCACGAGATGCCATCCCGTTGTACCGGCTTTCTGTGTTCCTTGGCGGACTATGTCGTGCCCGCACAGTCTATGTTGAGGGTCTCGGTTAGAAACAAATGTGTGGACCAGGGTGTTGCTGTGGTGTCTGCGAGGAGGGAGGTTGTGCTGGAAAGGGATTTATGGTTGCCGGCCTCAATAGTAGAAGTCTGTGACGGCTGCGCACAGCTTTGGATAACTAACTGCTCCGGCTCACCTCAGCTTATACCTACAGGAATGTGCATAGCTGAAATAACGCCATTAGAGGGTGACGACTTGTGGTCTCTTGACTTAAAACCAGAAGAAGACGGTAATCTGTGCCCTTTGGGTGGTGATCCCTGCCCTCCCGTCCCCGAAGAAGATCGTGCAAACTTGGAGGATGAATTGAGACGTCTTGTCAATACAGAACTTGCTGATGCTGAAAGGGAAAAATTGGTTGATCTATTAAAGACCTTTTCTGATGTTTTTGACCTGGGAAATAAACCCCTTCACACAACAAATGAGGTAAAACACAGAATCGACACGGGAAATAACGCTCCACTGAAGCATAGACCGTACAGGGTGTCCCTAGCTGAACGCCATATTATCCAGGAGGAGGTGGATAGAATGTTGGATATGGGAATCATCGAGCCGTCCGCTAGCCCTTGGTCTTCGCCTGTGGTTCTGGTTAAGAAAAAGAATGGCAAGTGGCGATTCTGCGTGGATTATAGACGACTAAACAAGATCACAAAGAAGGACGTGTACCCTCTTCCACGTATTGACGATGCACTTGATTGCCTTTCTGGAGCAAAGATATACTCCTCATTGGACATGAAATCCGGATACTGGCAGATATCAGTGGATGATCGGGACCGAGAAAAAACAGCTTTTATTACACCAGATGGCCTATATGAGTTCAAGGTAATGCCTTTCGGGCTTTGTAATGCACCGGCAACCTTCGAGAGGATGATGGACAGTCTTCTGAGGGGCCTTAAATGGAAGATCTGTTTGTGCTACTTGGACGACGTGATTGTCTATGCATCTACATTTGAGGAGCATATAAGCCGATTGGGGCAAGTTTTGGAGTGCATACGCAGCGCCCGACTCACCTTGAACTCGGAGAAATGTAGCTTCGGTAAAACCCAGTTGACAATTTTGGGACACTTAGTAAATAAGGATGGAATTAGCCCTGATCCCGAGAAGACCAAAGCAGTCATGGAATTCCCCATCCCTAAATCTCACACTGACATTAGAAGTTTTCTTGGATTATGCTCATACTACCGACGTTTTGTGAGGGGATTTGCGGATTTGGCAAGACCTTTAAACAAGCTTTTGAAGAAGGACGCTAAGTTTGAATGGCAAGAGGAACAACAAAGGGCGTTTGCTGAGTTACAGTCAGTGTTGACAAGCGCACCTGTTTTGGGATATTTCCATGCTGAATCAGACACTCAGATCCACACGGACGCTAGTGGATATGGTATAGGGGCAGTTTTAGTACAGGTTCAACGAAATGTAGAAAAGCCGATTGCTTACGCTTCTAGGACTTTATCCCCGGCGGAGTCTAATTATTCTACAACCGAAAAGGAATGCTTGGCAGTAGTATGGGCTATAACCAAATTTAGACCTTACATCTTTGGAAGAAAGTTTTCAGTGGTAACGGATCATCACTCGCTCTGCTGGCTTACGAGTTTAAAGGACCCTTCAGGACGATTGGCACGGTGGTCCCTGCGATTACAGGAATGCGACTTTGACGTTCATTTTAAAAATGGTCGGAAACACAAGGACGCTGACTGCCTGTCAAGAAACCCTTTACCAAATTCTGAATCAGATTCTTTGGAAGAGATCCCGTGTTTAGCCTCTTTTACATCATTCGAGAGGGAGCAGAGACAAGATCCAAAGCTGGAGGCTATCAGAAAAGATATAATTGAAAAAGGAGACGTCCAGGATTTTAAAATAATAGATAACGTTTTATATCGACGTAACTACGACCCTTATGGGAAAACCTGGCTGCTTGTAGTCCCTAGGGCTGTTCGGAGAGATGTCTTGAAGATCTTACACGACGCTCCCACAGCTGGGCATTTGGGGTTTGCTAAGACATACGACCGGGTAAGGCGCAAGTTCTACTGGCCCGGATTGTACCGAAGCGTCCGCCAGTATGTATCCCATTGCAGAGAATGTCAGCGTAGAAAATCCCCACCATTCCTCCCAGCTGGCCGACTGCAGCCGATTGAGCCTCCTCACACACCCTTCGAAAAAATAGGAATTGATTTGCTTGGTCGATTTCCCGTGACAAGAAATGATAATAAGTGGATACTGGTGTGTACTGATTATTTGACCAGATTTGCTGTCACTAGGGCTCTTCCTAATGCGGAGGCAACTGAAATATCGAGGTTTTTAGTCGAGGACGTTTTTTTAAAACATGGTTCTCCTCGTAGTATGGTTAGCGATCGAGGTCGATCTTTTCTGTCCAATTTGGTAACGGAGATCAACATCTTGTGTCAGACTAAACATTTGGTCACTACAGCGTATCACCCGCAGACGAACGGGCTAACAGAGCGGTTCAACAAGACTTTAGCGGATATGCTGTCTATGTATGTGGACGCTGAGCAGAGAAATTGGGATCAGGTTCTCCCCTTTGTCACGTTCGCATACAATACTGCTAAACAGGAGACGACTGGCTTTAGTCCATTCTTCCTGGTGCATGGTCGTGATGTGGAGACGCCCTTGGACGCAATCCTACCTTACCATCATGAGAGCGTACCATCTAATGAGTTCGTTAATGAGCTGGTGGCACGAGCGGAGGAGGCCAGGAATATCGCTCGACTACATATACAGCGGTCTCAGGTGTCGGACAAACGCAGGTATGACGAAAGGCATCGTCCGGTGTCTTACAGCCAGGGTGAACTGGTATGGGTATTTACCCCTATTCGTAAAGTGGGGAGATCAGAAAAACTCCTAAAACGGTACTTTGGACCTTACCGTGTCACGCGTCAACTTTCAGAGGTTACATATGAGGTGGAACCACAAGAAACAGAGGGTCGGAGGAAGAAGGCACGGGACATCGTGCACGTTCTGAGGATGAAGCCCTATAGAGACCCTGATCGACAGATGGAGGATGTCTTGGATTGTGATCCTCGGCAACAGCCCGTAGACGACGATTGCCTCAGGCCTCTGCCTGATGCCTCAGGGGGTTACACTGGACCTGTTACGCGGCGACAAGCAAGGATTCAGCGGGACGCCGAAGCTTCTTAAGGGGGAGGTAATGCCACGAGGTGCGATTCCAGTAGATCGGGATCGAGTTCTGTATGCCACAAGGTTCGATTCCAGTAGGTCGGGGTCGAGTTCTGAGACTAGGTGCCGTATGGAAGACGTACAGGGGTATTTGTGGAATCAGTGTTGGCATCGGAGAAAGTTGTATATAACTCCTATATAAGTTGTAGTTGTGTTTCGTTCCGGTTGGAGATTTGTAACAGTTCATGGTCTTGTAGTGTTTTTTAGATTGTTTACTAACTTTTAACTTTGCAATTATTTTAAATCTTAATAAATCCTTTTTAATGAAATAGACTTATTTATTGCTCTGTGACAATATTTTATATCTGTAATAACTGTCGAACGTAAATTTCTGTACGATAGAATAATAATTTAATTACGCTTAAACCAAAGTCGATCTTCTTTTTTTAAGGTACGCAATTTGAAGTACTTTTAAACAACCCATACTCCTTTTGCATGTAAAAATTAAGAAAATGGAGCCTGGAAATTGCTTAATTCCTATAAATTTAAGGCCGATTGATAATGAAAAAAAACACTAATTTAACTCAAAAACCTTTCCTTTTCATTTAAAAACAAGGTAATGAGAATATAATGTGATATTTTCTCTGTTTTACAACAATTTGACATTAAGATATTGAGTAAAACCATCTTAAATACTGTAAAAAACCCAACTAGTTTATGATTTGTTGAAAAGAACCATTTCCAAAGCAAACAATCCATCCAGAGACCAAACGTGCTCAGCTTACCAAAAACCATAACGAGCGACAAATTTTACCGGTTCTTGAGAAACTCCATAACTGCCTTTTTCCAACGCCTTCAAACGATGAACCCCCCAAAAAAGGCCTCAAATTCTACCTTAAATTCACCCCCGTCTTTCCAAAGAACGATAGCTTGTGCTATGATGAGCCCATTTCCCACTCCCTGTAATTGGCTCACCCCAGCCTGGCGTACGAGGAACCTGATTTATAGGTAATATATTTTGGATGGCGGACATTCATTGTGTGAGGCCACATTGTCGGGTTAGAAGAGGGATGATGTAGATTGGGTGGTATTTTTCCCTCGGAGCTGTATGAAAAAAGAGTAGAGTCCCATATGGCGTTTTTTTATATAATTGGACATATTGGGCTCTTGAGAATTCAAGAGCAGGGAGTCTGTAATTAAAAGGCTCTATTTAACAGCTGCTTATGGATAAATGGTAATATACTTTTTTGGGGACAGCTTTAGAAAGAGTCCTCCAGTCGCCATGTGTAACCACAGCTCCCACAGCAACATGCATTATCTTCATTTGAGCTGTGGGTAAACATCATGGCAACTGGGGGACTCTTTCTAAAGCTGTTCTAATTTTTTTTGGTGAATTAAAAGGTGGTTAGACATTTTCTATGTTCCCCAACACTACCGGTCAGATAATTCCTATAAATAATGACCTGTGTGTAACTTTATTATTAAGAATGCGGCTGATTAGGACGGATTTCGTGAGAGAATTTACGTATGTAATTATGAACTCAAGTTGAAACATCATCAAAGAGGCATCATCAACAAAATGCTATCTATCAATGCTTACTATCAATAAGAATAAAGATGGTTTGATTGATTGAATTTGCAAGCATGCAAAACACGCAGAGCTTTTTAAGTAGTACAATATTGTGAAAATTTTGAATAGTAATATTGTGTATGTTTGTTTGATTACATCAAATAAGTAGTCCTCGTCTACTCTTATACTACTTACTATTTATATGGTACATGATTTGGCATGGTTTCTGATTCATTTACTCGAGTTTTGCAATAACTCCCTTAATAAGATGAAAAAGAAACAATGTTAACTTTTCTGACGTATCTCCAAAACAATTGTACTTTTTAACGTTTTTATAAATTTTTTATGTGCAAATGAAACGTTATTTCTATTTTATCTTATTATTCAACTTTACACAGTGGATTTTAATCTTAAGATCTCCCTTGGTAAAAGGGAATGGAATTCGTCTATATAAAAAGTATTATTCACTAGAAAAAGTTACTGGTTACCATAAGAGAGAAAGAGTCGTGTGGGGAGTGAGGGAAAAATCCTCTCTTTTCTTTATTAATCAGAAAATGAAACAAAGCGAGCTGTCTCCATTCAACAAAACTCGACGGGAATTCCCCAAGAAACTCGCCTTCTCAAGCGACACCCCTTCCAAACATGATTTCGAAACCAATCGTAAATAAAAAAAATGATCTGTGCCAAAGAAAAAAAAATCCTCTCATCTTTGGTCTATTTGTTCTCCTTCTTCCCCATTACATTGTTGTCGTGCGACCTTTCCTTCTGTAAACGAAGCCCAGTCCTCTTGAACTTGGCAAAGAGAAAGGGTTACCTACCTGGACGGAGGGGGGGGGAACAAGAAGAGAGAACAAAGAGGTTTTTTACCTAAGATTTCTCTCTCGTCTGGTGTTTCCGCGACTTGAGTCAATCTTTGTTTTGTGCCAAAAGAGGTAAACGGCATGGTCAGAGATCCCTGTCTGTCTCTGTAAGTTTTCGTGGGTGGTTTCTCGCATGGTATGAGAGTTCAAGAGGAGGTTGTACTGGGGCAGATACGATCTCGTATGAACTTTTGTGTTAGGTTGATGTCACGCTGGTCGAGCTGTTCGGGAAAAGAAGAAGGTTCTCCACAATATCTGAAAATTTATTTAAGAATTTAGTTGAACGGTTCAACTTGAACCCAGTTCTAAGGTAGTCCATTTTAGTTTCTGTCTATTTGAAAATATTTTTAATATAATAGTGATTTGATTTTTTAAAACTTCAGTTTGTATTACATTAAAAAGAAATTAGAAAGAATAAAATGGTTTTGTGGTGTTATTTTGAAAAATTAAACGCTAATTTATTCTATTCTAATCAAGCAACATTATCTACTGGTTTTCTCAACTGGAAATAACGTTGATTGATACAGCGGGGCTATTTGATACACCGAAATTAAAACCCATTTTTTGAGTAGAAAAAATTACTTAATATTTAGATACTTTTTTTCTAAAAATAACCAAGAATGACTAATTTTTATGAAATCAAATAGAAAATAAATATAACTTCCTTTGATAGTGCCAAGGGAAATTATAAATTCATATCAAGAGTACACATGAAAAAACTTTACAGGTTTTTCAACCCACCTCTTATACATATGTTATCCTTTTACCCCCTTCGCTTTCTCCCTCGAATGTAGAGAGAGAATCACCAATCACGTCAGATTTAAAAAAAAGAATGACTTTGAAAGAAAAGAACCATCGTGCAACGCAGTCGGACAATCCCATGTAGTGCTGAATAATCCTCTTATAAAGATATATTCAACAAGCTCGGTTATAATTGACTTATCATGAATCCCTCAACTTTCCCAAAAACTTCCCTCTCATTTTCTTTTATACCTGGCAGACAGGTATGAATTTTCGAAGCCCCTAGACTTCACGCATCACGTATAGCAGCTTCGATAAGCAAGCCTTCACTCAAAGGCATCATCACGTACGATTCGGAATACCGGACCAGGCGATAAAGTCATAAGCTTATCGATGGTCGTGCCGGTTTTTCCCAGCTTCTGTTGCCCACACCGCCCGATTTGGCTCAGTGGGTGAACAAACCCCTGCTTTTGCTTTTGAACACGCCTGGACAATGAATTATTATACCATCACGATGCTGGGTTGATTGGTATTCAGACTGGTTGCTCATTCGGTGACATAAGACGCCTGAAATACACTGATAAATAACCGATATTCTCTGCGAAGTATTATTTGACGTATGAGTCGATGCGTGGATAAAGGATTCAGATAAATAATACAATGAGTTTCGATTGAAAAATGCATTAAAGTTATATAACAGTTTGAACATCTGTTATGATGTATTAACTGCATTATATTCTTGATACCATAATTGCACCGGAGCGCACCGGAGCGGAGCTCCGGTACTTCTTGGTTTTCAGTAATTATTTAGTGATATTTATTTATTAAACAATAAATATTTTTAATGCTGAAATAGTAGCGCTCCGGTACTTCTTTGGTTAGAATTTAAGCCCTGATACCATGTTAATTAAAAAACAAATAGTTTCTGGTTGTGGCAGTTGCTATAGAAACAAGACCGGTTCATTTTAAATAGGGATAAACCATACTAATATATGGCGGGTATTAAAGCCGACAGAGGATTATTGGCAGAATTTTTGGTGATCACAAGCACTGTCTTCTTCTCGAATTGATGCAGTTGTACGCATATGTTAGAAGCTGAGATTAGTGAACTGTTAAAATAATAAACAAAGTGAACCAGTGATTCAATGCAACACTTTCCCCCGTTGAAAATGAGGAGATTCATGTTGCCTTGGCAACATAAATGTAAACGAGAGCTCAACTTGTGATAGACAAACAGTACTTATTAGATTGGACTAGACATAGACTTAGTCACATCTCTTTGGTGATACCTGGGGGTACTGCACTTCAGTAATGTAGTCGACACACCCTGTGTGTAATCTAATTTATTGAATTGCGTTTGCTTGATTAATCTTGTTTTTTAAGCATTTGCAAACACAATTTTTGTCTTTTTAACAAACCCTATTACAAATCTTTTCATCCTTTATATCTTATTACTGGCTATGTGAAGTACAATGTCCCTTTCATACTATGTGTACTTCGAATGATTACATTAAAGTCAAAGAGAATGAAGAGTTCTTTGAAATTTAATTGAAAGAATTCAAATGGTTTACAATGAAGTTAAAACAAGCAACTAGAAAACTTGAAAAACCAGTAAAACGCAAGTCTACAAAAGATATTTCAATGTTAGATTAGCACCACATAGAGTGCAGACTTCAAAAGTCTTACAGGATTACAGAGCAATCTACAAGATTTAAGATCCAGTTTTAAATCTAAATCTCTGTACTTAGAAGACAAACATCTCAGTTACATACATTGAATATCCTTAAACAAGTTCTTGAATAACATCTTGTAAGGTAAATGTAGCAGTAAATTATTAAAGGGAGCAATGATCTTATGAATGAATTGTATTACGAATCAAACAACGACCTTGGGTTTTCTAAATGGCCTAATTGTCTCGATCACGTATGTACCAGACATAATAATTCTAACGCATCAAGTTTTGTGAAGGTCGACCTGTGTTCAATTTAAAGCATCTCTGTCATTTCAACATGCTTTAACGAGAATAGCTATGTAACATTTAAGGAGAAAGGATGCTGTAATTTTCTTCCCTGGGGTACAAAATCAGGCTTATATCGTGTTTGAGAGAATATCCCAAGCTTTTAAAACTGTTTTTTAAGCGAAAGGTGAAAAAAAATGGGAAGAGAATGTTATTAGTCGTGATTTGAAAAAAAAGAAATACAAATTCTACACGTTGGTAGAAATTTTTACAGAAAAATTGTTTCATAAAAGTAACCTCCTATTTAACTGATCAAATTTTTCATAGTTTTTGGATTGTGAAACCTAAAATAAAAGTTGTGGATTCAGTAGACTCTTTGAGCAGAAAATATCAAACCAGTCTAATTTTTTAAAACTCTTCCCACCTGTTTTTTTAAATCCATAAGTTATGTATTGGTCTACAGATCATATCTTAACTCTCCCACTTCGCAGACTCTCGATTCCAATAATTTCTCCCTCAAAAATCGAAAGCAATTTATTGTTTTTCGAAGAACGAGAGCCCAGCCAAGGAACAAATCTTTGCGGCCGGTAGCCAGTCACGTGACTCCCCACCCCGTCCATTTGGCGAATGAGGAGCGGGCCACGAGGAAAGTGAAAGCGGCGGGACACGCTCTCAGCTCACAAGGCGATCGCCTGCTCACTGCTTCGTTGCCTTGGAAACAGACATGCCGGCCGCCTGACGAGGTGAGTGCGCTACACATTATTAACTCCGACTTTAACTTAAAAATTTAAATTTAAATCTGCTTTGGAATGGAGAATATTAGGCTTAATCAAGCATGAGTCGTTCGTTTTGAAAGCTTTTTCCCCCATTTTGGATTTAAAAAAAATTATTTATTGAAGTATTTTGATATTTTTTGAGCGGAAAGAAAAGCTTTGTAAAAGGTACAGGTATTGAAAATTGAGGTAAAAGAAATTGATCTTATAGATTGTGGATTATTTTAAAAATTTATAAGATATGAAAATTTACATCATGTTTATCATTTATCCTGATAATTCTAAAATGTTCGTAAAGCAATTAAATTGAAATATATTTTTTGAAATTTCAAACTGTATGCAGTTATTTCCATGGAGGATTTTTTTTTTGAGGATTTAAAAGACTTACGATTAGTTGAAAATTTAATTTAAAAGTAATACAGTTAAAATATTGAAATAAACTTTAAAATTTAAATATTACAAAGAGTCTTCATAGAAATTAAGAGGCTGAAATACTAGAAGAACAATTCAGTTAAATAAATTTCCTCGACAGAGATAGTTTTAAAAATTTTCAATTTGTTATGAATAATTTTTTTTCAATTTAGTTAAATTTAGTTGTAGATTCTATTGAAATTTTGAAATGTTTTCAAAAAGTTTGGCTTTTGAGTATTTGAGTACAATGTAAACTTCAAAAGTTCAGATTGATGTATTTTTATGAAGTGTTAACTACAATTTGAACTCTCCTTACTTAATGAAACGATATTAATAGTGATTAATTTTTAAATTTTAATGGATTTCTTGCTGATTGTGTGATAAACTGTTTTAAAAATCAAACTAACTAAAAATATATGTAACTTTCCCACAAAAAAAAAAAATTGGTTTGAACTAAATAGTTCATATCGATGTATACTTAAATATAGCTTTTTATGAAACCAATTTATACCTATGTACTACAATACCTTTTCAGTATGTTTTAACTAAGCCATTTTGTAAAAAGAAGTAAAATTAATTTTCCAACAACTCTTCATATAAAATGTCGACTATCTTTCTTGCTACCTAAAATATTCAAATCCAAAAATTAATAAATAGGGTTTTATTTTACACCCATAATATGAAGAAATCAGTGTATTTGCCGTGATCCAAATTAAATCATTCTAACACGCAATAAATGCTTGTGAATGGAAAAAGGTTTCGTGAGTAGTTGTATCGCAAGCAAATAAGTGTTGGTCATAAAGAGTACCTCCAACCGGGAGCAACCACAGCTTAATGAGGAGAATGACGTAACAGTCACGAGATGCTGTCAGCACCCCCTGGCTACAACCAAACGAGGTTCGATTTTTTACAAGACGCGATGGTAAATAATTGTTAAGTGAATAGGTCTTAAAGACGGTAATGTTACCTTTGGGATTCTAGTTAAAACAAAAATATTTTGGTAGGTGAGTGTTTGTTGCAAAGATTCTTATTATAATAAACAAAGGAATATTTTCTTTACTTATAAATAGGCCTTCGGTTGATATTGCATAGAATATTTCTAATATTTGTTTTAAAAAATGAATGGATTAATTGTAGTTAATGTTGAGAGAAGTTCACCTTGGATACCCTAATGTATCTCTAGTAGGATATTAATGGAACAAATGTATCGTAATATCACCACGCCAAAAACACAAATGTGCTATTCAGTGTTATTCCTAGGATTTTTTTGGAGGAGTAAAAATACTCCTTGACCTTTTTAGGAGGAGTGAAATACGGAAATAGCATGAACAACATATACCAGAGACATGAAAACCTCAATCAAACTCCCTCCCTAGGTATCAGAACAATAAATTTAAACAAAAATTACTATGGCTGTATGAAAACACAATTAAAAAGTATGATAATTAGGGTGCTGTGGTTTTTGGCAATTGGCTTTGGCCAGAAGTCGGGCAAAAATGTCTCCGCTGAGATCAGTTGGTGTTTTGAGTAAGAAAATATCTTTTTTTTTATTTCGGTGGGGCACGCGGTGCATTTTTTAAAGCTAAACCTTTGTGAAAAATTCAAAGAGTGAAAATACTCCTGGCTAGTTTTTTAAAGAGTATTTCCGATTTTCAAGGAATGAAATACTATCTCAGAGGAGTTAAAAATATCTCTGGTGCTATTCTTATATACATAGCAGGTTCGTGTTTTTGACGGGGTGGTAACGATATGGTCGAACTTCTAAGCATGAAAATTTTCCACCTTTTAACTCAAGTTGAATGTATTTCATCAGACACCACGCGGCTAACTCTGTGTGGTCTTTTAAAATTTTCTTTCTTCACAAAATCCAAGATTATGTTTAATACTTTGTAAGAGTTGGAATTTTTCCTTAAAAAATGTGCTGTAATCCTGAAAACAATATTTCAACACGTTGAAAGAGAAAATAATTGTTTTTTTTTTAAATAATATTTTGTAAAATTTCGGCTTTAATTTCTATTCTCATACTTTTCTGTGGGACCAACTTGTCTCTTATAGTTGGAATTTTTCTCAGAATGTAGGGTAGACTTCCATGGTTGTTTAATATGTTTTACGAGAAGAGGGATTTTTTGTAAATACATTATTTGTTTATTTAAATAAAAGAGTAAAAAATGGTATTATTAAATATTAAGTGATTTTTAAATATGTAGCGTAATTGGTAGGTACTTGTAATAACCTTTTTGCGTTACGGCACAATGTTCTGTCGTTTCTATAAGAGCAGAGTATCACTGTTAATATAATTCAATTCCACTCGAGGTAGATATAAAGCTTCAGAAAAATTCAGTGATCTGAATTTTTAGTTTCTTTCCCCCTATTGTAAAACAAATTTATTTAGTTTTCAATGAAAAACTATAATATACGAGTTACTTATTACTAGATACTCGTACTTTTCCGTCATCCTATGCATTTTCCGCTTATCAGAGGTTTTCAATTCTTTTATATCGATTAAGAGAGTATATATGTCGAGTTCTCTAAAGTTTTCTATCTAATTCCATACATTTTTGATGCTCAAACATTTTTTTTTCTCGTAAAAAAATCGACATTAATTATATTCTGCTGTAAACCTGATGAAAGATCACAACTTTTATAAAAAAAATACTTCAACTTTTCTTGATTTAAAAAAATAAACATTTAAATTTAACCTTCGAAACTAGCTTGTATCATAAGCATAAAAACATTGATGGACCTTATCATAAGATGACCAGACCAAAAACATCGAAATAGACAGACGTTCTTCCTGGACTGGACATCTCTCTCATCAGACTCTCTCCTAGACGGCACAAAAACAAACTTCCAGATTCTTCTGCCACCGCATTTAACTCGAAGGGTATTTATTCCGTCCAATAATGCACACACTACTTAATAGCCACCAACCGACCGTTTCATCCCTTTTTAAAATGCAGGAATGCGGCTGAGCGCGCGGTTGTTAGTTTCATTAGTGTCCGCGACCACAACATTTCTGGATGTCCAACTCACCAATGTGGAACGGCGCGGTGTCAAGCCGAGGAATCAATTAGAATTCATCTCAAGGCCTCTCCGCCGAAGAAAAACTATGTTAAGAAATATTTGGAGACAGGTCATTCTCTCGATGGGTTCCCCTTTCCTACTAGAGGATACCGGTTTGGGCCTTAATAGTTCCAAATTGACTCCTTAATAGAGGGATATTTTCACATGGTTAACATCGCCGAGAAAAGAATTTTCGGAAGGGAGAAACAGAACAAAATTTAAAGAGGAGAAATGCCAGGGCCTGCTTGGAAAATTTTTCGTTCGCATGTAATTGGCACTTTGATTCCCCTTTTTTCCCGAGTTCCCCAGGTAGCGTTCCTTCAAGGGCAGCTACTTTGCATAATTGAGTCTTGTTTTAGTTTTGGCGTCGGATGCGTCGACCTTTTTTAGCCGAGAGTTGCGTCAGAACCTCCTTTTCTTCGAGAGCCGTTTCATTGAGGGTTTTAATTGCCATTTCGTACGCTTGCCGTCAAGCTATCAAGTTGCAGGTGTTCTGCTTAATGATTTATTTTTCTTGCTGTGCCTTTTCGGTCGAGAAGATTCAATAAGAGCCTAATTCTTTGTGGGGTGTATCTGGGATTTTTGTTCCAGAGACCCTCAGACACACTGGTTGATGTCTGTGTCTTGCTGCCTGTCACTTTTGCCGGCTTTACTATTGTCTGGTTCTCAACTGTTCATAGTGCTTTTTTTTCGAAAACGAACGTAATTAAGTCACGATCCTTCCCCTGTTTGATCCTTTCAACACTTTCTTTTGCCTATGCTTTTCAATGCGAATGCTTCTCGGCGCTTTCAATTTCGAATGAGTTATTTAACGTGATGAACGGGAAATTTCTAAGTGAAGATGAAATCTTTTAACCACTGGTTTGATAATTCTAATAATAATACTCATCATTTCATGAATATTATAATACCAGCCGAATTAAGAACCGTACAAACTATACATTTAATCTTTACACAAACTACTTTGATCATGGAAAACGTTTGAGCATAAGTTACAAAACTTCAGTACCAAATTTTCTTCTCAAAGAGAAGTTAATTGATGAGATACAATCTTAAGAAATTAAGTTTAAAAAAATAATTAATACTTTTTATAAATAGTGGAAAAGGATAGGTTATAACTAATTTAATAGAACAACTTCAAAAATTTTATTCTGCACGAAAGAAATTGGATAATTATTGACAATCAATCATAAGTAAAACAATATAAAACAACAGATAAAGAAATATTAATTTTAAATAGCCTCTACTTTTATTCAAAATTCAGATCAAACCTAAAACCCTTTGTAAATCTAAGTTGTGCATTTTTATTACAAATCCTTTTATGATTGCCTAACAATAGTGTGTTTGTTTCATCACACAACTGTAGTGTCCAGGCTGAGTTGTATGGTTGTATGCGTTTGATACTCTTGCTTTCAACCCAGAATCAAAACATAAGTAAACTCCACCTTTCGTCATGAAGTCTTTGAACCGTATCTAATATGCGGTAGAAATCGACTTCGGTCCCCGCTTTATTGTCCGAAAGATGTAGTTAGGAGAAGGCGAAAGTTGAATTCGGAGGAAAAATGATTCCACAAATTGACACTGTGTGTATTCATGTGTAAGGTTGAAGCCTCACTTTTTTTGGATTGTTTATGAACTGGTCTGTGGAAAGATGGAAAAGTAAAGAATTTTTCCCTTTAAGTAAATACTAATAAGAGAAAATGTAGGGATGGTCTGACAAATATTTTTGATCAGAAGATATTCAAACTAATCATTATTATCGTTTTATACTACTGGTAAAACAATACCAAAAATATACAGGTAGTACTGAGTAAAAATCTTTTTTTTTATTATTCAGAAATGAAACCAACACATAGTTTTAAATTCATACTTTCATTGATAAATAAACAATCATAAAAATATTTAAAAAAGTAATAGAAATACTTTTATTCCAGCAATAAAAAAATATACTATTTCGAAAAATAACTTACAATCATAAGTTCAGTTTAGAAAAGGTGTGGAGATAAAATAATGAGTTTCCTTTAAAATAAATACCTTTAAATAAAAATTTAATTTTTTTAAAGGTGGGCCTATTGTATTTTAAAAAGGAATATAATTCTAATATTGACACTTTCCGAGGATAGAATATTTTTTCATCGCTACAGTGAAACCTTCGTAACAACAGATAAATAATGAGAAGCAATATGGTATCATAACATTTTCCCAAAATTCTTGAAAACAAATTATGTATAAATAGAAGCTAAGAAAATTTCCTCTCTCCTCTTTTGATGATTGGAAATTTTATTATTTTGATGATTGGAACATTTTATTATACTTTCTTTAAGGACGATGCATACTGCTACCAATAAATTGTTTTTGAAAATTAACATGTGTGGGTGCATCGCATACAGATTTTCTATTCAAGTAGAAATGAGACTAAAAATGATATCAGAAGTAACAATGAATAACTTAAATGGTTTCAAATGCTTTGAATTCATTGGGGCCACATTCCTGAACCCATACAACAATAGCCCTCCTCCAATATCCACTGTGAGTTAGTTTTAAATGACTTTCTGCACCACGTTTGAGCTTTCACACACCATATTTCAGTTCGCCATACTCGGAATGTATACTAATTTCAAGAGCACACCTGTTTACGAAACCGATCCAGCAACCTGAGATCGCAATTCGCTACAAATAAGCCTGTTTTATTACTTCCTCATCAGTCGCAGGAGGATCCCTTTCATCGGAAAGAACGCGGAACACAGCGGTTAAATACGTCCCCGAAAGGAAACAAATGGTGTTAACAGTAAAAGTTGAAGCTCTATTTATTGCTCCGAGTTTTATTATTCCAATCCCAAAGAGGCAGTCTCGGGTTAAACTCAATGGTCGTGGGTTACGATTCTGAAGTAAGCTTAAGCAGCCTCTCCACAATGTATATCGAATCAGGGCCACTCCCTGTAGTAATGAACCTGTCTCGCAAACAGCAACAACGGTCTAATGGAGTCTGTTTTGAGACTTTTTTCTTTTTTTGTTTTGGAGACGTCTTTTATATCTGTCCTTTCTTTTAGAGAGCGGCGGGAAAACCGTTCTTTTTTTGGGGATTGGAACGCCTCCGACGACGGAGAGTTCTATTTGTTCCGATTGTTTTATTGCACTTCCATTTGGGTTATGGTCGAGGTTAAAGACGGATTTACGCAAATGCGAGGTGCGCACGGAGGTTGATGATCTTGAGAGACGGAAATGTGTAATGCAGTATGGGTGGCTTTAAAAAAAATTGATTGGTTGTGGAAATGGTTTGCATTTTATTCATAGGGTTTTAGGAGAGGATTAAATTTATGCATAGGATATCCCGAGTTAAATAGATGGGATGGTTCTAAATAAAGGATACGTATTCTTTTTATTTTAAATTCATTGAAAAATATTCGTTTTACATTTAATTTATATAATATTTTAATTTTTTAACTTCTGATGTAAAATACAATTGATCTTACTAAGCTACACTTTTTTTATTGAATGTTATTTATTCCGATTTGAAAGACAACCCCACCCCCGAATTTATGTTTTAAGATATTTTTGGACAAGGGAAGAACAAAGTTGAAAATTAAATTACATTACATATAATGTAATATTGCAATTTTGAACATAAAAGTCTTAAAAAATACTACAAATTTTGGTTTATTTTAAAAATAATTATTCCTCTATTTGAAAAAAAACCCACATTTATTTTACTTTACAATATAAATATGGGAAAAAACTATGACTCTATCGAGAAGTTTCCTTTCACAAATGATTCCTGATTTTTACGATATAACTGAGAGTTAAATATATTATTGAGTTGTGATATTGTGACTACTATCCGCAGAAGCTTAAGAAACAATATTAGACACGAGAGAATATCACGCGGAAGTCCACGGATTTCACACAACACGCAGGTTACTCGGAGATCAATTTCGCTTTAAATCTGGCGACAGGTCTTTGTTCTTCACGAAGAGTTGCTTTCTAAACCCTTAAATAGTCGAGAAAAATTTCCACGATTCATCATTTTGTGGGAGAAAAAGTCACACTTGAACGATCACCGAATAGTGCCGTGGAGTTTATTTCTCCTAAATCATTTATCCCTCACTTTCTTCGACTCAATAATAGCAGTTTGGGGCTCTTTTGTATGTTTTCATTGTTTCGAGTGATTTCACAAGAACTTTTATTTGATGATAGTAAATCTAAACATTTTAATTCGTGAATATGACAAAGGACTTAAAAGTAATAAATACGGGATATTGTGGTAATTTTTTTTCTAGAATTTATTTTTTGAAATGTTTACTTACCATTATCAGAACAGTCACAGTGATAACTCTAACTTACTGCAGTTTTATTTAATAACATGATACGAAAGTCTTAATTGATGAAAATTAATATTTTTATTAGCATCTTATCTAAATAAATATTAAAAAAAGAATATTCTTCTTTTGAAAATCCCACTAATTTTACAAGAACATCTTTCAAATAAACGAAACTAATCAAATTCAAATAAATTTTAAAACATATTCCATACTCGAATTTTGTCTCAAATTCTGTTCGTATTCTCTGTTAAACGCCAAGTTCCGGTTGTACAGAGTGTGCGAAAATATTTTCAAGAAAACGTTACGTCATGACTTCTTAATAAAAAAAAAAACGAAATTTGCAAAAGACTTTAGACTTCACGTATTTTCCAGTTCAATTTTATTTAAATTCTCCTCTAAAAAGGTAAAGCGAAAGAATGATACCCTCCTGACCTCCGTGGTACCCGAAAGAATGGAACCCAACCTCGCTTATCTCTTCCTCATCTCACATTCAGCCTAGGAATCCGTTTTACATGGAGAGAAAATCACGGGAACCTCTCTCTTCTGTGTGTTTTCCCCTCTCCAATGTGTTTTTTAGATGTTGATAACTCGACGCTATCTTAAGAGACCCAGCCTTACGAACTCAACAAAAGGTTCTTTATGCATTCTTCGTCTTGACTTGACCATCATTGACTCCTCCTCACAAAGTGTTGGGGGGGAATTTTCGCATTTTTTAAAAAATATAGTAAGTTTACGGAAGTTAACGTTTTTTGGTTGAAAAGGAAGGGTTTTATTTTCATTTTTCCTTGAGGTTCCATCTTTTTTCATTTGCTGCTAGGAAAGATGAGACATGACTGATCTTACAAGACTGAACTTGCTTGAAGAATCCTGTGAAACAACTTTTTGCCAGATAATTCACTGAAAAAATCTTCTAAGTAACAGATAAAACAATACATTATACAAAACTACACAACTTTATAAAGCACATAGCTATCAAAACTATTTGTGCTAAAGATGTGACATTATAGAAAAAATATATTTCAATTTTAATAGACTGAGAGATGCATCCGATTTAATACTAATAAGATACCTTTTTAACAGAGAAATTATTTCTTATTTGAAAGGTTTTGGTTTTTGGGAAAATATAGCTCATAATTAGTTAAGAGCAATGGTTACCGACCCTGATAAATCAATCAAAAACACTTTAAAGAAGTCAAAAATCTGAATTTAATACAATAAAAATTATATTGCTGTAAAAATCCATTCTATTTTCAAAGCTGCTTACTTACGTTTCATGTATCGAATATACACAGCTTATTCATTTTTTTAACAAAGATGATCATTATTTTCATGAAGTTTTTAAGAAGCAAAGTTTTACGAAACCTTGGGTAAGGATTAACATTTTTTTCTCCAATAAAATCTTTTCGTGGTTGAGCAAGAGAAAGTTTCGAAAACTGAAGGCATCAACATTAATTAACTGCAACCACGCACAATATGAAAAAGAGTTGTAACTCTCTTTGGTGTTGTAAAATTTTTTGAAATAGGAATTTTTCCTACCTTTAAAGTTTTTTTTCTTTTTAGTAAGTTCAAATAAAACCGCTTACTTTCACTAGGTGCTTTCAGCGTGTGTCATCAATAGTTTATTGATGAACCTTTCTTAAGGATTGGTGCGCTCGTGACTGCAGCATATCTTTTAATCCTATTACCTGCCTTTATTCATTCAGCTGTCTTGCTCATTGTCTTTTTTTTTGCTCTCGAAGGATTGGGAGGTCTTGCATCGGTTGAAGTAAAACTTTATGTTTGTTTTGAATTATTTATTCCACGCCGGAGAAGATTCTTTTTTTTTTTTGCTGCACCGAAAACAGATTAAATTCCCTGAGCTAGGTAAGAACTTTTTTTTAAAAAAAGGAAGAAAACATACGTTGAAGAAAATATACCTTGAAAGGAAAACTTCCTGAAATATTGCAACAAATATTCGAACTCTTTGGTTTGCTTCAGTCTTTTTAAATAGAGGAGATAAAGTTATAAAGCTTATAAAAGGGCAAAAACTTTCCTTCTTTTAAGCTTTCTGTTTAAGTTATTTTCTTATCTTCAAAAGGACTGATATGTTGCCGTGTACTAACTTAATAATTAATATACATATATAAGATAAGTTTTCAAGTTCGATAGTACAATACTACTGGGATCTAGCATAAAATATTATCTCAATGTTTTTAAGGTTAACATTTTTCTGAATTTCGAAGTTTATCCTATTTATTTGGAAAGCAGATGGATTATCCTATTTTATCAATTTAGAGGATCAATCCACACAAATGGGGGGGAGAGAAAAAATAGGGGGCACTAGGGACAGTAAGTAAGAGATCTACTATAGGCGCAGTAGTTAAAGTTATAGAAATACTGAACATTTGATACCATTTACTCTGATTAATAATTGCTATTGAACTACTTTCGGTAGCCAAGGGGAAGTTAAATCTTTTTATTTAGAACACACATAGTTAAAAAATATCTCTTGAAGTTTTCCAATTCCAGACAAAAGCCCCACTCATGTAGAAATTTTAAGCTGATAAGATTAAACATCGACGTAATTTGTGGATGTTCCCTTATATTCGTTACCTGATCTTCAGTCGAAGGTGAAAGTAATCGTTATCGAATACGGTTGGAGGTCAGTACTGAGAAAAAACCAGCAGAATAAGGAATCATTATTGGGGTGATAAGCTTTCATATATGTGAGAACCGTTACACGATGCTGCACCTCAGTCTTTCGTGGGGCAGATTTTTTTTTTTTTGTCCCTCACTTCGTAATCACCCTTTTCGTACTCGCCCTTCCCCATTTTCTTTATTTGCTCTTCCCTCTTTCATCAAAGCTGGCAAGAAAAATGAAGAATTCGTGCCAAAAAAGGGAGATTCGCGCCACTCAAAAATCGAGGTACCTTGACACCTTGCAATTAGGTGGCGGTTTAAATCGCTCATTATAATCGTCCTTCTTTTTTTTTTCATCGTTCGAATTTTCCCTCCTTTTGTTCTAGCTAAACTGTTGGTGGCCCGGTGTTTTTATTTTGCCACAAACATTTTCTTTGAGGCTGATGGGTTACGGAAAAATAACAGTTATCGAAGAGGGAGAAATTGATTTGGTCATGGGGGAAGGGAGAACGGCTCTCTTTTGAACCTCTCTCTCTACCTCCACGAAAAGTTTGTTCTGGGTTAGTGGGAAATGTTTTTACGCTTTTGTTCGATGAATAAGAAAAGAAACTCGGGAATATTTTATCAGACGGTCCAGGTTCATTAAGATTCAAACAGTCCTGCTGTTAGAACAAAAGGCGATTTCGAGAGGTGTGGGTATAATTTGGAGGGAATTGTTTGTAAGTCTGAATGCGCTGAAAGTGAGAAATAATGATGTGTTTTCGGTGAATGACGTAATGCAACGGTTTTAGAAATGAATTCTGTTGAAAATTTTATGGTAAAATGGATAGTTTTGAAGAATAGACTATCATCTTTTGTTTTTTAAGTTCAGTTTCCTTTGAATTCCGAAATTTCGGTGTTTTACTGTTTTTTCTTCTTTGAAATGCTTGATATTCGTGAAAATGCCAAATTTCAACCTTTGTTTAATAAATTTATGAAGACATATGGATTTGATATACAATTTGTGTCATACCTACAACTTTTTAGTTAGTCGGAATATGGTTACAAAATTTGTGGATAAAATGTTGCTTCATATGGTGCAATATATAGTATAGTTAGTAAATTTGCAAGTATTAAATATCCCCATCTAACCAAAATCCAACTGACTAAAAACTAGTAGGGCGAACAGTACATCACAATACCATGGATTTTTTAATAGCGTAACTTGAATAGCTCAATGAAAAATAAGCTTTTATGTAAAATATAAAATAATCACAAAATGCACATTGTAATACTGGTCGGTTGATTCTCTATTATATATGGCTAGATCTGTTTTTCTGATGCGAATTCTTTAATAATACCAGAATCCAGTTTCACACCTTATGGATTACACCAAAACTAATCCTTGATGCTTCAACGTTAATTAAGCTTTATCTAAGTGAAACGCTTCCAGACTGTAGGTTACGGATGTTTAACGCCGAATTTTCTACACGTAAATTATATACGTTCCCCTACCACAGGAATAAGAACCCTTTATTTCTCTCGACAAGCGCTGAGCATAATGCACAAATCCATCCAAGGTGAAGAAACCCCGCGTCAAATTCTTCAATGCGTAGCTCTACTAGAATATAAAAAAAAACTCTAGGAAGCAAAGCATCAATCTATGTGAGATCTCATGGTGAGGAGTTTTGAGTCGCCGATAATAAAAGAATGAGAGGTGGCCAAGCGCAAATAATTATGTGCATTTGGGAGCGCGAAACCTGTGATCTGCTCCCGAAAGGGTGAGGAAAGTATTGAAAAGAAGAGTGTGGAAGGTCGCTCTTGAAGGTATGGATTGTTGCCTTCTGATGAGTATAATAGCACAGTTACCGCGTTAAATATATTGACTGATGAAGAAGGGAAAAGGAAGTCCGAGATTGTTTTTATTATTAGTCGACTCCCATTATTGTGATCAATTCATATTGTGTGTGAATTTCATGGCAACGTATAAAGTAATGAAACAGGCTCTGCCTTGAATAAAATAAATAAAAAGGTTAGTTTTTTATAAAGTTAAATATTCTTAATTTCTAATCTTTTAAAGGTCACTTCTGTAGAAAATCTAATCATCATAAGAATAGAAGGATATTATTAAATTAGTATACCATTCTTTATTTAAAAAATGAAGTACGAATCATGCAAGTGGGTAACATTTACTATGTTTTACTTAACAACAAAAATTGTGAGGATCTTATTACATTTAAAAGGTTGTTCAAAATCAAAGAATGGATAAACTAATTTCAGTTTCCTTTTGATAATGAACAAAAAGGTAAAAAAACTTCTATAAAATTTAGATGAAGTAATTATGATGACATAAGCTTAATGCTCTCTATTTCTCTGATAAAATTAAACTTTCCTGAAAAAATTGACCGTATTGAAAATTTGAAAATCAGCTTTGTAGTTGAAAAATTAATATTAATTGTATTGCATTTTACTGTTTGATGTAGTGTTATTTGAAGGAATGTTAAAATTCAAACACTTCAGAAATGATAAAAATAAAGTAAAAATATCTAAAATGAATTGGCGAATGGCTTCAATATTTGCGTACATTTGATAGACCTACTAGAAAAATAATAAAAGTTTCAAGAGCTTAAACATTTAAAAAGTAAAGAATGATTATTTGTTTTAGAGACAAAATTTTTTTAGTTATTCAGAAGGTGTTACGAATAACATATAGCCACAAAGAATACTCTTTCATGAGAGGAAATCATGTATAATTTAGTTTCTGAAGAGCATCAAACATCATATCAGCGCGAAACTATTAGATATGTTTTAATCGCCTTGTCTACTTGTTTCGAAGTAGTATGGTGGAAAAAGGAATCTACTCACATTTTTCTTTTTCCTTACCGTTCCGCGAAACATTTCTGCTAATGGAATGAGGTCTGAATTGAATTTAAAAAAAAATGACGGAGGTAAAAGTACCTGCGAAAGAGAGGGTTACGAAAATAAAAAGTAAGAAACCCGTCTGCGTAAGAGACGAATTGAAAAAAAAAGTTACCAGCAACGAATGAAAAAAAAAAACCTTGATTTACTGAGACAGTTTGAAGGACAGGCAAGCAAGGGTAGGTGGGGTTTTATATTTAAACGCAGCGAGGAGTCGCTTGAAAACTCGTTACAAAATAACCAGATTGAAAAGAAGCCTCAGTTATATGTCCTTTGAATTCACTTCCCTGACGAAATTTCGGGAGAACAAACAAGGAACCCCTGCAAGAAGAACAGTGTCAAAAATAAACAGTCCCGACCCCTCGGATGTCAATGGTCTTCCTTAAAGAGAGTCAAGGTTCATTCTATTGTGACTTGTGAACTCAAAGAAAGGAAGATTTACTCTCTCCTTTATACTATGCATCAACATCGTATTTCATTCATGCACTTGTAAACCATCCTTGACTTGTGATTTAACGTAATTTACTAACATGACTTTGATTCTCTTTACAATAATGCTACATAACAGTGAACGTAACAAAATGGAAGTCAAACTCTACAAAAGTATGAGTTTGGGTAATATTGATTAAAATAATGGGTAATTGGTGTTCTACGTTTTTAAAGAGCGTTATTTTAACATCTTAATGCTTGTATATATGTAGCGGACAATGTGATAAATACTCATTGATAAATGTCATTGAATTTATTACATTGCCCGCCTCACTTTGGGCATTATTGATAATGCCCGGTTTATCACTTTGTCCGT
Source organism: Tetragnatha montana (assembly GCA_963680715.1). NCBI lineage: Eukaryota > Metazoa > Arthropoda > Arachnida > Araneae > Tetragnathidae > Tetragnatha > Tetragnatha montana. The sequence continues at coordinate 50,029,006 of OY796675.1, forward strand.
AACACATATATTGTTCTCATGCTTGCATGTTTAGTTCTTTTTATCAATATCTACATTTTAATTAGAATGGGATAGTTAATTATACCTTTCTCATTTAAATTAAATAGGTTCTGCACGCTATAATGATATTCTATATTTCTGTCTTTAAATTTTCTTTACTTATGCATATAATGTGTGAATTTTACTTTAGAGTCACGAAATATGTAAGGCATTAATATTTTTAAAAACACCTTGAGGTTTGCTTCGATCATGCACAAAATATGAATCACTTAAACGTTTTAAAAAATAAAAGTGGACTCTTTATTTAGAGTAGAAAATAATATTTAATAGAAGATACGTAAGAATTTCATTACAATTCTGAACATGGAAATTGTTTTAACTAATTTCAACGCACGATTTAAAAGGAATATTTTAATTCTAAGTCATTATTTAAAGATCTTTTTAACTTCATTAAAAATATTCCGAAGGCAGCCACTTATACATAAGCCACTTATACAAGCCACTTATACATAAATTCCTGGTAGAGAGTACTGCACCTTTTGTTTGAAAGAAGAAAAACCTTTATGATAAAAACCTACTCTTTAAAACGATATTTGCATTGACATTTTTATATTGACATTTTTGAACTCTCTAAGAAAAAAAGTTAGTCAAGGTTTGCTAAAACCTTTAATTCGGAAATTATTGATTCAGGAGGGATACACTTGAATAAGGTTAGATTAGAGAAAATTATACGATTTTTATAATATACTCCTCTATTCTAAAGTGTTTTCCTTCCTTCAAGGGTAGGTGAAAATGTGTTCTCTCCTCTTAGATCCACCGAAGGTATCTTTATCAGACTTCATTGATTTTTTTTTTCAATAGACATAGATACGATGTGCAAAAAAAGAAGCCCATCCATAAAAGCCCACCAATCTAAACGTAAAGAAAGACTCGGTTAAATTAGCTTAAGAGACAAGAACATTAGACGTAAACTCTTTAATGAAGATTTACGTTATTCCTCGGATGAATTCAAATGCTAGAGGCCAATCAGAACTCCATCCATTCACCATTCACGTCTTTTTATTTGAAAGAGCCTACCACTCATGTCATTTGAGAGCTTATCTGAGGGCACCAAAAAAATCGAAAGGATATAAATTAAGCGATAAATTAGCTTTAGTCTTCGAGTTTCCGAATCTGGCTTTCTTATTTTAGGACGGAAAACGTATGGGGTTATGCAGATTTATGCTGCTTTGTTCACTGGGTGATCTTTTTTTTTATTTTGTCACATTTGATATTTGAATAATGTAATCGTTAATGTACCAGTTGTGTGACCTCCGAACGTGTAATTGTTAATCTCACCATGTACTGGATATGTAGGAAATTAGAATGGAACGATCTGTTATTTTTCTTTTACTCAATTGAGGTTGTTTTTTTGGTCGGATATTTTCTGCGTGGACACTAATGGAGGGAAAAGGATATCTTGTAACAAAGTTGCTGATGATGGTTTAAAACGACATTAAGATCAAAATTAATTTTAGTATTTTTGTACGGAGCTAAGTAGGAGTTTCCATTACAGTTTTTTTCAATGAATAAATACTATTGAATTTACTTGTTATGAATTATTACTTGTTGAATTGAATTTACTAAGTTAAAGAGAGTGATTCTGATATGAATATTAAGTATTTTAATATAAAGTAAAAAGAAAGTATATATAATGAGGCACCAAAAAACCCCTTTTATACATGGGCAAGAATAGGCTTTCTGGTTTCAAAATTTAGAATTTTATGACGAATATATAACTTAAATAGTTTAAATAACTTGACCTTAATTTCTGTCTCTAATTATTTTTAATGACAGCGTAAATACCCAATATATTGTTTACTACACTACATGGAAAAATAAAAGTGAATGTTGTTTTGAACCTTTTGAACTTCTATGAGATAAATATTTTGATTTATATTTTCTTAATCCCCATCTTGGCAATATCCCTAGTTGTATCAGAAAATAATGATCATCATTCGATAACGGTTAAAGATAAAACAAACTTCAGTCTAGGGACTTACCATGTTATGCTATATAGTGTAAAATAAATTTAATTCCGCTTTCGTTAAAAAGAACCAATTTAAACCAATACTTTGAGGTGTTTCCGAATTTAACCTGTTACTCGAAGATAACTTTTACTTTTTTGGTGTAGGTACCGCTTTACTGCGTACTTTATTTTTAACTTCCTCCATTCTTTAGAAGACCATTTCTAGGGATAGTTACTGAACAGAGATTTTGTAAGACCACCTTTCCTTAAAAATGTTCCTAAAACTTTCAAAAGGTCGGAGTTCTTCTTAAAAAGCACCCCAAAGTCTTCATCCGTATTTATGTTTCTCGAAGTAATAAGGAAGCACTCCCAACTCTTTCAGCACACAGTTAGCCCCAAATCCTTTAAAAAAAATCACATCAAAAGACGCGAGAATCCGCAACACCCATGTTTATTTAAGCGTTAGCTGCTTCTTACATCCGTCTGCAGAAGGTGCGATTCCTTGCGCAAGATATTGTTGGAGCAATAAGAGCCATCCCACCGGGAGTCCGCTTTTACGGCCCTCTTGCACAAATCGCACCTTAGGTTTCGAGTGTGAGAGCTGTGTTTGTTCCATACCGCGTTCTAGAACACCCGCGTGTCGAGAAGGAACCTCACGAGAAGTGTTTTTCAAAGCAGTTGGAATACAGATGGAGGAGGGTGGGTGTTCCGAGATTTTTTACTTCGAGAATTTCTGGGAAAATGACAGTTTGTTGACTTCTGGCGTGGTTTTGAAAATGGGAAGTTTCCGCCTATGGCTGTTAACTGGTTTGAAACTAGACGACTGTTTTAACGTTATGCTTAAATTTGAATATTTATGTAAAAAAATATTTGGTGTTTGTACAATTAGCATTTTACTTGGCTGCAGTAGTGACGGGTGGAATCTATGCAGACTGAAAAACTGAAGTTATTTGTGAAAAAATATTTGCGTTAATTTAAGGGTTTAAATTTGCTGTAGTTAATTTGTTCTATGTTGAAGGAAAGTTTTAATAATTCACAAAAAAAAAAAAAAAAAAAAAAAAAAAAAAAAAAAAAAAAGTAAAAAATGTAATGAAAATAGGTTGATTTGTAGTTAAAAAAATGGAGGGAACCTTTAGAAAGCAAATATAATTTTAAGTTTAAAAACTATCTGAAATATTCACAAGAGATTCAAACTTTATGATAAATTTAAGAGGAATCAAACAAAAATATTTGTTTTTGAACTGTGTACTAATACGCGTTTAAACAAGAAAACATGTTTAAAAATTAGAGAAAATCTACCTAGAATTAGAATGCATTGATTAAATTGATGGGATTGGAATACTTGTTTAAAACTACTTGTCTTTTTGCTTATGTCTCTGATCTGGATCAATCTGATCCATGAAAACTATTTGTTTTAGTTTTTAATGAAAAATAGTAGTGTTTACTATGCAATAAAATTTGAGTTATTTTTATCGAGTACAAGTACATTTATTAAATTGAGAAGAGTAAGTACTCAATCTTTAAGTGGAGATATAAATTTGTAAACATACCTACTGAGAAAATACGTTAGTTTTAATTCAATAATAACAACCTTAGTGATAAAACCAGACAAAAAAAATATTGCATTGTTTTTGGGTATACTTCCATCATGAATTTACAATATTACATCATGAAATTACAATAAGTGAACGTGGACTCTCGCCCATTCCATTCCAACGTATTTTTTGTCATTCCTTCAATCAAACAACACACTTCGATCGGAGCGTTCCAAACGCCTCTCGGGTCAAAGAACAAGAGTCACAGGGTAAATCGAGTTCCCAGACAGGGCCCACACAAGTCGACGGAATACCTGCAACTCAAAACAGCAACAAGAACCCCGCAAACAACCGGAGAAAAAACGAAATAGAATCGACGCCTCACAGAATCCACTCACGCATTAAATTCGAACCAGAATCCATAAGTCCTTATCGCTTTTTCTGCTGCAGTCCATTCCAATTTGGAAATGACCTCGAAACATAGAGACCAGCAATGGGGATCAAGCGAGTCTTCCATTGCTATTGATACCGCTGTTTATATATGCTGGCGAGGAGATGGACCCAAATTAGAAGGACCCCTCCAGCGCATGGTAATCATGGCGAGAAACTCTTTTCTGAAATATTTGAAAGAATAATAGAATCACGGTTCTTTGTTTTCCTTATCTGATAAGCGCTCTCTACAGACCCATAATGGTTTTGCACAGCCGGCTTTGTTTTGTTATTTTTCGGTGTTATTATTCCATCACGCAGCTTGAGGCAAAATCGTTTTGGAAAGTATTTTTTTGTGGGGAGAGGGTTCTTTGGATCATGAATCGGGTTCAGTGTTTCACATAGGAGAAAGCGTTTTTGGTGACGGTTGAGTAGTTGTTTGGATTGGTGCAATAAAATGAATGTGGTTAGAGAAAAGATTTTTCTTAAAATATTATCACACACAGAGATTATTCCAAAAAAATTAAATGCACTAACAGGTGTTTTGAAACTTTATTTATGAAATACCAAGTCCAATTTATTTTTGAGTTTTAAATGTTAGTGGAAAAATTATAAAGTTACAAACCTTTTCACTTTACGAATTATTAATTTGAGTTTACATCCTAATACAAAGCAGAATAAAAGAGGAAATTAAAGAAATATGTTTCCTTCTTTTCTTTTCAAGAACAACATTTCATATTTAAAGTTATAAACAATTTACAACTTTTTATAGTCAACTGGGACCTATATATCAGTACAAGTTTTTAAATAAATAATTTTTATTTTTTTACTACCAATATCATCATATCAATGGTGTAGTACTTTTTTTAAATGAAAAAAAAAATTGTTCTGGGGGTGACAGTAGTAGCTCTATAGCACCTCTTTTTTTCCACTTAATTCTCAAGGCTCTTCCTCAAACCTACGTACATTCCAACATCTGAATTGATACTAAGTGCTTTCAAAACTTTTCGTATTACATTATACCTGCATCAACCAATTACTAAACGTAGCTCTGGTTTCTTCGTCAAATGCCTACTCTGAGATTTTCTCTTGACAGCCACAATATTTCCGCTGTCAAGCTCTAATGGCTAGGTGTAAAAAATTCTAAACGAAACCCACATCTACTGCATAAGTCAAAACTCACTGAATGTCAATCAATTGCTTAGACAAGGCCTTTAAATCTCTTCCTATCCAGCCCTTTGATTACTTAAAATAATGCTATACATTGTATTTAGCATTATTTAGATTTGATACGAATGACATACCTTTCATTATAATAAGAGAGAAGAGTTCGTAAAAACTTTTGGTAAAAAGACTAAATGTGTTATTAGTGGGTATCTAATTGAAAACAAATGTGCTTGTGCAAATAAACTATTATTAATATTATTTTTATTAGTAGTCCAGTTATACCTTTTTGTTCAGGTATCGAAGGAGATGTTTAAGGCATTATGCTATTATTGATCCTCATTTACTTTTAAAGAAACAATTGGGAAAATCAGGTTATTGCTGTAAAATAAATTTGGAAGATACCTTTTTACAATATACCACATAAATTTCTTTTTCTTAAACCTTGAGCACTACTATTAAATTCTTTTTCCGAGCTTTTTGCTTGAGAAAGTTAATAATGCCACAATTTTTTAATGAATTTTAAATTCTAATACACGAGTAAACTTTGAAAGGAGATAATTTAAAGTTTGTTGAGAGACTTACAGTCAGATTTTAAATGTGGATTTCAAAAAGAAATAAACTATAAAATTTTCAACATACTTTTGAGTTTTTTTATTTGAACTCTCATTTCTGATGTTTAATAAAATATGAATGTTATTCATAGCAATAATTAAATACATAAACGTAGACAATTTATATAAAAACCTCAATTCCATCAAAAGGTCAATAACCTAGATTTCTGATTGGGATACGAAGATGACGCAGTATGTCCAATTTTTCCATTGTTTTCCAATTTACTTACACGTTTATTTAACTCATTCCTTTCAGCATGAGCTAGTAAAAGTAAGAATACCAGCGATATTCTCCACACAGAAAAACTATCATTACGAAAACACGAACAAAATCATTCATACGTCACGCAAAAGATACCTCATCGACACCGCTTCGAATTGCTAATAACGTCCCTCGTATTGTCCTTTTGAAGAGGTGTCCCGTCTCCCCATACCCCAGACGACTTGTCACATCATCAATTACTCTGATCCCATTATAATATACTGGAAGATGACACCATGGAACACATCCCAACAATAAAACTCAGCGCTTGACCTCTGTGCAAAAGACCTCAAGAAACTGTAATTAGTCCGAGAGCAAATAGCCATTCTGCGACCAGCTGTTATTGCCTGCCACAAAGGCTTGGAGGGCCGAGGTTTTTTTTTCCTGTAATAAGGGTGGCTTTCTGCTGATCTGGGCATTCCGTTCGTGCTTCTGTGTGTATGTATGACGATGATGTGGAGACAAATTACCATTTAAGATTAATGGAGTAGATGCTGATGGAGTTCTACTTCCACCTGTTTTTATATAGGGATGCATATCAATGCAATTGGCAATGAGAGTACCTGTCTGTGTTCTATTCAAAGTTTGGGTTCTTGGGAGTATTATTTGTTTGTGGTGAGGGTTGTTGAACTGTATATTCCACCCCTTCTTCAAATTAGTTCTTTTAATATCAAGGAAAGGATGGCAAGTCCTTTATTTGCCTATGCAAACTAATTTCTGAGGGGCATTGAATAACTTGGAAAACTTTCCCAAAGCTACCCTAAGGTTAACTAAGTTGGTTATAATTAATAATTAACTTTGTCACTCTCAAAATAAAATATTCTTATGTTAAGAAATTTTCTTTAATGAAATTTGTATATAAAAATGGGAAAGAATTTTACTTCACAATATAAGTAATTCAAAGCCAACGGATTAAGATAAAAAAACTACCTGCTTGAACTTTTGACTGGGAAGGTCCATGAAATTATCTGAAATATTTATACTTCTAAGGAACTAAGTACAAATAGCTTTTGTACCCTTACTTACCTTCAATTCCATATGACTATCTTAGATAAATAAATTTCTTTAAACATTAACTAAACTAAACATTAACTAACACACTAACTAATGGAGCTTGAGAGTTTTTTTTTTTTTGAAATCATGGGGTTCTTGGTAATATTTTCAAACTCCAATATAACCACTTATCTCACTGTATGAGGCTTTTTCAGAACGGCTAGCCTGATATTAAGTCTGCTTTCGATTTCTATAAGAAACCTTTCCCTCATTTAATAGACCCGGGAGGGATGAAGGGCTGGGTCGGCCTTGCCCAGCTACAAATACCATTTGGCTACAAATTCCATGGCCAATGAGAAATGATAAAACAAATGCAACAATTAAACAGTAGATAACTTTTAACTTCTGCTTCTAAGATTGATTTATACTTTGATGAACCGAAACAGTTGGACAACCATCTAGTATATGAATTTATTAACAAGTGCAGTTTTAAATCTCATGAAACCAATAATTCTGTTTATTATTTCAGTAAAGAGATCTTCACCCGATCCCCAAGTGGAACCCACATAAAGCAGCAGTGCGCCATCTCCTTGGCAGCGCTGCTCCCATCTCCATCTCACCCATCCCCGCATCTCCATCGTCATCCATGGCCAACAGGACTCACTTCACAAACCTCACATCCGACATCTGGACTCCGAACAACACCCATGCCATCAACTGCTCGTCCCTGGGGGCGGGCCGCAAGGAGGCGTGGGTCATCCCCCTGGTCGCCCTCTGCACCGTCAACGTCACCGCCATCCTCATCTTCGAAGCCTACGTCCTGTACAAGTCGTGCGGCGGCCGGCGGCACCTCTTCCTTGGCCAGATCCTGCTGCTGGGCCTGCTGCTCAGCTCGCTGCTCGGCTTCGCGTTCGTGCCGCCCCCTAACTGGTTCACATGCGCGCTGACCCGCGCCGGGGCGGGCGTGGCTGCCGCTCTGGTCTTCTCCACGCTGCTCGTCAAGTGCGTCTTCCTGCTGAGCCTGCACGTGGGCGTGTACTTGAGCTCCGCCTACCAGGGGCTTCTGCTGTTCTTCGCGGTGGTGGTGCAGCTGGTGATCGCCGTGCAGTGGCTGGTGTACCGCCCGGCGGTGGGCGTGGTCGTGGACGCTGCGAGCTGCGCGGCGCAGTGCAGCGCTGCGCCTGCGGACACGCTGGCCTCGCTCTCCTACTCGCTGCTGCTGATGGTGGGCGTGGCCTTGCTGGCCGTGCGTGCCAGGGCGGTGCCCGAGAACCACGGGGAGGCGCTGTACATCGGGGCGGCCGTGGGGCTGAGCATCCCCCTCTGGCTGGCGTGCGTGGTGGCGGCCAGCGTGTCCAAGGAGTACTTGGAGCCGTGCCTGGCCTTCGGGCTGGCTGTCACCGCCATGGTCGTCTTCCTGGTCATGTTCCTGCCGAAAGGGCGGCAGTTGGCGGCCATGGGGCGCGCGGGGGCGTTCATGGACGACGGATTCTCTTCCGTCAACCAGTCCGTGTACACGCCCTCTTTCCTGCACCTAAAGCCGCCCATCATGCCATTCGTCAAGCAAGGGACGCTTGTCAAGCCGCTCACATCCACTTTCCCAACGCACATAGGTATGTAAATCTTTGTTGTAATTTTATTTTATCATGCCTGAGAAGTGTATGAGCATTTTAATAGGTTACATCAAAAACAGAGGTTCCCCAATTTGAAGGAGAGTGTCCTTGCCCCACACCATTTACAACCATTGCTCTTGTTGAGCCTCCCTCGTTTTTTCAGCATACCTTTGGTCCTGCTGTCGTACCTTTAGCATCATGTGTATTTTGAGTGTCTCTATATCCTCTTAACCAATTCTTTATTGACCCATATTAGTAGAAATGACATCTTTCTGCCAAACCAATCGCAGAGGTCTAGCCGACATCATACTGAGTGGCGAGTAGGATATCTAAATTTGCATGGAGTATATGAGTATGGAAGATTTCAGTGTTAAATTGATCTGTTTATAAAAAGCTATTAACCGTGACTAAGGACGTCTACGATACGTCACAATTTCGAGCATTTCTGGCCTACTTCGTATAATTGGCCATGACTCTTACTTAAATTTAAAGATAATAAATATTTGTCATTAATATTTTCTTGCTCACAATGAACAGAAACATATAGAAAATGATGGTGACCTAATGCTTTTATTGCACAAATATAAATTTTGATTCGATTTCAATTTTTTATAAATACTAAAATTTATTCCAATAGCTCAAGAATAGGTCATTTTCTTCTGGAGAAATTAGCAGTCTTAACGCACCTTACAGCATGGCTACATTTTACGGATTTCTCTCACGGCCCCAAACACTGACCACCAATTACACCTCTATCAAAAAGCATTCGATCTACCAAAACACGAATGATAAACACTCGAGGTGGAGCCGACGCATCAATCTGTTGTTGCTCTCCCCATCCGATCCATACGTGCTCGGTTTACATCAACTGGCAAACGACACCCCTTCAGCAAATCTAACACGCAAACCGAAACTGCATTATGGAAAGAGAAATTACACCACCATTTACCGATTCGCTAATTATTTACGTCTGAGCAGAATTATCCGGTTCTTTTAATAATCCGGCACGCGGATAATAACATGTTTTCGAGTCCAGGGGGTTCTCGAGGCGAGAAGGTACCGTGCAGAACTGACAATTACAATTGGAGATGCTCTCATCCACAAAGAGTTAGCCCAAGGTGCTTCCTTGAGTCAAATGGGTAGGAATGAATGTGATTCGAACATCGGGTCGAGATTAGTGACAGAGTATTAGTGCTGAGATGTATTCTAATTTCTTTATTATGTATCGGAATAATATAAATCTTCATACTCTAATCATGGACATGTATATGGCTGTTTAATACTACGGATGATATATGGTAAAAAATAAAGATTGGAAGATTTAGTAAAAAGTTGTCACCTACATTAAATAATTAAGTTATGATAAGTTGATATATTCATTTATTTAAGAATAATTTATTAAGTTTTAGATTTTTTCAAATATTTTTATAAATTAAGTTTAGATTTGGAGATACCTGGTGATATTTAATGTTTTCAGTGTCATTTTTACTAACTTTGATCACTCTAGCTAGCTAAGTAATTGGCGTTTTATCGCTAAAATTACGTCCCAATGTGGCGCTTTCGCAAGTCTAAACTTGCACTGATTCAATTAATAAGAATTCTGCTTAGGAGACCCTAGAATGATAAAATGTTGCTTCTTAAAATCTATTCAAAAATTTGAATGGTCGAAACGTTAATTGTATGCTATCTTATGCAAATAGATTTCCAAATTCATAAAATGAAAAAAAAAAAAAAATGCCCCCTAACTTTAAAAAAGTTTGACATCATAAAAAAGAAACTCCGCTCATCAACACTTTCTTTATTTAAAAGGTGAATTTCTGATTGGTCAGAACAGTCCCCTTCTCACAACCACGCGTTCTTCAAATTTCCAAATAAAACGCATTCCATGCAATTTGGTAAAGAACTCTTTAATGCAAAATACTGAAATACACACCAATGAAACCATACTATTCAAATTTAAACGAAGGGAATACTGTGGGTCCAGCATCACGACTAACATAACTCAACAATGCAAAGAAGAACACAAAAAAAGAATAATAAGATCGGTATTTCGAATGGACCATGGAACGAAATGGGAACTCCAAGGTTCTCACATCCATCAAAATTACACGACCGCTCCTATGCGATACCTGCCTTGTTTAGATGGGTCCGTTTTGACATATTACTATCATTTACATGTCTCATTTCGTATACTTATCAGGATCACCTGCTTTGCTTGTTGTCGCTATGGAAACCAGGAAATTTGCGTACGTTTTTTTTCTAGGGGATTCTTGCTGAGAATTGCTGACCTCTCGGGGTTCAATACCTGTTTGCGCAAGTTTAACTGCACGAAGTCGTTATCGTTTGGCTTTGCAATTTCTGAAATTTGTAAATTGCTGTGTCCTGGTGAGGGTGAAATAGGGTGTCTTTTGAGTATTTAAGAGCCATTTAAAACAAATGAGGAATGCAGATAATATATTTTTGGAGAAAAATGGAAATTTCTTGGTCATTGCCAGTTTAAGAAATGTTTCTGCTATGCTGTACTTAAGTGTCTTTTAGTTTTTAAAGGCATTTAACCACTATAGACTATAATCTTTGAATGTGGGTTCACATTTTTGTTCTGAAATTCTAATAACGATTGCAGTAAACAGTTGTGGATTTTATAAACCAATTACAGATGAAAATTTTCGAGTCATTTTTGATAATTCCGGTTGTTTATGTAAACAGATATTATAAATGAAGGTATTATAAACTTATTCTCTGAGTAGTTTTCAAACTGTTTTAGAGTATGATCGTTTTCAGATTTTAAGAGCATGAGCTCATAAACAATTTTATCCGCCTAATTGTATAATTTGAGTGCACCTTCATACAATAAATTATTTTACAAAAGCAAAATAACAAAATAAATTTAGTTTTGGGTCAGATTAAACTTCATTTCAGATTTAAATTGAAAACACTTTATCTTTGAAATTGAATTTCCAGTGTCATGATATTTGTATATGAGTATAAATAAGTATGTATTCATAATTAACCTTTCATATGAATATACTTAAAGAGTACTATGTCACGGGCAATGTGATAAATCGGAGAAAAATAATTATGTCTGTATTTCGGGCAGAGTGATAAATACTCATTAATAAATGCTATTGAATTTATTATATTGCGCGCCTCAACTTCGGGGAATATTAATTAATAATGCCTGGTTTATCACTTTGGCCGTAACATATATAAAGGATGGGCAAACAATATATTATTTTTTGTTGGGCTCAAATAGTTTATTCAAAAATAAAATTAATGTTTTAGGTAACGAAATAACCACAATAATATTAAATATTTTAGTAACTAAAATGTTTCATTAGGAAAAATTACCCTTGTAATAGAGATATTAAAATAAGGGATATGAAAATGAATTTTGAGAATTTTTTCTTTATTTTGATACTAGCTTTCTATTATAGGATACATTGCTTACATCACTTAAAAAAAAAACTTTGACTTAAGAGTCTTTTTAAGACAAAATAAGATTTTAAACAGAAAGTATAATTTTTGCAAACTTTAAGTACGGTTTCCCAACTTAAGGATATATAGAGGTTATTCACACCTTACAAAACACCTGTGATAATTACAAGTACATACATCGAAACATAATTTTATTCAAGTACCTCATTTGTAAAAGACGAAAAAAAAAGATATGATGATTAGAAATACCGAAACCATTTAGCTCATAAAATAGCAAACGAAAATCGTGATCTTTATGATGACTTCGGAAATTGATGTCCCTTGATATGTACCGCGCAACTTCATCAGACCAAAGATAGTAATTTCATGTCCATATCATGATAGCCGTATCAATCCACCATCTAACCATACTCACATAAGATAAACAGAACCTTTGATAAGGAGCTCCGAAAACCAGATATTAGTGTTATTAGCCTCGTATTACTATTACCAATCCTCCTGACTAGTGTACCAACGATTGTTTGATCCTCTGAAGCACTTCACATTGCTAATTTGCATCCAGTCTTCGAATCATTACCTTAATAGCTATCATTACAGATCAGTTGCTAAAACAAAATTCGCGCACACGTCATTTGTAGATGGGATCTCAGATCGCTCTGGAGAAATGTTCTTCGATACACTAACACCGTGTGCTTTTGCAATTGGGCTATGCCTGAGGCGTTTGTAAAATATTTGTAACACTCTCGAAATAGATGTGAGGATGGGACTGTGATAGAGTAAGGAGTGTTTGACACTATTTAACATTGTTTTTTCTTGGGTGTTAAAGATAATCAGCGTAAATAATTATATACAGTATTTACGTACTTAATGAGGAGGATTAGTTAGTCAAAGACCTTTTCAATGAAAGCCATTAAAGTCTATTTGCGTCGTGTTTTTGACTTATGTAGATTATGGTTTCAACACTTCTCCATTTAAGAAACCTCTATTGCCTATTAAATTAACTTATGAATTAAATTTATGTTAATTAGATTCATATCTATATTTTTCAATTTGAAAATTTAAATCAGTTGGGAACCACTGATTTAATGTTTGAAAATTATTTTATGTAAGAGATCTGACTAGTCCAAACATTTGACCCTGGACATGCATTTTTCACTTTCCTGTAAATCCTGTGGATCCTGTAAATCCTCTCTAGGATCTAAAATTGAATTAACTTCATTTGTGACTATGAGATGAAAAAAAATCTCAACTCCCTATTTGAAAAATGTGGTATTATTACGTGTAATACTTATCCCACTGAAAAACAAAGTTTTATTGATACATGGAACCAATTAAATTCTATAAATGAGTGTAAAAAGGTGAAAAGGAGAGAGAAAATGGATGTGGAATAAAACTACTTTTTTTATCACATACAAACATGCTTTCATTTCGTTTTCTTGTGATTTGAAAAGGTCCTTTATGCAGCATCCCGACTCATAGAACTTTATTGAGATCACGACACATCGTGTACAAAATTTGAAGCGGATACTCTTGAAAAAAAAGCCAAGTGTCAAAAAGTTTATTTTTTTGTAATTTGATCATTTAAAGTTCATTTCAACAACATATATACATATCGGTAACCTATTGGACCTTGTAATAACTACCATTTTTAGTTGCGGCACTGAGCCGTCTTTATAGGTTGTTAGGAATTGGTTTTTAGGGTCTCACTCATTTTTATTTTTGGCAACAACTCATTTTTGATGTCCACTCTTCAAAAGTCAATTAAATCACCGAGTTTCGCTATTGATCCTCTTTCTTCATCCGATTACTTTCGACATGACGCGCCGTCAATTTGACAAGGTCCTTCAAATCCCGATAGTAAGAAGATAAATCCTTGTCAAAACGATTCTGAACGAATCTTTCTGGCGGACCTTATACTTTTTTTTTTGACCAGAAGTCAATGTCCTGCTCTCAGTAGAGGCGTTCCCTAACGAGGAAGTGATTTAAGCGCGCGCACCTTTATTCCTGCAGGTTGTTGTGCAATATGACGGAGGACGCTAATAAATTAACGTTGGATGGAGAGTTTCCTAAGCGGGAGGGAGGGACGGAGCCGGCTTGTTTTGGTAATTAGAAGGCCGGTTCCCGAGCTCGTGAGGATGAAGGATGGGTGACAAAGTGACGAGATTCGGAGGATGTAGCCTTTGCTTGGATGGTGTTGGTTTGAAAGTAACAGAATATGTATCTGTTGCTAAGTTGATATATGTGTTACGGGTAAAATGTTACATCGGCCATTATTTATAATGCCCGAAGTTAGGCGGACAAGAAAAATACTCATTGGTAAATGTCATTGAATTTATCACATTGCCCGTAACATATATAATATGTAGATAGATAAGAAGAGTTCTTCAGTCACACATACTCAATCTTATAGTTTTACTCATAAGGTTTACCGTAAGGGTGGAGGAAAAGAATTTCTATGTTCTTGCCTTGAAAGTTATTCATTAAAAGATAGATTTCACATGTACTAACTATAAACTATTGAAAGGTGGAAAATTTCGTTCCCATGGGAAACTTTTATTTCAAAATATAATATATTTTTTCAATAAATTTCATACACAGCCTTAAAACTACGTATACCTTTATTGTTATCAGAACAGAATATTCATTACAGTTGGAAGTTCTTCAATGTATGAATTTAACTTATAAATTTAAGCCCTTATTATTTGTAGATTGGACTAAATTTAATCATGTAAGTACTACACTTCCACACCATGTAGACATTGTTTAAACTTATTTTCACAAAAAGGACTATTTATAAAAATTCGACTCTTATTCTAGAAACTTACGGGGATTTTTTTACTAATGAAATATTTTGATTATCTTAATACTAAAATACCTTCATATTAGTAACATAACGGTTGATAAAAACCAAAATAGCTAAAAATAAATCTTTATATAGTGATCTCTGCATCATAAATTGCATGTAACATTTCTCTTATTACCTGACGATACAACCGTAAATGCCTATAACTTACACCAAAAAAATGTCATAAAAATGCCATAAATCTGTCGTTTTCTTAATGAATATCCATGAACGAGTCGATATCTCTTCTGGTCGCAATAATATGAGAGACGAATCTGGTTTCGCGAGTGCGAAAAGAAGAAAGGTTAATGGGGAAACCTTTATAAATCATTATTAGACAAGTGGATGTGGCAACATCACGTTGTAGCTATCTGACACTGTGATGGATGAGACCAAGGAGACTGGTTACTGACCCGATATCGTCAGGGCCTGGAACAATCTCTCGAGAACCATCCGTAAATTGCGAGGACCCCCGGTGTCACTCGAGACGCTTTTCGCAAGACTTTGAAGGAATTAAGACGTTGATGCTTATCGTGTAGCTTTTTTTTGTAAAAGAGAGAGAGAGAGAGAGCGGTTTTGTTCGGTTTTCATCGCGTTTTCGTGGAGATTTAGAACCGTGCTAATGATTGTGATTGGTTTGAAAGTTGTTGGTAATTCAAGTGGGATCGTGTTTGAGCATTATTAATTAGTGTTACCATTTTTTTGGGAATCTCTTTACCAATTGGATTTGTCAGTTTTCCTTTGTTGTAATCTTTGTAACAAATTGAGTGTGTTACATTTTCTTTAGAAGGATATTTTTATTGGATATTATCAACCATGATGATATTCTCGTCTATACGTTAGTGAGTTGTGGTAATTTATTATAATATATGTTTTCTTGGAAATATCTTTTAAATCTCAAATGTTATGAAAAACTAAATTTATATCACTCATAATATGAAGACAGTTTAAATTTTTAAAATTATTTTTTACTTTTCTGCTGACGATGTTTTATGACGCTGATTTAACGATGTTAATACTAAATCAGGCCAGCGAAATGTAATTTTTTGAAAAGTACAGAAAAAGTTTTAGGTAATTTAGTGATTTTTTAGGAATTCTAGCGAAATATTTTGCCTGTACTTTTTTTTTTACTCCTAATTTTGTATGCAAAGGGGGTAAAAATTCTTTTCTCGCACAACTAAGCAACTAAGCTGTTCAGAAACACATTTTTGGTGCCTGGTTCAAGGTTTGGTCGTTCTAGTCATTCCATTTTTACCCTAAGTTGAACGACCCTTCTTGTTAACCAAAAATTATGGAAGGTAATTTTAAAATCACAGCAAATGGTCCAACAGTGAACTGCCTACATTATTTTGTTGAAGACGGGATCCAGTTTTACATAGCGTTCTTTGAAATGCACCGAGTGTCCAAGAGGTGACTGGCAAACTCAGTTGGTGGCAAAGGCACAAGAGCATCAGATCCATGAAAAACGGGACGTATGGCAAATGGAATATTATCAGGATGAGATATCAGCTTTTGATTTTTGCAGTTATACCCACGGACATGGTAGGAACAGAAGCAACAATCATCAGAGCATTTTTTCTGCTCCCTCCATGCAGTAGGAATTCCAAATCGTAAAACAGCCTTCTTTCCTTTTAGCCAAAAACATAGATATAACAATTTGTCTTGATCGTCAAGTTTCATGTCGAAATACGGAAAATAAGGTTGTCTTACATAGTCTGTAGTGACTTTTTAAAATCGCTATTTCGCCACATATGTAACAAAAGTCATCTGGCAAGTTTACACAATGTCCCAAACTCGAATCCCTGTTTCAAGAAACGTTCAGAGAAATTCAACTTTTCAAATTCTTTTGTGATGAGGTTTCCATTTGTCACTGTCACTGCACGCGCGACACTACACATGACTTTGCACGACTCTATTTGAAGAGATATTTCGACGGGGAGGGAGGGATGACGGCGGAGAGGTCACAGAGAGGTATTCTGTATATTTCACTACGGTAGAATGATTTTCAGGCAAGCAGGAAAGAAATTCAATGTGGAAAAGAATATTTTGTGTGGCAAATTTTCAAAAAAATCAAAAAAAAAAACCCTTGAAGTAACAGGAATTTTTAATTATTTTTTCTGAAATCAGCACCAAAAAATACTTTAAGTTCAACTCTTACTCCCCTTGTATTTTTTTTCATCGCAGACCTGTGTTATTAATGCAAAAATAACTTTCTTTTGGAAATCTATACCATACATAAGAACATAAGTAAATATTTTAAGAAATATAATGTTGGTTTGCATAAAATTACTTTTTTTTTTATCTCAGTACGCTTTTCAGATTTCGCTTAAAAGGATTTATATCAGGAGCAGGTAAAACATTCTTAAACCTTTTGTGAGATTTTTTTAAAGCAATCTAACTGATATTATCCAGTTTTCCTAAAAAAATTCTAGAGAACCATTATTACATCCTCAACCCACATGTTTATACTTCCACACTGAATGCTCGTGTAACAAGACAGTTATGAGTTTTCCTAAGGAGTAAATTATAATACGCAAAAGGCTACTGTCCTCCTTAAACTGAAGCAGCATTGAAAACACCCGATGTTAATCTTTCTAAGCATGAGAATACGAGTCATCTGTCAGACTCAAAAATATGTTTGCGTCTTAGATGTGAAGCGATTTGCGAAATTAACCCATCTAAGTCGTAAAAGTCGTGAGAAGTATCCTTACTCTCTCCTCTCGCTATCTTCCTTATGAGTTGAAACAGATTCCCCCCCCCACACTTTTCTTTTATTTGATAACCATGAACAAACAGTTCAACGCCTGTTGAAAACACATTTATACATTTACATCCAAGTTTGAATCAAGGTTACGTAATTTGGCTTGTGTAAGTGAGTGTTAATAGCCTGGTAGTAGCGACTTTGCCGTTTACATATTATTATGCTTTACGATTCATGTTATTTTTCCTTCTCCTTGTTTTCAAAAGTAGCATTTCTGTCTCGTTTTGGTCTCTATTCGATGATACCTACACACTCTGAGATATTTATTTATGCTGATGCTGTATGTTATTGTTAATAAAGTAGTAGTTTGGATCATATACTTCTTTTTCATGTTGTTTACATAATTTTATTTTAAAATCCTTAACATTTACTCAATTTATTATTAGAATTTATTGCAAGAATTTATTAGAATTTATCTGGAAGTGAACATACAAACTATATCTTTGACTAGAATTCATTCAGAAAACCTTACCAAAGTTGAGATTCACTTCGCAAAAATACATTGTTATTTGTTTTCCAACGATATTTCCAACGATATTCTATATTTATAGTCTTTTATTTATCTAACTTAAGTTACTTCGAATATATACAAGGTTTCTTTTAATTTATGTACCTAAAGTATTTCAAAACCCCCAAAGTGATTATGATGTTTTTTTCATGCAAAATGATTTTAAGTTATTTGTTTGAAACTTAAATCCCCCTCTGATCAAAATTAAGTTGTTCAATATCAAGCACTTTAACCTTTAAGATAGAGAACTCGAACTCTGCTCTCTCTTACTTTACTTTTTACGTTAAATTTGCCTCAACCGGCTGTGCTTCCACCGCAAATAGAGCTTCAACTACATACCTTTAGGGTAGACAACTGAAACTTTGCTCTCTCTCTCTTTCCATCTCTCTCCTACTTTACTCTTTACGTTAAATTGGCCTCAACTGGCTTTGCTTCATCCGCACGTAGAGCTTCAAATACACACAGGTAAAATTTAAACTAGCATAAGAAATTGCATTCGGATTCTAAACAACGAT
Source organism: Tetragnatha montana (assembly GCA_963680715.1). Taxonomy (NCBI): domain Eukaryota; kingdom Metazoa; phylum Arthropoda; class Arachnida; order Araneae; family Tetragnathidae; genus Tetragnatha; species Tetragnatha montana. Next base: position 50,047,685 of record OY796675.1, read on the forward strand.
TTATTAAAAAAAGGACTGAACTGACCTCCTTGTTTGAACAACACCACATGAAATTAAACGGGCGTTACAAACAAGATAAAACGCACCCAACCTCCCATCCCAGACCAGGGTATTAACCCTTGCTCACCAACGTGCACACTCTTCCCTCCAACCACCTTGATAAGAACTTCATCAGCACCCAAGATAGATGGTTCCATTCTAATGAAAACAGAAGGGACCCGTAATTACATCCAAACACTTCCCCATCAACGATCCCTTCACCTGCAATTTATTCGCAATTGAAAGAGCCCCATTTTAATTGCTCAAACTCGGCGACTTTCCGACCAATTCATTAGGAGAGGAAGTACCCCGGATCTTCTCGTGGTGTTCTTCCTCCTCAACAGGTTGTTGTTTCGCCGGCCACCTTTAATTGGGGGTTAGCTGCTCATTCATTGAAAAAATGCAACCCTCGGGGTGGTGTGGCTATCGCAAAAAACAATGAAAAAGATGCGGTGTCGTAAGTGATAAATAAATTGGTTCATTATTCTCAACACGTGGGAAGCAGGGTGATAAAAAAGATCGTGAACTGGTTCTTGTTGCAGATGCTTCATTTCGAGCCCACTACGGCTAATGTGCTGTAGTAAAAATTCATTCATGTGAATCAGTATGGATCCATCTATCAGAATGCTTCAGCGGCTTAATTAGAAGTGCATGGTAATGAACTCTCTTGATGTAGTCTTTTGCAAGTAATTTGGTTTATGGTAGCAAAGGAGTTGATAGTTTTTTTGTTTGAAAAAATAAGTGTTGAAGACCTCCCAGAAATTTTCAAGAACCCTGCTTTGGGTACCTATAATTAATGTTAAAAATATCCGGAAGTGATAACAGCTACCCCCGGAGTCTAGATCAAGACCGGAAAAGTTCACTACTACTACTCTATCATATGAATATTGCGTAAAATATAGGGAGTAATCAGTTGTAAAAGAAATAAATAAACGATGTTTATTAATTGAAAAGTCACCCCTATTGAGTTAATTGAAAGTTCACCTTTCGCTACCTTCACATTTTCACCCTCACTAGCTTTTCTTAAACTGTTAGGATACTCGTTGTAATGAGATTAAATAATAATTTCTAGGGTTTGTTAACAACATATTTTGTTTTCAAATACTTAGCTCTTTTTGAGAAAGAAAATTTGCGCACATCTCTATTTTAACGTACCTTTTACATAAAACATCTATATAAATCGGATTACCCTATTTCGTGAAAATAAAAAAAATGAGATGGGTTAAGAATTAACAATATGGCTTGAAAAAGGTAAGATTTAGCTGTTTTCAAATCACTATGGATAGAATGCGTGTGAAAGTGCTTATTTGCCTGGCTGTATTATTGTGACAATTTTAACGCCATCAATTTCCAAAAATGTTTTATAGATATTTCTTTTTTCTCTTTAAAAAATTGTGTCTTCATACTTGGCAACAAAATATGTGACAAAAGGCTCCCAACTTTATCTGGATTCTAGGACTCATCGTTACGATAAATTATAGAAATAAAAAAAAAAGATATTGCTAATTTAGAATGGCTAAATTATTTTCCATCCTAGTTCATAAAGATGTAGGTATGATGTCTGAGTTTTAAGTAAATTATTGCACACTTTTATGAAATTCATAAAATTAATAATTCGTTATAAAATTTATTTTAACCTATGCAACATACGGCATTAAGATATTCAAGTATAACTTATTTCCGATAATTTATCAATTTGAACTTCAATTGAACTATGGACCAACCCACGTAAAGGTTTCCATGAAATATCAAAGCATTCATATTTCCAATGGAACCCTAATACGCCTCCACAGCTTTGTACACATTTCCATAATTTCTCTGATACATAAAAGAAACCGCCGCAATCCTTGGATGACAGATAAGAAGCCAAAGAATGCCAAAAACGAGCTCAAGTACCGATAAGTGGATTTATATGGATCTACATATTAAACTGGAACCTTAAAGTGAAAGCGAACAAAAGAACCCATTATCTGATGAATATTTCTTGATCTACCAGTCATAGAAAATAAGCCAAGATGCGCTGAACGGCTGAACCTTGAACTAACGAACAGTGGCATTGAGCTGTGGCTGTTAAATGGGTCGGTGAAAGTGAACGAGTTGAACTTGGAGCAGTAGTATTTGGATAGGAAGTCCTTAAAGCGGATTACTTAAATCTACAATGAATGATATTTGTTTGTACAAGATGTGATTAGGCGAATAGATATTGTGGATTTGGTTAAATGGGTATGGTGGGTTAATGAGGGTTGTTAGGTTTTATTTCTTTTGTGGGATATCCGTTTTAATGTTTGCTGGGTTGCATTAATTTGTTCCGTTTTTGTTGTAGGATTCATAATAATGCAATACTTTTATTTAGTAATAGAATTCGTATCCGGTTCCGTTTAGTAATTACATGATGTTCTCTGAAAGTTACAGTAGAAGTTTTCATTTTAAGAAACCATAAATTATATCCCTTCACTAAACTACATGGCATAGTAGTACCATTGACTTGTTCTTCCGTATTTGTTCCAGCGATTTTTTTAAATTCACAGATTTCGGAAAATTTTCTCAGTGAATTAGTTCTATACGGTTAAATTTTCTAAAAGTTTTTTATTGAAATTTTCTTTACTTTCCCTTTATCTTTTGTGCGAGATGTATAAGAACTGTTTACAGTTCCTTAAAATATGGGTACATATTGCTTCTATTTACTCAATGAAAAATATATCCATTAATTGAATATTTTTAAAAGAAAAGGGGGAAACTAAAGTAAGATTGGGAAATATATTTTAATTTATGTAAAGAATTATGTAATTTTTTTATGTAAAGATAAATAATTTTGCATGATGGCTTTCATTGTAAAAAGTGTATATACTAACTTATCCTGCTAACATTAAGAAATTGTAACATTTAAATATTGTTTTATTCTTGTATTCCTACCCTTTACAAAATATATTTATTATACATATGTTTTAAACAACTTCTCCAGAAATATGAAAATTTCTTTGAAATTGTTAAAACACCCGAATTAATAAATCTAAAAACAAGAAGAATCGCATTTAATGTTAACATAATATTTAGTTGAAAAATAAAAATATTATTCTTTCTATTTAAAAAATTCTACTACATTTTTCTATTTTTAGAAATGCTTAAATATAACCAATGAATTCAAAACATAACAAGTAAAAGACAAAACTATCAAATAAAAAATAAATAGTAATTATTAATTTGCCCACAAATTCAATCTAAATACCACAAAAAAATTCTGTAAGATTTCCCTATTTCACAATTACTATTTTTTTTATGAAATAACTTGTTATCCGCTAAAAAAACAATACAAAACAGTACGGGTTACTCAAAAAAACTATACTTGGCAGCAAAGTATCTTGACCCTATGACGTCCGTCACTACGCGGAAGCAGAAATTACGAAAACAGAAAGCCTATTGGGTTGCTAGGAGGAGTTTCGGTACGCAAATCGTGATAAAAAGACTTTATATATGTATGTATACGTGGGTTTAACAAAACAATCATATTTTTCAATTGACATTCTTCATTTCACTCAAAATGCTGACATCGCGCTAGGAACTACTTTGTTTGTTAGTGACGTCATAGGGGCAGGAAACGTTGCTGTCGAGTATAACGGAAAATTCCAAACATTGACAGAGCATCCAATTTCACTCATTCCAAAGGTACAAACACGACGCGATCAATTCCACATCAGCCGCTCAAATCAATCTACAACAACGGCGATCCCTATCTCCCTGAAACTTTCTCTTCTCATTGTTTACGGAAGATGCTCCTCTGAAGGTGAAAGTCGGAGAGGATCTTCCTTTCTCCATCACCTCGGCCGGAGGGATGTGTCACTTCTTCTCCCCTCTCCGTGGAGCGTGTCGTTAGCCGAGATTTGACGGCGGACTCTCTTTTCGGAAAGGAGATTGAACTTCCGCGGAGTTTGCTATGTTCCTTTGGCGAAAATTTAAGCGAATATTTTATGGAGGAAATGGAAGGATTAAGGAAATTCTTTGGTGTTTTTCGCACTATTTTTCATTGGGCAATCTCGATTATCGGTTTCTTAGATGTGAAATTGGCTTGCAAAAATGAATAGTATTCCTTCATTATATTTTGTAATGCGTTTTAAAAAGCTAGCTATTGATAGTGGTACAATCGACTCCGCTTAATGTGATCACTTTTGTCGAAGAGGAGAATGATAACAATATCCGATTGATGATAGTAATAAGAGATTTGATATTAGAAAGTTTCAAACAGTGTAACTTGAGCGTTTGCTTTAAAATCACAACTATTTAGTCTTAATTGAAGTATTAAAAATGATTCCCTAGTTTGTATTTTTCAACTTTTACATTCTTAAAGAATAATATGAGAGTGGAACACGTAACACTAATAAATTAACGACTCATTTTGTATGATTATGTATAAAAATTGGCCTACAAACGGGAAATAAGGTTGCTTTTTAGGGGATTTTTCCAGATTTTGATAACATTAAACGATATATTCATCACATAAATATAAAACAATAAAATTTGCGTCAATATAAATAGGAGTGATCGGGGCTGGTCAATTTTGATAACATTATCCGATTGATAACATTAACCGTGATCACAATAAGCGGAGTCAACTGTGGTATCTTTATTTGTTAGAGATGAATTGGGTCAGGGAAAATAGTCTTTTGAGGATAGTTGTTTTTTTTTTAAGTTACTCTGCTCAACATAATATATGGAAGTTAAACTAAAAAAAGAATGAGTTAGATGCTGTACATAACTTTTCTTACAAAGACTGCTTGTTTTCATTGAGCTGAGTAACTGAAAATTCCGCAAAAGATAAATTATATGAATGATGTAATAAAATTGTTGTTAAACACCATCACGACAAAATTCATCATGTCTCTGCTGTATGTACAAAAACATTTTATAGCACCTAAATTATTTTTTTTGCTGCTCTTTAACTTTCTCAGCATGGTTGTAGAATAATTATCCCCAAATAATAATTACATGAATCTCCCTTTGGAGTTAGTGCCTAAAAGTAATTCTACTAAGAAAGATAGACTTCAAAGACCATTCTCAATGGAACCTTGTAACTTCATTAAAACTATTCAATATCGTGGAATATTTCGCAGCACCAGGGCATTAAAATATACCAGTTTTCTCAATCCATCTAAAATAATTGGAAATTTCACAACTCTAAATCCCCCTTCAAAAAAAAAAGCCATTACCAACACAGTCGTTACATAACTCCAGAAACTACCTCAGCCACCCAGGGATTACCCCCAACAACCTGTTGCATAATCGAACCGTAAAAAAAAAAGTTAAGTGGAGCACACCTAGACGACCATCTCCCCTTGCAAAGAGGGAATGAATTTCCAACAGAAAATTTCCCCCGAACGCGACAGAGGAAATTGCGGAGGATAATAAAAAACGTGCGGGAGATAAAACCCGAAAATTCATTCGAACAATGTTCTTTTAAGAAGACGTGTTTAAGGTTGGTGGGGCCTCCCCGGTAGAGAAGGGGAGAAAGAGGACCTTGAACCGTGTTTGAACCGTGTTCTAGAATAACCTGTGGAGTGTATGTAATCCACTTGCATACGATTATGGACGTTACCCCCATTTAGGGGGCATCTTGGTTCCTGGTTATTTTGAGAGGTAATTTCAAATGGTGGAAGGAGATGTTTGCATAAGTATGAGGGGGGTATGGTAATGGTTTGTTATGTTATTATCTTCCTTAGACCTAGAAATATGGTAGTGAATAAGATGTTTCATTTTAGAAGTAGTGACTTCTTAAAGGTTTATTTAGAGTAATCTTAGTAGAGTTACTTATTACTTAAAATGAGAATGAAGTTTAAGAATATTTGTATACGCTGCGAAGCAATAATGTCCAGATAAAATTGGTGGTGTTTGTTATCTTTTCGGAAGCACGAATGTAAAATAATGCATTGTGATGTACAAAAAATTGAAATTAAAAACTATTAAGTCCAAAGAAAAAATTAATAGCTGTAGTACAAAAATTTGTTAATAATTCAAAAATATTAAAAGTAATTACTAAAGATAGTTGTCTAATGTTTAAGATAAAATGAAATGATAAATATTTGAATAATAATAAAAATAATTAATTTCTTTCGTTTTTTACTGCGGAATCTTTTTATTGTTTTCCTTCTCATGAACTTAACGTTTTTTTCGAACTTCATCTTTCATTTAGAAATAAATTATTTCACCTAATTAATAAAGTAAGAGAATTGATTTCTTCTATTTAAAAATGTAATTAAGACATTCCTCATCTTAAATTCCCTTTGTAACCTCTATCCCTTAATATGAAGGCCATCCTCTTTTATTTTCATTTGAAAAAAAAAATCCTCCCATAATAGCTATTTACCTAAAACTCAATACGCATCCTCTTTCCAAGAAAACAGCCGATAAGTTCAATCAAAAGCCTATTTACTCTTCCCCAAACCAATCAAACCCCATCCAATTTCCCCATCTTCCGAAAGTCACTAACCCACACCGACTCAAACGACAGATCAACGAACGTTCTTCACACACACAAAAAAACACCTTCCATCCCTTTCTCCCTCCAAACGCTCCATCCCGAAAAAGAAAACCAAGGGAGAGAGAGAGAGAGAGCATAGAGGTAGAAAACGCAGAGGCAGCAAGAATTGCAACCCTGCGTTCCCAATTTATTCTTCATTATGAGTACTTTAGCAATGGAGCTCCCTGCACATGCACAGACGCATTGGGGGAAAGACGGTTACCTCTATGAAAAATGATCGGAGAAAGTGTTAAAACAGACCTGTTTATATTGTAAGAAGTGTTGACAAAGAGCGTAAAAGTTCATACTATATCCGTAACATTTGGATAAATGGGGATTTATAAAAAAACCACGCGCAGAGGGTATGCTTGACTTTCCCAGGCGTTATTCGATTAACTTAAGCATTATTTCAGTTCAATTGCCTCTTAAATGATGTTAACATCATTTTATTTGCGGATATAACATTTTGCATTGAATCACAATTGTGATTCAATGCAAAATGTGTTCTGAAGTCGTTATTTCGATTAATATTTCTGATCGGAAATTGTTTGTAAAAATGTTAAGACTCAATACGAACCTTGGCGTTCGAGCTTGGCGCGTGTGGGGATAACTTTGTTCTATGTGGTTTTCTTTCTTGTGAAAGTGCGTGTGAACATTGCCAAATATGGTAACCATGAGCTCGGCAATCTCGGCAACGGATGCCTTTAGTGACTTCGGACCTGATGCGCTCTCTATTTTCCCTACTAACTCTATGAGAGAGAAAAGACTCCAACCAAACAAAACGAAAAACGGCCGATCCTCTTTTTCATCCATCCAGAGCTCATTACCAGTCACGATCTGCGGAAGATTACTGTCGTGACGTCACTCCAGAGCACCCTAAACTGGGCTCCTTGACCCTGGGTATCGATAGGGTGGAAAGGGAAAGGCTGGCATTGTCTTAGCGGAATGGTACTTCCGGCACCACACAATCCCAGATCTAATGGTTTGTTGTTGGTTGAACGACCCCGATTTCGTCAGGAGTACTAGTAGTTACTTATGGCACGCGTCGCACTTAAAGAGGGGTTGCCATTGTTTTTTCGAATGGACGCAGCAATTAGAGCGAGTGCCATCAGCTTTGTTTTAAAGTGAAGAGACACAAGTTCGGATTTGGAATGTGTTCAGGTTGGGGTTTTGTGTTCGTTGAAGGGGTTTACAAGAGTTTTCATTGCAGTTGATTACACTGGATGCACTGACACGTTTCTAGGTTGAAGAATTAGAGAGTTTTGGGTGTGTGTGGGGAATATAACTTGAAAGTTTCATGGTAACTTTTCAGTAAAGTCTAGAAATAAGGAAAGTTGATGTTACAGTAGAGTTTTACATTACCGGAAAACCAACGAATAAGAAACGAATGGAAATATCTTGCTAAGTAGAACAATGTGATCATGATAGAAAATAAAATACAATGTTATGCAATTAATGGGCTAGTAAACAAGTTTCAATTGGCTAATTAGCATTTCGCCCAGCATACCTTCAGACACTAGTTGATCCATGCCACGATGTTTTGTGGTACTCTATAGGGGCCCTTCGCGATTTTCGACAGGTGTACCAGTTTTATTTGGACGTTCAGTGTACATTCATAAAAAAACTACTGCACAATGATCAGTATTTACTGTCTGTCTACCACATGTTGCGCTCTCGTTTAGTTGTCTGGTTGTGGCAGTTTGATAGAAACAAGACCGGTTCATTTTAAATAGGGATAAACCGTATTATGATTTGTCGGGGTTTAAAGCCGACGGAGGATTTCTGGTAGAATGTTTGGCGATCACAAGCACGGTCTTCTTCTCGGAATTGATGCAGTTGCACGCATACGCTCAGTATGTTAGAGGCTGGGATTATTGAGCTGTTAAAATGTGATTCAATGCAACAATTTCCTCCATTGAAAATAAGGAGAGTCTTGTTGCCTTGGCAACAAAAATGTAAACGAGAGCTCAACTTGTGATAGATATAGACAGTGCATATTTATTTTACCGTGTACCGTTTCAAAGATGCCACCGAAAAGTGTGCCGAATCATTGTCCATATTTTTATTTATCTTATTCAAAACACATTCCACAAAGTATGAAAAGTTTTTCTGTTGAATATTTTAAATACTTGGAAATCCTATAGGAACCTAATGATAAATCAGAGCGTTACAATTTTGTTTAACACATTTGATAAAGAAAACTTTTAATATGAATTAACGCATTGCTTCCCAAACCTTTTTGGTCAGGGGGGTTTTTTAGAAAGCTAACATATCTAAGGGAGCCTGGTAAAAATTTAAAACCTGCATACCGCATATAGGGTTACTGTTTCTCATACTAATATTCTAGAAGCATGCAGTATCATGTTACTACAGGAAAACCCCTGAAGGGTTTTTCTTCCTAGGAGTCAAGGGGCTCATGTTCACACGATTCATCATTCAGACGTTATTAATCAAATTAGCTTCTGACGAACAGTTTCCAATTTATTTTCGTTAAGCAGTCAATGGAACATTTTGCAAGTTTGTATTCTTAATTTCATTGTATCAACTTCATTCAGTGGGCGTTATCCTTTCAAACTTGGAACCAAATCCATTACACTATCAATCATACTTCAGGAACATCTCAAGTTTGAGGCTAAGTTCATTTATTTCAAGATTCAGAAACTTGGTTCTCATACAAATGCAATTCAACTGAAACTATAAAGACTTTTTTCCCTTAGGCGTCAACTTTTTATAATCAGTTATTCTAGTCAGCTACTATCGACCCTCTTAGATATTTCTAGGAACCCTGGGAGCAGTTAAATGGCAGAAATCAATTAAGAAACAGTGGGTATAGACATAAATTATATCGCCCAAAGTGATTGATGAAGTTTTTTTTAGATACAAACCATCATTAGAACTGTGTTTAATTAAGGATCCTACTTGTTCATTTTATTTTTGTTGCTCTCACAGAGTTTATCTTGGTTGTATTTTGAATGGGACCTAAGTTTAAATAGAAAACCTACCACCACAAAATAGAAAAAAAGTTCACAAAAGTTTTCAGTGTTATTTTGTCGTTTTGTGTTTTTAGTTAAAAAAAGAGAAAATTTAATAAAAAACTCAAAAAAAAAAACTTGCTTAGTTGCGAATTTTTTTCTTTCTGCGAATATTTACGATATTTTCATGAAATTTATTCCGTGGGTTATTCATAACATTGGAAACAGTATACTATTATTGAGTTTTATCTATCTCCTTTAGGTTTTTTAATTAAGTTTTTTAACTACAGATATTTTTATTCGAAAATTAAATTTTGCCTCAAGAAACTTTGATACGCTTAATATAAACAACTAGATCGTTGTTCATTAAGCAATAAGATTTAAAAATTATTAAATTGAATATAAAAACCTATTAATCTACTACTTTTAATTATTACTAGGTAAGTTTTACTTTTTTGGAAAAAGTTTTCACCCGAGGGCAAGATATCAATTTGAACATTGAAATTTAGTAAAACTTCCTATTAGTTTATTTCGAAAGTTTTTTCGGGTCCATCCCATATTTCTACCTTGCTACACTAAAATCCTCTGATTGCGTTTCAAATAAAATGAATTTCAGGTGTTTTGTATTTATATGAAATGAGATTGTAAAATATTACCATATGTTGGGTTTCAAAAATCTCTCTATATTAAAAAAAAGTAACAGTCGCCGCCGCCGCCGCCGCTGTTTCAGAAAATCTTCACTTTGACAATTTTGAATTGTCACTATGCAAAAACTATGGAACGGAAATTATTGAAATTTTGACCATTTGTAGACAAATGCATGAGGGTCCTTTTCGTTCCAATAGCTAATTAATGAGATAATTAGTTCTGGAATTATTTAATGTCAAAGTCGAAAATTATTTTTTTCTGCTGCGAGTTCGCCCCCAGCAAAATCTATTCACAGCAGAAATATGATTTTTTGCAGCCGCATTCTCTTAGATGTGAACTTTTGCACCTCGTCGCCCTTTTTTCGAATTTCGAATTAGTTTTGGAGTAATTAAGTTTTAAAGTTTCGAAATTTTTGACGGGTTTTCGGTTTTTTCGTTATAAAAGAAAAACTAATCACAGTAGAACTATGATATTTTAAACACACATACAATTATTTTTTATAAAAATATTGGCGTTTTGTTTTTCAAAAAATTCTAATTAGTTTTAGAGTTATTAAGATTCAAAGTTTTAATTTTTTCTTCTCTTTCTGTTGCCGTTCACTAGAGAAACAGGCGAGTTTTATGATGAGTCTAATTTCTTTTATTTTCAACAATGTTTTTTCTACAAAATGGTTGATGATTATTAGTAGACTTGCTGGATATTTCTTAACATTTCGATTAAATTATTGATAAGCCAAAAAGGGAATGTATTTCAGCAACATTTTTGTTGTTAATTTAGGGGAATGATACGAATTAAATTATTTATAAGCAAGAGAGAGGTATTTTCGGTATTACAAGAGGCTTAATTAAGTCGAGAAGAGTGTTAGGCTGGATTGTTGAGATGAACAAGCGAGCTCTGCTCGCTAAGATCGCGAAGCGATCTGAAAAGAACTGCGAAGCAGTTACGGGGGTTGGTGAGCGATAGCGAGCAGGGGGCAGGCCCCCTAGTCATGATGTAATAAAAATACCGAAACGTTTGGTCATATAATTATTGAACCTTATTTAACTTTATACAGTACTTTTAAATGGTGAAATAAATTTAACTTTTAAAAGAAGTATGAAACAGTATTTTAACCTTTGATTACTTAACATTCTGATACTTTAATATGTAAAGAAAATACTGCATAGGCTGTCAACTCATTTTTTTTCTTTCAAAAATGTTAAACGAAAAGTACTTCATCTCTATCTTATTAACTAAATCATTAATGTCGACTAATAATCCTTTTCAAACGCATTTTTTAAAAAATATTTTTCTCATTGTAACTTGAATCGAGTAATTGAAATTTTAACACGTCTCATCATTTTTAATATGCCTCAAACCAAAAGGTTATTCAACTGTTTTACTTAAACTTTAAAGCAGCAAAAAATTTATCTATGACTAAGCAACAACTACTACTGTTCGAAAGCTACACGAGTAAGTCTAAAAATGGGCAATAATTAGGTACTACTATCCATAAAAAAAGCCCAAATTACATCGATGTTATGCATTCTTAATTTTGTTAGCATTATCCTGTCATTCACAAGAATATATTTACACTAATGAGAAATATTACCTTTTTTTCTTGTGTTTATCATGAATAATTCATGACCCAAAAAGAAACAAAAACATTGTTTTTCCGAATAATGGTATGGAAAGACTCACTACATACTCTTATTAATTTATATCCTTACCATCGCCCTCTTAACTCAATTAAGAGAACAGCAGTTTATTTTTATTTTTTTCGGGATGAAAGGTTTTATTTTTTCTTGTATGTTGCTCGTTTTTTGATTAGCTAACACTCATTGCTATTCCACTGAGAGCCTGTGTAGTCGTTAGAAGATTGGCTTTGAATGTTGACTTTCAACCTGATCTTGGTTGTTTGTTAGGGGTCAAGTTGAAAAGATGCAGCAGTCTGGTTCTTGTTTTTGAAGCTCAGTAGAACAGTGTTGAAGGAATTCAATCTTTTTAGGTGTTACTTATCATGTTTATGTACTGCATTGTATTCAATTTCCCATATCTAAGTGTAAAAAGTATTTTTACTCCTTTTCAAATGTAATTTATGCATAAAGGTACTTGAAATGTGAGTACTACTTTAACCTAGTAACAGAAGATAGTTTTAACATCCTTAAACATCACGTCAAACATCTCTCCTTATTATGAGTTACTTAAGAACGGCTTATCGAGTACTATACAGGTTAGCCTAGATACGGAAATCATCAAAGCGATAGAAGCGATAGCTAACATCTGGCAAAAGTACTAAATCTATATACAATTCCTAGTACATTATAGACCCCATATGTGCGATCCTGTGGGAAAAATTGCAAAAGGGTTTTGGTAATTCATAACTCGGTTAATCTGTATGAATCTAGTAAGCCGTGGCTCAGGTTAATATTGCACTGGCCTTTGAGACTGAACACATTACAATCTTTCTCATTTAAACCCATGTAAATCACTTGATTATTCGATGGCGACTTTATTGTATGAAATATTTGTTATAAGCAATTCCAAACAAATCATCTGGATTTCTACCAATCCGGTTTTCACTTTTCTTTCTCTGCATTATTCACTTCTCTCTTCATCCAAACAGTTATGCATATATACAGGATGTTTCAAAGATCAAACTCTATAGAGAACGATACCTTGCATGGAGTCGAAAAAATGCCCAAAGAACTCAAAGAACAAAGAAATGCCTCTACGACGAATTTCATTTTCAAAAAATAAGACGTCCTATCCGATAAAAAAACTTAATTGTTTCATTTCATAGTGCGCGCATGCATGTACGATGGATATTTTTAAAATATTAGTCTGGAAGTTCCAGTTAGTTTCAATAATAGTCCAAATAACTATGTTCACTTTTTTATACACATTTGTTTAGCGTAAACCAGATATGACGCCATACGTTTTTCTGTCGCACAATTTCCTCAAAAACTATAGATCGTAGAGGTATAGTTCTTAGGACATTTTTTTTATCAACTCCATACGCCTTATGTGGATCTGGTGCCCATTTAAACCTAAACCAACCAATCAACTCCATGCACTGAATCTGGCTATGCAAAGTTTGGGCGGACTTGTTATAACACCCTGTATAATTTCTAATATTTTCAAGCACGTGTATCTTGGTTTAAGTCCCATTTCACAGAGACTTTGCAAGGGGATGACTGAACTAGAGTTCGTATTTACTTCCCTCAAAGGGTGATATGGGACTTACGTAACCAAATATCGATCCAACTACCTCCCACCTTGTAAATTTCAAGAAAAAACCCAATCCACCAGAACTTCTCCATTAACATTAATCTAAAAGAGACGACTCCTCTTTTTCCTACTCGATTTCTTACGTAACCTCGTCCTTCTCTAGCCGCTAATAAACTATTCCCCGCTACTTTCGAACCAGACGTGTCAGTCAGAGTAGGAGATTTCAATCCCATCAGAGACCGCGTGTGTGTGCGGATCCTTGAACCGTGTAATTAATGCTGATGGCAGTCCCCTGTAAACTTTGTCCTCTCGGCGAGCGGTCCTTTACTACCTTTCCTTCGGCCCGCTGAGAGCTAAAGACGTATGCAGTTGCCGCTGTATAACTCACCGGCCTCATGAATACGGGTTTTGCCCGGCGATGAGTTCTCGGAGTTAAATAAATCGTTATCAGCATTAGGAGACACGTGTTATGCGTCTTTGGTGGCCTTTTGAGTGTCTTGTTGTCTTGGTGACCTCCTATGGAGGTGGGTTAATAGTCGTCCAGGTGGACTTTCTCTGAGGCAATGGGTCTACAAAGGTGCTCTGAGGGTGTTATTTGTGTCCCTGAATTGGTTTAGGGATTTAAGAGGTTAACTATTTTAGTTTGTTTTAAGTAGGAAAGTGTCACCAATATTGTCAACTTTTGAGTGTCTTTTTTTGTCTCAGTGACATCCTTCAGAGCAAAGGAGCATTTAGGTGGAAAACCATGCGGGCTGCACCATGGCCATCTAGACACATAAGGCCAGAGAAGCTTGAAATCTTGAGTGACGTTCTGCTTACTATTTCTTGCATCATCGCTTTTTGGACAACAGCGCAACTTCAATCTGAAGGAAGTGTTCAAGATTTCAGACTGGAGTTGTGATGTTGTCCAATTGGCAATGATGACGTGAAATAGTTGGCAGAAAGTCAGTCAAGATTTCGAGCTTCTCTGGCCATATGTGTCTAGATGGCCATGGCTGCACTAGAAGTTTGGAGAGGCAAACTATCTCTGACGGCTCTGGAAACACGATGAAATTGAAGAAAATGGAATTTCCTGGAAATGTAGGGGGGTGTTGCCCCCTATGATAAATCCGCCTATGCTTTTGAGGTGGATTACTAGTAGTGGTACACAGGTGCATGTATGGACTGTCTGATATAATGGCTTTTTAGCGGTGCTATGTAGTGTTTTAAAGTGTTATGTAATGGTGCTATCTTTTAACATAACATAAAAAATAGGTAGCTGTTTACAATGATTATAGTGAAAGCCTCTTCGAGAATTTCAGTTATTAAAAGTTTCTCTAAAAATCATGGTTTCATTTTTTATACTAAGATTCCTTCACTCGAGAATCAATTATAATTGAACCTATGCCACATGCATCACCTAACTTGCTCAAATTGTATTCTTGGTCTTCAAATAATACAGGATACCGAAGTCAGGGCGTTTCCATCATTGCCGTAATTATCGTAATAAAACATGCAGCCTTGTTCTTTGATGCACCTAAAATCACCCAGAAATGAGGTACAACTGATTAATGTTGCCTTGACACTTTTCTCCTTGATGACACCTGGAGGGTATGACATGTGTAGGTGTGAGGTTGTGACCAAGAATACATTTTTAACAGGATGAATTTGTTTCGTAAGCTTGAAAAATAGAGATTTCTATAAAAATAATGTTCTGGGTGGTTATTTATAATTCCTATTCAGAAAACATACAGTCAAAATAATTCTTTCTAGAATAAATAGCAACAAAACAAAATTGCAACGACGGTAGATATAAATAGGAAGAATATACGCCCTTGAAGAATGTATCATTATGGGTTATCGAGTTTAGATACGTAAGAATGGTAGCAAGCATAAAATACTGAATAGTTTTTTAAAGTATTATTTTTTATACTTTGAAATATATTTACACATTTTACAATTTTTATTAGCCTTAATTTGTCGAATAATTTAATACATTGAATTTTAAAAAATACAACCTGTGATATTAAAGCAAGGACGTTAAAATCGTCTGATCTATCACTGCGCTAAAGAGTAAAATAAATGATCATACAGAGGTATTGGAAATCAAGCATTCAATTAATACTCTTTGTTTACTTTTTAGATTTTTCATCTTCAAGAAAATCCACATCAAAGCGCAATCAGATTTGCCTGCCATGTATTGACCACCATGAAGGTAATTATAAGTACAATTTTAAAAATATAATTTTTTTCAGAATATTTCCGTAAAGGAGTAATGAACTTTTGAAATATGATTAAAATAAAAGTGATAAACACAACAACTCTTTAATTAACTGACAAGAGAATTCATTATTAAAAGGAAATAATCCATTATCAAAGGAGAAAAATTTTTCAATTTTTTTTTGTATTTTTATCAATGTTAAAATTTAGGATTATCCATCAAAGTGCTATAAAATATATATATGAAAACACATGACTGATTTCTTACTAAAAGGAAAATTAAAACCAAAATTATGATACCAAATTTAGAATAAAAAAAATCTAACTTTGTATGTAGCAATATTTTTATCTTTAATATAATGTAACAGTACAATGTAAATTTTATTAGTTAGTTAAGTGAAATGATGACCATAACAAAATAGTTGCCATAGATGATACATTTATCTTCGAAAAAAATTAAAACCAGTTACATATTCAAGCCTAAAACACACGCTTCTTCCTGAAATATACCATGAGACGTCGTGGATCACGGGGGAAAACAGCGGGATGTCAAAAACACCTAAACTTTACTCAAAAATTCGTGAACCATGACCAGTGGCTATGAATAAAAGGAAGTCCCTCTTGGCATTTTTAATCTCTCCCCTTTTAAAAAAACAGTAGTCTTAAGGCCAGACTACTAATTCCGTACCCCCGCGTTCTGGCTTTCCATGAACTTTAAATTACTCTTCCTTTCAACTCGGTTCCACGAAGAAATCTTATTCCGTTCGTAAGAGGTTATTAAGGGAATAACACACTGTTACACATCCAACCCCCCGGAAAGATTAGATGCTACGCTGCCCCTTTACAAATGAAAAGGAAAACCGTGCATTACCGGAAATGTACTTTTCATTGCAGCAGCCGTAATGATAGTAACGTAACTAAACATAGTTGCAGTTGCTTGGGTTGCGTTTTTTTTTAAATGAATGAATGAATGGATAATTTTGGTTTCTTTCACGAATTCGTATCTGGATCTTCCATGAGAGACAGTGTTGCATTATTTTTTTTTTTTTGAAGGAACTTCACGAGTTGGGGTTTTGTGAACTAAGGTCAAGGTGTAAACATGAGTTGGGGAATGATCTGGATGTCAGGAAGTGAGCTGTTGAAAAGATCGTGGTGTGGTTTTTAATAGCGTTTTTGAAAATTTCCTGAGGGTCTGAGGATCGTGAGAGGTGGGTTTGAGGCGTGGAATGATAGAGTTGAAAACCGTGATTTCAGTCGTGAAGTATATTTTTGCACTTTTTAAAAAAATGTTTAAATGAGACATTTTGAAAGAGATTCTGAAGATGCATATTATTTATGTTACATTTTTATACTTAGAAATCTTTCTTATTACATTTAATCAGTAATTAAGGAATAGATATAAAACTTATCATATAATTTAAAATAAGGTTCTTATGCTTCTTTAATAAGAAGATTCCTATTATGTTTTATTGTATACACTATTTTTTAAACATTATTAATAAAATTATTATTATAGAATATATTATTTTCATAATCAGACATTAGGCATTGACTTTATTACAAGATTTAAAATATGTTGAATGGTTTTCAGAAAAAATACTCAAAGTACTCAAATATACTACGCCTTAAATTTTTAAATATACAGCAGTTGATAAATGCACTTTATGAATGGGAACCAATTTTCAGAGATAAATTGGATTGACATTTTTTTAAACAGAGGGATTCCTCATTAGAAATTAAAAAAATTTTCCTCAAAATGGCCAACATTAGAAATAACATTCTTTGAAATTGATATAGTTATACTTTTTTCAGCTATGAGCCATACGAAATTCTTGTTTTTATGTACTTTGTCTACTGTAATTTTCCCTATTAACACTCAAAAATTAAATGATTTAAATGGTTCGTGCGTAATTAAAACGTTAGGTACTATTCAAAATTTTATTGAAAGAGATTTTCTCACGCTGATTAACTTTCAAATGAAAATTGCAGTTATCTGTAAACTAACGAATATAAAATGAAAAAGTTTCTTTATAATAATACTAGCTGACTTACCCGGTCTTGCACGGGTTGAGTTAATTCATAAATATTTTAAAAAGTTTTTCAAGTTATGTCTTTTCTTTTTCTGGATTAGCAGTCACTTATCATCCCGTCGTCCCCGGTCTTTTTCATCCCAGTTCCTAACTGTGAAAATTCACCCTAACTCATCCCGTCTCGCATTTAAATTTGGCTGTTACCTTCGCTGTAAAGAACAATCAAATTGAAATCATCAGGTTTATCAAGTTATATGTCTTTTCTTTTTCTGGATTAGCAGTCACTTATCATCCCGTCACCCCCGTCGTCTTTTTCATCCCGGTTCCTTACTGTGAAAATATACCCTAACTCACCCCGTCCCGCATTTAACTACGGTTATAAAAGAACAATCACTTTTATATACCTTTTTATAAATCACTTTAGGAAGTAAAAATCACAACCCTCTTTGAGCCCCTTGGGAATAATTTCCTACAGGATGTTACAAACCGTATTTTATGAAATTTCTATCGTTTTCTAAAAATGATATTAATTTAATCAAAAAATAATCCCGATGTGTAATTCAGTCAACAACTCCCGCCGCTAAGCAAAATATTTAACTACACCTAATTTAATCTATATTCAAAAATTATTAAGAATCCATTTTTTATTTGTATGTTCCTACATCTCCAAAAATAAAAACATTTTTATCAAAATAATAAAATGCTTCATAAATCTCATTTTCTTTTTATCATATGATAGCCCAACTTCTTAGTAAAAACGGTTTTCTAGTACTTAACAATAAAAATTTAGTGAATGTATAAGTCTAGTAAACCATGCCCCATGAAACAATGAAATAATTTCAGCTGTTTCCATGGAAACCATTTATTTTAGCCTTTCCATAAATATATTTATTTTAGAAAAAAATTAAAATTACAAATAAAGGAAAATGTTGTTTCAAAATAGAGCATTTTCAATCACATGACTCGGACCTAACAACGGCCTTAGCAACAGAAATGTTACAGTTTTTTGCCCTACAGAGGTTAACAGTTACAGAAAATGACTGGCCGTGGAATTCTTCTATTGGAGTATTTGCAATCACGTGACCCTATACTTAAAAACCGCCTTAGCAACATATACCTCGTTACCTAGCAACCACCTTAGCAACAGTTAAAAGCCCTACAAAGGTTAACAGTTAAAAGAAATTAGCTGGTCGTGACGTCACCTGAAAACACTCTATTAATTATTTGAATTTATATGTTTCCTGAAAATTGTTATAATTTTGAAAAAGAAATTTACACTGTGTTTTTCGTCTTAATTTGTTATAAATTATGAAATTTTTGAAATTATATTTTATCACATGAGGCCAGACGAAACCTCAAGAGAGAAATAAACCTACTGCAATTTACGCATTTCAACAATGCATAATGCTATTTCAATGGGAAAAACGGAGTAGAAAAAGCGCCGAAAAACAGGGAAGGAGTCTTTGGATTTTAAAATCGTTTCTTAGTGCGCGTCGCATAGCTGAGAGGAACGTCTCTGTCAAATTTCAAGCCTCTGGGTCCAGTAGTTTCGGAGATTCCGTGTTGAGTGTTTGTCACTTACCAGTGAGTGAGTCAGTCAGTGGTATTTCGCTTTTATAGATATAGACTAGCTGATATGCCCGGCCTTGCACGGGTGTAGTGTATCAATTTATTTCTTAAAAGTTTTCTCAAGTTACATTCCAATTTTTCTGTAATCTCAATTACCAATCATCCCGATGTTCTCGGTAGTTTTTCAAATCCCGGTGTTCCCGGTAGTTTTTCTTATCCCGGTACTCCCGGTAATTTTTAATATCCCGGCGTTCCCGGTGTCTTTTTTCATGTTGGTGTTCCCGGCGCCTTTTTCAACCCGGTTCCAACTGTTTATATTTACCCAAACCAATCCAGTTCCTATGTTGCACATTTATAGTTTCCCCTAGTAAAATATTTAATTTTAAGATTTTCATCTCATTAACAATAGTGAGTCAAGCAGATCTACTCTAGTAGAAAAATAAGCATTAACAATAGTGAGTCAAGCAGATCTACTCTAGTAGAAAAATAAGCATTTTAGCCATAAAAACGTTAATTACAGGTTAATATTCGATTTTCAAACTTTGAAAACATTGTATTTATAATCCACGTCTCTAGATACGTCTATATACCTTGTTTTGTCCAAGCCTGCGGCGTAGTTTGAGAGGAGATGTAATTTTCATGTTTTAATCTCATTTGTTACAATAGTGAGTCAAGCGGATCTACTCTGGTAGAGAAATGGAGAAATAAGCGTTTTTGACCATAAAATCGTTAATTACTCGTAAATATTCGATTTTCGAACTTGGAAAAGTTCGTGTTGATAATCCTCGCCTCAGAATACGTCTATATACCAAGTTTTGTGTACGCCTGCGGCGTATTTTGGGAGGAGATGCAACACATACCCACATACCCAGCCACATACGGTTTTAGTTATATACTAGCTGATATGCCCGGCCTTGCACGGGTGTAGGTATCAATTTATTTTTTAAAAGTTTTCTCAAGTTACATGTCTTAATTTTTCTGTAACCACAATAACCAATCATCCCAATGTCCCCGGTAGTTTTTCATATCCCGGTGTTCCCGGTAGTTTTTCATATCCCGGTGTTCCCGGTAATTTTTCATATCCCGGTATTCCCGGTAATTTTTAATATCCCGGCGTTCCCGGTGTCTTTTTTCATGTTGGTGTTCCCGGCGCCTTTTTCATCCCGGTTCCAACTGTTTATATTTACCCAAACCCATCCAGCTCCTACGTTGAACATTTATAATTTCCCCTAGTAAAATATTTAATTTTAAGGTTTTCATCTCATAACAATAGTGAGTCAAGCATATCTACTCTAGTAGAAAAATAAGCATTAACAATAGTGAGTCAAGCATATCTACTCTAGTAGAAACATAAGCATTTTTAGCCATAAAAATGTTAATTACGGGTTAATATTCAATTTTCGAACTTGGAAAACTTTGAATTTATAATCCACGTCCCTAGATACGTCTATAAACCGAGTTTTGTCCACGTCTGCGGCGTATTTTGAGAGGAGATGCAGTTTTGAGGTTTTAATTTCATTTATTACAATAGTGAGTCAAGCAGGTTTACTCTAGTAGAGAAATGGAGAAATAAGCGTTTTTGACCATAAAATCGTTAATTACTCTTAAATATTCGATTTTCGAACTTGGAAAAGTTCGTGTTGATAATCCTCGCCTCAGAATACGTCTATATACCGAGTTTTGTGTACGCCTGCGGCGTAATTTGGGAGGAGATGTAACACATACCCACACAGCCACATACGGTTTTAGTTATATACTAGCTGATATGCCCGGCCTTGCACGGGTGTAGTGTATCTATTTATTTTTAAAGTTTTCTCAAGTTACATGTCTAATTTTTCTGTAACCTCAATTACCAATCATCCCGATGTTCCCGGTAGTTTTTCTTATCCCGGTGTTCCCGGTAATTTTTCATATCGCGATGTTCCCAGTAATTTTTCATGTTCCGGTATTCCCGGTAATTTTTAATATCCCGGCGTTCCCGGTGTCTTTTTTCATGTTGGTGTTCCCGGCGCCTTTTTCCATCCCGGTTCCAACTGTTTATATTTCCTCAAACCCATCCAGTTCCTACGTTGCACATTTATAGTTTCCCCTAGTAAAATATTTAATTTTAAGGTTTTCCTCTCATAACAATAGTGAGTCAAGCAGATATACTCTAGTAGAAAAATAAGCATTAACAATAGTGAGTCAAGCAGATCTACTCTTGTAGAAAAATAAGCATTTTTAACCATAAAAATGTTAAATTACAGGTTAATATTCGATTTTCGAACTTGGAAAACTTTGTATTTATAATCCACGTCTCCAGATACGTCTAAATACCGAGTTTTGTCCTCGCCTGCGGCGTAGTTTGAGAGGAGATGTAATTTTGAGGTTTTCATCTCATTTATTACATTAGTGAGTCAAGCGGATCTACTCTGGTAGAGAAATGGAGAAATAAGCGTTTTTGACCATAAAATCGTTAATTACTCGTAAATATTCGATTTTCGAACTTGGAAAAGTTCGTGTTGATAATCCTCGCCTCAGAATACGTCTATATACCGAGTTTTGTGTACGCCTGCGGCGTATTTTCGGAGGAGATGTAACACATACCCACACAGCCACATACGGTTTTAGTTATATATAGATAGATAGATAGATAACCTGTAATTACTTCATCATGGACCTCATTTATTTCCATGTTTTAAGTAAAGTCAAGACAGTTGTGCCATCCATAATAACTTAAAATTATTATTCTCAAATTACGTGAACTTTGGCTTTCTCAAGTTTACTTGAAATGAAGGGTCACCGCGGTGATCATAATTTCCATCATAAGTGGGGTTGCTTGTGGCTTTTGTAAAAAGAAGCATGACGATGTGATAATGTCATGTTTCTGTCATTAAAACTGTTTTAATCTCAGGAACATAGCATTTTGGTGTCATCTACGTACAAAATATATTTAATGCCTTTCTTATGTAGAAATCATGTTAATTTCTATCCCATTTAATATTTCAATATGGAATGTAAATGTAGTAATAGAAATTAAAAATAAAGTATTACATATTTAATACATTTCTTATCATATTTAAACTTAATCAAGAAATGTTTCAAGTATTCTACGCTTTAAAGCATTAGGAAAAAATGGTATTTAGGCAAAATATTACTATTATATCAACATGCAAACTACAAACAGTGAAAAACAAACCAATTGGATTACACTTCTGGGCCATTTTTGTGTATTATTGTATGATGTATTTTGTTTATGAATTGAATTGAAATAATATTAAATGCATAACAGATGAAATACTATTTCCTTTAAGAATTCCCAATTAATCTGTTAAGTGATAAGTACTTTGAACTGTAATGCAAGTGATGTACTTTTGAAATATGCTTTAATTGGTTTAAATTAAATATTAAATCAATTGTTTTAATAAATATTATAGTAATGGTATTAGTAATAAAATGTTTTAAAAGCACACCGATAAAAATGATAAGGTTAAATCATCTAACATATAAATGATAAAAATGCATCAGAACAAAATTTTAATTAAATAAAAATACATTAATTTTGCGTTATAAAGCCATAATTGTTACTCCCGTAGTTAACATAAATAAAACAAGCTACAGTTAGCAAAAACCCTATCCCCAAAAAACAATCCACTCATTCTTCCGACATCCTCTTCTTCTGAGGACAGAGATCACCGGTAATAGAATAATATCATTTGTCATCAATGGATTGCGGCCGCGTAAACCTCAATACAGGCAAAGGCCACCATAATTCATTGAACGCACTTATCTATTCCAACCATCTCCCATTACCGCGTATTACGCGCCTGTTGTCATTAACCTGTGTCTAATGAAAGGAGAAAAGGAAGATCCGTTATCTGCGCAATAGCACACCTTCAGTTTGATTAATATGAGTAACAAAGACTTCGATTCTTCGTCCTTCCATGGCGGTCGGCTATTTCCTTTTGTTGGAGATCGATTCTAATCTGCTTGACTGGTGAAGGATTCGATACTTCTGCCAGTTATTGTTGGCGATATGCATCTTTAATCGTATCGGAAGATCGTGGTCACGTCTGCAAATAGGGAGATTTGTTTGTGAGATTGGGGAAGAGGTTCTGTAAAGAACGAAGATCGATTCTTGCGAAAGTAAATATTAGGTATTCAGAGTTAGTACGTGTTTATAGTATGTGATTTTTAAGGCGAACATTTTTTTGGCCGTAAAATAATCAGGAAAAACATTAAAATGGTTTTAAACATTTTGAAGACTCTTTCTTTTTAATTAAAGTGTTGCTTCTGTGTAATTAAAGCATATGTAGCATTTATGTTTACCTGATTGTAGAATAGAACTGTTGAACGTTAAGATGTTATATCATTAAATAAATAAAATATTACTGATAAAATTAAACATGTATTAAAATTAAACTATCGATATATTCTTAAGAAAAGAAAAACTAAGTGAAACAGTAATTAGAACCTAAAATATAAAATAATCTATTATATTTTAAAAAACGCCAATGTATATAAAACAAATATTACCATAAAATTTAGAGAAGTT
Source organism: Tetragnatha montana (assembly GCA_963680715.1). Lineage (NCBI taxonomy): Eukaryota > Metazoa > Arthropoda > Arachnida > Araneae > Tetragnathidae > Tetragnatha > Tetragnatha montana. Next base: position 50,071,394 of record OY796675.1, read on the forward strand.
AGTTAACTGCTATGTTTTATCAATGTTAGAGGAAAAAGTACATAAATATAAAAAAAACTGTCAGCCTCTCAAATACGAATACTATTTTCTTCAAAATGTTCTCAGTGGTTATTTAATGAAAAACAAAACGTTTTTCTTTTGAATATTATTTTATTGAGTTCATATAATATGCACTTAATAAAGCCTTAAAATACAAATCTTTAATATTTCATCTCTACTAAAAAGTGGTGTAACAAATAAACGAAAGTATACAAAATGAGAAACCATAAGTTCAATTTTATTTTCCAGCTGACCGCGGCTACTTCGTGCCACCCCTTCAACACGCGTCCCGCCTGTGGCGCTACAGTCACCACCCTGCCACCCTCCAACTGCCACCCCCTCTGCACCCCTCCCCTGAGGACATCTACCTGTCCAGCGAAAGATACCTTTTCGGACCCCCCGGCATGAAACTCTACAGATCACCGCTCTACTGAGGTAAACAACTCATTGGTGTCATCATTTGTTTGTAAAGCAAACCAAAGTGCAATTTTATCAATTGATGTTACGAGGACAGCAAACTTGATATAAATGCACGGATTTACACTAATTTTTCGATGTTTATACTTTTTCGACACGTGTTAATTTAGAACATTTTTCATCGTTAAAATATCATATGGAAAAATTAACTTGATTTAACATATTTCAAAAACTTTTCGAAATACTTTATACAAAAAATGGATGTGTCGTGAATTAGAAAAAAGCAATATAAAGTGTTTAAGTAAATCTTAATAAAATTGTAGTTGAAGGGAAATTACATCGTTATTATTTTTGTTAGCACAAAATGGTTATGAGGGAGTTAAACATTTTGTTAAAGTTTAAGTTTTAAGTTTAAAACTTTTTTGTGTGTAAAATAATTACTTTTTACACACATATTTGTATTGCATTTTACATATTTGTGTATAATAATTATAATTACTTTTACGCAATCTTTTATGATAACTGAACCCAAGTATACCAATAACCTAAAAATGATGTGTAATTGCATAAAAAAAACTTAAATTTTATGTTTAAACTAAATAAAGTTACACATTTTAAAAATTTATCAAGGCACTTTCTTTGTATAATATGTTTCATTTTAAAATTTGTCTATGGTATTGCTAAGAAATTGTAGTGTTTTCATTAAGATATTGTAAATGAAGATTCGATTCTTATGATAATGTTTTAGGTCTTTAATGTCGTAATGCATAAAATGTATTAATTTATCTCAAATTTAGAAATACCACTTTTGTTTTAAGTTAGAAATTCCTGTCTTCTTAACTTAAAAAGGTTTAGAACATCAAAAAGTTGGCAACATTCCTTCAAAACAATTTGATTATGATTAGAAAAGTTTTGAGAAAAAGTTTTTTTTTAAATGTACTACTATCCCCCCCCCCAAGGAGTATAATTTTTTCTTTTTACTGGATAGGTTTGAATAAACAATTAGTTATTAATTAAAATTTCACTTGAAATGTGAAATGGAATATTTTTTAACATCAATTTCTACAGCTAGTTAGAAATATTTAAACAATAAAAGTAATTTATAATCGTTTTAAATTGGAATACAAAAATTTACCATCCTTACCTTTTTGTGGCTTCAAATTCATATTACAATAATAGAAAATAACACATGTAAGTCCAAAATAACTTTGAAACAGTGTAACAATATAAGTGTTAGTAAGTTTTCTAATTTGGAACATTTCTAAATTTTATAAAGAACAAGTGAAAGACTTGAAATATCCACATTATCGAAGAGAAAGTGCATCATGTCACGCCATAATTGAACTCAAAGGCATTTGATATCAACAATGACCTGTTTGAACTTTCTCAAAAAGATTTTACGGTATTAAATGCCCTTTTCATGATTTTCGACTCTATGTTTCTTTTTTTTTTTGCTAAAGGTGGGAATGTTTTCATGGTATAGTCGGGTAGAGAACGAAGATTGATTTGTTCCACAACACAGATTTATTGTGTTTCCGCCTTGAGTTCAAAGGTTTAGCAGTTTGAACTCAAGCCGGTAGACGGTAGATGCTACAAACATAAAATAGTATCAAAGGACTAACACAGGACTTTTTGTACATCAATCTATCTGTAAATGCGTAGGTATATCAAAAGCACGATTTCTGAAGTAATTACAAAGAAGTTAAATCGATAAGAACGAAGTGAACATATCAATGAAATTATAAGTCTGCTATTGGAAAAATATTTGTTTTATGAATGGACGTAATTTTTCCGAGTTAAATTAAAGAAATCAACCTCAATATAGATTCCGCATTGATTGACAAGTTAAGCAAAGCTATAAAAGAATTATTTAGAAATTACCTAATACAAATTTTTCAGTAACTTTAAAAATATATTTAATTTAACCCTTGCATTAACTTAATTAAAATACCTAGCAGGTTTTTTTTAAATGAGTTCCCTATTAGGTAAAGTACAATTTACTATATTTCTATGAATGTTAACTTCATTAAAATGGACCTTTCAAATAATAAGCATTAAAATATTTATTCTTGGTTTAAAAATGATAGGGTTTTAATAGAAATTTTGTAGTTTAACTTTTTTGCAAAGTAAAGTTTTCAAATGAATGCCATTTTATGCTAATTCGAATGCTAATTAATGCTAATGAATGAATGCTAATTATTTTTAAATTCCATTTCAGCTTCATCATCAATAGATGTCGATCATCATGTCTTGCTGTTGTTCTTTGTTAGCTTTTGCTGTATTGTTTCATCATTATTTTATTGGACTTGAATAAAATAAGTTAAAATGTTATAACTCATTTGTTTGTATGTAAAATACACGCATAATTTTACACTAAAACCTACGATATGCTTAAAATGGTGATTTAATTTATCAATAAATTCCATTACAGTTTTTATAAATGTATATGTGTAATGTAAATAGATCGATATAATTTAGGGTGTAATGTAATACAACATGCTGTAAAAAACAATTAAGACATTTCAGCAAAATACGTTTCAATTACATATCTGTCAGTGCTTTATGACCAAATTTTATCCCAACTTAAATTTCTATGGAAAATTAGTAAGCATGTTTTAAGTTAAGCTTATGACAGTTAACTATAATTAAGTTTTCAAGAATCTAAAGAAGTATTTTATAACAAACTTGATAGCCTGTTTTCATTTTAAATTTTCCCTCATACCTTATAAAAACTGTTACTTAATTCTAAATAGAATTCCATTAGTTTTAGTGTGGGAAGTGAGAAGCTAGAAGGGCGTGTGGCAACGGCTCGAGTAGCACGTCAGCTATACGTCAGGACTGGTTTGAGACGCAACGCGGCACGAGTCAGAGAGAGAGGGAGGTACGCGACGGTGTGTCAGTTTTTGAGGCAGACGACTCGGAGGAATCCGGCAGAAGGCCGATCGACGGGTTTTCGAGAGACGGCTGAGCGAGAGGTGTTGGGTATTCGGCAGAGGGCCGTACTGGTTCGGAAGTAGGGATCGTGATTGCTGCTGTGTCTTTGGTGATCGTTCGGCACGTGGAGTTGGAGTTTTACCTATCAACAGTTTTAATTGGACCGGCGTTTTTATCCTGTTCACGTTTTTATCCTATTCATCGCTTTGTTTTAACTTTTACGTTATGTTCAACAGTTAATAAAGCTTCGTTGCTTAGAAAAGTGCCCTTATTACTTGCCCCAGACCATCAGTCTACCACAAAGTGGGGGCTCGACGAAGGAACCGGATAACCAGCTGGGAAGTTGAGGTGACGGTAAGCCTGGATCGAAATCTGAAGTGATTTTTTTTTAAACGTCTGTCCTTTGTGGGAGAGTGCATTTGTGATCATGGCGTATTTGTCAAGAGCTAGGAAATGTGATCTGATGAAATTAGTGGTTGAACTGGGTATGAGCTTACCTGATCCGTGTACGATCGCAAGTTTGGCAGGAGTAATTCTGGGTTCAAAGAATTACGACGAAAATGTTTGTAAAGACATATTGAAGACTGTTGTATTAGAGCGGGAGGAACAGGATCAACTACAGCGTGATCGTAACCAACTACAGAATCAGAGGGAGCAGAGGGAATTTGAACTGGCGAAATTAAAAGTACAGGCGGAAACTAATAGGCCAGGCATATCTACGTATGAGCCGGCGAGAGACCTGTCCAAGTTGATGTCAAGGTTTGACGAGAAAAGCGACATTTCCCTATATCTCGCATTATTTGAGAGGCAAGCACAGAGAATAGAAATCAAGAAAGCAGATTGGGTCACTTATTTGATAGGACTGTTACCTCTAAATATAGTGAGCTTTGTCAGTAGAGAACCGGAAGAAAAGGCTAATGATTATGATCACATCAAGAAGATACTACTAAGGAGATTTAGACTCACACCGGAACAATTCAGAATGAGCTTTATTAACACTAGTAAGGAGGAGAGAACGTCTTGGAGGGATTTTGCGTTCAATTTGAAAGTTTATTTTGACGAGTGGATTGGTGGTCTGGGCATCGAGGAGTTTGAGGATCTGAAGGAGCTGATGATAGTGGATCAGATCAGGCGTAAATTACCAGCGGAAGCTAGGAACCATTTTTGTGACGGATTACCATCAATAACTAAAATAGAAACCTTGGTCTCGAAGTTGGACGAGTTTTTCATAGCCCGACAGTTTCTTCACAGAGATAATAGAGATGAGTGGAGGCCCCAAAACATCAGAGCGGATTTTCGTTATCAGAGCAATAACAGAGAGAATAATTCATGGAATAGGGCGAAATTTGGTAATGGCCAGCGGGAAGATTCTGATTATTGCTTTAGGTGCTTGGAGAAAGGCCACAGGGTGGATGAATGCAGGTACAGAGGAGAGGGCGTGCGATGTAGACGTTGTGGAGTTTTCGGGCATAAAGAGAAAAATTGTGAAAGCAGAGAAATTAATGTGACTAAGTGCAGTATCGATAGGAAATTCCGCAAGAGAGTGGGACTGGGAGACAAACAGGTGGAGGCCTTGATTGATACAGGGAGTGATTTAACCCTGATTTCAGAGGAGGTCTATGAGGAACTGGGTGAGCCGGAGCTGAGTCATGACGGAGTGTCACTAACGGGTGTTGAGGGTACTACGGTAGAACCGGCTGGACATTTTAAAGATGAGATTCTGGTTGATGATATGCGGATACCTGTTGATAATGTAGTGAAGAACCTGTGCACTCGCATGATTTTGGGAATCGACGTTTTGTCGCAAGTGGAGGTGTCTCTTTCCCAGGGGCAGTGTGTAATGAAAGAACGACCTATGGTGGGAATTTTACAGGCTAAACATCTGAGTAGGGAAGATAAGGAAGACAAATGGCGATGGTTCAGGAAAAAGAGAAAACCCCTCAGAGATGGCATGATTGATGATCGGGTGGCCATGAGGTATGGAATTTAAAGAGTCGGGAGTCCAGGAAGAATCTTTGAGTTTTGAAGGGAATGATGAGTCTGATGTTAATGTTTTTGTAAAGAATTGTATGTTTTTCTCTTTTTGTGTGTTGCAGAACTGTTTTAATGGCAGCCGAGGACGTCTGTTGCTTCAGGATGGCCGAACTGTGGGAAGTGAGAAGCTAGAAGGGCGTGTGGCAACGGCTCGAGTAGCACGTCAGCTATACGTCAGGACTGGTTTGAGACGCAACGCGGCACGAGTCAGAGAGAGAGGGAGGTACGCGACGGTGTGTCAGTTTTTGAGGCAGACGACTCGGAGGAATCCGGCAGAAGGCCGATCGACGGGTTTTCGAGAGACGGCTGAGCGAGAGGTGTTGGGTATTCGGCAGAGGGCCGTACTGGTTCGGAAGTAGGGATCGTGATTGCTGCTGTGTCTTTGGTGATCGTTCGGCACGTGGAGTTGGAGTTTTACCTATCAACAGTTTTAATTGGACCGGCGTTTTTATCCTGTTCACGTTTTTATCCTATTCATCGCTTTGTTTTAACTTTTACGTTATGTTCAACAGTTAATAAAGCTTCGTTGCTTAGAAAAGTGCCCTTATTACTTGCCCCAGACCATCAGTCTACCACAGAAGTAATAAACACTAACATTAATGTTTTCACATGATTGAGTTAATACCCTTTATTAAGTGAGGTAAGATCCAAATTTATAAATGCATATTATAAAACATTTATTTTTCGCGCTTTCAGCATCAAAACAAGACATACCATTGAAAAATTATTAATTTATTCTAAATGAAAGCAATGCACTATCATTAAATTTTTAACATGATTGAATTCATACCATTTATTAAGTGAAGTAAGATCCAAAAGTATAAACGCATATTATAAAACAAATCTTTTTGCACTTTCAGCATCAAAACAAGTCTTAATAGTCAAGAAAAACTATTAATTAATTCAAAATGAAAACAATGTACTATCATTAAATTTTTAACATGATTGAATTCATACCATTTATTAAGTGAAGTAAGATCCAAAAGTATAAACGCATATTATAAAACAAATCTCTTCGCGCTTTCAGCATCGAAACAAGACAAACTCTGATAAGAAATGATAAAAGACTATCGTTTAATTCCATTACGTTGCAACTAAATCACTTTGAAAGGCTATTATTTAAACTACCTTCCGAAAGTCACACTGCATACGGAATTGGAAGGATTACCTTGCAGCTCACGTGTTTCAATGCATCACGTTCTCTCTGTCAGGCATACTTGAAATATTTGTCTACAAAATAAAGTCACCCAAGGGAGAAATATTTATTCAACATCTGTTCTTTTTAGTCAGCCATTACAAGATTGATTTCACGTTTCCTTTTTCAGGCCTTTTTCATGGCTCCATTAGGTTACTTATATGTTTGGAAATCTTTCTTGACATCAGAAGGTTATTTGCACGACCGACATGTTAGTACTATATATATATATTTAGAAGTAGAAAAAATATCTTTCTGTGGAATAAAGATAGAGATATTTAAAAATGAATAAATTTGATTAATAAGTAAATTAGATTAACAGAAAAATAAATGATGACTGTAGCTATGTAAACAAAGATTACCTTTAAGATTTTTAATTAAATTAAGAAAAAAGAAAAGAAATTTTAGTTTCTCTATTACCAATTTAAATGAGTTTGAATATTATAATAAAAACAAGACTTATTCAAATGATATTTTATTCGTTTACGCGTAGCTAAATTTTGAACTAGTTTAAATAATTTCATTAATCAGAAACAAATTGTAAAATTGTATTTTCAGTAATTGCACTACAAACAAACATAGATTATTTTACACAGAATTAACACACATTTTCAATTTTCAGAATCATGACTTTAAAAATAATTTTTATGCCTTTCAAATTTTTGTTTTGAGTGCAGATAATAATGCCATAGCTTATTGTAGAATATAGTTTAGAATTTGTTATTCATGTTCAATAGTTCTTAACAACACAATGAAAGCTTACAATAAAATTAAAGTTGTACAATCACAATCAGTTAACAATAAAATCCCAACATAGAACTTTTCAATAAGATGTAGAAAAATTTGAAAATTAATTTGTTTTCATAAAAAAGGTGTTATAATTTAAAATGTTCCCAATTTTCAAATATTTTACTGGATTAAAAAAAATACATAAACATAAATTTATATTCATTTTTAAAAATATTATTTAAATATAAAATATCTGAAAAAAATTATAAATTGTAAACATTGTTTTGCAAACTTTGTAAAAAACTGGCAAATTAAAAATGTAGGGTATAGGTATTTTTAAGTTTCTGTATCAAAATCAGTCTTACGAAGAATAAACTTATATCATGCCCTACTAAACTTATAGGTCCAAAGAAACAAAGTTAAACCTCGTTTCTCCAGGAGAGAATAAAAACTAAAGGTTTAGGTCTTAATTCAAATTTTTGATGTAATTATTCATTAAGTATGAAAAAGTTTTTCTCTCTCCTGGAGGAACTAAACGAAACATAAGTAGGACTTATTGGTTCTGAGGTTACAAAATTTAATTTAATTCAGTGTGAAGTTGAGTTGTTGTCAAAGAGCGATCAAAAGTGACCCCAGGAATTCTATCACACGCCATAATTCTGAGCTTCTCTGGGCTAATGAGCGTAGTGGCCATGCTTCTACTCTCTCCCTAGTTGCCCTTCGGTAAATAAAAGGATTTCAAGTTTCAATTAAACTTTTCCCACGGATAAAGTATCGATGTTTCAACACATTTTATAGATTGTAATCTAGTAGTAGTACTAATTATCATAAAATTGTGAAAAAGCATGCTTGAAAAGGAAAAGAAGAAATTTTCGTAACATTCCATCCCGAAACAAAAGATCCTAGCAAACGATTATCTCCCACATAAATCACCTGCCTTCAACCCCAAATTACGAACCTGTTAAGGTTTCGTTACCGTTTTATTACAAGTGTCAGACCCCTGCTCCCTCCAAAGCACACATTACAGCCATGCATCGATTTGTCAAATTTCCTCACTCTCGTTCTCGAGCCAATTTGTTAGAAGAGGAGCGTGATGCCGTATTTGTTTTACAACTTATTACCAGCCGAAAAACCTCACGAGTTCTCTGTTCTGCTGGTGAAAGCGAAAAATTGATAATGAATGTTCCCTTACACTTCTCCAGATAAAATAACAGTCGAAGGAAAAAATAATAAAAAAAAATTCAACAACCTCCGGGTGTGTGCTCGCACCAACAAAGGTGTGCCTTCTTGAGATCCCCTCGAGGGAGAACCGTTTTAAGTCCCCGGAAAAGACCCCTTAATCACGACAAAGGCGGCATTGGATTAACCCTCACGTCCATTGCTAGGAGGCACGGCTGTTGACGCCGGTGTTGCCAAACATACTTTGTGAAATACGACCACCTAAACGCGGCGTGTAATACCTGAATGAACAACTCGTAGAGTTTGAAGGAATAGGGTGCATATTGTGAAACCCTTTCTCTTCGTCAAAGAGACAATGCTGTGAGCAAACACGCATATTGTGGAAATTTTATATTTAAAGAACCGAAGACTGCTAATACAGGAAGACGGATATTTTTCTTTGTAAGTAGCTCCAAAGGAAAAGTCAAAGTTTAGAACTAATAAGTCATATTTAAATTTTTGGTAATTTTCTTTTTCTAAACACAAATATATACGACATAATTTTCTGAAATATTAAGTGGAAAATTGAGCAACAAGAAACTCTTTCGACATGTTGTATATAAGCAGAAAAACATAATATATATTATATAGGTTACTAATTAATCCAATTCGAAATTGTTATCAATTTTTACTTAGCAGAAAGTAATAAAGGATTATTAGAAGATATATTAGAGATAAAAAATTGATTCAAGTATCGGACTACGTAAACAAATCTTCATCGGTATCTACTAAGAATTTATTTTGTATCACTGATCACTAATTTTTATTATTAAATGGCTAAAAATGTTAATTTTTTAAATTTTCAGCAGCAAATAAAGACTAATCAAACTTTTCATTCATTAAACTAGTACAAGACGTTTCAATGGGATATGAATCAGAATTAGTTTTTATAGACATAAGTATAGTACAAAAATGCTTATTTTCAAATTTAGTTTTTATCCTTTCCGCCTATAGACCCGATACACTATGATATTTCCCATGTTATAATACCACCTTTTAAAAACCACGCAGGGATGCATCCTATCCACTCTCTATCTCGTCTCTACCTCTACATCAAAACACAACACCACGCCTATTATCAAAAGCGGATCTTTTGATGCAACTTTTTCCGCTCGGAATTCCGCAGTATTCCGAGATTTATGGGGTGTTGTGCGGACCCCATAAATTCCGCGGTTCTTCGAGAAATTGAATCGGCCGAAAAGGTTTATCTATATGAGTCTATCACGTTTCAGGTGATGTGCGACTGCTGTGCGATCTGGATCGGTTTAGGTAAACAACTCCGAGGTAATTGAAAACAGGGGTAATCGAGGTCATGGACCACCTGTTGAGAGGGTATAAATTTTATTGGAGGGGTATGGCTATTAAACGCTTAGAAATAGTTTCTGCTTCGTGGAAAACGATTAGACTCGTGATCGGAATCATGGTTTTTTATATTCGGGAACCCTTTTTATACACATTAAAGCTTCATCTTTCACCCCTCATAAACATCCAACCGCAATACACTTCAGTTCTTGGTATTCCATACACATCGACCACAGAGTACCAGAACAGAGAGTCCATTGCCAAAGGCGATAATGGAAATCGAAAAAGCAAAGAATATTGTATAGGTCTGTCTTGCAAAATTATTTTAATACTTCACTTGGCATAAATTGACTCAGTCATCGCTAAAAATAAAGGATTTTTCATTTTGAAAATTTTTGCAAGAAATTCTCTGGAACAAATTCCAATTGCAACTTGTGATTAAGTTATAAAAGAAAGATCCCTCTATAATGTTTTAGTATAAAATAATTCACATTAATAATTTTCGAATAAGTGGAATGGATTTTATAAAAGCTAACTGATGCATTCTTTAATTTATTTCATAACATCGATCGAAGCTTATTAAAAGATAATGACATTTTCTTCGAAACATTTAAATTGATTTTTGAAGTGTTTTTGAAACCTTAATAATAAATATCAAGTAGGTATTATAATTCCTGCAAAGAAGGTAATTCTCTTGTATAATAGGCAAACCAAACTAAAAAAATACAGTTATTTAAAAAAAAACCACAAATAAATACCCTCATAAAAACTCCACGAAATCCTGAATGATCATTGATTCTCATGAGCATCACTCATGACACCTGTTACGAACGGCGTGGTAAATTTTTTCTGTGTTTTTTTCAAGTCAGAAATCATTAGGACATAACAAATAAGAGTGACTTCAGTGACAGCTATTCGTTTAATCGAGTATAGGAACGCCATGAAATGCTTTCCAGGAGCTAATTGATAAACAGAGCAAAGCGAGAGACGATGCTGATGGAATGTTAAGTTGTTTTTCTGGCGTTCTCAGAAAATAATTACATCGAGCAAGTGAAATCTGCAATGGGTATGTTGGATGAGGATAAAATTTGTCACAATTAACGTCTTTTATGTCGTAAAAGTGCACAGAAGTGGTAGATTATTGTTGACGCTTCTTTTCGATCTCTTGAGAGTGTTATGTATCTCCTACAAGAAAATTTAATTGTATCAGGTTCCTTTGGTTTTGTTTGTTTTCCTAAAGCTTGACCGGCTAGTTAATAATTATTTGTTAAAAACAATGCTAATATACGAGATCTTAAATTGAATGTTAATATTTGCAAGCAAGAAGATAGGGAGGAAAAAAGATAGGATTATAAAAAGAGTATTTCAAAGATAGTTTATTATGGATTATCTTACTTTTGGAAGCATTGGTTGGTGGCTTCTAAACAAAAAAAAACTAGAAAGTATTATAGAAGTCAGAATAAGATCCAAATATACTATGTTAAGTGTCTATTCGAAGTTGCCGCCGAAGGAATCATGTTATAACAATGTAATTAGAAAGCTTATAACCCTTACTATATATACCTACTGATGAAGAAGCAGATAGGAATATCCGAAGAAAGAAACTTGAAATCCTTGCACGTACGGAATAGACAGCCTTCCATAATTTGTAATCTATACATTTCGTTTGAATGCTATTTTACAAGCATTTGTAATGATTCAACGGTGCGTCCTCACTTAGATTAAAACCTTATAGCTTAAATACGCTAAACCATACGTTTAGGTATTTTATTTTTTTTAAAAACCACAAAATCTTACTAAACGAGAATAATTACATTTTTTCTAGAAATATGTAAAAGAATTTAATGAACTATATCTCAGGACTCTTTCCCAGTTACCTGAACTTGATATTTGATCACTCCAAGGACGAATAAACATTTTTGGCCTTTAGGCTAGACCGAAACCTGCAATCCTCGTTTGCTTTTAATCACTACAGACCCGGATATGATTTCAGGTTCCACTTTAGGTCGAGCTTTCTATACTTTGCGGAATGTGTCAGGTTCAAGTTTCTGATATCGCTCCAATTAATTTTGGCTAGAGCAATAAAGTTTTGGATTAAAGTTTCATCGTTTTTCTTCATAAACAAGTCGTGTTTCGAGTTCAACGAAAGGATCTCACAAAACAGGATGTGTTGTGATACTTTTCCAACGGTTTATTAAATTTGATAGTTTGTATGAAATATTTCATTGCACTAGAAAACAAATTGGGCTTGAAGAATACAAAGGTTTTGACTTTTAGACCCAATTATTTTGAACTAAAATGTTTGTTTTTACCTAAAATAATATGATTATGTTAATAGGAGTTTGTTATTTTCCAATAAAATACAAAATTTAAACATCTGAAGGTGTTCCCTTGTACTACTCCTCGCTCCCTTGGGCTTTTTAACGCCTGTAGCATCAGTTAGAAAATTGGTATAAACCAATAATCTTAAAAAAATTGTATAGTTTTCAAGATATGCTTGCTAATTACAAACTTTGTAGCAAAAATGTGCTCTAAGTGGTCTCATGAAATAGCGTTTTACTAAATATTTACAATGAACTTATGGATACAGCTGTATAGGTGCTGAAATTAAGGGAATGTAGTGGACCTATAAATAATACCTAAAATTTTTTGTTGCTCTTGTTTGGCTTATTAATATCATTTTGTGAGGATATATTAAAATACATTTTTCAATAAATATATTAAAATAATATACGATTGATTGATGATAAGTAATAGAAAGGACTTACAGTAATTATTGTTACATGTTAAGAAATCTATCTTATCGTAAATATTGATTTTTGCTGGATAACATCGTTTCTCAGACATTGATTATCAAAATGAGAGGGGGAAATCTAACTTTATTTTTTCGATTTCATTTAAATAGAGTTAGAATGTTTTTAACCTTGTTTTTTATAAGTAAAAATCCAAAAAAATATCAAAGATATATATCGCTATTTGTCCAGCATTGTTACAACGCTGATATTTGTTCCTGAGCTACCTGGGTTTTTATAGCTTGGTTTTTCCGACGCAAAAGAAAATTATATCAAACCTTATAACATTTTACTTCATGCTGCAGATCCTATCAAAGAATGATCGATATGGTACAAATTCAGAAGGCATTGTCGCTGCGAGTCAGCCACATATTAACCAATGCCAGCAACATTATCTGATACCGATGGAGAACAGAAAGTGATGTAGGGGCGTTACCAAAGGAGTGTTCTAACTCCTCTCAGAACATCTTGGATGATATCCCCGCGGTATCAGATCACAAGTGTAATGCGATATGGTAATAACCTCCTGGACCAAATCTCCACTCTAGAGATAACAGAAGGGATGAAAAAAAACCTCCGATTCTATTATAAGTGAATTTTTCATTGGATAATTCGGTAATTACGGACCGTGTTTATCCGTGGCATCGAATCACTCGGAGTAAAAACGGTCATTTATATTACGTCGGAATAAGTTGTAGATAACTCGCAACAATTAAGAGAGCAGAAAAAGAGCCCTTTCGGGTTTTGTTTTGACGTTTTTAGAGGTAGGGTTACAAATGAAACATAATTTGTGGACAATTGTTTTAAGTGCTGCTTAGGCTGTATATCAATTTGGGGGAATGCACTTATGGCATCCATCTGAGTGGGGCAGTGATGAGGGTGATTTTGTAATCATCGATGATTTGGGTAATTTCATGGATTATTTAAAGCTCATTTGGACAAATACTTTGAAGAAAGTCAGAGTTGTGGTATTTTTTATTCCATTTTAAGTGCAGGCTGGTGTTTTGTATCTATGTTAGTTTGTTTCTTTTAATTATCTGATATGATGTCATATACCTTTTTTAAAAAAAATATCAGATGCAGTAAAAGAGTATCAATATTAATATCCTTATAATAACACCATATAAAAAGTAACATGTGTTACTTTTTATATTAGTAATTATTATTTAATTATTTAGTAACTTAATTTTATTTAGTAACATTATTATAAGGAGCTGCATCTGATCATTTTGTCGAGATATTTTGTAAAATGTAAAACCATCTAGAGTGAAAAATAAAAATAGTTTTTTTTTTACTATTTAAGAGAAAGAATTTCTGTTTTATAATTTTTTCGACATAGAGTTTACACAGTGATCTATAAAACATAAAATATTTCAGAAAAGAATGTTAATCCTCTTATATACCTAATGTACATCTTGTTCAGGTTTACTAATGGATCGCCAGTTTGAAAAAGGGAATAAGTACCAAAAATAGCAAACTGAGGGTTTGTGCTAAAAAAATCCCCAAGCATTGCTCTACACATGAGTGTAAAGAGGAAAAAAATAAATACCCCCTATCGGCAGATAATAGCCCCTTGAATTTGGCGAAAGCAATGTACATTCATTGTATTTTTGATTAAATTTGAAATTTAAGTTAATTTGTCTCTTTTTCTTTATTATTCTTTGTACTGTTTAGATAATCCAAAATAAAATTTGATTTTAATTTAAAAGTTTTTTTCCCCCTTTTTTTATCCAATGAATGTTTGACAGAATTGATATTCACTTATTCCACTTATGGTGGGTTAATGACTCAGTTTCACATAATAATTTTTAATTTCATGCGTCTTAGTCTTTCTATTTTTCCCTTTTGTGCTGTGAACTAAGCAGAAATATATTTTAGTTGTCGATTAAAGTGTTTTTAAAGATTTTTTCATGAGAAATTTCATAAGGTTGAAAATGATGGACTTATTCCCTTAAGGGAATAAGTCCATCAACGTTTTTCAACTGTAGATTATTTTTGAATATACTTACATTTTTTCTGTTATTATTTTGTACTCTAAATAGGCTCTTGAATTTTCACGAAAGATGTCGTGGTTATACAAGTGTTTCGTGGTTATATACTTCAGTTTTTTTTTTTGTTTTTCGATTTTCTCAAAACTTGGCTTTGTTCCCTTTTTCAAACTGACGATTCAAATACCAACACCCGCAAACACCCATTATTTTAATAATATACAACCAGATTACCATTATGCTGAAAAAAAAAATAGAAATAGAACGAAAAAAAAAATGCTAGTTATTATAATTCTATCGAAAAACTTGTATCTTTCTTATTTGACAATGTCTGAATTTAAAAAGTTTGACAGAAATTTTGAGGCTATAAATACGAACTTACAAATTCCATACTCTCTATTTTACTGATACAATGTTCCAAGCCTACACTGAACTCCAATTTCATATTATTTTTAATACATTGTTTCCATACATTTCCCAATTACATACAAGAATAACAGTACTTTGAACTGTTAAATAAATTTCCTACATAAGAGAATTCTTCTATAGTACACATTTCTATGCTTTCATTCGAATTACTTTTTCACAGTTCAATCAAATCTTTCACACGACCTTAACATCTGACCTTCCAGATGTGTCGACAACCAGTTCAGCTTAGCCACAGACATCCAGTCAATCAAAAACAAATTATTAAAAAACGCTCTCCGGCGATTTCCAAGTCTATAGAAGATTTCGATATTATTCAAACTCCCCTAGGCTATGCATGATTTGTTTCTTAAGAAATTATCTCCCATCATGATAGAGGTAACCAAATTTGATTCAGTTATGCCTTGTACTGACACTTGTGATAAAAGATTAATTCATTGTTATTTTTGTATTCCCATAGAATTGCATAGTCTATCTTTTTTCAATGATAGAACATATTGGTAAGAATGTGGTTCAATTGATAATGCTTTAGACAAGGAAGAACATTTTGAATGGATGCAGTGTCTTTAGTCAGTCTTTTTATGAGTTTTTATTAGTTGATGGACTCTGTAATTAATTTATTTCCGGGGTGATCTTTTTAAATTTTAGATTTAAAGGTATTTATTGAAATGGCAATGAACTCCAGTATTGAATCTTTTTTAATTTAAGAATTTTATCCCTTCAAGGCTGTTGGCGTAAGAGTTGTCATAATTTTTTTCATTATTTAATTGTTTTATTGATGTATTATTTTTTAATAAGATATTTTTCAAATGGTTAAGAACATTTTTAAACAAATTGTTATTAAAAAAAACTTTTGCGTTTTATCTTTTTTCCCATAGACCTTTATAGTAAGAAAATAATCCTTCAATATGATATGGGATTTTTAGTATTAAAAAAGGCATACGTGAAAAATTTGAATCCATGTTAATATTTTTGATAACATCCATTGATACCGTTGTGTACATTAGGGTGGAGCGAAAAACTTTCTTTTGGAAATTGAAAACGCCTGTGGTGGGAATAGGTGCCTTTTATGATAAAAACTATAAA
Organism: Tetragnatha montana; assembly: GCA_963680715.1. Classification (NCBI taxonomy): domain Eukaryota; kingdom Metazoa; phylum Arthropoda; class Arachnida; order Araneae; family Tetragnathidae; genus Tetragnatha; species Tetragnatha montana. The sequence goes on from OY796675.1 coordinate 50,087,554, forward strand.
TTCAAAACTTGAGTTCGATCAATTAATATCTTCAGGTTCCACATTCACTTTGAGATTTCGAAATTTCATCAAATTTTACACAAAAATGATTATAAACGATTCCCACACAATTTTAGCTCGATTTTCAAACCATAGCTGGTTAAGTTTATATTCTTATGATGCCAAATAACAGTTTGAGACTTTCCATGGATCTGAAATGGATGAAATTTCCAATTTTTTAAGCCCCAAATAAGGGCGCATGCCATTAAAATAGGCTAGCAAGCGAAAACTAAATTTTTGAATATCAGCGCCAAATAGAGCTCAAAAGTTGCGTATTACCTTGCTTGTTCAAGGAAAAATAATAAAAAAATTCGTAAAAAATAATTCAGAAGTGTTTTGGCCCTAGAATTTGAAAAAATTGATATTTTGCCTAGCGCGTAATGGGTAAAGTTTTAATCATTCAAATTTAAGTTTTAAATGTTCTAATAACCTTAATTTGATATCTAAGTGGTCAATAAGGTAGTGGCCAATAGTGGTTTTTGAAATATATATTATTAAGTTGTTTGAAATCAAGCTAACAGCCTAGAATCGCAAATTTGGATGAAAACAATTTTTAAAAGCCAAAAATTTATAAATGTGAAGTTCAAATATTTTATTTAGACTGCACTACACATTCTTGTTTACGTAAAATGCTTTTCAAACCCTAAGCAACCCTAAGTTTAAATTTTTTAGGAAAAACAGATGAAAAAAAAGTTATATTGCACTAGAGGCATTTTATATTCCAAACTTTTACCAAAACTATTACTTTTTATAATTAAAATATTATAATTAAAATGGAGGAATTGACAAAAAATTTTATGATTTGTGTTAGATATAATAAGGAAAACAATTAGGAAAAAATTATAAGTAATTTTAATACTTATCTGAAAAAGTAAACATAAATAAGTATAAAAATTATCTTTCCTCTCATTTGGCATTTCTAAGCTGTATGCCTAAACTCAAATCGCTGTTCAAAACCCTTATACATATTTTTTTGACCATTCAGAAACCAATATCAGGTAACTATAAGCTTTTACATCATTTAAAACTTAAATTTGAATGATTATGACTTTTTCCATTATGCGCTAAGCAAAATATCAATTTTTTTCAAATTCTAGGGCCAAAACACTTCTGAATTATTTTTTACGAATTTTTGTATTATTTTTCCTTGAACAAGCAAGGTAATACGCAACTTTTGAGCTCTATTTGGCGCCGATATTCAAAAATTTAGTTTTCGCTTGCTAGCCTATTTTAATGGCATGCGCCCTTATTTGGGGCTTAAAAAATTGGAAATTTCATCCATTTCAGATCCATGGAAAGTCTCAAACTGTTATTTGGCATCATAAGAATATAAACTTAACCAGCTATGGTTTGAAAATTGAGCTAAAATTGTGTGGGAATCGTTTATAATCAGTTTTGTGTAAAATTTGATGAAATTTCGAAATTTCAACGTGAATGTGGAACCTGAAGATATTAATCGATCGAACTCAAGTTTTGAATTTATAGGTTTTATCCTAAATGGCACCTATTCCCACCACAGGCGTTTTCAATTTCTGAAATTGGTTATTTTTTGCTAGTTTCGCTCCACCCTAGTGTACATACATCACTATGCTTAATATCATCAATCAGGTCTTTATAATTTTTACTGCTACGTGGAAATTAAAAATAAAGAAATAATTAGTTATAGTGGAGGACCTTAAAATCTCTTGGTGGCGTGTCCTTGTTCACTATTGCTAAGCATAATTTTAAATATTTTTAAATATGTTCACATGCAAAATATGTGAGGAGCTTCTTTGCTTTAAGAAGTGATTTGACTGATTCACCATTTAATTACATAGCTATCCTGGGTTAGGGGTAGGACTAATTTGTAAACTCGATTTAAAATATTTCTTATGTTTTTCATGAAGTAACACTACCATCTCATTTTTGACGGACATTTCTCTGAAGTAAAAATTGGAATGGAGAAAGTTTAGAGATCTGCTTTCGCCTAGTGATCCACTGTGACATTAACTTTCAAACTGGCGTATGACAGAGTTCTTTGAAAACAAAACTTACTCCCAGTAAAGAACAAGTGTAATATTTCGATCCTTCGTCTTCTTTGAAGGTCACCCATCATAAAAAACCTTAGCTCTTTCTGAATACCTAAACGTCAACTCAGAATTCATAAAATAAAGTTTATGTAGTTATTAAAATTGAGTGAATGAACCGTCTTCAAAAAGTCGAAGGGTAAAATTAGAATGGAGCGACGTAATTACTGTTTTGACGCTTTCTGTAGACGAGCACCCTGACTTACCAAGTCAACAACCTGTCAATCGCCTTGCAGACGATATGAGCACAAACGACGCCATTTTTGTTTGAATTTGTTCATATAAGGACGACTTTATTTCAGCTCTGACTTTAATTTTTTTATTGCAGAAAATGTTTTTAAACGCTTTCTTTTGCTATAAATTTTTACTACAAGCATGGAAGATGCCGTGAGTCGAAAACCCAGCTTTCACCAGTTGATATAATTTTTAAAATTAGAAGTTGGTGTTAGGTTATCATCTATAGTTGAGTTTTAGCTTGCTGCAGTATCATGTTTTAAAACCTGAAAGAGAAGATTATAAACAGAAACCTATGCATCAATGTATAAAATGATATTCTGGTATATATTTCGTTTTTGTGAAATACACATTTTTCATACATTTTTAAAACTAGAAAATGCTTTTTTACCCTTTCCCAAATTTAAAAGTGTTTATAATTTTAGGTTACTTAACTTAATCATAATCAGTAAATCAGTGCAACCAGGTTGGCGTACTGGTCAACTGGTTAGAGTATATGAATACAAAAGGTCGGGTTTCAGGATTTTATCCCCCCTATAGGTGGTTATTGCAATCAAGTATTAAAATAAAACTGTGAATAATGAATAATGTCTATTTTTATGAGTACTTCTTGTTAGCCACTTCAATAATGTATTTTTTTTTACCAAAGAACTAAGTAAAAATTTACACATACCAAGTTCTAATTCCACAAAAATACCTCTTACCCATCTAACGTGTTACACACAGAATTGAGAAAAATAATCACTCAATTCTAATATTTCTCTCAAGATTTACCTTTACACATAAACATATTTTATTTTAACACAGGAAACGATGCCAAAAGAACCATAAACGGGTTGTGATGAAACGGCTTCTCACACGCCATGAGAATCGGTGAAGAAACGGAAACAGCTACTTGAGTCATGTCACCAGAAGATGCTTATCACCAATTCTAGCACCGGTCAATAACTCCCATTTTCTGGAAAAACAGAGAAACTGTGGGTAAAACGTGAGAAACCAACGGTTTTCATAACTCCTTTTTCCATTTCTTTTTCAAACTAAAAGGATCATCGCTTCAGTGTAGAGCAATCACGAAGTCCTCTTTTCTCATTAGTTCCAGCAGGGGTTTGGACGCGTTCGTTCATAATCAATTATTGTCCCAGCTGAACGACTATTTCATGTTTTCACTGTCCATTTGAAAGTGCTTCCAAAGTTTCTTCAAATTACTCTCTTGTTGTTTTTCCCAGTGAGTTTTGTCTCAATGAGCGTTCCGCTAGATTGCTGCTTTGGATGACCCTTAGGATGTGATGTTGTGATTTGCTTTTGTTTATCTGTTTTTGTTTACTTGAGCTGGCGAATTTCGTTCACTTATTTAAGGTTAAAAGGATGATGTTTCATATCTGCTTCACTCTTAAACTTTTCCTTCTGTCTAACCCTACCCATATATCTTTGAATTCACATTTTTCAAACCTTTGAAGATCATGAAATTACGTATGCAAAACTATCCGGGCAGCCTTACCCAAACTTGCCCAAAACAAACAAAAAAATAATGGTTTTTTTTTTCTCATGACAGGTAAAATAATATTGCATCAACAATTTATGAACGATCTATTAAATGGTTCAGACAATAATCGAAAAAATGTTACCTTTTTTCCTACATAAAAGACACAAAAGTTTATACCATTTAGGGTTTTTCAAACAAAATAATCCCAGTAAAAAATTCAAATAAAGTACAGTTTTCTGTGGAATATCATGGATTGATACTTAAGCAGAGAAAAATCATAGTCTTGGGGGGAGGTATACATTTACTGTTAACTTTTCCAAGAAGAGAGAATATATAGTAAAAAAAACCGCTAAGAGACACTGTATAAAGTATTCAAATCCTGCAACATACCAAAGATTATTACGATTAAGTAATTGTTTTTATATTTTTAATTTTAATTTTTCTCCTTCATACATTAGGAAAACTTCCATCACCCTCTTAAGGAAAAAAAGGGGATAAATTAGGTAAGAACCCTAGCGGATAGTTCAAAGAGCCACAAATCCAATGCAATCACTCGATGATCCGACCTCTCAGAAATACACATTAAAATAATCGATACAATCTCCCCCTTCAAATCATCGATCTCTTTCCATTATCGGATCCACCCACCTAAGTCCCTCACTTACCACACAATATCCCTGGTGGGAAAAAATCGAGTTCTTTCGCAACGAGAAGCTTTTTTTAATCACGGGTGGACCGAAGAAAGTTTTAATATGTGCCACTCCTAAGCCTCCAGGCAACCCGTCCTTGCTCTGTATTGTTGTATGCATTGATGTCTCCTCCTGTTGGGGTGATTTTATCCGTGTGTAATCCTGTGGGGTTCTGGTGATGAAACAGATGGAAGTGTAATTTTTGAATATGAGCTTCCCAGGATGAAAGTGGTATAAGTCCAAAAATGACAAAAGTTGAGTTAAGAGTGGATTTGGATAGAGTTTTAGGTCCTTTATTTAGTGTAGTTGTTTGCAAAGGAAAAAGTTGATTCGTTGGCCCGTGAGAGCGACTCAAAAAATGACTACTAACGCGAACGGCCGTTTTCGTCAGGATGAAAGTGGAATAAGTCCACTGCTCCGCTTCGTTCAGTGAATTTGTTTTGATAAAAGAATCCCAAGGACACTCGCAGAGCTGCAAAGGCAAGGGCCCATGGGATTATGAAAAAGCGTCTGAAAATTTTATTTTTGTTAACTCTAATTACAAATTTATGGATGACCCCTTTTTGTAAAAAAATATCCGAAAATAAAATCCGCGCTTTATTAGATTAGGCGGGAAAGCTTTAATCCTTTAATCGTCATGGCTCTAATACAGACGCCCCTTTGCAGTCAATATCTTGTATGTATTTTAACAACCATTCTATATAAATTACAATATGCTAGTAACTTAAGGTATTGATATTGGTATAAAACTTAGTAAAATGTTTTGAGTTTATTTTTTAAAAATAAAAATTAATTTTTAAAATTTTTCATTGTTGTAAAATATAATTTAATTATATTGAAATTTCAATTTCCTAACATTAAATCAATCAATTTGATTTATTGCTCAACTATCTATCATAAAAATTGTAAATGTTTATAAACGGCGGCCATCTTGGACGCCATCTTGAAAATCACCATAATAACAAGTTAAAATGAATTTAATAACCTAGCTAGTATAATTCAAACAGTGGCGTACTTTATCAAATGTCATAAATAAAAATTAGTGAAATATTTTAAATTTATTTTTTAATTAAAAAATTTTAAAATTAATTGTTAAAAAAGCGTTTATTGTTGTAAAAAATAATTTCATTTTAATTAAATTTTCATTTCCTTACTTAAAATCAATCAATTTGATATATTGCTCAACTATCTATCATAAAAACTGCAAAACTTCATAATCGGCGGCCATCTTGGACGCCATCTTAAAAATCACATCGATAACAAGTTTTTTAAAAAACAAAACCTATTTTAATTTAAACCTTAGCTTTAGTTAAAGCAAATAAAAAATATGAACTAGAGGTATATCAAGCGAAGAACGTTACTCGGTCGCCATTGACCCCCCAAAATGGGTCCTAAAATTTTTTCAACAAAATATTCGTAATCTACGCATCAAAATCTATGGAACAGAACATTAAAATCAAACTTTGTACCAACCAGTCGCTCGGAAAGCTATATTTACTACATCCCAATACCCATCATCTTCCTTCCCGAAACCCATAAATCTGTCAGGATGAAAGTGGTATAAGTCCATTAAAGCTAATTTAAAGCACTTTCAGTTAAAATTTGATAAAAGTTGATCCGCAGCCAAAATTGTGTCCCTGCCTAAAGACAAATCCACCCCACAAAGTAAAAATATAAGCAATCCTAAATTTTTAGCACATGTTTTTAGAAAACCTTCAATTACACAAAACGAAGTTCAGTGGACTTATACCACTTTCATCCTAACCAGCTCATATCTTTTAGGGTTAGAGCTCAAAGCTTGTCGGGGGTTTTAAGGTGATTGATCATTTTTTTATGATTTGCAAGAAAATAAGTCGGTCGGGATATTAAATGTTATTTTAAAATTACCCTTTGTTGGGATATTCTCTGTGGTTACCAGTAGTGTATTTCTTCAGAAATGATTCTCATGAGAAATTATGAGTAAGAGTTGATTGAAATAAAACGAGTTGGATCTAGCTCAAAATAAATTTTTAAACATTACTAAATTTTTGAACTCTGAGAAACACGCCCCCGAGATTATCAATTCAAAAATATTTACTTCTTTTAGGGCCCCTTTCTACTACACAGAGAGAAAGTTGATTTTGACGGATCAGATTAGAGCAGTGTTTCCCAACGTGGGGAGCAAGCCCCACCGGGGGGCAATATGAATTTCTAGGGGGCAATTTGAAAATTTTTAGCCTAATTGTCCCCCTAGGTGGGGCATGGACCACCTGGTTTTATTTACTTTTCAAGATGGATTTTCGAAAAAAATAAAGGACATGGGGGGGGCATGGAAAATTTAGAAAGGCTTTGGTGGGGCATGGACCGAAAAAGGTTGGGAAACACTGGATTAGAGATATAACGTTTGATTAACTTCACTATGATAATTAGATTTAGTTTTGATCATTTCACTGATTCGTTGATGAACGTCATATCGTCAATGGAAATCCTTAACTTATCCATCTCCTAAAAATTAGCCAAAATCCTTCCTTAAGCCATATGTATAGTTCCTCTCATGTATCGGTATCCTCTGAAAATACGCAGCAAATAAATAACACCCTAAAAAACCCAAATACAACTCAACCCGTCATCTCCAGTCTGATCGGGTGAGGTCAGGAGCAACGGTTTCGCAGTGAGAAAAAGATTTTGTCAGCGAGTGGGCGACCAGGCTGTATCGCTCTCACCGATTTTTATTATTACTGTTATTATTTTGCTTGATCGGTCTGGTTCTATGGGCGGTTTCGTCCCCACCTTGATGGTCCGTGAGAACGGGAGGCATCGGGAATGAAACGGAACCTTCGCTTGAAATCGAAATCGAGGTCGTCTCTGATTAGAGGCAGACCACTACTTCACTTCTCTTCTCAATGGGAGCAACAGGAGTTGATTATGTTGCTGAGTTCTCTGTTTCAGATATTTTGAGCATTGAAAATCTTCTTAAAACCAGTGGAACTTGTGAGTATACTTTAGGGCAGCCCTGAACAATATTCTGACCACAAGGATTATGAATGACACTCTCCACAAGCCCCATACATTCTTAAACTTTTTTTTAACTATTCAATATAGTGCTGTCCTTTAAAAACAACCCACTGTTTCATATTTTCTTCATTAAAAGCTTAATAAAAAGGATAATTAAATCGAACAAAAAACTGTACTAGCGGCTCATCCTCCCTAACATTTTAGTGCTAAGCATTTTTAATTACAACTATCCATTACAAATTGGCAGCCAATTAAGTAAGAATTTGAAAAAAAAACACTTTTTACTAGAAGGACTCTAATTGGCGGACTGAGCTAAAACTTTATTATTGTATTCTCATAGTAATGGGATAACATAAAAACGCGCGAAAAATGCTCTAAAGTCTTTATAACATACATTTTTACAAAATCTGTAAATCTGAAGCACATTTTTTGCCAAAAATCTACATTACCTCAGCTTGTTTAAACAATAAGTAAATAAACCGTTCTTTGACCAGTTTTTACATCCCTGACACTGTAAAAGGCATAGAAAGACAGGGTATATGAGATGGTAAAATTATTTTAATTATTTAATTAAAAAATCTCAATGGGTTGTTTTTAGGGTACAATTTGGAGTGGGTTGTTTTTAAAGGACAGCACTATACAGCTTGAACAGTATATTATGACTAAGTAAACTAAAAACAGAGTAATACTAGACAGCATACTAAGTAATACTAGACATCAACTTAAGTTGCCCCTATGACGTCACTAACAAATAAAGTAGTTCTCATCTTAGTGGCTGAATTTTGAGTGAAATGAAGAACGTCAATTTAAAAATATGATTACTTTGTTAAACCCATTTATATATTGTGCTTTTCAATCACGATTTGCGTACCGAAGCTCCTCCTAGCAACCCAACAGACTTTGTGTTTACCGATTTCTCCTTCCGCATTTGTGACGTACTGATGGGTTCAAGAAACGTTGCTGTCGAGTTTAGTCGGGAATTTTCGAGTCGAGAATTTTCAAAGTAAGGACTAAGGAAGAGAAATGAAAGATAATTATTTAAGATCAAGAAAAGCAAACTTTAAGTTTATCCACAGCAAAATGTAAATGCTTTAAAAAATACTGCTACTAAAATTTAAACTAAATGTTGTGCCAAAAATTTATAAATAACTTTAACAGTACACTATTGTTTCCTATAGTAAAAATTGGCGCCATAAAAAGTCAACCATCAAACCATCTATAGTAAAAATACAATTTTTATTTCAAATTTTTATTAACAATAAGGATAAAATGTTTAATCGATAAGTCATACTTATTTTAAATTTATATCATTTATATTTTTCTTTAACGGAAACTAAACATTAAAATAACCATTCATATGTATTCTTCATAATATCCTAATCCATAGCAAGAATCTTAATTTCAACAAAAATAAATAGTTTATTTTATAAATATAAAATACTAGAATTATTATAATAAACACAATTCATACAAGAGTTTTATAAAAATACTTTATGTAACTATAAGTGGTGCATTTCTTATCAATTTTAATTCTTTTCATTCATATCTTTACTTTCTAACATACTTCTACAAAACAATAATTCCTCCGTTTGATGAATTCTTATCTTCAACTATACCAATAATTATTTCACAAACTTTGATAAGGGGATTGAAATTGATCGAATGAATTAGTATAATATAGTTGAAATGCAATACCATTTTACTATTTTTAAAACATTTTGAAAGGTATAAAGTTTAAAGAAGGCATTAATACGGGTTTTCTTGAAAACCGGTTTTAAATTTTATAAATTTATGCAATATCAAACAAGCTTTAAAATCGGTTTAGTCGAGGTATTCCTTTTTTAGATAATGTAGGCGAAGAGCTACTGTGTCAAAAAGAAGTTATTTTAAATTAACGTTTTAAAAAACTTGCTTTGTGTAAGCGAAATTGTATACGTATATTCGATTACTTTTTCAAAGTTATACATTTTCAATATAAATTTTTTTAATGGTATCAGGTTCTAAAAGCTTAGTTAAATGATTCCTTCAGTAAACTTTATTTTCTTGTATGTATATATGTTACGGGCAATGTGATAAATTCAGTGGAATTTATGAATGAAATTTATCACTTTGCCCTCCTCCACTTCGGGTATTATTAATAATGCCCGATTAATCACTTTGCCCATAACATATATATATATATATATATATAATTTGTACATGGTTTTAAAATACTTAAAGTTTATTTTGTAATAAAACACTTATTCTTATTAAAAATAATTGTGTAATTTTCTATTCTAAATATAATAAATGTAATTTAGGTTTTAAAAAGTTCTCAATAATGATAGATTAAAACAAAAGCTTAATAAAATCTATACATTTTTAGAGGTCTAAAATATTCTTAAAATTTATTAAACAGCTTGAGGAATTTGGTATTAAGATTTTTATAATTTCAAACATAACAAAAAATATCCTGATAATTTTATGAATTGCAAACCATTACAATTTCATAATCATTGATTTAAAATTGAGAATCCTACAAAAAAACTTTTAAACGATCGTGGTACCATCTTGTGGTTATTTGCGTATCAAGAAAGGAGAATGGGTAACTTCTCTTTAATTTAGATCAGCGTTTAATTTTTCCGATCTCTTGGAAAATAATGAGGTGAAATAGTTTACTTTAACAATTGTTATCTTCCTTTCATGGTAAAATTATTTACTCAGGTTTTTTTTTTCAAAATTAAAAAAAAAATACAAATTATGATACAAATTAAAATTAAAAAAAAATAAAGAAAGTACAAATAATAACTAGAAAAAACGTTGATGTCATTAAACATATTATTAACTGTTTCTGTCATAAGAAACAGTTCATATCAGTATATTATATATGGCGTGATGACGATACCTGATATTCCATGACATTCAGAACATTGATTGATATCGTAGGGATACATATTGATATAGTTGTGCTATTCTGGGGTTACCATATAATGTTTTATTTGAGATTACTAGGGGGCCTGCCTCCTGCTCGCTGTCGCTCACCAACCCCCGGAACTGCTTCGCAGTTCTTTTAAAATCGCTTGCTTCATCTTATACCAATCCAGCACACCCCGCTGGTCGGCTTAATTAATGCTCCTTTACAACCGAAACTACTTATATCACTCTTGCTTATAAATAATTTAATCCAGCAGAGCTCGCTTAAAATACCTCTCTCTTGCTTATCAATAATTTTATTGAAATGTTAAAAAAATATCCAGAAGTCTACTATAACAATCATCAACCATCTTGTAGAAAAAAACATACTATCATTAAGAAACATTTCAATTTATTGAGCATTTTCAATCATATGACTTTACCTAACAACGGCCTTAGCAACGTTGTTTTTATCCTCCAGTGATGTCATGTGCGAATGCTTCTATATCCCGCCCCTAACAACGGCCTTAGCAACGTTGTTTTTGTCCTCCAAGTGACGTCATGTGCGAATGCTCTATAATGTGCACGCGTGCTCGCATCAATCTAGTGAACCGTCAAAAATAAAACTTAAAAAATCTCCAATAAACATTAAACGTGTCTGATGAAGACCTAGTAAAACTATGAAAAAAATCAAACTTTGATGCTTAATAGATCTAAAACTAATTAAAATTTTTCAAAGAATTAAACGCTAATCTTTTTCTAAAAAATAAGAGCATAATTGGTTAAAAAATCATACTCCTATTGTGATTAGTTTTTCTTTTAGACCGAAAAAACCGAAAAAGTGTCAAAATTTTCGAAAATTTAAAAATTAATTAGTACTCTAAAGCAAATTCGAAATTCGAAAAAAGGGGCGACGTAGTGCACATCTTCATACATCAGAGTATGTGACTGCAAAAAATCATAGTTCTGCTGCTGATAGTTTTCTCTGAACTCGATTACGCGGCGAAAAAACAAAAACTTCAACTTTGACCTTAAAAATACCCCAGAACTAATAATCACATCAATTAGGTTTTCGTTCGAAAATATTCTCCAAACATTTCTCTACAAACTTTTCAAATTTCGTAAGTTTCTATCAATACGTAAGTTTCTATCAATCCAATACAATACAAGTAGTTTTTGCGTTGTGAGAGGACAAAGAGTTCAAAAATAAAAATTTCTGAAACAGCGGCGGCGGCGACAGCGGCGGCGGTGACGGTTACTTTTTTTTAATATAGAGAGAAAATTTTAAAATCGGAAAAAACCTTTTACCCCTTTATTTTTAAACTACGCTATTATTTAAGGTTTAATACAGAGGTAATTTTTTATTGGACAGTGCTCCCCTTGGACCCATAAAAAAAGTACACAAAATGATTTAAAACTCTAATTTTACAGGACAAAATTAAAAATGTTTTTCTGGGGGAGGACCCCCAAACGCCCCAGCGATATGATGGTCTGGAAAAGTGACCCCCCCCCCTTTGCACCGTGCTGGATCCGCGCCTGGTTTAACAGCTGAAAACTAATTTTTGGAAGCAATGTAAGTAATTTTTGTACCTGATGACGAGTTAGTTTTAGACATAAAACATCATTTTATTTATTTCTATCAATATCACATAATCTTAGTTTATACAGCTCGAAGAGAGCGTTTGATGTCGTAAGATTTTGTCCTATGCCACCTGCTGTTTTTACTTCGTGGTTTATTTTCAGCGATTTCAATCTCTATGCATTGAAGTATCGATGAGTGATTATATAGAATGCTAGTATTTTTAACTTTATCCTATACAATATTTAGTGCAAAACTTTCCGCGAAATTCACACTCCAAGAAATAAATTTGAAAAAAAAATCCCTGCAAAACACTCTATGAGTATTTAAGCACCTTTAAAAGCAATTATTTCTTGTATAGGATATAAAAGACAAAAAAAATTGAAATCAAATGAATTATTCATTAAAATAAAAAAAAAGTGTAAAAGGAATTCTTCTTCATACTCAGTCAAAACACTTCAGATCAAGTTTTTCGACTCGGATGAAAGTAGTAATTTTTACACCTATGAACAGCGGAAAGAAATTAATTTGTGGAATTAATCAGAAGTGTAGAATGCAATACATTTAGACTACATCACGTGTTATTTTTCAACGCCTTTTTGGCGGTTTTTCATTGAGTTCATCAGTGACACCTACCCATTTTACAGTTGTTAAGAGCGTATTCAAAGAGCAAATGAATATGAGAAAGTTAGGTGACAGCTTCAGAATAGGCCCTCTTAAACCAGAGCACAATTTAATTTATCTTTTTGCTGAAATGTGCCTCTTCTTCGTCCATTCTATGTGACATACAAAGGCCAGTGAACGATGCATTCTGAGGATTCTGGTAACTGGCGAAAGGCGAGGCCTTATATTATAAATTTGAAATAATCACTCCAATGAAAGGAAAAGCCGCTCCATCATGCTACGATTGCGCATTTGTCATTGATGTATGGTTCTGGAACCCCCTGTCAATTTTGATGTTGCTTTCACACAAATTCCATTCATTTTTTTTATTCATGTTAAAAAGATTGATTTTCCGCACTTGGAATGCAAGTTTCTTTTTCATATTTGTTGTTACATTTTATTGAAGTGAAAAATAAAGGATAAAGGGAAACTTAATCTCATTAAATATAATTTCAAAATGTGATAGATGTTGATATTTGAAGATTATTATTTTTTTTTTAAATAATTCCTTATGTTTTTTTTTTTCAATTTGAAATTATTGTGAATATTATTTCTAAAAGTGAGATAGTAAAGAAACTTCTTTTAATAAAACATTTTAAGGATTTGACTGGATGAGGGAAAAATCGTCTCAAATTACAATATTTAAACTTTATCAAATTATGCTCAGTTTTTTATACATAATGGGCTAATACAACGGTTTTCTCCAATTGTGGGTGTGTGAGCTGAGGCCCGGGCCTCTCCCAAAATTTAAATTAGGACTATGCGGACAAAAATGAGTTAAAACCCTGTTAATTAAAGGCCAATTCACAAGCATTTTCGGGGGAGGACCCCCAGACCCCCTTTTATACTTGGAACTCAGTATCACTCACAAATTTTTTATATCAAGTTATCAAGATGCAAATATTACCTTATGTCTATTGCATTTGTACATTTCTACTAATGTACTTTAATCAATTATAATGTTACCTTTTCCTTATTTTGGTACAGAGAAAATATAAATTGTTGTGATAAAAAACATCCTTGGATTCTTGGTGGTTTTAAAAAAAATTAGGTAAGAAAATTATTGCTCTGATAAACCTACTCGATTTTATCTAGTTTTATTGCAATAAAATCACACATTTTGCTCGACACTATGACTACCAGTGTGTCTCTTACAAATTTTTATAGAAGAGTGGGAAGTGTTTTTTTTGTGTGTTCTTATAACTGTTCTGAGAGTAAATGAGTATAAGAAGGTAAATGATGTTAAAAAGAACTCTGAAATGAAATTTGTCTGCGCTTGGCGTGCTCGTCTATATTATTCAAATATACTTGAATCTGAATCAACACTAAAATTCCCTGCAGTTAAATTCTAACGATACCAAGTATACCACCTCACACTGGTATTCACTTTGAAAGGAATCATTAGTTCTTTATGTACAAAAAAATTAAGATTCCTTCTCAGAAAAATTAGATTCTAACTGAAAAAAAAACCCCTTATATTACCTGGTAAATAAAATACAGAATGTATGAAAATATTATAATGAAAGCTTTTAAGATAGCTTATGATTTTTTATGTGCCGAGATGATCATATTTGCTCCCTTTTTATATTGTTGTCAACAGGGAAAAATCCACTGCGAACTATTACCCCCTCTTTTCCCCTTTTACATATATATTACGAAATCTCAGGAATCTGTCGAAACGAGCTTCGCATCAGAGAAAATCTTTTATTGTGGCAGGTAAAATTTGCTTTCGTAGCAGAAAAATCTACTTTCGTAGCAGACAAAATTTGTTTTCTTAACAGAAAAATCTACTTTTATGATCAGAAAAATTATTAAATTATCTTAGAAACAACCTTATAATATAATATAAATGATCCCCACATACCTTTCCAGCAAGAAAATTAATGGTAAAAATCTGCTTTAAATAAAAAATTTTGCTGTTGTTAAAATGTATGAAATTCAAACCATACCATATACACATATACCATAAAATTAACACTAAACTGTAAGTTGTACACACAGAAAAAAATCTTATTTGATCATAAAAAAAGTAAATAATCTTAGAAACATTTTTATAACATAAATGGTACTCACACTTAATGTTAAAATATCTGCTTTGAATTAAAAAATTTGATGCTATTAAAATATACAAAACAGTCAAACATAAATTATTAACACTTAACTGTAAGTTGTAGTACATACACTTTAATTCTCAATGAAATAATAAGTAAAATGTTATGCTTGAAAAACGACATAAAGTTGCCCATGTCACAACCACAGAGTATAGAGCTTCACAACGAAGCATATCTTCAATTAATATACTTTTTCAAAAGCGGTCTTGAACTATTTATCGCAAATGCCAATCTGATTGGAAATTTTGAACGATGCAACACTAATAATAAAAATTACTAAATATTAAATGCAAAATAAAAAGTTATCTTCGTGGTATTTAATATAACAACAATTTTACCACACTGACCAAAACAAAATTGTTTCAAAAATAAGTCTCAAAACATAGGGGTTGAGATCCATCCCTCCAACTAAAATAAAAAAATACTTCGACGATTTCATTGGTGCTGAGATAAGGCATTTGATTTTTAGGTATAGTTAGAAATGCATATAGAAAACCTTAGCTTTTTTAACAGTCTTTATTAATCAGTTACACCTGATTTTTTTACATGAAAGTGCAATGTTTACAAACTTTTAATTTTTGAAGAATACAGCAGTAACTTAATCTGTCCTTTCAAACATAAATTCTCAGCTTTTAGTTTATTCAAACGATGTTCTAGAAGATTCTCTAAGTTATATTTTGAATCTCTCTGTTCAGATTGTTTCTTTTTTCTTCTAGCTCGCGACTTACACACAGACCTTATGACATAACCACAAATGCCCAAAATTATCAAGTCTAATGTATGTAATTTAATAATAGCCATTGTTTCTTTCAGTTTTCTGACTTTTAACGGGTAATAAACTGGAAAAGAAAAATAATCTATTATTATAATTATTAATACAATACTACGTTTTGTAATTTTAAAAATTGCATATTGCTCCACACAGCAAACAAAATTTAATACTGGGAATATTGAGGTGGACACAAATTAGAGCCGAGCGCCGCAAGCGAACAGCTTTTTACTTAATTTCTAAGTAAAAAAAGAAGAATGAAAAAAAAAAACCGGCCTAAAGCCAACGGAAACGGAACAGAACAGTATATTCCGTGGTGAAAGAAAAACAAGGTAAGCTTTTTTTTCTTAATAATTTGTAAAAATTAACTATTTTTGATTTTAATAAAGTCTTACTATATGATTACTTATTCCATAAGGAGTTTTAAATTGTCCAAACTCACAATGTCTCGATCAATTTAACCATGATTTATTGAAATGTAACTCGAGAAAAATATTACGGTTCTACTTTGTTATTTTGGTAGATACCTTAACAATTCTTCCCCCAACTTTGGTTATCGTAATATATATACAGTTTATAAAATAAATTGCTGAAATAAAACTGTGATCAACTAGTCAAAAATTTAAATTTTTAGTAAATTGGTAACTTTTAAGCATATTAATATATGCTCTTAAAAGAGTGCTTTGAATTATAAATAATACATCCCACAAGCTAAAAATACATTTTCTACATGACAACTCATTTAAACTCTTACTTATTATTTGAGATAATAGAATTAATTGATTTATGAAATAAACGATTTTGTTTTTAAAAAAAATTATCTGGAAGTAAATGCGTTTCTTCCATTCTAGGTTCTATGTAGATGTTAACACAGCAACACAGCCTCTCTTGATGTGTCTGGACCTCAGACCTAATAAAACTGCTGCAGAAGTGACAAAGTATTTTTTGAAAGGTAAAATGACATTTTATTGAAATGTAGAGTGTGAATAAGTAGAATGCTTTTAATATAGTAATGTACTTCACAAGGATAATATTTAATGAGTTTCTAGTTTTGCTGATAGATATTACAATGATTAAATGTTATGTTTTAGATAAGATGACTTTGTTAGTTTCATTTGCATATTTGATCAAGTTTAGTCATGTATTTTTGTCAAAAAGGACTGTTGATAAAATAAACAATTGTGAATTTAAAATTTTAATCAAGGATTAAACTAATTTGGTGTGTAACATTTTAAGGTAACGTGATAAGCCATTAAACAATTCGCCAAAATCAAAACAGTTACTAAAAAATTTTCAATGCTCTACTCATCTATATATCTTTTTCTGTTTTTTTGGTGACAGTCACAGTTTTAACATTAATGAAAAAAGTGGACAGCTTAATACCCAAAAAATCTACCCATTTCATCATTAACTAATTTATTTTTGAAGTATGCTAATTTTATTCCTCTTATTATAATACAGTAGAACCTAAATAAAGCGGCCCCCTTCTGAGACCAAAAACATGGTTGTTTTAACAAAAGAAGGGAATTGTACTTAACGAATAAAACTATTACTGTGATAAAACAATCAGTACTTTTATCAGGCCGTATTATAGGTTCTAATATAATAATACAAGCTACTTTTATAATACTACTAATGAATCTTCAGATAAAATAAATTAGAGCTCTTTAACTTGGTTCCCCTCTTTCTGTATGTTGCTTAAGTTTCTACAAACTATGTTTTTCAATTTAATGCTTGCTTTCCTTGTACTCAATACTATTTACAAATATCATTTTCCCATTATTTCCTTCAAATTGATTAAAAAACAGTAAATATTTTAGCTTAATAATACTAACAACATGTTGTATTTAAAGCTTGAAGACTTTTACTGTTGGATTGAGGTATATTCTGAGCCTATATAAATTTGATTTAAAATGCAACATTTTTTTAGATAGTTACATGCCACATTTACAAATATTTTGAAGAAAAAAACATAACTCAAGCTAACCATAATCTGTCAGATTTAGATAAATTGTAGAGGTAAGAATAGAAATGGTAAAAGTAGCACGATACTCCTATTTCATCTCGCTAAAATCCTATTCATGGACAAATTGTTACACCGAAAGACTATTTCCCCACCAAATTATTTCTCAAAATGGACCATTACACTAACAGAATGTTTTCCAAACAAGATGCTTCTCCATATTCCAGTATACTCACTGTAAAGAAGTTTCACAGAATTCCACAACACTGTCAAAGCGTTTCAACGAATTGATCATTACACCTGTCTTTACAGTCAGTTATTAAGTCCTGTCGGTGTTATGGAATTCAGTGAAACAATTGTCAGTGAATTGGCTTTTCAGTGTAATTGAATTGGGGGAAAGGTCTGTCGGTGTAATAAGGCCATTTAATGAAACGAAGAAATTTGTCTGGTGCAAGGTTCTCGATAATGTGGCTTTTGATGAGATAAGTGTGATGATTGCAATAGTAAAACTAATGTTTAATTCTTCAAGATAGACTTATGAACAACAGCCTGAATGTGGATTTAGGAGTAATTGTTTAACTGCATTAAAGTTTTGGTCAAAATTTAACTTCACTCCCTGAACTGGCAAAAAAAATGGAGTGAAGAATACTTATAAATTAAGTAAAATCTTAACCATTTGCTAAGGGGAAATATCAAGAATGAAAATGACATGGGGAATGTGTTAAGTTATTGTGAACAACTTTTATAATATTCTTTGGTTTTTTTTATACAGGCAACATCTATCCGAGTAACCCATGACTGGGAATTCCAATTACAACAACGACGAAGGATTCAGTTGTTCTTTCATTCATTCTTTCATGCAGATGAATATTCATCTTTAGAATGCACATGGATCTTCATTCAAGATCATTTTAAAACTGAAAGGACCTATGTTGTGACTCTGGCATATCTTTGGAATGGGATGCTATTGTGTGTACTAGATTTAACATGTAGATTAAAAGAACTGCCCACATAATTCTAAAAATATTGATGGTTCTCAAATAACTTCTTTGAATAAATTATGTTATTTTAATAAAATATTTATTTTAGAATAACTTTGTGTTCATTTCTTGTAGCTAATGAAAATGGTACTCTAGGCTAGGATTAGCTGAGTTCTCCCTATATTTAACTTATTGGCAGACTTTTACTAATAAAAATATTTAAAGCAGCACTGCTTGTTGAGATGTTTTAGTTATTTATTTTTATATTTGCAAATATATGTTGATTTATCAAAAAAAAAAACATATTTGGAAGTTGCTTGCGCCCCAACTTATCCTAGAGTACCGAGAAATTTTTTCAAAATATTTGATATTATCTGATAATCAGTTGAATTTTCAAAGCATACTGCCACATGTGGGCTTAAATCTTCTACTTAAGTAGGAATAAGGATTGAAACAAAGTATCATTGAAAATTGGCAACCTTTACTATCATTTAAATGCAAATTTCGATTTTTAAAAGCAAGCTTATGGTTTTGTCTTGGAGAAATCACCATAATAGGACATCAATAAATCATGAGAGCTCAAAAAGAGGGAAGGGGTCTATTTAAAATCTCATGTCAACTTTTAGTTTGGAGATCTTTTTTATCATTTTTACCACAAGTTTAGGGAAAATATCCATATTAGTCAAAACAACAAATCATTATACAGTCAATCATGATAATTACAAACATAAGACCACTTTTTAAAATTTAAGTTATAGAGTAAACTCCAATGAGAATTTGAAGGGGGGAGGGAGGGCTCCATAATCTCGCCTCACATAATTTATGGGTATCCTCAAATGTGTTAGAAATTGTCAGTTTTGTGTGATTTGGGTTCAGTGTCAATTATGAGAAATTAGGTTTAACCAGTGGCGAAGCATGAGTTGCAAACAGGAAAAGCGCTATGTAAACATGACATACACATTTACAAGAATTATACTTGAAACATCCAAGAAGTTACAAATTTCAAAATAAAACTATAAACACTAATATTACAATCAACCTAACATATGGCAAAATAACAATCAACTTCCAGTGCTTCTCCTCTTTGCAATTCATGCTTCGCCACTGGGTTTAACATGCATTTCAAGAAAAGTTATATTTTAAACTAAATATATTTGCAATGCAAATTTCTTAAAAAAATTTTTTAATGGAAAAATAGGACCTTACCAGAGGGATTGAGGTTGTTCTCACAAGCTACTACGATTAGTTGAGTAGCAAGGATCGACTTCCACTAGTTTATCTGCAACATTTTACGAAGTGAAACCAACCCATATGACTCACACCCAATAAACCAATCCAACACAAGGAGAAGGCAATGACCTTCAAGCGAAATTCCAAACAAACTTTCTGCCTCTCCCTGGGAGGGAATGAGTAAATGGATGATGCAATACCATGAGGGGATCAACATTTATACTACATTTTAGCGAATTCCAATACACTGAAAAGCCATTTCACAGAATCGACCATTACACTTGACCAATCATCCAATGATTGGTAATGAAGTCATGCCCGTTTAATGGTCGATCCAGGAAGTACAAAGATGTAAAAAATCCTAATCAAAGTAATAATTTGAAAACTGAATGCCCTTTCCCTCCAACTTTATTGTTTTTTGACACTGAGAAGCATATTGTTTTAATTTATGTCTCTCTAGTGTCATCATGTAAAAAAATAGGAAGAAAACAATTCTATCATCCTCCAATTTTAAGAAATTTAGAATATAAAAAAGAAAGTGCAGATCTAATATAAAGTTTCTTTTGAGGAGTCTTAAAATACTCCATCACTTTCAGATTACTATTGTGAAATAAAAACCTTTTGCAAAAAATAGTCTAGAAACAGTCTCTTAAAATTGGAAGATGATTGACATGCTTAATTCAGCACTCTGAAATCTGAAAAAAAAAAAAACTCAATGTGTCAAGATTAGAAAATTTGAAAGACAGAAAAATGAATCTTAATACAATCACACTTAAATACTGTTATTTAGAATGAAACACAGACAGTGGATTTAATTTGTTTTTTAATCAATCCTAAATGGACATAAATGCCCATATGAAATACAGACTTAAAGAAACTTCAATATCTATATAATACCACCAGATACGCTACATTAATAATGGAATTGGAGAATTAAAAAAATAGGGAAATTAAAAACCTGATTTTACAGTTCACAGGGCAATGAAAATAAACCCTGATGTAGTATCTTCTGTAGTATTATTACTACCAGAAATACTATAATATATCTGTAGCTGGGTTTTTGTTTACTATCAAACGGGTAAATAAAAAGAGACAGATTGGTCGCGTCGCCGCTACTCCGGAGTGGGAAATAAAGTAAAAGTAGTCTTTCCAGATTTCGGTTTTGATTAATAAACGACATTAGTGTGACGTCACTTGCTTGTTAGGAAACGTTGATTCTATCCGTGATTGGAAGTAAATCCGTACGGAACCAATCACGGATGGAATCAACGTTTCCAAACAAGCAAGTGACGTAATGACTAATGTCGTCTATTTAAAGAAAATAATATGAATAAATTAATAAGTATTAGCTATATGCTCGTTAAATCCAAGAATAATAAAAACAAACACGGCCGCCTGGATCGTAGCGCCACCAAGTTCCGGTTGAAGAGGTCTTTGATATTAAAGAATTATTAATTACTACCAAAAGAGGGGTCAAAGAGAAGAATGAAAAGTGGAACATTATATCTATAACAATATTAGTTCCTCATTAAAAAAATCTTTAAAAAATTAACACTTTTTTGAAACTTCAAGGCCTTGCGGCACGTGTTATTATTGTCCAAATGAGCTTAAATTTGAATACATTATTATTTTCTATAGTGACTCTCCAGCGGGGTGTGCGTGATTGGTAAGATGAAATAAGCGAGCTTTGCTCGCTCAGATTGCAAAGCTAGGGAAAGCGATCTGTAAAGAACAGCGTAGCATTTACGGGGGCAGGGGGCGGTAGACCCCTAGTTTAGTAAATTAAACTTAAATTTAAGCGGTTTTCTAATACATAAATATCTGTGAAGAAGATCCGCTGAAAATGAAAGAACTTTTTGTAAAAAAATAATCTAGTAAAAAGCGCCTTCTTTTTTCGGATTTTGCCCACATTTTATTGGTTTATTAGTTACTAGTTGATTTCTTAATAAAAATCTTTTAGAAACTTCTTATTGCAATTTCTCCGCGGTTCGACTCTTCTTTCAGTTACACTAAATAATAAAAAGGTTATCAATTGATAGGTACTGGAATTGAATCGTCAGTATGAAAAAGAGGATTTGTACAAAAAGAGAAAATCGAGAATTATAGGTAAATAAAATTTTCATTGTATAACCATCAAATTTTTCTTTAAATTTAGGACCTTTTAATACTTTTTGTTCCTATGGTGATGCAGGAACAATCATCTAAAAATATATAATTTCTGTATTCAAAAATACTTTAAAACCGAAAAACGTTGATAGATTTACTCCCTTTTTGAAATTTTAGCTGAAAAAAAAATCTTAATAAAAGAACATAAATTGACAATTAAATTATATGTATTCTTAGTTCACAGCACAAAAGTGAGAAATAGAAAGTGTAAGACAAATAAAATTCAAAAGTATTATGAAATTGAGTCATTTAGGCAGTTTCATGAATATCAATGGAGTCAAGCATTCATTGGCTAAAAAAAGGTATTACTTTTAATGAAAAATATTGTTGTGGCTTAGTTGGAAGCACAAAGAATTAGAAAAGAAAAATAAATTAACTGAATTTTAAATTAAATCAAATAATACAATGAATGAATTGAATTTATTGTCACAAACACAGTATTACATAAAATACAATGAAATGACAACACAAAAGAAAAACAAATATTAAACATAAAAAGACAAATGTTATAAAAATAATAATTATTATTTATGTGATACCAAAAAGGCAAAATTATGCCCGTATATAGTATCAACAATGATATCTACTACAATATTTTCATTGGCAACAGTTGCTTATTATTTAAATATTATAAAGAGAATTTCTAGTGATTCTTGCGCCTCGATAAATTTATATATATCATATTTAAATTCTGTAAAATTATAAGTTAGTTTAGTAGTTTCATTTAATTTATTAAATATATAAATCCATTTCGCCAAAATAAGGGGCAAGGGGCTATATACTGAGGTAGTTATTTTTCGTCTTTACCCACTCATCTACAGAAGGAAGCTAGGAAAAAGTTTATTTGCCATTTTTTGATGAATTCCCTTTTTTAAACTGACTATTCAATTTAGTTATGGTACAAATTCATGGTAACAATTTATTATTAGTTATTGAAAAAGTACTTTTTAATAAATTGTTACGTCATATACATATTCTTCCCATTAAATGGCCCTATCCTTATGATCTCAAGGAACTTGGTCAATATTTTGCTCCTGGCACGATTTCTTACGCCAGGTAGAAGGAAAATTTTTCACATCTTTCAAATACTAGTCGAACTATTTTTGATGAAATAACTGTAATCAACACTAAAAAATTGCCCAGAAAAAAATCTTGCAAGTGCAGGAGTGTTGTATTAAACCATTTTTAAATTATTTTTTAAAAAATTAAAAAAAAAAGTAATAATCCTTTTACGTCTTAAGAGTGCCCACTACACCTGAGAACTTGTTACTTGATAAAACTATTATTTCCTTTGATAGATATATTGTTTTATACTTATTCTTTATTCTGTTTGGATTAACATACATTACAAAATACATAATAAAAGGTTAACATTCTATTGATTCTATATATTAAATTAGTTAATTGCCTTGCATTTCGTCATGTTTGGCACGTGCACCAAGTCTTTGCCATCCCCGATTTAGCAGAATATAAAATTTTCGAAAAAAGCTGAAATCCGATAATCATTCCTCTGAAATTATCGGGTTTTTTTTTTAATTTTTGGAAAAATTACAGGCTTGTATATTTATTTATTACCATACAAAAAAATATTATAATTAAGTACTTTCATGCTTACATGAAGCAAAATTTTTGCGACATCATCATTCACGAATGGAATTGACCTTTTATGTTTATATTAGGTGTTATGTTACCGGGAGGACGCGTGCTACTTTCTGCCCACACCGTTTTCCGTTCTAAACGTTTTGGGAATCCAAAAATTTTATCACGGAAAGTTTAAATACATAATTTAACCGTCCAAAGTGCATAATAGCTCATTTATAAAATAAAAGTTGACTGCTTTTTATTGAGATATATTAGACTATTTTGAAAAGGAGTGGAAGAGAGGAAGTGTCCGATATAAGCTTATCTTCAAAGAGGGGCGTATTCCTGCAGCCATTGTATGGACAGTGGTGTTGGGGATAACAACCGGTTTCCTGGAATATGACTGACAAAAGAAACCGACTAGAACTTTCTCTCCATGGGGGGCAGCAGACCACGAATTCATTCATCGAAAAGATACGAAGGGAAAACAGGAAACGCAAGGGACTGTGTGAGGAGATGAACGAATTTCTTTGGCTAAACTGAACCGATGGTTATTTTATAAAATATTAGAAATTACTTAGTTTGCTCTTATTTTCTATTTTGAAAGAAATTTAAATAGAAACATAAATTTAGGTTTCGGATTTAGGTCATTTTTACAGAAACAAAGGAAAATGGATTTTTGTATTCCGGCGTCTTTCACGCACGTTGTTCACTTTTTTACAGATGTAATATGTCGCCCTTTTCGGGGAAAAACTGCATAAAAATGTATAAAATCCGCATTCAAAGCCTTCTAAATCTTAGTGAAAGCACCGATTGTTTCTGGTACCAAACTTTCCCTTAATTTTAAGATGCATTTCGAATTTCTTCGAGTTCTAATTGTGTATTAAGGATATTATATTTGAGATTTTTTTGAAAAAAAATCCTCGCGGGGTGTTTCTATACAAAACATTAAAAAAATCCTAATTAGTCAGGAATTTTCAAATAAATACTTTACCACAGAGAAATATCCTAACAGAGGGTCCACGAGGCTATTTTCAAATGCGTTACTGATGTGAGGGCGCCACACTAGAGTCTGGAACGTATGCCGGCCGCTTAAATCTCTCGCCAAATTAGAACTCAGCGCATGCGCAAAAAGGTGTTTTCGATCTCCCATAGGCAGCCGGCGAACGATTCAGACTGGATCCAGACGCTAGTGAGTTTAGTGCGATCCCAGCGCCACAATTCTCCCAACCTGTAACAAGATGTCATGATTTTCGATTTCCATTATTAGCCCAGTCAAATGGGGTTCAAAAGTGACGTTTTCAAAACTTTCATATAGAAGTTTTTTTTTCGACGGTTTTATATGTTTTCGAGGTCGCTGATTACGAATATGAAGTTTGCTGCCACGTGGGAGGTCGGCTTCATATCGAAAATCGCAAAAAATCGCAAAATTTTTGCTCTTTTTTCGATCTTTTGCTTATACATCAAAAACTATAAGTTTCTCGAAGATAATCTCAATTATAAAGTTGAAGTAAACAAAATTTCCTACAAAATGCACTACTCAACATTGATTTTCTGAAGAGTGGTTCTGCCGCTAGAGCGCGCTGAAAAACAGCGATTTTTTGGCCTTTCCGCAAAAAAATGAAAAGCGCGCGCTTCTACCCTCTACAAAAGGAAAACTATTCACGTTACCAACAAAACTTTTATACCACGTGAAAGAGAATTTAATTGCTTAAAAATAACCTACCTTACATTATTATTTTTTGAGAATGGGGGAGGGAGCGAAGCAAAGATCGGAAATAAAACTTTCGCGCCTTACAGCTAAAATGAACTCTCGCAGTTGTTAATTTCAAATCTGCGCTTTAATTCCGGTATATTACCAATAAAATTGGTTGTTTTGGGTGAATTGATGACTAAGCATGTTTAAAAAAATAATTTTTTAAATTTATTTATGAAATATTAGGTATTTTAGGCGAAAATTCAATATTTTTAAAAAAATGATAAATTAAATTATGGGAATTTTTTAATGAAGGAATTTATAGGTTTTTTGCATTGCTGAATCCGAATTTCAAGTTCATTTTCATTTCAAAAGTCATCTTCACATCAAAAAATGCAAAAAATCTCAAATTTTCGCTCTTTGGTTCGGTTTTTCATCGATTTTCTCAAAAAATTATTCGTTTTTCGAAAAATAACAGTACACCAAATTAAAGTACATAAAATTTGCTATAAGATACACTGGTTCGTTTTTATTTTACAAAGAGCGGTGTACGCTTTAGAGGGTTTTAAAGAGCAGCGATTTTTTTTCTTTTCTACAAAAAAAGTGAAGAGCTTTTGCTTTCCCCCACTACAGCTCTAAATATATACACGTAACAGACACATATTTTATACCATAGGAAAGTACATTTAATTTCCTACAAAATGTACTACTCAACTTTCATTTTATAATGAGAGGAATTGACGCTAGAGCGCGCTGAATTACAGCTGTTTCTTGACTTTACACAGAAAAAAGAAAATCATTTTTCTTCAGAACTCTCTAAAGCGTACACCGCTTCTTGCGAAATAAAAACAAACCAGTGAATCTTATAGCAAATTTTACGTACTTTAATTTGGTGTACTGTAATATTTCGAAAAACTAATAATTTTTTGAGAAAATCGGTGAAAAACTGAACCAAAGAGCAAAAATTTGAGATTTTTTGCATTTTTTGATGTGAAGGTGACTTTTGAAATGAAAATGAACTTGAAATTCGGATTTAGCAATGCAAAAAACCTACAAATTCGTTCATTAAAAAATTCCCATAGTTTAATTTATGATTTTTTTAAAAATATTGAAATTTCGCCTAAAATACCTAATATTTCATAAATAAATTTAAAAAATTATTTTTTTAAACATGCTTAGTCATCAATTCACCCAAAACAACCAATTTTATTGGTAATATACCGGAATTAAAGCGCAGATTGGAAATTAACAACTGCGAGAGTTCGTTTTAGCTGTAAGGCGCGAAAGTTTTATTTCCGATCTTTGCTTCGCTCCCTCCCTCATTCTCAAAAAATAATAATGTAAGGTAAGTTATTTTTAGGCAATTAAATTCTCTTTCACGTGGTATAAAAGTTTTGTTGGTAACGTGAATAGTTTTCCTTTTGTAGAGGGTAGAAGCGCGCGCTTTTCATTTTTTTGCGGAAAGGCCAAAAAATCGCTGTTTTTCAGCGCGCTCTAGCGGCAGAACCACTCTTCAGAAAATCAATGTTGAGTAGTGCATTTTGTAGGAAATTTTGTTTACTTCAACTTTATAATTGAAATTATCTTCGAGAAACTTATAGTTTTTGATGTATAAGCAAAAGATCGAAAAAAGAGCAAAAATTTGCGATTTTTTGTGATTTTCGATATGAAGCCGACCTCCCACGTGGCAGCAAACTTCATATTCGTAATCAGCGACCTCGAAAACATATAAAACCGTCGAAAAAAAAACTTCTATATGAAAGTTTTGAAAAAAACCCCATTTGACTGGGCTATATGGCCTATGGCCGTGGACTCTCTGTTCTAGTACTCTGTGTACTTTACTTACCCTGGGCGTAAGCACAGAGAAATATCCTAACAGAGGGTCCACGAGGCTATTTTCTAAAATGCGTTACTGATGTGAGGGCGCCACACTAGATTCTGGAACGTATGCCGGCCGCTTAAATCTCTCGCCAAATTAGAACTCAGCGCGTGCGCAAAAAGGTGTTTTCGATCTCCCATAGGCAGCCGGCGAACGATTCAGACTGGATCCAGATGCTAGTGAGTTTAGCGCGATCTCAGCGCCACAATTCTCCCAACCTGTAACAAGATGTCATGATTTTCGATTTCCATTATGGCCTATGGCCGTGGACTCTCTGTTCTAGTACTCTGTGGGCGTAAGCGTATGGCACAAATTCACCTTTCACGGAAACCAAACCATACCATCGGTTGCGTCACTACCTACACACCTGAGTTGCCAGATTTTTGAAACGAAATGTTGGTAGTACCATTCCTCAATGGGTAGTACAGAGCACATGATAAGATAACACACAACGATCCCCTGCTTTAGTGGCTGTCCCAGGTGGAGGCCATGGAACTAATAATCCAATCAAAATCAACTTTTCCCTGGAAATAATAGTAGTATATGGGGGGGGGGGGCGCTGGGACACTTAGGTCTCTTTTGTACCTTTGGTCTCAATTAGTGTAAAAATGAACTACTTTAGAATATTTTAGGTCTTAACTGTACGCTAAAGTACGTAAATTTAGTACTTTCATATAAGTTTTTTCAGTTTTGGTCAAATTGAGGCCAAATGAGACCAAGGAGACCAAAGAGAACATTGGGACAGTTGTTTTAAGGTAGAAAAAATCGAGTACATGAAACCCATCATACTCGAGTATATGAAACCCATCATACTCGAGTACATGAAACCCATCATACACCTTTTCGTAATACATAATCATAATATTAATCATTTTTAATACCTCTATAGATTAAAACACCATTTTTATATTCATCAATATTTGAAATTTGATTAACGATGTGTTTAGTTAGGTAGTATTCTTCATGACTATCTACATTTATCTTCGCAATAAATTATAAAATCACCAAATTTGCCATATATCTTTCTCAAACATATTATTGGATATTCTCCTGGCACCAGATTTCTCAATTTGAGAGTTGGTTGGTATGAACGGACTTCCATTTTTAGGGAAACATTTTTTGAAAGTTAAAATCCAAATATTTTAAGATTTAAAGTTAATTTTTTTAATGTGTAGATAAGGTTTTGTTTTATCCTCATTCTCAGATAATAAAGACAATTGAATATTATCACCTTTTTTTCCTGTTGTAAGGAATTTTAAATTTGTAATAATGTTTTGCTTTATGATTTCTTTACCTATTATACCTATATTTGTAATTCAGCCACAACAGCTGAATTACTTGATCTAGATTTTAAAAGTATGGTAATCATCATATCCATATCATCTTTTAATTTAAAATCTTTATCCAACATATTGGAACTAAACTTATCAAATTTAACTACTATTTGGGTATTCTTTAAATCCAGAAAATTACTAACAGTTGCCCAGTACTCCTCATTTTCTACGTAAGACTTTAAATCTTTTTGAATATTATCCACGTATGATTTTGTTACAGAATCATTTGGAACTACAGGATCAGCAACATTAGATATTCTTTGATTGTGTGCATAATAATCTTTTACTTTTTATCCCATAAAATACAATGATAATCTAAATGATTTTTGTTAACAGAGTGATCTTTTTCTTTGGGATCTTTTACATTTGAAATAACTTTATTTTTAGCGTCAAACTTATCATCATTTAAGGTAAGGGAATCCTTTATAATGTTTTCTACATTTATTTTTAGATCATTTTGAATGTTTTCCACACTTTTTTCTACGTATGATTTTGTTGCAGAATCATTGAAATCTACAGGATCACCTACATTTTTTAAAATATTTTTATTCATATCATAATTACCATCATCTGTTAATTTAAATCCTACACCAGGAGGACCTGAAGGGCCTCTTAAAACTCTATCATCAACACCTGGATAATAAGCTGCCATTTATTTAAGATTTAATTCTTTTAAGTTTTTATCATAGAAATATCTTGGTGTTTCATATTTATTAAACATTTTTTTCATTTCCTTCAAAATAAAATAAAAGTATTACTAGTATTATTTTTTAATTTCCAATTAAACTCTATGTTTAAATTATTAAGATTTGTATAATTTTCATGATTTGATAAATCAAAACAAATAATAGGATATAGTTTTTTAAAATCTGAATAACTTATCAAATTGCCTGTTTCAGAGGTAATAGTATTCAATCCTTCGTGCAAAAGAGCCTCGTATACTCTGCAATAATCATTAGAATGCTAATCCGTATGATAACTAACTGTAGGGGTCTTGATATTATTTATCATTAACCAACATTCGGTCATTTCTAAATTATCGAAGATAAGGTTATTTTTCTTATAGTTTTCGTTTCTCTCTGTATATTGAGGTACAACCAGTGGCGTATATAGGAATTTATTTCGGGAGGGGCCCAAAATTTCTCCCCAGACCCTCCCCCACATATTTAATAGGTCCAATGTAGCTTTTTAGGTGATAATTTAGGTCCTAAACACTTAATATAGGAATAGTTGTTAGTAATAAAAATACATGTACGAAAGGGGGGTCTGGGGGTCCTCCCCCAGAAAAGTTTTGGAAGTTTGACTTAAAAAAAACCAGGTTTTTAACTAGTTTTGGTACACTAAGCCCGAATTTTGGATGTACATTTTTATGAACTTGATATTTAAAAAGATATTAAAGTAGAGTTCTAAGTACAAAAGAGGATCTGGGGGTCCTTCCCCAGACGATTTTTGGAACTTGACCCCTATAAACAGGGTTTTATCTTGTTTTTGGTACATTTAGTCCGAATTTTGGACATATATTTTTTGATAGGATTTGGATGAACTTATTGTAATGAAGTTGTTAATAAAATTCTAAGTACAAAAGGGGGGGGCGGTTTGGGGGTCCTCCCCCAGAAAATTCTTTGAAATTTGACCCTTAAATACAGGGTTTTAACTTGTTTCGGTGCACCTAGTCCGAATTTCGGGGGGGGGCCAGGGCCCCCTCGCCCCCCCCTTATATACGCCACTGGGTACAACATACAAACTCAAAACTTCATTAGATGGTAGCAGGAATAGGATAAGAACCGCTTGAGTCATTATGTATTATGTATTGTGTTAGATTTCATTAAAGTGTGCTGATTCCATTCAATTTCAATCCTTTCATTTAACTTTTCTTGATTAAATAAAATTGCCGCTTCATTCTTGAATTTTACATAGGGTAGCCATAACGACAAAGATTCTATTTTGGCCTTGTATTCATGGTTTTGATTCGTGTACAACTTGTTTTTACTATCATTCCTTTGAATTTCGATTTTTAATGGAAAACCTGTAATTACTTTCTTATATCCCTTAAAAAAAATCAAAAATGTATTTTAAGGGAATCCATATTTTGACAGTCTTACTTTCTGAAGTAATTAGACTTCTTTTTGCAAAACCTTCATTACAATGATCATTTGCCCTAAGATGCCCTAAGATTTTAAAAAAAAATCAGTCAATTTAGTGCTATCGGCCACTGTTCCATTATATTTTAAAGGCAGTTTATCAGTTGAATCATATGTATCAGGGTAAAATAACATGTTAGAGGGCTGAGAGGTGTTTACACAGTCTGGAGTAAAATGCATCAAACGTAAAACTTGATGCAAAATTTCCGAATGATCAATATGTGCCTCAATTTCTGTATTACCAAGTATTAATCTACACATTTTTATTAACCCATCCCCATTTGCAAAGGATACCGTTTCATGGTCTATACTGCTACCATCATTTTTGCAATCTTTATGGTTTGTTCTAAATAACCCATCGGCTTCGGGATCGGAGGGTCCCGGGTTCGATTCCCGACACCGCTGAAGACCCACCGAGTATATGCGGAGTACGTGCTCGTTAAATCTGTGGGTCCGAAAGTCCTGTGGTCCGTCATGGCGCAGTTTACCACGGGTTCAGGTGTCTGGAGACTATTTCCCTCCCCTTCAAAGACATGGCAAAATTGAGGAGGTGGCCCCGATAGATGGTGGTGACATCTATCATCCGAGGCTTAAGTCGGACTCCTGCCATTTCATGGGCCTCACTTTCTCAGGAGCCGCACCCCCTTTGCCTTAAATCCTATCCGCTTTGCGGATGGAGCTTGGATATTCCAAGTGGCATAAGACAACAACCTGAGTATAAAATATTTGCATTCGTATCGTGTACAAAGAAATCATACTTGGCATTTTCGGAAGTGTCATTTACATTTTCAGGTCTTATTTGCCTGTAATCAAAATATTCAATATCATTATTTTTATAATAATTTGTATCACTCAACTTATAAATCATTTCCATTTATTAGGATCCCAGTTTAGACTTTGCTAATATCTCTTTCAATTTACATATCCTATCTTCGATTTTTAAATTTTCATACCGTTTATCTTCATCTTTTATCAGCATCGGAGGTAAGAATCCCCTCCCTTGAAGTTTTTTTGACCTTCTCATTTATTTAGGGAAGAAATTGGTATAAAGTTGTACTCCACATAACCATTATTTAAATCAATTAGTTCACCTTTTTGATTAGTTATTCTCATTCTGATTCTGTGAATAGGATTATGTTTTACATTATAAAATACTAAAGTATCAAATTCTTTGGATATTAAAGTTCTAGGACGATTTTGATTAGTAAAAGAGTATATTACTTCAGAGTTATTTTGATTAATCATTTGTCCGTCAACTACATCGCAATGAATATAAATATTATCTATATCTCTTGTAATATTGGCTTTATACTTACTTACCTTCAAGTTCCAAATCATTATCTGAATCTCTGTTTTTAAATTCCTTATTTTCAAAACCCAACCCAAAGTTTATGGAAGTTACCTTCACTTAAATTTATTTTACCTCCAGGTCTTCCTTAATTTTATAGAAATTCGCTCTCTTTCTTCGATGATACCAAAAAATATTGGTCCATTATTGGAAATATTCTCCAAATAATTTGTACTTGTACATATAGCGATTTAGGCCTTCAACAGTATATAAACCATTTGGAATGGTAATATGTCTGAGGACTTTATTACGGAATATAGAAATTTTATTATTATTAAATTTTTCATTTATATTATCCCATGAAACATTAATTGAGAACGACTTTAGTGCCAATTGTGTTATGTTTAAAGGTTTTCTATATTCAGTAGTCCTCAGATTTATCATGACCCTCTGCTCTCAACTTAATCATTTATTTAAAACGAAATTATCAGTGAACTTTGTAGGCTCTTGTTTAAATGAATACAAAACCTCAACAGGAGACTTGCCCTTATTTCTTTCTACAATATAAACCACATTTTACAGAGGTAGGTTCCTGTAAAAAGCTAGAATTGTAACGAATTTCTTTTATAGAACGACAAAAATATTTTACAATATCTCTAGGAATGATTTCGTCTTTTAATTTTATTCCTTCGTACTCATATTCTCCAAAAGAATCAAAATATTCAATAAATTTATTTTTAGGATCATTGTAATAACATACCCAATGTGTTCCTCGACCTGTAGAGATATCTAAATTAATTATACCATTTTCAAATTTTTTAATAGTTTTAGGTAAGTTATCTAAAGTAAAAACTCCTCCAAAACCTTTTTCTTTTTTCATATTGTCTTCAATCATTTTGTTGGATATTCCCAGGGCTGATACACTCCCTTTCCACTCTTTTTTTTACAAACACAACCCGAACCTGAAATTTTATCCAATACCTTTTTTGTACTCCACGTTCCAGTCCTGAAGCAGCTCCTAAACCTAAAGATGCTAATATAGGAATTAAAAAAGGTAGAAATTCACCAGTCTTTTCTAATTGTGTTTTTGACAAAGTAATTCTTTTACCATTGTTAATTTGATTTATTTGTGCATTTGTTTAATGTAAACCATAAATTAGGCCCTTTACTTTTATTAATTTGCAATGTAACTTCTTGTCCATTTCTTACAGCTGATTTCAGCTTGTTTATTTGCCCTAAACTCAAGTATACTTTCTTTTCGACATACATTTATTTAAGATAAAAATTTATGATAATATTCTTTTACAAATTCATTCGTTACATCCCCTTTTCTTAAGGGGATACTACTATTTGATTGTAAATCTTTTTAGTTAAAGGTTTATCAGTCAATTTCCTCAAAACTTCTCTATTTTTGTCGAAACCCATTCCAATATAATAATTACCGGTTTTTAGTGTTTCTAATGCTTTAATATATGTTTTCATTTGATTCATTTTATAGTCATTCTCACGAATTTTATCCTCGTTTTTATTTTTCGAAGAATTTCCCTTTAGTCTTTTATACTCATCTCGTTTTGATTTTGCTGACTCTAATATTACATCCAATTGCTCATTTGATTTATTAATTAATTCAGAGGGTAGTTCATACTGTAGTGTTGCAAAGAAATTTGAATCTAATTCCTTATTGAAATTTAATCTCACATAACCTTCAGCTTGATAAATCATGTCGCCAGCATCCGGTGTATATAATCTGTACTTCTTTCTCCATGTAATATAATTTCTTCTAATCTTGCTTTTAAATCATTATTTATTTCTGGTGTAATATTGTTAATAGCATTTGTAATAGAGGTATCTTTTATGAAATTCATTAATAGATTTTTGAATTCCAAGTTTTTCTTCATTGTGTTGTTCATTGATTTTTCTTTGTTCTGCTTGTAATCTAATAACTTTTAAATAATTGGCTATTTCTTGTTTTAATTTAAGCTGTCTGTCTCTTTCCAAGTCATTCATTTATTTAAAACTATTTTTACTCATTGAAGAATTATTTTTTCTCGCTGAAGAATTATTTTTTTCTCGTTGAAGAATTATTTTTCTAAATAAATTATTAATAAAAGATTACACTAAACCTGAGGAGTTTGCAGACTCGGATCAAAATCCTTTACTTCCTCAACATTCTTTCAGACTTTTGATTGTAGGATGTTCAGGATCAGGAAAAACTAATGTACTATTTAATTTTATTTATGATTATCTGAAATTTGACTGCTTATATGTTTGTGCCAAAGACTTGTTTGAACCAAAGTATGAAAAACTCCAAGAAAATTATACAATGTTTGAAGGCATAGAAAGACCAGATATAACTAGCTGCAGAGGGTTGAAAAGTAAAAAAACACTATTGGAATTATTTGATAAGTACAAGAAAGAGGTAATGTTTGCTTCAAATTTAAGGAATTTTATCACAGTAGATGATTTAGACAGATCTATGAAAAATCTTGTTATTTTTGATGATTGTGTGACTGAAAAAGACCAGAAAGGTATTGAAGATTTATTTATTAGAGGAAGGAAGTAAAATGCTTCAGTTATCTATTTGACGCAGTCTTATTATTCAACGCCTATCAATATAAGAAAGAACTGAAACTGCTTTATTTTCTTTAGTTTACAGCCTAGAGAAGTACAACAAATAATTCGTGAAATAGATGGTAATCTATCAAAAAAAGAATTTAGCAATTTATATAAGAAAAGTGTACAGAAACGCTTTGATTTTTTATGTTAGATTTAGTAAATCCAAATATGAGGTATAGAAAGCATTTTGATGCTATATAAATGGACACGCTACGGATTCTCTCTCCGCCAGACGCCATGTCTCACGCATCCTCAAATAAATCTTATTAAGTTTTGTAATCTAAATCCTTCTGATTCCTGTTTCTCTAAAAGTATTTGGAAAAACAAATATTTGTTTATAGAAAGAGTTATAATTACTTTGGCAAGATAAGTATTTCGTTATCAGTTAGTAAGCTTATTTTAAGTGGAACTGGTTTATCAGCATTTGCCTTTATACCTCTAGGAGCACTAAGTTTAAGTGCCGGAATTGTGGAAATAATAGAGAAATCAATGAATATTTTGGAACGAAAAGAACAATACAAACAATGCTATAAATTTTATAAAAATTTGTTAATTTCACTAAAGGCTAAATCAATTTCTGATGAAGAAGTCTATGCACGAGAACAATACTTGATTAACACCTTAAAATATACACCTGTTGAAAAATATGTAAAAAAAGCTCAATTGAATGGCTATAAATTTATACCTAAATAAATGTCTCGAAGAGGAAAAGGTGTAATTAACAAAGCAATCAATAGTTTACCTTTTGAAATGCATCTATATCTTCTAGGGCCCACAGCCTTACAAAGAACGTTGAAGAAACGAGAATGAAGTATAAATTAGTCTATAAGTGATTAAGCTCTAAATATTAATTGTTAGTCAGAGATAAAGAAAGAAGTTGGGTAAGAAGAATTAGGATTTGAAATCTTAAAACTTAATGAACAGTGATTTATCTTATCGGAATTGCTTACTGTAAACTTTTTAATAACAAGAGCAATATATAGCAAGCCTTTCTTGTGACTACCACTGGAGTTAAATTCATCAATTGTTTCATGTTTCTTTTTAGAGAAATGATCTTTCAAATTCTTTGTTTAAACCTCCTTTTGTTGTAAGGTTTTAATGCCTATAATCATCTTGTTATACAATATACAAATAATATTTAAAATAATAATGTAAAAAAATTATACTAATAGTGTTATAAAAGTAGAACAAATGTACACAGGCCATTTTTGTTAGAAAAAAACATCATTCTATCCGCTTGTTTTCCAAATTCGAAATATTGATAACGCTTTTGGTTATTAGTAGTCTGTATCCCAGAAAGGCATTGAAACGTGTGGAGTCTTTCTGTAATTTCATTCCATGTGGACAGGAAATAACACTTGTGTGAATTCTTCCAACGAACCCCTCTTCCTATTCAAGACCATTCCTGTCCATTGAAAACATTGGTATGTTTTCTTTAAGATAACGTTTGGCACACTAGGGGAATGAGAGGGGAGGGGTGACTTAATTGGTGACACAGGTTTGAAGGGTTTTAAATGGCCAATGGCTACTTCTGTCCCCCCTCAAGTTTCAACGAATTCCTGAAAAGATTCATTGGGAGATAAGAAGTAATGCTTTTCCCAGAGCCTGATTTCTGGGAGGGCATTTAGGGCCCAGGGCCTCACTAAAAAGCTTTGAAAATGTGAGTGTGTAAAATAAATAAACGAATTTAAAATCAATTTATTAAGTTTTTGAAGTTTCAATTAAATATATTTTAATTTGCACATTTTTTAAAACTGGGATTAAAGATGATTGATTTTGTTATTTTGAGTCCAATGAATTAAGTTTTATTTTAAGATATGTCGAGGGTCACAAATAGGTCTTTTGCCCTGGGCCCCCTAACTTGTAAATCGGGCCCTTGATACTTGATACATAAATTGGTTAATAACTCTTGACAAATTTATTGCAATATCCAAATACGCTTGAGAAAATGAAAAAGAATAAAAGAGTGTTAGGAAATCTAGTTGTTCCGATTCGGACCCTCTAGTTAGTCTAGTTCCACTAAACAAATAACAAAAACAGGTGCTCGTGCACACACACCACAGGAGGTCAGACTCCAGTGGAGAGCTCTCCAGTTCTGGACAGGAAATTGCTCCTCATCGTCACGCCCTCCCCAAGGTGTGCTTATCTCTCCATCCCTAGAATGCGCACTGGAGAGTAGAATAACATCAGACACAAACAAATTTTTAACTTGAAAAAGTTTAATTAAAAAAATAATAAAAAAAAATCAATTCGTTAAAAAATGGAAAAAAAATTTTCGGAAAGAGATTCGAAAATTTTTTGAATTTTTTTACGAATAGTGGAAATTCCTTATAACATCAGGTGACCTCTCGGTCCCTGGGGGGGGGTCTGGTCCCCTTGGTCCCCCCCGTCGCTGCGCCCCTGCTTGCATGTAAGTTTCTGTATCAGCAATTCTGTATCATCCCGTCCACGGCGCCTTTTTCACTATGGTGTTTCTGATACTTTTTCATCCAGATTCCAACCATGTAAATCTACCAAACCCATCCAGTTCCGGTGTTGTACATTTACAACCGCATATACAAATTATCCATTCTAAGTGAAAACAATTCAATTGAAATTATTACAATAACTTGAAAACCCAAAATCTGTTATTATTTCCGAGGTCGTTTTAAAATTGTGTATCGCCTTTCAAAAATGATTCGATTAAAACACCTTAAGTATAATTTTTTTTAATCAAGTTTTAGTTTTTTTTATTTGCGATTTTCCGTGAATGACATGACAACCTTTACATGCTTGATGTTAGTTAAAAAATTCTGAGAAACTTCTGTTCCTATATGTTCTCACCAAAGGTGTTTTCCACTTAATTCTAATGCACTAGTTTACTACTAGAGTAACGTTACACAAACTTTTAACAGATGTAGAAATTTATGAAATAAAATATGTAGAAAACTTTAGCTTTTTAACAGTTTTTATTAACCAGCCTAACATTTTTACATAATAAATGCAATGTTTAAAGTTTTAAAGAAAATATTTAGCTCATTATCTATTCTTTATTCTCTAGCAGATTTTTTAAAAGAGAATTTTCAGCTCGTGCTACAGCAAAAGCAACTCTCATATCATTGAGGTCTTTATTATAAGTGTAGAAAAATGATCTTGTGGAGTCGTGTTCACGCTGCGTACTTCTGAACTCGGCTATCATGATGATTGCACAACAGCACAAAGCCCCTATTCTAATAGTAGCTGGAAAAGAAAAATAATCTATAATTATAATAATCATTTATACACAAAGTTAATGTGCAGTACTTCAGCAACTCCGCCCAAACTCTAGACCAGTGGTTCCCAACGCAGAAAAGTCCGCGGACCAGAGTTTAAAATTGCAACCTTCGTGGACCACCCTCTTTATAGTTTAAAATCCTTTACCCTCTCAAAATTTAAAAATGAAAGTATATATTCCCTAATT
The DNA here is from genome assembly GCA_963680715.1 of Tetragnatha montana. Classification (NCBI taxonomy): domain Eukaryota; kingdom Metazoa; phylum Arthropoda; class Arachnida; order Araneae; family Tetragnathidae; genus Tetragnatha; species Tetragnatha montana. The sequence goes on from OY796675.1 coordinate 50,125,386, forward strand.
AAGCATGTATATTTATATGATGCTTTGAATTATAATTCTAATTTTAAGAAAATTTTGATGATATCTTTTGTTATGATATATTTAAATCTTCGGGATACAGAAATGTAGCCGAGTTTTTTTCTGAGCTCTTAATTTTTCACTTTAAATATTTATAGTACACAAAGGAATTTTAAATAATTAAGTGGTGACTAATATCCACAAAAACTACTCAGTCGAGAGTCATCGTTACTGATATAATTTTATCTTTTCTCGTTCAATTCACTCAAATTTGTATTTATTGGATTTTTGATTTTTTTTTTTTTTTTTTGATTCTCCGGACCCCTTCACGGACCACCGGTTGGGAACCACTGCTCCAGACAGACAACTAGATTCCAAAATGAGTTAAAACCCTACGTCCAAAGGTCAAATTTCAAGAAAAAATTCTAGAGGCAGACCCCCATGTCCCCAGAGGTATTCTTTTAGTGTAACCGTCTCTGAATGAATAAAAACAATACTTTTAAGGCTTAAGTTTCAAAAATTTTTCCAGGGGAAGACCCTCATATCCCCCTTTTCAACTGCATTTTCCCTTGAAAATTCTGCGACTAACAATGAGGTGCTTCATCGGGTGTCAAAATTACTTAAAAAATGATGGATGTCAAAATTACTTGCCTAAGACGCAACATGACATAACTGCATTTTCCCAACTTCAAAGGAGACGAAAAAAACTGTCTCTTAATAAAAAGCATGAGCAAGACTATTTAGGTCATTTTTCTTCTGAGAAACTCATTTTGAGAGTATTTTACTCAGGATTAAGTAATAAAAAGTTAGTGTAGTTATGCTATATTGACTTAAGGTTTCATGCAGTTATGCTAAAACGTGCGGAGTTATGGCATTCTGATTAATATCTTATAAACGTGATTTTACGGTGATCCAGGTAGTTATTTTAATAATTAAATCTGAGTAAAACCAAAAAATTATGTTAATTTTAGTTTTGGAGTATTAATTTTTTAAGTATATAGCAAGTTACTATTTTATGTATACTATTTCTATTGAATTGAAAAGACTTGATTGTAAAAGAATTTATATATAACTAAAAAATTTAAATTACGAGATATAAGAAAAAGTATTACCGCAATAAAACATACACATAATTCTCTACTTAAACTAATTTTCCATCATAGTTTATTGCGTAGTCCTTTTAGGTAAGTAACTTTGGGTAGTATAATTTAAGTTCTTTTTGAAATTAAATATGAATAAATGTAAAAGTTAAGGTACACTTGGTGAGTATGTTAGGCTCAATGACCGAAATGAAAAAATAAAAATAGTACTATCACAGCGAGTTGGGGTTTCTGTCCTTTTCTTAATTTTTAATTAAAATTATAATATTATTTGTTCTTTTAATGAATTAATTACTATTACCATTATAATTTTATTTGTTCTTTTAATGAATTAATTACTATTACCATTATAATTTGTTGTCGAATATTTTAAAACATTACCCATTTTAACTTATATGAAAATCTTCCCCTTAATTTTCAGTTTATCTTAAAATTATTCTTATTATTATTAAATTATTATTATTAAATAATTGGCTGAATTTTGAATAATCAATTATGATTATGACACTATATTTCACTTTTAATGTATTGCATTTGTAATAAAAAAAACTCAATTAAATGAAACTAAGAGAAAAAGAAAAAGTCATAGGAATTATGAAAAAACAAAAAGCAGAAATTCAAAACAAGAAAATATTGAAAAAGAGGAGAAGAAACATTGGAATATCCGCAGGAAAAGAGAATAAAGTTGAAGAGAAATTATAAGTTCAGGTTTATTAAGTTATTATGAGATCACCCCCGGAAAGTGAACTAATGAGATAGGAAGATAAGAGGAAGTTCACAAAGAAAAGGACCGAAAACTTGTTCTCCCTTTGTTTTTTTTTTGTATAAAATCTTTAGTAATGGTTAGATTTCTGAAATTCATTGTTCTCCATGAACACTTAACCAGGGCCGTAACCAGACTTTTGTTTCGGGGGGGGGGGTTGACTCAAATATTTTCTGAAGTACTACCTCCTTACGGGTACTTTTATATGTTAAGTTTTAGATGACAACACTGGATTGAAATTTTGATGCACTACATTTAAAAATTGTATAAACAATATGAATTCGAAGTAAAAGGGGGATCTGGAGGCCTCCCCCAGAAAATTTTTGGAAATTTGCCCCTCAAAAGAGTGTTTTAGCTCATTTCTGAGACCCTTTAGATTACACCCATAGAGCACCACTCATTGTAAGCGGCCGAATTTTCAAGGTAAAAAGAATATTTATATATTGTAATAAATGGCGAAATGTTAAGGGGGTTTTTAGGTTCCTACTCCAGAAAATTTTTTGAATTTTTCCCCTAAAAGTGGCATTTAACTATATATTTTGAGACATATTAGGACTAATCCTTGTAAATCACACAAGTTTGAAGGAAAAACCGTATACTTAATAGATTTCAAAATTTCGAGGGGGTTTGGGGGTCCTCCCCCAGAACAATTTTGGAAATTTTACCCTTAAAAGTAGGGTTTTGACTCATTTTGAGACCCTTTGGGTTATACCCGAAGAGGATATCGCTCCTTGTGAGACATAATTTTCATGAAAAATAGCAGTATAAAAATTGATGTCAAAATTTCGGGGGGGGGGGGGGGGGTTGAACCCCTAAACCCCCCCCTTGGATACGGCCCTGCACTTAACCTATCGTTAAAACTTTCCTTGTGAAAAATGCTTAATTTTTTTTTCCTGTATACGACCGTAGCACCGCGGGGACATGATTGAAAATTTTTCCCTAATACCTCTCGGGCAGTTGTGGGATCAGCTGATTCGGTACTTGTGGTAGTCGTAAGTAGTCTAATTTTGACCATCCTTGAGTGAACAACAAGCGAAAATGTTTCGAATTTTAGAGCCATTATTTTATTTTGGTGAGTAAGACTGGATCAATTTTCACTCACATTTTTATTTTCGTATTATAGTATTTGTATTTTGAAAAAGTTCTTAAATTAGCTTAGTTTTAATTGAATCGCCAGTTTGAAAAAGGGAATAAGTCCAAAAAATGGTAATTGACTTTATGTGCGTAAAAAAATCTCCTAGCTTCGCTGTACATGTATAGAGGAAAAACATAACTACCCCCTATTGACAGATTATAGCCCCTTGAATTTGTGAAATCGATGTCCATTCATTGTATTTTTTTATTAAATTTAAAATTTAAGTTTTTGAAATTTAAGTTATTTGGTCTTTCTTTTCTTATTCTTTGTACTGTAAACTTAGTCAATATAAAAATTGATTTTAATTTAAAAGTATTTTTCTCTTTTTTTTAACCAATGAATGTTTGACTCCATTGATATTCACTTACTGCATTGATAGTGCCTTAATGACTCAGTTTCATAATAATTTTTAATTTTATTTGTCTTAGTCTTTCTATCCTTCACTTTTGTGCTGTGAACTAAGCAGAAGTAAAATTTAGTTGTCGATTAAAGTGGTTTTTGATGTTTTTTTTTTTAAAGAAATGAATGAAATGTTTGAAAAAGGGAATGAATAAGTCTATCAACTTTTTTCAACTGTAAAATATTTTTGACTACAGTTATAATTTTTTCGATGATTATTCTATACTCTTAATATGGTCCTGAATTTCCAGTACAAATATAAACAACGAAATTTCCATTACTCATAGAGTTTTCTTTCTATTTTCTCAAAACTTGGTTTTTGGTCTTATTCCCTTTTTTAAACTGACGATTCAATTTCTCTTTTTTTGAACAAATCTTTTAGTTTTACTTTATTTATAGTTTTAAAATGAAATTTCAGTAACCAAATTTTTTGAAAATACCGCTGCTAAATTGTTTCTAAAATTTACCCCCATTTAAGACGTTTTAAATATTCTTCTACTTGCTAAGAAAGAAACGAAGTTAATCTATTTTGGTGACTTTATCAAATTTTTCATAAGATGTTACGGTAAAAATTATTTTTTCATGCCAGAAACATTAGCGGCATGTTCGGAAGCTCACTTATAACGTAAAACATTTCAGTGGCTAATGTTAGGTAATTTCTGCAAACTTACTCGATGCACATCTTTGGACCTCTTTGTGATTTTAGTACGGGAATGGTCTCTCTTTTTTTCGTTTCACCTTGAAGAATCGTAATTTTGAGTTTGTTACTCTTAAATTTGGTTCAGTCATTAATTTTTTTAAAGTTTGTAAAAATGGTTAAAAAATGTTTTCAAAATATTAATAATACTGACAGGGATTTTTAATTCAACTCATTAGTCTATTTTTTAACACTGATTATAGATATTTTATCCAAAATTAGAAAAAAATGAAATAACTAATTAAATATTTAAATTTTACAGTAATTAAAAATAATTTAAAAAATTAATCATTTTAGCTATTAATGTATTTTTTTTCTTAATTTGGGTGTAACATATCTGAAATCAGCATTAAATTTTAGCTTATAAACATGAATTTCAAGTGGCTGTCGTAATAATGTTATTTTTTAATTTTTAAAAATTAATTATCTTATCATAATTCAAGATTTGTAACATCGGATTACGTTTCTCTCAGTGGTGAAGCGTAGAATTGCAAACATGGGGAGGTGGATGTTTTACGGTATATATTCGCCACGCCATCTAGTGAGCGCTTGCACAAAAAATCATAATTAGTCAGAAATTTTCAGATAAATACTTACTGATGGCTGAAGGCACTTCAAAGTCCAAAAGTTTAAATGATACAAGAGTTGATATCATTCTTTTATGCGAATCAATCCACAAAACGAAAAATTTAAAAAAAATTAGGAGTAATGATAATAACAACACACCATACAATTGCAACACTCCACGAGCACGAGACAGACAATCTCCTTCCTTGTTTTTCCACAGGTGCAGAGTTGCTAGATTGTTGAGGGCAAATGTTGGTACACAGCTTCAGTGGCGGCCCCAGGTGGAGGCCATGGAACTAAGCTCAGGACAGCGGCAGCAGACGACTAAACAATGGACACGGCCAGTTTCGGAAAACGAACGAGGTTGCTAGGGAGCTAGGCGAAATGAAACGACAAGGGACTTGCGCTTGTGGACTGTTGTGGATTCTATATCGGGAACTAGTATTTCTTTAACTTAAATTGTTTATAAACTGTAGAAATTTGCTGTAATTTTTATATTAATTTTATACGCAACTAAAATTTAGATTGTGTTTGGAATTTAAAAATAAAGTAAGTGTAGCTAGAAAACCCTCCTGACCTGTTCCTTACAAAGTGGCGTCCACGGCATTAAAAAATCGAAAATTATAATCGTCATAAGAAAATTACATTGGGAGAACAAAGGTAGCTTATTCCCGTTTTTGTGGTAGATGGAATCTGATAAAGAAATAAAAGCAAACAGTTTTCAAATGAAAAACATTTTATTTCAATTTAATTAGAAATCAAAATCAGTATTTCAATATTTTTGAAAGAAAATTATTGATATTTTGTAATTTAAAATACTTACATTGCAGATACTTAAATGATTTTAAAACTTTTTTTACTGACAAATATTAAACTCTTTTATTTAAAGTTACATTTTTAAGTACTAGTTTGCTGATTAGAACCAAGACACCTACAATGCTAAATAACCATGTAATATACAGTACAAACTAAGTCATTATCTATTCCTTCCATCTGTGTGTGTTCCTATGGGTCTTGAACTAAAGGTGATAGCAAACCACCTCCAATTAATTTCCAGCTACCCTTTCCGAATCACGCGATGCTTCTCATTTCTAATTCTTCAAGGGCATTCACTCGTCTGGAACCCTGCGATTCCCGAGAAGTCATTTAATTTGGAACAGGAACAGCATGTGGGGATGCCTGTCATTTTACTTCCCATTTCGTCACACGCAAAACGTCAATAATCGACTCAGGAAAAAAAGATAGATTCTTTGGGTTCGTTTGGAATATTCCATTGTGCAGCTTCTCCAAAAAATGGCCTTGCAAGGAAACACGTTAACTGATGTTGTCCTGTTCAACCTTAGTGTAAAATTAATATTCTTATTCATATAGGAAGTGAAACTAAAGAAAGGTGATATTTTTACAGACGAATGTTTATGTGACGTTTTTAATAAGGAAGTGCTGATTTTTCGGAATAACGGGGATAGCAACGGCATAGCAACAATGATCCACTGGAAGTTCTAATTAGTTGTAATTTACTGCTATGGTAACACGTTTTGGAAAAAAAATTGAATTGATACCTTGAAACGAGCATCCATTTTACGGCATTCACGATTGCGTGATAAAAAACAGTAACTCCTTTCTGCAATCTTGAGGGTTGTGTGGATGCATATTATAGTTTTACCATTGTCTTCTTGAATATATTGTTGCTTTATATAAGGGAGGACCGCAGAAAAATGTGTTTTTTTAAGGATATTTTGGATGAGGTGAGGTCAAAAGTAGGGTGAAATCATCGCTATTGTATGTTTTGGAACGTTTGGGTAAGGTTATGAACTATCGTGTTTAAAGGAGTTCGTGTTATTAAAACGTGAAAGAAACACCTTTCCCCCAACCAGGAAGTTAAATATGCAAGTTAGTTGGACTCGAAAAGTCTTAATTGGCAGCAAATTGCGTTATGGTATTTGTACTTGTAGATGAATTCTTATTCTTCTGCAGGAACACAAAACAATTCATGATAAAATACCATTCAAACCCAATAATTTAGAGGAGAGATGAACTCAATCCTAGAAACTGAATTGAAAAATAACATTGGATAGAGGCTGTAACCAATTTTAGTGTTACAAAAAAGTAGTAAATAAATATTTTTATAAGTTTTAATAGTAAAATGAAAATGTTAAATTTTGGATAAAATAATTTTTCTACTTTTTTGAACGGATTTAACATTTGACTTGATATTTTTGTCCCATAAATTAATCAACACTTTTGAATATAATACTATTAGTTGAACTTATTTTTGCTGTGCAAAACAATAAAATTTAAGTTTGGAAATATATTTTTAATCATGCACATTTTTGAATACACAAGCGCATTTGGAAATTACAAGCACATTTGGAAATTACAAGCACATTTTCATTACTTAACTGAAAATAAGGTGATATTGAATACAGTGCGAATATCTCACAGGACTAGGGGCTGTACAAATAAACCTTTCATATCAAAATGCTCCATAAATGCATCTCCGGAAATGTGCAAAATTTCACGAATTTCCATTCAATAGTTTTTGTGACATTAGAGAGCACACAAAGGTAATATTTCCTGAAACAGTGGAGGCGGCATCTGTTGCCTTTTTTAATGTTTTTTTTTTTTCCAAAATACTATTATTGTTTGTATCTTTTAACAACCTCAATAAAGACATCATGGCTCACCCAAACACATAAACAACTCCCCGCCTACGATACCATTAAAAGTAATAGGCAGAAAAAAACACCTTCCACTTCATCTCCGTATCCCCAAATCAAACTCGGTACCCCATAATTAATCAATCCCAAAGAGCTAATATTCCCCACCAGCTTCCTACAGAATTTAAAACCCTCTACTATAAATCATCCTCGAGCCTGGAGTCCTCTCAACGTGTTATTAAGAATGCGCTGTGGAGTCAAAGTCGCATACTAACTGCACGATTTTCTTTAATGGACCAACCGCTGGAGAATGATAAACACACATTGCTTTTGAATTTATGACGATATTGTTTACAATCGCTTTGTCGGTGGCGGAACTGATGTTACTGTGTAGGCTGAGGTATGTTGTGGTGTTTTAATGTGTCAATGCTCAATCAGAGGCAAAATTGGGGCAATTTCGATTCAATGGTTGTAGTGAGCGATAGGTTCGTTGACCAGGTGATTGTTTATTTGTGGTAAAGATTAAAAAAAAAAAAAGATTTGTTGTGTTTTAAATACTAGATACTTATGTATCTATTTTATGCTTAGCAGGTTGAAGGTACATGTTTTCAATTAGAAAATGATTTTCAAGCTATTGAAATTTGTTAGCAATTCCAACTGCTAACCGCAAGATAACTTGCTTCTCTGAGTTTTTATAGATAATTTCAATAAAGGAAATTGCAAAGTACTTGTTAGCTTATGTTTAAAACATAAGATATACCTAGTCCACGAATTTCAAAACTGTATACAGTTAAAGTATTAAAAAAGTAAAGTAAAAAAAAGTAGTAAAGTAGCAAAGCAAAAAGTATTACAGTAAAGTAAAGTATTAAAGTACATTATACATAACTATAAAATGTTTAAAAAGTCCAGTCATTTATGAATCTAAGTGAATTGTAAAAATTACATTGTTTTCTTACTATTTAGTTATTACTTTTTATGATAGAACAACTTATCACTTTCATAAAATTAAAGATTAAATTTATCATTTGTAGGTCTGAATTGATAAAATAATTATATTCACTCAAACCTGTTATTAAGCGTAGAATTAATTTCCAAGTAGCTGTTCCATCTTAGTAAAATTTAGAAGGAAAGAATTTGTGTAAAAATTAAAAGAGCACTTATTACAGTTGAAAAGATGACAGGTCTCAGTACCTCAAATGTCCTTTTGAAATACATTTTTCCGAGAATAAAACAAATGGAGTGGAACCAGAATACCTTTTGCAAAAGTCTCCAAATGCCACTTTTCCTCCTTGTTTATCTTTACTCGTTTATTTAAAAAATGTTATATAAAATATTAAAATAAATTTAACAAAGCCCATATTCCGGACTGTAAAATAATCAAGGATACCTATAAGATTCTGTTTATTACATAATTTATAAAGATATTACAAACTATGAGGGTTTATACACCTAAGCAACGATCACAAATGAATTTTCTAGTCTTCGACGGAAATTAACTTACTTTTATTTATTTACAACTACAATGCAATATTCGCTTCGCTTGTAATTTTCTCTTAACCATCGTACAATGACAGAAATCTTATCCACCAAGTAGTAAAAAATGTAAATCGTTAATGCTATTTGCCAACAATTTTTTACTAAATGTAACGATTTTCAACTTCTAGTCTTTTAACAAAACTTATCGATATTTGTGACACTTTACAAAATTATTAACAAACTAACAACAAGTTATTATTCCTCATCCAACTGTCGAAAAGCTGAGCTGAACAAAACATAATAATTACTTCACCAATAAGAATAACTCTATATTAGCAACTTCAAATAAAACAACAGAATTATACCTGCATTCATTCCCGATTCTCAATCAATAGACCCCTTTTAAAGGTGTTTCTCCAAATCTTAACGAGTGCAGTATCTTCAGATTTATTGGCTAATTATACTAAGGAAGACTGGTGACCTGCGGTTCAGAATCCCATTTCTCACAATTTTGCTCTTGACAGTCAGTCTGAGTTCCTTCTTTGCTCAAATGAAAAGGCATTTATATCGTTGTTTGGAGATGAGAAACGACCCTTAGACATTACATCTCAATCTCCGCTAAAAACCGTGAAGAACCAATTAAGGTTTCTGCGAGAATTGCGTTTTAATTAAAGCTGAAAAGGAGGCGATGAAGAGTACTTTATTTATGCTTTTGTTTAAGGGGTTGTTCATAAATCAAGTTTTGAAAACTCAGTGTGATGCACTCTTTTCTTTTCCGAATCGTGTAAGAGATTTTTTTGGTAAATGACTTACATTTTATTACGGATAGGGGAAGGTGGGGGAAGTCTTACACTTGGCCCACCTGGGCATCTCAAATTTCAGATTTAACTTTGTAGTTATAAACAATTGTTCATAGATACTAAATAGTGGCATTAATTATACTCTTCCACGTGTCGTGAAACCTTTGGTATGACTGTAAAATAAATTAATTAAAACATCTTTGTTTTGTATCGATCTAATAAACTAAAACCTAACTACAGTACTGGAGAAGATATTCCAATGAAATATGATGAAAATATGATATTCCAATGATATAGACAATGAAGTAATTTGATGCACAAATGATATATTTAATATCTGAGTGGTTCCTTAAAGTATAATTGTACAAATAAAATGAAGAATAACTTTATAAAAAGTGTACTAAGTTGACTCACCTATTTCAATACCATTGTTTTCCCTAAATTTTAAATTTTAGAATGAATGCTATATAAAAGATAAGGATTCTAGAATTACTTGATGCATTAAATCCTTTATCCTAAATGCCATAAAATATATTTCTTAGATACTAAATAAGTGTTTTTAACAAATAAAAATGTTTGCGTATTATTTGAAACATAAAGACTAAATAAAAAAAAACTTGTGTAGTCTCAATTTAGAAATGGAATTAAACCATCAACCAAACCAATAAAACACTCAGAAAATGCTTAAGAATACACATTTATTAGTAATAAGTACTTTCTCATAGAACATCGCATAAAATTGACTAATTTTTATACCCTATACATATGTTTCGTATAATATTTACCCTTTTTCTAAAGTACATTCTCTCAACAAAAGTAATTGCACAAAAAGCACAATAATGTCACTAAATGATATGATAAAGTTTCATAAATGTAAATGGATAAACGGAACAACACATAAAAAACGATCCATTAGAAAAACTTTCCATCCTTTTTATACCACAGTCCTAACAATGTTATCTTTCCAGGTGAGGTTAATATGTTAATAATGATTCAATAGAAATAAACAGATTCTTTGCATGACCAAAATTGTATTTGAGTGCAAGAGAAGTTTAATAATTGAAAAATATGATTAACACTGACAAAAATTAGTTTACACTTCAAAAATATTAATTCTAATGGATATTTTCTAAGTCACAAAAGACTTAAAATACCAACTCTCTGTATTATATTCTTGAAGAAAAACAAATAGTTTCTTTTCTCTTTGACATTATCTCAAGTCATTGTGGAATAATTATGCATAGTTTGCTTTAATATAAGTGGGAATGGTTATAAGCGGACCCATTTTTCTTCAAGGAGTTCATCTCGGAGTTTGCTATCGCTGGTGTCTCCATCTGTTGAAAACTCGGGTAGTCATAACGCCATATTCTAGCCGAATAACCTCCTCTGCAGTAATCTGAAAAAGGAAAAAAATAATGTTTTACAATTAAAAAAAATCATAGAATTCAATTGATACCTATAAAAATGTTTGTAGAGTACTAAAAAGTAGACACAGAATTTTAAACTGTAAAAAAAAATAAAAGTTAACTGATGAAGCTGATAACTGAATTACAGAAATGCAACAGTCCATTTATTTTATGTTGTTTTGGTAAATAAAACTTATTTTAGGTATAATAGATATTAATTAAAGAACTTACGAAGAACTAGGAAATAAAATAAAAAGCTGGATTCCTTAAAATTTTGATGTGAAAGCCCATTTATTTTATAGAATTGCTTGATTGTGATGACAGGAAACTGAAGGACGTTTTCAATAAACGGAATCTCGTATTCATGATAAAAAAAAAATGGAATTCACTCTATTTTTGATAGATAACATAGAACTAGTTGAAAAGAATTGTTTTTTTGTGATGAAATTTCCGTAAAAAAAAAAAAAAAAAAAAAAAAAAAAAAAAAAAAAAAAATGGAATATTAAAAGTAATAAAAATAAACCGTGCCACACCCATCAAATATGAAAAGAATTAAGTCACCGACAAAACATCTGATGTTTTCTTCCGAAGTACGGTAAAATCAGAAAAAAGCATCACCTTTTAAATAAGTAGTATTTGCTGGCAAACAAATTCCCACCCTATTCACATTGAACATTATTCAGATACTATCAAATATATTTTTCTCACTGTTTAAGAAATTGTACTGGTTTCCTACTTACTTACGTACCTTCATTGCACAAACCCTCCTAATCACCTTTTTATAAATGGAAAAAGGAATTTTTTTTATTTATTAAACTACCTCGAGAGAAACCCTTCCAACTAATTTTCCATATTTTTAGATGATCGAACCTCACCTGCGTTGTGGTGAGACTGCTTGACCAGTGTCCCCTGGGTACTGCTGGGCAGGACCGCGTGGGGCTGGAGATGCAGGAAGGAGGGGGTGTGGAGGACGGAATGACTCCCCGCGTGGGAGGTCAGGTTGCCCCTTGGGGAAGCCAGGTGGGCGGCCTTAGGGATGAAGATCAAGAGGAAGACCAGGAGAGCCGTGCACACAAGTCCGAAGGCCTCTGCTGGAGCTTCGTACCTAATGTAGGAATGATGAGAACATTGAAATACTTATAAATGTTACTGGATAGTATTGTAAATAATACAAAAAAGGATTGTGATGAAACTATTATTTTAATGTTACGTTCTATGTCCCCTTTCCCTTGAAAGTGATTTAAAGTGAACTTTTCCATGGTACACAATTTTTGGTATAATGTCTACTTTACCAATCCACCAAGCTTTGAGCAAAATAAATCATGTTATTCAACATTTACCAGTATATATATGAAATGCAGGAACAACCTGGTAATTCGAATCCTAACATAATATTTGCTTAAAATCTCTTCTTTATAAAGTTTTTTTCAATGTAGGGGGGTAATACTAATCATAAGTACCGGCTGTTTATCATAAACCCCCTAAGAATAAAAAACCACTACGTTAAAATAACATCTACACTCCACCTGTCAATCAAATAAAAGTAATATGTTCCTGATTCTTTATAGAGTCCCTCTTCACGTCAAAAGAAAAGAAGTGAACAAAAACATTTTTTAAGTAATGAGATACATATTTGTTACAGAGGTTTATCAAGAAAAAAAAATTCCGATTTAATTTTTGAAACATATGAGATCTGTTAATAATTGTATTACCTTGGCCAAGAAAAAAAATGATAGCTCGCGTAGAGAGCCCTGTTCTGAATTTCTTTCATCAAATGTTTTACATAAAATATCTTCAAGTGTGACAGAAATCTTAATAAACCCCCTTCAAAGCACTAATTACCTTCTATCAAAAATCAAGGCAACAGACGTCCAGGCAACCCAAAAGATAAGGCAAAAAGCAATGGACAGTCCTATATAGACAGCTTCCTTGTTGTTCTCCCTCAAAGACTTAGCTCGAATAGATCCCACGATGACCAAGAACAACAGTAGCATGACATAGGTGAGATAGACGATCCTCTCCACAGGTGACTTGTCACACACCGTCGACACCTCCCCGAGGACAGTCGATGACGTCACTCTGGCAGGTTCGTACACCAGCCACTGGGCCACGATGACCACCTGAAGAAAAAGACTCTTTAGACACAATGTTGCATTCTCCAGACTGGTAAACGCTGAGGAATTTGGATTGAGGTTAGCTTTTTGTATGGAAATAACTATCTAATGGGGCCTGAAGAGTTGTTTTCTGCTGAGTGAGTGGAAGAAGGGTGTTTTAGTGGTTTGACAGGCGTGTCGGAGTTAGTTTTATTGGAGGCGTGTTGGAGGTTTCTTCATTGAGGATAGGCGTTTTCTAGTTGAGAGTTGACTCATTGTATGTCGTCGTTTTGCGAAACGTTAAGAGAAAATACAGTTTTATGTGAAAAGAAGTCTGTCTAATGAAGAATACTGTTGCTTTTACATGTAAAATTAGATAAGATAGGTATTAAATAAGGTACAAAAATATAAAGCCCGTATGCTTTGAAAAAGAGCAGTTTGACCAACGTTTTTTTATATTTAAAGTTGCGCAGGTAAAGAAAAACTATTTCTCTATTGGTGGAAGAAATATAGTTACTTGCAGGATTGTCATGAGGTACACATGTCAAAACTCTTTCTGACCAGGAAAATGTTAGTGAAAACCTTAGGTTAATTCCAAGTACAGAAGTAACGAAAGTTTTATTTCATTAAACGATTTGCTAGGTTGTTATAAGAAGGTGATGATAGTTGAGTAAATAAATTCCCTGCAATGAGATTTGTAGTAATGATTTGATTTCAGCATCTCGCTGTGAATCTTTGTGAATCTCGATGTTTTTTTTTTATTTTGCTCATGTATGCCACCCATTGTACCCATGTCCGCTTAGTTAGTCCAAAATAAATGTTTCATGATTAAACATCTGGTATTTAACTTAGATGAGCACATACCTCCAAACTTCTGATACTTTTTAACCAACATTATTAATATAATATAATTTCTTATAATACTATTTTAATTATAAGCATTTAGAAAACGAAATTTGTATCTCTACTTAGGGAAATTTCAATGAAACATTTTTTAAGAAAATAAATAACCAAAGCAATCAGCTTAAAGCAAGTTAAAAACAAGTTATTTTTAGAAGTGTTATCAAGAAAGAAATAGTTTTGTAGTCACCCATCGTTAAGTAGTGCATGTACTGTTACAAATTTTCCTGAATAGTTAAATAAAAGAATAAAAATAAGAATAAAAATTATCAAGAAACGAATTAACTTCAGCAGTTTCATAAATGTCATGAAAGGATTTAAAATATTCCCCTTAAATATAAACTAATATCTCAAGAATAGATCTCAAATTACCTCTACTGCAACGATGAAAAACAACAAGAAAGCTTGAAAAGACGCATTGAAGTACACTCCCTCGTGGATTTTCAACAGAAAAACACACTTCACAAGAAGCGTTCCAAACACGATGGCATACGCAATGCCAACTCCAGCCCTAGTGATTCCACAAAACAACCAATGAGGCTCCGGCACATACAACAGTCCGAGCAAGGAACACAACAGCAGTCCCAACAGCAGTATCTGCCCCAAGAACAAGTGTCTCTTTCCCCCGCACGACTTGTAGAGGACGTATATTTCGAAGATGAAGATCACTGCCACGTTGAAAAGCGACAAAGAGACTAGAGGAATCACCCAGGGTTCGTCACGGAACTTGAGGTAGAACGGGACCTCCACGCTCTTGTTCTGTATGGCGTCTATAATGGCAACTGTGGTGTCCACCGTTGTGGATGTGAAATTGTCTATTATGTCGCTCTTGTTGAAGAGTTCTGTTGGTGCGGATGACAGGGACGTCGATATGACATCTGTCGTTGTAGTTGGGATTGGTTCGGTCATTGTGTCCCAAGAATACCCTCGGTGTGGACTTGGTGAAGGTGAATCTTTTCAGAAGGCACCATGTTGGCACGAAGATATTCCTGAAAGAAAGATAGTAATAAGTTTAGTGTTTTTGACGTCTTAACGTTAGGTTATCGTAACTTCTTTTGCAAGATATAATGCGAAATTTCACGAAATACTTGAAATCTAAATGAAAGTAGTTATAAATACATACATACTTTTATGTAAATAATTCTAAAGTATCAAGTTTGAATCAAAACTAATTATTCTGTGATTTGCCATTCAAAAATTTTTACTGACATCAAAACGTTTGTGGAACCTTTTTATATTTTCTATGCATTAAATTGCATTTAACAAAAACCATTGAGGAAAGTAAAAACTTTGATAAATGTTAAAAGTATGTAATTTGTTAGTGAAGCGGAATAGTTAGATGTTAAAGTTGAATGCTAATTACTAACAATTATACAAGTGAGTTCCTTTTAATGATTTTCTGTAAAGTACCAAAGATAAATGGACAATGGGATGCATATAACTATAAAAATATCCAACTTTGAGATGAACGATAGATGCTTTTCGAAGTCAACGACATTAATGAAAACTTTACAACAAAAATTTTAAAAATATGATTGATTAATACATAAAAATTATGCAACATTGATAGGACAATAAAACATTATTAAGAATGCTAAATTCATGTTTGCAAAGCATATTATAAAACATCACATCTCAATCAAAACGTTTTTTAGAACAGCCAACTTATTTATTGTGGAATGATTTTCTTTGTTTTGTATTAATGACTGAATAACATCGATCTGACAACTTAATTTGTGTTTGATAGAATTAGTTTTTGTTTCTCAAGACCATTGATTGCAAGATACTAATAGCCGTATTCTAGTTAAAAACAGATTCTTAAGTAAAAACATTCAAATTATTCAATATGTAATTAGTTTCAAGCATGTGATCATGCAAGCAATGTAAATATCAAAATTTCAGTTAATTGTTATTGAATTCCTCAAATAAATGTTTGATTTGTATTTGATGTTGACACTATATGATTGTTCAGAGAAATACCATTTATCAGTTAAATGGGTTGTAGCAGTAATAAAGAACAATTAAATAGTTTTTAAGATGATTGTAGTGTACACACTTGAAATTTTTTAAATTTCGGCTTAAAAAATTAAATTTTTTTACTAAGGGTTCTGGATTATTCTTAAAACTATTTTCGCTTAAAAAAGTGACCAAGTATTAATTAAGAAATAAAAAAAAGTAAGCATAATTTTCAAACAATGCAAAATTTAATTAAATTTTTTTAGGAACTAGATTGTGGTTGGATAATAGTTTCTTTAACAGTACTGTAATGTTTTCAACATCGAAAAGGTCTCTACAATGAATAGTTTTTTTTAAAAAACCAGTTTGTTTTCAAAGATAACAAGAAAAAAAACCGACAAACAAAACAATGATTTTTGAGACATAAACACTTTAAAACTTGTTTACAAAAATTGTTTGTTAAATTTATTGGTGCCATGTTTGCCACACCACTTCTTTATATTTCTTTGTTTCCTTTCCTTTTTTTATAAATTAATCTTATATGTGTGAAATGTCTATATGTAATAATACAGTCACCTACATGGATCGAGTATGATCCCAGGTGACTATAAACATTTGTTGTATTTGTTCGTTATAAATAAATAAATAATAATAAAAAAAAATCTTACACCTTTTTCTTGTTGGTGCTTCATAACCTTCCTTTAACTCTCTAGAAGATTGTGAAAACACAGCAATTCTCAAGATGTACAAAATGTTTCGCAAAATATCACTGCTTAAAGTTGAAAACCATGAAAATAATTAATTTTTTAAAAAGTTCCTTAAAAAGTTGTTTCTATAAACATTAAGCTTTAAAAAATACAAATTAAATAGTTAAAATACAAAATTCCAAGTAATTCCGAATTTGAAGATTTAAAATATACATTTAGAAATAGAGAAAAGAATCCATTGTTTAGGTCGATTTTCGGGATTTTGTAGAGTGTCCATACACCTTAAGTTTTTCATAATAAAAGAAACAATAGTAAATAATTAATCATCTTTTTCAAGCTCAATTCAACTGTAATGATAGCGAAGTAAGAGATGATAAAAGAACACCTGTAAAATGGACAAACAGATTGCGAATATGAAGAGATTTAGGGTTTTTTTTTCAAATTTGAGTGACGGTTCTCTTATTCCCAACAGTATAGTTACTTTTTAAATGTATTATTCCAAAATTTAGCATAAAAAAACAAAAAAAAAATGGTCAACTAATTAAAATAATAATAAAATTAATATTTTTCAAACTTGAATGATTTTTAAGAAGCCCTCATATTTAAAAACATCTTCATTCTCTTTCGAAATATTTTCCTGCTTGGAACATCGATATTTTTAACTAACAATATTATCAAACGTACATCAATGTACAATCAACGTACTCAAGAATTACATTTGAAAATAGAATAGTCTCTTCATGGGATAAGATTGACATATCCTTGAAAAAACAACAACCTTGAACTACTTATCGGAAACAAAAATCACACATAACTTCTTCATAATCTCTTGTATAATATTTCATCAGCGGTCTTTCTCCTTTACGTCTCTATTCTAAACATGATATGTCACGAAAAAATGAAACTCACTCAAATCAGATTCATTTATTAGGAGAAAAACTGAGCAAGGAGGGAAGGAGATTATCTTTGTTATACTACAGGAGTGGTTCTTATTTTTCTTTCCGAACTTTCGTTATTCCATTCTTATTTAGCGATTATATCAGGGAAGGATAGCTCTTTTCCCAAAGAGTTGTTTAGATTTCTAATAACGATTTTAGGTGAAAATTAAATTGAGTAGCAATGCATAAAGTTATAAACACAGTGTTATTTAGAAACAAATACGATGTGACTGTTTTCTTTTAACAATGCTAGGAGTAAAAAATCAACGGATGATACAAAGTACTTTAATTTTTTTAAAAGCTTTTATATTCTCGCATATTTTAGCTGCGTATTGTTACAATGTATTTACAATGTATGTACTCGTATTTTGTATTAAACAGAGCAAGTACATTTTTTTTAGAAAAATTCTAGATGAAAATTGATTTTTGATACAAAAAAAATTTAAGGTTTTTATTAGTTTTCCGTAACCTTAGCATATACATATAAAACACGAACCACATGCACATAATTCATTTGTGTTTTTAAAAAAATATAAACATTGATTATAATTTTATAGTTCTTAAAAAACTATTAATAAGTACTTTTTTATTTTGGGGAGACAAAATTGAATGATTAAATTAGGATTTGAAATGAAACGGGTTCTGGAGCGTTTCAAGAGCATAAATAGCGTGTAACACAAAATTAAATTTTTTGAAAAATCGTAATGGATTACGAACACTTAATATACTCGTAAAAGAAATGACAGTCTAAACTGTAAGTCAATCACTATTTAATTCAAAGGCTGTTTAAAAGAACTTCTCTCTCAACTGTTTTATTGACATAAATGTCCTCTTTTCCACTTCATTTAAACTACAAATCGCCATCATTCACATACTCTTCATCCCAATTTAGAAACGTCAAGTGTTACTGAGTTAGAAATATCCAAACTGTCACCAACAGGATTCGTTACTTAGCTGTCCTACTTAGAACGAACCAACACCCTTCTCACGGATGCAGCTTTTTGAAGACAAAGTTTGGCAACAATCTCAATTCTAAGAGTCTCCAAATAAGGCACCTAGGGAACGTATAGCATCACATTCAGAATCACTATTAACAACATTCGCACTAGAAGGTTTGCAGGATGAATCCATAGCCACTCCTGATTTTATAATACTAGAAGCTAAAGGTTCAACAGCACCACATTCAAAATCACTAACCAGAACATAAGAACTTGCCAGTTTGCCGGATGAATCCGTAGACACTTCTGATTTTGATGCTATAGACTCATATACGTTAATTTCGTAACTAACTCACCGTTCTACAATTTTTAAAAAACACTTAATTTTTAATAAAACGAGAAAATGAATCTTGATAGAAAAGTCATAGATTATGACTTAAGTGTTTGATAAATAATGATAATAATGGTCTAAATAATTACGAGATAATCCCTTTCATTAAAATAGAAGTATTTTTATAAATGCGACTTTTTTAACATTTGGTTTATAACAGTAATTTATTCGTGTTAGGCGGTATTAGATAGATACAGATAGTTCTAAAGGAGAAGTGCCCTATGGCTAACAAAACGGGAAGTTTAGTGAAGTGCAATCAATATAGCCAACCGATAAACTCAGGATATTAGTTTAAAAATAATAACTCGGTAAATGTTTTTGTAAGTGTGGTATGCAGCAATATGCACGTGTAGTATAAATTTATTTTATTCTTTTTATCAGGATCTGAAATTTCAAAACATTTTTACAAATTCAATTTAGAAACTTCTTCAAAGGTGTGTTTAAAATGTTGTAGAAACATGCATTAAATTTGAGGAAAAGTATAAAAAATAATGTTTAAACGATTACAAACTGAGTAACACGCATACTCCTGATTCGAATCTCGATACACAAAAGTCAAGTTAAATAAAAAACTGAACAAAATTTTAACTCCGGAAAAAAAAGAAAAACACAATTATCTTCCCAAATACAAATGAATGCACGACCCCTTTAAACAAGATGCAGTTACTCCGAATTGCACAGGAGGATGCGTCACTAAGTGGCCACAAAAACACTTTAAGTGTTCCGGAAACGGAGCATCGTAACTGTGAACTTGATTCCGCTGGGCTAACACCGCATGTGTGTGTTACACCTCGATAAATCTCCTCAAATTAACCCCAATCAGAGTCTGTTTCAATGATGCTGGTTGGGTTGAAAGGGGAGTAAGGGGTGGTAATTGTAAAGTTGGGATGCAGCACAGCTGAGAAATTTGTTGTAAAATGAGCTTAGTGAGGTTGTTCTGTGTGTGTGTGGGTTTGCTAATCGAGGGTTAGGTCATTAAAGGTTACCTAGTTGCTCGATGGGTTGGTTACACAAGGGATTCAAGGTTGAAGTTATTTTTCAGGGTTGAAATGGTATGCCAATGTCGTTTCTTCTGTATGTTTGGCTACCCCTTAAACTTTGGTTTCCCTAAAGAATTTTAACAGAGTGGAATAAAAAAGTAATGGATTTCTCAGAAGAGCACAATGTTCTAGAAAAAATATTACAAAATAATGTACCAAAAAGCACGAGAATATTATTTGCCCGTACAAATCGTCATAACGGGTAATTTTTTCTAGAATCTATACTTAAAAAATAAAAAAGACACGAATTTATAATTTATATTGCATATATTGTTGAACTATACTCCTTTCTTGGTTTTCTTCCAGAGTGATTTCAAAAAGAACATCCTGAGATTTGAATGTCTGCAAGTGTCTTTGCATAGCTTAACCACAAATCAAACAATGCTTCATTATACTATCTGGGTTTGCACACGTGCTGTGGGCTTATTAAAATGGAACTGGTTATTACGCAACTTAGGACACTGGAAAGACCGCGAATGACGTTTAGTCATAGAAGAATAAGGACATTGAAAAAGACTCATTATTTTCTTAAAGATAACATGGAGGTTCGTTAGGCTTTGGAAAATAACATTAGATCGTATCTTGGAGAAGTATGACTGTTGTATGGGGTTTTACAACAGGTATTAGTATAAAAACTCACGAGATTTCATATTCATGAAATTCAAAAAAAAAAAAAAAAAAATGTGTATAAATGTTTTTATCTCATTGCAAATTATTTTATGATAAGTTCATAAAATATAATAAGACATATAAGTATAAAATTTCAGGATTTATAAATTCTAATTTTTACTTTTGGGGGATATGTCTTCAAAACGAAATAAATCAGCTTGTTAAACCAAAGTCAATTCTCAGGACTTTTATATAAATTTATAATTTAGATGTTAAGTTACTTGTTAAGATACTTTTTCTACTCAAGTTTAAATGTGTGTTACTGATTTCCAAATATTCAAGCAAAATTATGTTTTTATTTCGAATGTTAAAAATATTGATTACAGCTTCAGATAAATCAAACGAATAAGAAAGCATTATATCTAAATTAAAATGATGTTATGTTTCCCAAGTAAAGATCACATACAAAACACAACGATCTCCTTAAAAATCCAGTGAGAGTAAAAATACATCTATAAGCTAATTGATTGCAAAGATGCTCAAAAATATGAGCAGCTGCAATTATGTAAAGTAAGGTGAGTAATGCTTGAAGTATTTACAGAAACTCTACCGCACCCGACAAAGCACTCATCACAAGAGAATTTCTCTTTCTACTTGCATACAAAGTACAAAGCAAACATGACACAGAATTTTAAATAAATGAAAGCTTAAAATTTAATATCCAATATTAAAGGTGTACATATTGTTTTAGAAAAACGAACTTATAACTTTATTTTTTTACTATATTTAAAAAGAAATGTGTAACACCATTATGAAACATGTAAAAATCATTGTAACGTTTTTCTTTTAGTTTTTAATTTGGAATACTTATTCTATGATGCACTCAAGTTAAAGAGTATACTTACTTTAGGTGAATTAAAGAAAAAAAATATCATTTAAGTAAATACTAGTTATAATGTATAGTTTTGAAGATTAAACTTAAATTTTTAAACCCTTTAGAGGCTATAGGTTGTTTTTTGTAGTTTCCAATTCATAAAAAACAACAGAACATTTTAAAATTCCTAATGTCCTATATTTTTTTGTAACAAGCATCAGCAAGTATCATTTTAACATGTGTACCAATAATGATGAATTATTTCAAAGCGCTATTGTATCATTTATATCGTACAGTTCTAAATATTTATTAGAGGAAAATTACGTTACTTTTAAAAAATGTGCTACGTATTGAAAGTGATGCACTATAAGATATGTGGTTTAGAAAAATAATATGTCCAAACGTAAACATATTCAGTTGTTGTACCTAACATTAGTTTTATATAAAAAGCTTAAGCACTGTAAGTATAAGATTCCAAATCAATATCCCCGTGTGTTTATTTACAATGTTTAATCTGGTGTTAGATATAATATGGAACTTCATTTTATTAAATAATATCTGCCCAAAAGAAAGGCTTAAATTCAGATTGCATTCGAAACCCAAGTAGGGTCACTTGGGGTAAGTGGGTCCCTGGGGTAAGTGGGTCACCCCCCTCAAACTAAACTATGTAAAGGACATTTCACACTTATTCACGTTGATCATGTTACATTTTGTCACACTGATGGGTTTTGCATATATTAGAGTTTTGTGTCATTTCTTTTTAAGATTATAGAACTATTGTAAAAAAATTTCCATAATTTTTTTTGGAGAGTTCAAGATGCATTTTTCCAAGAAGTGTTTCCAGGAAAGTTTTCACTATATTTTAATGTTTTTTCAACTGTTGTGCCAGGTTTGACTTAAAATACATACTGCAATTTGAATTTTCACAAAATCTCTTATATAAAAATTTTTAAGAGGGGGGTCCCACTTACCCCGTAATTTAAGCAAAGTAGGGGTAAGTGGGTCCCCTCATTATGGGGTAAGTGGGACACCCTAGACTCACCATTTTAATGTTTATTGAAACATTTATAAGTAATTTATTGAAATTTTATATTAATTTTGCGTTTTAATATAAGCTGTGGTAAGTAAAAAAAACTATTAAGTTGGGTTTTTTTTTATTCACGTTGCCGAGAAATTAATTAAAACACACAGTGGGGTGGGGGAATAGTTTCGAGGGTTTCTTTATAAGTCTCCCGAACCATTCGAACCTGAAGAAAACATTCTGTAATTGTAGTCAGATTAGTAGACTTTACTTATTTGGCAATAGAAATATATGTAATCTAAAAAATACGGTTAACCAAAGGAGAATAAATGAAATTTATCAGATTCCTCGCTTTTACAAGGAGATATATCGTAAACATTTCTTTTATCTTGCACCTAAGTTATTTAATAGTCTACCTGCTGAGCTACAAAATATTTCTTCCTATCCCTCATTCAAACGTTGTTTACATAATTTTGTAATTTTTTTAAATAATATTGAAGACCTATTTTAATGGAAGCATAATGAATTTTTTTTTGCCTTAGCTGTTTGCCAACTTGTAAAACTTTAATTTAAATAATTCTGTCTTTTGTAACTTAAATTAATCATTTATTATTGTTATTTGTACTATGTTTTGTTTTTTGCATTTTTGAATATTATTATTGCTATCTAATTCAACCCACCTATCTATTTATTTTATTTTAAATATCATTCAATGTTCGCACTTTTTTTGGTTACCTGAACGGGACTGTTTCCCCTTGGTAACTCATATTATTTTATATATCTATTTGTAATTTCCATAGTGTTAAATAAAGATTATTATTATTATTATTATTATTATTATAGTGTTCCAAAAAGGGGTCCCACTTACCCCAACCAACCCTATTAATTTAAATGTGAGTAGATATCTCGTACATGGATTAAGTTAGAATAAAATATTTTGTACCTAAAACTTCTATACTTTATCAAGTAAGACCCACTTACTCCCTCTTAAGTTTTGCTTGCTTTCAATCAAAATAAAAAGGGGGTGACCCACTTACCCCTTCCTATGGGGTAAGTGGGACCCTCGTCTCATTTTTTACAAAAATACCAGTTAAGAAAAATGTAGAACATTATTTTAGAACCTAATTATAAATTTTTGTTTATTAATAGTGTCTTAAATAGAATATGTCATCAAGTTCAAATTGAACCTCTTCAAAAAATTTTTATGAAATTTCAAAAATGTACTGTTCCAAAAAGGGGTCCCACTTACCCCAAGTGACCCTAATTCTTATGAATCTGAACTAAATTTCACTTCACACATTGAATTGTCGTATCAGTATTAACATCATATCAAATAGAGTGAAAAAGAAAAAAAAGTGAATTACTTTTAACCATCCCACGACTTCACTTTGAACCATGTAACAAAATATTAACTCTATCCTACACAGCAATTCTCACTTGCACTAAGATAAAAAGCTTCCCACCCATCAGAAAAAAGGCGTTTGTTAACACGGATGCCACCCATAGCTTAAGGTTGGCAAAGGTTAATCCGAATATGTGATAAAACGTTCATTTTCTAGGGATTATTCATTTACTCTCGGCTGGTAGTATTAAATACACGAGTAACATTTCTTAACCAACCTAACTAAAGGTTAAACATAACTATTGATAGCGCAAAAAGTTATTCAACTCTGCGAAGCCTTATGAATGCACCACCTACTTAGTTGTGATAAATGCAGACATGACTTACGGTCGGTAGTTAAGGCAGGCGTTGGGTTTCTCAGTATTGTTCGCTGCTGGAAGTCATGCTGTTCATAGGCGGGTCTTAGCCTAGATATATTCTCTGTTTAAAGCTTTCTTGAAATTATAAATTTAAATGAAATTACCAGGAAAATATAGTGAATGTTTTCCCGGAAAATGTCTCCTAAATTCGTATATATATGTTACGGTCAATGTGATAAATCCGGGAAATATTAATAATTCCCGCGTATTTCGGGCAAACTGATAAATGCTCATTGATAAATGCCATTGAATTTATCACATTGTCCGTAACATATACCTATAATATTTAATTAGAAAATGAAAAGGATTCAATAGTTCAGATAATAGAGTTTAGTAGGAATTTTGTCAGTTTGTAAGTCCTAGTGGTTAATTTTTTTTTTATTCTTAAATGAAATAGGATGGTTATAGTAATGTTTCTACAATCAAATTTTAAGAGGTGTTCTCCATTTTCATGCAGACAATGCCAGAGTTGGGAGGACACATTAAATATTTCAACGACCAAATTTGAGAAACATCGGACATAAGCAGGGATATTTTCTCAAAATTAAAAAAAAAAGACCATTTCTTTAATGGAAATATTAAAAGTGATATAACATTTTTTGTCATAATGCATTGAGAAATTTTACTAAAGAGGATGACTATTATACAGTAAACCCCTTTTCAGAATAAAAATGTTGATTTTGTGCTATGATTTTAATAATAAATGAGCCCTAATAATATTGGCGAGGCTGTGAAAAAATAGCAGGAAATCTTTCACGGTCAGTCACGTTTTAAGGTATTACTTTTCTACAATGACCTTGTAAAAGCGTGTGGAAGAGTTATTTTATAACATTTGATTGCACCTCTTTTTTTTAATGAAAATCTTTTAAGTACGAATAAATAAATAATAAATCTATTACTTAATGAATTTTAAAATTATTTAACTTATCCTTTCACGTTTTTTTTATTCTATTCAACATTAAAAGTGAAACATTATAACATAAATAAGTGAAAAACGAAAATACTTTTAAAACATTGATATAAGTAATTTTGAATTGATATGTATTGATAAAATTATGTAACTTCTCATATTTGAAAAAAAAACCCCTTTACATGCAATATAAATTAATTCTAAAGTAAAAATAAATTTTTGAAAGCATAAAAAGAATTTTGTATAACAATAAATAATCAAAGAAAGTATACGTAAACATAAAAATAAATCTTGTAGGTTGATATCTTGTCGTTTTCCTCAAATCATGCAATGATTTATAAGTAATGAGTATTCAGGACTTTCAAAAGAAGATGTATAGCCATTAAAGTAGGTTTTATCACCGAATAAACAACTTTACAGGTGCACAAAATGTTAAACTCTCATAGTCTATTTATGCATATTTTACTCCATCCCATATAGAGTCATGCAAATTTATCCAAACTATTAACAAAACCTCAGGTAACACATACATTGTCTGGTGCAATATGTCTTTTCATATTGCTGTGACATGAAATAAAAAGCATTGTGTGTAAATATGTACCTATTTATTGAAAAAAAAATCGGTATCCAGATAAATCCTTTTGAAGATAATGGATATGGTAAAAGAGAATTATAAGCTTAATATTTGCAATAGCAGGTAGTACAATAATGAAGGCTGCATGATTTTAACTTTTTACAGAAATGTAATGAATGGGAATCGTAGTTTTTCAATAGTAAATCGTTTTAAAGCATTCATACGTGTTACTTTAATTTGGGTATAATGAATTTTAGAAACTTAAATAATTGAAGATTTCATTTTCATGTTAAACCACCCCTTTCTTGTTTAATTAAAATCTGAGGAAAGAAGTCTTTTACATTTTACTACCTTTAGATATAATTTTATGCACTAAAGAAAAGTAACGGAAGTTACGGAATCTTAAACATTTAAGCCATCGTTATTGTTATCATGGAAAGAGTGAAAAAATAAAGTAATAAAGTTGGTAATTAATAAAAACGTAAAATGCTTGGTAAAAACATAAACTTGTAGTACTTACTAAAGTTTAAAGAAAAATAGTAGTAAGAAAACTCTCAAATAAAATAATAAATGTACAATTGGTAATATAGTAAAAGTATAGGGTATCACTTATATGAGATTCAGTTTCCGCATCAAAACTCAATGGACTAACTCAAGGGATTCTAATGATACCTCCTTTGAGTTATCAATAATAAATTATTTGAGTTAAAACTATATCAGAACATAAAATGCCATGAAAAATTTTGCCTCATCGTACTTGTCTTTCTCTTGCATCCAGTACTCTTTTAGAGAGTGGTGTAACATCAGAAAAATTCCTAAAAAGCCGAATACAAACAATCTTCAAGATTTTATTTTTTGCCACAAAGTCTTTCTTCCCGTGGTCTATCGTTGCAGACAGGACACCCTATGTTTCCAGTATTGTCTCGTGTCACTTTACGGCTTTATTGTTCCCTCAGATGGAGAGGAGAAAGGTAAATCAGACAACTTGTCACGTCTAGTGGTACAACTCATGCGTCATAAAAAAAACCCGGGAGGAATGGCGAGCATTTAACTCTACGCGTCCTTCAGAAAGTAAATTTCTATTGTTCTCTGTGAGGCCCCTAACCATTTTTTCTTTAGCCTGTTGTGAATTGGTTGAAATAGTAGGGGCAATTAGAAGGTAGCGTACGTTATCCTTTTATTTCTGAGAAGTTGTATGTATATTTCATTTCTACAGATTTCTGAATAAGGTTATAAAGATGTTTTTTCTATGACACGGATGGTTGTGGTGGTATGATGGCGAATGTATGAATGAATTCGCTGTTAACTAAAAGACAGGAGAGCTAGAGAATATCTGAAACAGTTTCTGGTTTCAGTATGTAAATATTTTGCGTATGAAACAGTCGAAAGATTTACCAAAGCAGCTAATATTAAGCCTTCGTACTTTTCAAATGCGCTCAAAAATACACTGCCTTTAAAGGTAAAAAAGTTAAATTAAAAAAAAATATTTAATTAGAAAAAATGTTCTTTTGGAAAGAAATTACGCTCTTTAAAAATTGAAAAATTTAATTGTAAGCTTTCTTAGAGAATGATAAAAAATTCTATCTATTCCTCCATCGTAGTTACAATATTATTTTAAGTGTAAATTTCTTTTCAATCTTCTAAGCAAAAAGCTGTGAAAATATCCTCAGCAAGTTATCTTTCATAGGTACATTTCTAATTGTTCTACGTAAGTCGTGGTATACTTATAGAGAGTGTCCATATCAAATAGTTTATTGGCAGTACGCAAAAAAAAGTTTTTCATTGTCTCGAATAAATGTATACATTTCGTGTGTTCTTCTTACTACAACAAACATTAAGTTTGATTTTCAGAAAAGAAATGTGATAAATTTTATATTATAGCAACGGTATTATAATAGCTGTATTTCAGTTATAAAAATCTTATCTTTCAAAACACTGAAAATTGCTACCTCTTTATTGACACAACATATACTCTGAAGAAATTCTGTCTTTCATTTTTTCCAGTTTTTTTTTACCTAGATTCTTCTTATAAAAAGTATTGAAGATAAATATTTTTTTTTCTCAACACAACTGTTTACTAAACTAATATACAGTTGTCTTTGCCCCATTATACGATTTTCACCTTTAAAAATGTCGTACTTAATGCTTTATACCAGTTCATGGCCAGTTTGACGCAATATCAACTTACATCTAAGGTGCGCCTTTAACCTTTTTGACTCATCCTATGCATCTCTCTACCACCTACTCTTACACCCATTCGCTGTCGAATATTAATAAGATGAATAACTATGTTTTGCACCCAGAAAATATGAGCTTCAATAGAACAAGGCCAATGGCATACCGTCTTGGTTCTGTAAAAATTACTCAGAAAACAACTGAAATGTTTAATAATATATTTTGATACAAGAATTTTATATAATTAGAAAACAAATGGAAAATTTGTATAATTTTCTCTGAAGAATCAACAGAATCATCAGAAAACAACTGAATTATCTAATACATATCTTGAAACAAAACGTTTTTATAATTAGAAGACTGATAATATAAAAGAAAATTCATAATTATTATGAGGTAAAGTTGCCATCAATATGAAATACTTTTTCATTTTTCTAAATAAGTGAAAGCAGAATGAAAGTATTATTTTTAATTTTCTTTAACTTTTTTTATTAAATAATTGATGTTATGAATATTTTATAGATATTTTTTACTTATCATTGTTCTGAACAAAATATTTGTGGGTTGATGATCAATAATTTTACTCTCTAATTTTCCAGGAAGGTGTTTAAAAATTTTGCTACACAATTTTGAGGATTTTAAAATGTTAAAAATAAAAATAAAATTAAAAAAAATTATCTACATTCTATCTACTATGTATAAAAGTTTCCATTCTGTATGAAAGTTTAAAAAAACTACTTCAAACTACAATATAGATTGCTCTAAATACCTTAAACTTACTCTGCAGCAAAATATTCAAATTTCAAAAATGCTATATTTAATGAATATTACTGTCTGTATTAATTAAAAGATATGCAATTTAATTACATGTATTATGTAATAAAAAATGCAAATAATGTATTTTGTATCCTAAAAACGTTATTCAATCATCATTGTATTAAGCAATTGCATACTTTTAGATTACACTTTCTGTACAATGAAAAAACAAGTGCAATCTGTAGTTTGACAGGAAATGTGAATCTTATACCGTTAAAATTTCATTCCCAGAAATCAAACCGAATAGCAATTAATCCTCATTCAATTTCCTTTATGATGCGCATCCGCAGAGATTACGTTCCTATTGACACAAGACAAAAGAGAATGGAACAGATAACTAAATTGGAACGGATGAATTAAATGACTCAGGACTTATTGAATTAGAACATCATATACCTATATTTTGCAAGAGTGCATTTAATATGCAAAGGTTTAGATATTTGAGCGTTGCAGTAAATTTTCTAACTTTTATGTTGCATTAGAAACATATTTTTAAGTAATTTTTTTCCTCATACACTACATGTTTTGAGTTTTAAAATACTTTCACTTTTGTTAATCTAAATGAATATCGAAATAACAACATATTTAGAGAATTAACTTATCCTATTAAAGTGTTAAGTAGGATTTTCAAAATTTTTTGTAAAGCAAATGTTAATTTGTTTTTCTCTACAGGGATAAAAAGATCGTTAATTTTTAAATTGTGACGAAACATATTCATACGAAACATTTTTATACATAACTTTATTCTTTTATTTTCATTTCAAGTTACATTTTTATTAAAAAAGTTAATTATTTCTCATAGACTCATACATTTACATACGTAGGACTTTAAAAAGCACAATTTTAAAAAAAATATCTTGATTTCCAAAATAAATTTATTTAAAAAAATCAATTTTTTCAATTAATTAATATTTTTTCGTTTTAAGCTAGGTATTAGTACAATATACACTGGTGTGCAAAAATTAAGGACCGAACTGTTTTTTCAATATAACACCTAGCATAATTATTTTTCATCCATGAAAATAACACCACAAGATGT
The DNA here is from genome assembly GCA_963680715.1 of Tetragnatha montana. Classification (NCBI taxonomy): domain Eukaryota; kingdom Metazoa; phylum Arthropoda; class Arachnida; order Araneae; family Tetragnathidae; genus Tetragnatha; species Tetragnatha montana. The sequence continues at coordinate 50,155,125 of OY796675.1, forward strand.
TCAAGGTGTGGGAATATAGGACGCGAGAAAAAATTTTCCCTACCAATAATTTAAGGGGGTAAATGGGCCCTCCATTGATAATGGAATCCCATTTCACATTTGGAGCAGTGACAGAAACGTCTATGTGAGAGGTATTTAATCGAAAATTTTATGTTGTTTGTAAAGAATATGATTATTCCTGAACTCAACGCATGTTTTTAAATGTGTGTACTACTCTAAAATGGTATTTCTTTAGGTTTTATTGAGAGATATCAGTGTAATCATTATTTTTGGCAAGTTTTAGCTCCTGGGTCATTTTTGGTATGTGGTATTTGACCGTCAACCATATTTTCAGTAGTACTCGCATGTGCTTGACTGCATTTAGGTCTGTGGACCCGGAAAGTAACTTTATTCTTTCAAAATCGTGACTTATGAAAAACTTGGAGAAAGACAAATTGTGATTTTTCGTAGCTTTGTCATGCAAAAAGCGAAAATAATTAGCCAAAATTTCTTCTAACAGAAGCAAATGAGACATGAGAACACAGGTACACAATTGCAGACATCAGTGAAAATCTCTGTGATGTATAGGGGGTGCTGAAACGGCCCAAAAGAATTGTATAGTTTCACAGGAAAAGTTTGATGTATTTAAAACTTATTTTTAGGTGAATGGAGATATTTTTACAGATATTTGTTTCTTTTCAGACATGTATAGGTCCACAAACACTAAAAAAATCCTTTTTTTTCGAACGTTAATGAAAGATGTCCTTCCTATGAAACTAAACAATTCTTTTGTGCCATTTCAGCACCCCCTATACACCAAAGAGATTTTCACTGATGTCTGAAATTGTGTACCTGTGTTCTCATGTCTCAATTGCTTCTGTTAGAAGCCATTTGGGTCCTTATTTTCTCTTTTTGCATGAGAAAGCTGCGAAAAATCACAATTTGGCTTTCTCCAAGTTTTTCATATGTCACGATTTTGAAGGAATAAAGTTAATTTCTGGGTTCACAGACCTAAACACGGTCAAGCACATGTGAGAACTAATGAAAATATGGTTGATGGTCAGATACCACATACCAAAAATGACCCAGAGGCTAAAACTTGCCAAAAATAATGATTAGACCAATATCTCTCAATAAAACCTAAAAAATACTATGTAAAATTAGTACACACATTTAAAGAAATGCGTTAAGTTCAGGAATAATCATATTCTTTACAAACAACATTAAATTTTCGATTAAATACCTTTCACATAGACGTTTCTGTCACTGCTCCACCTGTAATGGAACTCCTTTATCAATGGAGGGCCCATTTACCCCCTTAAATTATTGGTAGGGAAAATTTGTTCTAGCGCCCTATATTCTCATTCCTTGAACATCTTGTGATAGTATTTTCATGGATGAAAAATAATTATGCTAGGTGTTGTATTGAAAAAACAGTTCGGTCCTTAATTTTTGCACACCAGTGTAGTTAGGTACAATTTTTAAAAATTGACCATTACTGCTAGAATTTTACAGGAAAAAAACTGGGCTGGTTAGGTAGATGCTTATACATACAATTATAAAAGGGAGGTTTAATATAAATTTATTTTCCTTGAAAAGGAGAGGGGAGATCACATATTAACAAATTTATGCTTATGTAAACGCTACCCTCTTTGATCCTTTTACACAAGCAACATGTGGTTGAACAATTGCAATATATTTTTTTGAAGTTTGCGTGGTATTTAAACCACTAGATTGGTTTGTATTGTGGTTTATAATTATGACGTCAAAAGTCTAAGATGTAGTTTTAGAAGTAACTAGCAAATTTTAAGGGATGTTGAAAGAGCACTCGGTGGCCTTAGGGCCTTTATACCTCCAAAGTGGGTTGAGTTGCTCTGTTGATTAAATGTTTTTCTCAAGTCTACGGACAGTTTATAGTGGCTACAGCTACCTGCGTCAAGAACAGCCAAGAATATGAGGCCGCCTAAGGCGGCCCGAGTCGACAGATGTTTGAAGCCCTCCGGGCTAGGTACCTCATCGATACGTCCCCCCCTCGTCTCTCTAAGGGATGTTGTAATTCATTTAAACAAATTTCAAATTTTAAGTAACTTGGTATACGAGAAATTAAACCTCATAAACCGAAAATTCTGATGTTTATTTGCGTATTTGGTAAATTATTTTAAATATGACTTACAACATCTTGAGAATATGGGCATATAAAAATAATTTGATCAATTGTATTGGCAACTTGAGCTGACAAATCAAATAAATAAGAAACTTTAATCAGTTACACAGACTTCTAAAACCACATACAACAACACTAAAAATGTTGTAAAAATTCCACGAACCGTTACTTCAGACCTACATACTATTATATTTCGAAAACGAATTGCACACTTTCGAGTATTATCTCAACTCAACACATTTTCGCAACGCTTAAAACAAGAGATGCATCATCATCATAATCATCATTCTCCGGTGTCCAACAACCGGAAAGTAACCAAAGCGCTATCATTGAAGTTCAAGGTGAAAACTCTGAATATTGAATGTATTTATTTGATATTGGGCGTGGGAAAACATGTTAGGTAAGCGTCCAATAATATTGAATATATTTGCTTTCAACTTTGTGTGCACAGCTTTGACACTTCATTCATCAATATGTGAAACGAACGAACAACATATGTAACTATTACAGCCATGCAGTATATTTAGATGGTTCTCATGAATGTTAATATCTCTCGAGTTAAATGAAATAAAAACTTATTTCGTTTGTAAAAGTGTGGTTTTTTATTGTTAAATTAAACTGAAAAGTATCCCATTTAAATATACTTGTATTTTTCAAATGTATGAGCTTTTTTCTTGAAATTTTATTGGGATAATTTCGTGACCTTAAAACATTTTAAAATATTTTACAACACTTTAACAACAGTATTTAGGATTAAAAACTTTCTCTGGGAACTTTTATAATTGATCCATTAATTCCTTCATCATTTAAAGGTATTTATCTAAAATTATCTTTCAAAAAAAAAAGAGTGATCCATTTTGTGTTTTTCTAATTGAAAATAACTGATAGTTTAATGTATTGATTAGATGATATAGAACTTAGAAGGATTGAAAAATTTAAGTTTTTCAAGTCAATAAATTGAAAGAAGGATGGTACATAGTAAACGAAGTATTCCAACGAAAAATAATTTTATAAAGACTATAAAAAAATTAAATGAGATCATTAATTTTTTGTGTACTAACAGTTTTTTTTTTTACAAACGATGAACACACTAAATCAAACAGGTAAAACCATTCCTGAAACCTACAAGTTTCACTAAAAACTTAATAAAGGCTTTTAAAATATTCATCAAAAATGCAAATATGCATTGCTCAGCAAAAAAAACTCATGATTGGGAAAACTATTAGCATCTTTTGAACAATTGAAATCCATCGACCAAAAAAGTACATCAGCTATAAAATCTGTCACTGATAAAAATGGAGGCGATTTTCTTAGAGTAAGTAAGAAGTTTTGGAGCGTCCCTTACCTGAGTTGTTCATCTCACGAAGAGCATCCTAATCCAAACAAGAAAAAAAATCTCCTCGAAATGTCCAACGAACCTTAAAAAAGTATCCAAAGCAGAAGGAAGCAGCGTCCGTTCTACACTACCACTTCTCGGTTCTCCTCCGCCAAATGAGATTCCATTACAGTTGTATCGGTAAGCGGAACTTATTGATGACTCCGCAGCGGAGAAGCGTAGGATTAGCTAAGGCCCTTTTTTTTGCGCAACAACAAAAACACACACACACGGAGCGAACAAAAGCGGTGGAGTTAATATGCTCGGGCTTGGGTGTTTACTTTTTACGCGGCGGGAGTTGGCAACGCGCCACGAAGGATATGCATGCAAACGATATTTTAGAGTTTTTCTAATGGAATTTCCGCGGCACTGTGATTGCAATTTGCGTCCTATATCTTTCGGTGTCGTAAGTGGAAAGAGGGGTTGATGAAGGCGTCGTTAAGGAACGATATTGTTCTCGTCGTTTGGCGTGGGAAAAGAAAAGGTTGATGGGGTGCTTGTGGAATAAGTTTGGAGTTCTGTTGACCTTGGGGTTTGTTTTGTTTTCGCATCACTTGAGTTTTTTAATGGAGTGGTGTGTGGTAGGTATCATTAAGGAAACATTCCTGTTGACTTCAATTACGTTTCTCTCTGAGATTAGAACGTGGTGTTTTGCAGAAAAACGTCTTCATTTCATAATGTCTTCATTCCTTTACGACCTTCTTTCACAAAGTTTTCATGTTTTCACTGCTTTTGGGAGTTTTTGGTTTGTGTAATGTTGGGGTGATCAGACGTCCCGATTTTGGCGAGACAATCCCACTTATTTCCCGCCTAAATTTCCTTCTTTTTCGTTTAAATCCTTACTAAGTCCCGCTTTTCTGACAAAGTTCCACACAATGAGAAAAGTATAGACACATTTTACGTAGATTTTTACTTTTTTGGATGAGTTCTTTTTTAAAAGTTCTTAATTGATATGCTGAATTATAACTCAGTCAATAGTTGTTATTGCAAAGTTTAAAATCAATTTCAATGATTTCATAAAATATATTATATTGCAGGAGGGGGTCTCATATCGAATGGTTGTTTTCCCTTCCCGAAGTTTTGGGATTAGTTTTGTACAGGTTTTTTTCCCATGGAAATTTTGATGCTTATTAAAAAAAAAAGAGGCGTCTCGTGCGTAAAAAAGAGAAGCGTGAAAGTAAAATTTTCTGGGGGAGGACCCCCCGGAGCCCCCTTTGAAGGCAACATACTGTAGGTAATACTCTAAAACTTTAAAACTGAATTCAAAGTTTAAATGTCTTAAAAGGATTTTGGTTAACACCCACTGCAATCTGGTCACATTAAGAAAGATTTATTTTCAGTGTGTGAGTATTGGAACAGTTTGGGCAGATAAAGGTATTGGGATTCTGGTGTGACATAATATCACCGTATGATTAATTAACTTAGTAACTAAGTAAGTTTATTCTTTTATAATTTTCCCATAGTCACTAACAGTAGCAGTGGGGAAAATTATACTCAATCAAAATGAAAAGCAATAATCAATAAAAGAAGTTAAAACAAGCTTTCTCGCAGGCGAATATACTCGACTCCCACGTTTACTATACATTAAAGCAATATGTAATCGATACTTCAATTTCAATTTTCCTCCAACCTAATTTTTTTCTGTATGTGTATGTTTTCCGCCTTTTCTATTTCTGATGGACAATCATTTTTGGGCGTTTCTTTTATGACATTATTTTAAATGAGCCCACCGTTTTCATCAGGCAGTTTACTCCTCCATAGTTCCTCGTTTTCCCACAACCTTTGTTCTTTAGTTTTAAAACAATCAATGTCGAAATTTTTTTTACCGCTTTCAAGGTGTTTGTTAATGAAAGTTATTTTCCTAACGATTTAATTTTATCCTATTTAATAGCAGATTAAAAAGTCTGAATTTTTCTTCATCCACGACTTTCTTATCGATATCATATATGCCATTAGAATCAGCATTACGGCACACCTCAAGCATCTTAATACCTTTTAAAGAAATTCATTAACAATGCCATATATCGTGTTTTAAACTTCTAACTATGGTAAAATCGCGTCAAGAGGAAGAACTTGGATTATATCACAAAAAAAAAAAATCATACGACTTTCCTTTTTCTTTCATTAACATACTTTTCATACATTCGTCAGATGGGATGTTTTACGAATACTTTTAAAAGTTAGAAAACTTTGAGAAAGAACTTAAACTAAGTGAACAATTTAATCTTCTCTTCATGGGTGTTGAACATCTTCAAATAATAAATATTTTTATACACTTCATCCTTATTTAATTCCTCATACGTTTTTATCAATTAACACAGCAAGAATGAAGTAAACGTTTGAATAATGTCTAATTGATATTACTCTAATACTGGCAAGGATACTAGTTGTATAAATCTTTAACCACTTGAATGAATGAATCATTGAACCAAATTGCAAAATTTAAACTTGTTACTTCTTTTTGCTTTCGTATAGTTGTTGTCCCGTTGACACCAGTATGAAATCAAACAATAAATTCTCCGATACAATTCAGACTAATTATTTAACCGCCACATTAAGATTTATCAACCCAATAACGTTTAGTTTCCAGACCTGAGATTTCACAAGACTAAATATATATCCTTCTTTCATTTCTCTCGAAAGTCCTACCAGGAAGTACCTTTACATGGACATTCATTCCCAAGAATCACGCAAAAATTACCAAACGTTTCGTAACCTCCTTTATTTTTCGAAGCGTTTCCGAAGGCAAAACGCACGTTCGCCTATCGGATCGTGGTTTGGAGGGCAATATGCTAATAGCCTTGTCAGATTCATAAATAAATTTATCGAATCTTCATTTTGAGCACGGCTTTTACTTTTACGATCCGAAAGAGCAAAATGATATTGAAAACACTGCAGCTGCACGTGGCTTTGTCCATAGTAGAGAAGGAATCGACTAGAGCTTGCATCGGGTGGATCTTTGTATGACTCATAAGTAAAAAGTGGTACGTTGCTCCTGTAGACCTAGACCCCCGCCGCTCCTTTTTTGACCCTGCGCTTTTAACAGTCCTCAGCGAAATCTCCCGATGGACAGAACTACATGATTTACGTAAGAGTTCTTGGAAGTTACGAGAGAGGAAGTTGAAACAATAGTGATTATGCAGATGCAGAGTTCTATTTCCTTTTTTTTTTTCGGGATCACATCTTCACAGTATAGTATGCTTTTAAGTAAGTTAGTACGTACAGTAGTGGAGAGAAACGCACTCCTCTCAGGGGCGATAAAATTGAGAGGTTACCTAATTTTTTCCACCACTGTACTTTTTAACGGAAAGTGCACTTGGGGTTCATTCACGAATAAGTCATAATTTATTCCAGTTCCTATGTTACAAGGTCTCAAATTTCACTGAACCCTTTCCATATTGTAATGTCACAATTTTGAAACTAATATTAAACCCATAATATAACATATTTTAATCTTTTACTTCCGTTATTTTAGAGAATTGATATGTATTTTTTATTGTTAAATGAAAGCTAGATATAGAAGAAACACATTTTTTCAGTATTTTTTTTTGCAAAAAATATTTTAAAGTATAATGTCGAAAATATAGGAACTCCCCGTCTCCCTTGTCATATTGTGTCACGCTTACATGACCCCTTCCTCCCCCCAAATATGTGAAGTGATTTCTGAAGCCCGACTAGGTTTTATGAAGTATGAACTTTTTCTTTATATTCAATTAGATTACATCAACAGTTAAAAGAACAAATCCCTCTAGTATGGAGTAAATATAATAAAAATCAAAAATAATACATTCATGAAAGCAAAACATATTTTCCAGTTATTTTAAACAAGTACTCTAGATGTCAGGAGATGAAGGGATGGCCCTTTCAATGAGGAAAAAGGCTGAATGGGCACCCTATCCTTTCTAACTTGATTGTCCACCCACGTCTCTTCCCTTACAGGTGACGTCACATTCCATATTAGTCCATTTGATGCCTTCGGGCGTGATGTTTCTTGCTGGCCTTCCAGCGGTGGAGGCGAAGGTTACAGTGAGAGTGATGAATTTAGTTATTTATTTATTTTCCTTTCCCTTTCAAATCACCTTACGGCGCGTTTTGAGTTGAATGGGAAGGAGTATTCTGATGCGTAGAGGTGTTGCTATCGCTCCTTTCTTAATGCAGCGGAGGTGGATCTGAGAATTCTTTGTCTTGTATTCAGAAAAAAAGTTAATTGAGATTGTGAGGAAACCCTAGGCATGAAATGAACAAGCTACTTGGATTGGTAAATTGCACTAGCGCAATACGAATCTCATAGTGTGAAGAAAAAAGGAAAAAAGAAATAAATGAGATTCTATGAAATAAGGTATAAGCAATATTTTCATAAAAAATACTCAAATTTTGAAAACACGCGTTCGAAGTGACAGTATGCATTTTTGTTCCTGACTTTGAAAATGAAATTTATGTAATATAATTCCTTCAAGGTTCACAAAGTAAGGTAGAATAAAAGATAGCGAACTTTGATCCATGTAGGCATTTGGTATTCAGTGTAATACCTCTACTGTTGGGCAAATAAAGATACTTTTTAAAATTGTTCTCTTTTGTTATTAGTGTTATGTACAAATATTTCTATTGAAAAGTGTTCTATGATCGAAAAAACTTAGCAACCTCTCTTATAGGCCATCAAAGGTTTTTTTAATAAACTTTTTGAGTTTATTTCTGATTTTAAATCTTTCTTCCTTAAGTTTTATTAGCTTCCTATGAATTTTGTATAGATTTTGATGTTTTACAAAGGGTGTGACAAGAATATTATTGTTACAAGTGACAAGTTATGTATTCAAAGATAACAAATAAATGCCAATTCATTTTCACAAGTAAAAGAATCCGAAGCTTGTATGCAGCATAGCAAACAGAATGGTCCCTTGAATGGGGGAAACATAAATGCATCCATCTCTTATAAACAACTTACCTACCTTATATTTAAAATTTGTAATAAAATTATAATGATAAATCTATAGAAATTTTGTAAAGCAGATTCAGGAAAAAAAAATGAAGACTGGACACAGACCACTCAAAATAAACTAAGTGAGAAAAATATTGATTTCTAAAATTGATAATTTTAAAGTTGATATTCTATGAGAACATGCATATCAGGTTATTTTTTGTGCTTTTTATGAACTACTCGGGGTCTAACTCGCTTTATTTTTTTTACGTTTTTAGCACTTAGCTCGTTTTAGATGTCCAGTCTTCAAAAAAATCACCCTTCTTTTGCCTTAGTCCCATCTGAGCCATCCCTAACTATCCACAGTATACTTAAGTAAAAGATAATTTTCGCTCTTCCTTTGTTCAATTAATACCTTCCTCCACCCATACAAACTACGTGTAAAACCAGTCTCATCAACATCAAAAGTGGCCGTCGTAAACCCACGCTAGATATAGGCGGAAACCCGAACATGCACGATTACTGTCAGGAGGTCGGTTATCGATTCAATTTACTCCGCATGTGCTCTTGACATAATTCAATCTGGTTACTTCTCAATGTCTGAGCTCAGCAGACGGGTCAATGGAAAGGGAGAGTGGTGTGGAAGCAAGAAAGAGAACTACGGAACCCCAGTTACAAGAGAGCACTAGGGTTTATTTATAAATTTATGGTTGCATTCTTCTCTGCGAGATGGAATGCGACGCTTTAAGAGGATGAGGGGAGAAGTACAAATGAAATTGATAATTGTCGCGCAAGTTTTATGGAGTTTTTTTGCGACAAACATTTGAAATAACCCTGAATTTTTTAAAAAGTAGGTACGCAATAATAAAGCTTTTTGGTTAGTTTAGTAGGGGGAATCTAAGGTTTTTTGGGGAACAAATTTGAACAAAAGGTTTCTCAACGGTTTTCGGCTCTACTAGATGTACTTAATGGGAAAATGAAAGTTTACCAAAATCGGATAGTGGGAAGTGGGTATTTTTCAAGATGGCCGCCATCAAACAGAAAATCAAGAAATCCTATGAATTGTGTGTTTAAAACGTAAATAAAAGTTCTTCAATGTCGTATTTGAGTAGAATAAGTATGGTACTAGGTAATCTGAATGATATTAAAATAGTTCGCAAAATCTGGCAACCGGACATTTTTTTTTTCAAGATGGCGGACAGATGTGATTATTCTAAATATTTATGAAATATATTTTTGCAGATTTTTATGAAATATATTATTAAATTTATTCTCATTTTAATAATTTTTAATTCTAATTAATGTAATAATGCTGAAATTGAATGACCGAAAGTTACAAGTTGTCTAGATAACCACTGATTAAATGTGCGATGGTTAAATATATGTTCTTAGTTACATATTTCTTTTTCATCAGCCCCACAGAAGTTTACAGCTTGGACAGTTTTTTCCTGGAAATCAAAAACTGAATATTGGTAGTTAGGTGTAAGGAACTTTTAAATGAAATAATCGTCTGACTACACCAAAAACTATGAACAAATATTTCATTCTGTTTACATTTTACCATAAGGAAATAAATTAAATATGAGACATATATTCCTATATTTTCAAATATAATATAGCTATTCTATAGATATTCGATATAGATATAGATCTATTCGATAGATTAGTTTTTTAGCGATATTCCCCCTACTAGTTTACAGAAATTAACTGTGGTGTTCTTGCATTTTGAATCCACGTGTTTTTGGCCTTCACAATTAAGAATATTTGGTTAAAAAACATCAGTTGTGGTGTCGCCATTTACCCAAAATCCCGCTAACTAAACTGGTAGATCGCATATTGCAAGAACATCTTTACTGTTATCCAACACGTATTTTTTTGTTTTCGAAGGCTTTTTTTAAGTTTAGAAATTCTCCAATTTGTTTAAAAAATATGTAATCAATTGGTGGCATATTTTACTGTGGTAAAACGTTGCTTAACGTTTTTTTTTCAAAACTAAAATTGTAGAAATATAATTTGTGTTAAATAAATTTTAAATTATGTATTTGCTTTTATTTTACATTTTTTCTTCATTTGAGTGAGTTAACATTGAGAATATAACTTCTCTTTGAATTTAAAGTAATATTTTACGATTTTAAATTAATTAATATACAAAATATGACAACCGCGCCCCTTAACAGTTGGTTAAAAATTAATTAATTAATTATATCTTTATTCTTTTTTAATTTAAATAAAAAATCCCCATTCATGTTCTACTGGAAACTACTAAATATACTCTTTCATTTATCATAGTAACACGATCCTCAAATGGCTGCAATATTAAGTCGGCCCCCAAAACGAGATATACTAAGTGTTTTTCCATATTTATGACATTTTCATAGCATGGGTTCAATATGCCTATTTTTTTGCAATCAAACGTATTTTCTTTTTTCAGCCTCTAACTCTCCTCTAAATGTTTAATTTTATGGTCAGGCTATTAGTAATTAGCCATATCTCTTGCAACGGAATGAGAAGCTGAAAAGATAATTGCTTTTGTGGTAGATAAGCTTTGCTTTCATTAGATAAATGATGAGCTTTCAACTTCCTTGATTTAACATGGCAGTGCATTGTGGATGTATTGTTCGAAGAAGCTGTGAGAGGGATTCTTGTAATGGGTTCCAAGTAATTTAAACATCAAAATAAATATGTTTAAATTACTATAGCATGACTTATGTGAGTTCCAAGAATTATTTTTTTTAACATTCTATCTTTGAGTGAATAAATAAAAAGTAAATGTAACTATGAAATGTTAATGATAAATATCTTCCCAGGTGAAAAATACATGGATTTTTAAACGCTATTCTCTAGGGAATATAACCATTTCTTCAAGACGCCAATTTAATACACAATTATTTTACACATACATTTCACCTTACCAATAATTTAGCCGTGAAATTCTACCCTAGTTTCTATATTTTTTGGTCTTACATTAGTGAGTTTATTGAACTAAGCAAAGAAATTGCCACCGTCTATTTTTAATGTACTACTTACTTTACGTTTATTTGAGTGGTTTAGAATCATTCAAACAATCTTAAGTAATTTTTTGTTATGAAATTTAAAAGAATAACATTTTATCATCGACTTTTTTATTTTTGGTGCTTTATATTTATAATCCCCCAGGCCCAGCGGTAGATAGACTAAATACATAATGTTTTTACTTTCACTCTCATATTTAAAACTGAAATAGATTGTAAAAGTTCTGTTATAATTTTTGTTCGCCTGATTTTATATCTAGCAATTTATTTATTTTTTAAATTTGGCTCCAAACAAGTTATTTTTCAACCACCAATTTGAAGTTTTGATTCAGGTTAACCTTAGGCTAGGTTAGTGGTGTATACGGCCGTAAATTAACTTTGATAATGAAAAACTTTGATGAGCTAAATTAATTTTAACTTAAATTGAAAGCAATATTTCTATATCTTATCTGAATTATTTTTTATCTATTATGCATCTATTATTATTAATGTACATTAATAACTCTAAGAACGTTTTTAAGTAGTAGTACAATACAAGATGTGTTGGTATGTTCCACATTTCTATAACTATTACTACTTGGTAGGTAATTTTGAAAATTAATTTTGTTGTTACTTTTATTTTTATGTGGTTTATTTTGCATAGAAAAAAGTATAATTATAGAAGTAGTTTAAAACATTATTATTTTATACACTCCATCTTTGAATTCCATCTCCAATTTGGATAAAAAATAAAATGTAGGATTGTTTAACAAAAGATTGTCTTGATTTAAAAAAAAATATTTGTAATGCTAGAAATTATAAATAAATGTAGTGTGTTTTCTTAAAAATATATTAAAGTAATAGATCAGGATTGCAATTGAAATAAACATTCTTCCTTTTATTTATTTATTAAATTGAAGCATTTAAAAATTGATGGAAACATATGGAAGAAATAAAAGCAGTACTATTTTACAGATGGCAGCACCACATTTTTGGTGCCCTTAGAAGAATATCCTCGAATTTCAAAATTTCTCCATAAGATGGTTCTCTTCTTGTAAAGAGAACAGGTAAAAGAAGATCTGTTATTTTTTATTCTATGACAAGAGGAATTAACTTATATAGACGTGTTTTTTTTTTATAAATATAATCACCGACTAAGGTTGAAATGTTTTTAATGTAAATATAGGTAATGTAAGAGAAAAGGGAATATCCAGATTTTGTCTACATTAAAAGACAATTACAAAAACAAGATTTAATTTTTTACATTGACTATACGATGATATTTTCATTTAAATTTACAAAAGTCTTGTATTATATTTCCTTACCTTCAAATGATTTATAGCATGCAAGAAACATAATAACTAAAAAAGCCCTTTTTTTTTCAAAAACTTTTTTATTTTTTGGAAAAGTTTGAAAGAAAATTTCAGAAGGAAATATAAATAAATTTCATTTTCTAATTACACTGGAAAGAAAACAGAACTTTAAAAATTATATAATATTAGGATCGTCGAGAAGAAAACAAGTAAAATTTTATTTCTATACAGACTCTTGTGGGATGTTTTTTTTTATGTCCTCGTCCTGTATGATTCTGAATATAAATAAAACGCATGTATGCCAAGACAAAATCTTGTATTTTATTTAATTATAATTTACTTTGCTATGAGATCGTTGGAATGCCGTTGGAAGGGATATGCCGTTGGAAGGGCCTTCTATTTCTTTCTTGAATTTGCCTAAACAATAGTTAAATCATAAATGTAATCCTATCTCTAAATTTAAGAAGATAATCATAAATTTAGGATGCCTTCCAGGTCATCAATGGCGAAGCTAGAAAAAATTTCGGAGGGGGATATGGAGGAAACCTAGCCAATTGCTTTGGTCAAAAGGAAAAAAGTTGTCTTTCGGAGGAGGATATGTCCCCAAATCCCTCCTTTGCTTACACCACTGAAGAACATCAAGTTGAGTGCCATTAAATCACTAGCTAAAGTACTCCAACATGAATTTTGCTGCTCATAATAGTTCAACGCCAAAGCCACCCTACGAAAAGTTTGAAGAATTAAATACTTCACTTTAGCAGGAAATTTAATTTAGACCGTTTGGAAGTAATAATTCCTCAAATCGCCACTATTTCACTTCAGTCTTCCGAACTCGAAATCCTGCACATCAGCTATTTCCTTTTCCATCTCTTCAGTCTTAAGGCTATCTTCCAACCATTCCAGCAAAGTGGCCACGTTGTTGTAATGCTTGGCCGACTGGTGGCACCGTCGCACCACCTTCCTGTAGTCCTGGCACACCAGGTGCCGTTGATCGAAGACCGTGCCGTTTCCGCACAAGAACCGCGTGCTGCGCATGCGACCGTCCTTGTCGCGCTGGCACACGTGGTACATCTGGCACTCGGTGTCCATGTCGGCGTAGTAACCGCCGTTCACCTTGTCATTGCAGCTAAACCGGGTTTTTGGTAGGTCGAGCTCAGAGTATGTCGGGTAGTCCTGGAAGAATGCAAAAGAGAGATTTATTTACAACCAGTAGAGGAAAGGAGAGTAAGAGTACCCACACAAATGATTTTGGGCTATAAAATCGAGAATTCAAAAGCTAGATCCTCAAAAATTTACTGAACGTAAGTTTTACACATCAAGCTTCAAAAGGGAAAGTCTTGGTTTTAAAGAAAATATGTTAAAAATCACAATAAAAAATTGAATGCGTACTTTTACCCGACGTGACTGGTAAAAGTACGTAGAACGTGAAGCCAAAATTACGCGCTCTGAAAACTTGGGATGAATGGCAAAAAACTGCATGAAAGATTTCAAATGCCTGAATAAACTCATAATTATTTAGTAGTTTTAATTAAATATTGATTTTTCCCATTTAAAAATCCTTTTCACTTAATTTTAGGGCACTTATCACCCCTAGGCTTGCCATTTATTATTATATTGCTTATAAATTATCTAGAAAAATAAATTTTATATTTTCGTGGAAAAACCTTTGAAAAACAGATTTATGAAATCAATAGATTTTTAATATTGAAATAGGTTAATATGCTTTATGAATTGAAAAGTGAGAGAATCAGGAAAACAACAAATATGTGAGCATTAACAAAATGTATGAAACAACAACGTAGTACTACAAGAAACCAAAATGTTTAATAGATTCTAAAAACATTATACTCTGACTGAGTGTATTGTTTCCTTATCTGCAGTTTAAAGTAAAAGATTTTACGTGAATAACTTATGATAAATCAACGATTCAAGAAGTATTAAATAAAAAATACTGCAATTGGAGTATTATAAGGTCGATAGACATAATTTTTAACAGGCAAAGTTGTAAAAAGACTAATCTTTTTTAGGTAAAAAGACTTTGACATATTTGAATAGCAAAGAGAAATTAAAAACTAAACTTATTAAAATGTTTTCAAAAGAGTATGATTGAAAAAATGATTTGCTAACAATATCACAAAAAATAAATAAAATTATTCGAACTATCTGCTGATAAAATTAAAACAATAGAATTTGTAATCCTTTAGGGATAACATTTTATTCAGCACACTTTTCATTGTTAATTTGAGTAATTATTCAGATGTTTCAAGCTCGAATAGAAAATTACGTTGAATTCATTCAAATTTCTTTTTAGCACAAAAAAACTTTTTTAACACTTTCGCTTAAGTAATTTTTTCCACCCATATTCATTTAATTAGTAACGGCATACACAAGGGTATTGTCTTCATTTCGAACAGTGTTTTTTAGTGTTGATTCCGCTAAAGTATCGAACATGTAACAAGAACTATCTCTGGAGGTACTTCTTTATTTAATTGTTTCTACTTTGATTAATTATTGTATGAGACAGGATATTTTAATCACCTTAGCAAACAAATCCAGCAATTGATTCATTGATGCATGGCAAGAACACACATGCACTTTATTCCCCATGTTTGCGTTAACCTTATATAAATTATGCGCAATATCATTAGACTCTTCTTAACTAGGGGAAAAATTCAATAGGAATTTAATTTTGTTTATTTAATATGCTAATAATCTGCAAAACATACAAAGATTCGTTTTGTAAACGTAATCATGCGTGGTTAAATAAATAAAATAACATTTGACTTTTGAATTTGTATTAAATCCCAAGTTTAACAGTTGTCTAATTAATTAATTTTATTATAATGGTTTACGCATTCATTTTTTTTGTATAAATCACTTATAATCAAGTAATAAAATAGGTAGAGGAAACTAAAACTACTTCTTTTCTATTCAAAAGTTTATGATTTACTGCCACAAATATTTAAAACTAAATTATAGATGTGTTGGGATTCAAAAACAACAAAATAGGTATGCAATTTAAAACTTCACTCTTAAGGTATTTTTTTATCCAAAAACTTATAACCCTAAAATTTTTACTTCATAAAGTATTATTAACGTAAAAGCTAAACATTAAATGTATAACACTTGAAGTAATTAGTTAATGAAATCGTCGTTTATTCATGCGTTAGGTTAGTGTTATAAAAAATATCACAAAAAGGAACAGAACCAAAGAAAAAATTATGTAGTATCATACCTGTGAAAATGTTAAGCTAAAAACCAACAGACTTGCAAACAAAACAACCAAAACTCTTGAAGGAATAGTCATTGCACTCAAAGATTCTAGAAATACTCAATACAATTCACTAATGCTTTACCGGTATTGACTTACTAAGACCGAATTGCAACTTCTCATTTCGTAAAAGCAACGTTGTTCAGGGAAAAGGGAAATGATCTTCTGATGGTAAGCGTCAGGCATCAGTCTCGATGGGGATATATCTAGGTCAAAAACAACTGGTTTTCGCGAGGACAATAATAATTTATGTATTTGAAACCACACAAAGGAAAACTTAAATTTCCAGAGATGAAGGGAAACTACAGAAGCGTGAAGAAGAGTCATGCATCTTTGATTCAATCCTGTTTGATTGTGATTCAATCATTTTTTACATTTTTAGCTTTCTTGTGTTAAATTACGAAAATTTTTTTATTAGAAAATGTTAAAATATGTTTTTTTGTAAGATTGATAACCATAGGCGCCCATTTGTTTGAATTCAGGAGGGGGCCCAAGAAAAATTTTTGCAACTGAAGTTTCTTTTTAAGGGGGTTGGTCCATAATTATTTCAAAGGGACCCCTCAAGAGTTATTAATGCTAAACATTTTGTAAAAAAATACTGGAGTTTTAAGCAAAAAGGGGTGATAAGAGTCCTCCCCAGAAAAAGTTTCGAAATTTTATTCTTAAAAGAAGTCTTTTAACTCATTTGGGTGACTTCTAAAATAGGATCGCTCCTACGCCGAGCCGCAAAATTTCAAGTCCAAAAATAAAAGGAAGATTTTACATAAACTTTCGGGTGCAAGGGGGGGGGGGCCAGGGCCCCCCTTTGCCCTTATGTATGGGCGCCCATGTTGATAACACCTGATTAACTTGGGTATACAAAATACACCTACCCCAGTAAGAGAAGTAAAACGCCGAAATATCTTTGTTTGTAGATTAATTTAATTTTAAAACTACACGGAATGTATATTTCAAAATAGCAATGGAGCCAAAGAAGAAGAGAAAAAAATATAATTTTTGAACTTTACCAAAATACATTTTACTAAATTTTATTTGCTCTTCGTTATATTTTGAAAATTTTAACATGCGTTAATGAATTTTCTTGAAACTATAATTGATAAAATAATAAAGTATGCCCAAAATAGAACGACTGAACAATCTTGAGAATCTCAGAAATTCACGTCATGATGATGAAAATGTCACGAATACGAAAATATTATTAAAATTACATGTGCTGCCATCTATCCTAGATATGAGAAACGAGCAACTGAATCAGAAAACGTAAATGTATCCGAATAAGGCATCTATTTTGAGATCTAACGCCGCTTCTTTATTCTTTTCTTATTGCTACCACTTATTCAAAGAATTATTATTATCATTCAAGGAAAACACAAAGAATTGTTTGTGTTTTCTTTGATGGATAAAACACTTAATTAAAAAATATAAATATGATCCTAATAAAAATAGCAGTAGGTACTCCATGCTTTAATTTTTCTCAAACGTATTGTTTTCTGGACTTTATCGAACTTTTTCTGATGCGCATAAAATTATTTATAAGATGATAGTTAACATCCCCACTGAAACGAGAAAGTTAGAAAGTTTAGTTACAACTCTTGTCTTATAATTTATAGTTTTATTGTTGAAAATTATAGTACTGAAAACTAAGATAGAGAAATCTAAAATTAGGGAGAAAAATAATACATCTGTTCAGTTGTTTAATTTTTCCAATTCAAATAACAATACAATAAATACAGTCTGAAATAAATCTAGACTGAAAAGTTCAGGTTTTAATATAAATTTTTATCAACAAACTTAAAAGGATAACCTTACTCTGTATTTTAGTCTCCGACTTTCCATCCTATAACGAACCATCTGTTTTATCTTCTTATGTGTGCGAAGTGAATGCTTATTTTTCTTTGAAACTGCCTCTGAATAATTTCAAAGAAAAATAATTTTCGCACATTAAAATGGAAAAGTCATGAAAGGAAAAGCCACAAGCTGCTAAAAATGCCTTCAAAGTAAGCAGTAATGAGTTTAACAATGGAGAAATGAATTCCTGACGTTTGTTTATAAGCAACAATGAACATTGAGCATCTATGAGAATTACGATTGATTCTCAATTTCATTCATTGTTCATTACATTGTTGAGAATCTTTTCATTTCTCGTTTATTTTATTTTCAAACTCTAATCAGTGTTGTACACATTATTGTTGCTTTTCTTTTTCAGGTATTTAGTTCAATTCTTGGATAAATTTATTTGTTACTTCTTACAAAAACCATTTCCCTTCAAGATAACTACAGTGACTCCTCCCTTTTCACGGGGGATAAACTACTTTTTCTTTGAAATAATAGAGGCAATTTCGAAGAAAATATATGTATTTTTGAGAAGATATTGCTGGAAGATTTCGACCACTGTCTTCGGAGTCATTCTAATTGTGAAAACGGAGCTCGTGTTACATTGAACAACGCAAATATATTAATTCATAAGGTTTAATAAGATTATAAATTAATTACAATAATGTATAGATTTACTAATATTAGTTCCCGAAATGGAATTTCAATTTAGTGAGCGGTTAATCCTGTAGGAGCACCGATAGCCTCGAAGTTTTTTCTGACTTGAAGTCTGTAAAAATTGGCCCCCCCCATGACTCTGCATTAAACACAATTCTGTTGACCATTCGATATTCCTATTTATATAATCTAAAAATAAGATTATGAAGTAAAATATTGTAGTAGTAGTATAGTTTGAAAGAGAGTAAATGTAATTAATTTTAAAATTGAAATGGAGATTAAAATAAATCCTACCAAGATATGTCTGACGAAGTCAACAAACGGAATTAAATCAGTAACATAAATGTAGAATTAAATTGAGATTCCAATCAGCCCTGATATGATAAAAACAAACACTTCGAAAGTGAAAACTTTATCTTTTGTCTTCTCAAAAATTAATTAAAATCTCGAGTTCTTTGAAACGCGATTCTTAAGAATAAATATAAACTTTTGACTATTTACTTCAATATCATTCGCACCTCTCTAAGCAAATACAATTAATAATTGCATTAGTACTCTTGGGATTTTATTTCAAACATCTTGTTTCGCACATATTTTCGATTAATTTTAGCGATGTTTTCTTACAGATGGTTTATGTTCGGAGCGCTCTTTTGGATTTTCGTGTCTGTTTAAAATGTTCTTTTCATCAAAAATAAATCAACACAAATCTTCCTCGATTCCCCTCATTAATTATTTTATTTGCTGAAGTGTTGAAAACTGCTATTCAAAATGAATTAGCGTTTTTATTTCGCAGCATTCGAAGACTAATTTTCCGGCTAATATTTAATCTTCACCTCTTCACTTCGTCGATGTTAATTTTGATTTACTTCTTTGAAATTCCGTGAGTGGAAAAAAAAATCCTTTGGCAGACGACTGCATAAAATATTTGATTTCTCAAAGCATGCGAGATAATTGAACTTTCCCGCCGTTTGAATATTTTAATCATTTTTTACACCTCTAAACGAATTAAAAATAACTTCTTCGGCACCTTGACATTCATTAAACATAATAATTAACAACCAACGACGTTAAATCAAATTGAATTGAATTAAAAATGATATTCTTCGGCCGACATAGTCGATTCCGGTGAGAAGAATTCGGCGAAGAATTCTTAAAAAAAGAGAGCGACGCATCGCAGGGACTAATAAATTCCAAAAGTGTTTTCGGAGCCATTTTTCAAGTGGCGCTATCATTAAATTGAAAGTTGGAGAGATATGCAGCTCTTGCGTTGTTTTTTCTGTCCCCTCTCCTTTGGTCCTTTATGGGGGAGCACAATCGCGGCGATAATTAATCACACGGCGAAAACACTTTCACCGAATTCCGCGTTTTGTTTGGCCTCCCGACGCAGTCATTGTGAGCGAGACAAAATATCCAAAATGGCGATAATTTCCAAGCGGCTTGTGTAATTAATGGAATTGATATGGGAGGATAGAAAATTACGCTTATGAGAGATGGAAAAAAAATCTGAACAATAACCGTCTCTGGTTTCATTTCTGTTCCGTTTCCTTTTCTTTTTTTTCTGCACACATTAATGGTTTTTCTTCGTGTTCCTGAGTTGGATATTGAAGCAAATCGGTATGGAAATTACCATCTGAATACATTGTTATCATATCAAGTGGCTGTGTTACAAATGAGGTGCGATATTAAAATGATTGTAGCAAAAATGATACAAGTATAAATCAAGCTATTAAAAGCAAGACTTGTTTGATTGTAGTACCTGAATTAGATTACACCACGTAGATAAAAATATTTCTTGAGATGCATTCTGATTATTGCATCAATTAGTTAATTATTTTAATGAAGGGAATAATTGGAAGCTGTAAATGATGGTTATTTTATAATTGTGTGTTCTGTTTTTGGATGTGATTAATCTCATATATAAGATATGAAATTAATTATCACTCTTGAAGGATTCCTAGAATAATGCGCCGTTTTGGAATAAACCTAAGACATTATTTTTTGAAGAATTAAGTTATGTGAAGATAATTAATGCATTGCATAATTAAATCTAACGAGCGATTTAATTAGTCATATTTAATACGCAGCATTTACCTATTTCTTATTTGCATGTTTAATTATCGTAATGCCAAATTGCTGGAAATAAAACTGAATTTGTATGCGTTGTTAAAAGCAGAAGTAGGTATTTAAGATTTTTAATTAGAATTTCAATGTTTTATTAAATAATTTAATTTAGTGTAAGTCATTGACATTAAGGGGGAAATCGTAAATTTATGATCTATGTAATTAATACACAACTTTTTTTTTTCAAGTAAAAGCTCAGCGGAAAATCCATGTTAATTTGCATGTTAATGCTAAATTTGTGCTAAATCTTAAACAGTTTTAGACAAGAAGTCTAGGGTTATAATAATTTTAAAATGTTTTTATAGAAAAGTAAAGGTAGATAAAGTGCGAGAAAGCCGAAAATATGATTTCCAAGCTATTCCGATTTGGAAAACTACGTGTTTCATGACCACCTGGCATTTTGTGCCGGGATGTTTCAAGCTTAAAAATTTTATACCTATTCAGTTTTCGCATTATATAATGTACAGCTTGCGGTAATTCAAAAGCCTGTAAAAAGCAATTACTAAACAATTAAATTCTCTATAAATACTCAAAAATTCATGTTAAGTTTTTCCTATGTGTTCACTAATTTTTTAAATTTTTGATGTAATAAAAATCTGATAACTGATGTCTCTAAGCTTAAAATAAATTCTTAATGTTCTTATTACTGTTATTGATAATAACTTGTTTTTGGCGTGGTGGTAAAAATATGATAGTTTATAGTTTTTATTTCAAACAAAATAAGTACTGCCTTTAAATACACTGGGTATCGACAATATTCATGAAAATGTCAAAATATAGTAGTATATACTTTTAGCCTGCTAAACACGAATATGGCGTTAAAAATTTGATATTTTCCTTTTTTTTTTGTAAAGCTGAGATATTACTTTGTGTGGAAGAGACACAAGAACTAAATGAAATGCATTTTAAGGTATATTTACCTTTTAATTTTTTAAAAAATAATCACAAAGACATGAAAAAGGGTCTTGCCAAAATATAATTGAAAGGTTAGTTTGCTCTTTTGGGTATATTCAATGCCTAGAACTTATCTTAAAATCGTCCAGCAGTTGACCACAACTGCAAGCGTAGACCATCACACCTTGTTTTTATTACGTTTTCTAAATTTTATTTATATATTCTTGGAAATACTCCCCGGACATGTCCCTGAATTATCTAGCTATATGATTTGTAGCATTCAAGTTATTCACTGCCTAAGATTATGTTTCTTAATTGTGTAGAGGGTGTATTCTCAGAGTCTTTACCGTGTTCATTTAATTAATTTTTTTCAAAAGCTGAAAGTATGATATCGGTTTCTTGATACTGACTGTTTCATTCTCAACAGAGCATCCAAATTTTGTAAATTCATGTTGAAAGTGCCAGAATTAGTACCTTTTTCAAGTGAGAATAGACACTCCAATCATATTTCAAAAACTGAATGCGGTTTAAAGCTTTTGAATGTGTTTATCACATGTTTATCACAATGTTATGTGTGTTATCACATGTGTTATCAGTTATCACATGTTTATGTGTGTGTTTATCACAATATCTCTCATGTTTGCAGCCTGTTCAATGGGAATTGAAGGTATACCTTACGACTATTGCAAAGCATAATCATAATTATAATTAATTTTGATAATTTTTTTGCAAAGATATGCTACTTTTTTTCTATCAAACCTTCTGTGGGTAAGCAATACGCAATGCTATAATTTCCATCAAAATAACGATAAAATTAAGTAAGACAGCGACGAAATATTTATATTATACATGTTTATTTATGTGTTGTATGTTTGAAGTTATTCTAAATAAATATTACTCAAGTTCATGCCTAAATAATGAATTTTCTCTGAGCAATGTTTTAAAAAAATGCAATATTTCAGCATTTACCCTTTGTATTTCTGAAACACGAAAAACACAGAATTTTCATGGTGGTATTTGTATTTACCACGTCAAAATCAATAGGAAGTGGCTACTTTTATTAATTTTATACGAACTTCGTCAAAAATTGTTGCCCATTGAAAAAAAGGTTATAGAGATTCATGGAACTTTTCTTTAAATCTCCACCATTAACTAAAAATGACAGTATAATCCAAACTATTATAACTATTTTTATTGGTCTAAAATATGTAATAGCAAAGGCTAATAATGGTAATTCCATGACCGAGTTGATCTCGTAATAAATTGACTTCATTGCCCCGCCATACATTGCAGCTTTAAGAGGCCCGTTCTCTACTGCTAAGATGGGGATGACTACGGAAATAACACACACAATTTATGGCTCCCCAGTTAAGAAACGAAACAGCAATATAAAACATGATATATAATAATGTTTCGAAGCAAGCGCAAAAAACAGAGAATTTTTTTTAGTAACGACGTTTTGCCGGATATGACCATTTTGTATGAAATACTGCGCACGGCGGACTATAAAAAATAACGTCTGTATTCGAAGTGTATGAAACCGAGTTGCGCGTCTCTGCGGAAAATAATGTGATATTTCGACAGAGAAATGAAAAGCATCTGTCTCAATTTTTTTTTGCTAAATATGTGCGAGAAAACTAGAGCTTAAAGATGACAAGTTTAGCGATTCACGAATAACCTGCTTACTTAGATATTTGTTTGATAAAAGAGGTAGTTCAGGAAATGGGGTTTGTTTTATAAAATATAATGCATATATGGGTAGTTTAAGGTAGTTCTATCTCTATTTGTAAAGCTATGGTTGTGTCGCTCATATAGTAAAGGTTTTGAATAGATGAGAGTTTAAAACGTGTAGTTTACTTACATAAATATTTCTGCTTAAGGGGGAACTTCTCAACTCTATAAAGTATGGAGAAAACTGTTGAATTATGCAATTTTAGAGTATAAAAGTATTTCCATCTGTATTTTAAAGGAAAGTCTATTGCTATTTGAGGCTTTTTTAAATCACATAGGGTAAGGGACTATGTAGTTTATCGTGCTGTAAGTTTTGAATTAGTGATGCATTTTGAATCGAAAGGAAATTTTTTTTCGTAGATCAAAAATGTTCTATTGTAATTTAAAAGTTGTGGCTTTAAAGTATTAAGAGTTGAAAGATCAAACTTCAGTCGTCAGATAAGTATTTTTAAAAGCAGAATGTTTCATTGATTCTTTTATTCTTCAGATTCTTTTACCACTATGATTTTAAGAAAATAAGGTGCGTAAAAGGTTTTCGTCTCATAGACAAATCTTCTTATAGATATCTGCTATCTGCTTAGGGGACATCCATAAATTACGTGAGGTCAAAAGGGGGGGTTCCAGGAAAATCTCACCAAATCTCACCAGGGGGGAGGGGGGAGTCAATTAAAATCTCACGTCAACTTTTAGTTTAGAAAATATACGTTTTTTTCTTTAATATTTTTTAGCACAAGTTTAGAAAAAAGGCTCAGATTAGTCAAAACAGCAAATCATTAGCCAGACAGTCGTGATAACTACGAGTTAGAATTATGTTTTCCATTTCAACGTGTTTTTGTATCAAAATTTTTTGCAATCTGGATGGTAATTTTTATGCCGATAAAACAAAACTAGTGGTTGAGAAAATCTCACTTGGGGGAGGGGGGGCCAGGAAAAACCCCACTAAATCTCACCAAGGGGGAGGGAGGGGTCCAAAATTTGGAAAAAACACCTCACGTAATTTATGGACGTCCCCATCATTAATAAAAACATATCAAACATATAGTTGCAGATGGATTTAAAGCAATACCTAATTATATTTTTATTAAAGCAAACTTTATTTTAGTACAATTTTAAATCCCAGATATGTGAAACAAATGTACTAAGTTACTACGCAATTTAATAAATCTATTATTAAAATAAATATATAAATATTAAAACTTGTAGAAACATAAGAATGATTTATTTATTAAAGGATTTTGAAAAAGAAAAGAGCATAAATAAAAAAAACCAACATGGTTTATTTGCACAAAATATAAATTTAAAAACATAAAAATTTGTTTAAAGGATCCAAGCATCCTCGAAACAAATTTGCATGTTTTTAAATTTATATTTTGTGCAAATAAACCACGTTGTTTTGCTTAAATTTATACGACCTTGCACAGTCTGCTTTTTTCGCCAAGAAAAGAATAATTTAAAAAAATTTTATACCAGCATTTCAATGTACCTTTGTTATGTTATAGAAATTTCATTTTCGAAAGATAGTTTCCGAAGTAAAAAACAAATAGAAAAATATTTTTGACAAGTTTTTAAAAAAGTAGGCAGTATTTCACTAATTAAAATAAACACATTTTTAAGCACATAATAGTAAATAAGAAATATTTTGTTCACATTGCATCATCAAATATGATGCAATAACTGTAGTATTAATAAAAATAACTTTTTAAACCTCATTAAAATGGCAAATAAATTAAATACTTTTCCCACTAACACATTCCTTATTATATACGATTTTTTGTGATACGCATACATGGTTTAATTATTATTTAAATTATGTGCATGAAATAATAATCAGGTATTTGAATTATTCACACAGAATCTTTGAAATCTAATATTAAAAAAAATATAAGTGGTATAAATAAGTTTTGAAGTATCAATTTTTTTTAGAGAATTTCTAGTTTTATTAAATGTCTTTCCCCAGTAATCCTAGAAAGGTTTTATAATTAAATAGTTTTAATTTGTTTCATGATTCGGTATGATTAAAAAGAAAGGATTTATAATCTTCTTATTATTTTTTTGTAAGAATACAAACATTTTATTTGATCGAAATTCGTGGTTTTTGATTGCATCATCTTTTTAAGTGAAGCGTAGTTAAGTGAAATGTATTTCAGTTTTTTTAATTAAGTTTGTTTGACATTTTAAAATTTGCTTTTACTTTTCTACCAAATAAGTTACATTGGAACCCGATTGAAAAACTATTTATTATGAAAAGACTATAGTTAAGAAATTTTAATAGGGAAAGGTGTAACTTTATTGGTAACAAGACCGGTAAAAACACAAATAAATAACATAGGTCGGAATTTATTGGAGTGTATTTCTTCTGTAGTAATTTATTATTTACCATTTTTTCAACAAAAGTGGATATGGATTAAGTGGAAGTTGGTTCACCTGAACTAAAAAACAGTGTTTCTAAAGTTTCTTCTCTTCTTACTAATTAATATTTATTACTTTAATATTAAGGTAAGTTAAAAATTGATGTTTCATTATATATACTTATTGCATATTAATCTTGCAATTAAGAATACAAAATGTTACAAATTTATAAAATAAATATGTGATATAGTCTAATAGAATTTTTATACAAACATATACTTTTTTTCTTTTAAAATGGGTTAAAAAACACGTAAGAATTTTCTTAACTGGTAAATTAGATTTACCAACTTTAGATCAAGTGATAAAAGTACAAACAGATAAATTAAATGTTTGTAATTTAAACTGTTAAGAAATAAAAAAAAAGTTTTGCATCTTACTTTTACGATTACTAACATTTCGCTTCAAAAATTCATTTACAAATCCTGTACGCTTTGCGGATGAAGCTTGGATATTCCAAGCGGCATAAGTCAACAACAACAACCGTTCATTTAAAAGCAAATAAAAACGATTGAACATACGATTAATAACAATTATTTTGTGAAGTATTGAAAATACGAGTTAATTGTCCACATTATTATACTTATAAGAGTTTTTGTAAATGTTCCATACCATTAACTCACGCTCTCTAAACTTTTTAAACTAACCAACAAAATCAATATGTATAAGAGTTTACTCTTAAAAGTCCGCTCAAAAAAATCCACCCACCAAAACTTCTTTTACGACACTTTAAAACTTAACCCAACCCAACCGCGTCTCCACCAACTGTATAACTTTAAAACTCCTTAACATTTGTATGCAAATTACAAATTTCTTCAGCCAGTGGATGAGCTTATTCTACACAGCGCCTCATTTGAAACTCTTGCAAAAACTCTCGCTTTTACGACACGTTTACGGGCTCCCCAATGACACTCTCCAACCCGGGACGTAAATTTTAACTTCTTTTTCTTTTTTTTTTTGAAGTCTCGGAGACAACCAGCAGGAGGGGCCAGTTGTAAATATTCTTCGGGTGCTAGTTTTCGCAGTTCGAATATTTTGACAGGTTTAGTAGGCCCGCCTGCCATGGGGCGTCTTGTGTTATGAATAATAGAATTTCATTAAGCTTTTTTGTTCTTTAGGAGTCTATAAAAGTTGAGGAAGGGAGTCTGTAGTTCGGTAGGCGCTGAGGCAGGTTTGGAATTAATGGTGGTTTGATTCTTCTCTTGGGTATTCTAAATATTTTGAGTTTCGGTGGAAGGTATGGATGTGGAGACAAAGAACTGAAAGACCTCAGGAAACTGTGTGAATATTTATATTAAACTTTTTTACTGAGGGGTGGTAAAATAGTTTATGTAGGATAAGCTTATATCATACGGGGTTGTAAAAGTAAAAGTTATGCCTTGGGATATAAAGATAACATCAACAAAACCTTTATGATCTACATTATTACAATATTTCTTATATTTTTTTGTTTGTGTATGATACAGCATTAAAACTGCGAATATTCTTACTCATTTTTAATTAATTTTTTAATGAATAGATTGAAATCAAATAAATTAATGTAAATGACAAATGTTCATCAAAGCTTCAAGTGATATGATATTTTCAGTCTATTAAATACACAAATATTTCTAGCATTCAACTATTTACTTATCATTGAAAAGCCATTTATGCAAAAACATTTTTAATATTTTCATGTAGAGTCCATAAAATTATCTTTAACAGTATTAATTTCGGTTACATTAAAATTAGCTATTCACTTCAGTTATGACTTCAAAATAAAACATACGTTTCCAATACTCGTTTTTCCGGGAAATGAAACCAAACCACTGGAAAATTTCCGAGAAATCCAAAACCGGAGACTTACTATTTGACTCGATAATATTCCATCTTTAAACAAGATTATTTTAAACCACCCATTGCGCAACGAAGTCAATTTGGAGCCGTGCATGAGGTTACCAAAGACGCAAGGCTTAATTATAAAACATCATTAGCCCTGTTTGGTTTGAAAGGAAACTTCTTAAGCATCTAACTACCCATAAATTCGATTTAGAACAAGTTTAATTACGCAATTTTCTGACTTCCTCTGTGCCATACTTCTTTTGTTGGGTATCGCTGTAGTCTGCTTTAATGTTGATGACGCATTAATTTTCAATAGGGCTCACATTTCGTTTTGGATCCGGCCTTATTTTTCCCCAACGCCGCCATGTAATAATTACGGCTTCTAAAGCTGATAATACCCCATTTCTAATTTCCATTGTGAGGTTATTTGCTGGCAGATTATAACTCTGACACTCGTTAATTAAAAATATCGATTTCTTACTTCCCGCGAACGAAACAAGGCGAGCGACGGCGAGAGAGAAGGAATTTTTACCAGAATAAAAACCGTTTGATGCGTTTCCCCATTTTTCCGATGATGAAGATGTGTTATTGGTTTGTAAGCAAGCGTATTTCAATTTCGCGGCGGGGTAAAAACAATCGAATAGTTCCTTGTCAATTGGATACTCGCAACCTTTTGTTGCGTTCTTTTTACGAAAACAAATACTTTTTTCTTACCTTTTCGTCAACACGGATCGAGTTAAAAAACAACAAGGGAAAGTTCAAAGGAACTCGATTCCTTTTCGAGATCGATCCGTTGTTGCCATTGTTCTTCTTTGAATGTTTGTCTAATTCTGTTATTCTTGTAATGAAAGCGTGCGTTTAAAATTATAGATACAAGTCGATAAAGGGATATTTTTTAAATTAAAAGAAAGTGAATATATTTGAAAATATTCCTCCCATTTCAACGTTCTTTTGAATTGAATTCTTTAGAAATCCATTTAAATTCAGGTTACTCACGGCGCGGTGAAAAGAATTGGGGTTTTATGTAACAAAAGAACGTTTTATAAACACAATGGCTCCCTGGTGGAGGGAGAATGAAGTTAATTCTGCTTTTGTGATTTCCTTTCATTTTATGGCAGTACCTGAGAAGTGTTTACGGTTATTTAACTATTCGAGAAATGTTAGAGATCTAAAGCTAAGACTTGCAAATTGAATGAATGCATCTTATGAACCAGATATTTATAAAAATATGTATCTTTTTATAACCTATCCAAAATGAGTTTTATGATTTTTGAACTCCTAAGAAGTTTATTGTGTTTTATTTCAAAGACCGATTTTGTATAAAGATGTTAGATAAAAATACTTGCTTTTTTTAAAAACCAAAATATCGATGTGAATAGCATTTAATTATGTTTGCCTGAAAACAACCTTTTAAATGTCAGGAAAATTCTATTTTATGAATTCTCAAGTTTATTTTAGAGGTATTTCGTTGTGAGTTTATTTTTATGGTACTGCACTTAAAATTTTAAATTTACTGAATGAGAATTATTCACCCAATGTAAAAATAAATATTAGGTATTTTTAAAACTAATCTAGTTTAATTTAAAATACTCTCCGAAAGTCCTATGAAAGTTATTTTTCCATCTAGTATTTGGTGAAATGTGAAAAAGTCTTTCACAAGTCACTTTAATATCATAATTGAAATGTACACAAAGACCTACGTTATAAAAAATGAAGTAAAATGTTGAAAGGAAATGTAACTATAACTTGGGAAAACTATTCTTAAAAATTGTGGATAAAAGCCAAGAAGTAAAAAGGTTTTTTATAACAATTTTGAAGAATAGTATAAAAATCAGGTAATACATAGAAATGCATTCTTTCAGCTTTTATATCAAATAACCCTTTAAGGAAAGACTGGCGTGTAAGACCCTTGAAAAAGCATCTAAAAGGAATAAAAACCTCCAAAATAAACGTGCACGGGGAGAAATTTCGGGCATTGAAAAGATGGAAGAAAACAAGAAATTCGAGGGGTTTTAGGACACAAAAACGTGAATACGGAGCAACCGAACACGCAAAAAAGTAATGGACACTGGCTACAGCCCTACAAAATAAAACAAGCTAAAAAGTTCGCAGCTTTCACTTCAGCAAGCCGCTGCTCACGGGATTTCTTCAAAGCAGAGCAAAAACGGTCTAAGTCGGGGAGATTTTGAGAAATGGATCTATTTAGAGTCAGATACGGGTTGAGCGGTCTTTAAAACTCGAATAATATATCCTATCCATCGGCATGAAATGGAAGGTTTTTCGGCTTTTTTCGCAAACACTGAAACATCGCTGCTACTAAATTTCATGGGCGTGAAACATACCCATTGTACTCATTCAAACCTTCCACCAACCCATATTTTTGAATGTAGCGATAAGAGTTGGTAGTAGTGAGTGCTTTTATGGGAGATTTGGTGTGTTTGTGTTGGAAAGTGGTTACAGTGAACTTTTATCGAAGAGTATAGATAGATGTTCGAATGTTGTTTATAATGGATGAAATAAATTCCCGAAGATGTTTAGAGAATTTCCTTCACTTGTTGTTTAGGAATACACTTATATAACTGGTTGGTTGTTTTTTATGGATCCAGGGTTTATATAACTGGATCAATTCTATCAGTTAATAAGCAAAGATAATAAATGAAAAGAAAAAAATATTTAAACACCTATCGCAACTTGTATTATAACTGGAATATACTATACGATATGACACAGAAAGTAAAGAATTTGGATATTTTGAAATAAAAATGAGCTTATGGATTTTTAAATTATAGATCTATAGAATATGCAACTTTTTACGAAATACAAATGATAAATATTGTTGTTGTTGTTTCTTATGCCACTTGGAATATCCAAGCTCCATTCGTAAATCGTACAAGATTTAAGGCAAAGGGTGTGCGGCTCCTGAGAAAGTGAGGCCTATGAAATGGCAGGAGTCTGACTTCAGCCTCGGATGATAGATGTCACCACCATCTATCGCCACCTCTACAATTTTGCCATGTCTCTGAAGGGGAGGGAAATAGTCACCTGGATCCGTGGTAAACTGCGCCATGAACGACCTCAGGACACCATAGAATAACCGATATTAAGGAGCAGTATAAAAGGGGTTGACATTTTTATTTTATAAATATATGTTCATTATTCAGAAAAAAATACTTTAAAATGAATTCAGTCCGTTTTAAACAATTAAGAAAACAAAGCAATAATCCAACTTAATATGCAATATTTCCCATCATATTTTATGGCATACCTATTTTCTAAGAAATACAATATATACAATACATATAGGTACAAGAAATACAAAGAGCAATACCTTAAAGGGAATCATAATTTTATCCAGTTTGCAAATACAAAAATATTTAGCGATTATTTGAGAAGCCTTTAAGCTAATATTTTTTTTTAAAGAAATTGGGTTATGACTTGGTCCTTGTTAGTTTAACTTAGTTATCTCAATTTTTTACCCTTTCAAAGATCTGTAGCGAAATTAGGGTTACCCAAATTTAAGCTATGAATAATTTTTCAAAGATTTATTGATTAAAACCTCTCACACATTTTAATATTAAATAATTAAAAACATTTGGAATACCAGGTAATCCGACGACCGATTTTTTATACCTGTTTACTGACTTAAACCGCTTCGCCTATTTTAATCCAGCTCCATTCGCTTGAAGGCGAAAATTTCTTTCCAAAAAGGCAAGAATCTCTTAGGAATAAAATAAAAGCGAGACCCAAGGGTCAGTTACTGTGAAACATAGATAGTTCCCTTTTCCCAACTCCTAAGTCGCGCAGACTCTATTATTTTTAGTTCCCCAAAAGCCCTTGGGACAACATTCCAGGCTCCATAACAAGTTGGGTGTCAACGATAGCTGAATGCGCACACCCAAGTTTCACTCACCTTATTTGGCAACGAAAACAAAATATTTTTCAAAAAAGAGAAGTTTTACCGAGGACACCTCTTTAGCGAAAGAGGGTTGAGTATATGGGGCGAAAATTGAAAAATAACACGCCGGACTTTGAAATAAGTTTCCCCCTGCTGGATTTGCAAATATCTTTTTGCTCCACGATAAATTTTTAAGGATATATTTAAATGCTGAGGTGGCAACGGCAAAAACGATATCGGAATAGTGTTTTTCTTGCGGTGAAAGATACAGAGCGGTATCCTGTTTGAGTATATTTTAAAGGTCAGGTGAGGGCTACAATGTTTCCAGGAGGGATTTATGGGGGTATATCCCAAAAAACCGAAGAGTTTATGGAGGAAAATATCTTGCCTATATACAGGTTTATATTCACGGAGGTGTTTTCTGTCCAATGCTCATGGAGGAATTTATTCTCATAAAGTTTCAGTTTATTTCGTACTTTAGATTTAAAGAAAAGGATTCTTGGAGGTTGTATTACTGTGTAGTACATAAAAACACATAATTTATCATTCATTATTATTATAATTTTTATAATTTAAGTGTTAAAAAAATTTGTTTGGTAACGGTTATTCTATTACATTACTTCTTCCTTTTATACTAATTTCCTTATTTAGTTATGTTTTACAGATTATCCATGATATTAAATATTTTCAGTTTTTAATCTATTGAGAGTATAGTTTTAAAGAGACACTTTCTCTCATAAAGAAGCGTAAAGAATTATGACTTTTGTTTGGAAATTGTTAAGTGTTTTAATTGATAAAAAACTACGATTTTTAGCTATTATATTTCTTAAAACTCTTTATTTTTCAACTGCATGAGGATAAAGTTTGAATTACAGTCCTCCATTTCAAATAACCTTCAATCTAAACATAAGTTTCATACTTTTTTTTTTAAATTCTCTTGCAATCAATATTTTATTCAGAATGAAACTAATGAATGCTTTAACTCGTATCTTTTATGCTGGATCTGGATACGTGTAAAAGTAATTAAACTTTTTTCGTCAAACGTTTCACAAAAACATTACAAATGTAATGAGTATTTCACTTCATGGATTTTATCACGAATGCAATAATTCTCAAACACAGAATCAATCCGAAACCAACCAAGCAACCAATCCAATTTCAAACTAAAAATTTCAGTCACGCGACTTTACAATCTTTTCTCCACTCCAAACTAACACAACCCGAAAACACAAGATTATCCAATCAAACTCCTGGAATCAAAAACACCCCATATCTGTTTTTAATAACATCTTCCCGTACAAATGTCACGCTATGAAGACCTATGGCGACAAAGTTCAATTTCCTCCGACTCCTCCAACCATCTGGGTTATCGTTTCCATTTCCGGCAGCGGGAAATAACACCACAACAAAAAAATCGGCACCGAAAAGATTACTCACCACTTTTGAAGTTCTTTATCTAAATTCACAAAGAATAAAGCGAAATTTGAAAAGGGTTCCGACGGGCCATTCATTGACGGGATATTGGTGAGTCTTATAGACTGGGAGCTTTTTCCGGGGTCTGGTCCACTGTCCCACTGTCATGTTCTGAGAGTGACAGTTCTTATTATCTGCCGAGCCTCTCTGTCGCTCAAATCTTCCGTTGCGGGGGTCGAGGGACTGTTTTCGAGTTCTAATTAGGTCCCGCCTGGTCGGAACTCCGTTGGCAGGTGAAGCTTGTTAGTGCCATTGTATCAATTTGCTATCATTAAGTCTACCGGAATGGCTTTTCGGGGTCGTGTTGCGTGGGGCAGTTTAGGGTTCAGATTAAGAAAATCGTTTATTTAATACTGGAGTTGAAGTATTGCACTTTGTTTAACAAGTCGCAGAGTTGCGATAAAAAAAGGGATGTGATTTTTTATAGGTTAAACTGATTAGAATAATTGCGGAGAAATTAGCATAATATTTAATTCTCAAAAGTTTCAATGATATGTTAACACCAACCAGATAGAAATTTAATTAAAGTCACTTAAGTCACATTTTAGTTTTGATTCCTTTTTTTTGTAGATCGGAGGTAAGAAATACAAATCAATATTAAAAAAAAAATTAAATAATGTTATCACGAAACGTATACTATAATAGTTTAAGTATTACTTCTGTACTACAACAACTTATACTTATTAGGATTACTACAACAAACTTTTATACTTATATCAATAAAAATACAAAATATGTTTAGCTATAAATATTATTGTGTCCATAAAGAAATCTAACAGAATCTTGGGATTTGATTAAAAAGTTAAATCTCTGTCCTTTCTAACTCCCTCAATTATTTAATTTTTCAGTACCTACGAAATCATCAAGATAAATAAATGTACATTAATCCTAAACCAATACATAAGTTTAAGGGGAAGTTTTCAATTTGTTAGTGTAAGAGAAATACAAATACACTATGGGCATAGGTGAAAGATTCAAATAAATATTTACGAAGATAAATATGTTACAAAAATAATTATAAGTTTTATACAAATATTTATCAGAGAAAAGGAGCCTACAAATTAATCCAAGTTGTATCCCAAATTTGTAGGTGAAAATGTGTAAGGGTATAAATAAATATCTCAAAGTAATGAAAAAATATTTACTCTCCATACATAAATTATCAAATATTATGTCCTTACACGTACATTTTGGGGCTAAATAAAGAAATGCTGCAAGTTTATACAGGGTGTATAAATATTTGAATTTTACAACATTACTTAGATTAATTGCTTGCTACATTTTTTCCTAAACGTTCTTGCTTGCTTATGTACTATTTTTTACACTGTTGGCTATATTACAACGTAACAGATTTATCAAGGGATTTTTTTGTTTTAATATCTCTTTCCCATTAGATCAACATAAGGTTTTACGAATTTATGGGAAATTAGATGAATAAATTATAGTATAGCCATATATTTTTTACAATTGACTTCATACTCTATTTATTTATATTCACTAGCAAGTGACAAGCATAATAATAATCTATAATAGCCCAGTGTTTGTGCTATGCCAATCCACTTTTATTGAATTAGCATGTTTCACAAAATTTGATTCATTGTTTTTATGATGAACTGAATTGCACTCGTTTCCAAAAATTCAGTATAATTTTATTTTTGGAATAAGGACACATATCTCAATTCTTTATTCATGTCACAAGATCTTCTAAGAGGTTAAATATATGTTCCAAGATCAAATAACCCTAATAATAGTTTAAGGGTGTAAAGAGGCCCTCCATTTAGTAGTTTGAGAGTGGTTTAGCAAAAAATCCCCTGTTATTTGTAAAGGATATGATATTCCTGAACTCCATGCGTGATTTTAAGTGGAACACCTATAAGTATGATTTTTAGACTACATTAGGTAACACTTCCACAATCTTCATTTGGGGTGGAATTTTTCTCTTGGATCCTTTATTGGTAGTTGGTAACCATATTTTTTGAAACTATCATATATGTTTATTTCGACTTATGTTTGGGGACCCTTAAAATGCATTACATGAACTAATATTATTATCATTATTCCCAAAAAATGAAATTATCCTTAATTTTTGGACACGAAGGTAATTTAAATATAGCTTGCAGTGACACACACTCACCAGTAGAATAGTCAGCAATTAGAACTGCTGTATATAAGCCAACTGAGACGATTTTAATACATTTAAAAGATCATGAAGCATGGAAAAATGAACAGATTAATTTATGTGATATTTCAAACTCTATATTTTTACTTCTATTGGATATATTTGCCATACAAATGCCATAAATATCATGTAGTTTTAGATTTTAAAATTTCCAAACAGTTTGTTGGTATTTTAAATAACTTTCTCCCCAACTCATTAAATATATTCGAATGAATTAATTTACATATATTTCTGATTTATTAAAGTTGCTCAAATATACTCCTAAATATAACTCATCCCCGAACATTTTCAATGTTAAATATTGGTTACTCAGTAAATTATAAATACGCTAATATTAATAACTTCTTCGTGAAAATTACTGCTTGATATAATACCCTTATTATGCCCGCGTGGAAGTATTTCGGGCGAAGATAATGACGAAATTAAAGGTAGACTAATGCAAGTTTTTCTTGCTCATAAATAAAGGATGGTTGAATTTAATTTACATCAGGAATAATTAAGTAATTATTATATTGAAACTTATTTTCTAGCTACAATTTTAAACATCAAATATAGTTGAGAGATGCACTCAGGATTTCGAATTAATTAAATGCAGTTTTACTAATAAATATTAGTAATGCATTGTTTCCAACAATTTTCAATACTACATGCAAATAGGAAAAAATAAACAGACCAAACAGGATACAAATAATCGAGAAATTTGAACTCTCATATTTTAAATACTTGTGGAGGAAATTTTTAAATGCAACTTCAAATCTTAAGTAATTAATAAAGCTTTCTAACTAATATTGTTTAAGACTTTAGATTATATACGTTACTTGAAGGTGGAAAGAATCAAAGCTTTAACATGGACTTAATTATTCATTTGCTAAACAAATTAAGTTTGGCTTTTAAATATTATACGATCTGCAGAACACTAAAATCTTATATTTGAGGTTAAGCAATTGATTGAAATATTCTTACCCATCTATTATCTTCCACGAATAGGTAGTACTACAAATAATTGAAATTAAATAGCAGTAGAAATCGGAATATTCAAAAAATTAAATTAAGATAGTTTGAAGTGTTAAGGGGGTTGAATGCAGTTGCATAGAAATAGATGAAAGTGCATTAAACAGTTTTAGGAAGACATTTTAGTTGTTTGCTGAGAATATGCACTCAAATGAGACGGAGACATTAATTCTTTGATAAGACAACACATACTTTAAATTAGTGTTTCCACATGTCATTTAACTTTGGTTGTTTACATCAAAATTTCTAAAGATTAATTTTCAGAACTGTAAAGGGGATTTTAAATAACAGTTGATCCACAATAATTAACTGTTATTATGACGTTATTAGAAAAAAAATCTAATGAAATTTATAGTTTTCGCCATCACATCAAGCTTTAGGCAAGGAAACGTTGTGGGATATTCGTCTCACTTTGAGGCCGCTCCCCGCCCATCCCTCTTCTCGTTGCCAAACCGCAAAAGAGTATTTCGGGTGAGCGAGGAGAGAGAAAACGGGGGCTCAAAAGAGAGTTGAGAGGAGATGAGAAAGGTGAGACTGACAGAGATGTTTGATTGGAAATGAAATATTCAGGAGCTCGAGGAAATAATAAACAAGAAAGATTCCCTTGTGCCCCGCATAAAATGGGAATCTCTCTGTCAAAATATGCTTTTTTCCATCCATTCAGAGCCGCTCCCGAAAACGCAGACTTACAAATCAGAGTTCTTTTATCTCCGCCGATTGTGCGGTGGTCGCTGGTCTGGAAACTTTCGAAGGCCTTCCTTTGTTTAGGTTTTTCTTTTAAGAATATTGGCCTGGAGTGCCTCAACGCAAACACGGTCGGGAATTGTTTGGGGCTCGATATTTGAGGGGTGCCTGTTAAATGGGAGGGTTCTGGATTCTCTTTTGAATTGGGAAGAACTGATTTCGTTTAAAGTGTATGGATGGGGTTCGTTTTGGTGAAAGATATTTCATCATCTTTATGAAATTCAAATCCACAAGTGTGTCTTATTTGTTAAAGTGATTTAAATACGACGATTTGTTGTGGAAATGAAACCAAAATCTACAATGCAATTTTTCTCTCAATACAACTTTTAACTCATTATATTATGACGGGACATACCTCAGATGATTAAAACGTCAAAAAAATTCAAGTTTTTGTGTTAAAATTTAAAAAAAAACTGTAAGAATATTAATTTTAACTTGTCTTTTTTGGTTGATATACGATATATTGCAAACTGAAATTATTTTTATTTTTATGTTAAATGCAAGGGTTTTTTTTAAAAACTTTTGTTCATTTTCAAGAGCTGTCTTGACAAATTCAAGAAAAAACTAGTTTTTGTTCAAAATTTAGTAGCTACGTTTTTTTTTGTCAGGAAAACATTTGTTGATTTCATTAATTTTAACATATTTTAATCATTATCCTTGTGATAAAAATATTAGATATTAATAATTATTTAAAATAACTCAAACGTTTAAAATGTTTATGATATTTTTTAAGTTTGAAAA
This sequence comes from Tetragnatha montana, assembly GCA_963680715.1. NCBI lineage: Eukaryota > Metazoa > Arthropoda > Arachnida > Araneae > Tetragnathidae > Tetragnatha > Tetragnatha montana. Next base: position 50,192,638 of record OY796675.1, read on the forward strand.
GTGAAAACTTATGTTTTGTTTTTAGATTTATTCTAATTAGCATCCCACAAAAGATAAAATAAATTTTAAGAGTATCTTTCTTCATTTTTAAATAGTTTGGTACATAAAGAGTTAACAACATATGAAGGAAAAGACAAGCTGAAACCATATTTTGTAGATCTTACAGATTTAATTACCAAAATTATTTAATTATAAATATGATTATTATTTTCTATGAAAATAAACACCAATATATTCATCATTTTATAAAAACTTGTTAAAAATAATAATTTGTTCAATCTTAACATTTTACTACACAGCTTCAGTAAGAACTCTTAGAAGTAAATAAAACCATCATCACAATTCTGTATCCTAAATAAACTCGTATAATACCCAAGACGTGTTAGAAGAGGAACCTTCCCTAATTTGCAAATACCATTCTTCACCTCCAAACAGGCACATACCTAATTTTATTTCACTTTCAAATGCAATTTCTCTACCCTCTCTTCCATTCAAATTTCACCCTTTCAATCTTCTGGGGCCGGTGTTTGATATTCAGATGGCTCCACCTGTTTCGTTAGAGCCAAGATGGCAGAGACAGCATTAGTCTGAGATGTATTTTGGGACTCCGTGTTCATATTTGTTCTGAGGAAATTTACAATGGGACATAAATAATGAGTAGCACAGGTTTTAAATCAGTGGGTGGCTGACCTTCAAGCTTGTGCTTCAAAGGAAAAGGAATAGCTGTTTTTGACAATATAAATTCCCTTCCATTGCATTCCATGCATATTATGGGTCTAACAGCCGTATTGACCAACACGAGTTACTTTCGTATTAGGAGAGATATCTCGCATTCGCGAGTTAACGGTATCGACCAGTCCAAAATACCTTAACTCTAGAGTGAAAAACAGCACTGAACCTGACTCCCCAATTTTCCCGAGTTAGTCTCGAGTTAACAAAAACAAAATGGCCGTCTGGGATATGTTAGCTCATGTATAGCAGAAAGGATTAAGGTTAATGTGCAAAAGTGTTGTAGAAACTTACAAAATGCTATTTAATGCTAGAATTTCACACATTCTTTGCCTAAAATTTGTTAAATTTAATTCTGATAACTGAAATCGTTTGTAAACATTGAGTGCCGTGTAATTTTTTGTTCCTCATCATTTTGTCTGTTTAATTGCCATTGTTTAACCAAAAAATATTTATTATAAAATACTAGATGTATTCACGAGTTACTAGGTAAATATTAAGTTTAAAAAATTTATTTGTGTATTTTTTTTGTAGAAAGTTGGTAAACAATAGTTTTTTCTGAATATTTTTAAAGAGAACATTCTGATTAAATTATTAATAAGTTAGAATCAATAATTTTTTAAGATAGTTTTTTTTTCATTGAAATGACCTGTGAGGTATTTTCGGCCTTCTATTGCCTTGTCCATCGTGACGGTCCAATCAGAAACGGGCCTACTACTTTCCTACATTTAGCTCGAGAGTATCTTAATTCGATGCTGGTCAATAAGCTCAAAACTTATTACTAGAGTTAGCTTAACTCTAGAGACAACCTACTCTAGAGTTAGCTATAAACTAACTCGAGATGGTCGATACGGGTGTTAGTAAACTTTTTTCATGTTCTCGACAAGGGATTAAGTTTTATTTTTATTAAATAAAATAAGTTTAAAATAAAAAAAGATTAGAGTTACTAACTAAGACAAACTGTAAACACAATTAAGAAATATATAACTGCCAATTTTTAAATTTAGAGATAAGTACGCAGAGGAAAAAAAAATCTTTGCTGAATTCATAAAACAAAATTAGAAGTCCGAAAATGACATTTTCGAACTATTTAGAGAACAATTTAATTGAAAAATTACGCCTTCCATTTCTCCTTGAAATTAAACAGCTCAGTTAATCAATTTATAAGCCAGATAAAAATCCCAAAAATTAGTAATATGTTTGTAACACTATAGGAAATAATTTCAGAAGAATGGTCACCAGATGAAAACGGCCATTTTGAATTTATGACCGCCATATTTAATCATAAATACTTGCTATATCTCGAGATCCACTGCACATATAGTCATAAAAAAGGTGTCCAAATATATGTTTCTTGAGTCAAGAAAACCGAATATGTCATTTTCGAACTTCTAAAAAAACAATTTAATTAAAAACATTACACCCTCAATGTCCCATTAAACTTGACCAGCTAATTTTAATCACTACCAAGACAGAAAAAATCCCAATATCTCCAAACTCACACAATATGTTCTTTATAAAGTTAAGAACAAATATAGAAGGATAGACACTTGAAAAAACGGCCATTTTTAATTCTAGAGCTTCCATTTTGGATTGAAAAGACTTAGTGTAAATCGAGATCCACTACGCATACAACTATAAACAAAATGTCGAAATGTATGTTTCTTGAGTCAAGAAAACCGAATATGACATTTTCGAACTCTAAAAATAATAATTAATTGAAAATAAAATTGCGTGATTTTACGTCACAATTACGTATGACAGGTCAATAAAACAACTCCACAACAACTCCCAAGCCAGATAAAAACACCAAACTTGCACAATATGTTTTTTGTAAGGTTAAGAACATGTTAGAAGGGTCTCCATTTGAAAAAAACGGCCATTTCGAATTTTACAGCAGCCATATTCGATTTACAGATCTTTGTGTAACTAAGGTTCCACTGCGCATACAACCAAAAACAAAGTGTCGAAATATATGTATTCTGGGTCAAGAAAACCGAATATGACATTTTCGAGCTCACAAAGTAACAATTTTATTAATAAATCCGCCTTCTAAGTTATAGGCAATTTTCCATATTGCTGGCTTTAACCTCGAGGGACCATGGGGAGACAATAGCGTGATACACAGTTATTACAATACTTTGTATATGTATGTACAAAACAGTATTTCTTAGACTAGTATAAAACAACAACATGCTTATATAAATTGCATTACTTCCAATCCTATCACTTCCAAACACCCAAAATCACACGCAAGCAAATCACCATTTTCAAAATCTAAACGAATTACTTAATTATGAGCAAAGCTCCACAGTTCATTATTCCGGCTCTTCTATTCATCAACCTTTGAAGGAGGCTCCTGCTCTCTACTCTTGTAATCCTCCCCCATTACGGATAAAATCCCATCGAACGTTGATGGCCGAAAGTGGCCCTTATCCCTAAATTATCCCTGAACCGTCCTATTCCCCAACATCACTAATTCAAGCTTGCCTCTGCGTGGTCCGGAATCTGGACGAGGGATTCCTGTTGCATTTATGGATTTTTAGCTGAACCCGATTGTCAGAACGCATGGCGATGCAGCTTTGATGTCCTGGAAGAAGAAATTAATTAGTCAAAGTGTCCTTTAATGTCTGGTGATGGGATGTTTTGGGCTTGCTTGAGGTAGGGAGGTTAAAGTTTGAGGTGAGTGTTGATGTTGAAGCCTTTACTGGAGGGATGTTCGGGGAAATGAGGTGGAATTGGATGAATGAATTGCGTAAGAGGGTACACGCTTGCTTAGTAGTGGGTTTGATACATAGGGAGTTCTTTGAAAAATCTATTAAATTAATGACTGCGGTTGCAAAGTAGAAGGGAGCGTATATATGTGGATATACGAGTTGAGGATGAACAATTCAATAAAGTTAGTCATTTAAGATTAATATGTGAGTAACAATTTACATTACTTTGAGATTCCTTTTTCTATAGAAATAAATTATTTTCATGTGTGATACTTGCACTAAATTTAATAGCTAGGTGATGAAAATATTTTACTTTGGAGGCACTGTTTAAAGTGCGCGAAGTTGTGGGGGTTATAAACTCAACTATAATAGTCTCATGAAAGTTTTCCTTCAGCAATTTTTAAGTCGATTAAAAAAAGAACTTTTTCCACACTAACATACCTTGCCTATCTTATCCCAGGCAGCATGTAACCTTACGGTACACCTTCCTTTTTTATTTTCATTGGGTTTCTCAAAGCAAGGTTTGCCGAAAAACCTTTCCGCAATACAACATTAAGGTTTGTATGACAAGTTTGCAGAAAAAAAATTGATAAGAACACTAAAAAAAGCCTTTTCAAACCTGTCACCTCAGTTCTCGTTTTAAGGTTTTAACGTAAGATTATCGCTAATGTTATACACGTCAACTAGCGCATGTTGTTTAGACCTTGTCACAAGGTTACATGTTGTCAAATTTACGAAAATCTTAAATGAGGTTTTCCGTAATATTACATCAATAATTATAAAACCTTACCTATCTGGGTTTTATTGTCTGGAAAATAAATTAAGTAAGTAAGTAAGTTTAGTAAGATAAAAACCACATCAGTTTCAATGGCTAAAACTATCCATTAACTAAACACAATAAGAAAACCAATAAATGTTTCCCGATTTATAATTGAAGTGCATAGAGCCAAAACTTAGACATTAAAGAGGATGAACTAAATGGATATCTTTTGAATCACGATAACAATCAATGAAAAAATGTTTTTATCATTCTTGTCTCACAACTAAAGCAGCATCTTTAAATTAAATTCAACAATTTGGTAATATCTATTCTAAATGCAAATGCAATTTCACCCACTGCAAACAAAATTCTGTCAATAGTCATGAACAAACAATAAACTTTTCTGCCATAGCTCAACTTAATTACCCAAGTATTTATTTTGGTGCCACAAACATTTACCTAAGGTGTCTATGTTAGGAGAACACGCGTGCACACGCATTGTCAAATGATTCTAGGGAGTGTAAACACGTTGCCCATTATGTTACATTTCTATGCAGATGGAATAATGATTAAAGGGAGTTTAGTTAATAAGATTTACTAGGAAATTGTTGGGTTGTGTGTATCATGATCCATCTTTCGCTACTGTTAAATCTTGAGTTCGAACTCAAATTATTGCAAAACAGATAGTTTATTAATTAGTTTGAAGTCATTTTTGATACTACGTTGTTATTTTATTACTGTAGTATTGCGTGATACTTTTGAATAAATGTTTTAATTTAACGAGATTATTATTGATTAGTTTGATTTCTTGGTGGAGAGTATAACTTGTGCTGTAAAATTAAGAACGAGTTTACACGAAGTATTTATATGGTTATTAAATGTATCAGTGTATTTGTACTTTCAGAGTGGAAATAAGATAAGATCCTAGTTATAAAAAAATTACATACTAATGTAAGTTTAAAAGTTTAATATAGTTTTTTTGTCTACAGTTTGGTCCTAAAAATTTATCCATGAAACTATGCCGTCATATCTCTATGAAAACAATTCATTTGCTAAAGAAAATGGTATTATATTTCATCTCCATACTAACTACAAAATTAGAAACCCCTCGACAAATATGTTTTCAAACCGTTGAAAACGGATTTCTACAGTAGTTCTATGAATCATTTAATAAGTACATTCAGAAATGTCTGAATCAAGCAACCAAATCCAAATATGATGAAATTGAATCAGTTCTGAGAACATTCCAATTTGTCTTCACAATGAAATCTCATCAGAGAATTTTAAGTTTCTTTAAAGAAGGCTGATATCCATTAAATAATAAAATAATTTTTTTATAGGTCCAAGGAACACTACCCTTCAGACCAAGGTACACAACCAGTGTTGTACCTTGTACACTGGTTTAAATTTTCGCTTATTATGTACTGAAAAACATAAATTAAAATTTTGAAAAAAAAAAATATAAATGTTGCGTATGAAAGGTTAAAGAAAGGAGGAAAAGTTGTTTCATCAGTTTTGTTCCACTAAATAAAAAAAAATTACAGATTAAAAAGTAAAAAATAGGTCTAAGGTGCACGACCTTCCTCTACTCGTATAATGAAGGCATTTATAATTGTCGTTCGGAAAATCTTTTTGTACAAGTTTTATTACAATTAGGATTCACCAAATATTAGTTTCAACATCTTATATTCTACTAAAGATGGTAAAGATGGTATGGACATTCATCCCTCCACTATTCTTATAAATATGGATACATATATTACAGCATACAATGGACATTACAGAATATTAAAAAAATACCTGTTAAATTCCAAATCACAAAGTCAGCTATTAATACCATATCACATAACTAGAAGTATATTTCAACTATTAATTAATTAATTAAATTAAATTAATATTTATTTTCTGAATCAATTTTTAAATTAATACTTTTAAAGCATTTAAGTACCCAACTTTCTATTAAGTATGTACTACAATAACGTAATGAACATTAACATTGTGAACTACATCACAGAAAATATGAAATTATCAAAACACAAGTCATCTATAAATACCATATCACATAACTAGAAATCTATTTCAAATATTTCCCCTAGAAGATATCCCCAGTCGCGAGGAGAACGGGAAAATGTACCCATGAACAACAGAAATCTACCTAAGTCACGAAATCTCGGCTCGTGTTTTCCCTAGGCATAATAATTATTGTTAAGAAAACCCTGGGCAATCAAAGTGGACAGTCGGATGAACTGAGAGATTCGATAACCTCACAGCGCATGCGCCTCAATCCAATCTCGGCCCGTCTCAGTCTCCCGCTAGATCACGCACTGATTCCTCGAGCTAATTGGATAAAACACCTTTTGCTCCGAGTCTTGCGGAATCTAATATTCCGCCATTAGCCCTGATGAAGTGCCGATGCCCAGAGCTTTCTATTTTAGTTTTAATCGAAGCCCGGGGTTCCATTATTTTGATTGCTTATGGGCGCTACTGCAGGTAATTGCAAAGCGTGGTTTATAATCCACCCGATGCCGAGGGAGAGTGGTGCGATGCAGGGATTTGTTTAAAGGATGCGTTGTGTGTATTAAGTAAATAGAATCATAACTCACTTTTCTCAAATACAAATATGTATCCGCTTGGAACACCTAGGAAAGCGATTGCCGAATATAGATTTAAGGGGTGTGCAGTTAATTGCTGAATTTGAGATTTGATGTGCATGAGTTTATAGACTGTTTAATTTAAATGTGTGATATATTTGAATTGGATGTATGAAATATAAGGACATCAAAAATAGATAAATAAATAATATTCCATGAGACACTTTGAATGGCGTTTAAAAGGACTAGACAATAACTATATTTGAAATTGTTTTGGTAGAAGAAAGTTTAGAGGAGTTTTTTTCTTCATCTTACTTTAATGGAACGAATGCTTTTACATTACACTTTTTCATAAGGACCCTAATTCCATTAAATACCTAAGATTTAGATTCTTTACAATTAATTTACATCTCTTTTTCCATGAATGACTTAAAAACTGGGAAGTCCAACAATATTTATAAACCTCGTAAAATAATTCTTGCGCTATTTTTATTGTATAGTAATCAAGCATATTCGTTGAAATACTGAATACATTGACAGTAGATAAAATTTTCTAATAGCACTTCTTTATTAATTTGAAAAGTTTTGATTGAAGCTGTTTAAATTTAGACATTGAGGATTTAGTGAAACACAACACAGCAAGCCTAAAAATTACATAAAGGGTAAAATACATCTAACCTATGCTTTTTTCAAGTTCATTCATTCAAAACAAACAAAAGAAAGGGTTATAATATTTATTATTTGTTCTCAAATACTCTTGCATAGCAAATTACCGAACTCACTTGGGTACATCGTCAATTTTCGAAAAGGAACTCGAATAAAAGAAAAATGACTCAACGCCATTGAAAACAACGTAACTTGACAACAAGAGATAAGAAAATGACTCTGAAACAAAATTATCATCAACATTGACTATCTTTAAAACAGTAACTCGTTCTGAATAATAATAAATCTAGGACTATTGAGGGAATACATGCAACCTATAAATTAAAGAAAGCAAGTAATAGCTTTTCAAAACCGCGAATTTTGCATTTTGGCTGTTTGTCTTTATACTCGGTGATTCTCATTAGATGGCACCGGATACCTCCGCATTGTTGCACGGTATTGTCGAAGGGGGGCATCAAAAAGAATTTTAAAGAAACTGCCTCCGTGTCCCTTTTGTTTGCCTCGACACTCGCTAATAAAGCCTGCATGATAACTCCCCGCAGAAGATAAAAGGTCGTCGCTACCAGTTATTAAATGGAACCATAAATTAGAATAATGTACAGGAAGAAGGAGGTTCGTAGCCGGGAAGTTCGCAAAATGGGAAAAGAGGAAGGAAACGTGGGGAAGTTCGTTAACTCTGTGCACTCTTATATAGCCACGGGCCGAATCCCATTGTTTGCCTTCGCCATTGGCAGATAAACTGGAGCCGTGCTATTGAATTCTTGTTGGGTGTTTTGCGAAGATATTTCGTTTCCTTTGAAGACGTTAACAAGTGTGGGTGGTCTCTCCGTTTGGTATCTTCTGCTGCTGTTTTGTTCGGTTTGATTAAATTTCGGGCTATTGTGTGAGGAGGTTTGATTGAATTATTGTGGTTGTAATTGGTGGGGAGAGAAAACGGGTGGCATTTGAGAATTGACATGTTCGTTCAGAGAATATGCAAAAATTAATTATTAATTTTAATTCGCACCTCCTTTTTTATTGAAAAAGTCTCTATGTCTACTTATATTTGTACAAAGAACAACATAATTCATCCTCGAAGACCTTATACAGTGTACTTTGTACCTAAACATGAAAAAACTATTTTTTGTATGAAATTTATTTTATTAAGATCCTAAATTATTTAATTTACTACCTTTAGAAATCCAAAATAGTTCATCCAAACATGTAACAAAAAAGAAATTAACAATTTTTGTTTTCCAATTGTGAGATTAAAAACCTTGTTTAATTTTGTATTATTATCGAAATTATTAACTATTCTTATTTTTTACGTACTATTAACCTTACTACAGATAATGCCCATAATCTGCTGCACTTTTTTCCACCGTTTATTTCTTATTTAGTTCTCTTATATTATTTTAAATTACTATTGTTCATTTATGTTTATGTATCATGTTTAAGTTTTTTTTTTGTAATTTGTATTTGTGAAATTATTGATGCCTATTTGTTTAACTAAATGGATCGTTAAACGATCACAGGTGACGGAAAAAATATACTTCATGAGCTAATTTTAAAAATTTTATACCTCTAAATTAAGATCATACTAAAATTATTGACGTGTTTATTCAAATGGCTTGTTCAAATTCCTTTAAAACGTGAATGTATATGTTTCGGGCGATGTGACAAGTCAGGCCATTATTAATATCACCCGCGTATTTCGGGCAAAGGGATAAATACTAATTGATAAATGCCATTGAATTGATCACATTAATAATGGCCGGTATATCACTTTCCCGCAACATATATATTACTTGAAAAAAAAATGTCGCTTAAAAACAGAGCAAGTACATGCATCTTTTAAATAGTATTTTTGTATTTCCTTGTGTACTGTGTGGATTAAATCCTGCATTTAAATATTCTTCTAAAAATTTGATTACTCAAGTTTATAGATTTATTTTAACAATGATATAAATATATTTAATTTAGCTAAAAAACTTTTGCATAGAGATAACCATCAAGTGAGTGACGTTAGTGAACTGATCAGAGAGTATAATGTAATTTATGGATAGAAAAGTTAAAATAAAATTGAAAAAAATATATTTAAAAAGTAGTAACATTTTGTATGTATAGAAGAAAAAGTATCCGTAAGCAAGGTGAGAAGGGCAAAAAATACATAACGTTAAGTTAAAAACCCGAATTGTAAGTTTTTAAGAAAATGTGAATAAAAGAATAAAGAACCTAAAACTTCAAAAATATGTTATACCAACTCTTTACATACATTTTTATTCAGTTCATACTAACATGTATTGAGAAATATGTAAAAGGTATAAGAGAGTAGTAGTATTGGATTCTTTTCAACTAACAGGTTCTCAAATATTCCTAGGCCTAAATCTAAATTTTCTGAATGTGTATGGAATATGAGTTATTCGAAGAAACAAAAGATAAATGGAATTTAATGAATTCACACTTTCTTTTACCTTTCTTTAAGAGAGTGTGTGGGTTTGAGTACAGTACAGTTTTCTTTTAAAAAGAATGATTAAAGGGAAAAAATAATGTTTAGGAAGAAGAATGAGCTGTTTTAGAATAAAAATTGTCTTTATTTTGTTTAAAACACGTGTGATATTCTTAATTACGCACACAAAATCCCCTCACTAAAACTACAAAAGGCAGAAATAAAAGACCACAACGACAATAATGGGGTATTGTGTATTGTTCAAAGAGTCAAAGGGAGACTTTCTTATTTTTTCATAGGGAAATTTAATTTCAATTCTAAAGAATGCTAAAGAAAAATAGTTCGGTTTACAGAGGAATTCGTTTCTAAAAATTAATCTTATTATTCTATTCCAATTAGTTAAATCAAAACAAATCGCCATCTTTCGTATTAAACTTCTTTTAATAACATGCTTTGTATTTTTTGATAAAAGTCTTAACTCTGTTCAAATATTTTTAACCTTATTTGTTTTAAATTAAATCTAATACAAACTATTTGAACCTCCATTGTATTTTTTTTTTATTTTTAGGTTTCTTATAATTCATATCATACTCTAGAATACACGGTAGAATAAATAGAAATGTAGCAAACATGAAACATGCTCAATGTATGCTTATACTTAATTTAAAATAATCTATAGAAATCTTTACTTTACATAGATCATTGAAATAATTCATCATTAAATTATTCGCGAACAAAAGCAAACATTTAACTCAACTTCGATAGAAGATGTGAAAAACGGCGAATGAAGAAAAGCAGGAGATTCTTTGAAAGTGAACAGGAGATTAAATGTAATTTATGTTGAAGATAATGTGAAAATTAGTTTTATTTTCTACTTTAGTAATTTCTAGGGAATACTGCCAATAAATTTAATAATTTTGTCTAGTGGGGATATTCATACAATTTAATCAGTAAAACAAAACTAATAATATCATTCGATTTTTTATTTGATCCAGACAGTGTAGTAGATTTGTATCAATTCTAATTTTCTAACATAAGCTTTATAACTAGTATGAATAGCCACTTTTTGAAATATAATTTGAGGGGATGTATGATTAGGGGAGAGTCTCTCAAAGAAGGTAGGGGCTCCTATATTGCCGGATGGAACCCGAGTGTCAAAGTATGTGTTTGCCATGATTACCCGAATCTTCCCGAGTTTCGATAAACTCAGATTGAACATCTGATATGTAAAATGGGATGACTAGGCACAATATAAGAAAAATAGTTGTTTTGTTAAAAAAAATTAAGATATGTTTCTTCTGAATAGGTGAAAACTAGTATATTTATCACACTATGGGTGATATATTAATTTGACACAATCTAACTTTAAAATACTATGAAAGAACCGCTGCTTTTTTATATTTTTGAGTTTTTAACCCCCCTTAAAGTAAGAAAGGAGCTTTCGGGCAAAGAGGGTAGGTATCTGCTATGGAAAATAATCTGAAAATATTTTTTACGATGGCTAGGTATAAGGTCTCAAACATTAGAGGATTTACGGGGGTCATGGGGGTCAATGCCTCCCCCTAACTTTTTTAAGGGGGTCCGGGACACTTCAGAAAAAAATTTTTATTTTTAAGTTTAAAATTTCAGAAATGTTTTTGAAGATTAAGAATAAAATGATTTGAAAAAATTACTACTCAAAACTTTTCTCAAATGTTTTGAAAAATTTTAAATTCAATTTTTGTTGAAAAAAGAGGGGTAGTTTAAAATTGATATAACTCAAAATATTAATAATCAATTTTTAAAATTTTTTTAATAAATCAAACAGAAACATATTATCTTTAATTATGATTCAGCATTTTAAGAAATATTAATATTCTTAAAAAATATGAGCAATTAAGTAAAAACTTCTTAAAATTTTCATGTTAATTATTTTTAAAAATTCATATTTTAAAAAGTAAACAATATTTTCAAATTTGCTGAATCACGATTAAAGTAAAGTGTTCAAAATATATGTGTTTCAAATTTCAAGTCTTTATCTTGAACGGTTCTTGACTTATATCAATTTGAAGTTGAGAAACAGTGTAAAAATGCATCATTGAGAAAAACGCATTTGAATGCAGAACGTAGAATGCTAGATTAACCAAAGCAGCCGGCAATAAAGGATTGTATCTCTGGATCTACTTAGGATACAAACATAATTCAAACATCATTTTAAGCAGAAGAAAATGGATTAACTTTTACGAGCAAAAAAATATTTTTGAAAATCTGACGATTTTTGTGTCCCGGACCCCCTTAAGGATATTCCATTTTTTTCACTTCAGAAATGTTTTCAGTTCAGTCAGGAACTGAAGATTAGTTAACTAGAAGATTAAATCGAGATTGACTGGAAGAATTGATTCAAAGAAAGAGATCGTTGCAGTATTTTAACAAAATAAAATGTTTTTAAATATCAAGAATCTAAGAATTTTAAAATGACATAAAATATTACATTTAAAAAAATATTATTAACATGATTGGTGCTCTTGAATTATAGAATCAAAACTATGTATCAGATAGTAATTTTCTCTCAAATGGAATAGCTCGGAGGGCTCTAATGCTAGCAATAATTTAATTGCCGTTTTCCCGATGCAGTTGTCTTAAACGAATTCTAAACAATTTAAGACATTCTTCTCTTGGAAAACTGCTTTTATCCGTGCCAAGAAAATTTCGAGTTTTCATTTCAATTTTCGAGTAATTTAAAATTTCAATGCAATCTCAGAAAAGAGAATGAGTTCAGGTCTTTAATGACTCAATTTAGGGAATATTTATGTAAGATTGTGTTCGAGACACACCTGTTTTAGAAGTATTCGATTCAAAGTTATTAAAGTTATTGATTCCCCTTTCCCTGATTTTAATTGGAAATACTTGTGCAATCGCATAATTTAGAGATTAACGAAATGTTATTCATTTTCAAGATTCAGTGTTATTTTAATTACTATTTGTTCAACTCTAAGGACTTAACTTAAATTAGAAATATTTGAGAATGTATGGAATGCTACGATATTTGGACATAATGTAGATCTTTTAGTCCAAGTAAAATGATATTAATTTTGTATTGTGCTTGATAGAAAATACATTTTAAGATAGTTTTATTGGAAAAAAATAAGGGCATTTCACATTATTCTTACTACTATTTTTGATGACTTTTTTTTAAATTAAATAATATGCCAGGGTCCATTATTATACCAATAGATATCACATAATAGAACAACTTTAAATGTTCGATATATAAACTGATGCATTTCCTACATATGCAAGAAATGTATCAGGTTGTAAATCATATGAGAGAATTCTCAATAGGAGATAGTGTAAAATGTCTTAAACTTTGTCAATGAAAATTATTGCAAGATCTAATTCAGTGTAAGTTGCTTTCTAATATATGTTTCGGTACAAAATTTATATTCTATAACAAATACGAGATGTACTTTCGCCACGTCCATTTCTTAAGTTCTTTAATAGTATAACATCTTTTTCGTTTTAGTCCAAAATAGGAAGTTTCAAAATCAAATTTGAATCGAACCTAGTCATTCAATATTAGAAATGCAATATGTATATTTCAATATGGGCATATTTAATTTACTAATCTAGTTACAAAAGTAAATTAAGTTTGTAACACATACCTTAATAATTAAATAGTGTAGTTGAACAATTTTATATCACGCTATTATGCAACGTCAGGATGTTAATCCTTTAAGCTAGGAAATAGAAGGTTAAAACAAATGAACAGAAAAGAAAACCGAATGACTAAAAAATTTTCTCTAAGATTCCACTAAAACAATATTTGCTGGGTAAAACGACAAATAAGAGATGCTTGGAAGCAATATGTTTCATTAGATTGAGACAGCTAGGTAAACAGAAACCATCATATTTTCACAACTTTTAGGCAATCATTACACCATTTGTAGAACTCAAATATTAATATGAACCTAAGTCAGGAAAATATGTTTGTTTTTGGAACTTTCAAATATATGTGTATGAAATATATTAATCGAAACTACTAGTACTACCTCAAGTTAAAATAAATATAATATATTCCTAGAAATTAATTTATTAAGAGAAATTTAATCATGTCGTTAAGGAATTATAATTACTTTCTCAAGAATTTTCATCATTTATGTTTCTCAAGAATTAGAATAATTTTATTTCAATTAAAGTATTAGGTATAAGTAAATCAATTTGACAGTATACCTCAATTTTTGTGGTATTTATAAATATAAAATTAGAAAAAAAATTAAACTTGAATTTTTCAAAAAGTGTAATATTTTTGTTCATTGCTAAAAGTTGATAGCATTTAAAAATAGAAAATGAACTTAACACTTTTGTCTTGTAGAAAAAGGGAGTAATTCCCAATCGCATTAAGAAAAACTTTAAAATAGAAAGCATTCATTGAATTTTTTCTTAAGACGACCCGAAAGTTCATATTGCTAGAATAAATCTGTATTGAAATTAATTTTTTCCAGTGAGAATGTAAAGTGATAAAAAAGAGTAGAGATAAAAAAGAAAATGAAATTTTCTTCTTTAGAATTCATTTTCGAATCTACCTGGAGGCCACAAGTGAGTTTTGGAGATGCAATCAGTATTCTTGTCGTCTTGTCATGATTGAGTTATTCAAATATCCAAAGAGACCAACTGATTTGTTTCAAAAGAGAGAGAGAGAGAAGAGGAATTTGATTATTTTTACCTTGTTAGCGCCACTGTGATACCTAAGAAAGTTGGGGAAGTCAGACTTTTCTGTCTTTAATATCATCATTCTTTTCAACGAGTTGATCTGGTTTTATGTTACAATGAAATGGAGTATCTAGCCACAGGGCACATACGAGTTTGTTTCGGAAAATGTATAAGATTGTTTCAGAGAGATTCGACTCTTTATAAAAGTTTTATACTTCCTTATTAATTCAAAAAATTAAGACGCTTAATATTGTAAATTTGCTACATAAAATACGCTGAAGTAGTTTTTTTCCCCAACAAAAACATGGTTTACTTTTTTATTAAACTCTTACCATAGTTAAAATTAAATTTAATTTTATATATGGTATAAACAAAATATCTTTTAGGGAAAAATCTTGTTTTATTTTTGAAATAAGTACACGGTTAAATTGAATTCATTTATACTATATAGTACTTCTTGCATGCATTAAATCCTTTATTACGAGTTTTGAAACTATACATTTATCTTTTAAAAAAGTAAACGAAAAATAATTGTGCAAAACAATTTTTCGATCAAAAATTCGAATAAAAAATTCGAATCATAATTCGATCAAAATAAAAAACCTTTTAAAACCATATAAATAAATGTAAATATGAATATAAATAATTTAGAATTAACATGTAGATAACTTATTCATGAATAAAGCATGTACCTAATCAAATGTATGATAAAAAATCCCACCGTTTGTATGCTATTTTAAAATTTATTCAGAAACTAGCAAACAATAGGGATTTTTAATTATATCTCTTTAATTACATCAACCCCCACATAACACAGGATAACTGATAAAATTTCACTTCCTAAAACAAAGGTATGAAATGAAGATATTTTGAAAATTCGTCTATCCGGTTTAATTCTCTTGTAGTTTGTCTAATAGTTATTTTTTTAAAAATTAACTCACAAAAAACTGAAAAATATAAGACATTGTAACTGAATAATATTATAAGTTCTATTCGCAAACTTCTGAATGATCGTATACCAAACTATACAAAGAAAATAATGCATAATGGTTAAACTTTCTGTTCAGTCACTGTAATTTAAAACTACAAAAAAAAAACCTTTTCTCAGAAAATATATTATCGTACCAAACACATTGTCATAAAACGAAACTACTTTGTTTTAAGCGCAGCGACATTTTATGCATACCAAATGAATCTTTGCCCCACATTTAGCCATCTTGAATGGTTAAAATGTGTGCAAATGGTTAATCCTATTTACAGCTGAATCTTTTCTGAGACTGTATAAAAAAGATACCCTCATAGGCTGTTTTTATACTCTCTTTTTAGGTCTTGAAAAATCACAGTTTTCCTGAGACTCCTACACGAATTCCCCAATGATCCTTAAAAAAAAGAATTCAGAAAAAGAAGTTTTTCTTAAATTAAAGTCCCCAGAGTGTCATTTAGAGGTGGCACAAATGAGTTTAGCCATCAACATACGTGAAAAAATCCGGCGGTAGAAATTTTCCCCAGCTAGAGAGTTTCCCTCCCTCTCTTTAGGGATTAGGAGGGATTGTTTCGTATAAAATGCTCTATCTAGATGAGGTGTCTTTTATGTCAGAATCTCTGAGTTCACGCTTCATTGAAGCAGTTAAACCCGTTAATCCTAACCTTCCCATCGAACTATTAAATTTGGGAGGGGTTAGTTATGATATGAAATGGGAAATGTATTAGATTCTTTAGCTTATGAAAATTTAAAGCAATACATATAAATAAATTCTAAAGTAGCTAAAATAAATATGTTGAAGTTGGGATTAAGAATTATCATCATAAAATAAATTTCTTTTACAAAAATTAAGGTAAAAAGAAACATTTTATCTAAACACTTTAAAAGGTATAAGATCACCCAAATTTGTTAAATAATTCAAAATTAATATTTTCTTTCATTCATATAAATGTATTTTTAAAAATTTACAATATGTATTGAAATACTCAAAACCAAAACCCACTACCGAGCATAAAGGCTCTTGCATGAGATGATGGTAAAAAGACGCTTCGAATTCAACTTCGGAAGTCATCATCAGTAATTCTATAAGTTATTCTGACCAAGATTGTCGATATGTGAAAGAAAGTTTGTAGGGATGGTGATGCCACATGATGTAGATAAATACTAAAACAGTAATTCCTTGACGGCAGAGGTCGATGTAAGCATGTCAGTCACCGGTCTTGAAGCCAAGGGGCTTAATTCTTGACTTGTTTTTTAACTTTCTATTTAAATACCCTTTCAATGGTTAGGTTGGTTTCGAATAGTATTATAATTTACATAAATTTAGTTCTCATTAATACAATCGATCATGGTAACCAATAATGTAGTTTCTAAACCTTCGTCGAAGGTAATTTGCTTCTAGTTTTGCAGTTTGTAGTACTGGTATATGAAAAAAAAATATTAAGATATATCCAGATATGATAATGGACTCAAAAAGAAAAAAAAAATAAGTCTGTTTATTTCCATATAACGGAATAATAATAACGCCCCCATACTTAATACATTTCGAAGAATCTGCATAAAGAAGATTTTTTTCACAAATTTAAAATTAAATTTAACACCAAAATCATAAAAAAAATATTACTTAATCGTTTCATTCAAAAAAAATTAGAAAGAGGTGCTCAATTGAAATGAAATACACAACAACTTACATCAACACAAAAGTACTATCTCCAAAATAAACAGGAACCGAGTGAAGAAGTATAACATAACCTTAGACGCTTCAAATCTGTCCCTATCCGCTTGATTTTAATGATTTTTATCGCAGAACAAGCCCGAGTTCAACTCTAAGCACTCATTCATCTTCACAAAAAAATATCAACGCTATCATAAGAAATAATGCGGCATTTCTCCCCATCGAAAAAAGCGTGCTCTCGCCCATAATGATGAAAGTAAACTTTATTCATAAAATCCAGTTAAGAAAGCGTTAATACCATTAAGGAAGTAGCTCTTAAATCAAGGAAAGGTGTTTCCAAGAAAGCACTATCGTCGGCATTCCCTTCTCTTTTCATTCCCCCAATACCACCATCTTCTTATTATCCCTTTATTTATTACGTTGATGTGCATTAACGATCTCGAGATGCTAGAGAGAGAAAAATAATTAGTCCTGGTTTCTAGAAGCAGTTTTTTCATCCCAGAGTGTGTAAATAAAACTTGTCTTTTTTTTATATTCGCGTTTTTATAAGGGAATGAAACAGTGGGTTGTTTATTAAATTTTCGACAGAATTTATAGGAGGTTTTATTCTTTGAGAGGTAAGTAGATGAAGATTTTTTTATGGAGAAATGTAAAGATGGGATAATGAGGATGGGGAAGTAAGGTCGTTTTAGTTAGTGAAATGAAGTTTTCATTTGATGAATGAGGTTTTTATGAATGTAATTTCAGTTTGTTGAAAAGGTGAAAATCCTTCTGTTAGAATTAGATTATCATAAAGTTTTTATGTTTTTAAAGCTTCAAAGAATCAATAATTAAAGAGTCCATTCTGTAACAATACTAAGTAAGTTTTTTTCAAGAATAGCGGTATTATGTTCATAAGTACACAAAGGATGTAGGTTACCAAAAATAAAAATGAACGAATCAATGAATACATGAAGGACTCCTAATGATGTTTACTTACGAGAACTTTCTGAAATAAAAAATGTCATTGCATAAAACTGCTTTCTACATTTAGCTAAATAAAATATATTTTAAGTACATTTGGTAAAGAATCTACCTGAGATTATTAAATTATAAGTTTACAATGAATATTTAAGAACTTTCTAATAATGGATATAAGAAAGAAAAATAAACTACCTCATGTATTCGTTATATATTTGTTATTTTCGTGAGATAGATACAAGAGGATAGTAAAATAATTAGTGAAATGAAATTTCACTAATTAATTTCGGGTTAATTAGGTTCGGGGGTTGGAGGGGTTGGGCCGCTTTTCGTGGGACACCCTGTATATGTTTAAATCGAAAAACTTTTTGTTTCACTTGGAAGGGCCAATTTCGGCCCCTTAGTGAACAATATAATGTCGCTTTTTTTTTCCTCTCTCTCTCTTTCATTGGTTAATAAAAAAAATTTAATAATAATCAAAAAAAAATTATCAATTGAAAATCGTCTTTTCATCTTTAAAATACTGTGTATTATCTGCCATAAAACAATTATTTTACTTACAATTTGTATTAAGTGTTTTCAATGACATCTCAAGCTTGATTTAGATTTTGAATTTTACTTTAATCAAAAACTACAAAGGGATGCAATCGGATAACACCTATCAAAGGAATCGTAGTTTAAGATTTCACAAAAGAAAATATTTCCTTTATGAAAGTTAAATTACCATAATTTGAAAACGAATTTCTTTCTGCAATGATAAACTTTAAACCGGATGAGAGAACATCTTCCGGTAAATATTTAGGAAACTGTTTTATACCGCTTTATAAACTTCCGTGCGACCCCCCCAAAAAATAACACGTCCAAAAAACACAGTTTTTATCTCGTTCCCGAAACTCAGGATAAAAATTAATTTCCATCCTCTTCCCATTTGACGAGGAAACAAAGCCCCTCGCGTGCCGAAGTTTAAATTAAAACAGACAAAAAACACCCCAAAACGAGCCTTGTAAAAACAACCCGGTGGAACGCACCTTGAGAGACTCAATACGCCAGTCTCAATAATCTGCAAATTAAGCGGTTGATAAAAAGCCAAACAAAGCATTTAACGAATTGGGGGCTCGGATGAAAGAAAAACACGAGTTTCCTGTTCTGTTATCTCCCCCGGCAGAAAAATCATCTGTTTGTTTGTGGAAAATCAAAAAGAAAGGAGGTGCACCGCTCCCCTTTGCGTATCGGTAATAAGCCAAAGGATACACGCTCCTGGTTTGCTGTTACAACAAAGGCGTGTATCTTTTTGCCAGTTAGTCAGTTCGCCGCCGATTCAATTCATTATCATGGCCGGGCAGGAAGATACGATTCACCAGAAAGTTTTCAAAAGGGGAGGAGGTTTCCGTAATGAAGTATAAAACGTTCGAAGAAGAAAAAACAACATTTGAATTTTGTGGAGATATACAACAAAAATGTGGCTGTGGGAAGTTTTATTGAAAAAAAAAGTTCGTTATCTCCAGTTTGTGGGGATTCAAACAAGCTGAAATTTCCCTTTTCGTCTTCTTTTTTGGATGGTTGGTCCTCTTTTTTCTCTGGTTAATTTTGGAGAGATTAAGGCAGGAAATTGAAAAGAGCCCTGACCGCAAAAGGATTTATTCGCCATTCCGGCCCCACTAAGCGAGGAAAGTTCGTGGCCGGAGTTGGGGAAATTCCTATCTTAGGACAGTCTTCGTAGTCACAATGAGCCCTAATTAAGAGATTTATCAAAGCTCATTTGGGGACTGTCCCCATATTGCATAAAATTGATCCCCTGATATTGTTATTGAGATTCAGGGACAAAGTTTATTAGGATATTTATTATCTATTAACCTTATTATAATGTATCAATGGAATGAATGGAATACTTTAATAAAATTGTACCGAAACGGCTGAAGAAAGAAAAAAAACCTCATGAAATATTTGCTTTGAAATCTTTTTAATAAATTAATTACAGGTATAGGGGACTATGTAGAGATAATAAACTAGAAAGATTCCCAAAAAGAATGAAGAAAAGAGTGAGATCAAAACTGATTAAAAAACCATAATGCAATATTATATTGTAGTGCGGCGACCCAACAATACGACCAGCAGCCAGCTTGGACGCGTGGTACTAAATATTAAAAAGCGTGGTCGTATTGTTGGGTTCACGCAGTAAAAATTGTTTAAGGATTTTTGTAGTTTTCTGTATCATCAGTTTGAAATAAAATTGAAACGCTGAAGTGGTGACCCGGACCTACGCAACCTACGGACGACGCAACGCTCCTTCATCTCAGCGCTTACGTCTTTCTATCAGCCTTTTCCTCTTCTCAGTACAATGGCAACTGATCCATCGGAAGAGACGATGTCACGACCTCTTCTTCTGCCGCCGCTGAATCCACCTCAACAAATAGCGCGCGTTGCCCTGCGGCTGCCGCCTTTTTGGAAGACCAACGTATCTCTCTGGGTTGCACAGTGCAATAATGCCTTCCTTTACAGTGGAATCACCAGTGATGAAACCAAGTACGCTGCTCTTGTAGCAAATATTGACGCGGAAACTCTGGAGCACGTCTCCGACATTGTGCTACGGCCACCTGCTGTGGATAAATATGAGACCATAACGAGGCGTCTGGTTACGGAATTCGCTGATTCGTCTCAACAAAAAATCAAGAAGCTTCTCTCAGACCTTCAGCTTGGGGATGAGAAACCGAGTCATCTCCTGCGAAAGATGCGAAACTTAGCAGGTTCCCAACTGCAAGACGACTTTCTGCAGAACCTGTGGATGCAGAGACTACCATCCCACATCCAGACTGTCCTTTCTGCTTCAACTGGGAGTTTGGACGGCCTTGCTGCTATTGCAGATCGAGTGGCAGAAGTTGTGTCTCCTGCATCCGTGTTCGCAACTACACCTTCTTCCGCTGACTCGCCACAGGTTCCTGTTCTCCCAGATGTGACAGCGATCGAGGCCCTCATGAGTAGGGTGGAGGATCTATCGGTTCAGGTTTCTGAGCTTTCACGAAGCCGCCGTCCAAACCGGTCCTACAATTTCCGCGGTCGCTCTTGGTCTGGATCTAGTGAGAACCCTCGCAACCACTATGGATCCCGTGAGAACCCTCGCAACCACTATAGTGAAAACACCCAGCAGGTTTTGTGCTTCTACCATTCCCGTTTCGGCGATAGAGCACGCAGATGTGTCTCTCCTTGCGCAAGAAAAAACGCCCCAGCCCCGTCAATATAGCTGCTGGCATGACGGATGCTGGCACAAAGACCAGTAGGCTTTTTGTGTATGACAGAGGGACAAACCAGAAGTACCTTATAGACTCTGGAAGTGAAATTTCTGGGCTGCCACCTACCAACAAAAATGCACAGCTCACTCCAAAAGCAAACTTCGCATTATATGCAGCAAACAATTCCAAGATTCCCGCGTATGGGTTTGTAAATAAACAACTTGATCTCGGTTTTCGGAGGGCTTTCATGTGGACATTTGTGATAGCAGATGTAACAACACCCATCATTGGTGCGGACTTTTTAACACATTTCAATCTTTTAATTGATTTGAAAAACAAAAGGTTGATTGATCAGAAAACTCGCCTTCATACACTAGGTACTGTTGCTCCAGCAAACCACCCATCAGTTGTCACCCTATGTGCTGCTGTGGACTTCAAAAACATCTTAACGGAATTTCACGACATTACAAATCCAACAGCCATTGGCGATTCAACCTCACATGAGACTGTCCACCACATTATTACCAAGGGACCTCCCGTAACTTCAAGGCCGAGACGATTACACCCAAAATTACATAATGCAGTGAAAGCTGAGTTCGAATTTCTTCTGGCCCAAGGCATCATACGACCTTCGAAGAGTCCTTGGAGTTCTCCCCTTCATGTGGTCCCGAAACATGACTCAACTGTACGTCCAGTAGGAGATTACAGACGCCTGAACTCTGTTACTGAGTTTGATAGTTACCCAATCCCTCATCTACACGACTTTGCACAATCCTTACATGGTAAAAAGATTTTCTCCAAGCTCGACATTTTTAAAGCATTTCACCAGATTCCAATAGCCGAATCGGACATACCCAAAACAGCCATTACCACACCGTGGGGACTTTATGAGTATACTCGCTTATGCTTCGGCCTAATGAACGCACCACAAACCTTTATGAGATTTATGCATGAAGTACTCAGAGGCCTTAACTTTTGCTATGTCTACTTGGATGACATTTTGTGTTTTTCAACAACCGCTGAAGAGCATGAAATCCACCTTCGCACCATTTTCGAGCGGCTACAAGCTTATGGTTTAAAACTCAACGTTTCCAAATGTGAGTTTGGAGTACCAGAGCTCACATTCCTCGGACACATGGTAACACCTCAAGGACTGAAGCCACTACCTGGCAAAGTGGAGGCTGTCTTACAGTATGAATTGCCAAAGACAGTTTCTGCGTTAAGGAAGTTTTTGGGATTCTTGAACTTCTATAGGCGTTTCATTCCAAATGCTGCTAAGCATCAGCATCTATTGCACGATTTCCTAAAAGGTTCGAAAGGAAAGAAAGATTCTCGCCCAATAACATGGACTCCTCAAGCTACGGAAGCATTTGAGAGCTGCAAGCAATCACTAGCTGATGCAACATTATTGGCTCACCCATCACCTTCAGCCTCACTTGCTTTATTTGTGGACGCTTCCGATTTCTCGATTGGTGGTGCTCTTCATCAAGTTGTGGACTCTCAATTGCAACCCTTGGGATTTTTCTCTAGGAAGCTTAATGAGGCTGAAAAAAGGTATAGTGCATATGACCGCGAACTGCTTTCGGCGTTTGCCTCTGTGAAGTACTTCAGGCATATGTTGGAAGCCCGCGAGTTCACGCTGTATACTGATCACAAGCCCTTGACGTACGCCTTCTTGCAAAAGAGTGAAAAGTGTTCACCCCGTCAGGCTCGTCAACTTGACTTTCTATCGCAGTTCACGACCGACATCAGACATGTCGCTGGGAGTGAGAACATCCCTGCAGATGTTATGTCGCGGATAGCTTCAATCACAGTACCTAACATTATCAATTACCAGGAAATTGCTGAAGCCCAAGAAACAGACCCTGAATTGGCTACATTGTTAACATCGCCAACATCACTGCAGTTGATAAAAGTTAAACTCCCTGAGTGCGACTTTGAAATTACATGTGATGTCTCTACTGGTGTCGCCCGCCCTTACGTTCCAAAGGATCACCGGAAAGCAGTTTTCTCGGCCTTGCACAATCTCGCACATCCTGGAATTAGACGTACCACACACTTGTTGAAAAGTCGATTTGTTTGGCCTTCGATTTCTACAGACTCTAAAATGTGGACAAGACACTGCTTACCCTGTCAAAAGTCAAAAATTAACCGTCACACAAGAGCACCGTTAGCAGCTTTTCAAGATCCATCCGAACGTTTCGATCATATCCACCTTGATCTAATTGGTCCACTTCCTCCCTCCAACGGATACATCTACTGCTTGACAATGATAGACCGCTATACTAGATGGCCTGAGGCCCAACCTCTCAACGATATCAGGGCTGAAACGGTAGCTGAAGCCTTGTACAATTGCTGGATATCCCGCTACGGAGTTCCCAACACGATTACAACTGACCAGGGCCGGCAATTTGAGGCATCCCTCTTTAGTGCCTTAACAAGGTTTCTAGGCACGCACCGCTCCAGGACCACAAGTTACCATCCGCAGGCTAACGGTATGGTCGAGGAACTACATCGTCCTCTAAAAGCTGCCATCAAGTGCTATGACACCCAGCGGTGGTCAGAGGTCTTACCTACCATCCTCCTTGGTCTTCGCGCAGCTTTAAAGGAGGATCTTCAATGTAGTCCAGCGGACATAGTCTTCGGGAAACCATTGACAGTCCCAGGACAATTTCTCCACAAGGTTCAAACCAATGAAGACCCACTCACTCTCGTCGGACGGTTACAAAACCACATGAACATGTTACGACCACAACCACCAAAACACCATGGATTGCGTCCAACATTTGTGCATAAAGACCTCTCCACAACAACGCATGTATTCCTGAGACGAGATTTTGTGAGGAAACCTCTTCAACAACCCTATGACGGACCATTCCCTGTGTTGAGTCGCACAGACAAAGTCTTTAACCTGCAGATTAAGGGCAAACCGGTTGCTGTATCGGTGGACCGAGTCAAGCCGGCATACATCCTCAACACTGGGGATGACCAGCAGCAGATGCCAAAAGTCTCTTCGTACCTTCGCTTGGTCTCGAAGCCACTGCGGGGGGAGTGTGCGGCGACCCAACAATACGACCAGCAGCCAGCTTGGACGCGTGGTACTAAATATTAAAAAGCGTGGTCGTATTGTTGGGTTCACGCAGTAAAAATTGTTTAAGGATTTTTGTAGTTTTCTGTATCATCAGTTTGAAATAAAATTGAAACGCTGAAGTAGAATAAGTCTAATTATTTCTTATTTGAATATTTTCCTTATCTACAAAGTAAATTACTTTAAAATATATTTGAGAGAGTCTAGTTACTGTTAGGTTAGTGGTAATGTTACATATTAGCTTATGATACAAATAGTTTTTTGGATGAAATGTGAGCTAAAAAATTACATGTGAAAAAGTAGATAAGCTTAACAAAGGAAAAATAAAACTATTACCTATACTGTAGTTTAAAGAGCTATCAGGTTATAGTATTACATGATAGAAGATTTAAACTCTTAGCTTTAAAATAAGCATACGGAAATTTATTGGTAATAAATACATCAATATCAAATATAACAAACCAAAATTATCTAAAACTAAAACCGAAGAAAACGGCTGTAATTTAATGAAAATAAATAGTTTGTTATTTAGGATATAACATCATCATTTATTGATACGTTAGCTATTAAATCAAATTAAATATTTAATTTATTTTTAAAATGGTGAAAGAGTCGCATGCCTTCTATATTTTATAAGAAACAAAAAACCCTGGTAAACAAGGAAATGACCCCCTTTTAGCTGCAGACTTCCATTACCTGTTCCACTCCAGTTTGATTTTATAATGCAAATAAGATATTCTATTGGGTTAGTACTATATCTGTGTGTTGCTACTTTTTACTTCTTCACCGATTTGCTTTCAAACTCCTTTGAATTCCTCTATGAATTCATAATAACAAGTGTAATCTGTAGTCATATTTAAGAACGATAATTTTTATTTATTTATGTAAATGCATGCGTTAATTCAGATAAAAGCTCCTTTACTTAATTGTTAATATAGAATTAAAAGGGGAAATATAATCTTTATATTTTCTATTTAATTGAAATTTTTATCTCAAAACATAACAAAATCTGAATAAGAAAGGGAAACCTTCAAAATTGTAAAAACAATGTGTGATATTTTCTAACAGCTACTAATTTCTGATACTACTTATTTTAAGAGTAACAAATTATTACATGGACGGGAAATTACACTATTCTCCTTTAATGATTTACTCATATACTTCTCCTTATTCCAAACACACAGATTGAACAATAGTAATAAAATTTCACAACCCCAAACACATCCCACCACTGGCCTACACCTTGCATCAATGTTCAACCTCCGATTTTAATCAAAGAACATAATCCAAATAATTAAAAAGCGCGTCCACAGTGTCAGCGATGTTTATATGTAATGGCAAATGCGTGTTCCACAGATTTTAGAACAAATCTTGTAACCGTTACTTACGCATAATAGGAGGCCTCCACTCCCCTAATCTCGGTTATCAAGGCAGTAAAGCAGAGGGTGAGTTACATGGAATCGCTTGAAAGCATTTCCGTGTATCCCTGGCATACTTTCTCGGCGCACTGCCCGATAATTATCTTTCAGCGACGAATTTGTGAAAGGATAGGGATAGATTCGACAGATCTCGATATGTTTTTTTATTTAGTTTGGGTTGGCGATCTGTCTGACCCACATTTGGAGCTGTTATTACCGGTTTGGAGTTTGTGTTTTGAGGTGAAAAGTGATTGAGAAGTTGTGAGTTTGTTTTGATAAATTGCGTTAAAAACTGACTTTTGGGGAAGGTTGGTTTTGGGATCGATGGTTAGACCTCGTTTCGGAAAGGTTTTCGTTTTGCAATTGTTTTATTTGGTGCCGAATCATGTCACTGAGTTATTATAATAACATTTAAAGGCTATTTTAGAAAATTTAGTTGAAGGGCTGTTTCTTTCAGTACATAGATTTTATCTAGATTTTTCGCATAGGTATAAAAATCAAATTTTTCTTCAATTTACTAAATTATCTTTTGTAGAATTGATATAGTTATACCTGGATAGTCATAATATGATCCTCAATAAAAGGATTTTTTTTATTGTTTAAGAATTAAATTTCACTGCGAATATATTTTTATTTTAAATTTAATTAGAAATATAGGAATAACTCTGAAGTTTTACAAATAATTCCAAAACGCAATCACATGTGAATAACACTAAAAATTTTAAGTTTTTGATACATATATTTTTAACTTTTTATATATACTTTAAACATAATTTTTTACCCGAAAAGTAAAGTTACGTTACGGCAAAAGTAAGTGTTACGGGCAATGTGATAAATCCGGGCATTATTAATAATGCCCGGGCAATGTGATAAATTCAGTGGAATTTATGAATGAAATTATGATCACAGAGAATATAATGAAATCTTTGGACATAAATCCACCAAGCCAAATCTCAGTAGTCCACAGAGTTCCGACGATGAAAAAGGATAAAATAAAGCCAATTATAATGCAGTTTAACTCAGTAGAGGAAAAAACAAGGTTTATGACGGCTGCGAAACAGAAGAGAATCACAGCAGATTTAATTAATCCTGATTTTAAAAATGTTCCTGTTTATATTAACGATCATCTATGTCCAGATTTGAAAAGACTACTGTCTCAGTGTAAAACTTTCAAACGGGGAAATGACTACAGTTTCTGTTGGTGCAAAAACGGCAAAATATTTCTAAGGAAATCGGAGGGATCCAAAATTTACAGAATCAAGAATGTAAGTGATCTTCTCAACATAACAAATGGCTAGTTTAGATGAAAATGATCTTAATTTGATCATCAAGGATCTCAGGGATTTCCCATATTTCTTTTCAACACCAATCAAAACTGATTTTCAAATTCTTAGTGATGTAAATATTTTTCATGTAAATATCAGAAGCATGAGACAAAACTTTGACGAATTTATAGCAGTGTTTGATAAGTGTTTGTTTACGTTTGATATTATTATTATGAGTGAAATTTGGATAGATTCATTTGAGACTGGCTTGTATAATTTACATGGTTACCGTCTATTTTCTAACTGTAGACCAAATAATAGATCTGGTGGGATAATTATTTATGTTAAAGAAAATCTTGATTTCTCTTTAAGTAATAGCGATACAATTAGTTCTGCTGAATATTTGTGTATGTATAGTAAAATATTAGATTTATACATTTTAGCCTGTTACAGGTCACATTCTTTCACACCTAGTTTTTTTATAACAGAACTCAATACTTTGCTAAAAAATTGTAAATCTAAAAATATCGTATTAATTGGAGATCTAAATATAGACATTCTAAAAAATGACCCAGATTCGAATGTTTATATGGATTTTATGTATGACAAGGGTTTCAAATCATGTTTAAATATTCCAACTAGAATAACAGAAAAATCAAAAAGTTGTATTGACCACATTTTTATCAGAACCAAAACATTTCTTGTTAAAACTGGTTGTCTTTTAAACAGCTTAACTGATCATTATCCAATTGTTTGCAAATTAAGTACTGCTAAGTCAATAAATTCTGAAGAAAATAATGTAGGTAATTCAAAATACTGTATAGACCATGGAAAATTTGAGGCCCTTGTCAGCAGTGTTGATTTTAAAAATTCTTTGGGATGTATTGATGATTATGTGTCTTTTGAAAATTTAGTGCTTGATGTTTTTAGAAATTCAACTCATAATATTTCTTATCCTAAAGCAAAAAAGAAGAAAAATGGTTGGATAACAACAGAGATTATAAGTCTGATAAATGAAAAAGAAAAATTGTACCGTAAATTTAGAAAAAATATTTATGATGTAAATATAAAAAATCGTTACAAGGAGGCTCAAAATAAATTAAAAAGACAAATTAAATTAGCTAAAACAAGTTATTATTGTAATGAGTTTTCAAAATGTAGTAAAAACAGGCAAAAGGAATGGAATCTTATAAATAATATTTTTGGCAAAAATAGCAAAAAAAAGGATCATTCCTAACACTATAAATTATAAAATTTTGGCAGATAACTTCAATAATTTTTTCGTTAATGTTGCAGACTCCAAACGAGATCATCATGCTCTCTCAATTACTACTACTTATTCAAATGTCAATTCCTTTTATCTTTAAGATACAAGTATACAAGAAATAAATAATGTCCTAAATTCAATATGTGAAAATAAAGCTGTTGGTTATGATAAAATCCCAATTAAACTGTATAAAATGATATTTAAGCATAATCCCCATGAGTTTACGAGATTAATAAACAGCTTGTTAAAGGATGGAAATTTCCCAGACAGTTTGAAAATGGCAGTTGTTACTCCCATTTTTAAATCTGGAGATAAAGAAAATTTAACAAACTATAGACCAATATCTGTTTTACCAATTTTTTCAAAAATTATAGAAAAGATTATGAGGGACAAATTAACTTGCTTTTTGGACTCATCTAATTTCATTGCTAAAAATCAATACGGATTTAAAAAGGGATTTAGCACTGAAAATGCTTTGCATAAATTTTTTACCTTAATTTACAATAACATAAATAATAACTTAAAAACTGTTGCAATTTTCATAGATATATCAAAGGCTTTTGACTCAATAAACCATGATCTGTTAATTCAAAAATTATCAAGGGCAGGTATTAGAGGAGAGCAGCTACTGTGGTTTAGATCTTATTTAAAAAATAGAAAACAATGTGTAAAACTAGGGGATAATTTAAGTGATTTCGAATTTATAAAGAAGGGAGTACCTCAGGGATCCATTTTGGGCCCTTTGCTGTTTTTAATTTTCATAAATGATCTATGTGAGTTAAGACTTTTTGGAAAAATTATATCATACGCAGATGATACTGTATTGGTTTACTCTGCTCAAAATTATACTACTTTAGAAAAAAATATAAACACAGATTTAATTAAGCTAAAGGATTGGTTTCAAAAAAATGATATCTCAATAAACAGTAATAAAACAAAGTACATAAATTTTAGTTTAATTCAGAGGACTAGTTTAGATCTTAATATAACATATCATGATTGTTTCAATATCGTTAATTGTAATTGTTTGAATCTTGAACGAGTAAATAGCTTTAAATATTTAGGTTTACACATCGACCAAAACTTAAAATATGCATCTCACATTGAATTTTTGAAAAATAAACTCCGTTATTATTTATTTATATTTTTTCATTTGAAAAATTATGTAGATAGATCCTTTTTAAAAATCCTATACTATTCATGGATACAATCTATTTTACAATATGGAATTATTTTCTGGGGGGGGTGATTATTTGTCAAATCTGTTACCTTTAATAAACTTACAAAAAAGATTACTTAAGTATATAAACGATGACCATCTTTTATCTATAAAGAAACTTTTTTACTTCAGAACATTACTTTATATACATAACAACTTTATCTTGTTTGATAGCTCTAATACCTATTATGATCTCAGAAAACCACCTCTTCTAGATACTCCGAAACCCAACAAAGAAATTTTACGTAAAAGTTTTGTCTACCAGGGTCCTTTCTACTACAATAAACTACCTATGCAATTAACTACAAATTCCAATAAATTTTCTTTTAAAAGGGAATTATTTGATTTTTTATTGAACTCGGATGATTATGTATTTTCTTGATAAATATTCACATTTTGCTCATTTAGTTCTCAGTTTATGATCTTCATCTAACGTCGTTTGTTTTATATCATATATATTTGTCTTTGTCCATATGGTCTAGTGTGTTCTTATCTTTTATTTAAATTGGGTTGTATTTTTGTATAGTGCCACAAAGTAACTGTAATATTTTTCTGTGCTGTCCATTGCCATGTCTTGTAATTATTTCTATTTTTATATTTATGTACTTAATTTCTTTTTATTTATATATGTTTAAATCGAAAAACTTTTTGTTTCACTTGGAAGGGCCAATTTCGGCCCCTTAGTGAACAATATAATGTCGCTTTTTTTTTCTCTCTCTCTCTTTCATTGGATGTAAAGGTTGAAAAATTTTTCATAATAAATTATATTATTATTATAATTTATCACTTTGCCCGCCTCCACTTCGGGCATTATTAATAATGCCCGATTAATCACTTTGCCCATAACATATGCATTACTTAAGCTAAAAATAAATTTATTACTTAATTTCTAAATTTAGGTAAAACTTAGCTTGTAATGTTTGCGTACCATCTAAATTTATCCTTACATGTGAAAATAAAATGATTCACAGTTTAAAAAATTCTAAACTAATCAACTATTTATTACTTGAGCATTTCGTTTCAAGTTACACCCACATGTTTCCTTCATTTGGTAAACAGGAGCAAAGCAAAAGTGTTTTCATTTTTCATTTACTTCAATAAAAGTTAAAAAGGTAGAAAAACCTATACCATCTAATAATGAGATATTGATCCCAAAACTTTTAATAAAGGCTAAAAACATGAATCAAAAGCCCAATGGTATGGCCCAACTGAGGATGGTATTAAAAAACTTTATTACGAGAAAGATTTTAAATCACAACAAATAAAAAAATGGACTTTCTAAAGATACATTATCTATAAACGTTATAGTTTTTAATGAAGATCGAGATTTCAGAGTAGCATAACTTTGGATGATATTTTTAACTTTGATACTTTTGTTCAGATAACTTAAAAAGCCAAGCAAAAAATTTAATTATGACGTAAGATACTAGTGAACGTTTTTTATTTATTTCTCTTTATGAGATTAGATAAGCTACCTGGAACTTGGAAGACGTTCCAGACAGGATAAAAAAAACACATCGTCAAAAGCAAAAACCCACCAAAATCTCACCCTCATTTATTTTCAAAATATATCATTTTGATTAACTTCAGATGTCATCATGATAGTCCCAACATTAAAAAAGAGAAGCTTAACTTGGCAGGGTATATAATTTTTTTACAAACTCCCTACGAAATTAGATTGATTAAAGTCCTATCAAACTTTCCCCCTCAAAAAAACTTCTCCCTCCTATCTTGATGTATAATTAGTTATAAAATTGTTTACTTTTTGGAAGGGAAAGAATAAGAACCCGATCCCTTTACCTAAAAAAGAAGAGGCCTGAAGGTGTTTTTTGCCCTTCTTTTTTCTTTAAGGTAAGAGAATCCCCTGGAATATACGCAAAAAAAAACCTCACCTTTTTTCCTAATCCCTCTTGCTTAAGCTTTCTTGAAAGGCAAGTTATTAAAAAATTCCCCCTCGCATGGTAATATTCCCCCCAACTTTCCCTCCTTTATTCTGACATTGATGGAATAAGCTATTGTAATAACCACCAACTTAAACGCTACAAAGATGCCATCTGATGTGGAAAAACCGAAAATTTGGTACGCCTGGGCTGACGTTGGTGGCGCTCTTTATTCTCTCCAAACTTTCTCTGCATATGCATTCGGTAGAGTGGGCCTACTTTGATAATTTTAAAGTGTACATTGTAGCGCTCGCGGTCATTGTAACGGTAGCGGTTTTTCTCTCCGGAGAAAATTTGTATGTTTGGATTTTTTGGTGAGGAGAGAGGGGGGTGGTGATTGATGCTGTTGGGGAGGAGTAGTTGTCGAAGTGGGTTTAAATTAAGAAACTGGTGGAGTAACTTTTTTTTTTTCGTCCATGGTGGAAAAGGCGATAAAAGTTTGCTCGTGTGTACCATGGGGGTAAATGTTTAATAATTTTATCGCTTTCTGATCAGAGAATGTTTGAGGTTTTGAATAAATTGTTTGTTTGCTTTATCTTGGGTTTTGGTTATGACTTTAAGTTGAGTGTGTTTATAAGACGTTATTATGAGAAAAGATTCCACTGGAAAACGTGGATTAATGATTGCTTCACTTACTTTACAAACATACATGTTATGCATCATTTTAATTTCAACCACCTTGTATATAGTTAAATAGTATAGTTCATTGGCACCCACTGGGGGATGTTTCCGGAGGGTTAAAAGTGCACTGCATAATATGCATTGGCTTATACGTTTAGGAAATCGGTTAATAAAAGTGGGTGGAGATCAAAACAAATGAGTTAAAATTTAACATACATTCATTTTTTACTAATAGGAACAGGATAGAGGTTGGCACGTTAGAAAATAAGGTTCAATTAAACACCTTAATCCAGCTCCCCCGGAAAGCCTCCCCTTTTCTCGATGAGAGTGTGTTTTTAACCCTCAGGGAACAACCCCAGTAGGTGCAACCCCAGTAGGCAGTAACCCCAAATATTGAACGCTTTTCCAATAGGATCTTGGGACAAAGATATCCCTAAGGTGATACATAGGTTTTATCTATCTTAAAATTTATCAGGGTGACTCAGTATATTTTAATTCATGCATTTAAAATTAAGTCATGGAAGGAGGACGGAGTAAGGTTTGTTAGCCAGAGACTGAAAAGTGAAACTATACACAAAAATTATGATAATTTATAGCACAAACGCCAATTTACGAAGCAATTTAAACCATTCCAAACTATAAAATCTGATACAATTGGACTGTTGACCAAGATGTAGTTTAGGGATTCCGATAGAGAGGACAGCATTGTATTGTAATGATATCTCATTTTCCATCATTCCGTGTAAAATCTTTTGAACAAAAACTTCCAGCATTCCTTATGAATCGATTTTTTATTCAAACCTGTATTTGACAACGCATATACAATTAATCTGCAAAACTTTCCTGAACAAAGGCAAACCACTGCATTCCCTTGATTGGCTCAACTTTTAGCAATTAGCGAGACAAAAATCAAATCCCCGCGATCGGAAAACTTGAAATAATTCCCTTTTCCCAGAAAGCGAAAAACCCCAGGTACATACAAACGCACTTTTTCACAAAAGGAAATTATTTCAATGTCTTCGCATTCTCAACTGGAAATCGATCGGAACTGGAACAAAGCATCCCCATCTGCCGAGTCTTTCATCAAAATCAATAATTTTTTGTTTCGTCCCACCTTTTTCACCGCCTGCGAAAATTATTTGAAAAATAGTTTTCTAATGAGATACGGAGAATAAAAAGTCCGATTTCTTCAGGTTTTTCATAAAAGATTTCGCCGAAGAAAGGTTTTCAAGGCAAACACGCTCCCAGGCTGAATGGCGTACAATGGTCAGGAGGAGAAGAGAAAGTAACGGAAATTTAACATTATCATCTGGGTATTTTTCCGGTGACAATGACTGGGTTCTTGGGAAACAAATCAATAATTCGCATGGAATACATTATTGAGCTCAAATAAGTTCATGAAGGAAAAGGCCCGAAGGCATTTTCATAAATATTTATTGGGGTATTATGTTCCGAATTTTCTATTACTGCATCAATCATAGTTGGCATATCAGTCTGTATCAAATACCGCTTTTGAGTAAAGAGAGTTTTACTCAAAAGTTGCCTAGCTCCCTCCCATTGGTAAATTGTTTCATTTCATCGATATTGGTTAGGCTATCCGTTTATCTATAATCGATTTAGGTTTGTATAGTTTTATATTTGTATGTTATAGGTTTCTATATGTCTAGGTTTTTATGATTTGTATATTATAGAAATATATATTGAAGCCTTTCAACATAATGATCTGAAGGTAGTTAGACCGTTATCAGAGATTATTTTGTAAACAAATTTCGGTCAATTTCAGGGTTAAAGTGACGTGTAAGTCAAATGAGGATTTTTGAATTAATTTAATGGTCATATGGGATTCCTTAGAACTTTTTGTTTATTTTTGTATCTCTTTCTTGTGCCTCGATGCACAAAAAATGTCTTAATTTAATTTAAAATTAAAATAAAGTTTATTGTTTATTTCATGATGTAGATTTTTTTTATGAAGAAGGAAAGAGTAATGGTAAGAAAAAATTACTTATTAATTAATTAATAAAAGGTAATTAATTATTAATTAAATTATTAATTTCTAAAGA
This sequence comes from Tetragnatha montana, assembly GCA_963680715.1. NCBI lineage: Eukaryota > Metazoa > Arthropoda > Arachnida > Araneae > Tetragnathidae > Tetragnatha > Tetragnatha montana. Next base: position 50,226,940 of record OY796675.1, read on the forward strand.
CTTAATTTTATTGTTATAAATGTAAGCTTTAGAAAGTTAAAACCAAGAATTCAAAAATTTTACTTCATTACTAGAAAATATTCTTTTTATATATATAATGTTAATTACATTTATACACACACAGCCTTGCATTTCAAATTGAGAAGAACTTTTCAGAGATAATTTAATGTTAATTGAAGGGAATTACAGAAATGAAAAAAAGCACATTTGAATTATTTAGTTCAACAAATTTATTTGTTTCAAATGCACATAACAGAAAAAATACTATTACAATGCACATCATAAAAGACACAAGAATCAATTTAAAATATAACTTTACGTACATCATTACCTTTAAAAAGTTCTAATAAGGTATTTTTAAGTACTGAATAATTAGTGTTTTTTCCCCTGCAATTATAGTTTTAATACAGTATGCATTTCAAAGAAAAGCGCTTTTTTAAAATAAAAGACTGACTCTTTTTTATTAATCTCGCAACCTATTTTAAAATTTTTAACAGCAATTCTAGTAATTCCAACTCTCCCGTCTCTTTCTCAAGAACTTAATTTCAACGATATATCATCCGCCCACGCCTCAAAAACAAAATAAATATCATTAAAACGTGTTTACCCCTTCTCCAAACAGAAAAAAAAAAGAAACCCAGTAATTAATTAAGAAAATCGAAGTCTCAAAACTTTCCTTCCGCACGTGCCACCCTAAGGTCAGCGCCGCAGAACCATAATTGTCCGCGCGAGAGCCAGAATCATTAAATCTCCTAAAACAGTTATAATCACGCCTGCTCCAAATGAACGGTTATTAATTCTCGTTTTGGCCCTGTGCGATTCAATTACGAACGGGCGTATCTCCGGTCCCGAAGGGTTTTACAGACGTGTTTGTTCTTGCCCTCTCTCTCTCTCTCTTCGTATTAATGACGGTTTCAAGAACAAAATAATATAATCGCTATTGTTCGTCAGATGTTTTCTTGGAAAGGGTCGCGAGATAAAATTAATCTTCCAGGAGAGATTTCGGTAATGCGAGCTGGCTGGATGGCGTTTTCAGCTGCTTAAGGATTTAATGAGATATCGCATGCGTTTGTCATATTGAATGGTGCATTAGAGAATAATAACAATAATAGTGGTGATAAAGTTTGTATCTTTTCTCTAGGAGTCATTAGAAGATCCGGTTTTAATTAAAATTCAATTGGACGATAGAATGCGCATTGTTTTGGAGGTAATCGGATTACGCGCGTTAATTATTTTGAGATGGAAGGAACACCTGTGGATTATGATCATGCAGTTTTGAAATTTTTGCCTCCATTTATTATTTTATGATTACTTTATAAAGGGATTAATTATAGTTTATAAATACCCTCTTCTTTTTAATACGGTCGTCATTTCAGCCTGCGTGGGAAAAAATATCTTTCATATTTGATGTTGCTTACTACATTCAGGTGTAACCGGTAATCCGATTGGAAGAAAGTGATAACTGTAATGCCGAACAGACAGTTTGGGCGGGAATTATTTTTCTACACATAGTTTTTATCTAATTACATACAATAAAATCGGTACTATTCCCCCCTTACTTGGTCAATGCGTTATTCTATAGGACTCCCGTTAAAAGGGGCATTATTTCAATTGACCATGTTAGGGTGTGGGGAAAACTGTCTCTAACATTTCTAGTTATTCAAAATAGGTAGTTAGTTCTGTATAATCCCCAGAAAAAAAATAAAATCACCGAAATATTATATTAAATCACATATCAGGAGAGAAACGAAACATAGCTTATTCGGTGTCTTGTCAGTATGGTTTCATTTGTTTCAACATTCCAATAACATCTTTTGCAAAATGCGGGCGAAAATCAATGATTGCAATCCGTATCATTTTCAATATTCACTAAATTATACAGATACATTTTCATTGAACTACTAATAATAAAAGTGAACAAAAATGCATACCAAACCATAGAGATAACGGTTGATGAGGGACTTCTCCAAATGAGCCCAACAGATGGCGTAACGGTCACTTTCATTCCGAAAGTTTTAAGGGGAAAAACGGAAATTCCTTCAAGCAAAAACTTTTTTTTTTACTATCAAGTTTAGAAATCAATAGTTTTTCTGCTTGACACACCACTTGTCTGACCTCATTTTGAGAGGTTAAGCAAATACACTTTTAGTCTTTCAAACTTTCATTTCCTTTCCAGGACAAACAGGTCCCAAAAACAGGAAATAAATTTTCTTTTAACGAAAAGAGTTTTTACGCACACTCCTGAAATATTCCAAGTTTTCATCATGTTCTTACGAGAGTACTAGAAGTAAGAAACTAAAATCATTTGTAACGCTACTTGAAATACTTATTAATTTTTTCTTACACTTCTTCTTTAGAAAGCACCTTTATATTCTTGATTTACTTTATTATTTCCTTAATTCCTTTTAATGTTAGATTTTTTTACTGTTTTTATTGGGATGTGCACATCATTTTAAGTTTTTATTGGACTCTTCAGTAATAAATTGGTTAAAATAGTATTGTTCATATTTTTATCCATTTTCTAAGCTTCTTTTGAATCACCTTTTTAAAATATTTTAGTGTAAGTAAAAAGTAAAAAATGAACATAATTCTATGTTAAATAATTTTTTCACATACTAAAACGTTTATTAAGCTTGGAAAATTATATAATTATGCCAGATAAAAACTCAGGGTTATAATTACCATCTATTGGGTGATTTGGCCTGGAGAGCAGATTTTAACAACATTCTGTACTTAGCTATGTGTTTCAAATAATTAATATTTATTAGAAAAAATATTACAGGTATAACTATGGGAATAAATGTGAACCCTTTATTCTGAATGCAAAGATGAAGAGGAAACTTTTTCCATAGTTATTTATTATATAGATTGTAACCCGGGTGAATTAACTATAATGGCAAATTATTTATTTATATTTATGTGGTAGTGGATGGGCGTCTTAAAAGAGAACAACCACTTAAAAACACAACTGTTTATTTAAAACAACAAATGGGTTAGTACTTGATGGAATCTTCAGTAAAAATGTAAATAAAGGTGATCTAAAAAGTAACGCTCTCCACTCCGATTCGCCGTATCCACCACAACCATTCCACCAACACGTTGCCTCGATCTCAGGCGCTCAGCCTTGATTTATCTCTCGGTTGATGATCCCAGGCACACAGCCTTCGCTCCAACCGGCACACAGCCGATGATCCTCTCCGGTACTCAACCGATGATCCACCGTGGCACTCAGCCGACGATTGCAACACGAAAACTCACCACGACGACCACACTCCGAAACACGCTCTCTCACGCTGAATCCCTTCACGAAGCCTCCTCACAGCTTCTTATGCCTTCTTCTCCGTGACGTGATCCCCCCTCTTCTTCCAAGAGGCAGTGGCTGCTCTGTTAGGTCGTGCCGCTCAGTCTATAGGTGAAAGGGTGAAGTGTTCGAATCCCACAACTCGGCCATCCTGATCTTGCTGCCGTCCTCGGCTGTCAACTAAAACACACAAAAACACAGTTCTAAACACAGTTCTGGACAGTAAAAAGAAAAAACAGTATCTCGTTCCTGGCATTTAGTTAAAATATCGTCCCAAACTCATAGCCTGGTCACCGACTCCGTATACTTTAGGAGGTTTCCTTTTCCTATTCGACCATCTCCATTTCTTCCCCTGAATTTTCAAGACACTTGTTCTAGCGTCCTCTCTCAAATCCTTCACCAGCTCACACAAAACTTGCTTAAAGTACTCCCCCTGTGATACCTTTTTTACTCTACTATCCTTCTTATCATTTTTAATCGCAGCCTGTTTTGCGTGTACAATTCCAACAGTAACATTTTCTGCCTGTTGGCACTCTCTTTCCTTGTGCCCAAACACCCTGCACCTTTTACATCGCACGCCTTTATTTTTGTGCTCGCAGTCCCTCGCCCCGTGACCTTGGCCTAAACACTTGTAGCACTTCCCAACTTTCCTTTGCTTTGACACGATCGCCTCAGTCCTTCGTACCAAGTTCACTTGCATCTTTTGGTGTCCCTGCCATCCACGCGTCGTGCTTCCCCCTCCTCTCTCTTCTTCTAAAAAACGGTTCCTCAAGTCGAACTCATCGAGTTTGTTCACTAAATCCTCCACCTTCGTAACCTTGGGTAACGCGTCTGCTAACTGGTGTTGCACCTCGTAGGGTAATTTCCTTCGAATGTGATCGACCAGCATAAGTTCTTTAAGTTGCTTACAACTAGTTACCCCCACACCGTCTACCCACTCATCCAGGTATATTTTCATTTTAAACGCATAGTCTCTCCACGATGAATTTCCATCTTTCTGGGTATTAAGGAAGTTGTATCTAAATTGCTCGGGCGTTAACCTAAATCTTCTTAGTAACATGCTTTTGATGTGCTCATAATCATCGGCTTTCTCTGTTGGTTCCTTTGCCACAAAATTAACTATGTCCAGAGGTAAAAGACCCACTAGATACATGACCCAATCTTCTCTTTCTACTTTAAGCCTTTGTATTTGTTTCTCGAATAGGGATAGGTAAAGCGAAATGTCTTGACTATCGTCAAACTTTGCGATTAATTTAGAGAGATCTTTCACTGGTTCTTGCACCCGATTTACTTGTTTTGCGGCAGCTTCTAATTTCAACTTTTGTAAGTTTAGCTCTTCTTCCTTTTCCTTAGCTCTTTCCTCCCTCTCCTCAACGATATTTTTAAGCATATCTTTGCTCACGTTCTCATCATAATTCGCACACCCCAAAATAGATCTAGCTAAACTCGCAATGTTACATGGTTCAGGCATGTTTAGCCCTAACTCCTCAACTAGAGTTACCAAGTCCCTCTTCCTATGCCGCGATAGGTATGCCATGTTAAAATGTACTTACAGTTATTTCGCACCACACGGACAGCTTGCTCCCTTTCAACTCACTCGCCTTTACGGTACCCTCTTCACATACGCACAATCCTCGTCCAATGGGTCGGCGATCCGGTATCCAGTTGGCCACAGGTTCCTCTCACTCTCGAGCCCCCAGATGTGGTAGTGGATGGGCGTCTTAAAAGAGAACAACCACTTAAAAACACAACTGTTTATTTAAAACAACAAATGGGTTAGTACTTGATGGAATCTTCAGTAAAAATGTAAATAAAGGTGATCTAAAAAGTAACGCTCTCCACTCCGATTCGCCGTATCCACCACAACCATTCCACCAACACGTTGCCTCGATCTCAGGCGCTCAGCCTTGATTTATCTCTCGGTTGATGATCCCAGGCACACAGCCTTCGCTCCAACCGGCACACAGCCGATGATCCTCTCCGGTACTCAACCGATGATCCACCGTGGCACTCAGCCGACGATTGCAACACGAAAACTCACCACGACGACCACACTCCGAAACACGCTCTCTCACGCTGAATCCCTTCACGAAGCCTCCTCACAGCTTCTTATGCCTTCTTCTCCGTGACGTGATCCCCCCTCTTCTTCCAAGAGGCAGTGGCTGCTCTGTTAGGTCGTGCCGCTCAGTCTATAGGTGAAAGGGTGAAGTGTTCGAATCCCACATTTATATTATCTTGTAAAACAATTGCTGTAATCGCATTTAAGTTCAGTCAAAAAGAGTAAACTCTTATAGCAATCCTTCTCATTGAAACTGTCCTTGAAGAACGAATTTTATTTTGGTTGAGCTTAAATGGAGACGTACCCCCTCATTCGTTTATAAAGAAAACACCTACTAAACGTTTGAAAACATTTTATGGATAAGTATTAAATAAGTTTGTATGTGTAACAAAAACCTTTAATTTTGGTTGATTTCAAAGTACAACTCGTTATCCTATGATTTTTAGAAATCATGGTTAGAAAATTATATAAAATAGTACCCAGGAAAAAATAAAAATTCATACGAATTTGAAATAATTGAATTATCCCACATAGTTTAATCACCCTAATAATGCACAATAAATCTGTTTTAAGAGAATATAACAAAAGCTTTTAATTTGTTATCATTAAAACTTCCATCATCTCATTTTGAAAAATGAAAACACAGCAGCGACACTTCATTCTGTTCACTCAAAATTCATACTTCACACAAGTGCTGGAATTATTTTTAATAACATCCCTTCACATTAGCTCTCTATTCACAATATAGGCCAAATCAGATCGAGTGTTTACAAAATCTGACACACATGAAGCTTCATCGCTATTAGATTCTGAAGAGTGCTTTTTATAACACTAATGCTTTAACTAAGAGCCTCCTATACAAATACTTGTCGAACAAAAGATAACACGCGTGTAGGATGTTTAAAACTCATGATGGGGAAGCCCTTGCTAAGTACGCAACGATAAGGTTATTTTCATAGCAAATTGAAAGACAATTTGCTGCGTCGAACCATCCACTCAACGTCACTCATAAGAAATTAATTGGGAGAGTGCCTTGATATTAGAAGTACTCAATAAGCACTTGAGTGTGTGCTTGATTTTTAGGAGATTTGTGATATTGTTTGATGATGTAGCCTTCAACGCGAAAATTTATTTAGGTTATCTTTGAAGGATAGGTTTTATTTTTTGAATAAACAGAGTGCATCCCCTCTTTTTATCAACAAAACTGTTTTAAAAGTTGCATTGAATTGCACTCAAAATATACATATAAATAGTTAATGAAGATAGTAATTAAGAAATGTATTTCGCAAAGAACACTGATGTGGGATTTTTATATATCATGTTCAAATTTGCTCTAACTATGTTAAAGCAAAATATATTTGGTTCATTATCTACTCACACACCAAGAAGCTATAGGCTATTTTTAGCAAGCAATCAATAAAATGTAATGTTCATGCTCATGTGTAATATTAAAATTATCTTTTGAAAATTTGATCATTCCTAAAAAATGGCGCTTGTTATATGTAACTAGCCTTTTATGCGAGCTTCGCTCGTTACTACTTCAAGTTCCTATTAATTATACATTAAATAAGAAGTTTAACTTTAATAATTTATTATTGTTGAATTAGAAACCAACTTCCCTAAAAGTAACTTTTTAACCTTTATTAAGTAAACCAACTTTCTTGAAAGATATTTATTTAAAAGCTATAGAGCATTCGCACATGACGTCATAGGCTTGTGACGTCAGAGGCTTGGATGACAGACAGTATGATGGAAAACTATAGGATGCACATCGTTTATTTGTTTACTTTTGATGTGAATTTTGAAAAATAAGGATGTTTTATGTTTTTCTCCAAAGTTTACTTTAAAGTAACCTTTATTTACTCTAAAATGGCATCTCTGCATATTATAAGTCATTCAATAATACTACATTTTATATTTCGCAGTGTTCTAATTGCTGAAACCATTTCTGCCAGTGTTCTAATTGCAAGTACCATTCGCAATGCTACTAACATATTTTAAAATTCTTAATTATTTATTAATTATTCAATATTTAGTTTTAGTAGCATATTATAAGTATTTTACAGATGTATCGGACTCGCATATTGATCTAACAAATGTAAACAAAAACATGTCACCTCGTAATAAGTCTTTTTCTAAATTTAGCTTACCACTAAAACACAAAAACATATGCACTTACCTTCAATAACTATTATTCTTTCGTTCCGGTCTTTAACCGAGCCTAAAGATTCTTTTTAAATGAACTTTTCTCTCTATATTAAAAAAAAGTAACAGTGACCGCCGCCGCGGCCGCCGCCGCCGCCGCTGCCGCCGCTGCCGCTGCTTTTGAAAATTTTATTTTTGAACACTTTGAACTCTCACTACGCAAAAACTATTCCACGGAAATTTGTGAAATTTTAAACATTTCTATTCAAGTGTATGAAGATCGTTTTCGTTCTAAAAGCTAATAGATGAGATAATTAGTTCTAGAGTTATTTAATGTCAAAGTCGAAAATTATTTTTTTCTGCTGCGAGTTCGCCCCCAGCAAAATCTATTAGCAGCAGAAATATGATTTTTTGCAGACACATACTCTTAGATGTGCAGTTTTGCACCACGTCGCCCTTTTTTCGAATTTCGAATTAGTTTTGGAGTAATTAAGTTTTAAAGTTTCGAAAATTTTGAAGATTTTTCTGTTTTTTCGTTATAAAAGCAAAACTAATCACAGTAGAACTATGATATTTTAAAGACACATAGAAATAATTTTTATAAAAATATTGGCTTTTTGTTTTTTCAAAAATTCTAATTAGTTTTAGAATTATTAAGATTCAAAGTGTCAATTTTTTCTTCTCTTTCTCGCCGTTCACTAGAGAAACAGACGAGTTTTATGCGTGTTTTATTGATGAGTCTGATTTCTTTTATTTTCAACAATGCTTTTTTCTACAAAGTGGTTGATGGTTATTAGTAGACTTGCTGAATATTTTTTTAACATTTCAATTAAATTATTCGGAGAAAAGGCTTCTGCTGGATTGTTGAGATGAACAAGCGAGCTCTGCTCGCTAAGATCGCGAAGTGATCTGAGAAGAACTGCGAAGCAGTTCAGAGGGTTGGTGAGCGATAGCTCACTATGTGTGATTTCTTTTATTTTCAATTTAAGTTAGGAAAGTAATATTTCAGCAATAGTTTTTTTCGGGATGATTTGGATTAAATTATTTATCAGCAAGAGTGATAAGTAGTTTCGGTTGTAAAGGAGCATTAATTAAGCCGACCAGCGGGGTGATTGGTAAGATGGAACAAGCGAGCTTTGCTCGCTGAGATCGCGAAGCGATCTAAAAAGAACTGCGAAGTAGTTCCGGGGGTTGGTGAGCGATAGCGAGCAGGGGGCAGGCCCCCTAGTTTTTATAAAAACTAAATGCAGCGCGTATTCTCTATGGGAGCCTAATGTTAAAGAAAAGTTGTCTATCCTCCAAGCCGTCCAAGCCAGCTTGATCACGTGATCGGAGACACGTGATTGAAAATGCTCTATTATATTATTTTAAAATTTTAATTACTTTTATTTATTTATTTTTCTGATTATTGCGAGATGGCATCGAGTCAGTGAGTGACGTGGGCTTTTATATGAGAGATGGCATCATAGTGTGCGAGCGTTCCAGAATCAGTCAGTGAGTCAGTGAGTGACGTGGGCTTTTATATGAGAGATATATCTTCAATTAAGTTATATACGATGCTTCACCAATTTTTATTATCCCTTCATAATTATATGTAATACAAAAGGTTTATTCATCTCATAGATATTTGATACTATTCATTACCTCTTAATCCCTCTTTTCCCTTGTTAAAACAACTTTAACATGTAGAAAGCATTTAACTTTACATGTTTACCAGATTTTAACTAATTTTAATTGAGAGTAAGATGAGACATATAATTGAAAATATTTTGTTGTTTTCAGCCATTTATTAGTTCATTTACCATTTAATTTGCCCCACGAAAACTTTCAACAATGAGGTAGTATTTGCATAAGTGAGGGATTTGCTTAATTTCACACTTTTTTGATACGTTATAGTTTAAGACTCTCAAATATAAGATTTTTAAGTTCAAAAGTATGTTTTAAATAACTTAAAAATCGATTTTATTTTTGTCAAAACACTGGTAAAGTCACGTGATCAAAAACGGGATTTGACGTCACAGCATACTCGAAACTAGTGTTTTTACTGTTTTTCAATGATTGGAAAACGGGATTCAATGGGATGCGAGGTCACAGCGCATGTAAACAACTGTCTGTTTTCGCGCCAAAACCCAAAACGAAATTTCAAAAATTTATATCTCAGAAACTTGGCTACGAAAATAACTTCATATAAACGTTATTCTTCATGGTTTTTTTATCTACTACTAGCTGATATGCCCGGCCTTGCACGGGTGGAGTGTATCAATTTATTAAAATTTTCTCAAGTTACATGCCTAATTTTCTGTAACCATCATTACCAATCATCCTGGTAGTTTTTCATATCCCGGTGTTCCCAGTATTTTTTCATATCCCGGTGTTCCCAGTATTTTTTCATATCCCGGTGCCTTTTTCATCTTGGTGTCCCCGGTGCCTTTTCATCTCGGTGTTCCCGGTGCATTTTCATCACCGTGCTCCCTGTGCCTTTTCCCTCCCGGTTCCAACTGTGTAAATCTAACCTAACCATCCAGTTCCGGTGTTGCACATTTAATTACGACAGTTACCCAATTATCCATTCTAAGTGAAAAAAATCCATTAAAATTATTACAGACTTTTGAAATCCCAAAATTTGTAAATACCCCCTGTTTAAATTGAAAAAAAAAATCCCGTTAAACTACACCAAAGAAACAAATTATAAGGTTAAATAACAAATTGATCTAGTGTTTCTATCATCAACTTTCTAAAAAAACTGCATGATGTAATCTTTACTTTAACCAGTCTAATTCTTAAAACTTTCTATTTCAACTTAAAGTTTCATGGAAAATGAAGTTTTTAATAAGAAAATACTGTTATAAAGTTTTTTATAAGGGCCGTTTTTAATTTTTTAAATTATTAATAACCTATTTAAAACATTTAAAACAATTTTAGCCAAGTTTTATCTTTAAATACTTTGTTTTATGTTTAAAATTGTTTTTGTTTTATTATTTGCAACAATGCGAGTTAAACAGATCTTCTTTGGTGGAGAAGTAAGGCGATTTTTACAAAAAGGCCTAAAAGGGGATGAAGGGGTGGTTTTAGAAATTTGGAAATGATGTCATTGTCTTTCCCCCGTCCCCATACGTATGTGTACCAAGTTTGGTTCGATTCGGACGGGTAGTTTTGGAGAAATTGAGCCAAATCTGTTCCGGACAAACCCAGGAACCCAGGCACGGACACCTTCATTATATATAGAGAGATTTTAATACAATTTAATCTCAAAACGTGAAACTACCTCATTACACGAATATATGACGTGAAAGAGGAACTTTCTCAGCCTTATAAGTAATCCAATCCTTTGGATATAGTAAAGAGAGCATAAACAATATGTGCAACAAGTCTCACCGGCAGTTGAAGGTAATCTAATTGCCAATGACTCCGAACATACTTAACTCTAGTATGCCCGCTTGCCCACGTCTTCCAATACATATTTCAATGCAAGCTCCCAAATCCTCCATACAAACGGCTACATACATTTTATCTTTGCAGCAGGAAAAACCGGGATTACATTTCCCACAGGAAAGATGATACATTCATGCATAGCCAAAGACCACTACGACATACCACCCACTGTGCAAAGAACTATCCACTTATCTATACGACGCACAATAACAAAAAATCCCAGCGGAATAAGAATTTGATAAGCCACCCAAAGTAACTTTGCATATCATGAGATCTCAAGACAAATACATACAAGAACGCTGTAAGCCGCTTTACTCAAACCCGCATCGGAATCTGCTCGATACGAACTAGAAAAGACAAATAACGGTGGGTAGCAAAAAACAAACAGGCCGAGAACCAGGCTCACATAAGCCAATAAAATAAACAAGTCCGACGTTGCCGGGTTTATGATTGTTCTATAGAGCGGGTAACGGATACTGGCAGTCGAGTTTCGTGAATGGAATGCCATGTCAATATAGGGGAGTGGAAATATGACGTCTGAATATTATGATTCGATTACCAATGTTAAGTTTGCGCTCTGCAAACAATTAGATGGGTGCAGGAAGTGTATGGAGATGAAGGAACGTTCTTCATCATGAAAGAAAGAAATAAACATATATTTTTTTCTTAACAAATATATGTTAAAGGTGGAAATCAACATGGATCCATGATCTGTTTCTTTCTTTCACATTGCTTCAATAGCGATAAAATTAAATGCTCTTACACAACCTTGTGAAATTGAATGAATCATCAATGTGATTTTGAATTCTTTCAATTGTTCTGAAATAATTACCGAGTAAGAGCCATCCCCAAAATTCATCCTTTGTAAAAATAACACAGGGGCCATTACAGAAAATATTCATTCTCAAAGCATACTTCAAAGCAGAATATTTCCTACTCTAAGTACATAGCAAGCATAAGTTTAACACACTTATAAAGAAGCTTGTTATATGGTGGTAATTTAATGTTTATCTCATAAAACTATATTTTTGTTTCAATATTTTAAAACATTGGGTAACTTTCAAGTATAGAATAACTAGATAAAGTTGATTTGAAATAACCATTTTTAAACGTATCTAAAACGTCTAGTTTTTTTTATTTTAAACTAATACATTTAACTAGTAAAATATTTTAAAACATAGAGCATTCGCACATGACGTCACTTGGAGGACAAAAACAACGTTGCTAAGGCTGTTGTTAGGGGCGGGAACTAGAAGCATCCAATAGAAGCATTCGCACATGATGTCACTGGTGGGCAAAAACAACGTTGCTAAGGCCGTTGTTAGGCCGAGTCATGTGATTGAAAATGCTCTATTGGGTAACTTTCAAGTTTAGAATAACTAGATAAAGTTGATTTGAAATAACCATTTTTAAATGTAACTAAAACGTCTAGATTTTTTTTATTTTAAACTAATGCATTTAACTCATAAAATATTTTAAAACATTGGGTAACTTTCAAGTTTAGAATAACTAGATAAAACTGATTTGAAATAACCATTTTTAAATGTATCTAAAACGTCTAGATTTTTTTTTATTTTAAACTAATACATTTAACTAATAAAATATTTTAAAACATTGGGTAACTTTCAAGTTTAGAATAACTAGATAAAGTTGATTTCAAATAACCATTTTTAAATGTAACTAAAACGTCTAGATTTTTTTTTATTTTAAACTAATACATTTAACTAATAAAATATTTTAAAACATTGGGTAACTTTCAAGTTTTGAATAACTAGATAAAGTTCATTTGAAATAACCATTTTTAAATGTATCTAAAACGTCTAGATTTTTTTTTTATTCTTAACTAATACAAAAATTTCAGTGATTAATTAAAAACTCTCGATATGTCTATACCTAGAGTTCTGTTTGAAATTGTGTATAATGGATTTTTAAACAGCCTATCTCACTAATGAGCTGTTTTCTCATCCTATATTGACGTTTTCTTCATTATGAACCAAAGTTAAATTATATTAATAAACAGTAAATTAAATTATATAATTAAATAAATACATAGTAATTAATAATAGTAAATCATACAAATAATTAAGAATACAATCCAGCCCACACAAGGTTACCGTTCCGGAACAACTCTTTCTGTTTAGATATGTGTATCCTTGAATATACCTATCATAAATCCACAATTAATAATGATTTGAAAAGTTGTCAATCAATCTCCTGTAGGAGATTTTTTAAATACATTATAAACATTTTTGTATACTTTTGTTAACGGTAGAAAAAATAATATTTGTACTGAATTAATTTGAAGTGTTTAAAAAAAACAGACTAGATTGTTTAAAAGATATTATTTTATCGCTTGAATTTGTTTTAAAGTCGAAAATAAGTCTGAAATATTTTGTTAAAAGTTTTGATTTGCATTTGAACATAATGTTTAAAGAGAAATAAACTGTGATTTTCTAACGACCCGAGGTCTAGATAAACAAAAATAGAAGATGATTATATGTGTTTACTTTTACATTTACCTGTGGGAAAACTTATAATGAAATGAGAAAGTTTGTTTTAGGAATTCAGTTTTTTTTTTAAAATTCCGTTGTTGCTATCTGTTTGCGAAGGTATATTTTTTTAAACTTACCTAAGTAAATTCAGACACACAAGAACTAATTTATTTTGGAATAAATGTGTATATAACTAGCGAATTAACTACCGTCTGGTATCCACAGCATAAAAATAGTTAACACACCCAAAACACACAAATCTACACACATTATACCTTTCAATTTATAAACAGTCTTTACTTTATATACCTCTTTGTATCCGTACCAGACCGGCCTCTTCCATGTCTTGGGATGTTGAGAGATTACCCAAGAAAAAAAAGCACCTCAAAACTCAACAAAGTCTGTCAAAATGAAACTGGTAAAGAAAGAAAGTTTTAAAAAAATAAACGAAAACATACAGGTATAACCTAACCTCTACAGTGACTTCCTCAAATGTTTAGTTTGTTCACTTTCGACTGTTTGCGCGGAGAAATAACTTGGCGACTGCAATACCGCCTGACCCTGTTTGCCTTCTGAATCCCGAAGAGGGAGGAGAGAAAAAAAAGGGGGGGCATTCTTCTTCTCCGGGATAGGGGCAAAAAAGGTGAGTTTACCTTCGTTTGATCCGGGCAGTGACATTCGCTTTTGACTGAAATCGAAATGGAGCTTTTTTTTTCTCTTCTTCGAAGACGAAGGTTCGTTTTAAGTGAAAAGGTATTGACAGACACATATTCCCAGTTGGATGTGAGGTAAAGGTCTTCCGTTTCGTTTTCAACCGTGATGAGAAATGTGCCTTAGGTTTTCGCGACAAGGTTTTTGATACGTTGAATAAGGGGAGGCGTGGAAACATAATATTTCCTATGATTAGGGAATTCATAAGAATACTTATTTATCCTATAATGAAATTTAAATAATTTGCTGCTTGCTTTTCAAAATGTTCATCATAAAGAGAAATTTTGAAATTACCATCTGAAGTTTTAAAAACGTTCCAAAATTTCGGTGATGTTAATTTAGTAACATTTTTCACTAATCCGTTTACCATGCTTTTAAAAGATTTTTTTTTTTGGCATTTGCTATTTTTAAACTCTTGTAGATAGTTACCTCTACAGAAAATTTTATGTATTCACTTTTTAAAAGATAGGATTATTTGTATGTATAAACAATGATCATTAGGTCTTAGGAATTTGTTTAAAATAACTTCATTTTCTAAAAATTACGTAATTTTGAAATTACCATCTGAAGTTTTAAAAACGTTATCCGTTTGCACCAAAATTTCGGTGATGTTATTTAGTAACATTTTTCACTAATCCGTTTACCAAGTTTTTAAAAGATTTTTTTCTGGCATTAGCTATTTTTAAACTCTTGTAGATAGTTACCTCTATAGAAAATTTTATGTATTCACTTTTTAAAAGATAGGATTATTTGTATGAATAAACAATGATCATTAGGTCTTAGGAATTTGTTTAAAATAACTTCATTTTCTAAAAAGTCTTACCTATATGTTATTCCCAAAATATATTCCATTAGTGGGTAATACCTAATCATTTACAAATTTTAAAAAGTTCAACTAATATAAATATAAATTGGTTCTACCTTACTTAAAAATAAATCTAAAGAGTTGAAGAGACTGCATTTGGATTAAGTAAGTCATTATTTACCAAGCGATGTATTAAAAAGAAATCATTTACACACAAATTAGCTACCGCATTTTGAAATACAGTTGAAACCATCGTAGATGTTTTTCTGAATTTTTCAAAGAACATAAGATATTTTTAGAATTTAATTTTCTTTGGGAACACGCTGATCAGAAAGTGAGATGTTTTCCCATGAAAAACTCTGATTTCTTTCGTTCCCTTTTAACTTACTAACAGAATAAAAACAGTCCTCGACGTATGATTAATAAACTTCAGTTAATTTATCTCAAGACAAAGTAACTGCATGTAGAACAAGCGGAAAATTAACTGTTTCCGAGAAACACTCGAAAAACAAAGTATTTATTCTTTCTAACGGCTTCCATTTGTTTCCTTTTTGATTCATTAGCAAAGCATAAACATTCATAACTCAGCATTCCTCCGTGTGTTTTTGGCGAAAGACGAATAATAATGGTCATATAATATCCCAAACCAGTTTTTTCTATGACTCACCCTCTCTGTATTTTTAACTCAGGTAATTATGCTAATATTCCCTTCTTCCAATTTCTTATTCCATTCTCTTAAACCCTACCGAACAAACGATCGAGAGCAGAAGCATTCATCTCCACGGCTACCGAACATCTGTCAAGCCGCCATCTTGAATGAAAACGAAAGCAAAACCGAAGAGCATCTGATTTTTTTTTGTTGTTGTTTAGTTCCTCCCCCCTCGTCAAATTAAGCGTCAAAAAATTACTCCGGGGTAATCAATTTTCGAACGATTCGCGTGTAATCTGAGGCGTATCCAGATGCAAATTTGATTCACTGTCTCTTGACTTCGTTTGTCTACGATAAAGTAAAGGTGACATATTTTAAATTTGCGGCACGAATTAGTTGTTTTTATTTTCTTTCCCTTGTTGCTTTTCTCTTCTTAGCCCTGCTTCAGAGGTCCAGTGGTGCAGTGTTCTTTAATGGAAATTTGATACCCGCCTCATGAATGATGAATTTTTTAACGGGTTATACACGCTGAAACGTCAAGGGCCATGACATCGGGAAAAAAAAACGGATCATGGGTTTATTTTTGTTTTAAGAGTGCGTTTATTAAACACTGATGGACGTCTTTTAAAAAGCGTGTAATGGATGTGTGGACGTCACGAGGGTAGTATTGCTCTCTTTTTAAATTCCGATATTGTAAAATTGAGATTATGTGCGCCAGCAAGCGTGTAAACTTGAGTTTCTTGTTTGACACTTTCTTTCATAACTTCTCTTGCCATTAATAACGTGTTAACTTTTGTTACCTACTTAGACAATATTAAAATTAAGTATTACAAAATGCGCTAGCTTGCTGGAAAAGATAATCTAACACATTCGCAGGTAATCTTGGGATGAAACAGATTTACCTTAAGTAGTTTATCTTTCGTAAATTATTTTATGGTTTCTCAGATTACATATAGCTATTTCCTATAAATCTTTCTTATCAATACATACCGAACATCCACAACATTATTCAAAAGAAATTGTTATCTATACGCAGATCTAAGTTTTTTATTCACCGTATTTTAAAACACGGTATCTTCCCTTTTGAACTAAATATGAAATTCAACAGATGTTAATGTTGTGACGTAGTGTTGAATTTTATAAGCCATATGGGGACATAGAAGACGTTTTATTTGTTCTAAAATATGCATTTAATTACTTTATAATAATAATTAATTTACTCAAAGACGCTTAATTAAAAGAATCTTGAGACAGTAGGTTTTATTTTATACTTCTAGACAATACATAGTTAAAAGATGTCGGTCCAATTTTCTAACAGAGCTTAGTTTTTAATTAAAAATGGTCTACGGAAGAAATTATATTAACTATTACTCTATACCCCCTTAAAAGTGAAAATAATTCTTTACCTTTCTAATTAACACAACAAATAAACTAAAAAAAGGCAGTTTGAAATAGACAGGGAAAGTGAATATACTAACTTAATTTAATTAAATATATCTAAGTGTAAATTTTAAAATAACTCTAATCTAATATTTGATGATTTTTCATAATGGATATCACTTTAAAATGGTGCTTTACTAAAGAAAAAATTAAAGTCAAGATGAGTGAGTACATAAACGTTTTTCCAAAGTAATCTTCTTCTTCTTCTTACTTATCTCTCTGATCTGAATCAGATCAGATCCATGAGGTTGTTCGCCTTAAAAATATCGAGGACAAACCAGACAAATATCCAAAGTAAAAAAATATGGCATTACTTGAAGGAAAAAAAATTATGCAAAAAATCTTGCTTCATGATTTACAAGAGAATTTATTGTTTTAAAATTTTAGGGCTATCTGATTTTCCTGTAGCCCAGATTATATCTTTGTTTCCGACTCTTAAAATAAATTCGACACAATTTAATATTGTAAGAAACGTGAATATTGAATCTGTCTTTTAAAAAGTAGGCTTTAAGCTTTTTGAACAATGGTGGAGTAAAAACTGATTTTAAAAACGACACCAGCTACAATATATATGCACACCCACTATTCGTTTCATTTGGCTCGTAGCACCTACAAAAAGAAAGTTGCACGTCCCATGCAGATGCGACTTTCCCTTCAGTACATTTTCAGATAGATCTCCTTGTCACAACTTACTATACATTTTCCATTAAGTCCACCCTACATTCCCAAAATCCATATTCTTTTCGCGCCAACTTGACACATCTCATTCTTATTCAAATTCTCGGCCGGTGGCTCCAATCCAAATTCGATAAAAATTAAAGCGGCTCCTTCTTGAAAGACGCTTCTTTTGTGTGCACGCCCTTTTCTATCACACGTCAATACCTTGTCCGAAAATTAAATTTTCTTGACAGCACTGTCCCGTAATTGACAAGATCGATTCTTATTAAAAACAGATCCGGAAGTGCTTTTCTTCATTCAGTGAAGTCTGTTTTGCGCGGGTAAAGCACTCAATTGTGCGTTAACGTTATTAAATGCAAATGTAATCGCTGTCAAAAGAGAGGTTTTTCTTTTTTATTTGGATCTTATTATGCTCTTGTTATTCACAGCTCGGAGGGTATTTTTACTCCGGGCGTGAAGTTTTCTCTGTAAATGACCGATTAAGTCCTTGGTATTTTTATTTCAATTATATACCTATGCTTCGATTTTTTTCAATTTCGAAGTTCTGTTGTCTTTTTTAAATACGTGGCATCACTTAAGATTCAAAGTTTTTTCTCTTGATATTTTGTATTCTGCCTTATCCTCAAGCAGCATAACAAAAATAAAATTTCCTAATGAAATTATTAACTAATTTATATCACTTTTATAACAGATGCAATTTTCTTTTGACATTGCATTCTATGGAGGGAATTCGATCCATATTTCCCTTTAGATAGAATTCATAACCTTCTAATTTTATGAAAATTCTGGTTTAAAACAACTTTTTTCGATCGATAAAATTTCTTGAGAGACAATTTGTGTAATATTGTATTTATTTATTGTTCTATTCTTAAACTAATGAGAAATATCCTATCTTCATTTTATCATTATAAAGAAAAACATCTTTAAATAAATACAATTTTTAAAATATAACAAAACGCTAAACTGAGAATAATTAATTCGCAAATTATCTATTAATTTTCAAAATGTTTAATCAAAACTTACATGATTCAATAATCGAAATTATGAATAAAAAGTTATCTCAATCATGTTTTGCCATTAGGTAGTATTAATTTGTTTTGATAATGGAAAGGATTTTTGAAGTGTTATAAAACAAATTAAACCTATTTTTCTTGCAAAAAAGGTGGGGTATCCCAATGGTTCCTTTGCTGATTCGAAAACATTCTTTAATGGTATATTTCTTAAAGTAATTTTATTCCCCCCTGAATTCGCCCCATACAAATTATGTTCTGTTAAAGTCAAAATATATTTACGAAATATTCTGCATTCACGTTTTGACCCTGAAAAATTCTACTTCAAATCTATACATAAATGTGTTAACAAGCAAGATACAGGTGAAATAAGGTATACTATGTAATTATAATATTTTTAAGGGGTTCGCTGTATAAAAAAGTGTTTTGAATAACATCAAGATAATGCCATTTAGGCTTTTCACACTTTAATCAAACTTATTTATGATCAATATAGCTTCGTGCCCCAAATAGCATTATTAAAAAGAAACGAAAAAATTAAAAAATGCTTATACTATGTGTTTGAAAAGCTTTCTTACAATGTATACAAGCGAATATATTGAAATATTCTTTAAACTTCGAAGCGAGGTCAATTTAGAAAACCAAGTAATGATTAGTTCAGTAATTGATCTTAAGGCTTCCCTTACCGTCCACACACGTGACTCTAAGTCAGGTGTAACCGATCCCAACTTTTCACGACAGGTTGAGGCTTCCAATTTATATCCAAAATCTTCCGCAATAAGGTCGTTTTCATCGATCCAAAGGGTCTTTTGTGTCAGCTTATTTCTGTAAAACTTTTAGCCGCTCTGTGCATACTGCATTAAATTTGCATCTTTAATACGTCGAGATGAATCAGGTCTTTCGGTAGAGCGATCTATTCACTGTAGCCCGGGAACGCTTCAAAATTTAATGGGGGCCTGCCTCCAGGAGAAATGAAAATAAAATATAAAATTAAAAAACTCTTTGGGGCATCAGCACATTTTTTCTCCATCTCTTTATAAACGCTGGTGCTCGACGCTTAAAAGGGCCATTATCATTTCAAGAGGAAGGTTTATTAGTTCTTATACTATTCATTAGTAAATAAAAGTACTTAACTTTGTTTTTTAATATATGCAGTCTCCCGGAAGAAATTTTCCTCCCATTTTCTAAAACTTTGAAACTCCGAAACTAAATATACACAGGTGGAGGGAGTTATACTTTTTAATATATTATCAACTATTAAAAATATATGCATGGAGTGCAGTTTTAATAATCGTTAATGGTAACTATATGTTAATTTGGGCAATCTGGTTAAATAGAAATTTTAAGACTGAAAATAATTTAACTTGACTAAATACTGCTTACAATCTGCCAACAAAAACTATGCTTAATTAACTTTTAATGAAGAATTGAATTTTTGAGATATTAAGATTTATGTTTGAGGGTAACTACTGTTCATGCGGATATATTATTGTGAGTTGATTCAAAGAAGAGGAAATAGTCTCTTTTTTAAATATTACATTGCATTTAGAAGGGTATGCTTTGATTTGGAGTT
This sequence comes from Tetragnatha montana, assembly GCA_963680715.1. Lineage (NCBI taxonomy): Eukaryota > Metazoa > Arthropoda > Arachnida > Araneae > Tetragnathidae > Tetragnatha > Tetragnatha montana. The sequence goes on from OY796675.1 coordinate 50,247,235, forward strand.
AAATAACTGCAATAGAGAGTGTTATGCTACTAGCTACTTAATGTAGATAGAAAGTGTTTGAGATTATATCAATATAATTTCATAACAGTCATAAGTCATTAACTTAGACTTAGATAAATGCTAATTTTTTTTAATCGTAAATATAGGTAATCATTTATAAATATTTAATTCAGTTCGGTCGTGAGACTTTATTCCAATTGTATTTGACAAAGGCGTCAAAAGTCTGTTTTAATTTTGTCAAATGTTTATACATATACTTCTAACAAACAATAAACGTAAAATTTTTCATAGAGTTGTGGTATGCATTTTTATTTTATTTGAAAAATTAAATTTATAAAAAGTTCTTTCATTTCTATAAGATCTTATTTAGATTGCTGTAAAAGGTTATAATTCATAAAAACTTCCCAGTCTATTATGAATTATTGAATTGTAAATAAATTTTAAAACTAAAAATACATTAAAGACATCAACTCCCATTTAAATAAAGAACGAATATTTTTTTTTTTAAATTTAACGCATTTATCTAACTTTTTCACTGTTTATATCTAAAATATGCGATAGTTTTTACTTAGTAGATTCCATTGTTTTTAAACATACATACATTTCTTTTAGTTTGGGAATTGATCTCCTCAAAAGAAACAACATAAATACAGAGTTTAAGATTATACTTTTGAATAAAAGGATTAGAAACTCAAATGATAAATGAGCTTTTTCGAGAAAAGAAACATACCATAAATGTAACGTATAAATCAAGGGGACATATGCAATGTTTATGCATAACTGTTTTTCTTTCCCGTAAAAGCTTTTTGTCTAAAACACCCAAAGTTTATAAAATGTAAATCTATATATACACACTACAAGCGTGCATGGCTCGCATTTTGGAACATTCAATATTGAACTTGTTTTCGACAAGACATGTAGCGTCGTTAACTGAATATTTCATTTCATATTTTTCTTTCGGGAAATCCTGCATCAACTTAAGCACATATTTATTTTGACAACCGGCCCCGCTGTGCAGTTCTCCTTTTTTTCCTTCTATCCTTGCAAAGGCGGAATTTACATTGCGAAAGTAAACTCACATGCTATTTGTCACATGTTTGGACTTAAAAGCATTCCCTCGCTGTGAAAAGATAGGCTTAATCGTACACATTGGGTGCGATATATGAAGGAAAACACCCTGCTGGGTTGAGCGGCGAAAAGGTTGAGTGAGTCTTTGTAGTATTTTCAAGAACATAAAGATATGAAGTATTTTCTGTGTGTGAACAAGCTTTTTCTATTAAAAGCGTCGTTCCAAATTGTTTCAAATTTAATTTTAGAGATACAAGATAGGTTGATCCGATTCTTAAATAAGTGAATTCTTTTCTTCTTTCTTGAAAGAACTACTTACATTTCAATATGAAAAGATAAAAAATATATTTTTATGTAGTAAAATTTTGCTTTCATCTACCATAAATAAATGAATGTAGATTTTAAACTGAACTTTTTAAATTAAAAGTTAATACGTAAGATATACACTAACCACAAGACTTTTCTTCTTTCTTACAACGAAATAGAGATGAAAACAGGAGCGTGAAACAACTTTCTGTTAGTATAACCTATGTCAATGTATGGAAATTGAGTTTATATAATTTTGTAATACATATAATAATTAAATATACTTATCATGATAGAAACAACCAAAATGATGCACATTAGTCAATGCATTTTCACAATAGAATTCCTCCAAATTCATGATTAAAAATGCTTTGTCAACATTACCAAATATACTAAAACAACCAAAAAGGTATTTTTCATACCTTCTACAAAACATTTTTTGGATAAACGTTTGCTTCTAAAATTATATTTCAAGATTGTCAAACCTTCCTTTATATCAGTTTGTTTATCGTGAATACGTTTTATTTAATCCAATTCTGTGTAAAATGTTTATTAGATACAGTTTCTTACAATGACTATATGCATGTATAACAGCTACTTAAAGTATTTTTATGTAATACATATTTAAGCATAAAACTCATTACAATAACTTTAATCATTAACTTAAAGTGATTTGTTTACACACTAATGTATAAAACATGTATTACATATAAGATAACTCTTCTCTTGGCCAACTTGCTCTTTTTTATTCACTTTTTATACCTGCAAATAGATGTAGAAAACTGTATAGTACCCACATAATATATCCCTCTCATAGAAATTCCAACCGTGGTCTCCTGCCTAAACAGAAAGAAGCTCACCAAACAGACAGCAACAAATGCTCGCTACCTGCAGAGGCGACTTCAATTGATATACGTCAGCATCCGGGTCATGGTTTCAAAATGTCGCGAGGGCGGGTAAATATACCCCGTGTATATAAATAAGGGTTCGCCTCGTGGGTAAGATGCATGGCTCGGACATTTGAGGGAAAAAACCGATAAGAAAAAAGAACTGGGTCTGAAGCGAAGAGCCTTCCACGAAACCTAAAGAAAACGCCGGCTTGCTGTCAGCATCAGATGACAATGTTTTTGTGGTAGAATCAATAAGTAAGCAGTAAAAAACGTGTTTTTTTAAAGACTGAGCTTTTAAGACTTTTTTTATAACGAGTTAGTGGAAGATTGAACTAATATTTGGAGGTGTGTTTTTATAAGGTGAAAATTTTAAGTTCTAGTGTGTTTTCAGATACTTTAAGGTAAATATAAATATATGGAGTTGTTTTTTACTCTATTTACATCAAATATAAGTAAGATTATTCAGGCATTATTACAGGTTTTTATGTACGTTATGATATTTACAATAGTTTAGTTTGAACTTATTTGTAATAAATTGTATTTCAAAAAAGCTGTTGCATTCAAAATATATCTCTATAGCTTCTCCCTTCACTAGAGACCTTCACTTCTCTCAGTTTATCAAATTATAATAATTAATATTGCTATTAAAATTAAAGCCCTGGATGGATGTTAGAAGTAACGTAGCTTCATCCAGGGCATTAATTAAAATAAACACTATCATCCTTGTAACTAGCTAATCCCACTTACTATAACTAGAGTGCATAAATATTACATACTATTACATAAACGTGAAAGAGCAAGTTTATTGAAGAAGAAGAAAATAAATTAAAAGTCACATAACACAGTGAAAATATTTTTAAACAAATTACAAAATATATTTGATAACTTGCATACAAAATTTTCCCATTATGCCCCAATGTATATTTAACACCTTTTTCCCCGCCTTAACTACACAACGAATTTTGATGTAGTTGATAATTCATATAAATTCTTGGTGTGTGAATTAATTTAAATAATTTCAAGACCTAATTTGATCGTGGATTATTTACATAATTTTTTTTATGTAACTTTCTCTCTTACATGTTTAGACTTCTATAACAGCTATCAACAAAGACAAATTAAAATGTATTTTCGTTATGATTAATAAAAATGCCTTGTAAGATGTGATACATTATTTTACAGAGATCTCCCCTTTATCCCTAAGTGTGATAATGTGAGAAACACTGATTCTATCTCCTCTGAGCCTGTCTAGCACCATTACCAAGGCCGATTTTGATCTTGTTACCCAGCCATACTTAATAAGAAAATATGACGTCTATAAAAAGAGAAGACTAATATTTCTACGACCATCTTAAACCATCAAGAGAGTCATAAAAGTCTTGTCATAGGGTGGAATACATGTCCATGGAATCTTAACATGTGCACTTGGATCATCCAGAGACTCTAATGGTAGTAACGATGGAAACCAGAAACCTGAGTAAGTACCTTTGGAATTGATCAGCTAGGTGCTCCTAGGATTCCGGTATGTTCCAAAGGGAATAAGGTAATACCATAGCACTAAAGGGTATTAAAGTCGAGAGTATGTTTCAAGATATTGGATTAACAATATTCCCCTAGATTTAGTACCCGTTCAGATTACGCTATAGATGTTTTAATACTTTGTATGGATGAAATGAAATTGTAAAAGGTTTAGATTTAGGTACACTAAAATTTCAATAGTTAATCTACTTGTAAATCTAGAATTTAGCTACTATAGTAAAGCTCATTTTACTCAATACATCCTTTAAATATTTCGGATAACACAGTGGTATAATAGTAGTTTAGTAAGAACGGAATTATCTGCTACTTCTACAATAAAAATAAACCTATTATGTCTTTTTTTTAATTATAGGTTGTCAGAATAAATGTTCTTACAATAGAATAGTAAATTATAGTCAATGTTTAGAAGCTGTTTTATTTCAGTATTGCTTTTGTTATGTTTGATTCTTCTTAAGTATCATTAAACATAATAAATTGCCCAAAATACATTAGACTATCTTATAAATTTTAAATTGTATTATAGGAAAACAGCCCTCTCGATTTGAGGTACAAAAATATGGATGCTATAACTTTTTCATACTGGGTTTGAGTATTTTAGCGAATAAAGCAGGACATGCCTTGAACTAAAATAACCAATTTTTGAAATGTTGTTAACATAAAGCGTGTGTGACACCATAATTGTATTCAGATAAGAACTATCTCCATACTGCTTTATCTCCGCACAACTCCCAGAAACATTCAAGCGTGTTACATATTTTAAGCATAAGAAGCAGGAAAACCGCACGATATCACGTAAAGACCGGTAGAGAGAGAACGCAGTGGAAGTTCGAATCACTTTCTGCAGATTGTTCTCCACATTCGATAGCACGATATCCTCCCCCCCCTTCCAACGTGGAAGGAAATTATAATCAGGATTCCGTGTTCATTCCGATACTGCGCTCGGATAAAAATGGAGCCCGTCGTGTCCACTCTGGCATCGGAAAGTTAGGAATGAAAACGGCGGTGGGTGTTGCTTTTGATTCGGAACGGAGAAGATTGTGAATGGGATTTTCCATTTGGGCTAAACACGCGATGTGTCTGATGCTTCGTACTAACTAAAAGTGATGAATTGCGAGCGTTTAAGGGTTGGGGGATTTTTGTAAGGCTCATGGTATTGTTGTTTAATAGATGTTGGGAGGTAGAATGCTTAATCTTGGTCTGGTGTAATGGAAAACTCGTTGTTGAGTCATGGCTGACTGAAAGGAAATGTTAAATAGGGTTGCTAGCTTTAAATTTTTGGAAAAGATTAAAACTGGCGATGAGGGGTTTGTAAATAGAGAAGGTAATCGGATTAGGAACAATTCTATTAGTTCGTGTGTGTAAGTTGGTATTTTCACTTTAAATAAGGTATTCAATAATACAGTAAGCGAGTAAAAGCGTTACTAATTTTATTAGAAATTTTAAATTCGAAAAATATACGTTCTAGTTGCATAAATATACTATTTATATTTTTTTAGTTTAAATGTATAAGATTAAAATAATAACTCTATGAGCACACTCCCAAACCAACCAACCAATACCATCTTATTTTAACTAATGATAAGTTTCTTAAATGTGATTCCTTACTATCTAACGAAAGTATTTATTTAATTTTTTATCACACATTTTATTCATTCAGGTCCAAATTTCATAGCTCTCACTGAATCAATCAAATTAATGAAATAGTATCAGTAAGGTATATTTAACTTACATTGTACCTAAAGCTGAAAAAAAAAATTTTTTTGCATACAGACATATATTTAAAAAGAAATTTAGAAAGTTCCTTTTTTAAATCATGAAATAAATATTTTTTTTGTATAATCTGTAGCTGGTAACTTGTAGTAAATTGATGAGAGAAAAAAAAAACATTTTATGGCACACTGTTTGCCACGATATTATTTGATTACTTATTTACTGCCATTGTCCTTGTATATTGTGCATTTTATTGTTTATGTATTTGATTTTGTATTTATTGTATTACCTTACACATTTTATTTGTTCACCTAAATGGATAATTTGATCCAAGGTGATATTTATACTTTATTAGTGTATTTTTCCACCTTTCTTTCTTTTCTTAATAATAAATTTCTTCTCATACTATTAAGCTCTTTTGTATTCTCTCTCGAAAGCTATTCCTTTCTCAAGCCATGAAACCAAATCATAGCATCATCGAATAGTTTCCATCCCGGGTCCACTAATGCCATTAGAAAGGCAACGGAAACGGCCTCTGAACCAAGTTAAGTGTTCCCGACACACAACTTCTTTAGAAAGACTTACGGCTCCTTTTCTTTCACCCGTTAATCGTAGCCAGTCTTCATTACAAGGGCCTTTTGCCGAAACAATAAATGCAAGTCTGGACAAAGGGGACTCCCCTGGGGCGAAATATTTAGGGCCCATATTAGTCCCATCAGAACAGAAGGATAGTGGGGCGCGGGCCCCATTTCGTGGGTGATAAAATTCCTCCGTGGGCCCCGAGGTACTTTTGGCGTTTGCGCTATTGCCGAAGGGTGGAGTAACGATTCAAAGAAAGGGGGCATACGGAAATTTCCTGGTGAGGGCAGGCGTCCTAAAGGATATTATATTGTATGTAATAAAGGTAATTACATGTAATGAAGGTAATAATACCTTTTGGTTTTGTAGTCAACTTTATAAATTTAGAAAACCTGCTCTAATACATATAATGGGGTCGTTCTTAGCAGTCTTGAGATAAAAATATCTAACAGTAAGATAAAAAAAGAAAATGTGAGTGAATATATTTTTAACTTCTAAAGTTCTTAGTTTAAAATAACAAAAAAATATACATAAAATTGGCATTTGTTTTTTTTTTTTTTCAAATCAAAAACTTATTTATTTACTAATACATTTTATATACATAGTAGTTGAGGTCAAATAAAATAAAGGAAAAAAAACGACAAAGTATAAATATGAGACACCAAGGTGTCAAATCTTACATGTGACCGAAAATTATGCATAAGTGGGTTTAAAAAAAAATAAAAGATAGAAAGGAGGAAGAAAAGAAGTTTAGGTGAATAAATAAATAAAATACGGCTTATCTGAAGGCATAAATCTAATAGTGATTATAAATGATGGTGAGGTGCTGTAGGATGATCTTCAGATTATCTTATTTTTTAGTGAGCATTAGGTTTAAAAATAGTGCTCAATGTCAACTAGTGAGTATACAAATAATTTTAAAAGCTTTTTAAATTTTAAAGGAGATTTTTCTAATTTGACAAGTCTATTTTTAATAGGAGAAGCGATAAGTTTATAATTTTACTTGCACCCCTGAGCCAAAGAATAGTATTTAAAATATTTCACTTTACTTGCTCAATATTAAATATTGATAAATACGAAACTCTGAATTAAATTTAATTGTATACATCGCATATAGCCATAAATTAGATTAGATATAAAAGTCCCAGATTTAAAGACAGATATAAATAAAAAAATACACACGTTCAATCAAAATTGAGTGAGCGTTAAGCAAAATAGTTTACATGTGTCAGTGTGTATATTATGCACACTGCCACATGTATACTATTTTGCTAATTTAACTTATTAAATAAGTTTCTCATGCGTAGGGGGATAAACTACAAAATCTGAAAATTTAATTTAACACACTTCTAGAGTTTTATATTCTGTACTCCGATGTATCACTGCTACTAAAAAACTTTTCTAAGTTCAAGGGACGGTTGAACTTCTAACAAATATAGTGAAAAAACCTCATGAATTTTCCAACCTCTACCACATACAGAAGTCATAAGCTTCAACTCATTTAATTAAAAGTAAAGTAAAGAAACATGTGTGGTTCACAATCTTGTATTTAATCCTATAAGTAAAATGTAAGCTTTTAACTTAGACACCATGCCTTCTAATGTGATTAATTGCACTTATTGCACTTAAATATTTGTTTTTTATAAATGTAACTTTTGCTTTTATGACTCTTATGTAATAGAGTATACTCCAACAAGAAAACAAAGTAAAAATAGTTACATGAATAATTGCCAAGGGAATTTATAATACCGTTGCGCAAGATTATTTTAAATTCCTTTTCGGTAAATATCAACCCTATTATATTAACATGCATTTCATTTAAACATAAAAAACAATATATTATTTTGAAAGCTCCTTACATAAAAGAGGTATTTAAAAAAACCCGTATTTTAAGTTTGCGCTAAGAAAACTTGTTTTTAATACTTACAAAGAGAAATAAGAATTTTTCTAGAAGCAAAGAGTTCAAGGAATTTGTGGATGTTTGTTTGATGAAACAAGATATTTTTACTAAATGAAACTTGTATTCTAGGAATTCCACCATTCTTTAATGCAACACATTGAAAAATTAAACAAATTTTAAAGTATGTAACCTGTTAATACTATGGAAGAAATTCTTAGTACTTTTTGTTAATAGCTATGTTGATTTTTAAAAAGGATTAAAGATAAAGTGGACGCATCTGCCTTAAAATTATGTCCCCTCTCTTTGGAAAAATGATATCTATGAAAGAAATTATGTTGCCAAATATTTATACGGTCTTTTAATATTCCTCCTTTCATTTTATTCTAAGAATTTTAATTATAAAATAATTAATTAAAACATAACTAAAAGAGGGTTAAGGTGGCTGAGTAATTCTTTTGACTGGAAAATATATGTGAGGACGCAGAAGCCCCTCAATCTTAAAATTAAATAAGTAATTTCTCACAGAACCGACCAGGGTTCAATGCTACTTTTATAATTGTTCGTTCACCCCACCAGACAGTTTTCTAGGCATTGTTTTTGACAACACATACCAAGGGATTAAAAGTGAGGGTGAACCCTGATCTATATACTCTGCCCCAAAAACTATTTTTCGTACATTTTTATTTTGTCATATAAAAAAAAAGAATAGAACTTAACTTGACATTTTTAAGGGCCATATTCAGAAAGACAAACACGTAGAAGAAACGAGAACGGTACGGAAACGGTGAAAAATCACTCTTACGGGAGGTTTGAGGCAGTAACTCCGGAGCTCTCGTCCGCCATATTGTTCGAGATTCAAAAAATTCTTCAGACATCAATTGTTAGCGAGATTTTGTATTATCAGTGTATATTTAATTACTTGTAAGGGTGTGAGATAGCGTGGTACCAGGAGCACACGGGAGAAAGAACGGGAACTCTGGAACTGCCAACTGAAATTTCTAGTTCCCGTCTCGTTTCTTCTACGTGGTTTGGGTTTATGAATACGGCCCTAAAGGTGGTTGTATCTTTCCGCACTCCGGTGCGTCAGGTTATGTAAATACAGCTTCAATATGTAAATTGCTTAAATTTTTAAATAAATTTAGTTTCAAAATGAATTTTCATAACTGCAACGAACATACTCCTGGACATCGCATAAGTTTACATTATGGAACAGTTTACACATGAATCATCTCTAGCGATTCCTCAAATTTATGACAACAGCCCTTTTTGAACCAAACTTGATTCCTCTTTCCATCACTGTCTCCTACCAAAGGGAGGCACATCACTCTCTAAAAAAAAAAAAAAATCTCCCACCCAACCCCTAATCTAAGAAGGAAAACCCTCATCTATAGATAACTTGTTCACATAACACCGGCAAATCAAAAACAATGTCCCGGACAAATTTATAACCGTATCTTTATGTGCCGTGGGCTTTGTTGCCAGTAGCAACATGTTTTACGAGCGGCCAGGGTATTATTAGGGTGACTGGATTCCTGGCTCCCGATGTGACCAAGAAAAATAAGGATCCGCGCTGACGTCTGCTCTTTCTGCCGACTTTGAGGAGTTTTTTTCGCCGTCGCAAACAACAATTAAGGTCAGGGCATCTGTCATGCCGGGCTGTCATCTCCGATATTTTCCTACTCTTGGAGATGGGGTGTAGTTAGGGGTTGATTGGGTTTGTTAAAGGGGGTCGTCTCGTTTGAGAGGGGTGTAAGGTGGTTTTATTGTGCTTTTGATGTGTCCTGTTGGGGTATTGAGTGGTGATAAAGGAATGGCTACCGTTTGGGGAAGATTATGTGTTCGGTGAATGCTTTATGTGACTGTGCATTGTTTTGTGAGTATCATGAGTCGTTTCTCTTTGTAGGGGTTTTATGGAGGTAATTTGATGTGGAACATCAGATGGGATGATTTTATTGTCCGTGATCGTTATTTTATGAATTGGAACACTCGTTTTTCTTAAAGTATTATATTCTAGAAATGGTTGAGACTCGTAATCAAATTTATGCTCAAGCAGATCTATCCCTTTCATTTAGATCCCTTTCAATTAATTCATTAGTGACAGTACATGTTATATGTGAATAGTTTCAGACATTTTTTTTAATACGACCCTCAGGGAAATCTAGGCACACAGAAATAGATGTCCGCAACGTGTGTTAAGAATCAAATAAGTTCTCATTTGAACCACTTAGGCTCGGAAAAATCCTAAAATTCCAAACTAATTTTAAAAACTTAAAGTAAAGGTCAAAATCAAGAGTAAAGCAGCATTTATCGTGTTTTTAAAGACTCCTTTCATGTAGATATAAAAAATTTTAAAAAACATGTTAGTCAGCTCGATAAATTTTAACTCATTTATTAGAATTTGTTAAACATGTTTCATAAGAAAGTATTTCAAAATGTGATTAATTACTTATTGTAAGAAAATCAGATTTTCATAGAATTTTAAAAACGTCAAGTGCACCGTTTGTACACCTTTTAAAAATTGAACTGGTGTAACATTGGTGTTATAAAAATAACCTTCTTGCTTTACATTCTTTCTTTCTTAAAACATTATAAAATCATAAACTGCTTGAACATTGCATCACAGTTCAAATTGCATCACAGGTTCCGTGAATTGAATATTTTATTAATGTAACCCAAACAGACCAATTTAACAACAACCCAGGATAAATTCTAAATATCCAAACCCTTAACTACAAACACACTTTTAAATCAAACGAAAGCACACACCCAAATAAAACATCTCCAATCTCACTCTGAATAAAAATTTCCCCACGATTCACAACATTATTATCATTCAACCTCATCTTCCGAATTCATTCGGTTATATGAATACAAACTAACCCATACTGCCAATACCCGGCTATTTCTATTCCCTTCTCTATTCCCTTGAGGAAGATAGATCCAAGCCACCACTATCAGCAAAAAAAGAGAAGCAACCAGTTTGAAATCGGGTTTCATTTCAAACCGGATTCCATTCTCATTTCCTCCTAACCCTAAGTCCATTTTCTCCAAAACTGGTTGCGAGCCAACCGAGAGAGAGGGGCCTGTATTATAAGTATGCAAAGTACCACCCTAAATATATAAATCTCGCCTCATATAAAGGATCAGGTGCGATACAGGGAACGATGCGAAATAGAATTGGCTTTTCACCGGGCCGTGTTCTTTGTGATTAGATTTCTGGGTGAGCTTGAGGGTGGGTGGTCGCTTTTTTGGGTGATAAGAATGAGAACTAGGCGGATGGAAAGATTTGTGGGGAGGGTTTTGTTTTATTAATACGACTGGGTTAATTAGACTAAGAAGTCTTGTCTTAAAGTTGAATGGATATTGAAGAAAATTTCCATTCTTATTGATTCGGTTTTAATTTTTCTGTAAATTTATGGAGATGAATTTTTTTTGTTACCTTGTTCGGTTCAATTTAGTTTAAAAAGAGTACCCGACATTACAAGGGGTTCTGGCGAGGAGTTGGTGCATAATCACTTGCTTAGAAATTTCAAAACTACTACAGGTAGGCATGCGGTAGAGCACTGATTGATTAAATTTCGTCCGTAGTTTTGTGAAGAAAACAATGTTTCTCCTAGAATGTGAAGGTTACTGCCACAGGATTTGGATTTGTATCCTCTCCGCTTTCAATGGTTGATATTCGGGAGTTTTACCACCGAGGTGGAATAGAATCAGCTATGTATTGGAGTTTTCTAGAACTATTTTAAATTCATGTTAATTGTATTATTATTATTATTATTTGATAAACAATGCAGTTGTGTATGATTTTAGCATCTGATATCCTGGATATTCGAACTGATGTTTTTTGCTATAGGTTTCAAATAAATTATGATGATTGATGTTGACGTAAAATAAACTTAAGATGGGAAAACTGAGTTTTTAAAAACCTAGTTCAAATACTTAAACTGAAACTATTTCAGGTATTACTTACTTTTGCATTATTTGAATATTTCAAATTTCTCTTTAAAATTGATACGGGGAAAATTGTCTTTATCTTAAAAACTAAAAAGCTCAAGATGCCAATATTGAATGGCAATATTTTGACTTCTTCTCTTATGCTTTGCACACTTCTTGCAGAATTAATTGAAATTAATGATGTGTAATTTAAACTTAAAAAAAAAACTGATATGGTTTTTATTTTACAAAATCCTCTAATAAAATGTCAAAGTGACAGATGGTATTCCAAGATAAACTAACCGAAAGCTTTTGGTATTTCTAGCAAACTTTGTCTAGAACTCAACTCCAAACTAAAATAAATCGCCTGGTCGTTGAAAACTCAAACTAAAACTCTCTACTAATCTTCTCCCCTCTGACTACACTCGGAAAAACAAGGACCGTAAATTTCAACTCGTTTTTCACACGTTCGCAGCACTAAATAAAAAAAATCAGATCCTCGTAGTAGAAAAGTACATTTACCGTCCAATAAAAGGGAGTGTGTTGAAAATGAAACCCGCCAAAAGTGCCTTTAGATAATGAAAGTCTGCTTCGCTTCGGCTTCTCGCGAAACTCAACACTTAATTCCGTTTGCTGCTGAGATCTGAGACAAACAAAATGGCGGGGATTCGTCTTCTTTGAAGTCGCCGAGCGTATTTGAATAAATTCGCCGGACGCGGAAAAAGTGGGAAAAGAGGAACAAAAACCATTCCATCCTTCTTCGGCAATCTATTTCAGAGGAGGCGGATAAAATACAGGCTAAATAGAAATTGGCGGCAAGAAATAAATTCATTGGAACATGAAATATATTTCTCTTCCCCCATTTGTAAATCAATATTTGCGTATTTCGACAGCTTTCTGTGTCGGTTTTATCTGGGCGTGAAATTGAATTTAATTTTGAACCCTCTTTTCGATATTTTAATGATTCGAAAAGTTTTCATGGGATTTTATAGCGAAATTACAATTTTCCTTTCACAGCTGGATGTCACGGTTTGGTGCGCTTGGGATTGCAAAGATGGATTCCTGTAATTTTCTTTGAGCGTGTGAAACCTTTTCAATTCATCAAATGAAAAAAAAAACTGTTGGATCTTTCTGAGCGATTTTCTTCAATTAGTTTTACAAAATTCTAGCAGTTTTTTTACCATGTTTGGCATATTAATGTAGTTTTGTGATATCGATTATAATTTATGTTTTCTCCCCACTACCATATAAACTTTAAAAAATATTTAAATACAATTTTTTAGTATTATGTAGTAAAGTGATTTTGAAAGAATCCCTGGATTGCTTTGAGATAATAAAAATATCTGTATTTTAATCAAAAACCTATCAATTTTACCTATAAAACCTTTTCATACAAAGTTCTGCATAAAATAGTCTTTTTTCATGAAATTTAAAATGGTTATTTGTTTGTATTTATTTATAGATTTATACTGAATAAATTAATTGCATTTGTAACAGGAATTTTTGAAGGAATTTTTGAGTGAAATTCTGCAAAGTTAGTTCATTGAAGTTGTAAAGAATAGATGGATGATGGTACTTAAAAGTTCATTTATGCAAAATAATGAAGTCATATCTCGTAATTTTCCTTGGAATTCTAGTTTTGAAATATAATATTGAATATGCTTCATTACAATACATTGATTCATTTACAAATATGCAACTCATTTTCAGGATCACAATGATAGAAAACGGGTATACTAGCAACGATAGGGTACAGAAAGCGATTTAGTACGTATTGTAAATCAGTAACAATCATTGTAGTAAGTAAAAGATTTAAAATAGTGGTTTTGATGTAAAAAGTTAAATGTAAAAGCAAATAAAATTAATGTAGGTAACTTAAGGCTACAAATTATTGTAAATATTTTACTCCAGTTCAAAGGTGATAAAAAATAATTCCAACTTATATTGTATTATTTAAATTTATATTGAACTGAAAATTTGAATACATACAGACATACAGAAGTTATTTCAAGTTTATCGTCTGAAAATATTTATTTCTCAAACATATTCTGTACACATCTCTGTTACGTTTAAGAGTTCAACTATACTTATACGTTGTAAGATTTTGTAATCATATCTGTCAATTCGAATCACATAAACGTACTTAATCCAATGCATTATGCATTCTATAGAGAAACTTATAATGCATAATGTGGAATGGATAGCTATGCGTTGAGTCTCTTATTTCAGGGGTAATGGAATAATTCTAACTATGTTCAAAGGTTACTTATTAAAACTGTTGAGAACATGTTCTATTATAATGAGTTTACTAGTATTACCATGAGTGAAGCAACATGTGTTTCATAATTTAACAATATGATATTTTAATTGCATTTAAATAATTCATGAAATTACACTTTTTTTATACATAATAAGCAATGTGATATTTCAATCAGATTTTTATTCTGAATACAATAATAAACAGTCTGCCAGTATTATTTTTAAATGGAATAACTGTTACTTCATATTAAATTCCTTAACATTGCGCAAGGTAATTAGTTTATAACGTACTATAATCCTGTCATTTTCTGTAGAAAAAAATGAATTCTCTTACCTTATACTATTCTATTTATCAAATTTATACCGTACTGTTTAAATAACATCTTTTATAAATTGTTTTGATATAATTGAAACAGGTTACATTTTATTATTCTTGTAAAAAAAGTAAAAAAGTTAGGTAGTTTTTTAAAAGACTAACTAAACAAAATGTAGAACAACTGATGTAAAATGTATCGGAATGTATCTAAGGAAACTCTAGAAACCAGACTCTCCCAACTACTATATCTTAAGCGATCTTCCAAAGTCACCAATTCATATTCCTCTAAACCGTTGACTCCATTACTTCCTAATTAGAAACTCCAAAACCCATTAACAGAATAATTTCGCTCAGAACGAGACGACATTCGATTCTTCCCGAAAACTCAAGAGCCCGAAACAAGTTTGTTCCTCCGCCAAAAAGTTTGAAGATGAATAATGAACGAGCCAGAAAAATGCCCTCCCCCCGCAAATTGCCCGCCATATATACGCATAAATGGCTATGTCATTCCCCGACATATAAAGTGCTCAGAAAGATTAATTTACCGGGACATTGTGCTCCTCAGAAAGAAGAGGAACCGGAGAGCAATTGGAGGATCCGATACCAGTTCCGTTCCCACTTCAAAAACGAAAAAGAGTTCCAGTTCTTAAGTGGAACTAAGAGATTAAACTTTCAAGATTCCCTCCTCCTTCAGGTTATCTTGCATTGAGTGACGTCTCATTTCTGTGGGGTTCAAACCGCTATTGGGATTCATTTTGGGGGATGTTTGCCGGGGACAAACGCGTGTCCGGAGACGGTTATTTGTGACAGAGAGAAAGTTCCGCGTGTCCTTCACGTGACGTTTATTGGTTCGTGGGTGATCGGTGCGGGGTGGGTGATTATGGAGAGAAAGTTTTCAGGCAGACAGGAGGGCTTAGTGAGGTATATATTGGATTGAGTTTGAATTAAGTTTCGGCCTTAAGGTGGGGAAAATATTTGAATTAAGTTTGGAGTTTTGTTGGTTCCTGCTGCTGGATCTGTCTCATATAGGAATGTAAACGTCTTGACAGGAATGAAACTTTAGATTATGAATCCAGATTAATGGAATTTATAGTATTTTTAGCTTTAGAATGATTAGCTATTTCTTGGTACTCCTTGCTTACTTTAGCTATTTTGATATGTTGAGGGTTATTTATTGAAATGGCTTCTAGAAAAACCTGAAATGTTTATTCACGCATGTCACGGATTTAATAATGAAAGTGCAAAATTTGTAGTTTTGACATGTTTTCAAAATTGGAAAGTTTTATTTAATATTTAAAAAATTTAAACATTACATGAAATACTAATAATGTCTAAAATAATTATAAAAAACATTCACTCTATCTCTCTCTATCTTTATTAGTTATTTTATATATATTATTTACTTTATTTAAGGCTGCCATGTTTTTTCGCTCAATTTGGAAACTTTTGACTTCAAATTAACGAAGTAATTAGAAAAATTTGAATATAAATGAAAATATTAGTAATTTCAATACATAATTATTTATTTTTAATCCGAAAGCAAAACTATATTTTTATTAGAGAAAATAAGTATAGAAAAAATTAGAGAATGTATTTAAAATGGAAAATAAATCAACTTGAATGTTAACGAATAACATTCAAATGGAAAGAAAAAAATCGTTTTCATTTTAAGAAAGGCAAATGACATCTTAAAGAATAAGCATGATAGGGATTTTACAATACAAATTCAAAACAGCTTTTTTTAGTATTTTCCAATAACAAAATTTTTAAAAATGAATATCATGTTTTTAAGGAATTTTATTACAAAGTATTATGTTACCCATCAATATAATATGCTTAAAAATATATAGTTTTAAATGCACTGGACCTTATTATGTATCAGCACGCTCTCTGAGAAATGGTTTTCAATCTACGATTTTAATTAAATTTTCTTTTACTCAATACCCCTTTTTTTGTTACCTACATAAAAGACTCATTATTTTCTTAATTTAATTTATATTCGGAAATCCACCATACTTTTAAAACAAAACAATCTTTGCATGAAAAATTCTCAAAATGAAATATTTTGCTTTTGAAACCGGCGTCAGCATAAATAAAGGCTGATTTGAAATTAATCTGTAAAAAATACATTCGATATCTTCTTAGCAATAATTTATGAAATACTAATTCAGAACAAAAGTTTAAAATTTTAAAGAACTAATTGTTAGGATTTTAAAAGTAATAGAGTAAAACCTATATTTTAAGTTTTAAAAAAATAAGACAGGTTTATTGATCATGAACATAAAAGTAGCACAAGCACGAGAAGACATGACGAAAGAAGAAGTCAGTTCTATCCTCAGTAAACAAAGAATGGCTCTGATTGCGCATGTGTGGCTCGCAGGCCACAAGTTGAGTAGTAGGTTACCTAGTGATAATAAGCTTTGAAAATATAACAAAACATTTTCAATTAATCATGTAAAATATGTTAAAATTAAAACGCATTTTTAAATTAAATTTATTCTATATTTTTCTTTTGAATCCATAAAAAATAAATGTAGGTTTGAAAATGACAAATTTTCAGGATTTTTACAATTTAAATCCGCATGAGAAAAGTTCATACCTTAAAATGTATTTTTTAAAAATTTATATGCCTGATTGTGCCTAAAACATTACTTTCTTTGTAAAAAAAACCTCTTATTTTTCTTCTCTTAAAAACATTTATTTTCATAATGAATGTATGAATGTATTGAAAATCTGTTATAACTAAAACATCAGACCAATCTGCTCAATTTCATTACTCATGAAAGTGCACACACCTCAATAAGTCAATTAAGATCAATCTTTAAAACATTTATGAATTTAAAAAACATATATAATCCAATTTTCAGGTGCTAAAAATTTCTTAATTTACATAAAATCACAATGTAAGAAATATAATTATTCAGCTGAATAAATTTGTTCTTGCACCTGTTTAGTTTGTTTTTCTGCACACTAACAATATTAGACATGAAAACGGTTTTACAGGTAAATAAAGTACGACACAGAAAACAACATGCAAGGTTACTCTAAATTTTAAGATGATTTTTTTCTATGCGATTATTCCCTATCATGATTTATTTTATTGTTCTGAACCAACAAACCATACAGAGGCCCTTTTTTATGTTGTATGTCTATTATCGGAATTTATTGATGAGACTAGATAAATAGTTTTGTTTACGATTAAATATATTTATAGCTGTACAGGTCAGCAGAAGAGGGAAAACCTGTTGTAAGATGTCGGTTTTTTAAAAAAATAATTTGTGTATTAGATGTGAATTAAAAGTTTAAGAAGTATAAAGGTTAATTTACTTCTACCAAATGATACTTAATAAAAATAGTATGGAAAGAAAAATTCTTGCTTTAGTTTTACTGTTATCTAAACACTTTTATAAATTTTAAATTTTAACATCGCAAAAACCAAACTATAGTCCAACGGGATTACTTTCTATTAAATGAATTTTCAGTCTAATTCATTATTTTTCTTGTCATAAATGCCATTACATTTAAAGATTTTGAAAAAGATTAAAAATTCAAATATAAATTAATGAAATATTAAATTTTTTAT
The DNA here is from genome assembly GCA_963680715.1 of Tetragnatha montana. Taxonomy (NCBI): domain Eukaryota; kingdom Metazoa; phylum Arthropoda; class Arachnida; order Araneae; family Tetragnathidae; genus Tetragnatha; species Tetragnatha montana. Next base: position 50,265,318 of record OY796675.1, read on the forward strand.
ATGCTTTATGGAGGGAATGTTTTGTTAAATAATTAAGTGTTTATTCTAGTTTACCGAATTTTCAAAGCATACAAGCAATGTGTAATTATTAATTATTTAAAACCTACAATTTATATAAATTCAGTGGAACAGAAGAATTTTTTATTCATACATCAGTCTGACAAACTTTATTTCGACAGTTATACAAAAAATACATTTTAAATACATTTGAATAGTAAAATTTAATTAAAAAGTTCAAGTTAAAATACTTTATAATTTAACACAATTATCAACAAAAACTGAAAAAAAATAGTTATTAATTTAGCTTGCTATTACAAACTAATAGAATTATCTAAAAAGTGTTCAGTTATCCCCCCCCCTACTAAACACGTCTTTCGGTATACCCAATAAATTAACATACGTATTAAAGAGTTGGTGATCAGTACATATCTAGTATGTATCGATTTTACAAGTAAATCAAATAACTTCATGAACATAATACACAATTTATGAGCAGGAGGTTCTCTGGTAAATCCCTTAACTAAACACTTTCTACAACAACTCCAACCAATCAAAATCAAAGTATTTCAACTCAAAATTCAGCAACTCCACACACCTCCGAATCTCTCTCTCCCTCAAAATTTCCCCTCGCATCGTACTTAATTTAAAGCCCCCGAAATGTCTATCTCTCAACATAAGAAGTGCGCTCGCTTGAGTGGCAGGGAAACAAATATTGGAGGATGAGAATTGAAATGTCAAGCCGAGTCAGCGAATGGTCGACGCGCATGCAAACAGACGGGGATGATGGGAATCGAAGGCAAACAATCACATGCTAACGATAGGCTCGCTGAAGGAAGCTTGGAGCTTTTCTTCTCACGCTGCTTCAGTTGTTTGGAAGAGTATTTTTTGGTGATGGGGTGTTTTTTTCTGGGAATGAGTTGATTTATAAAATGCGTTTATATGCCCTGAAAACGCTCACACACAAAAATGAACACATTTAAAAATACTTTTTTCTTGTCCTCCAATTACCAACCATTTTGTTCTGTTTTTAGCTAAAACACTGAAAACTGCACAGCTGAAAAAGGATTCTGTCAAGGATTTGTTACATAAATAGTGTTGTAAAATGTGTTGAGAATCTGAACATCATGTTCTAAAACCTGTGTTCTATAAACAGCATTGTAAAATACGTTTAGAATTTGGACATGTTGTTCAGTATAAGACTTGGTAATAACTTGGTATTTTGACTTTTTGTATTAAATGATGCAAATGAGATTTCCACAACAAAGCTATAAAAACACACAAAAAAACTAACGAATTTCATTTTGATGCAATTCACATCAGTAGTAATATTTCTTATTTCGCATATTTCTCACTGCGCAGTAGAAAAATCGTAACTATACCTGCTTTAGAAAAGATAAAAATTTTAAAAAAGATCCAAAGACATAATCATGAGTGAATACTAATCACACGTTAAAACAAGATTCATGCACTCTTCAGCTTGTTATTGTTGAATCTCTCACGCTTTTTTTAATCATAACTCAAATAAGAGTATCCAGTAGGTATTTAACCCTAAATTATATTTAGTGGTAACAAAAGAATTCCAATACAATACATTAAGATAAATAGGTAGGTGGGTTCAAAAATAGAGTAAAAATAATATAATCATAAAAACTTCACTAATTCTGGATATAAAGGATAAAATTGAAATGGAATGTCAAGAGTAGAATTTAAGGAAAAAATCACATTCTAAACGTTTTATTTCAACAGTGAAAAAGTATGTTTAAAATATAAAATAGCAGTCTAATACTTTATATGGTAGCCAGTACAATAAAGGTATAACAAAGCCCATTTTTCCAAGTCAAAAAATACGCAACATATTTTTCTTTGAAAGCCTATCTAATTCTCCACTTTACAAAGACGAAACCATTGTTGTATCCTTACCCACCCACCTCTCCGTTGAAAATCTTCAACTTGACTGCATCCATAAAAGCGCCCTAACTAAAAGGCATCACTCAAAAGAGGGAAACAAACCGAAATCATTTATCTGTATTCACATGGGGTATTCGAATCCCCATTCCAAAAAAAAAAAAATCAAACAAGAAAGTACCTGCAAAAACCTACAATTCCATCGGTCATTGTGGGGCTCTTTCGAGAGGCCGCTCTTGAACCAGAAAACTTCGAGGAGGGGTCTGCACACAAAGGAAAAGAGGCCATCGATGATACTACAAAAAAATCGACCGGTCTTTATTTCATTTAGATGCTCCCCTTTTGGTACAAAAGACTTCATTTCTATTCGGGCCTTATAAACCCCACTTCTTATTCCCGGGAATGGGATCCGCTTTGAGTAGAAAAGAAACAACTTAAGACTCTCGGAAATAGAATCAGGCTTTCGGAACTTACTTCCGCGGATGAGGTTAAAAACGACCACTGGAATCGAATTCGCAAAAGTTTCCCAACTTCCTTCTATCGGACCTTAGATTGGATGATTGAGAAGGATTGAAAAATACCTACTGGATCTCTCGTATCGCTTTGATTCTTATGGGGTTTCTTTCGCGTAGTTAAACTTTGCATCGCTTCTTCCGATTTTCTATAACATGCACGCTTATGCGGGGGATGTGTATTGACTTTGAGGGGGCGGGTTGGATCGGTTCACCTGGTTCCGTTCGGGGGTTGCTCGGCTGGAATTTTCCCTTTTGAGAATAACTCTTTATTTAAATAATATATGTTGCGTTTTGGGGTATCTTCATAGTATGTTTCTATGGTCTTTTATGCAGCGTAAAATCGGTGGTTTTTCGGGCATATATTTTCGCATCAAATCTCAGAAATAATAGGGGACGAAGATTTGATGGCACAGTTCAAGTTAGGAATTTTAAGTTTAAAATTTTTCTTTTAAGCAACTGTAGAAGTCGTTACTTTTTTAATTCACTTTATTGTGAATTTTTTCTTGAATTGAATTGAATTGAATTTACTGTCACAAACACAGTATTACATAAAATACAATGAAATGACAACACAAATAAAAAACAAATATTAAACATAAAAAGACAAATAAAAATAATAATAATACTTGTTTTAAGAGTTTGAATATAGGCAAATATGTGCATTATTAAGGAAAATGTTTTCAATCAAAATGGGACATAGTACCTATTCTAAAATTTTAGCAATGGAAATTGAGCGCAACATTGCAGTGAAACAACTTTATAATAGGAGCTTTATTTATCTCCAGTAACTGCGTTTACGATAAATAAATAATAGTTCAATTACAATAGTAAGTATAGAAATGGATATCGAATTAGTTTCACTTGTTTTCATAAGAGTATTTGAACAAAATATATTAATCTGAATCTTATTAAAGAGATGTTAATTGTAGCACGAAGAAAAAAAGTTTCTCTAGTATCAATAATTTCTAAAAATAGCCAAGGGAATATAATGCGATATAGTTAACTAAGTGTAATAGTTAACTTAAAAGTATTACATAACGTCTATGAGTCTCAGTTGCGAAATTCTCGGGAGAAAAAGATCTCCTGAGCATCTACGAAAATACTGTAACGCGATCATTATATTTTAAGTCTCTGAGATAATAACAATTCAGACCAATTATCTAATCCCAAATGATTGCAAACTGTATCTCTGTATTTGTCGTACTCTATTTCTCTCTCTTATGTGATGCACAGAACGAAGAACAATATTCCCACTAGCACTTAGAAATTAAGAGAAAACTAAATTATTCGTCTACTTTATCTCAAAGAAAATCTTGAAATAAATCGAAAATACAAGGAAAATTACAGAAATGGGTTATATTGTTGAAAGGTATAATAAAGAGTTTGTGAAATGTTTCACCTCATAAAAGCTTGAATTAATGTTAGTATAAATCCACTTCTTTGCTTGTTTGTATAAAAAGGATTAGCACATGTATAACATTCTAATGATTTAGTTGTTAGTTTAGTTTTATACCCAAAAACTATACCATCAAAGGAAGCTACAAAAGTAAACAATAGATTTGGATTGAGCGGCTCTCAACGAACCCACTATTCTGATCCATTACCATAAACGACGATGTGAACACGTCTAGGCATTAACAAAGAACAATACTCTTTCTACCAATGAGCACTCCAACAACATCTACACCAAGACATGAATCTAAATAATTGAAGTACGTACTTTTCACCCACTATCCGAAGTGTACACGTTCTCAATGGTTTACAATCGAGTTTCAGATCCAAACTAAGCCAGAATCAAATAAATGAGCCATAATGAGTGCTCTACTCAAACCATCCCCCTCCATCCAATAGCTCTCAAGATCCCTCTTCAATCCGCAGACGGCCTTTACATTTCGTCAATCCTTTTCAACACGACGCCCACCGTAAAACTCCGATTTAATTGGGAAGTCCGCCGAGTTTGCCCGAAGTCGATCACTCGGCATATAATGAAGGTTCGCCCATTGTGCGAGGACAACCGAATAATAACCGAACGACGGGGACGTTTTCCAGATAGTTTGAGTTCTGATATCCAAGAGGAATGGCCGTGATATTTAACGCCAAAAGACTTCCAGGTGGCCGAGCGTTAATGACGTCACGGTCCGACTAAATTAATGAAAGGGACAGCAGATATTGAATAAGATAGCGGGAACTGAATGTGAAAGGTGAAAGTGTACGTCCGAGTAGTTCCGATTGTTCTGTTTTCGGCTTTGTGTTTTGACACATAGGAGGTGAATAGGGTTTGTGTTATAAAGATGAGGTTTCGTTTTGAGGTAAACATATTTGCTATTCACAACATTCGTTAATGAATATGATGAATACTTTGGTTTTGTAAGTTAAAAGAGTTTGTAGCGTTTAGAATATTATTGAATTTATCAAGAAAATAACCGTTTAAAAGGTGCCACAAATTTAATAAATAGCGTTTTAAGGTTGAAGATTAAATTATCGATGTGTAAGTAAATAAATTTTCTTGTAGAAATTTATAGATTATAAATCAATCACACATATTGATGTTGAAAATTTCAAGTTATTCTTTGAGAATAAGAATAAGGAAATCAAAGAAGGAAGTTTATAGAAATTAAATCTACATAGAGCAAAACTCCACTAATAATAATAAGTTAAAAATTTCACTAATGCCATTAACAAATTAACAATTAATTAAATTAACAATTCCATTATTTCTTGTAAATTCATTAACAAAAGACAAATCAAAAATCAAACATTCTATGGGTTGGATGGAAATAAGTTCGATAAGCGCGCTTGTAAATTCTATAACTAATAGTAAAAATGTCCGATTTTTTTTCCAGCAAAGATGCAAATTGATCCTGAAGGATGTACCTAACTACCACTACCTAATATTATTTCGAAATTCTTACTACTTTTTTTCAGGAGCAAAATGGACAAAAAAAAAACTCGTATAATTCCTAGAATGTCTGTATCAGTCGGAAAATTGCATCAGTTCCGTCGCAGGTGGTTTCTCCAAAACTAAATCATAAAAAATAACTCCACAGACATTAGAGAAAATATCACTCTCCACTTTACTGTCCATATCTCTCCCAAACCTTCCATCCCCCAAGTGATAATTGACAACTCGCAATTTCGCGAGTTTCAATCCGATTGAAACCTGAGGAGTGTGTCACTGCATCCACACCCCACAGGCACGTACAGACGTACGACCAGACATAAAAGAAACCCAATCCCAACAAAATCCGTTTTCTCAGCATCTCTTTCCGGCCCCATCCCCGATCTCTTACAGCAGCACCTACGGTGATTGCTTGTTGTCTATTATTCAGAAAAATCTCCAAAGAAAAGGAAGAAATTGTTATTTTGAGATTGAGAAGCATGGGCCCTGAGTGCACACACTCCCCCTTCTCCCGTACGGTTCACCCTATGTCTAAATTACGAGTTCTTTAGGAAGAGCCATAATGTTGTCGGAGCCCTTTAATGAGCTCTATGAGTGGGGAAACCCCTGGAGGCCCGGTACGGATTTCTTGCAGCTGATTGCGAGCGTCTATCTTTTTATTGGCGCCATTTGGGTTTTTTCTTGTAGTATTGGTGCTGGTAGCTTATTGAATGGCGCGTAAGTAAGTGCTTCGAGTTTTTGGGGAGTCTTGATGACCGAATTTGTTGGGGTACTTTCATTTTTGTACCCCTTCCTTTTTTTTAATGGGGGTTTGTTTGATGAATTAAGTGGGGAATCTGTGCGATAAGTTTTTGCGGGAAGTTGGTTGTGATTGATTTCCATTAATGCCAGGAATGGTACACATACACACTGTAAAAAAATACGGCACGTTACACATAAAGTGGTAGAAAGAAATTGCCACCACCGCTATACGGAGGGTCCTTCCACCTAGACTCGGAGGGAGGTCCCACTAGTGACTATGGTCGTAATTTAATGGGAACTTAGATTTTACCAAAGGCGTGAATCACTGCCTTGGCAATGTCCCTTGCCTTGTTTGAGTACAAAGTGTCCATGTTGCAATTAATGTCGATTTTGAGTAGAGCACGAGCAATGGAAATACAGCTGAAAATAGGTTTAGGATCCAGTTGCATGCCCGGGTAGTGTTTTTCTCAGTGCCGGTCAAGTTACAGATGAATACGGCCGTTAGTGAGGTGGAGTCTTATAGCAAAATACTTTCTAACTTCGATGTAATGAAGTTGTTCTTTTTTATAACTGTTACAGTTTATACAATGTCTTTATTAAAGTTCAATCATTGTGTGATAAATAAAAAAATAAATGCACCTATAAACGTTTCTAAGTCAAAAGACGATTCTGTAATATGTATAGTAAGATAAATAGTGGTTTTCCATTGCTATAAATAAAACAAATGGATATTACTATAACTATAAAAATTGACCAACTATGATTGTAGAAAAAAAATTTTAGACCTTAGAAAAAAAGGCAAGTATTTTTATCGTTATTGCTTTGAATACAGATATAGATTGTGCTTCAATTTATACTGCTTGATTTTGTATAGAGCATATTCTAGAGTTTTTTATTTTCGCTATAGATTGCGTACACTTTTTTATTTATTTATTTATTTATAATCAGTCGAAACAAACAGAACAAGAAAAATATCCACATCACCTGGGATCGCAACGATCCATGTAGGTGAACAAAACATGCGTAGAATAAATTACAAAAACTAAAACGTGAAGAAGTTATAAATTAAAGTGAACCATACATAAAAATAATATAGGAACAGCATAAATATAAGTATAAACAGGGGTGGCAAACAAGGTGTCTTAAATAACGGGTTTAATATCTGTCATAAGGGGGTGGTGCATAAAAAATGAAGATAGTTGAATTATACAATGATACAAAAATTAAGCAAGAAATATTTCAATATTTTCCATAGAAAACAAAAACTCTTTTAATTTCTTTTTAAATACATGTTTGGATGAACTATGTTGTATTTCTAAAGGTAGTAAATTAAATAACTAAATAAAAGAAATGATTACAAAAAATAGTTTTTTCAGGTTTAGGTACATCATATTATATTGGGTCTTCGAGGGTTTATTACGTTACGCCTTTTGCATATTTCTGAATTTAAGTAAAGATAGAGACTTGTTTTAAAGAAAAAGAGGTAGCGAATAGGTAAGATATTCAATAGTTTGAAGCTGTTGACGGAAGGTGCTTCTGGTGATATCAATTTTATTAATCTTTCCTGGAGCCTACAAATTCTTTTTAAATTTATCTATCTTAATTTATCTTTATTAGTTATATCCATCTAGGGGAACATTTTGAAACAAAATAATAATGATATCATTTGCATATTAAAACAGGTAATTAGGTAGTCAAAATAAATTGTATAGAATTTAATTTTTTAAAGGAAACCCTAGAAAACTGTTTTCACCCTTTTCTGAAGAAAGGTAGAAAGAAAGAGTGTCGAAAAATTCCAGATAAGATCCGTCATAAATTACACGGAGAGGAAAATATATATTTATCGATTCTTACGCTCGAGAAAAAGAAGGAAAAGGGACCCGAAAAAGTGGAAAACCATGTCCCAAAATGATACAAAAGAATAAAAAAAAAGTTTATAACAACGGAGAGGAAAGTCCAAAAGCATACTTTCCGAAGATTTTTGAGGTCAGAGAAGGCTGAGATATTTGAAAGAGAGAAGGAAAGGGAGAGAGAGAGAGAAAAAAAAGAAACAACCGCACACAAAATATGATGGCAACCCGAAATGCATCAGACGCTCTCAGTCTGTGTGACTTCGAGAAAAAAGTATCGAAGAACTCAAAATTGAAGGAAGGAGAGAGAGAGAGAGAGAGAATTCACCTGAATATGCTCGATAGACTGATATTTCTGGGGGTCCCAAAGCTCCGAACACTTCACTTACTTTCTGCGCGGGCGTATTTTTCCTTTGTTTTCTTCTATAATCGATGCAGTTAAGTACATGTCTGCCATCTTCATCGCCAGGAGATATGATCGATGCCTCGATGATACAAAAATTCCTCCCTGGGATACGAAAGTGCATAAATTAAGAAGGAAAAGACCTGATACTGGAAAATCGTTACGAAACATATTTCATCTTCTGGGTGAGAGGTTGGGATTGTGAAGCGAAGAGTTGTGCCTTTTAGCCTCAGGCCGAGGTAAACCTTGCGAAATTTGTGTGGATGTAGCTCGATGGGTCGTGGTAATGAAATGGGCTTGGAAAAATTTTGGGAAACAATAAATATCTGGTATCGGTAGTTTGTACGTGAGTTGAGATTTGTTAAATGATTTTTTTCAATAAAGATTCTGGAAAAATAAATTCGACAAGGTTTATTTTCAATTATAAATTTATTTTGATTTACTATTTATGGGATAAGGACTACTAGGTTGTTATTTTTATTAAAAACAAAAATAAGTACACTTTGGTATTCCATTTTGTTATTATTTCGCTAGAGTTTCATTAATTAATTAATATTTAAAAGTTAAAATCGAATATACTGATATCTTATTCATTTCCCTAGGAAAATTGAATACTTTGAGAACAATAAGATACATGTAAGGTAGAATACTTTATTATTCTAAACAAAGTTAATTAGTCCCAACTCAATTACATGTAAAGTTATTTCTTATTCTACTTTTAATTAACTATGTTTCCAAAGTACATTTCACTGCAGTTGTTCGTTAAACAAGAAGATCTTCTTGTTTAACATACTTTCAAGATTATTAAAACTTTACATCATGTATTCCAAAGCAGATTTTCATCTTTCACTGAACAGAGCTAAGAACATATGTTCCGTAGCTAAAAACATTTCATTATTTATTTAACGTAATAAAACTAGACTGAATAATACATGATATGATGTTCTCGATTTCAAAAGAGTTAAAATGTATGTTTGCGTACTTTAAAATATACCTAATAACATTTATTATATGCTTCTAATGTTAATTACGTAAGCATTGATGCAATATTTTTAATCCTAAGCATTTCCTTTAACTTTAACTTAAAACATTTTGTCGGCACTAACTGAAGTGATCTTTGATTCCATGAAAATTTTGAGTGGATAAATTAAAAGGTATAACTGCATACAATCAATAATATAAATATTTGCAATGAAATAACCATTAGTTCCATCATTGATAACGTTATATATTCAATACACTAAAATAACCATATATTCTCAGCACAGCCACCACATAACCTTTGCATTATCTCCGCAGAACACACCTTCTCATTCCTCCCGCACGAACTTTAATAAACTAAACGTCTGTGCATATTGTTCCCCAAACCTATCAATCACCCAAGCAAGACCGATCCCCAAAACCCAAGGAATCGCTTTACAAAACGCCGCTTTCCCCACGCTTCAAAATCAATTCATTACGTAGCGGCCAAATTATTTGCCATGTAGGACACGGCTTCCTCGAAAGGGGCAAGCTTTCCTCCGTTTTCCCCATTAAAATATGCGGCCTTAATGATTCGACGCGGAGGCGGCGGTGGTCAGGACAGCGTGTTCCGGCCACATGACGAGCAGGACAGCAGGATTCATTAAAGTCCGGTCGATGCCGGGACAACTTTCGAGAAGATTGTTCGGCGGAAGCGAGCGATAAGACGCTCGAGAGAGAAGGGTTTTCTCCAGAATGCTTTGATTTAATATTAGGCACGTTCGGGCTTAGCAGGGTGGAGGGTTGGGTGGTGGAGATAAGGGGTTGTTCTTGGGGTGGGGAATTGGGATTGAAGGGGTGGTCTGTATAATGGGGCAAGTTTGTATTTCAAAAATCAATTTAATAGTTAAAATAATTTATAATAGGAAGTTTGCATTTATTAAATTAGATTGTTGAACAGGTTTAAAATAGTTTTTTTTTTCTGGATGATGATAATGTTACTCTGAACAGGCTTTTCGGATTGTAATTGGAATAATGTAATTTATGTTTCTTAATGACCTCTTTTTAAGTCATTCAAAGGAATACTATAAGAAACTTACGATATTTTTAATTGCATCATAGTTAGCTGCGTTATGTCGGGAATTATGAACAAGGTGGATCGTGTTATTTGTTTTATTTCATCTATCACTACTACTATATAAACGCACTAAAAAAATACTTTTTATTACTTAATTTCGGTATATTTTGTTGTTTTGAAACCTTTCATTCAATCAAAACAAGAATGTTTAATTTTCATATTTTTTAAATTACGTGGAAGAATCGGTCGCATTTTGATCATTTCTGTTTGTGCAACCCAATAAACACAATACCCTTAAAAAAATTTAGTAGTCAGGAAGTAAATACTAGTTAAATCCATGTTGATCAAAGAAGGACATCTTGCCAGGTGGTTAAAACTCATTATCTATTCAGAGGGACAAAGAAAGCATCCATGAGCGCCCTTTATTCCATTTCGGTGAAAGTGTCTTAGGTGGTAGTCATGCCCGCCTGCAATTCGAAAATTAGCTGCCAACGGAGATTCATTGGGATAGGATTGAACAGCAGGCTCTCCCAGGCTTTATCCTTGGCGTCGATCTCATGAGTTCTGCATATAAGCATATTTTTAGAACTCACAATGGTAGAGATTTTAACTTTATAATGAGAAATGAGTGCATTTTAACTTTATTTCGTACTTGAAATAAAAATGTAGGTAATGGTTTCATTTACATATTTCCATTCTTGTTCAAGAAGTTATAATAGGGAAATAGACAACATAATAACACTAAAAACATTACTGTATTAACAAACTAATTTAGAACTTATAAAAAAAAGTTAACGATAATCCCCTTCAGCCCTTCGCTCTTCCAAATATGTCTGACCTTTCTACATCTTTTTCCGTTTACTCAGAAATCTACACATTAGTCTATAATCCATTTTCTGTGGTACCATATTGATATATTTGAGTGCTATTTGACTAACAAATTCCATTAATTATTTAATAGTGTAGGATCACTAAATTGCTTTCTAACTTTAATAAATATAAATTGATAATACCTTTATGTATGATTTCAGAATACTTGATACAATTGCAGAACACTGAATTTCAATGTATTTTCATAAAGTTTTTTATAAATATTTTCTATTTGAGAATCTTAGTCTAATTAGGTTTTCAAAGGGAATATGTAATGGCCATAACCTTTAATTATAATATATACTATACAAATATGCAATTAGATAATTGCATTAACTTTTACCCTATCATGATATACCGCCTAATTTTTCAAATATTACCTGGATTACACAAAGCTTCGTTGTTATTGCACTTACAATGAGCAAATATCTTCATCCCAATACACTTTTTGAAAACAATTGTTAGATACTAGTTATGAGGTTCCTGATTAGTTACTGATATTTCTTCCATTTGTCTTCCAAAGTATTTCTCAATAATTAGCACTGATTATATGTAAGGTTAATAACGTTATGTAAGGTTAATGTCAACTGTGACTGTGTAACTTTGTCTCAATGCGCATAAACTATTTAGAATATTCCAAAATGGATTAGAGCATTGTTTACTTTGGATTAAAATATTTAAATACGAAGAAAAAAATGATGTACGTAATACTGCACACAAACATTGCCCTTTTTTAGACAGTTGAAACTGAAGTGCAGTTTAGACGATATATGATGAAACAAATACATAAAAAGAATAATCCCAAGATAATTATGTTGAAAAAGCTTTAAATTTCGAATAATTATACGGGAAGTCCGATATATTTTTCATCTAAATCATTAGATTGATGTATCCAAAGTCAACTTTGCTGACACGACACGCAGCCATTATCCAAATAATCAGCATGACGAAAAATATTTCGAGGAATACGTAGCATATTCCTAATGATCTCCATCTATAAGATCCATGCATGTGCGCAGACATTATTGAAATATGAAATTAATGTCTGGGGCACATCTTTCGATTCTGACGTAATGAGAATCCTGTAGTGCATTCTAATTGCAAGTTTCGCTTTCCGATCATCGAGTTCGGGAAAGTCGTCCGTTTCGATGGAGAGTGGGTAACGAAGTATTCAAAGATGCTAACTGCGTTGTTAATGATGCATCATTCTGCTGCTCAGAAATGCGTGGGTAATGATCCGGGCTCAAGGAGAACAAGTTGTGGAATTTTTCTGAGGAGGTGTTAAAAATTTGAATTTTATTTATAGCTTTTAATTTAAGTGGAAGTTAAATTTCGAGAAGAAATGGGAAGGGGAGGATTTAATAGATGTAGTTATAAACTCTTGGGTGATATTTATCTGAAGTCATTAATGTGGAATTGATACTCTAAAACTTTTATTGATCGTTTATTTAATGTATTTAAAAATTTTAAAACTAAGATGTTCAAATAAAAAGTATAAGTTTTTATTCATACTACTTTAAATTAAGATTAAAGCGTATTCAAATTTGTTTATTAACATATTGTTTACATTAAATATTCAATCTATATTTGGAAAATTAATTCACGGACTTTTTAAAACGTTTCATAAAAAGTTTAATTTAGATTAGACAAATATGATTATATTTTTTAATTTTTTCGGTAGCTGAGTAAAAAGAAGGTTACCAATTTTTAATATATCTTTTTAAAAAATGCACTTAGTACTTTGTACCGTATAAAATATATATTTGTCTATTGCAGATACTTGATGAAAACATCCTTGTGTTAATCAAGTCAACTAGAAGCTAAAAAACAGGTATCCTCTCTGGATTTGTAGTAAGTTGCTCTGACCAATAAACCAAGTACACCAGCAAATTGCATAAAATATTGAGTTATTTATTGTTACAAATATTCTATCTTTGTATGAGTAATTTGTTTCTAATTTAATGCGGTTCCTTACAAATAAAAGTGATTATATATACCAGAAGCCTCTAAATTAATAACATAGCTCTCCTAAATTCTTGCTTAGAAACATCCCGAATACAACCTAATGCGGAATATAATCCTAATCATGATAGTTTCCCCATCTTAAGAGACACGAACTACCGCAGGAGAACTAAACTAAATCCTCCAGAACTGCTTATCAAACTCTACAGGGAATTTCACAATGGATAATAAACCTTTGAAGCGATCATTTTCAGTACAGCTTAGTGAAGCTGTAAACTTTCAAAATTAGCCGGGGTTATATCAGTTTAAGGTGCCCCTCAGGAACCCAGGGTTAACGATGAAGCATGAAGGAAGCAGTAACACTGACGAAGGTGAATGAATCAATAGCAGCAAGAATAAGCATTTTGCAGCACCATTAGAGGTAATTGAGGCTATTAACTTCGGATAATTTCAAATAAAAACATCATAATTCTCTAGTGATTTAGCTTGCCAGGAGAGTGATTCAGTTAGAGTCGGTGATGATGTTTATGCTGCATAAATTACCTTTTATTCCTTCGAGGACCATGTGGAAGATTTCGAAGGAGTCCGTTTGTCAGAATTCACTTTTACGGTTGGTTGAATGCTTTAGATTAATTGAATAGTATTGAGATTAGTGTGATTATTTTGTTTGGGTTTCATTCATTTACTTGTTATTTGGTGAAAATTATTTCACGTTCTGTTTATCATTTATTTAGATTAACTACTATAAAGCTAACAATGAAATTATAGCTTAAGGTTTAACTCACTCCCCCATTTTTTGCAATGAATAATGTCAATTTTATTCATGGATATTTTCGTGAGATGGATGAGCTACTGTTCAAAATTTAACCCTAAAACCATTATTTTTGGGTGATAAATATATTTAAACGTTGGTGCTATCATGTGATATTATTTTAAATATTCTGTGCAGAATTGTCTATACTTTCAAGAAAGAGTAATTTGTTTTATATATTGATTTTGTATTGTTGAAGTACTTTCCTTAAAAATTCGAATTCCAATCTAACACATCTCTTCTCAACTTAACTATTAAGGAATTAAGTTAAATTATTATTTAAATTTTTTAGGTTTTATAAAAATCACATCCCCGCATTCTGATAGAATTTATACATTGCCGTATAATGATGGTTATTGTGATCTATAAGAATATGTGTTGAATAACTCAGACCCTATGCCTTCATTCTAAATTATCATTTTGAGCTTAAACAACAAAAATAAATGTGCTTCAAGAAAATTATACAATGGATTTTAAAATATAAGCAACCTAAAATAAAGGCCGAATTAATATGTAATGACATTTTGTTCAAATTGGTGTATAAATTTCAATAATAGATAATTTTTAATGAATACGTATTTAATATTAAAATTTTGTTGTTAGAGGGCGATCCAAGTATTACGTAAGCACCTAAGGAGGAAGGGGGTTTGCCCTTTGCTTATTTTTACTTACAATGGGGGGGAGGAGGTATGAGTAATGAGTAATGCTTACGTAAAATGTTAAAAACACTGAAAAAACGTTGAAAACACACTGAACACGGAATACATTTTAAATTTTTTAGGCACTGATGCTTAAAATTTTGTACAAAAAAAAAAAAAAAAATGGGAGGATCGGGTAGTTTTCTTACGTAAATACGAGAGGGGTTGTAGTTTGCTTATCTTTGCTGACAAGGGGGAGAGGGGATCAAAAATGACCAAAAACTTGCTTACGTAATATTTGAACGGTCCCTTATTGGTTAATACAATCATTTTTATTTTACCGTGATACTCAATTTCGGACAACAAGTTTTTAAATTTTTAATTCAACATTTGCTATTTCAACTTCTATTCTATTCGAGTAGTAGTAGAGTATAATGTAAAAGAAGGTCATTTTGAACACCTATTATTTTAAATCTTACGTATCTAATTTATCTTCCCATAACCCAAAACACCATCAGCCACATAAAATCAAAAAGGCACTTCAATTAAACGATTTATTACCCCTTCCCCTCCCAAAACTGGATCATAAAACAATTTCCGGCTCAAATTAAAGAACTCTAATCGAATCAGGTTCATTAACTCTCAAACGGGGCTCACCGCTCGAATTTTATTTGAACTATCCGCCCAACTATTGATACGGGGGAACAATTCATTCGTGGCTCCCCCTTCCTTGAGGAAAGGAGGAAGTGGGTCTTCGTCATTATCGGGCTCTTTGGGGCCTTAAAATGAACGCCCGGCAGCTAGAGGCCTTTGCGCAATCTGCTTAATGATATAGCTCTCTCGGTCTTTTGGGCCCATGCGCTTAGGAGAGATTGGGAAAAGGAAAAAAAGGGGTGAGGTCGATGCGCGTGAATGGGGTGGTTTTTTGGGATGGAATAATTGGTTGGTGGGAAGTTCTTTTGTGTGTTAGGGAGATATTAGATGGTTTCAATAAGGTGGGTTTAGTGATGGTTCCAAGACGCGCATTGACGGGATATATCATCGTCTAACTTATTTTTTAAAGTCACTAGGGTCTAAGGTGATTGAGGGACTTATTCAAAGATAACTTTTATCATCACACTCTTATCTTATAAATGTATAATTTGAGTAAACCTTCTACTTTGAGGGGTTATATCGAATCATTTTGTTGGTGTTATTATACAACCGGGTGCCACTATTGTTACGCTATTGTTGGGAACGCTATTGTTTGGCCATTATAATTCACTATCCAGTATAACAAACAAAAAAAAAACAAGTGGCACCCATTTGTATAATGAAACCATTTTGTTTACTTAATACTTAAGGAGCGTTTCTCTAACGTTTTTTAAAGAGTGTGATTTTTGTGATAAAGAGTGCATACATTTTTACTAAGAATGTTATTTATATTTATGTGATGAAATGTTTTTATTAATTTGAAATTTTATATATTTAATAAAAACCTTGAGTTTAATGAAGCGTACTAAAAGTATATATGAATGAAGCGTAAAATTTCTTTTTAAGCAGATATACATGAAAATTTTTTTCCACATAAGATAAAAATGGATAGGTTAATTAAATTAAAGTTATTTTTTCGATACGATTTTAATAAATACAAGAAATCAACCATGTCAGAGAATCAAAATATTACTTTCATTCTTATTTCTAACACATTACATAATGCCTGTCTTCCACAAGTTGAGCTATCGCCTAGTTGTCTTGCTGTGGTGGTTGCTATAGAAATAAGACCGGTTCATTTACATATGGATAAACCGTATTATGATTTGGCGGGGATTAAAGCCGATGGAGGATTATTGGCAGAATGTTGATTATTGGCAGAATGTTTGAATGTCACAAGCAGTCTTCTTCTCGGAATTAATGTAGTTGCTCGTATATGTTAGAGCAATCCCCCATTGAAAATGAGGAAAGTCCTGTGGCCTTGGCAACAGAAATGTAAACGAGAGCTCAACTTGTGATAGACAAACAGTAGCTTGTTACTAAGTTATTTTAATTATGCAATCAATACAGAACATTTCATTACATATTGACGTACTACGAAAACACACAATATTGGACATCAGAGAAAATTTCTCTAGATGCGGGTGAGTGTTGAAATGCCTACTAAGAAAAGTAGGTAGTACAGTTTTCAATGTGAGTTTACTACTAAAAAAATATGAGCTTTTGTGTTTATAGCCGTAATTAAGAAATAATGACCACTCAAAACGTCTCAATTTTTAAAAGGATTTAAAGGGATTAAATTTTTAAAAGGATTTAAAGGGATTAAATTTCCTCTTTGAAACAGTAAACCAACGAAGGAAATAAAGGTCACCATCAATGCATAGTAAGAATTTATAACAGTGTACCCCATTTGTTGGTAAAAATATGAAACTAATCAATTAATCAGAGCAAAATTTGTTTGGATTCATCATCTTACAACACAATCTCTCAAAACTGAGTTTATACCTTCTTCACACCACAACTTACTCCCACCACCCAACCTCCCCCAAACCGCCCCCCACCTCAAGAGCAATCAATCACCCTCGCTCATTTCAATATTGCCTCATCCGCCCCACTATCAACCGCGCAAACATCAATTAATCGGATCAATCCCGCATTAATTGTTTAACGATTTCCCCTCCACGATGCAAATTCCGCTAAAGAGCAAAACACATATCCGATTAATTATCCCGACAAGACTTCATCGGGGGCCAACTCTCTCTCTCTCTACCCCCCAAAAAATAAGTTAATTACTCCCGTTGTATTAGCTGCCTTCCATCTATTCGGCAGTCAGGGCCAGATGTGGAAATTTCGAGTTATCAGCCAATTAGATCACGTCACCTGACAGAGCCAGAGTCCTATTGGTCGTGAGTTATGGGGTGGAGGGGTGTTTCTTCTGAGGGGGTTGTTTGTGGGTTGTTGAGGGGTTAAGATGAAGGGGGTATTGTTGAGGGTGTTAAGAGAGAAATTTTTTTAAGAGTCTTTTCTAAAAGTACCTTTCTATGAAAGATCAGAAGGACTCAATTTGTTCGGAAAAGCTTTAAATATGAAATATGTATACTCTGAACCCTTCTAATTCATGTAACAGAATCTAGTTTATCAACTAGATAAAAATCTGAAGGTTCAATTCCGTTGTCTGTACCGTAAAATATCGCCTATTTCATCGCAAAAGATTAGAAATATCGCCAAAAGTAGCAAACGGACGTTGAGTGAATGGACAATCAATAAAAAAGAATTCTCATGAGTAAGGGTTGATAATAACTTTGTTGAAAACTACAAATAATGTGTTTTGGTTACAACATTACAATTTTCAAAGAATTAATACGGCATTAATTTTTAAATGACTTCCCCTGTAAAATAAAATAGCAGCATTACATTCTAAGTTAAAAAGTCATATTTGTTAGAAAACTGCTCAAAACTGTCAGATTAAACTTAATAACGTTTTAAATTAAATCCTAAGATAAAACAAAATATGCAAATAATTGAAATGTTGGTTGAAAGAAAATGATTATCCATAGTAAAAAGACAGATTAGTTTGGGGAAAAGATAATTTCTAATAGCATGTAAATATGTTTAGTTTTAATCTAGTTAGAGAAATGTTATGGCATGGATGTTATACATAGATATTTGTCTCTTCAGCTAGTTATCTAACGTAAGTTAATTTTATTATATTAAATCCATAATAGGTACAGATTCAATTATATAGAGAAATCACCTAAAGTTATGAATTTAGAAGAAGGTAAGTATAGTAAATTCAAAGAAAGTATTATAAACATTTAATTATATGGGGGTATTGCGTATTATATTATATTACTGTGAGGCTGATGAAAAATTTAGATTTACTTTTTGTTATTTATTCATATTATATTTATTTATTTTTCGAAAATATATATTAATCTTTAAAACTTAGCTAGACCTCTTTTTCTAAATCAAATATATTAAGACTCCATTATAAATTATTTTTTATAAAAAATTCCTTTAATTTTAAATTTGAATATTGCCTCGGTATCAACATCTTCTTTTCAGAAGTTTTGTTAGAGATACAATTAATTTTTTTAGGGGATAAAGGTTGTAACAATTCTCAATCTTAATTGCATTACCCCATTAATGACTAGGATATTCCATTTAAATTACTTTGTAATGATGGAACCATAAAAAAGACTTCCTGTGTTTTTTCTAACTCAAGACCCGGGCATTTTCATCAAAAAAAAAAAAAAAAAAAAAAAAAAAAATCCGACATCTCATCTGACCAGTAATACATTTTAATCTTTCAAACTAAAAACTTCAGTGTCAATAACCGAATTAATTTATACCAAGGGATTAAATAAAAAAAAACAACAACTAAAAGCAAATTCTGTGCAACTAATTAATTTCATCTTGCGATGACGTACAAAGTTATTAAAGAAAATTAATCGATGTATCTGGCGAATCCAAAAACTTGAACCAAGTGTCTCATTAAATTAGTAAAGCAAGGAGGCAAAATTTTGCTTCTTTAAGTTGACTTTTGTTATCCTATACTTTAAAAAATAATGGAATTTTAATGACACGATAGGTTTTTTTAAGTTATCTAAGAAACCTTTTTAAAATCAATTCTTCTATGTTTCAGATTATTTCTTTTTAAAAATAGCTATTTTAATGAGCTATTCATAGATTTCAAAATCACTTTAGATTTATGATATTCATGACACAGATGCATAAATAATACGCATACCTATAGATAATAAAAACCTATGTTTAAATTAATAATTTGAAAAACTTAAATTTACGAAAAAGTATATTATTGCTCTACATTGTTTTAACTCATGAATATCTATTTGATGCGCGGTTATATCTAGTTAAAAGAGATCAATGTTCTAAAATTGGGTAAATAAATTTCATTAAAATTCGTTGATGAAAAAAAAATATGTTTTTTTATTCTCATCGGTATTGTTCAATCTCACCATTCTAATACAAATTTTAGGTATTTTTTATTATTTTAAAGTTCAAAAATAGATTAATTAATTAATTTAGTCAACAACACTAATTTTTTTTTGCTGGACCAAGATCAAAATGTAGTGATACTTATGGAACTTTATTGTCATGGAAAAATTTACCCAAAAGATACTTCATGAATGTTATAAAACATGTGATTAAATTCACCCTAACAAAATTTAAAAGGATACATAAGCACTCTACATTGATAATAGAGCAACCACGTTAACATTTCATAAACCAGAGAAAAGTCCATGATAAGAGGTATCTAATACACATTTTCATGTAAAGGTAATAAAAGTAATTATTTCTGAGCTCGCAAATCCTGAATTTTAGAGTGTGAGCTAACTTTTGAAGGGTTTTTTTCAGGCGCTATTGAAAGATGCTGGCCCAGTCATCATTTAGACAAAACTTATTAGTTCATCGATCGTTCCTGATGGTTGATTAAGGACGGCTGATTATGTTTTAAGTTCTCAAATGAGATGGATGGTATTTAGGTCTGAGAAAACTTAACTTTAATTCATTCAATATATTGACTCTTGAGATAGACACAATATGATTTGGCGCAACATTGTCATCTACAGGAAGAAAATTTACCTTCCAAATGCAAGTAGGAAAATAAAAAATTTAGTACATCTAACAGATATCAATGAAACTAAAATAATCATCATTAAATAAATAACTTAAAATATTATTTTCTGTTCATAAGTCATACTTTAAAAAATCTCTAAACACCTCAAAGCAATAATTTTAAGACTCAATTAAGACTCAAAAACTGTGGATGGTGGAAAAATTATGATTGCGGATTTGAAATCAGCGTAAAAAGTTATGATAGAAACGAATATAAAGTTTCTTAGACCAAAAATATTGTTTACCAGTATAGGTAGATTATGTCTTTGAATGAATAAAGTGAAAATAAACATAGGAAACTAAACTGACCTTTTTATAAAATACTAGCTGATATGCCCGGCCTTGCACGGGTGGAGTGTATCAATTTATTAAAATTTTCTCAAGTTACATGCCTAATTTTCTGTAACCATAATTACCAATCATCCTGGTAGTTTTTCATATCCCGGTGTTCTTAGTATTTTTTCATATCCCGGTGTTCCCAGTATTTTTTCATATCCCGGTGCCTTTTTCATCTTGGTGTCCCCGGTACCTTTTCATCTCGGTGTTCCGGGTGCATTTTCATCACCGTGCTCCCTGTGCCTTTTCCCTCCCGGTTCCAACTGTGTAAATCTAACCTAACCATCCAGTTCCGGTGTTGCACATTTAATTACGACAGTTACCCAATTATCCATTCTAAGTGAAAAAAATCCATTAAAATTATTACAGACTTTTGAAATCCCAAAATTTGTAAATACCCCCTGTTTAAATTGAAAAAAAAAAATCCCGTTAAACTACACCAAAGAAACAAATTATAAGGTTAAGGGGATAGTGGACCTTCAAACCTTTTTTTTTTATTTATTGCCTCATGATTATTAAATTTGGTACATAAGTGCAGTACTGTATAAAAACCTTATATCCATTTAAAATTTTATGAAAAAGTAAAGAATAAATTTTTTACATTAAAAAAACAAAATTTTTAAGGACAATTTTAAAAATCTCACTTGCGACATAATTTTTCAAATTTCTTTTTGATTGTATTAAATAAGTGCTCAAAAGTACATAAAGAACAAAAATTGGTGTATTATTTAGTTATTTGGTTCAGTAGTTATTTTGCTAGAAAATATTTTGTATACTTATACTCAAAATTTATAAAAATTTCACTTTTTCTGGTACTAAAGCCAGAATTTGACAAACTTAATGTTGATCAATTACTTAAACAATACGAATTTTATTTCAAATAATTGTTAGGAAGCTATGTTGAAAGTTTGGTTTGATTTTCTTAAAAACTCTGTCGCAAGGAACGTTTTAAAGACGCGGAACATTCCAAAAACACGTGTGCAAGAACAGGCCGTTCGAAGGTGTTTCCGTACGTGTTAAAACACTTGGTAACTAAACTTCAAACTGGTATAATTTTTTTATTTATTAGCTTTTTTCAATTTCGTTTTCAGATACTTATTTAGATTAGTTTTGAGTATTATAAAATCAAAAAATATTTTTTTTCCGAAATTTGTTCGATTTTGCCTATTTGAAGGTCCACTATCCCCTTAAATAACAAATTGATCTAGTGTTTCTATCATCAACTTTCTAAAAAAACTGCATGATGTAATCTTTACTTTAACCAGTCTAATTCTTAAAACTTTCTATTTCAACTTAAAGTTTCATGGAAAATGAAGTTTTTAATAAGAAAATACTGTTATAAAGTTTTTTATAAGGGCCGTTTTTAATTTTTTTAAATTATTAATAACCTTTTTAAAACATTTAAAACAATTTTAGCCAAGTTTTATCTTTAAATACTTTGTTTTATGTTTAAAATTGTTTTTGTTGTATTATTTGCAACAATGCGTGTTAAACAGATCTTCTTTAGTGGAGAAGTAAGGCGATTTTTACAAAAAGGCCTAAAAGGGGGTGAAGGGGTGGTTTTAGGAATTAGAAATTGATGTCATTGCCTTTCCCCCGTCCTCATACGCATGTGTACCAAGTTTGGTTCGAATCTGATGAGTAGTTTAGGAGAAATTGCGCCACATCTGATCCGTACAAACCTCGGAAGGAGCCAGCCAGCCAGGCAGGCAGGCAGGCAGGCAGGCACACCTTGATTATATATAGAGAGATCTACAAAGAAATACATTTTTTATGGTTTATGTAAAATAGTTGTTTTGTAGGTAGAGGTATAGCATCGTAACTGGCATTTTATTATTGAAGGTTAAAAATAATCAAATAATTGTATTGACAAAATATTTTATTATTTTGAAAGTTTTCTTTTTAAATTGGAAAATGTGCTTGGAATGAATTCAATGACTTCAAACCGTGTTCTCAATTCGGTATAACCAAAAATTTTGGATAAATAAACTGTACATTTGTGTATGGATTTGTGCAAAATGCAGATTATTAATTAAGTCATTAATTATGTCCTATACTTCTATATAAAAAGGAATATAAGTGAATGTAAATTTTACTTACAATGATTTCAGTCTCATTGAATACACTTTCACAACATCCATTTTGAAAGAAACCTAGACTAGAAAGTATACAAGATCAACAATTTCCGTAACCCATTTCCTGATCCTTTCTCGCTTTTTCTCCAATGCCGCATCCTATAAACAAGAGGTGAATATTAAGAGGCAATTATACCCTTCGTTTCTGCATGGCCAACTCGAGGGCCTGCCTCACGCCAACCCAGAACTTGGAGGTGCGTAAAATTGCACCGCACCGTTAAATTTAATATATAAAATGCAAGGCGTAAAATTATCAAAGGCATTCGAGTGATAATGGCGTTCACAAGCGAGCGTGACCATGATTATCACGGAATTAATTTACTGTGTCCTGAACGCTTTCATGAATAAGAAATTTTTCCCGCTCGCCCCGTGTTTGTTTCGATTTAAGTTCTTGGTGTGTGAAGTTTATTCCGATTTGGAAAGGGAACGGGTATTTCTCTTAGGGACTATCGAATATTGCATAATGTGAGAAGGTTTATGTTTATTTTCAGGTAGGGAACTAATGAGTGCAATTTGTGTATTTTATGTAGATATGATTTAAATTTAAGGAGCAGCACAGTATAGCGACGAGGAGTACAATCGCTTTACGGACGGGATGAACTCTGACGGACAACATAACAGCAAAACGCGCACCACTATATTTTTATAGATGAAGTTAAAGAAGGGGAAGTAATATTCGTTTCACGGACTCAGGTTTGGTGGTGATGACCGATGAACTGCTTTCTGCCATCTATGACTATGCTGGTGGGCCCGGGTATCACATGGTGTTTACCCTAATTTACTCTAAATTTGATTACGAATTTATTTTTGCCAATTATGATACTACTTCCCTTCTTATGCAACCGAAATGGAATAAGAATATAATTTCGAAGCTATTAATTTTCGTTTTAATCACATCAGTTAAAAATTTATAATCCATAATAGTTCATAGAATCAAAAACTATATTAAATAAACACTGAAAACTTTGTAATTTAGCTAAATTACAAAGTTTTCTGGCTGTGATGACTTTTAAATGTGTCTTTAGTGAAGGAAAAAAGTAATATTTTTTTTTACTAATCACGTTTTGTAAATCAAAACCACATAGTATTAGGTTAGTTACTATGTATAAAATCGTTTTTCTTTGGAATACTTTTTAACAAGCCCTTTGTTGAAGATCAAAGGCAGAGTGAATAGCATCGCTTTTAAACCCATAAAATGCGGCTACTACTGCAACACACGCACTCAGAGTTATCATGATCCATTTGCGTGCTTCAGCTCCCTGTAAAACATCATCACGAACCACGCAAATGCTCAAATAAAATAAATTCTTTTTAAATGATTTTTTTATATGTGTTTACTGACTTTTGTTGATGTATTATTTTGAACAAAATAAACCATAAAACATCCTAACCGATATCAACTACTGTCATTCACAAAGATATATATTGTTCTAACTCTTAGTACTATTATTAATACTAATGGATGCTAATCGGTTACTAACTGGATATAAATTGAGTGTTCCACGTGTATGAATAAGATAATACTTTGTTTACAATAACGTTAGATTAAACAATTATTCCATATTAAGTATACTATATGTAGGTTATAGATAGAATATGTTTTACCTTGAATTTTTCACTGATAGGTATATGTATCTATGTACGAATTTGTTTTAGCTCTTAACGTTAATGTATGAGTCCTTAGCTAATGCATGTAAAACTTTTTTAATCCATACCATCGAATAATGTCATTAGTCATGTTTTTCAGATTAAATTATTGTTAATTTAACAGAGAAAATTTCTGTAAAACGTATTAAAGATTACTCTAGAAAAACTACCATTAATAGATCAGCTTTATTTTGTTATATTAATTTATTCTCAACTGCATTTCACAATTTTTTAAGGGTTTAACGGTTTATAGTTTCATAATGTAGTACCGTATTGAAAACTTTTTGGGGATATTCAATGGGATAGGTTTACAAAAGTGTTTTGGGCGAATTGTCTTCGTTTTGTAAACAAATGCCTTTTTTTTCCTGATAACACTCACCTAAGTCGAACCGTGTGCTGAATATATTAGGCTAACTGCTTCAAACAAGTCAACTCTCTCGTATGTTATGCAAAATAGTAGAGGGCTAATAAAAACTACCGAACCGACTAATAGAAGGATAATTAAAACTTCTCGAAAAGACGAAAACAAGTTCATTTCCCAGATTAAAACCAGTCGGATAGTTCACCCACTTCACTGTTGCAGCCTCACCTTTAGAATCGGGAAATTAAGCACCATTTAGAGTTTAATTATCTTCTTCATTAGACTAATTGATCCGGAGATTCAAGGGATCTCTTGACAATGGCCCTACTTCTGAACCCCCAAATTATCTTTTAAATTATCAGTCGGGGTGAATTTTCAATTTTAATCTGACACTCCTGGCTAGTAATTAAACACAGGGATACTTAATATTCACATTTACTGTGAAGAGAGCAGTTATTAATGAATCCATCGTAGAAAAGAAGCGGAGGACCTTTAGATGGTTAATTTTCACTGGGGAGTAAATTTATTGTCATGAGGAAGGAGTATGTTTCTGTAGTTATTTGCTTACATAATAATCTTTGATTTGAGGTAATTTTCTTTTAATGTTTGTTTTCAGTAATTAAGTTCAGAAAAATTGTAAACACAAATGAAAAATGACACTTTATCGTGATTTGAATATTTCCGACACAAAAAAGAACTGAATGTATTATTTTTTAAAAATTTCTTTAATATATTTTTGCTAGAGAAGAATGCGAACTGTGTGTGTGTGTGTGTGTGTGTGTGTGTGTGTGTGTGTGTGTGTGTGTGTGTGTGTGTGTGTGTGTGTGTGTGTGTGTGTGTGTGTGTGTGTGTGTGTGTGTGTGTGTGTGTGTGTGTGTGTGTGTGTGTGTGTGTGTGTGTGTGTGTGTGTGTGTGTGTGTGTGTGTGTGTGTGTGTGTGTGTGTGTGTGTGTGTGTGTGTGTGTGTGTGTGTGTGTGTGTGTGTGTGTGTGTGTGTGTGTGTGTGTGTGTGTGTAAGGTGGTATTGTAGCAGTCATACTAACTAGAATAAAATACTTAAACTTGCAAGTTAATGTATATATTTACTTATTTAATTTATTAATATTTACTTTTAATTTTAAATCTTAAAAAAAGCTTAATTTTTTTCAAACTTCCGAAGAAATTTTGCATATTAATAAACAGAGTATAATTAACGAGAACATATTTTTAATTCAACATATGATTAATTTAGAAAATATTTTTACTAAAAAATTTTAGAGTACTTTAATTAAACTTTTTCGCCATACAAAGCTTTAATTCCTATTCAAAAAAAATTTTCTTTGAACTTAAGTTTCTATTTAAAAATTTATTTTTCTGTACATAATATATTGAATAGTTCATAATATACAAAAGTTTTCCCCTTATGCCGTATTGCATTGATACTGGGGGTAGAGTTAGTTTAAAAGTGATCTTTCAGTTCTGTGTGGCTATCCTTTTTTGTAACTAGAATTTGATAGAACACACAATATTATGTACAAAAGAAAATAAGTAACATTTAAACAAAACCTTGTAACATCTCGATTCAAATGATTGTTGTTGCGATCTTTCTAGGAGAGAGAGAAAATACTACTTACATATCTTTACATAAGTGAATCAATCAACGCCGAATTTTCCTCCAACAAACCAAGCTGCTAGTGGATTTCGATGCATGCAATCCAAATTCCTTAAAAAAGTATAATTTGGAAACCTTATTAATTCCACCAATATTTAACAAAGCGAATCGATAAAAAAAACACACTCAATCCATTTCCAACAACCCCTCAAACCAAACTTAATAGCCGCAAATCGAAAAACCAATCCGACAACACCACCCTAATTAATTACTCCGCATATTTACCGGCACGCCACGTCATCACATCCTGATGATTTCTGGACAAACAACACAGCAAACCCTCGTATCATTTCCCGGGGACTAAATAATTGATGGTATTTGCAGTAATGCGAGGGATTCTCCCTTTTTTTCTCCCCCTGCTTACGAGGTCTTAAGATGAATTGATAGCCGATGTGGAGGACCACGTGTGCAGGCTACAGATAACAGGAATTCGCCTGTGGCTGCCTTAAAGCCTTTTTCCCCTCTCTCTTCTCTATATTGATTAGGCTGTGCGAAAGGGGAGCGTTTAGTTTGGCCAAGAAAAATTGGCGGAGAAAGAATGAAGAGGGCTCTCAAGGGTTAAGGATGCGGAAGAGGGTTGTGTCTGGGTTGATGTTAATTCAATTTTAAAGTCTTTGCGGGGCCGGGAGCCTATTAATTGCCCGTTGTTGTTGTGTGTGTGTGTGATGGGAAATCTTGGTGGTTTTGGAGAAGTGGGAAGGGTTGGAGGGCTCTTGTGGTTATTGGAGATTGTGGAATTTGATTTCTTGAAAGTGGCTGAAGTACTATTGATGTTTGCGGGGTGGTAGTTAGAATGAATATTTTTGTCTGGAAAGATGTGCATACTTTGGTGATACAGTCGTCTCCGCTTAACCTTTTAAACGCCGCAATTCAAATTTCAAATTAAAGGTTCTGATTTTTGGCTTAAATGGCTTGTTTCATCAGTACTAAAACCAATCTTGACATTTTTTGGCAGAAAAAAAACCTAAGTAGGATTTTGAGGATGTTCCCATTTGGGAACATCGGCGTTTGGAGTGAAGTTTTGAGGGGGATTTCCAAAAGGCATATATTTCAAAATTAATTCAAGTAAAACTACTGAAATAGGTTTCTACTCAATAATTTTGTACATTTTTATGATATTGGACTGTTTCTTCATATTTAATTCCCATGGTTGGACGATTGGGTAAAATTTTATAGATTTTCATGAGAACCAATTTATATATTTATTACATGCGTGACATTTTCCCGTACATTTTTATTGCACAATGGGTAATTTTTCGGTATGAAAAATACGAAAGAATGTTCCCATGCGTTTCAAAGCTAAGCAGTTATCTTTCTGCGTGAAAAATTAGTTTTAATTACTGTTCTATCCGGATATCTAGCATAAAATCCATGAATTGCATTCAAATTTAATTAGCTTTCAAAAGTGATAATCAGAACTATCTCCATTGATTTGTTAAATCTGCGTTTTCCATGGAAGATTCCAAACTAAACAACATATCCCTTGCATCCAACTTACGTTAGAAGAGTGTTTTTAGATATACACACTTTTCATTATTTTCAAAATTCTTCAAATTTATACCTAAAATTTTTATGTAAAAAAGAGCACTTGAACAAAATAAGTACCCAAGTCCTCAGAAACACTCCAACTATGCCTTTTGCATAACCCTTCAATAATTACTGAAATTAAATCGGTCGGGGACTTAGAAAAATATACAAAAGTAGGAATTTGCTATAAAGATTTGGCATTTATTCCTCCATAAATCAGGTGAAAAAAATTAAAATTATAGATTTAGGAATTTAAAACAGCATGATTAACCTGTTTACATCCTTTGAGACAGAAAAGGTTCAAACAACTAAAGCAAATAAGAAATAACTTGAATTTTTACATGTTATAAAAATCCCCTCAAAAACTATACCCCAAACGCCGATGTTCCCATTTGGGAACATATACGTTGAATTGGTAATTACTCTCCAAAATTGGAATATGAAGCTATTCTGCCAAGCCAATTGAAAAGATGTGTACTTAAGCTACCTAAACACAGCATAATTATTTAAAACTAAATTTATTTAAATTTATCATAAATTGAAACTTGTGCAACTTTTGGAAGAGCCAAAAATCTGTTATTTTGATATAAATTCCACAAAAAGGATTAAATTGCACGTGAAAAACTTTTGCATGTAAAATAACTTCATATCTTTGAGTTTCTTACTACCAAATATCAAATTCCTGCATAAAAAATTAAGTGGTGAAAAAATTCCCTAAAGTGATGTTCCCATTTGGGAACATCGGCAGGTAAAAGGTTAATATGATCATCTTTGTGCAATACACATCTCTGTGTAGAATGATGACAATATCCGATTGATAGTAATAAGCGATTCGATACTAGAAAGTTTAAAAAAGTGTAACTAGTGTGTGCTTTAAAATCACAACTATATATTCCTAAAGGGAAATACATATTTAAAACGATTACCTAGTATGTATTTTTCAACTTTTACATTCTTGAAGAAAAATATCAGAGTGGAACATATAACACTAATAAATAAATGACTCATGTGGTATGAAACAAAAGGAGAAACACGGAGAAAAGGAGAAAAACCGAACAAAAGAAGAAATGAAAAAAATTGTGAAATTGAAATGAAATTGAAAATGAAATAATATTTTTGTATGTATGTCTGTGTTTATCCCCCCATTTTTGTCTTTTGTTCTTTATGTGTGTGTTCCTTGTGTTGTATTTTGTAAATTTTTGTGTTAATAAATTCTATTCTATTCTATAAAAAAAAACGGAGGGGGGGGGTTTGGGTATTTAACCAGATTTTGAATAAGTAAAACGATAGACTGGACCTGTCAGTTTTGATAACATTATCCGATTGATAACATTAATCGTGATCACAATAAGCGGAGTCCAAAAATAACGCATTTTGTTAATAAACTATTCATGGCAACACATGAACATTAAAACAGTAAGTAAGAAGGGCACAATGCAAACTTTACCGAAAATAATCTGATTGAAATATTAATGATTTCTCAATACTAAGCGAAGTCTGATGTTTCTGACATTTAACGATTAATGGAGAAATAAATCATGTGTTTCCAAAACACCTGTTGATTTTTTTTCTCCGCACAACAGCTAACATTTCTCCCAGTTTGAATTTTAATGCCTTGGTTCTTAATAAGAGAAGGATGCAGTTTTTTTTTAATATCTCTGCAACTCAATAACAGCAGCGGTATGCTATGTATGATTAATTACTATTAAATAATACAGTCGGAAATATTATTTTAGGGAGAAATGCAATTAATACGGTTGGTTATGTCATTTGCAGTGCTATTATCTGTTTTTGACCAAGAGGCTTTAAAGGTAATTAAAAGAGATTTAAAGAAAAGTTTACGTTACCTCGACTCAATATGAAATAAACATTTTATGGGATATTCTTCCTACGTGAGTAGGTACTGTAAATCATCTCAAAAAATTTAATGGGAACCAAAGATACAAAAATTTCCTGGATACTGTTTTTTTATTGTATTTTTAATATATCTCTATTTCCTTTTTATTAACAAGTCCATTCATTAATATTTGGCACGTTATAAGGTATCCCATTAAAAAACTGAAAAACTTTAAAAAAAAGTAAAAATCACTGTATTTTTTAAATGCGTGAATTTTTTACTAACTTTATATCAATTTAGCTTTTTAGGATCTAATCTACAGTATGGCATTCCAAACACTTACCTTCTTCTTACATACACATTAACTTAATTATTTTGTTGGAAATTCCCAATTTTTATTACTATACTCTTCATACATCTTTATATCATGCTGTTTCAAATTGATTATATGATATATATAATTTGTGTTTGTGTACAATGAATTTAAAATGATCTAAGTAATTTTTTTTCAGTCATATTCCAATTTCAGATGACAACTGCAGCTGATTACACTCTCCCCAAACTTGAATTCCTTTTATTGCTCCGAAAAGAAAACAAATCGCATGATTACTTTTACAAACAAAAATTAAACCCATACGATTTTCAGCATAAAAACCCGATCACCCCAAGACACAAACAACAAATCAACCCCCAACTCGAAACAAACCCTCGTTACCCCACAAACACAACCAAACGCATTCGAATTGCGACATTCCTCCTACCAGATCAATCCTTTATAAACCGAATATCATACTCCAGCAAATGAGCAATTACTTATGCGTGCACACACATCCAGATGGCAATAAAATGCAATTCGTATCATGCGGCCATACCCCTTTGACTCCGCCACTACCAAATTGACTTGCTAAGATGG
This sequence comes from Tetragnatha montana, assembly GCA_963680715.1. Lineage (NCBI taxonomy): Eukaryota > Metazoa > Arthropoda > Arachnida > Araneae > Tetragnathidae > Tetragnatha > Tetragnatha montana. Next base: position 50,295,969 of record OY796675.1, read on the forward strand.
TCGGGGAGGTTTGCCAAACATATGGCTTTGACACTACCCTTGGGTTAATTTCCTACTAATGGTGATAGATGTAGCCATCCCCTTCAGCTATTTACCACCCTGGCTACTACTCTGAGCTCCGTAACTGCATTTAGGGAAAGCAATGGCCCCCTTTTTTACCGCCCCCGATTTTCTAAGAGGGGAAGTCTAAATATCTATCCTTTTCAAGGGGAGGGGGGATTTCTTCGGGTAGGATGTAAGAAGGGATTCTTGGAAAAATAAAGGATGTAATCTGTGCTATCGATAAATATAGTCAGTGTGCTTATTTACTTAATTTTTTTCATATGTTTATGGATCCCTTTTAATGTCATCGAATGTTTGGATGTAAGATTTTAAATAATGTTACAAATATCCGATAGATGCTTAAAACAACGGATAAATTTGATTACTGTCAATAATTTCATTACCTACACTGCAAACTCGAGAAACGCATTTACTACGCTAAGTAAAAACAATAATAAACACTTCTAATTAAAAGCGTTTTAATTGTATTGTAAATGTGTTACGATTGTATTGTGTGATGAAATGATTGTGTTGTAAAAGTGTTGCTAAAAAAGAAAATGTGTGCTTATTTTGTGTTTCGATCCAAATTTAAGAACACTTTCAGATTCTGAACACCTTTTACAACATTATTTTTACAACGCATTTTTGGAAAGAACCCATTTTTATAACACTTTTCAAACATATTCAGAACACTACCACAGCGCAGTGAAGTGTTTTACCTAACAACGCAATTAAAGGGTTGTTAATTTGAAGATTAAAAAGTGTTATTAAATGTTTTATATTGTGTTTTTTATGTAGCGTTTTCAATGTGTCATTGCTGATTTAATTAAAATTAATTCCTTTGTTTATTTTACCCTATTGAAGCATATAGTCACGTTGACCTAAATTATAATGGCAATGTAATGGTCATAAGAGAAGAAAAATGAGGTCATATTTGGTACCAGTTGTTGTTGTTGTTGTCTTGTCCAAGAAGTTGGTGCAGCGGAGTCAAATAGGAATTATTAATGAACCTCAAAATATATAAAAAAAAGATTCTATGGAAAAAATAACAAATGTGAACATAAAAATGAATTTCATAAGTATATTTTTATTTATTTTAAGAATTTAATTACCGATACAACATGTTAACCTAAAGTATTAGAGAATGTGATTTCTAAGACTAAACGAAGGTCAAGGTCATTTTCACTTTCAGCGCATATAATATAGATAAATATAACACTAAACAGCTCTAAGAAAAGGTTTTTAGCAGACCAATGTAATTATTTGAAAGAAAGAGTGCTGCTTTCACTCATAAAACTTTTATAAAATTCCTTTTATAAAAGCACTTTGCGGGAGATAAATAGGTAGAATTTTAAAGGCATTTCATTTTAGTATTCTTATTGGAAGTTATTTTTCCCTGTAAATTGGATTTCGCGGAATTTCCTTATCAATCCTATCAGTTTATAGTTAAAACTTTCAAAGATTTTTTTTTTGGATCCTTTTGAATTTTTAAGTATCGAAATGCAAATTGAACTTCCTGGAAATCTCAAAACTAAATATAATAAGTTAGAATATATATTTTAAAATTAATATTTGATTGAATGACGTATGCAGAACTCGATTTAAGGTTATGAAAGGCGTATATAGTATTTTAGTTTAACCATTAATATTTAATGCCTATGAAAATAATCCCTGAATAAAATTTGCAGACCTTTAAAATAACAAAATATCAATTTCTTTATTTTATTTTAGATGCAAAAAAGACAGACAATCCTAAAATCAAGTGAAAAATTCTGAATAATATTAGTTAAGAGCTTTACTGTAAAGAATAAATAACATATCAATAAATTCAAATAGCATGCAATTTTAATGATAAGAAAGCTTTTAATAATAAGTTTCACAGTTCTCAGCCGTAAAAAAAATCAGCTTTTCTAGCAAAATTAATTTTTCCTTCCAATTTAATCATACAAAAAGTAGGCTTTTTAAGTATTCGATGGATCATTCTTTAAAGATACTGTAGAAAACAGTGTATTATTTTACTCAAATTCATACAAAGGATATTTTTGCAATAAAACACCAAATAAGGCAGTAAAGTTTGAATTCGTAACATGTTTAGGTCTTTTATTAAGAATTAGTTTTAAAAATCTAGGATAGTGTAATCATCTTAAATCATCTTAAAAACTAGGATAAACGTAATCATATATTTCAATGTATTATGGAATCAGTACTACTAGTGAATTAATTTTTAAATTATGTTTGAAAATTCTCAACTTCATAATCTTCACCATCATGATATCTAAATTTTAGGTTCTTAAACTCGTAAAAAGTTGTAAAAGTAATTTCTTTAAATTTTCAGTCTTATGAACTGTATTAACTCTTGAGAAAAAGTAATACATAGAGTAATGAATGCATTAAAAACATAACTTGTATATAAGTATCGCATCAATTCGTAAGATACTGAATGTGACTATAGCATTCCGCTTCAATTAAGATAAGCTTCTCGATCCAGAAGGGTTCCACCATTTTCTTGCAATTTACGCCAGAAGAATAGTCGCTGTTGATTAGGAGCTTAACACGAAATAAAGATGTCAGGTGGACTGTTTTTTCAGGCGGGAACAATCAGAAGGGCACTTCATTACTGTTTCCCAAAGTGCTCTTTTCTACTTAGACTTATTACCTACTGTCAGGTAATGGCGTTTGTATTAGATGCGACCTTTTACGCAAAAAGTCCCGAGACAACTTTTCGTTCAATTGTTGTTGGAGAGATAACCATAGGAACTAATAAAGCTCATTGCGAATCTTAAAAATAGTTTTCTGATGAGTTCATAATGAAGTGTTTTCAGTTCATAATGAAGGCCGAAATTGTTTATGTTATGACGGCTTATTTCTATTTATGTATTCTTATTTTTTTTCTTGATGCAGTATACTGGAAGTATAGGGTAAAATTTAATTAGCATTGTGGGCGTATTTTTCGCATAAGATATGACGGGTAAATGTTTATTTGAAGACCTAATAACTATATAAACTAACTGTAAAAATAATAATTTTGAGATTATGACCATAATAGATAAGACACATCGCATATAATAAACTAATGATGAACAAGTTTATCTTTCATAAATAAAAATCAATGTTTGTATGTATGTCTGGATTTATATTTTTAAACTTTGCAAACCTACATTAACTATTAAACTTTACCACGTTACTCTACTCACTCTAGGGAAGGTTTCTGAAGAAATATTTTATAATATACCAATGGGCCAAGATTAAACCACGCTATATGGGAGGAAATTTATAAAATGCAAAAAAAAAGTATTTCGAAGGCTTAAAGGAGAAAGGAACTTAGCCACTTTAGGATAAACTAGTCAGTACTAGGTTATGGCAATTTTGGTGATGATAATGATTTGATGACAATACGACCATTTTCTTTCTTTTGCATCATGAAATTTGCATTGAACATGATCGCTTTTCAGCTTGGTGAGGTTTAGGGATTTCGCTCGTTCGTTGGCGTCGTTCTACCGCTTCCAAAAGATTCTCCAAAGGTGACTTTGTGCCTTTCTCCTGTAAGCTGACTGTTTTGTGTATATCCCCTTGGGTTTGGAACATAAGAATCTTACTCATGGGATTACCAACAAAGCTGAGTTCACGGATTGAATGGCGTCGATAATGCCAAAGTGATTTTAGGATGATTAACGTCATCTGATTGTAATTTTAATGTAACACGGTAAGGTTCGTGTTTTGGCTGTCTTAAGCTGTCTTGTTTTATCAACTTGGCATGATTGTAATACAGTGGTCCTTACTCAAACCAACCATGCTACCGAATGGGCAAAAAAAAAAAACCCACCTACAATCTTAGTAAAGGATCGTAGAGAAATATTTCATGCTTTTAATGCTTCCCTATAGCAATAAGTTTAAATTGAATTAATATAGACACTAACTAATATGATCCTAATTTTTAAGACAGCCTCCAATTATTTTTATGAGCTATCTAAAACCAATTACTGCCTTTCTCCATTTTCAATTATTCACCCCATTCACCAATTTCCCCAAATCAAACAATCACTTCCTTCCATTTTCCCAAACCCGATTCCCGTCCCCAGTAATCCAAACCCAACCCAGCAACACGAATCTACCTAATGAAAGATCTCACCCTTGACCAATCCCATTCTCACAATAATTAAAAGCATCCACCATCACTTAAACCTCCCAAACGAAACCTACCCAGACCTTACCCGTCTCTAATCCCCAACTCGAAACAAAATCAATCCCTCTTGCAACGCTATATATACAGCCCCTTCCTCTTCCCGTGGATTCACTGGGGGGGAGAAGAAGCCAGCAATTTCGAAGGGTAGGCGGGCGAAAAATATCCCGGATCCCTTGATTTATAGTGTGTCTTGTCACCGAGGAAAGGGATCACCTCCGAGTCCTTATTAGGCGTATTTAGGCGTTCTTCTAACTCCCGGAATTTATAATGGAGGATCCGCTCCGGAGTTTTTCCTGGAGTGTAATCGGGAGTGATTACGTTCTAAGGGAGGATGGAGTCGTCATAAATCCGGAGTTCTCTCTCTTTGCCTGTTTCGAAGATTAGGAGATGCAGGTGGGGTATGCTAATCCCCGTGACTTTTGGAGGGATTGGTGAATTATTGAGATGCAGGTCTGATGGAAGGGTTGAAAAAACTGTTGATGGGTTAGTTATGAAATGTTGATACTGTGTAGTGTTGATGGAGATATCCTCCATTTTGTTTGTATATGATGCCATTACATTATAATCATTAATAATATTGATAATATACCAGTTGGAGGACCAGCAGATGTTTTCGGTAATCTACATCATCTGATATCTACTAAAATATATGAAGTTGTCTTTTGTTATTCTATCACTAATAATTCCAGCCCAACTTAACATTCAAATGCACTTATTCGCTGGCGTTCTGGTACTAAAGTGTTATACTGAAACATCGTATTGTAAATTGGGCTAAATCAGGAACATATAATAGTTGTGAAAGTGATCTTAAAGGATTTATCTGTTCTCTTGTTCAGATTTTTTCCTACTAGACTGAGAAAGTCAGGTTTGGTCGAAAAATTCCCCATTAATTAAATAGGTATATTTTGAGCTCTGTAAGTGGTTCAAGTGATTATGAATAAACACATTTTCTTAGCATATAATATTTAGAGAGTTCTTATTTTGTTCGGAATCTCTTTTTTTTTCATTTTTGTCAATATGTCTGGTATGGGTGGGTTAAAAAGATACTTTTATTCGAAATAAGTGTATCCCACTTATAAATATGCAAAAACAATTACAGAATTAATGTAATATCAATGGTTTAATACACCATATTACTTTGCTAGTAAAACATTTGTTACAATAACAATGATTACAATAATAATTATTCTACTGATTAAGTTTCCATTATTTCTAAGGACGAAAATATTCCAACAAATGATATTTTAGCAAAATGTAAAATTATCCAAGGTAAGAACTGAAGATGTTGATTCATAAAAGAAGACATAGAGCACATCATCCTCTCATGCAATCTCTATGAGAAAGAGAGAAAACGACTTAGAAACAAAATGGGATGTATCCCATTATTATTCAATTGGCTAACATCTTTCGAAGACCAGGGAAAGGAAAATGCGAAAGCCCTACTGGAATTTCTAAACGAGATAAATAAATTTTAAAAGAGAGATAAAACGGAAGAAAGCCCGGTAGAAAAACCCGGTAAAAGCAAGGGCGCAGTTCGTGCAGAGACCAGTGAAAAAATAACCAATCAACCAACCAATCAAGTTTCTATTTGTCTTAAAGTTGTTCGTCAAATTTTTGAATTTTTTTGTTTTTAGTATAAAAAAGTATAAGTTTTTTAGAAAAATATTTATTGCTATGAACTTCCATCCAAAAATCTTTCAGAAAAATTATTTTTATAACAAACGTCAACATACTATTAAAAACATCTGAACAAATTATATCAACATCCTACTACTTTTTAAAAAATGTATGAAGAAGCTATCATTTAATTAACTTAGATTCAAATTATTTCTTTGTCACCCCGTGTTGTTGTGTGTATTAAGTAGTTAAGATGCATGTTAAAAAATTGATTCATCAGAGGACTTAATTATTCTAACAATTTTAATAAATTAGATTTTACAGATAATATTCAAGCTGGTTAATAAAAGCAATATATAATTAATAAAGAACTTGAAAATTTACCATTTTTATTTCTGAACTAATCCCAATTTAATTTAAAAGAGTCATTTTTAACCACAGTCATTTCTTTCAGATTGTAGAAAACTGTAATTAAACCCCTAATTATTCATTTAATCAGGATCCTTGACCATACGCTTAAAATAACCGAGACAAAAATAATGAAAATTTTTAAAGTTATCTTAATGAACATAGGTAATAATCTTTATAAATCATAGTTAGAAGCTTGGATTTAAAAGTATTCCAAAGAACACGCAGATCCCAACAACATCGATGAATCATTACGCCCAAAGTAACAAACAAAAACCACGCAACCCAAGTAAATACGCTCTTGTTTTAATATATTCTGAAAAGTTCGGGCAAAATTTTTGACTCTAAATTCCCAAGAAAAATGCGAACAGTTTCCATATGCAATCACCAGATGGCATTGATAGATACAAACAGCCAATTGCGTAATTATCATTTCTTAACGCTGGAAATATAAAAATGCTCAGTGTGAAATCTCACGCAATCAAAAGCAGATGACACGGCAGCTGAAAAATTAAGCAATTAATTCCAATTTTTGAAGAGGCGCCTGTCTCCAACAGTTGTTTCCAGTAGTTAATCTTTCTGTCCCTCCGATATTATACCAATCCATATTGGAGCAAAGCGACGATTGAGAAGGATATTTTTTTTTTAGTTTATTTGGAAGAAGTATTTTTCTCTTGAATCTGAAACTAATATACGTGTCTCTTTATTTTCCATGCTAAAGTTTGTTAACATCTAAGTCCGTTTAGAGTTTTGATTGTATTTTTTTCAAGTTTCTGTTTGAGCTTCGGTGTCGATATAAAAAAAAGCCATTTCCTTTGATGATGTAATAAATTAACGGAATTGAGCACGAGCAGAGCGTTTAGTTTGCATTAAAAAGTGATTTTTAGGGAGAGATGAAGGTTTTCATTTTAAGTTATTTTAATCGTTAAGATGCAATATTTTTAAAACTATATTTCATTTCAATCAATGTAATAGCATTATTGAATATAAATATAATGTCTGAACAAATATTTGCAGGGGGAAATTTTATTGATGAATAGCAGTTTAAAAATACTTTTGGTAAATAGTATATCTATTCTTTCTTGAATAGAAATGTTTATGTTTTTAAAGACAATGTTCAAACATAAACTTAGTATAGTATGGAAAATTAAAGTATGAAATGTTATAAATAACTAAATTATTTCAACGCTTTCGTATTGCATAGTTATTATAATATGGTATAATAAGTTTTATTGAATATAAATTTACTATTCGAACATATATTTATATGGCAAGTTCATGAATAGAAATAAAAAATAATTTTAGGAAAATAGTTTTTAATCTTACACTCGAATAGAAATCTTTATCTTACTTAGTTAAATATAAGAGGATGAAAAATAAACTTAGTATAGATTGTGAAGTATTAAAGTATGAAAAGTAATAATTAAGTGAATTTGTATTTATTTGTGAACGCTTTGGTTTTGTATCGTCTTTTTTTTTACCATGCCTATGTTGTACATAGCTTTCATACGCGGTTATAATTTTGAAATTTCCTCCTACTCTTCATTTATTCAACGTTCTCTATTTATGACTTTTATATTTATATAAGTTATTACAGTAGTATCTGACTCATTTAGGCATTGAATGCATTAAATATTTAAGAGTTTCGATGAAACTGCGAATTCTGATTCACGGATCAAGTGTACTTCACTTGAAGAACTTAATAAATTAAGAACCATTTAGTAAATCTATTAATATTTTATCAGCACTTAACTAATCTTTAATACTAAACTCTGAGATGAAGCCATCACTGAAAACTAGTTCTAACACTCAAACTACTTTCAAAGAATCTTTATTCACGCCAACACCCATAAACTAGATCAAAGTCACTAGTTACGACACAACTGATATTGCGCAGCCTTTGTCTAACGTTGGTGTATAATGATTCGGACTCTAAACTTAGATGATTAAGAAAACGTGATTCACAATAATTATACGCGTAGAGGTATAATGATGTTTGAACAATTAAAGATGTCTTCCAAAGCGTCACGCAATACCCAACGATGCATTATGCGAAATGATCATTAATTTTTCAACAGACTTCGAATATACATCATATCGCCTACACAAGTTTTAATTCGAGACGGTCCGAAGTAATTTCAACTATGTCCGTCGTTGCATTAACATATATGCGCATTTTCATTATAGTTTAGGAGAGAAATGTATTAATTTACTAAAGGTGGTGGCTGGGGGGGGGTAGCATGAATTCACTTGTTCGAAATAATTATAGTTGTTTAAAGCTTGTAGATGATGCATACCCTGTGGTTTACACGATAAGTAACTGGTATTTGTACATAGTGGTTTGGCACCATTGAGTTGCTAAATCTCGTATATTGCATACTTTCCATGGATTTTTGTGGTATTTCTTTAGATTTGATTAAGGTTCTAAGATCAAGGTTCTTATTATTAGTCATTTTGCAGCATTGAAACACATTTAGATTATTCTTATATTTGCTTTTTTGCGAATAAGTTAAGGACATATTAAAGGCTATTCTTGCTAAATTATTTAGGTTAAAAACAATTACATTGGTTTGGTTTTTGGTTACATATATTTTCCGGTATGTGTGCTTGATCTCAAGGATCCGCTTATACACCTTCGTCAAGTAAGACAGACACAACAGAATTTTTACTGGCACAAAGAAGGAAAATACACCCAGGGGCGAGGTGAGAATCGAACTCACAACGGAGCAGTGCGCAGACTGCTGGCGTGAAAGGCAGAGGAGCAAACCGAACAGGCCATCCCGTCCCCCAACAATTACATTATTTCGAGGTTTCAAAAAAAAATGTTTACGTTGGAAAAACTAAAATGATTGAGTGTTATGTCTTTCTTAGACCTACAAAATTGAAAGCAATAAACATGAGGAATAAAAATAATTGAGTTACGTTTTCAAAACAGTGCACAGAATGTGTTAAAAAAGTGAAAATTTTTCTTAAGAAGTTTTAACTACACTACACTAGGGAAGTTATAATGTATCATCATCAAAACTTACAAGCGTTAATTATATTTATTGTATCTTAAATAAGCATAATTATAAAATCACCTTCGGGATTATTTTAAAAGAAAAACATACATTAAACACTGTTCACGTTCTCTCTAACGTTCCGTATTGGTTTTGCTACTTCGAACTTCTATGACAATAAGCTATTGCTATGGTTATTTCTATATAGTATACGCTATCATTTAAATAAATGCTTGTCCTTCTTCATACCGGAATGATTCATTTTACCAAAAAACAATAAATTTTTAATATCCCTGTGGAGATACCTTTCGAGAATTCGTTTATATTTTAAAATATATTTGTGAAGAACATTCGTGACTTTTGTTAGTAAATAGAATTTTACTATCTCTAACGTTCCTTATTGGTTTTGCTGCTTTAAAACTCTATTTAAATAAGCCATATTTAACATTTTTGTTTGGGGATTCATCCCATAAACTAGCTAAGAAATAAATACCAAATTAAAATTTATCCAGCTTTGAGTTTAATCTTGATTTTAAAGTAGAGTATTAAAAAATTACTTTGAAGTTAATCAGTTGTACACCTCGTGATTTAAATTAAAACTATGCATTGAAGTCTCAGTGTTTGAAATTAATAGGTAGTTTTTAGATTAATGTTTTAAGTTTTACTCATTTTTTCTTTTAAGAGGATTACATAATTAAATTTCAATACTTGAAATGATTTTATACAAATATACTTAAGTTACATAATTAGCCTATTCATTTTATTCAGGAAGGAAATACAAGAATTTTTAAAAACGTGTTCTCTTTCATACATTGATTCAGAAGGATGTGTGTAAAAGTGTATTTTAATCAATATACATTTTTCCCATTGCACATAACACATGATTCAGTAATAAAAGATAACATTCCTACTTCCAACGGTAAAATAAACGACATGGAAGACGCGTTCTTAGAATATCTGGAAAATAAATTCATTTCACCTGAAATCTTCAATCTATGAAAACAAATCAAAGCCAAAACCCTTTACTTCCAGAAGAAAAACATCTTGATCAAGGACAGCGACCGAAAGCCATGTTCGCACTTATTACTTCGTCAATCTTTTCTGATCAAGACTTTCCCCAAGAAAAAATACTCAAATAAAACTCACGCGACGAAAGAAATGATTAAGACATTGCTACACCGGAATTTCTCCCAAATCGTCCGGTCTCATCACCCCCCACCTTGACGACTGAAAGGCGTCTCTCAAAATTAGTTTTAACAAGCCAGAAAAAATAGGAACGAATCAAAATAGATCGAACGTTTTTCCCGATGCTCGAACTTTCATTTCGCCTGTCACTGGTTACAAGGACTTCTCGTGTCTAACTGTTTTCGTTCTTATCCTTGTTTTTCCTGCGTCTTCTTGTGTACTCTAACCTTTTTTGTCATTGGCTACTGGGATTCTTTGGTAGGAAACAATATACCGTTAATTTCGCGTTGTCGATTCTTGGGAGATGGCTCATTGGTGAAACTCTTGAAAAATTCATTTGATTTGTTATTAAAGGAGAGTCTGGCTCCAGGCTTTTTTAATCAGGATTGCAATGCAATCTATTTCGGAGTAATCGGGATAGTCAGTGAAAAACTAAGAGAAAAAGGGTTTCTGGAGTTATTGAATCGTGAAGGAAATGCTGGATTCCATTCTTTTTTTTGTAAGGTTGGGTAAATTTGAAATTAAATTTCCTACTGGGAAATTTATACTATCGCTTTTTTGATATCGTGGTTGTAGATAAAAATATGTTCGTGTGAAATGTGGAGAATTCCTAAACCGATGAAAATCTCGTTTAAAAAAAAGAAAAGAAAAGAAATTTTCTGTTTTATTCTTGCCTTTTGGCTGGTTATTTATTACATGATATATTATTTCAAGACAACTGAGCTAACTCAGTGAAAACTAAAAATATTTCAATTTTGATTCAGCTTAGTGGTTAATGTTTTTATGTATGTTTTTTATTTAATTTTTGAAGTGAATATGAAATGCTTTAAATACTTGACTTTTGTTCATAATCAATAAAACAGTTGATTAAAAACATAAATTACTAGGGTCTTCAAAGTCATATGCTCTTCAAAATTTATTCCAAAAAATAGAAGTTCAGTTCAGGTGATTTTCAGTAGGGGGATGTCTAAAATTTTTAAGGAACACCATTATAGGAGAAACTGACTTCCTGAGAAAAAAGTAATGAAAACTGTGGATCAAAATATGGGTCTAATTGAGTAAATTGGTCTAGGTGGCCATGGTAAAAGCTAACTTTCAAATCTCACGTAATCATTCTTGTAGATCGCAATGCCATCCCAAAAACACCAATATCCCGAATACCAATTTATATGCATCCCACCAGACAAAAAAACTCATGAAAGAAACTCCCCAAACACCCGAGCATTCCCGAACGCGCCCGAACCTTTTCTCGGGACTAATCCCGAGCACCGGCCTCTCATTAACGCGGCTAATGAAGCTTCAGCTCGTGTCGTGACGAAGTCGAGCTTGAAACATCTGCTTTCAAAAAGCGAGCCTCTATCAAAGAGGCTTGATTAGATTCTATGGAGACTCCTTCGGACGCAGCAGAGTCCCTTTCGCGCTTTAATAAATCCCCATTAATTGTTTTCCCCCAAAAAGTTGGCCGCCATCGATTTTTGGTTTTGAGGGTATTGACAGGGGTGCGATGGGGTTGAGTTGTGGCAAGGCTTTAATTAGGTTGGTCGGGTGAGCGGGCAATTTGGGGAAGTCTCTCTCCTCTGTCTCGAGGGGCGATTTTTGAGGAGCTACCCCTCGCGTGATTCATTATTGTCTGCTTCTGTTTAAAAAGTGGAAGTTTCGTTGATGCGTATGAATGTGTGTGTGAAAGGGGGAAGTATCTATGGGGGCTATGGTAGAGAGCGTTGAATAGGGTGCTGTATTTTTTTGATTGAAATATGTAATACGGGGGGGGTTATGTTATTGCGGATTCTACCTGAGTGAGCACGTGTTGAGAAATGATGTTATTGTATCTCTTTTTTCTAAATAAATAAATACTAGTTAGGTAGATGATTCTAAGTCTCAGGAACGTATTTATTTCAATGATTGTTAGGCTGGTTACTAGTATCAAAAATATCATTAGAAAACAATAGAGCATTTTCAATCACATGACTTTACCTAACAACGGCCTTAGCAACGTTGTTTTTATCCTCCAGTGATGTCATGTGCGAATGCTGCTATTGGATACTTCTATGTCCCGCCCCTAACAACAGCCTTAGCAACGTTGTTTTTGTCTTTGTCACCGTGACAAAAGTCGCCCGTGCGCGCTCGCCCTAAAGTCACGGCGACCAGGATTACTAGTATCAAAAATATCACTAGGAAACAATGGATCTCTGTGAAGAAATTCTTGGCAATCGGCCAAGTGTCACGTCGCCTAGTGCGCGCACTCTACCAATACTTGAACTTGTTTCAATAGCCAAGGCAACAATTTTGTCTTTGTCACCGTGACAAAAGTCGCTCGTGCGCGATCAGCCTTAAGGGATTGGTAAATATTTGACTTGGGACATACTGTTACTTACGACATGCATTATCCATTCATTTCGAGAATTTGAGATATCCTTATTTCCTCATTCCTCACATCAACACAGCTGTTTAAATTAACAAAATAACTAATAAAATAGAAGCATTTAATATTATTTTAAAGGCTTTATGTATCTTCTTTTTAAATGCTTTTTAAATGTATATTTTAGCTCATATGGCATTTTGTAATTATTATCTCATTTAGTTTAAAAACTGAAGAGTAAGTAAATAAAATACTTTTTTTTGCCACCAAATATTAAGAACATTTCTTAATTTACGTGTTTTTTTTTTCTCAAAATTCTCCTTTGTTTTAAAAACAATTGATATAAAATAACTTACCTATTTGTGTGTTTCTTATGATTTTGTTTCCATTTGTTTCTCAATTTGACTCATAAAATATTAGGTAAATAAAGGATAGCTTATAAAATAATTAAGCGTGAGCCTACATCTATAAATTACCTCTCAACTGAAAATTTCAACACATTCCCGAACAAAAGCACCCACCACAATACAAACGACATAACCCCAACAAAACTTGGCAATAAAACCTGCCAAACCACTGATTAATGAGCAGGAAAACATTACCAACACCGCCCCATACGCGACGCATCAAACTCCAATCTACACCCTTGATGAGTTCTGGCCCCTCTTGTAAATGATCCTCCAGCCATATTGTAGGAAAGAAAACGACAGCGTGTTTCCATCTGTCCTGCCTCGATAATAATTCATCACAGCCGATCGAGAATGTGCCCCGCATTCGCTATCGAATTTTTACGGGGACCCCCCGTGTCTCATATATCGAGGGGGCCAGGGAGAGAATATTGCCCGGATTATCTGCTGACGGCTCTTATTGTCCGTTTTATCAAGCCGTACTGTGTCATCAGCCAGGGAGGGAGCGTCTTTCTCATAAATAACAGTTAGCGTTGATCTGGGAGTGATTTTGGGGTGGGTTGGTTGTATTGGAGGAGAGGGAGAGTTGATGGCAACGTGAGGGGAGATTTTACTGTAGCTTCACAAAGATTTTACCTCAGTTGCAATCTTCCAATACTAAGGGCCAGGACACACTCAGCGTTTTGAATCGCTCGATGTCGTTAAGATCCTCGTTAAACAAAGTGATGAAAGAAAGGGGTTGAGGGGCGATGCACTAGACTACTCCTGTAGCAGAGGAAAACGGGTGTCATCCTTTCCACTTCTAACCGCTATCTTTTGACGCGCTCATAAAACTATTTTTTAAAAACAGAATTGGAATATAAGGGAAAATTTTAGCTTATATTGATGTGCAATTCAAAAAAAATTTAAATATTTTGCGAGGCTTTTCAGCGGAGAGTATTTCCACCGCTCTTCTACAGGAGTATTCTAGCTAGTTTGCTGCTTGCATCAACTAATTTCAATCCTTTTAAAATAATGTATTAAGTTTTATTAAATTTATTTATTTTTTTTATTAATCCATCAAAATGTTAGATATGAATGTTATTAACTTAGCATTACTATTTTTATAAACACTATGTAAAACATATTTTTAACTCAGATAAACTACTTAAGAAGTATAAGTAATAGGCGAGGAAAATTGTGAAGAATTTTTCCAACGTGTTCATAAAATCAATCACAGTCAAAAAATGTCATATTTATAATCTAAACATTTATTTAAAATTTATAAGATAAAAATCTTAAACAATTTTCCAGCTAAATTACTACATGACTTATTTATTAAAAAATAATTCATAAGTATCCTTAAAAATCCGCCACCCAATGCAACATTGCTCATACTAAACCCGAAATTTTAAAAAAGATTCCCTAAAACTATACGCTTTCAAACTTTTTAACAATACCCAAATTAAACAAGCACCCAACCATTCCGAAATTGCTTCGAAAAGAACGTACAAAAACCTCCGCGCTTCTCAAGAAAACCGTGACGAGTTCCCCAACGAACATTCTTAAGCACCGGGTCCTCATTTCGGAAGAATTACTCCCGCCAAGACCCAACAAATAACGCAATAAAAATTCCACTGAAGAATCCATTCGCGTGGACTCCAGACGATAATGTATCGTATATTTTTAGTGTTATTTTTTGGCCTCTTCTTTTGGCAGCAAGGGCTAACGTAAAATGCTCACGTTTATCGCAAGGCCGGGATAGGTGTGCATCATGGCTGATAGACAGAGATAGGGCCCGGGTTGGCGTAAAATTGACTCTTTCGTCTGGGTCGCCATTTTGGGATGTGTTGTATTCCGAACAGAAATCGAATCGAGTGAGTTTTTATTTCCTCTGATATGGCGTGTGTGGGTTATTTGTGTGTGTGTGGAATTCCCATTTTGGCTTTTTTTGGAGTGAGGAGGGATTGTCACGCTGTGTGGAAGTTCTCGGGGGGGAATAGAATCCGTTAAAATGTGTTGGGTTTAAGCCGGATGGGGGATATTTCTTCCTGAGTAAAGAAGTCTAAGAGGTAAAACTGACATAACGGGGTGTAAGATTTACTTTCACGCTGTTTAAAATGTCTTTATTCAATAATTGTCTTTCTATCTTTGCTCAGAGAATAAATAATTGAACACAAAAAGTGCTTAGTTCGCTGATCTTCCTAAAAACAAATATAAATTGTTAAACAGAATGAATTTGAGATTGACCAATACCCTCTATAATAGAGATGACCTTACAACTCGGACATGTGACGCTATTCGTCATACATATCTCTTTAAGGCTGATAATACTGTTCTGAAAAGCCACAATATTTTGTTTAACTTTAGCAATATTTTAATAGCATTTATTGCTAATGTTTTAAATTCAGAAAGTGAAAATCATGGTGTGTGTGCCTTGATGCTTGTGACTTCAAAGATAAATGAAAGGTGTGACGTCAAAAATTGAGTTGTAAGGCCATTTAATTATACAGAGGGCCTTGGATATGCCCAAGTATATAATCATAAACGATTTCTTTATTATTATATCTTGTTTATCTCTACTTATTATAAAACAAAATATCAAATGCCGGGACAAAGGACAATTACCCTCAATTTTTTTAATCTTTGTATGTTGAGTATGGCTTAAAACATTCCAAAGCGCTAAATTTTAAGTTATTTTCAATTAAAAACAGCTTCTTTCGGTCTGAGCTGAAACAGCTTGTGACGTCACACTTGCCTTGTTTACAATCATTCTGCTTACAGCCTATAAAAAAAATTCCGAGAGGCACTTTTGAAGTTAGCTTTTCTGTAATGAAATATCTTATAATTAACTTTCAAAATTTTTATAGGAGAAAACAACTAGCTTATTTTCGGTTTCATTACATAATTTTTAATAAGTAAAAATTGAAGATTTTGGTATTTAACAAATGGTGTAAAACTCCATCAAAAGTCCATTTTACTTTAAAAGTAAGAAACAAAACTAGTTTTCAAAATGGCCAAGGCTAATAAAATACCTCGACAAAAATACCCCCAAGCAGAAAAAAAAATCAAATCGAATGAACAGAAAAAAATGAAAGGAAACGAAGTTGAAACTGAATCATTCCTCACCGTTAAGTTTCGCTCCGTAAGTACCAAGGTTCGAAAAAAAACCTGAATAAAATCAACACCGAGAATCAGCTTAAAATATCGATATCTGTGAATGATGGAAAAGCGATTTTTCCCTGTCGATTTATTTGACACAGCGTGCGTTGCACGAGGTACTGATATCTCAGCTGTGATGGAATTTCTTTTATTCTCTTTAAGTGGTGGAAGCATAGGAATAGGTGATATTGATTTCCGGCGAAGTACGCTTTAAATAAGATAAATTGCAGTGGACTATTTGGCCTGATCAATAAGGATGGGATTGGAAAGAACATTAGTTGCACGCGTTTTAAAATGGATACTGTGTAATAATTCAGAAGAATTCAGAAGTATTGTGGGTGGGATAATCACATCTCCCTTATTTGAGGTGGAAATTAATTATATCAATGATTGTTATCTATTTTGGTTGATTGTTATGTGTTTAAAACACTCTGACGAACTCTAGAATTATATTATTGCTGTAAAAGAATCCAACGCAAGTAAAAATTCAATAGAAACACACAATAGTGATTATGTAAGGGCGTAATGGGATTATGTAAAGCGTTTATCCTTATCATAGGTTAACTGGCCCTAGTACTATTAAAATATATATTATTTTCAGTCCGTACCTCAGAAGAGGTGTGCTATATCTACTGATGCATATTTTGTTTTAGTATCTTATTAGTGGATTCAATAACATTTCAATAGTTTGCTTAAAGAATAAACATTCAAAGGTCAATGTTTTAATAGAAGAAAATCAGTTGGATATGAATGCAATTAGGTGTAAAGTCCTTATTTCTTTTATATTGTATAGTTTGATGTAACGCAATACTATCACTACCCACAATATTAATAAAAAACAACTGGAATTAAACTCGACCGCAAAGTTTCCTGAACCTATGACGTCACTACGCGGGAGCAGAAACTGCGTAAACAGAAAGCCTGTTGAGTAGCTAGGAGGAGTTTCGGTACGCAAATCGTGATAAAAAGACGCTATAAATAGATGGGCTTAACAAAATAATCATGTTTTTAAATTGACATTCTTCATTTCACTCAAAATTCAGACCCTGTCATGGGAACTACTTTGTTTGTTAGTGGAATCATCATAGGGTCAGGAAACGTTGCTATAGAGTATTGATGTAGTAGTAGTTTCCAGTAGTAAGAAACAAATGTTATTGGTACATAATAAAAATTGAATTAAAATTTTAATTTCATCGGAATAAAATGTGCAATTAAAGGGTACTATAAAAATAAATAAAATTATAATAATAACTAAATAATTACCATAAAATTAGTGGAATAAAGGAATTTTACTATGCTCTCTACTTTTCTTGCTCTTTCAAATACAATTATTTCATGGGAAAGGTCTAAGTTTTCGAATTCAATGAAAACGCAAAAGATATATTCTCAGGTAGAATTACTATATGTAAAAATTCCAAAGATAAAGATTTTCAAAGCTTTAAAAAAAGGCATAAAACACGGAGAAGCTTTAACTTTTTATGACCATAAGGGATACTTGGAAACTAAATCTTGAAAGAGAAGGCCACTGATGGCGCAAGAACGTCATATAAAAACCATAAAACAATGCATAATCCCCTTTTCTTCCTGTCACCTGATGGAATATGTTCCACCAAAGGATTAGTTTTACCGTTTTTCTTCTTTAAAAAATTCCCCAGAAACTTCTTGGAGTTGCTTCTAAGCTCATTGTAAAGTTTCCGAAAATGTAACTAGTCACTGAAAAATAATTAAATTGTTAAATAAATCCAAGGACAAAGTCGAAAATATTTATTACTTTGAAAAGGTCAGGGGAATATTTGGGGAGAAATAAATATTGCATTTTGAGGACTCAATAAGAAAATGAAATCGCTAAATGTAATTTCTATTTACAGATGCTTGTTTTATTTTCTATGATGTCATACATTTTGAAGTTGCTAATAAAAACTAAGATTTTTTAATGTATTGCATTATTAAAGAACAGTTTACTGCAATTAAATTAATGGGTTGATAAATTCATATTTTCATTATTCATATGAATTTTCAATGAATGAATCTTTATCTTAACCAATTTGTACTCTATGGACGAGTTCAATCGGAACAGCATATCATTATCGGACCGGAAGGTGACCACCGCCCGTTGTTTGTTTCATAACATTGAAGATAAATCGTATCCCCTTCGAAATATTACATAGGCGAAAATCTTCCTCGGCTTTGAGACATCTCTCATTTGAATTCGTCTATAAACAACAATATACAACCAAAATTTCCTTACAAACGGAAAAATTCTTTTACATAATACTCCCACGATATAAATTATTGTCTATTGAAGCAACTTAAAAAGTGAATATTCTCACAGGAATTCTCCTTATACGTATCAGTAGACATAGGAATATAAACGATAGGTGTACGTTCTTCTACGAATTTGCATAATAGCCCTGCTTCGCATAGGATTTTTCGGTGCAAATTACGCTTGAAAACCCTTCCACCATTATTTTCTACCGAACAAGTCTCCAATCCTAAATTGAATCAGGTATTCCAAAGTTTATCGTCCCTAGTAAAAACAGACCAATTTATTATTCGAGATTCCGATGCTTGAGAGCCTTGGGTATTTCCCTAAGAGGCTTATTCGAGCTCCCAAACGCGAGGAAGGCGGAAAAATAATGAAATAAACGTGGAAATTTCACACCTACAATATATGATGAGATAAATTTCACAAAGCCTTACTTCGAAGTCTCCCCGTACCTTATTCTCAAACATTCTTATTTTCCTACATCGTCTAATAAACTTGAACGCGCGTCTTTTTTGTTTGAAAAAGAACAATTGAAAGCCCTGGGAAGAATCGTAATCAGATTTGAAATAAGGAGGGACGCGTATATAAGGATTGACACCTTCACACTTTCCAATTTGCGACAAGCTTCAGCAGGTAAATACGGCTTAATTCTAACACTTCACTCGTGTCTTGAGATTCAATTTGATTTTATTTCTTGTAAAATCGCATTAAATTTCGTTCGATATACATTTATATCGTGTTTATTTTGTAGGAAAAAAAATAATTCAAAGCATGCGTTTTCTGAAATCCTATCAAAATCTCTCATTTGAAGAATCGAATTATTTTGAACTCTGTTTAAGGTGATAGGTAACTAGTTGATAGATATTTAATATATACGTGCTTAATCTTTAGACTGTTAACGATTATGTAAAATGCATTTTTGGATAGTTAACATTCAGACTGTGTGTTCTTGTATAAATGTCATTAACAAGATTACATTACATTCCTTAAATCTCCATCACAAGGATTAAGTATGTTTAGAGAACATCTTTAACTAACTATTATGTAGGATAGAGTAAAATTGTGTGATCTATAAAATGTAAAGTTCAGTAGGATTTGACACTTCCCCAGAACATTTCATTTAAAAATTTAGAATGTTGTTTGGAACTTATAGTAATTATACAATTTATAGACAAAGCTAAATATATAGACACTAAATATATAAACAAAGAGAAACTATTGTTTATGGATATTTGATAGTTAATACAAACTTAACACTATTTCAACCCTAAATTATATATATTCTGAAATTTTATGTTTATATTATGTTGAGAATTTTCTTAAATTAAGTTTTGATGACCATTAAGTATTTGTTTAATAATGCACATGGATAGATATTTCAATTTCTAATTATACACAAAATAATAAATTTCTTATTTAGAAGCAGATAACGAATTTTTAGATAGCTTCGAAACAGTTTGGTACTGGTCCTATACCAAAGTTCCTTTGAATGCATTTTGTTTCATCTCTAATTAAAAGTGTTTTTTAATTTCATGATGTGTTAATTATAAAACTTACTTTAATTTTCAATATTTTTTTTATTTAAAAATTATTTGTAAGAGTTCGTATATTTCTCCTTTAAAATTTCAGTGTCTAAATGTAATAAAATGTGTAAATAAAAAGTCTAAAATTAAAATAAAAGTAAGTAAAGTAAGAGTGTAAAATAAAATGCCTTGTTTTAAACAAAGCATTTTATTTTACACCATTATGATTTTGCCAATGCTACAAAAATCCTATTCAAAAGCTACTACTATGAAGAGTATGAAAATACAAGCTTTGCAAGTTATTTATACCCTTGTTCATAAAGGAAAATTATCATAAAGGAGACAATTTCAAAAATATTTTTTTAGTCTTAAACTCTTTTAACAATGTACTTGGAAACTCCATATTTCACTATAAAAGCTTCATAAGGTATTGTAGCTTTATGCTTCCCATCCTTTTGAATGTCATAGAGATATACGATTACTTTAACTTTATCCATGTAAATTATTTTTTATTCGAGTAAAACTCGCAAAGTTCTATCGTGTTTTCTCAATATAGGACTTCTGAGTATGTAAGGAAAACTGAAGGTTAATTTAACGTAAACAGTTCACATAAGCTATGCTTTTATAGTAAAGGGGAGCTGTAGAGTTAAATCTTTTGAAATATGCTTTCAAAAGATTTTGTGTTTTTTAACGTAATTTAAAAACGCCTACAATTCTTGAAAACTCTTATTGTAAAAAAATGAGAAGTACTTTTGATATGTTTTATATTTTGGAGGCGTTTTAAATTTCTCAAATAAATACTATTTAAAAACATAGTGTCTTGCGTAGCCCAATTAAGTACATGCTATATTTTTATTAAACCTTCTTTGTGCTGGTCGCCGACGCATTTTTTGATTAAAAACTACCTTTATTTATACTTTGCATTGTATCGATCATATTAAGTTTCTTGCATCTACATGGCTTATTTTTATAATTATAATTACATTCAGTTTTTAATAGGTGTTATTGGTGGTAAATTACAGTAATCACTGAACTAAAAACCTTATTAACTAATTTATCAAGTTTTTCAAGCAATATCTATCAAAATATTGCTATTCAAATTTAAAAATTCAAAATCTACATCGTTACATTCGATGACTCAAAGTATCTAAACCTCAGTTAACTCAATAATAAGCAAACCAGTTCAATAACTCAGCAATACTGGGGATGCTATAATGGGATGGGGAAGTAACTCAGCAATAACTCAGTTAATAAGCAAAAGTAAAAGTTTGTTCATCACTACTTTTGATTTTGATTGATTACTTGATGGATGGATTGGTCACATACATTCTCCGGATTTTGTGTTTGATCTCAAGGAGATTATTTGATAACTACTAAATGAACGAAAAAACAATTATTAACATCGTTAGATGACTCATTCACAAAAATTATCGTGAATCAAGAGAGTAAATTGGCATTGCAAGGAATTTTCTTTTATAATGGTTTACATAAATAACTTTTATTTTAGAAGTTCTTTCTTTCAACATTCAAACAGTTTCAACACATTCCATAAAATTAAGTAGGAGAAATCCAGACTGGTGTTCAGTATTTAGAAGCGAGCTAATTGCCATTGATGTGGGGCTCGGTTCAATCCTGTCTTCCCCCGGCTCGTCTGCAGTTTGGATTCTGTCTGATAGCCGAAGTTCCATTCAGCACCTTTCTAATTGGCATAAAGTGGGTGATGGTACTGGTATGTCAATTATTAACAAACTGGAGCATCTTTCATCATTTCGTGAGGTGCACTTCCAGTGGATACCATCCCACGTTGATATACACGGGAACGAGACAGCAGATGTTCTGGCTAAAGAGGGTACTGGTGAGCCGTTGGACACACCCGATTCTCTAACTTATTTGGAGCTGTTCTCAAGAGCTAAAAGAGATTCAAGGTCCTCCTGGAACATCCCACCTGTTCACCATTGGTACCAGGGAAAGTGCCCAGGAGGAGCATTATTACTCAAGTGTGGTAGGCGAGACCAGACGACCATCACCAGGCTTATCAGTGGACACCTAAGATCAATGTCGTATTCCAACGGAAAAAAGGTTTTTCCAGCCTGTGTGAAGTGTGCCGACCATCAGGCCACTCCTGACCATATTCTGGATTGCCTGGGACTGTCCAGGCTGGATCTGTTGACGGATCCAATTTTGGTTTTAGACTTTTTGAGAGTGATGGAATTCATGGACCTGGTTTAGCGTTGCTAAACAAAGGAGATTTGCAACAACAACAACAACACAAGTCAGCTAACACTACATGGATATTATTTTTTAATCATTCAATGTCCTAACTAAGCCCATCTTCATAGTAACGCGATTCTTAACAAACGAGCTCAGTAAAACGCTTACCCAACGGCAGCAAATTAACTCTTTCCCCTGTTGAGAGCTGCTGGTCATTTTTCAGTTCCATTGTCGGCACAGCTCTAAACCTGGAGCGACAGGAATGATGGATGACACTTGGGATGGGGATTCGCTGAGGGGATTTTGAGTGATGGAAAAAACATGGGCGCAGTGGAGAAAAAAAAAGGTATCTGGGATCGCATGCAGATGTGAATGATGTTTATCATACCTGTGAGTGAGGTTTTTTTCGTGGAAGTCACCAAAGAGTCTCTATTTTATGGATGGTTCTGAATTTATGTGATTTTGTGGAGCAATTGTAACTTTTGATTTAAGACTTTGAGATTAAACTAATTAATAGATTGTTTTGGTTTTGTAAGTTTATTCCTATTTTATTTTCAGATCTATATCATTTACTCTCTATAAGTTATGTGTATAATTTTGTCTACTTTCTATTAGAACGAGTAACCTTGGTTATTTATTTATATTGATTTTCCCAGGTTTTAGTAAAAGTTATTTCCCTTTGCCACGTTTATACCAACATTAAGCAGATCACAGAATCCTGATATTTGCCGGTATTTCATTTTAATAACAATATGGAATTAAATTTAAATTCAGGTACGTTTCATAAATGGCATTTTTATTGCACAGCAAACTATTTTTTCCCTTGCGATCCAGTATACTGCAAAATAAATAACAGAGAAATTATCAAAAAATCATCCGTCCATTAAAAAATAAAGACTATCAGCTTAACATGTTCAGCTCGTCAAAATTAGTTTAAACAAAAGCACAAACAAAAAATCAAAACTTAACATTTTCCAATCTCTTACAAACAGGCATCAGGTGTCTCCCTAACAAGCCAGGAGTTACAACTCAAAACATCCCAAACTTTTCAACACAAAAAAAACCCCACCCCGTTCATATTTCTCCAGAGTCCACGTCAAAAGTAATAGTTTAAGATCCCAAAACAAACAATACCGGCGAAGAAAGCCCCTTTTTTAAGTGGCTTCCCAGGGGCCGGTTGAAATGAAACCGGCAAAAGCCATTGTCTCCCTGAGATTAACTTATACCCCAGCGTCTATCGTGTGCTGACACTGATAAAACGGTCGGAAAAGAACCTGGGTATAAGGGAGAGAGAAGAAGGCAATACAAAACCCAGTTGGCTTTACTGGGAAACTAGACGCCGGAATCTCGGACTTAGCGCCTTCTTTCCAGAGAAAGGACCGACAATTGTATCCGTTTTGTCTTCATTGTGAGGGTTACATCAGCTGTGTTCTTAGTTTGGGTTTATGTAAGGGACGGTTTTTATTGAAGAAAGGCGGATATATTGGATCTCTATTTAGTCAGCGTTGTGTGTTTTGTATTGATGGTTTATTTTTGCATTTAAACGATGTATTTATCTGCAAATATCAAGTAGTTACGTATTGCAATAGAAAGAAATATCTATGGTAAACTTATAGTATTTAAAGTACTGCACTTATATTTGAGTAAATAGTTATTATATCACATTAATGTTTTGGTAATAATAGTTGTATCATACGTTTATTGTAATGCATATTCTATCGAATGTTTATTTTAATGTTTACATTTGCAATAAATGTTTGTATTATTGTTATTTTCTACATTACAAGCCATTCGTGAAATTTTACGTTTTAAAGGACTTTTAAAAGAAATCAGTTGCTGATCAATCTTTTGTAAAGAAAGAAAGAAAACTCAAAATTTATCATTACTTAAGTATTAATAAAAAAATTATTTACAAACAATACTCTATTTACAAGTGCAATCTATATTTACAATGCATTGTTCTATTCGGTCATAAAAGTAAAATGACAAATTTTCTATTTAAAATCTAGAACGATCTGTAGAATTTATTTAAAACTTTTCGAAGAATAAACATTTATAAAACTAAAAGAAGATATTAATATTTACGAACTATTTCATCCCATACAAAAGCAGAAGGACTATTTATACACGATAACTATACTCAAAGCAATGACCATGACGTGCATTAATTACACTAAGAGGGGTTCCTTTTGAAACTCTTCATCCATCTTGAGACTTGAAAATCTGTTGAGTATCTAACTTGAAATCTCTGAAATAACTTGTTGCAATTATAAGTAGATTAGAAACTAGGTATTTAAGAATATTAGTCTAATCATTACTATGAGCTCTGGAAGTCCTCTGATAGAACTATACTAAGAAGCCATCAGCCTTAAGGGGCACAATAAATGGTTGCATTAATTGTGAGGCTTATGGTGAAGGTATCTGTGATGATAGCGAGGAAAATCATCTAGTCAATCACCCTGACCTAGCTATATCAGCACTTACGAAAGGAGTGAATGGATTCCTCAATTATGAAGATAGTTCCCGAGTTATACGTGGATGATAGTGGGTGTGGGTGCTTATAGCTTGGCCAACTAATCAGAATAAAAGAGAAACTAAAAGGTAGATCAATTCGGAATTATTTATACTTAAAGTTCATTGGAACCCAATGTTTGGTTAAAGTGTGAGTTCCTCTAACATAAAATAGTGAAAATAATACTGAAATATCTGCATGGATCTTGCTGAATGTGAAAAAGGCATTGTAGTTTGAACATGAGTTTTTTACTCCTTATTATTACATTTGTTAATATGTATTTTGGATTCATTTGTTGTGTAAGTTTTCTTATTTTAATAAAAATTGATAAACATATATTTCCGTATTTAATTATTAGTACGAACACGTTGCTCATTTTTATTATAACTTATATTCAAAGTATTATACTATTATGAATATTATTTATGAAATTCGACATTTTTCATATGACAAGGTTTAACTCCATTCTCTATTTTTATATACTACTTATCTTACTATTCACATACTATAATTTTCACATTTGACTCCTTATCTACACATATTTTCACTGTCTTAAGCTTCTTATGACTGAAAAAAAATATTATTTTGGAAATTATGAACTTACTGGCCAAACTTTGATAGCTAATGTCCTTTAATATACATTTTTGTTGTTGTTGTTGTCGTTTCCATAGAGCATTCGCACATGACGTCACTGGAGGACAAAAACAACGTTGCTAAGACCGTTGTTAGGTTTGGAGGCACCCGTTGCTATAGCGGTTGTTAGGGGCGGAGTTTTGTGATTATAAATGCTCCAATAAACGCATTCGCTCATGACGTCACTGGAGGACAAGAACTCGTTGCTAATGCTGTTGTTAGGTCCGAGTCATTTGATTTAAAATATTCTATAGGTCTGGGCTAACACCCCACCGAATGTTAGCATTTCGTTGTTCAAATTCATTCAGGAAGATTTTGTTGTGTTGAATGGAAATCTTCATTCAATAAATGAAAAAAATCATACTTCTATTGAAATATGCAGTAGTATTAGTTTAAGAGTATCAATGCAAAAAAAAAACCTCGATAAATAGATAGGGCGATAAAAATAAACTGAAATTGAAATGATCCTTCTTAAGTTTAATACTTGGAATTCCATTTTTTTTTTTCGAAATGTTTAGAAGCCTTCTACAGAATAATTGTCGGATGTTATTTATTACACAATAATTAAAATTTTGAAATTATTGTGCAATAAATAACGTTGAATTGTTTCTGCTGAGATAATTGACACAATATTAGTTTTGCCAATAATTATTCTACTCAGATAAAAGTCCAACGCATTATTTGTGAAAACTAAAACAAAGGCATTTACGAAATGCACTTTCGAAGTTACCATCAGAAGTTTACTTTTAAATATCACTAACAAAATACCCGATCCAATCAATCTATGAATCTGCAGTTTTTGATTTTCCGCAAACTTTTCCTCCACCCCAGAAAATCAGCACCACACATGACTTCCCCCCAATGTAACTACACCCTACTCTCTCTTCTTTCTCCCTCAGTTAGGCGTCCTGTCAGATTGGCTATTTTCCTGACCACTGACTTGGAAATATGGGACTACTGTGTTGTAGTGTGATAAAAAAAGATATCCATTAAAGAACACGTCTTGAAACAATGCTGGGTTCGTTGTTGCAGCCGGATCTCATCCCGGTGTACCGCTGGGAATGGATTCATTCGCTTCGAAAGTAAGTAAATAATCATCGATTGAGTTGGATTACGTGGCGCTGGTGTCCGTCTTCACTCCGATAGGTTTTTCTGTAAACTGTTTGTTTCGATGGAGCAACTTTTTGTTTCAATATGAGTTTTTTTTTTGTTTGTTTGTATCTGGTACTTTCTCTCGCTTTTCGCTGGAACTTTTATGTCTGAAAAATGTTTTTCGCTGGTTGTAACGACCTGAGTTATAGTTTATGAGGGGAACTAACTGTTTTTTATCGATTACTTTTATGATTTGATTTTTGGGTAATTAAAAGTAAGTAGTTTGTTGGGTTTTGATTGGGGGTTTGGGGAATGGGATTTATTTCTTTAAAAATGCTGGAGTTAGGCTCCTGGTTAATGATTCTGGCACTAAGTGACTTAAGTTATCTTTATATTGATACGTATTTAATCCTTTCAGTCCTAAGTCGTTTTATATAACCTTTGAAACCTATAGAGAACTTCAGGCAGCTAGTTCTGAAAGGGTTAAACATTTAACTTGTATCCTAATCAAATTTAAACTCTATTTTCAAGTGTGTATTTGAATGTCAATTTGTTATTTTTATTTCTGTAATATTTAGCTATGATATATCTATTAACCTCCTTTTTCTTAATTTTAATTTGTGCCTAAATCAAAACGATGTAATGATTACGTTTCATGAAGAAACATTATATTTTCCTGCCAGCCAGATTTTTGAAGTGACAAAACTGGAATCATTTTAATAAATCATTTACACACAAATACTTTTACGAAATGTAAATCTGAAAGGTCCATTAATGCACTAACCAGAATAGAATATTAACATGCCTGGTTGAAACATTTAATTTTGACCAGTCTTCCAATTATATCTTCAATAGGTTCAACCAAATGGACATTCTAACGACGAATCGCAGATCAAAGAAAGCAGGCATCACCCGATACATTAGTTGACGGTACCGAAAAGCCTTTCCGGCTCCCTTTCAACCAGATCAAACCAAAAATTCCAAACGCCGTGAGTTCGGGAACGGCTAATTTCCGGGGATTCTCAACCCCGCTTTGACGTCCCAGAGAAATGGAATTCGAAACGCGATGATTGGTTAAAACAATGTAACGTCCCTCCCAGTACCCAGAGGGTTCCCCCGTCACCGGCTTTTAACGAAGAGATTGAAATGCTTCGGACGCTCAGTCAATTATCATGGCTGAGTTGATGGAGATCGGGAGGCGAATCGATTCATGCATTTATCGAGCAGCGCGGAATCGAGTTTTCGAGAGGGACTTTAATTTGAAGCGTGGGGACTGGCTATTGATGTCTGAGATCTGGGCAGTGGAATTTCCGAGTTATTATATAGTTGGTTAGTTTGGGGCTGGGGGCATAATAGTTAATTAAATATGGTGAGAGGGGTTAACAATGAAGTGAGGGGTGGGTTGGTGAAATTTATAAAAGGTTAGTGGATTATTTCATGGAGCAAATATTTAAAGTTGGTGGGAAATGTGTTTAGTGGTCTGGTCGAATCGGGAAAATACTAGTTTAAGTATCTAAGAAATGTATGGAATTACTAGTAAAGCATTTATCTTGTATAGAGCATTTTCAATCACATGATTCGGACCTATCAACGGCCTTAGCAACAGAAGTGTTACAGTTTTTTGCCCTACAGAGGTTAACAGTTACAGAAAATGACTAGCCGTGGAATTCTTCTATTGGAGCATTTGCAATCACGTGATCCCATACCTAAAAACCGGCTTAGCAACAGATAAAGTATAGCTAGGGGTTTTTATTTTGTAAATTTTAGATAATTTACATTTACATAGTTTTTAACATTGATTTTGTATTTATTTAAACTTGTTTGCTAGTTACTCGTATATTTAAAGGGGTGGGTGGAAAAAGGAGTTTTCTATCAAAAAGCTGGTTTTGAGATATTTGACTTTAATTTTTTTGTTCGTATTTTTGGTGGTAGAAAATCACTATCATGATATCTTTGTTAAAAATTGCCCTTAGAGAGATGTTGTATGTGCTAAAATGTAAGTCTAAACTCATCACATTCGTCCACTGCAAAAATTCCATTTGCTTGAAAATATCATATCGTCATATCCCTCCTCTTTCCCATTCCAAATCATATTTCATACAAATATGTTAAATCAATTAACTTTCTTTTAGTTATGAAATCAAAACTACTATTTTTAGTTCCATAAAAAATAAGACCAAATAGTTTAAAAGTATAAGTTCTAAAAATAAGGGGGCTTTCCAAGTTAGTGGGAATAATATTGTACAGAAAGTACAGTAAAAGCAGTAAAAACGATGAAATTATCTGCCGCATATAATTTTAGTGTTATACATAACTCAAATAAAATTCCTTGGTGATACTTGACATTTAACTATACAGACTGTTTATATTGCTACTATTACCAAGATCCTTCCTTTTCCTCCTTCTTATATCCCGTCTCGAACCATAACCAAAACCATACAAACCAAAATAACCCACCACCAAGTTTTCGAGAAACTTCAACACACAAAACCAAACCCTTCCCTAACCCAAAGCATTTGCATATCAAAATTGAGCCATTTTCTTTGTAGAAAATGTCTAACACAAAATACTTCCGAATGCATAACCGTGCTGTCCAGTATCTGAGGGGATATCACAGGCCGTTCAAAGTCCAAAAGAATCTGTGATGCAGGTATTCCAAGAGAGTCCTTCTAGCGTAGGCATCACAGGTGGCCGCTTGCTTTCAAAATTTGAGAGGATAAGAATTTCAAAGCAGATCGTTGTTGAAGGAAATAAAAATTTCCGTATTTCCGTCCCTACGTATGTGCAGAATAAATTTCTGAGTGGATTTCTTTCTCTTCTAGGTTGTGTGATGAGTGTGGTTTTTATAGGTTTTATTCTGAACTCACATTTTTCATGTAGTGCAGTTTTTACTCAGTGTGTATGAGAGAAATATATTTTTTGAAGTGTAACATCTCTATGTTAGGTAAAAAAAATAATTAGGTAATTGTTCTTGCAATTGTGTAGGTACTTAGCTTTATGAGAAATGGAACTGAACTAGTGCTATGCTAGAAAATAAATTTTTGGAATTACCAATGGTAAAACCAATTTCGTAACAAATTATAGAGCATTGTAGTCTTAAAATGAACTGATAGTGTGGGTGGTTATAAGTCCAATTTTATAAGATAAGCATGCATTTTTTTTTTCTTCTTGTAATGTTCTTCTTAGTCAAATGTTAAAAAAATTAGTTTGTAAAAGCACTATCAAAATACCTTTAATTATTCGAAATAAAAAAAACACTTTTTATATCATCTGTGCCCTATCTATCAATCCCCCTGTATTGTTAATAATTAATTTTAAAAACATATTTATGTTTAAAAATCTTGTATGTTTCTTTTTTTACAATAATCTATGTATATTTATGTAGCCTATTTATTTTTATGCGAAAAAAATTAAATAGTTTTATAATTAAAAATACCTTTAAAATTTTATGCAAATTTATGAAAAATATTTTATTTAACTTAACTGTTTACTTAACTGTTTTTAGGTGTTATAAGTCGTTAAATTAAGCAAACAATATTTTGGATCATAAGAACTTACCAGGGCTCATGAGGAATGTTTATTTTCTTTTAAAAATACCTGGCTATTATTTCTCTAAACCTTCATCTATCATTAGCCTCTCAACACTTCCATCCTTTTATTAGTACTATCCTCCAACATACGAAAACTATCACACTTTAAACCTAAGATTACTGCAACTACTACTTCCCTACTCCCCATCCGCACAATCTCAATACTCTAAGAGCATTCCTTTAATACCACTGCTCACTTCGATGGAGAATTGTTTAAGTATATAATTAACCAGTCTGTATACTGGTGAGCGTAAACACACTTGCATCCTAATTTCTCAGAATCAGTAGTTTAATATTCTAATTGAATGGCGCCCGCAGCCCCCATACGAATGACAAGCATAGACACTGATTAGCTATTAACCCAGCTATGCGCAATTACTAGCCTCACTGCAATTGTCCCGTCTTTTAACAGCAATCCTGTAATTACTTGAAATTTAATTTCTGATCTGCAGTAACAATGGTTTATTTGTAAGGGTCATTGGCAATGCTGAGAAGATCCACTGTATGTGAAGTGTTTAACCATAGTGTTATTGGTTGATTCTAGTTGGTTTGGGTGAAACTTAATTGTAGTGGTAGTAAATGGAATGTTTATACTGAAACACTAACTAGTATAAGTTAATAATGTGTAATATAAGGGATTAATGTTTGGTTTGTATGCTTTTACTAAAGTAATTGTACTAAAATCGACCATCAAACTCTTTATTTCAGGATTAGTTTCTTTTAAAAATAATACCATTTTTCTTTTCTGGAAATCATATTAATTTTTTTCACATAAATATGATCATTAAAAATACGAAGGTCTGATATGGGAATAGAAAATATGAAATAAGTATATAAAAACTTATTAGCTTACATACCTTTTTGCAATTTTTTAGTTATAGTACTATAATATAATTTGGGTTTTGTATGAAACATAAGATATATTCTTTGTTTTGTTTGTTACATGCACTATTTTATTTAAATTCGAAACAATAAACTATAAATGAAATTACGATGACTATAATATGAGCAAAACATTTGACAGTATCAATCATACTGATGATAGGAAAACTGTAAACATTTTATCTGATGTAAAATAAATCCTTGTTATTTAATTTTCCTGATAAACACTTTAATTCTAATAACTATTGAGGTAAAAAAAATATCCAGATAAATATGTACCGCATTGTTTTATTAATTGATAACTTCATACAAATTCAGTTATTATTTTAAGTTGTTAAATATATAAAATTTTATAAATTTACCCTTTATTTTCTTATTTTCCTTTTACTCAATTGTGAACCTGAGCAACTAACTGTACCTTAATTTTAAACTGGATAAATATAACCACACTTTCAAAACATATTTTAATCAAATGAATTCTTTTTAAATAACGCAATACATAAATTTATACAGTATTAACTTATATTTCAATTACTGTAATTAATTCAACAGTAAGAAATTTAAGAATAAGAGACACTAGATGAATTTTTTCTTGTAAAATGCACTATCAATCAGAAATAAATAATAACCTTAAGCACTATTATTGATTATAATTAGAAAGCAGAAATTTAATCATACTAAACCAAGGTCATAAAAATTTAAATGTACCTTTGTTATATTGTAGAAAACAAAGAGATTGTGGATTAAATTCCAGCACCCTTAGTAAAGACTAGAAATCTGCAGTAGGCGTTCGAGTAAATAGCTTTTTTTCCCTTCCTACGCAGACCAACCCTACAGGCATGTATCTGAGAAATTTCAAAGAATTCTTTGAACGAAGTAATCATACATCTCAAGAATCAAAAGAAACAATTTATTTTCTTGTTCTGCGTTGTTCTTTTTCCTAGAGTGATTGTGAGTTCCTAAATAATTTTCTTTTTAATCTGGAAACACTGTAGGTGGAGGTCGAGTTTCAAATATTTCTTATTTAGATTTTAATTATAATGTAATGTATGTTTTAAAGATAAGGAAAAAAGTTTGCTTTGGTAATAAAAGGAATTTTACACATGTAATAATAAAGTTAAAACAACTGCATTTGATACAAGGTTTTACAGTTTTTCCGGATTTTTTCTTGAAGTAATGGAGAAAGAAGTTCAGAAAATGCGTTTAAAAAAGTTTCCTTTTAAATATAAATACATTAATGCTATTACTTCATATTACCTCGATACCTCTTTTAATGATAAATGGTTATTTTTTTACTACCGTATTTAGTGTTTAAAATTTTAAACATAAAAAATAAATAAACTCACGTTAAAACTTTTATGAATTTCGTTTTGCATTATATTTTGTATCAAAACGAGAGAGGAGAAATTTTAAATAAATTCCACTTATATTCCCCCAAGTTGTTTTATATTTCATTCATATTAAAATGGCATTCAATTCATGGTATTTTTATGCAACCAGGAGACATTTATTTAAACTTATAACTGCCTGAGTTGTAGAATTTTCAGTTCCTCAAAGTTAACTGAAATCAACATTATTACCTTCCTGTTAGTTATTTCCTAAGCCTGTGGGATCCGTGGGATACCGGTTCTCTAACTCTAGACCGTGAGAAGTCATTCAAGAGATACATTCGAAAGAAAATACCTTCTTATTGCCGATTGTTTTACTGGAGAGTGAGGGTCACTGCAAATCTTTTGACTTTTTATATCGTTCATTTAGTCTTCCTCCTTTTTTTGACTCATATTTTGTCATTCGTACATACATATTTCATCAAACTATTCTTTTTTGCTCTTTAATTTTCCAATCAAATCAATCTTATTTTTGTCCGTATTTTTCTAAAATTCATTTTCTCTTTTACCAGAATTCTTTGCTACTCTCTCTCGTCCCATCTAATCACTCTCATTCATTTTCTTTAATTTTCCCTTTTACCCTCTCTATATCATCACAGGGAACACGAACCAAGATATTTCCCTTTCATCCCTTTACCGAACCACGGCTTTCTAGATTCATACAGTCTAGCCGAGAGTTTTGAATTAGGAAAAACATTTGAACACTTTTCCCGCTAGGATCGCCATATATCGGGTGATAAAGTCCTAACAAATAGGATAACACACTGACAAGTAAGAAAACATAAAGGCGTGTTTTAATGACGTAACTGCTGGACAAACTTTGCCACCATGACAACCTATCACACCTAGGTAAAAATAAATACTCTTTTTTTATAAGATCTCCGGTTCCACTTTCACGCCAAAAACATTATTTTGGAGTGATAAAGCTCTGTCTTTAACTCTGTGGTATTGGTTTTCCAGATGTTAACTATCACCATCTACTATATTTTTGATGATTTCCGCATCTCGACTGCTACAATGTAAAGTATCAAGTCAACCCATCAAACACACCTGAAAGTAAAAGGAAGACGTTCGAATCCCCTCACCAATCCCTTAAACAGCACCAAATCCCCATAAAAATTACTCCCTACCCCATTTCTTACTTCCCCCCCCCTCAGAAACCACCCCCCTGAAATACACGTCTCTCATCTCCGCCACCTACAGCAGGCGAAGAATCATTACGGAATTCTTCAAAGGACTAATTTGTTGCATCCAACGTGATTATCATCATGCAGTGAAATTTCGCGAAAGCCACATTACCGCCCACCGGAGGCTTCCGATACCGTCCTGGCGTATTTAATTAAAAGGGGTGAAGGCGAGGGCTTTAATTTGGTCGCCTAAAACCGTTTGTTAACGAAGGGAGTTCTTTGATCTCTCCCTCCCTCGTCCCTGATGGTAGTTGAAATGTGCCAGGTTTTGAGTCGCCCGGTGGACTTATAAATATACATAAAGCGCGACCTATTATTGTGGAGGGGTTCTTGATGAAATTTATCGGAAGTTCATTGGAGTTGGAAATAGTTTAGGTTCGGTTATTGATATTGGGTCGAAATTTTCGATGACTTCATTGATGGAGAGTTTCGGTGCTTTGTGTCTTTGAGATGTGGTATTCAATGATGGGGGTACCGTCATAGATAGTTAACTAATATCTAATACTTAGTGCGAAAGGTATTGAAAGTATGGAGGTAGATAGACGTAGTTGGAAATAAAGTGCAATTTGGAATAAACTAGAAAAAAATACATTATAAAATTCACCTTTTCCTGTATCTGGCTTCTTAAACACATTTGACCATAGATCGGTTATTTTTATGCTATTTTTTTCTCTTATTATCCATAGAATGTGGAAAAGGGAGTACCTATAAAACAAGAAAAAAATCTTACAGAAAATTAAAAATTTGATCACTTAGGGCTTTTTTACTTTTATCATCATCACCAATTATTTTTTCTTCCAATTTTAAGATTTGTGAAGCTATTTTTCGTACATTGCGTTTGAAGTTTTTTTAGAAATAAAAAAAGTACGATGCACTTATTTTTAGAATAAATGAATGCTATGAATAATTTTACATTAATTTAAAGAAATACCTGTAAGAGATTTGATTCTGTAATATCTAGATTTTATTATGAATAATTTATCAAGAAATAAGTGAATGATTCTATACATAAAAATAATATGTGTGGGCTTTACTAATAGTAATCTTCTATGAGTATGTTGCATTGAATTGAATTTGAATTTAATGGAATTTATTGTCGCACACACAGTAAAACATAAAATACATTTGTAGAGACTTGAATGCACCACAACACCACGGAAGAACCACTACACAAGTCCCAAATAAATAAATTTTATTGGGAGACTTCTTTCTTCACTACACTCTGGATTATAATACGACAATATCCACTTCCGGAAAAAAAACACTACCAAAATCACGCGACACACACTACACTCCGAGAAATCACTCCTGAACCACACGCGTTCCCCAGCGTGTCTTAACAGGTTCTCCTCTGTTATCAGGGGCCGTCCCCTTTTATAAACTCGTTGCTCCTCTGCTCAGTTCCGTTCCTCCCCCTATACCGGTTGGGTCAGAGGGGTTATCAGGAATACGGACCCTGGGCAGAGGTAGCGACCCCTGTGGCCCACTGCCAGACACTACAACATTGAAATGACAACACACAAGAAAAACAAACATTAAACATAAAAAGACAAATGTTATAAAAAAAATTATTATTATTATTTATGTGATACCAAAAAGGGCAAATTATGCCCGTATCAACAAAATGATATAATACAATAAATGTAATACAATGGAAAAAATTTCATTTGATATCTTTACGTAGAAAATAGTTCTCCTAATAATTTTTATGTAAACATCTTAATCTGGCGTCAGTGAGAATTATACACAAGGAATCTTTAAGCAATATACAATGCTATTCTGTACCTGAGTTTTGAAAACTTTTAAGCTATTCCTGGTGTGTTTTGAGGAATTTATTTTTCAACAGTGATATAATAAATGCGTAAAGATGAAACGTCTCTCTTAAACATATAATTCTAAATCTTAAACAAGTAATCACAACGCTCAAGTGTTTAGGATTTGTTTTTTTTTTATCATAACGATCCGTATAAGTTATATGATAATCTCGAAATAAACAGACCAGAAACATATTTATAATAACATAGTATAAAAATAACAACTTAATTTATCGATGTGAGAACATATTTGGATCAATTATTTTACTTCTGGTCGATTTCTTACCGAGTAAAAGAAGTATTAATCACTACTTTACCTTCCCATATAGCTTAATCATTCAATAACTGGATCTAATTACTTTTATGATACAGAAACGGGTAATTACGTTGAAGATAAAGTTATGTGTATACTTTCAATTACTTTTATTCTTGAGTGAGCCTATTTAGTTATAAAGTAATTAGTTTCTAGTTTCTACTTAATTAAGTTTAACTTCGTATTTTAATTACGTACTTATGAGCAATATCTTAGTTCAAATTTATCGAGTTACAATTTTTTAAACGCATGTAATGTACTGATAATATAATTGGAAAATAATGTATCTAACTTCCCTTATAATTCTTCTATATCTTATGATTACTATTGGGTTGTTATTTAGAAATGTATTTTTACCTTCATTTGGATTGATGAGTCTTCCGTAATTAAAGTATTTGCATTAAGTTACCGAATTATCGGTTTTGGTTTTGTTATGTTCATATACGTTTAGATGGAGTTTCAAGGTCATTCTTTTTAAACACTACGAAGCTGAAAAGTTGCATACAATTTTTACTCCTGAAGTCGATTTAATATGGAAATTAATTTTTGCAATTCAAGTATTTTAAAGAACATTGAAAAACATGAATTTGACGTATTCGTATGAATGCAAATTTGAAGTATCTATTTTGAAAATACGCTTTACAATGCTATTATTTATTTACCAAACTTATTTAAATTTAAAAGCTTATAGTATATTTAAGAGTATTGATATCCTTTCAGTTTAACGCATTCAGCTTTAACCAATGTCAGTTGGTGGGATAATAAGAATATATTTGGTATTATAATGAACTTTTCAATTCGTAAATTTGGCTCTTTAAATTCGTTAATTATAATTTTTACAATATTAAGTTAGCATATTTCTACGTATTTATGAATTAACAATTAAATTATTAGGCACCACAGTAAACAAATATGCAACTTGATTAATTCACATCAAGTAGAAATAAATAAGGTATAAAAACCTAGCTTTACCTTATAACATAAACATCTAATAATAATTAATAAAAAGATATCATAAATCTTACCTATAAATTTAAGTACAAAATTTTAGCATATGTTAAACTAAGAAAGGTCTTGCTGATGAACTAAGAATAAGAATTTTTAGTTGATCAGGCAGTTGATGAATTGTTCTGCTCTGAAGCAGGTGTTCATGAAGTCCAATCAGTGTGGGAAGGCCGCTTAGATTAGTGGGTTTGTGCCTGATCTTGAAAGGTCTTACTGGGGGTTGATTTCTCTTTAAATAAAATGGATGAGTTTTATTCATTCTAAGTCAAAACAGGACCTTAAGAATGCATGCATTTTTGTTTGTTTTTATTGTGCAAAGATACTTAATTTCGAAATATCTTTTCTATCTATTTTTACCCATTTGAACGTATATTGTGTAAATTTTTTTAAGACTTATAGACTTTTTTAGGTTGCTACTCTCATACTATTCTTAATAATACGTACTATTATTCTTACTTATTATTTACTTGTTTATTATTCTTACTATTACTTACTTATTCTTATTAAGGAAATAAATTATAAAGTAAGTGGTGAATTTATATGAAATATCTCAAATAAGAATAAAACACTAATAAAATGTTTTTCTGTGCGTGTTTTAAAATTTAAAAATAATTTTCTTAGAAGAGATGGAAAGGGCACATGACTGAAAATAAAATTCAGGATAAGACTTAAGGCAAAGTTAAGAATACACATTTAAAGATGTATTAAATTACAGTGTACACAAATCCTACAACGAATTACTAATCAGTTTACTCTTTCGTACAGAATAAATTTTTTAAACATATTTTATAGCACAATACCCAAAATTGCCATACCCCCCACCAAAAAAAAATTATAAAAACTTTAGGTTGTTTTAAGTTTTTAAAAATTGATTTCATACTTTTTATGAACACAATATATTTAGATTCAGAGCTGTTTTCATTCGGAGTTTTCAAACGATGGTAGACAATACAGAATTTTATCTCAAAATTGTTTATTAAACACATGACCTCTTTATACTTGCAGAGTCAGACTAGGTTATGTTAAAAGGTAACCACTGGACAGAATGAGTTGATATTTAACCTGAGTATCCCTGAAACAGGGATTTTTTTTTGGGGGGGGGAGGAGTAAGACAAAAAAAATGGACGATAGAGGGCTCTCTGTACTTGTCACAAAGCCTCGAGAACGAACTAAAACAGACAAAACAAAATGGATGAACAGAACTATTCCGCATGAGTTGTGGCGGGTATACAGCACCCCCTATCGTTCAATTTCGTTACTATTTTTTCTTACCCCAAAGTGATTCTGACAAGTGGTAATCTTTTTATATTCTTTTAAAATCGAAACTTCAATTATAATCACCCCGGTTTACGTATAAAATCGTTTACAGTTTGGCCTCTCCAAATTAAAGTCATTCTTTGATACCCTCACATCCCACCCACCAAGATTTAAAACTCACCGAAATCCCCCCACCCAAACTTATCACCCGCCGCCCACTTTAACACGAAAGAACCCCCTTAACCCCTCACCTCTCCCACCCCACAGGGATTTCTCCCCTTAATCCCTCCCCAGACACCATCCTCAATCCCTCTCGGGAGACCCCTCCACAAAAAAAAATAAGATTCCCCAAAGAAACTGGAATCCCTCGCCGACAGGAAACAGCGGTGGTTGAAGAGTCATTTCCTCAATTAACAAGAGCGGCAAGTCCTTTCCTCTTGGACCAGTGAACAACGAGATGATGAACGCACCACTGGGTTCAATTTCCCTCTTCGTCTAATTCGATTCCGACCCCCCTGCGATCGTTCTATCCGTCCCCCTTCTCGCGTTTTAGATTTTCTGCCCTGAGACTTTCCCGTTAATGCGTTTACCGTCTTATCTTGGCCAGGAAAGTTTGTCTTGATCTGAGGGGGATGTTTGTCAACTCCGTGCGATGTTCCCTTGGGTGTGTGGTTGGGGATAATATGAGGAACAGACGTTCTGTCTGTGTGTTTATTAAATTTTGTATATGAGATGCTTCCTTCATTAATTTAGATTATATGTAGTGAAAACTTATGCGTGTACCAAATACATCTATAAATATATAGACACGTAAGCTTTCACGGCCGGAGTTGTCAGATTTGTAAAATCTATGTGGGCTGGAGGTCCGTGGTCGAAAGATAAAACTGGAAGAACCAGAACCAGCTGTTTCGTCCAGAACTTCGATGGACATTATCAGTGATGGTAAAAAAAATGTAAAAAGCCGATCTGATGGTAAGACTTAACATGATTATATCAGGAGATAACTGTCTGCTTTTTAACTCTTTTACCATCACTGATGATGTTCGCCGATGTTATGGAAGAAACGTCTGAATCTGGTTCTTCCAGTTTTATATTTCGACCACGGACCTCCTACCCGGATAGATTTTACAAACGTGACATCTATGAATGTTTTGAGTTATACTATAACTATTATATTTCGATTTTCAACATACACTACTAATGTAATTCTTTCCCTTTCCTGACCACCCCTTATCTAATCAATAGGAATGTTAATGTGTAATTTAGTATTCTGATCGGAGATATAAAAGTGTTTACCAGACTCCAACATAAAATTCTACAAACATCTAATTAAATAAAATAAAAAATCATTAAATCAATTTTGCTCTTAAATTTGAAATGCAAGTATTGAAATAATTTATTGTTTTATAATGTTAAGCAAGTAAAGATTTAAGAAAACATACGAATTATACTTTCTTTAAAAGCTTTAACGAATTATAGTTTATTAACGAAGCTTGACTCTGGGCTTTGAAATGTAAATATTTAGTTAGTTTAAGGATTTTGTAATGATAAAAAAAACTTCGAATGTTAGTATCCAAAAGAACATTTAAGGGGAAAACTATGCAAAATATTTGCATATCGTCATTGTTATCCATTCGTATTTTATTCCATTCTTCGGATTTTATTATTTTTTACAACATTTCATTAAAAAAATTAAAAAAAAAACTATTTTAATTTTAGCTTTTAATTAATGGGAAAAAATATTAAGGATTGAAAATATCTTTAAAATCAAAAGTTTTTAAAATATATGTACAATGAAACCAGGAAAACTTTTGTAAAATCTTTGGTACATAATCTTAGAAAACTATCAAAATCATAATTTGTTTTCGTGTAACATGCATGACAAATTGTCTCATCTAATTATACTAAAAGTATTCATAGTAAATTAATATCATATTAAAGATTTAAAATGCATGTATTTGCCCGTAACTGCCTTAAAACTTCTACTAAATAAAAAAAATTATGCATTGTAATCAAAGGTGAAAAGGCAAAAACAATGCATTTCACCTTTT
This sequence comes from Tetragnatha montana, assembly GCA_963680715.1. Classification (NCBI taxonomy): domain Eukaryota; kingdom Metazoa; phylum Arthropoda; class Arachnida; order Araneae; family Tetragnathidae; genus Tetragnatha; species Tetragnatha montana. The sequence goes on from OY796675.1 coordinate 50,336,034, forward strand.
TTCAAAACACACAAGAGAATTCGAAAACACACAAGATAATTCTTCGAAGCGCCAATACCTTTCTTCTGGAAACATTGTTTAATCCAAACGTAATTAAATTCAATTTCATATTTCATGATGTCAGCACAAAAACAAAACTAAAAACGGCTTAAGTGATTAAGCCCTAGTCAAACGGACTAACAATCTCAAATAAAGCATTTTTCAAATCCCTGATCAGTTCATGTGTTACTTCCACCTGTGAAATCTCGTCTAATCCTGCACAAAGACTTTATAAAAACAGACGTTATTATTTAAGCCAAATGGAAAACGGATGCTGCTGAAATTTAATTTACAGAATAAATGCTGTCGAGACGGTAAGATAATTAACTCCGGTTGCGTATAATGAAAAAGGACAATGACTACAAAGTAGATGCCGTTGTTAAAAGTAATTATCAGTTTTGTTTTTTTCCAAGATTATGACGATGTTTTTCCTTTTTTTTTTCTTCTCTTCAAAAGCATCTACAGAAACACACACCTTGTCCTCTTCCAGTCAGATACTCAGAAATCAATTCTGTCTGAAGCTTTTATAACTCACTCATTACACTGGTGAGTGATTTCACCGAGATGAAGAAAACATAAAAAACGTGATTAATAAAAACTTTTTTTTTAAGAGTAGAGGTTTTTTCTCCTGAGAACCGAGAGGGTTTCACGGTAGCTTTTTTATTTCACTAAAAAAAGACAAAATTGACGGCTCCATTAATTACTCGTTCATTCTAACTCAGGGAGTTTTTTTATCCCTCCAAGTTTGTTTTCATTAAGAATGATGGGGCTGAGACAGAGGACGAAAAAAATTCGATTTCTCCTAACCAGATGGAATATATTTAAATGAGAGAGGAATTTTAATCACCCCCAGTAGAAAGGTGATCTGATTAATTCTGAGGTAGAGTGAACTGCGGAATGTTAAAATGGCGAATCACTGCAACTCGAACAGATGTGAATCCAGTTATAAATTTATAAATTTAATTAAGGAAAGGAATTAGAAAAGTGAAATGCAGATTTCAACAATGGATGATCTAATTAAGTTGCTTAACAATGTAGTTAAGTAACATTTCCTTGTAAATAATTTAATATTTTCTGTGATGTAGTTCAAACTGTTAATGGTTATTTCGTTATTGTACAAAATATTAAGATGTACTTAAATGCTTTAGTTGTATTAAGTTAAAAATTGATTCAATACATAAATATTAATTTCAATTACAAATAACACATAATCATATGAACTAAGTTTACTTGAAGCTGTATTTTTTCTAGTGGCTAAATAAATTTATTAATACAAATTTTCATTGTTACATGCTAAAAATCTATATGGTTTGTATTAAAAACTGTTTAAATTCTTTCATAAGTCAAATTGTAATAATTAATAATTTCATCCCAACACTAAAGAAACTTCCAGGACTAGAGTAACATGTTGATCTAGTTATATTTATCACGATAGTTTTCAACATTTTTTACCTTGAAAATGTAAAACTTCAAAACTGTCCCATGCGCCCCTACAGCAAGGCAAAGGGAGAATTGTGGCATGTCTATAACACAATGGTTTCTGTTCAGCACACACAATATCAACCCTTCAGGAAAAATACCAATATTATGACCGTAACAAGATTTGTTTCAGCTTCCAGTGACTAGAACCAAGATAAATGAGTAACTGTGTGTATTTTTGACTATTAACTTAATAGCAAGTGGATTTTCCAGCCTTGTGCGTACGTTTCACCAATTTGCGTAAAACATGGGCCCTGCCGAGATAGCAATTCCCAAACAAAAGGAAGGATCTTTGGTGAAAAATCAGGAATCCGTTTTGAATGAAATGCTTGCATTGCGTGAAAAGGGCAGATTTTTGTAACCACAGCAACATGCAGTAAATAGAAGACACATATCAAAATATAGGATATTGGGAGGTGTTTCCAATTTTTATAAGTACGTATGTAAGAGAAACAAAAGGAAATATGACAACCGCAAGCCTTGTCGTAGTCGTCTAACTAGAGGTAAAAACGATTATTTATTCAGATATCTTCAAATAATCTAATACTTCTATAAGTTGGAATAAAAGCCCGATTGGACCTTTTTTTTAATTTCTAATCTAAATATGAGAAAATCCTATTTAAGGAAAATTACAAAAAAATTTCACCAGCACTTACTAAGCAGCAATACACTATATAGGCATAAAATAGATAATATCGAATGCTTTAAACATAATACAAACACAGTACTTTCACTTCAGAATATAAAGTTACAGAAAATGTTTGCTATTAATCTATTTCTAAAGAAAAAAAAAAGGTTTGGTGGAAATCAGAGTCATTTGAGATCAAGGCTTGGAAAGACGTAAACGAAGAATAACGGGAAACATAACTGTCGCTTACATGGCAGTTGAATCTTTTTTCGAAACTCCAAAAAATGAGTCCCAAAACTCAGGAGGCGTGGAAGGAAAATTGCTTGTAACACTGATGGAAACTTTTGGGCCTGAACTACAACTTAATTACTCTTGAGGACTTCATCAGTGGAACCCAAAATAAAGATGGAAGTTGGACAGGGATGATAGGGCTTGCCCAAAGAGGAGAAGCAGATATAGCTATGACCTCTCTGGTTCCAACTTGCGACCGCTCCAAGGTAGTGGCGACTTTACTATGCCTTACTTTTTTTCGAAAATAAACTTCGCAACTAATTTACGAAAAATGCTCCCTCGAGTCTATGCATATGTGTATTAGGGTGGCCCTTATTATAATGTGGAAAACTTTTTTTCGATATTTTTTTTCAGCCCCCCCTTAATTTTTTTCCTTTTACTATAAAATGAAAGTGTGCAAAAGGATTTTCCGAAATTTTAATATTAACACGTGCCTCATCGCGGTTGAAGTTTGGCCATAGCGCGCAATAGTTATAGTATGGCTTACTACGGGAATAACGTCTCCGCTAACTTCCTCAGGAGGAGAATGACAGATAGTTTCATTAATTTCGAATTTTTATGAGTAAAGAAGATGGAAATATGACTTAAGAATATTATTAGTATATTAAAAAAGTTAAAAATAAAAAAAATTAACAAAAAGTGTATTTATTGAAAATAAATTTCAAAAACATATAGGTCAAAATTGTTTAACATAAAACAATAATTATTTACACTTACCATACAATTCTAAAAAAGTTCTAGTTTGAAAATTAATACTTTATAAATGCATTTGTAGTAAAATATATTCTAACAAATTAATAAAAATCTAACTAACATCTTAAAAATATGAAAGATTTAATTCACTTTTTTTGAACAATTAGCATTCAAATTTACGCTTAAGAGTAGACTTTTTGCAATCGGGGTTCGGGTATTGCTTTCTTGAAGCTACTGTTTGATCATCAGAAATTTCTTCATCTTCAATACTAGATAATGATGATTCCTCAAATGATTCTCGGTCATGAATCGTCTCGGAACAATTGAGAGCCTTGGCCTGTCTCTTCTCTTGGTTACTTAATCTTTGTAAAGCTTTTTCTTCGCGCTTTGCCAGCTTTACATCAATTCCACCTAAACATCCCACTCGACCCGGCTTTCGTTGATTCTGTAAAAATTGTCTATCTACTTCAATTTTTAATATTTCCAACGCATTAGCGGATGCAACATCAGGTTATCCACAAACGCCTGTTCTAATTCTTTCTGGGAGTCTGACGGATCACAAGCATTTAGTTGTAAACTTCGCCAGGGAATACATCGTCATAACTTTATCTGTGTATTTGTTAAAATGTCTTGTAGAGATTCTTTGCTTTTTCCCAAAAAAATGAGACACTCTCGCACAGCCAAGCATTCCTGTTATCTGATGGCATACTTTTCCAATCAAATGTATATTTTTATCACTACTTCTTAAATTAGAGGACATAACTGCACAACTAACAGAAACCAAGGCTAAAGAAGACTAGTTTTAAAATACTGCGGTGTGGCAGCTTTTATTTTTCCCAGACACTTTCTGACCCTCCCTGAACTCCATACTATTAAATCACTCACCCCCTGGAGGATTCGGGAAGATGGGGGTGGGGTCATCTGTTTTGTCTTTCGCCCACCCCCATCGTGCCGAGTACTTCAAAAGTCGAGGAGAGAAAAAGGAATGGGACAGTTTTCTCTTATGAGGTGAATGACACACCAACTAAACAATCTAGCTCTGCTCCCTCAGACAACAAAATCTTTTTATTTCTCATATTCATTTCCTGGATCTAAATAATGCTAAAATTGTTAACTTTTCTCCAGTTCCTCATATTTTTATCTACATTCCTTCATGACACATGCTCCTTCCTCAAATTTTATCTGTCCATCATTCTGCTCTTGGGGAAGCGAGCGGAGACGTTATTCCCGTAATAAGCCATACTATTAACATGGCGCGCTATGGCCAAACTTCAACCGCGATGAGGCACGTGTTAATATTAAAATATCGGAAAATCCTTTTGCACACTTTCATTTCATAGTGTGGCGACGCGACGCTATAACAATAATTACTCAACAAGACGAGTAAGACAATGCTACATTTCATTTCACGCAGTGATTGAAAAGATGATATGTGTTATGAGTTTTAAGAAAGGAGAACAATAGCACTTCACCTGAAAAATAGCAACTTGTAAATACGCCTTTTTCTGAAATATATTAAAAGTAATTTTTTGTAATAAATACATTCGTTATTTTTATTATAACCAAGCCTCTACATTTGGTGACCCTGATAAGCAACACGCAATATGTCGGAAACAGAAAATACTCAGCCAGCTCTTCCTGCACGTCTTCCACCAATGGAGTGGCAAGATACCTTTTTTGACACTGGAGGGGGAGTCCTGTGGCGACGCGACGCTATAACAATAATTACTCAACAAGACGAGTAAGACAATGCTACATTTCATTTCACGCAGTGATTGAAAAGATGATATGTGTTATGAGTTTTAAGAAAGGAGAACAATAGCACTTCACCTGAAAAATAGCAACTTGTAAATACGCCTTTTTCTGAAATATATTAAAAGTAATTTTTTGTAATAAATACATTCGTTATTTTTATTATAACCAAGCCTCTACAATAGTAAAAGGAAAAAAATTAAGGGGGGGCTGGAAAAAAATTCCGACTTTGAAAAATAAGGGCCACCCTAATGTGTATCCTTTCGATATGGCAACATGGGTGTCACTTTTAAGTTTGATCCTGGTCTTACCAATGATGAGTGTGACTTTGTTCAAAACAAAAGATCTATCAAAGGAATGGCTCTTCATGTTCGGAAATGTTCTAGGTATGTCCGTCCCTCAGAAGATATCCGGACATCCTCAGACGATCTTCGTTATGTTTTGGTGGTTTGGAATATTAGTATGTTCCTTCGCTTACTCGTCGCTCTTTCTATCGTGCCTGTCCGTTCTACCCCTCAGTTCCCCACCGAAGATTTTCAACAGCTTGCTCGAGCGGTGCGGAGGGGGGAATACAAAGTGTTCTTACCACGAGAAACGATGTTTCGAACGTTTGTGGAAGCATCCCAGAACGATCAAGTCAAGTCCATCCTTGCCGTGATGAGGAAGAACGATTGGTACTACGATGCGAAGAACTACGGGAAAGAGGAGATAGGAGACAACACTGCTCACATCACTTCCTCCGCCCACGCAAGAATGCTGTATGGAAAAGAGCCATTTTGGACCAAGTACCAATCTGAAGGAGTGTTCTTTTTTTCACACGGGATAGCAATTAATAAAGGAATGCCTGACCTGAAGGCCAAGCTGGACCGTCTGCTTTTGAGGGTTCAGCAGGCTGTGTTGTTAGAAAAATACATGCAAGACGTTTTTTTTCAAAAGATGGCAACTTACTAGTGACCATAGCTAGTGACCCCAAAGAATCGTCAGCACCGATGAAACCGCTGTCTTTCGACGAACTTTTGGGAGGATTTTCCATCCTGGTGGTCGGATGGTCTCTGTCTGGCATTGTTTTAATATTGGAATGCTCTTGCAAAAGGAAAGGTTCCTCAAAATATCTGTCAAAAGTTGTATCTGCCATGGAAAGCCGGTGGACTTAAAAGAATAGGAAGCGTTGTTCCCCGTTTCATTCGTGGGTGAAAGTTTTTGAAAGTGGAAGAAAATTTGCCGGAATGGTAGTGAAGTTAACCTTTTCATTCACAAATGAGTATGACATTTTCTGCCAATCGTATGTTTAAAATTAATAAATTCCTTATTGCTTACTCTTATAAATAAATTATATATGAATATTGGTTATATGCTTCCACATCTGCAAATACAAATTGTATATTTCTTTTGAAATATCAATTCAGTTCATTGTTCATTTAAAAATAATTAAAATATTTTATTCTTATTTATCTTTAATAATTTATTTGTATTATCTTCTTATTAAAATTCGTAGAATTCTTATTGCAAAAATAGTCTTGACATAAAAAATAATTTTTTGATAGAATTTTCTAGATATTCCATCATTTGGACCGATATCACCTATTTTAGGCTTGCTCTAACATCCAAACCATTTGTCTGAAATCGAAGTTTTAAATAATTTAACATCAGTTTGGTTTTTCCTCTTTAATTTTTTCTTTGGTCATTTTTTTCCCGAAAAATGTAGAGTAACTTGCCTTTTTGTGTGGAAAACAAAAAGAAAACACTTTTAGTATGTTTCTACGCAAAACTGTGTGTGCATACATCAAAGGTAACTGTTTTATAATTCGTACTTATTTCGCATTTTTCCCATACAATGGCTTAAAACTAACTTCAAAAATATAAACTTCAAACAAAAGAATGATTACTATGGATGCATTTTACACAATATGATGAGCTAATGGTATTAAATTGATAATGAATATTCATAACTTGAAAGGAAAGCCAAACACATCCCATTAATCACCTGAAGATGAGTGATCTTCTTCGCAAGCCGTGCCGAAGTAATAAATAAAAATCTCTTTATGAAAGAGTTCTTATATATGATTAACTGGCTCTAATTGACAGTAAAAAGCACACTCATTAATCCTGTCAACAAGTAAAACATAAATTTCTACGAAAGTTAATAGATGACTTCAAACGTCTTTGTGATAAAAAATGTGTGTCATGTTGCCTGTCACATTAAACTTTTCGCCACTTTTGGAAGTTATGTTACACTTTAATCAATACCTAATTTTTTAATAAAAATGTAAGAAAAACTTTCTTATTTTTCCTTTAGTAGTTTAATACATAGACGCTTGATGATTTTAGAGAGAAAGGACATGTCAGAAAAAATTTAATCAAAAGTTTAATAGTTGATTAAAACAACATGGATTTGAAACTGGGAAAATAATAAACGATAGTTATGTAAAGGTAGAATTACTGTAAAATTGTGTAAGCAGTTTTTCTTATTACTTCTAATTATCTTTTATTATTACTTATAATTTTTTCAAAATCAAATATAAAGTAGTACATACAAATATTTATACTTTTGTACAGTATATTACCACTGCATTGAACTTTTCAAGAGTGTGATCAATAAACTCTACACTGTAGATTCTATTGAACACGCTCTTGAAGAAGGCAATGCACCCTGTAGTGTGGAGTCTACAGGGTGTTTCAAAAGTCCGTCTCACAGCTTTTATTTGGAACCAATGTATCTTAGGGTCACATAAGTAAGTTGTACCACTGGGTAAGTGACCATGCTATATCTATTGAGACAGCTTGCAGCACCCTTAAAAGCAAAATAATAATTAAAAAATCAAAGGATATGAAGAAAAAACTTCAACGAGAAAATTGTTTGCAATTTCATGAAGTTTACACCGAAAAAATAATTGAATAATAATCCAAGAGATATTAGCATGTGAAAATAGCACTTTTTTTTCAGGTTTAAAGAAATAAAGTTTCCAAATTTGCAACTATGTATTCTGTTACTATTCTTTTTTAATTTTATTATTATTGCATAGTTAATATTACGGTGATTATACTATTTGATTAACCTAGTGAAGTTTTACCCTGAAAGCTTCATTATATTGTGTGTAATGTCTCTTTTTATCATCTAACTATGACATTTTTTCCAGTCAACTCTCCGAATGTGTGGTATACTATTTTACTCTTGTATAGTTTTTTTTTAACATTATGACCAATATTACTATGCTAAATATACTCTATCTTTATTTCAAATCAACATGATTAATTTTATTATATTTTATTAGTGTATTCTGTAACGATCGGTGTTTACCTTTCTTAATAATTCTTCAATAGATACACTTCGATTATATACATAATTTAAGCATATTTTGAGATTAATTATGAAATCTCATATTCCCTTCTAAATATCCGCGTATTGTATCCAAAAACATCTAATCCGCTTTACTTTTCCGAAAAATTGACATCAAATGTTGCTACCCAAACACTTGGGCCTGCTACTTTCTTACACTCGAATTGTACAGCTCTCTTTCGGCTCTGGAATGAATACCTCTTGAAAAAAAAAATCCCCACCGAATAGCGTCTTCTCCCCCCCCCTTCTCTACCTCTGCTCTTTGTTGATTGCGTGACTCCAAGGAAACGCTTTTTATTTCCATCTCCTCAAGGAACCAAAAACCCTCTTTAAAACAGCGTGTATCGTATAACCGCATCTCCAGAAAATTCAGCATTTCGTGATATTGTTTCTCTAAAAGGAAATTTCTCCGGGTAAAGAAGGAAATTTGGCCGCCCACAGTTTCATGTTACTTCTCATGGCTCGCTTTCCATTGTTATTCTTGGGTTTTAGCACCTCGCTTTGGCCTAATGGCGAACTCCATTGAGTTCTGGCTTGCATTTGATATAGTAAGAACATTTCGAGGGCTCGCATGGGCTGGATGGTTGCAATTCATCCCAAGCAGGTACTCCTTTGTATTTTGAGTGGGAAGAAGCTTAACTTAATCACTAGGGGGTTTTGGCTTTATAAAATATTTCGCGTGAATACTCTCTTTGGGTCGATAGAGGTTTGCTTTTTTTTCTTAAAATTATTTTGTTAAAAATCTTATTGCTGTATTTTTTTTTAAATACAGGACCTATTGATTTTAGGATTTCAAATTTTTATTTAGAAACGTTATATAAAGTCTGCTGTAATTTTGATCAGTATCTACACATTACCTATCATCGTTAAATAATTCGCGAATATTTTCATTACAAATGTAATTTTGATCAGTATCTACACATTATCTTTCATCGTTAAATAATTCGCGAATATTCTCATTACAAATGCAATTTAGCAAATAATAATTTGTATTATTTTTATTACTAAATTATTTTGGAATTTATATTTATCTTAATTTTATTTTAGTTTAAAAGTATGAAAGGAAAAACAAGGTGATAGATCCTATTCAGATGTAAGTAGGAATGTAGATTTAAATAAATTGAGAGATACATTAAGGTAACAAATAGACTGCATAGAATAAGACCGGATAATTATTTCAATCGGAAATTATAACTTTGTACATCAGCAAATAAAACTAATAATTTTACCATCTTCGAAAATTTTTTTAACGGGGGGTTATGCAACTTAACAGACAATTCTAATACCCCAAGAACTAACTACAAAACACAAAACATTTTCATACCACAAAATAATTAAAAACCTCAAAAAGATGCTTTTCAAACATCAGTCACTCAGATCCCCTTTCTGACATTGTATTCATGGGTAAATACTTCTTAATTGGAGGAGCTCTTGGATCTTATAATGAACCACAGACTTCTGAGAAAATGGATTGTTTGTTTCCATTTATTTTGCAAGTGCGAACAAAAGATTTTTTTTATTCATCGACAGAAAAAAAAAATTATTTGAATAAAAACCCTCGTTTACTAAGTCGGTGCGAAAGAAGTGGTTTTCAGTACGAAGAATAATTTTATGAAAATAATGATGAAGAAGGGAGATCAAAAAACTTGTCTCTCTCGCTTCCAACTAATTTAATTTTGCTACAAAAAAAATTGCGAGTTAAGCAGTATTTCTGCTCCGCCATTCCTACCCGCAGGCCGAATGCCTATCTAATTAGGAGAGCATTGTTTATTTTTAATTTAATATTTAATACTACATTGATTGAAGTTTGTTCTTTTTTTTTCTTTCTTTAGATTGTTTGGGTTTGAGGCTAGGCGAGTGAAGTTGGTTAAGACAAAAGAAAAAAAATTGTTTGGAAGTATAGTTAGTTTTAATCGGCTTTGTTGAGAAACCAGGCTGATATTTTAAAAATAAAAAAGTACAAATTGGGAGGAAATACAATGAGAAGGTTTGGAGTGTAAATTTATTACGATGAATAAATGGCAATGATGCATCCTTTCTAAATTTTTAATAATAATTATTTTTATGTCTAACATGCTTAATTACCCTAACTATCAAGATATTTTAATGAAATTATTACCTTTTCCCACTTACTTAAGATTGATGATTATATCTAAAATTTAATTAGATAATTTGGGTAATATATATATTCGTTTCAGTTTCCTAATGTTTTTAAGTAATCTAGACTTGAGATTCCTTAAAACCGTCGTTTTTCATATTTCAGTATCATATATGATATCTTGTGCACAGTTTCAGTTACCCATGATAAAGAAAAGTAACCTCATGCATCCCTTTTTGAAATACTCTTCACAAAAGGGTCATTCCATTTCAAGTGGTCCAGCACTGGTTGCTCGACCATTTTTAAAAAATCTGAAATTTTTTGTACATCAACCCTAACCTAAAAGAAGATCAAAACAACCATTATTTTTAATTTAACCTATTTTGCTTGTCCGCAGCAGCCATGCAAATTTCGACGTTTTAGCGGTTTTTTGCTAATTTAAGCGTTTACGGGATTGGAAATATCTCCCCTTTAAAATCTCCAAATCAAATGGGGTTTGAAGCAAAATTGTTTAGAATAAAACGGTCTAAAAGACTAGAGCAAGTATGTTTTTCTAAAATAAACCCTTAGGGGTGAAATTTTAGTTTAAATTTGAAATTTTTTTAAAAATATCTGCCCACTTTAAGAAGATTTTTTTATAAGAAGGAAACCTGTCAAGGCACCAATATTTTTTTTATTAATAGTCCAAATACATTTCAGGTCATATGCAAAGTTTTGGATCTGAGCCTCAATTTGTCTTTATTTAAAAAAATCTCAAAGTCGAAGATTTGTCAAAATTTGCAATTTTGAGGGTTAAATATCTCTGGTGGGGGACCAGTTAAAAATTTTAAAATGGTTCATTCTAGAGTACTATATATTAGTGTTAAGCTCAAGAAGTTCATTGGAGGAGATTTGACTACAAGCCGAGGTATGATTTTTACAAGGTGCCCCCAAATGTCGCAAAATTTGGAAGTTAAGGATTTCTACAAAATTTGTCTGTTTTCAAGAGAACTTTTTTATAGGAAGGAAACCATCCAACACAACACATATTTTTATACAAATAGTCCAAATGTAATTCAAGTTACACGCAAAATTTGAAACCTGAAACTTGGTTTTTCTTTGCTTAAAAAAATCCCAAAATCAACGATTTGTCAAGAATTTCACTTTTTTAGAGTGATATCTCTCTGAAGGAGCAGGAGATAAAAATTTGAAACTTTGTCATCTTAGAGTATATTATGGTAGTGTTATGCCCTTAAAGTTTCAAGATGGAGGATATCTTTATCCGGGTATCTTTTCTCTTTTTAAATGCTCTATTTTAATTTCATTAAGTCCTTTGGTTATAACTTTTTTTATGAATTTTTAGTGGATCCGAACAAGTATTGCCAAAGAGATTATGATATTTTAACAAATACTTTTTCTCATGATATTTGCATGTATTTTTGACAGATTTATTGATCCTTAGAACAAACAAATTTTGATGATCTTCCCTTAGTTCACTTAACCGATTAAACTCAAGAGTTACTGGGCCATAAGGCGACATCCATAAATTACGTGAGGTGTTTTTTCCAAAATCTGAATCCCCCCCTCCCCCCTTGGTGAGATTTTGCTGGACCCCCCCCCCTCCCCCCCGCGTGAGATTTACCTACAACTTTTTAAAAATTATTTTCCTTTCTCATACTTAAAAAACAAAGAAAATCGAATAATTTCTAACTTAAAAAGTTAACGTGAGATGCCCCCCTCCCCCCTTGGTGAGATTTTTCCAAACCCCTCCCCCCCTTTTTGACCTCATGTAATTTATGGATGTCCCCTAAACAGACTTGTGACAATTTTCTCTGATAAGTTGACCCACATCACAATCCATTTTTTAACATGAACTTGCGACTAATAAAAAATACAACAACAAAACACCTTGGTGAATCAAAATGTTCTTCCGATCTTGGTGCAGGTTTGCAGTCAGTGGCGTATATAGGAATTTATTTCGGGAGGGGCCCAAAATTACTCTCCAGCCCCTTCCCCACATATTTAATAGGTCCAATGTAGCTTTTTAAGGTTATAACTTAGGTTCTAAAAACTTAATATAGGAAAAGGTGTTAGTAATAAAAATACAAGTACCAAAGGTGGGGTCTGGGGGCCTTCCCCCAGACTAAAAAAACCAGGTTTTTAACTAGTTTTGGTACACTAAGTCCGAATTTTGGATGTACATTTTTATGAACTTAATATTTAAAAAGTAATAAAATAGAGTTCCAAGTACAAAAAGGGATCTGGAGTCCTTCCCCAGAAAATTTTTGGAACTTTACCCCTAAAAAAAGGGGTTTATCTTGTTTTTGGAACACTAAGTCCGAATTTTGGACATATATTTTTTGGTAGGATTTGGATTTTGATGAACTTATTATATATGTAATATAGTTGTTAATAAAATTCCAAGTACAAAAGGGGGGTTTGGGGGTCCTCCCCCAGAAAATTTTTTAAAATTGAACCCTAAAATACAATGTTTTAACTTGTTTTGGTACACCTAGTCCGAATTTCGGGGGGGGGGGCAGGGCCCCCTCGGCCCCCCCCTTATATACGCCACTGTTTGCAGTATGCAATAAAACAATTCTCATCGCGGTTTTCTTCTTCCCTCTCCGTCTCTCAGGTTGTAAAGATTGTCAATGGCTGAATGCTAAGGTTAAGCAGTTAATATAATTACTTATATCAAGCCCAACTTTAACATATGTTTGGTAAAAAATAGAGATAAATATTTTAATTCATAAAGTTCATTGCTAAGCTTTTCTATATTGCTGTATTTTGTATAATTAAAATTAAAAAGTAATGAAACATTAATAAAATTTACAAAATAATTGTAAAGTAAAAAAAATCACTTCAACAAAAAAAAAGTTTAATATCATCCTTGCCATTTCTATGTTTGTAGCCAAATAATCCTCCATCTTGAAACTTTTAGGGCATAACACTACCATAATATACTCTAAGATGACAAAGTTTCAAATTTTTATCTCCTGCTCCTTCAGAGAGATATCACTCTAAAAAAGTGAAATTCTTGACAAATCGTTGATTTTGGGATTTTTTTAAGCAAAGAAAAACCAAGTTTCAGGTTTCAAATTTTGCGTGTAACTTGAATTACATTTGGACTATTTGTATAAAAATATGTGTTGTGTTGAATGGTTTCCTTCCTATAAAAAAGTTCTCTTGAAAACAGACAAATTTTGTAGAAATCCTTAACTTCCAAATTTTGCGACATTTGGGGGCACCTTCTAAAAATCATAGCTCGGCTTGTAGTCAAATCTCCTCCTATGAACTTCTTGAGCTTAACACTAATATATAGTACTCTAGAATGAACCATTTTAAAATTTTTAACTGGTCCCCCACCAGAGATATTTAACCCTCAAAATTGCAAATTTTGACAAATCTTCGACTTTGAGATTTTTTTAAATAAAGACAAATTGAGGCTCAGATCCAAAACTTTGCATATGACCTGAAATGTATTTGGACTATTAATAAAAAAAAATATTGGTGCCTTGACAGGTTTCCTTCTTATAAAAAAATCTTCTTAAAGTGGGCAGATATTTTTAAAAAAATCTCAACTTTAAACTAAAATTTCACCCCTAAGGGTTTATTTTAGAAAAACATGCTTGCTCTAGTCTTTTAGACCATTTTATTCTAAACAATTTTGCTTCAAACCCCATTTGATTTGGAGATTTTAAAGGGGAGATATTTCCAATCCCGTAAACGCTTAAATTAGCAAAAACCGCTAAAACGTCGAAATTTGCATGGCTGCTGCGGACAAGCAAAATAGGTTAAATTAAAAATAATGGTTGTTTTGATCTTCTTTTAGGTTAGGGTTGATGTACAAAAAATTTCAGATTTTTTAAAAATGGTCGAGCAACCAATTTTACTTTTTTTGGACCACTTGAAATGGAATGACCCAAAACTAATTTAAAATTTTTGAAATACTATCAAGAATGCTTCAGTGTGATCACATTTCGTTTTAAAACAATTTCTGTGTAATTTTTTTTTATTCTACCTCATTCTTTTAATTTTACAAACATGTGTTAATAGTATTTAATGTGCAGATATTTCAGTTAAAAATCAACATTAGGGAAAGAAACAAAAAAAACCCCATCCAATTAAATATGTAAATAGGATATGAGTGAAATTAAAAAAATATTTTGTTTCTTAGTATAATTATTTGTTCGGGTTTTTTTTTCAAAGTTTTATATAGTAAAATGAATGGGTAAGACTAAAAACAGCAGACGAGTTCAACATGAAGCCATCGGATTTTTATTATTTTTATTCTCACTATTCAATTGTTTTTAACTCAAATAACAATGTGTTAAAAGTTAAACATATATCCTTAATTCATATATTGTTCAATATGTCTTTAATTTACAGTCTAAAATATTAATTTACAAAGAAAACGAACCCTTTTTGAAAATAATTATCTATGCATTCATAAATAAATTATAACATTTGAAATATATAATCATTTATTACATTTAAAATTTAATTATATATATATTAGTATATTTCTGTGTTTGTAACTAAAAAGTAAGTTTAATTATTAATAAACTTACTAAGAACTATATTTTAGGAAGACACATTCATGTATAGTACTTACTTTGTTCATTGCTTTAAGTTTAAGATACTTTCTTTTTCTTTTCTTTAAATATTACCCTAAAATAAACACAACAAACCTATATAAAAAAATTTAATGGTATTTATAGAGTTAGACCTTGGAATTTTTATCATAAGATATCTGGTTTATATATGTTTCCGTTTGAAAGATTTTTTTACACCCATCCTCATACTTTCACAAAAACTTTCACAGCTACAATTTTTTCCTTATCGATTTTCAGCATGAACGTACGATTTAAACCAGGCAGTTAATCTAAAATGCATTTATTCATCATGGAAGAAATTCTATAAAACATGAACTCCGGAGATGAGAGAACGAACTTTTTAATTTATACTCAGTCTCTTTTATATACTCAAGGATTAAATCTAAAGAACAAAGAATTGCACTTGAGGCGGTTTTATTTTTTTCTAGCCACAAAATTTCTTGTAACGTGCATTGTAATTGTGAAAGATGAAAAAAAAAACCCCTAAACTTTTTCTAGTGTAAAAGAAAACTTGTTTTAAAACCCGCTTCTGTAATTGCTTACTCATCCTAAGTATCCGCGTAAGTTTTTTCACCAAATCTAATTAAAAGAAACCCTTTGTTTTTCTTTAGTTTCAATATACGTGTGATTAATTAAAACAGTGGAATTATTCGCAAGGCATTAAATTTTAAAAGATTACTGCAACTCAACCCTTATCTTTGCAATCTAGCAAGAGGAAAACACTTTTCGAACAAAAACGTTTCAAAAAGGATATTCAGCTCATTTCATAACGCTCTGTGTAGCAGACAAGTTTGTTATTCTAGACTATTTTTTATCTGCTTCTATTCTTTTCCTAGAGGGATGTTCGAGAAGTGGATCTATGCTACAGGTTTCGAAATTGTATTTTAATGGGACGAAGAAAAACTTCAACTAGTTAGTTCATGTTTAAAATTTTTCTAAGTAAATTTAAATTGTCCATCCTAAAAGTGTGTTAAAATGTAATTGTACAAATTTAATTATATGAGTAAAATATAGATTGTATAATGTCCATTTCATATAAGATTGATGCACGAAATTAGTCTGAAAAGCATCTGAGTGACTGATAGGCTTAAGTTTTTTGTGATCTCATAAATAGACAAGTAGGATGTACAAAACTGAACTTGTTCTTTACAATAAACTTGATATGGACACCAAAAGCTCCATACTTTAAGTGATCAAATTAAAATAAGAAGCTTACATTATGGGAAAAATATAACACTATAAATAAAGGAATTTCTAGAAATTTAACTATGTGACCGGGGTTAAATTTTTGCTTAAAAATATAAATAAGGGGCGTATTTAGAACAAATGAAATCTCAGATGTAGTAAATCCACAACTTTAAATCTTTAATAAAGTTATACAGTAGTGGTAAAAGGGAAAAAGTAAAAAAAAAAGTCAACAATACTTAGTTTAATACTTAATTTACTATTTACTAAATACTGCAGATAAATACGAATATGAGAATAAAAATGAACATAAAATAATAAATGAATAAATTTTCCAAAAACTTCAATTAATGTATTTTAATTGACCCGAATAAAACCCGGCATCGAATAGAGAACTCCCCTTAAACACAGTTGTTGCTTTCTTAAATGGAATAAAAATGGCTCCCACTAACCGTTTCCAAAGCACTCGTAAATCAGGGCTGATTGAGGAACTTTATAGCCGCCCGCTGGAAGCATTACCGTTACGAATTTAATAAACTCATTCCTTAGCAGGAAACAAATTGGTTCCGAGACATTCCAAAAATATGAATAAATAAAAACAGAGAGCGGGGTAACATTCGCTCGAGACAAAATAAATTCGGGAGTCTGGAGACCGTAATTTACATAGATCATGTCCTCTGCAGTGCGTCAACTCCACTAACAGTTTCCACTTTATTCTAAAGTCACTTTGGGGGTACTTATTAAGTTTCGGGGAACCTGGTCCCCGTGATTATTCACTTTGGCCGTTCGCATTAACTTGTTTCTGCCAGTTTGGAGAATTCCGGTCCTCGAAGATTACTCGGGTAGGGTAAACTGAGCCTTCTAGCAGAGGAATGGGACCGGCTTTGGTCGGATTCCGCGGGATTTTTTTTCTGGAGGCGCAGTTTAATTTAGTTGTCTTTATCAGATTTAGCTTAAATGAGGTTTTGGGATTGCTGGAGAGAAAAAGGGTGTAAACAAAAGAATCTTGAGCTGGGTTTTGACGTTTCGGGAAGTTGGTCTAGAATGAATGAATGAATGAATTCCGACGTGGGATGAAGGGATTTCAGGAGTTCTTTTTGGGAAGTTGGTTATCTCTTTCGAAACTAGATGCGAGTTTTTAAGTTGGAGTTCCAACTTTTAAGAGTTTTTATGGGGTTGGATTTGTTAAATTAACTAGTTCGGATTCTAATTTAAAGAAGATTTGTTACTTTAATTCTTGCTCTAAGAATGTGTCACTTTGTTAAGGAAAAGTTTCTAATTAGGGAGAAAAATGTCCTTTTTGCGTAACTTTAAGCACTTTACTTCCTGCTAAACTACATTTGTAATGTATTATACCAAAGGATTACTTTTTGGATATTGTATGTTAGTCTGAGTAGTTTGAGTTCAAGTAGTTTTTTCAAAAAGGTTAAAATATTGATATAGAGCTTTTCAAATTGTATAAACTGTATAGATCAAATGTTTATAAATCATTAATGTTTAAACGAATAATGTGACTTTTGTTAAATATTTATTTTTATACTAGATATTTACAGTCTTTCAACACAGGGGGAAAGTTATTCTAAATTATTTGAAGATGGTCGTATTATCTTCATTTTTAATACTGAAATCATAAATATTGATAATAAAAATCGTGATTTATAAGTATAAAGTATAATAAAATAAGTATAAAGATAAAGATTTATATGGAATTCACTTAACATGAAATGCAATTTACTTTTTTTCTTTGGAAAGTGCATAGATATTATAAAGTTGTAAAAAATATTTTATAAGATCTGAACGAAGTAAAATTATATGGATTCCAAATTTGGTGTTGGGCATTTCATTTAGTTTATGGTTACGAATATAAACCTTTCAGAGCAAGAAATCAAACTCAATTTTACCTTTCTATGAATGGACACATGGACAGCGTAATTTTACACTCATATTTAAATAACACACCCATTTTAAACCACCTTTAACCCCCCGACCTGAAACCCTCAAATTTGCCGACCACTCCCAGGTGTTGATGCTACCCAGCATCAGACTCACGTTCCTCAAATGTGTGGTTAAAAGCAAGTCTCCTCGGCAGAACAAACAGCGAAAGTCATTTGCATTTAGTTGAAAGTCAAACGCCCGCGTTTCAACCCCTCCCCCTCTCTCCCCAGGGGTACTACTGTTTGTACATAAGGGTCTGCCGTTTTAAGATTTTGCCCTGTTTAAAAATGTGAGTGTTTAACGAAGTACCTCGAAACGGAGGAGGGAAAACACTAGTTTCTTTAGGTGGGTGTCTGTCTTAAACAAACTATTCTCGTTTATGCAGGGAGTCTCGGAATTATTATGGCGATTGGATGGTGGGGCGTCGAGGCTGGGTAATGCATAATCAAATGGCGTGGTACCCATAAGACAAGGATAAGTTGGATGTATTAAAGCGGCTGTATGCTTTTTTTACTCTTGAAGAAATGCTATGAACTTTCAAGAGTGGAGTGATTATCATACTAACTAGTTAGTAAGAATCTTTTGAGATAGTTTAGGTTAGATTTTATGCTTGGTATACCGTAAGTGGGGACTTGGTATGTGTCTAGATTAATCCCGGTTTCTTACTTGTTTAATGATAGTTAAAGACGCTTTGTACACCGGAACGTTTCTTGTGTAGTTTTCACGTCTATGTACTTTAGTTATGAACCTTTCTTCGAAGCAGTGTGCTCGAATTTCGTAGAACCTCAACCACGAAATTCTTCGTTGTTTAGTCCTTTAAAATTCGTGTCTGGTATCCAGACATATGCGTCTTGGGATTTTTGGATTTCCAACATTTATATCACTCCTTAGATTTTAAAACGCTTACCTGTGGTAAGTATATAAACGTTGGAATTTTATTTTTATTTAGGGAATATTAGTGAATAATTATTGATACAACTTTGAAAAGAGTCACCTTGGCAACCGCTAGAATCTGACACAAAAACTGACTGAAGCTGTGCTAAATTATTTATATATATTCTTTAAATTTACCTACTTAATTAATAAATTAGTTAATATATTTAATGAAAATGAAATAATTTAACAACAAATTATCTAAATCATATTAACAAATATATTAACAGAAAAATAAACATGCTCATCATAATTACACATTCAAATAATTCTACTGCAATTGCAAATGATGATAGCGTTATATATCCTTTCTAATAATCATATCGGAAGTATTATTATCAGTCTTCTAGTTTACAAAAAAAATGAGATGAACAAGATTAAAATACAAATTTCTTCATTAAGCATTATTCAAAACATAATCATCTTTCAAAAATTAAGCACTTAATCAGGGGTAACATTCAAAATTTTATAATAATAAAAATAACGGTAATTAATATTCAATATTCATGTTATTACACCCCGAATCAGGATATCGATTGCGATAGATTGAACGCAATTTCCTTTATCGGTAAGTATACTTCTACAACGCACCTAGTACAAGCTTCCCAACAAAATCAAAAACCGTATGAAAAGTCGAAAACCCTTTAAGCCGGCAGAAAATCTCTTTTCGGGGGCATTATACGAAAGCATTTTTCATCGATTTATCGGAAGTCTAATGAAAAAAGAGCCTGCAAAATCGAAAGCAAGGGAACCATGAAGTAACGTGTGCGGAATGATTTTTAAACGAGAAAAAAGAGGGAAATATCAGCATGGAAACTGCCCTCTGCATGGGATATGAGCGAGGCCTGGCCGAAGAATAACATTATCGGCCGTTGTAACGATCTATGAAACAATGATGCTTTTCTGTTGCAGGGAAAGAAAATTATGCGGGGCTTAGGCTGAGGGTTTAGCTCGTTTCTTTCTTTTTTTTTTAGTTTTAAGATCGTGTCTCTTTTGGAATCTGGGCTCTGAAAAAATGACGTTGTTGTAAGGGCTGGAGGTGTTGGGAGCTGGCATGTCATGAAATGAAGTTCGTCGTGTCGTTGAGTTAGTTTTACTGTTATAGTATAAACTTGAAAACAAATTTTGATATTTTGCTTACTAAAATTAGAGTTCGTACCTTTTCCGTTATCTATTTATTCTGTTAAATTACCTAAATTGCCTTGGAAACCAAAGATTGGAATATTGCAAATCAACGTCTTAAAATGTGAAGTTACAGTAGTGAGGGCAATAAAAATTTCAAGAAATATAAGAATATTTTTCTAAAATACTATTTCAGAGATTTTGAATGGGATAGATTATGGAAAAATATTCTATATAGTGATACAGTTGATTCGATGGTTTTTACATATAAATGTGTATAATAATTAGTCGTAAGGGTTTTACCAAAAACCTTGCTTTAAAGGCCTTATAGATAGATATATTGGAAATAAAAAAAACCTTGTGTGTCGTGAATTGTCAGATGATGCATAGTTAATTTTAACTTGAACCTTTTACTTTTGTACTGTATGTAAGCAGAGTGTTTCAGAACCGTTGTTTAATAAATATACCATGTAGATCATGAAAATAATAACTAGCAAAAATCATGATTTGACTTATGGACGAAAGCTAGACACACTTTAAGCACATGAGACCAGAGACTGAAACATGTGAAACTGGTCACACGTAATGATTATTCATTTCACAAAGACGAATTTACACAGCATTTTAAATTACACTTTCACTGTAAATATTCCTTAAAGCGAGTATTCAAAGTTGTGGCCTGCAGCTGTTCTATACACTTTCACAAGAATGTATGTCGTAGTATGGTTTTGACAATAACTATGTCTCCTTAACACCTGCTTTAAAACATTTTTAAAATCGAAATTGTCAGGTAAACTAGTCTTTGTGTAAAACATTATCGTTTTTTGTGGGATGTCTAGCATCTTTCAGTTTACTTCATGTGTGCTAAAAATAACTAAAAGATAAAAGTTTCATTTTTCATAGATGTTCTAAATTTATTGTATAAATAACTTGTGTTATGATTTAAGTTTTTATTTTCTTTGAAAGGTTCAGATATGACTTACAATTTATCTTGATACAACGTTTTATATAAACTTATCAGACTTCAAAAGATTATGTTACTTTTGGACACCTTGTGGTGAAAAGAAAAAGTAGAGGTTGGTCACGTTGCACCATCTGTTGTGATAATCAAAAGAATTTGGTTTGATAATGAGGGGAACACAAAATAATAACCACAGGTTCTAACCCTCAAAATGGGCAACACACGTACCATAAAAAGACAAACTTAGATTAAGGTTGTCACAGTAGATTCACTTTATGATGAAATGTCTACATTACCCCAAGATTTGACTGGTTGTAAGAAGATGCCGTTGAGTGGACAGTCCTGTGTTTTTTGATGTACTCTTGAAATTGGTTCTGTCCGAAGGGAATTATTGGGAAAAGGCGGAATCGTTCAACTATCACTGGCCGACATGAAGCGGTAATGGAGAATCCAGAAGGAGGGGAGAATCTTCTCCGCGGGGAACGATGGTGTGGTCGCCCGGATGGGTCCGACCGCTGGTGGATACCATGGCGAGGGAACATCAGGTCAGCGGGCGCCGTCGGATCGCTCCAGCCTGGTTAGGCGAGGGCTCGTCAGGGCACAGGGAAACACTACGTGCAGTTGGCTTCGGATCGCACCGTTTGACCGGAAAAGGATGAACTTCGATGGAGACTCCATACCTGGGCACTTTCGGTTCGAAGAATGGGCTGCTGTGGGGCTTTTTGGAAAGGAAATCGTAACACGTTGAAATGTGGTGGAATCTCTTGGTTTATTTATCATCTCTATAAATCAGCATTACAAATGAAGGTATTCACTTTAACAAGGGTCTTTGGACCAAGGGAATCATCCCTGAACTACAAAAATGCGAAGCGGTCCCGTCCCGAAAGACACGCTTGCATGGAGAGGTTATGGAGCGATGTGCTCTTGATGAAGTTTTGGTATGAAGTGTCTCGATGTGAAGTGTGAAGTGAAGTGAGGGTTACCGCCACAGAACGAAGAGAAAAACTGTTCGTCGCCAGGTTGCAGGATTTGGCTGAATGCGCGCTATTGGGGAAGCGAGAACAGAAAAAAACCCGATTGAACCAGTTCTCAGTAGAAGAACATACACTAACGGAACGAGCCAAGTTGGCTGAAACAACAAAAACAAAGGAATGCATAAGGGAATCCAATCACAAGGCCGAACAAACAAAATCACCAAATAAGGTAACGAAAAAGGGTTTTCAGTTAGATTCCGTTTTGATAAGTGAAGAATAACTAGCGAGTGCATTAGAACTCAAGCGTGGGGTGTACAAAAACACAAACGAAACTATGTGGAAAGAAACCACTTTACCACATAATCTCCCGGAAAACAGGGAAAAATTTTGAAAATAAAAATCCAAACGGGGAAAAATTTTGAAAATAAACAATCCAAACGTTAGGTAAGTGTGTGTGGCAACCGACAGATCACAGCAGTACAAAAGAGACAAAAAACATAATATCAAATACAATAATTATGATGAAAATGACAAAAAAACAACTGTGCCAAAATATAATTCAAAACAAGAGCATTGATGACATGAAATTATCTGATTATTAATAGTACACATGTTTACAAATTCAAAGAAACTCACACCCAATCAGTGTTAAAACGACCAAGAAAATTTTGAAAAGGGAAACAATGACCTAAGTCATTCAGGTACATTAACTTGTTTGGTCACCTGACATAAGACCAGCTCATGATACAGGCAAAAGCGCTCATCCAAACAAAAAAAAAAGGGAAAACAAAATTAACAAAAGTGGCTGCAATAGTTTGACCGTTAACACAGACAAGACAAGAATTTCACAAAAGGGTACATGTCAATCAGATTTTGATCACAACAATGACTTGAAGATACAATTAAGTTTCATTTCAAAAAAATAAGTTTCATACATTTGAGAACAAGAAAAGTTTCACAAGTTAAGTTTCAGAATAAAGAGTATTTCATACGTTTAAAAATTAAGAGTGTTTCATGCTACGAGAAGTGACAGAAAAAAACATCAGTGATTAAAAAGAAAAATTTCGAGACACAGTTAGGGACTAAATCAACTTCAATTCTATAAACAAAAACCGTGGGTATTCTCCTTCCACGTGACTAAAAGCAGTGGGTATCTTCCTTCCACTTAACTAAAAGTAGTGGGTATTCACCTTCCACTTAAGAAAAATCAGTGGGTATCCTCCTTCCACTAGACAAAAAACAGTGCACTACACATGTGGGTAACTCCATCCACATAAAAAACAACAAAAAACTTCAGTTTGGCTATACTGGGTTAAATTTTACACACATTTTTTTTTGACTCATTGTAGGGCAAACAACCAGAACCAGGATTAGACTACCTGGGCCTCCCTATGATTACCAGGGCGTGTTGAACTGCACTATTCTGGCAAAATGAATGACCTAGCAAAGAGGGTTTTTGAACGCAGTAGCCAACCAGAAAATTTCAACTCAACCTTTCATTTCACAAAAAAACATTAGTCACCTAACTCAAAAAATCACTAAAAAAACAAATCTCATTACAAAATATTAAGTCACTCCGATGTAAAAAGAAAATACAGTCATGTAATAGACCAAGATCCTAGGTTTAGGGATCATATGACAAAAAAATAATTGAACAAAATCAATTCAGTACCAAGATTGTAGCATGAAACAGAAAAAACATTAAAATATGGCACAGCAATACTTAAATTATATCCTTATAAAAGGTAGACATGAAACAGAAAAGGAATATTAAGAATTCCAACCACAACAAAAAAAAATTTTTTTTTTTTTTATGAAATTACCAAAAAAATAATATGTGCTTTAAAAAATTGTCCACCAGAACCAACAAAAAAATTAGATATTACTTAAAATATCAAGATAAGAACCAAAACAAAACTACAGATGTTAAAAAAATTAGCCAATAAGAATGGAAAACAATAGTTAAATATGCCAATCACTAACAATTAAGTTTTGTGTGTGTTAGCCAACAAATCAGATCCCAAACAAGTTACTCCAGATGACAAACGATCAAAACCAAAAACAAAAAAATCAACAAACCAACATTAGTTACTTATACCTATACTCAAGGTTGTGTTACATTTGTTGACTCCAACAATCTCAAAAGCAAACTACTCCTACACAATCCCTATTTTTACCACTTACAGCTACCACAAAAAAACAAAAACATGTGTTTACAAAAAGAATCAGCAAGAAAAAATTTAATATAACCTGACTCAAGGTTGAAAAAAATGCCGACTCAAATCATTCGCACAAGTGTTTGAAAACAAAACAAAAGTAGCCACAGTAACAAAAAAACAGAAAACCCAAAAAAACACCACACCTCTTAGGTTTTGCGAAAGCAAAACAAGAACAAAAAAAACACAGAAATATCTACAATATATACAACATAGAAATACACTATAGAAGAGGTTTGGCACAAAAAAACAAGGAAACGGTTTTCTCAGAAACAATATGGCTAGTGTGTGGAGCAGGGCAAAAAAACAAACAGTAAAGGGTAGTCATAACCCATACGACACCAAAAAAAGAGCATGAAAACTTTTTCATGGGAAAGTGTAACCCTTACTTATGCTCATCTCCTACAGGTTTGATCAAGAAAAGATTACCAAGTTACAGGGAAAAAAAATTTTGGCCAAATTACACACAAAAAGGTAAAACTTCAAAAATTGACTTTGAGTTGAAGCAGAATAAATTCCAGGAGGAAAAGTTAGATTTTCCTTAAAACAAAAACATGAAAGGCAAAAACGAAAATAGGTGGCATTCAAAAAACCAGTGGTTCAAAAACAAAAGTTGGTGGAAAAGCACATATACAAAAATAAGAAAACAAAACACCCCTCGAACAATTAAATGAACAAAAGAAAAGTTAAGTGTCTGTGTCAATAAAATTATGCAAAAGTGTGTGAGAACAGAATCTGACTAAGGGACTTCACTCAAAACCAACCATCATGGTAAAAAATTAAAAATTTTGAATACAGCCAAAACAAAACAAAAGTTAAGTTTACATTGGGGGGTTACAATAGAAAGATCCTGCGCTCCGACACTTGACATCAAAAAACAAATAGTACGAAAAATCGAAAGCACTAAGTAGACATATGAAAAGTAAGGGTACGTGTGTGCTCATAGAGAGGAAGGTCACGGCTCCAAATGTGGTGAAAAGAAAAAGTAGAGGTTGGTCACGTTGCACCATCTGTTGTGATAATCAAAAGAATTTGGTTTGATAATGAGGGGAACACAAAATAATAACCACAGGTTCTAACCCTCAAAATGGGCAACACACGTACCATAAAAAGACAAACTTAGATTAAGGTTGTCACAGTAGATTCACTTTATGATGAAATGTCTACATTACCCCAAGATTTGACTGGTTGTAAGAAGATGCCGTTGAGTGGACAGTCCTGTGTTTTTTGATGTACTCTTGAAATTGGTTCTGTCCGAAGGGAATTATTGGGAAAAGGCGGAATCGTTCAACTATCACTGGCCGACATGAAGCGGTAATGGAGAATCCAGAAGGAGGGGAGAATCTTCTCCGCGGGGAACGATGGTGTGGTCGCCCGGATGGGTCCGACCGCTGGTGGATACCATGGCGAGGGAACATCAGGTCAGCGGGCGCCGTCGGATCGCTCCAGCCTGGTTAGGCGAGGGCTCGTCAGGGCACAGGGAAACACTACGTGCAGTTGGCTTCGGATCGCACCGTTTGACCGGAAAAGGATGAACTTCGATGGAGACTCCATACCTGGGCACTTTCGGTTCGAAGAATGGGCTGCTGTGGGGCTTTTTGGAAAGGAAATCGTAACACGTTGAAATGTGGTGGAATCTCTTGGTTTATTTATCATCTCTATAAATCAGCATTACAAATGAAGGTATTCACTTTAACAAGGGTCTTTGGACCAAGGGAATCATCCCTGAACTACAAAAATGCGAAGCGGTCCCGAAAGACACGCTTGCATGGAGAAGTTATGGAGCGATGTGCTCTTGATGAAGTTTTGGTATGAAGTGTCTCGATGTGAAGTGTGAAGTGAAGTGAGGGTTACCGCCACAGAACGAAGAGAAAAACTGTTCGTCGCCAGGTTGCAGGATTTGGCTGAATGCGCGCTATTGGGGAAGCGAGAACAAAAAAAAACCCGATTGAACCAGTTCTCAGTAGAAGAACATACACTAACGGAACGAGCCAAGTTGGCTGAAACAACAAAAACAAAGGAATGCATAAGGGAATCCAATCACAAGGCCGAACAAACAAAATCACCAAATAAGGTAACGAAAAAGGGTTTTCAGTTAGATTCCGTTTTGATAAGTGAAGAATAACTAGCGAGTGCATTAGAACTCAAGCGTGGGGTGTACAAAAACACAAACGAAACTATGTGGAAAGAAACCACTTTACCACACACCTCTTTGGTTATAACTCGCGCGAATCCTCCCAATTTTCGAAGCATTTCAATAAAAACAAATACCTAACTCGGAAAATAACATACCCACTCTGTTTAAACTTTAGGAGGTGATAGGTGGAAACCTTTTAGGCAGATACACGGGATTTCAGCATTTTTGATTAAAAATTAGAGTTTTTATGAAGGTTTATTCAAGCGCCAGGGCCTCGCAGGCCCTGCGCGCGTCCTCGCGGGTTAAAAAGCAATATGAATTTTTTAATAGTATTAAAAAAGAGGTGATTATTTTCTTTGATTAAATTCCTAAATTTACAAAATTAGGGATAGCATTTCGTATAATGTATCCATACGTCGTATAATGTAACACAATATCAAATTTAACTATATTTGTTTGAAAAAGATCAAATTATTTTGTACTCTTACTTAATTTTTATGTGGATCTGATAATAATTACTCAAAATCAGAGTTGGGCAAAATGTAATCAGATTAATGATTAATGATTACGATTACAATTGTAATCTGATTACAAATGTAATCAAGAAAGTAATCACATGGAGATTAATGATTACAATTGTAATCACGAAAGTAATCACATGGAGATTAATGATTACAATTGTAATCTGTAATCTGATTACAGATTACAATATGTAATCTCATAATAAATCTTGATTACTTTTTATGATTGATAATGTGAAGGCACACGGAATGTACTTGTTGGTTAGGATCTTGCCGGAAATAGTCCAAAACTTACCGGAAGTGGTCCAAAACTTACCGGAAGTGGTCCGAAACTTTCCGGAAGTGGTCCAAAACTTACCGGAAGTGGTCCGAAACTTAGCGGAAATGGTTCAAAACATACCGGAAGTGGTCCAAAACTTACCGGAAGTGGTCCAAAACTTACCGGAAGTGGTCCAAAACTTATCAGAAATGGTTCACAACTTACCGGAAGTGGTCCAAAACTTATCGGAAGGGGTTCACAACTTACCGGAAGTGGTCCAAAACATACCGGAAGTGAACCATAACTTACCGGAATTGGCCAGCAACTTACCGGAAGTGGTTCTCAACTAACCGGAAGTGGATCACAACTTACCGGAAGTGGTCATAAACTTACCGGAAGTGAGTTGCGAACCACTTCCGGTAAGTTACTGACCACTTCCATTAAGTTATGGTTCACTTCCGGTAAATTTTGGACCACTTCCGATAAGTTGTGAACCCCTTTCGATACGTTTTTAACCACTTCCGGTAAGTTATGGTTCACTTCCGGTTATCTAAGAACCACTTCCGGTTAACTAAGAACCACTTCCGGTTAACTAAGAACCACTTCCGGTGAATTGTGGACCACTGTAATTAAGTTGTGTCAATCTGATTTCAAAAGTAATCTGATTGACAAATGTAATCAGATTACAAATGTTATCTGACTACTTCAATCAGATTATTAATCTGATTACAAAAGTAATCTGATTGCGCCCATCTCTGCTCAAAATATAGAATTCATATTGAAATGAATATTGAAAAAAAAAATCTAAATAGTGATGAAATTCCACTTGCCACTTATATTTAAAAATTGGTCTTCTGAAAAAGAAGAAAATATACTTAATAAATAAACTAAATGAAAGCTATGCATGCTTAACCCACACAATCTCAAAAAACAAATACGTGTTCAAAACTGCATTATCTGTCATTAACATCTACAAAATACCACTTACAATAGCGGTGTTTAAATCGCACAGATTGTATCAAATTCTCTTAAACGAATCCTAATCTCTCTCTCCAAGCCATTACATTACCAAAACCCTTTTCAGCATCCCTTCGGAATGAGAATCGCAACGGGGAACAGACACCATTTGTCACGCGGAAAACGGAAACTTCAACACAGTGGTGAGAAAACGGACGCACCCTTGAAAAATAACCAACAACACGATAAAGCCATACTCTCCAAAGCTCTCACATGCCTTCCCATTAACGAAAAGGTTCCCCGAAACGCAACCGGGATAACATGATTGATCAACAGATGCAAAACGGGTCTCCACAGCAATCTCTGCACCCAAAAAAGGCAAGATAGGAACCCCAATACAACCACTTACAACACTTCAGGTATGTAAGACACGTTTCTACACGGCAATACTGCAATCTTTGGAAACTGTGTTTGCATGAAGGGCCTGAATTTCTGAGGATTTCTAAGGACTAATGAGGCACTTACTACGTACTCTCAGGATTTTCTCTCGGAAAGTTTCTCCCCTTTTTTCTTCCACGCTTTCGTTGAAGTGTGGTTCTGGATCGTTCATGCCTACTCTGATTGATGTTGTCATTACCCTTGGCAGACTCTCTAACTCGCGTTTTGGAAGATAAGTGTGTGTTTAAACTTGGTGAAAGAGAATATGTCTAGTTGTGTTGGGCAAGTGAACGATGCATGTTTGTGAAGAAATTGGGTCTGAGTCGGGCGCTGCTATTTGAAGTTACGGTTTTAGCGTCAAATGACCCGTCTTTGAATGAAGCTATTTTCAGTAGGCTGAATATCTAGTTTGTAATTGCAAACTATATTTAAACTCTTTGAGTTTGAGTTAGTCATTGAAGGTTTGGAAAATGTTTAATGTATCTTTCCTACCATGATTTGAAAACTTTTAGAGTGGGCATTTCTAAAGAACTTTTTAAGAACCTCTAAAGTGTGTGTATTGAAAAGTAATGGAATACGTGGAATGTTTTAATAATAGGCTCTCATACTATGTAAAATCATAAAATGGAAGAAGCCCATGTCTGTTCTAAATTTATTAATTTATGTGAAAAATGATCGGTACTGAAACTTATTTACACTACTTATGAATTATCTGAACCAGAAATAATTGTTATCCGTTATATATTATTGATAAATTGATATAAAAATCTGAAAATCCTACCTGAATGTATTCTAGTAAAATGAGTAAAATGAATTATCCACCAATTTATTAAAAAAAGTTCATCTAACATATAAAAATATTTAATTATCTACCCTTAAATATTGATAAACCATATTAGTATTTCCTTTTTACCTTTGAGGAAAAATGTATTTATTCGATTCAAAATATTCCCTCAAAGCATTAAAATCATGTTTAAAGAATATTTTCTAGATTTTGGTAATCTTTAAAATAGGTAAAAAATACTAAACTCTCGTTTTTAAACATCCTATATAAAATGACTGTTTGGATATTTTAAAATTGTAGTTACACACTTGCTTATTGCAAATATTTCCTCAATAAACACCAAGCTATTTCCATTTTACTCACACATGACTTCATAACTAAACGTTTAACTTAACATCGTGATTGATTACAACTCCGCAACATAAATCAAACGCATTAATATTAATGAATTTAGAACTGCCGCAATCTCAAAAACTATACATTAGGTATATAGAGCAACACTAGATACTACTTAATCTATTATGGATGACGGTTAAGGTTAAAAAAACACCAAAAGACACTGCGTGGCTCAGAAGCAGAAAAGTTCCCAGAACTCCAAAAATGTGAGCTCTTAATCGATAAGGGTCATGAGTTTACGTTCAGAATTCCAACGGTAAAAATAGAGTACGACATAAATCAAGCCTTTGGAACGAAACGCACAGGGGTTGCTTTTTCTTCACCATTTCTCAAGGCGCATGTGTGAGCGAAGTTAATACTGGCAGAAGATATGGCACCGTTAAACGTGTTTTATAGCTCCTGTGGTTACTGAAAGCCCGAATTTTCCAGATACTGCATAAACAGCTTCTGTAGCGGAATTTTATCAACATATTTCTTATTGGATGCAAATGCATTGGGAACTTCAGTTTGCATATGGCCGGAGCAAATTTATAGGGTACTAAGGTGGTTATTTGTGAGGGGAAAGGTGTTCGCTTATGTGCGTTTTAGGTATTAACAGGATGAGAACCAAAAGAGGATGGGGGTTTTTCAAAAATAAAGTTCCCAATATTTGCGTAAGAATGTAAGAGCAATTTTCTACTCTTCAGAGATAGGTATTGTTCAAGTAAAACATATCAATATATATGGTTTCAATATAAACAAAAAACATATTGTTTCACTTAGAGCTGCACATCATTTAAAATTAATAATATTCAACGCAATTACCAATCTTAAGTAATGGTATCATGATATCGAAATTGAATAAATGAAATAAATTCAATGCATTATTGAGGAGAGAATTAAATTAATTTGTATAATAACTTTTACATACATCTTTTTAATACACCAAAATATTAAGAAAATGTGACTTTCTGTATGTTGTAACAATTACAACATTTAAAAGAAAAATCAAGTCCTTCAGATTAAATTATATTAGTTTCCTCTAAAGTTGTGAATATTCATTATAAATTAGTTTAATACCATTCGTTCATCATATTGTGTAAAATGCATCATATACTCATTAGCAACGTTTCCTGACGCTATGAGCCTATGACGTCACTACGCGGAAGCAGAAACTGCCTAAACTGAAATCCTGTTGGGATGCTACAAGGAGTTTCGGTACGAATATCGTGATAAAAAGACGCTATTATGGGTTTAACAAAATAATCATATTTTTAAATTGACGTGAGTCTTCATTTCACTCAAAACCAAGCACAGCGATGTGGGAACTACTTGTTTGTTAGAGGCGTAATAACGTCAGGAAACTTTGCTGTCGAGTATAGAAATCATTATTTTTTTGTTTGAAAATAATATTTTTTTTATTTGGTTTTACGCCATTGTTTGGAGAGAATGTGAAACAAGTACGAATTATATATTTTTTCAATTATATTTGGCGTATGCATAAACAATTTTACAAAGCAAAATTCGTTAAAAAAATGCCTTTTTTACACCTAAAAGGCCCTACTCTACATCATTTCTTGGGAATAAAAATGATCAAGACAAAAATTAAATAGGGAAAACAAATAAAAGAAAAAGAAAATTAATTAAAGCTTCTCTGACAGAGGCTTGGTTTGACTACTGGGCCTTGGTGAAAACAGGTGATTCCTGTTCAAATTACGGAGAGTATAGAAATTTTTTTCTAAAACTAAAAAAGTTGGTTTTTGCAAAAGAATACAATGAAACGTGTTTGAATTGGTATTTAAAATTAAATGCACAATTCATATACTTATTTATTGAAAAAAGTAAGATAGTATCAGTATTTATATATCTAATTTATTTATAAGAGTAAGCGAAATTCCTGAATTTTGAACACGAGATTCATTTTGACAAAAATATCATACCCATTTTTGTATATGAGAAGGTAAACTCCACTTCCATCCGAGCAAATGATATAGCTTCCACTCACGGAAACACGGGGAATCATGCTCCCCCTTTAAATCAACCAATACATGCTCTCCTGTTAGCAACCGCTTTTGACAGGTATTCTGAAAAACCTTTTCTTTTACAAGAGCATTCCAATATTAAAACAAGGCCAGACAGAGACCATCCGACCACAAGGATGGAAAAACCTCCCAAAAGTTCGTCCAAAGACAGAGGTTTCATCGTCGACGACGATGATCCTCTGGGGTAGGTCAGTTGCCACTTTTTAAAGAACTCGTCTTGCATGTATTTTTCGAACAACCCCGCCTGCTGACCCCTCAGAAGCAGACGGTCCAGCTTGGCCTTCAGGTCAGGCATTCCTTTGTTCACTGCTATCCCGTAGTAGATCAAGAACACTCCTTCTGATTGATACTTGGTCCACAAAGGAGCTTTTCCATACAACATTCTGACGTGAGCGGAGGAAGTGATGTGAGCAGTGTTGTCTCCTATCTCCTCTTTCCCGTAGTTCTTCGCATCGTAGTACCAATCGTTCTTCCTCATCGCGGCAATAATGGACTTGACTTGAGCGTTTCGAGAGCCTTCCGCCAAGTTTCGAAACATCGTTTGTCGTGGTAAGAAGACTTTGTATTCACCCTTCTGCACCGCTCGCGCAAGCTGTTCAAAATCTTTCGGCGGTGAACTGAGGGGTGGAACGGACAGGCACGATAGAAAGAGCGACGAGTAGGCGAAGGAAAATACTAATATTCCAAACCACCAAAACACAACGAAGATCGTCTGAGGATGTCCGGATATCTTCTGAGGGAGGGACCTTCCCAGAACATTTCCGAATATGATGAGCCATTCCTTTGATAAATCTCTAGCTTCGAACAATGTCACACTCATCACTGGTAAGACCAGGATCAAGCTTAAAAGTGACGCCCATGTTGCCATATCGAAAGGATACACATATGCGTAGACTCGTGGCAACATTTTTGGTAAATTACTTGCGAAATTTATATTCGAAAAAAAGTAAGGCATTGTGAAGTCCACTACTTTAGAGCGGTCGTAAGTTTGAGCTAGAGAGGTCATTGCTATGTCTGCTTCTCCTCTTTGGACAAGCCCTACCATTCCTGTCCAACTTCCATCTTCATTTTGGGTTCCACTGATGAAGTCTCCAAGAGTAATTAAGTTGTAGTTCATACCCAAAGTTTCCATCAGTGTTACAAGCAATTTTCCTTCCACGCCTCCTGGCTTATGGGGCCCTTCTTTTGGAGTTTCGAAAAAAGATTCAACTGCCTTGTAAGCGACAGTTATATTTCTCGTCATTTTAAGATTACGTCTTTCCAATCCTTGATCTGAAGTGATTCTGACTTGGAAGATTTCCATAAAATCATTACATAGAAAACGACTATACCCATAACAAATATTTCTCAGAAACGTAATACTCGGAATTGGGCTATTTTTTTTAAACATGTTTACTTTTTAGCAGCAGTTGTAACGTGTCATTCAGTTCGAAGTCATTCACTTTGGTATTTTATGTGTTTTTAACACATTTTTCCATATTTTTCTAAGTAATTTTTATAAAAACAACGGTCTAATATGGATTTTATACCAACTTGGAAATAATAGTTTATTTGGAGAGGACTGCATTAGTTGTTTTTATCTCTACTTAGAAGACTGCAACAAGGCTTATGTCATATTGTCTTATGTTTCTCCTTTACATATAAGTACTAATAAAACTGAAAAAAAAACCCAGCCTACAGTATCCTACATTCTGAGACATGTCTTATGTTCGCTATAATTTTGCTCTAAATATTAGATCCCATGCTCTTCACGCAATGCATTCATTTCTTCCAAACAAATAACCGATTTTTCATGAACAATCTTTTCTTTTTCATGAAATTACAGTCTCGACTGGTTAATATGTTTTTAGCAAATCGATGAAGCTTGCTTGTAATGCTTGGAAACCCACTCGCGATTAAGTAGAATGTACTTTAGTTCTCCTTGTTCTCGGTAATTGTTGCTAGAAGCAGGCAAAGTCTGGTACCGTCATAGTAGTATTGATAGTACTGTATACAGGGTGTTTCATTTGGAATCAACGTCTTCTAGGGTCATGGAAGTAAGTTTACCCTTAGGAAAGTGATCATGGGGAATAATCCTCTGAGTTGACCTTCAGGGGTGAAATAAGAAGGTTCATAAAAGTAATTAAAAACTGAGGAAGATAGAAAACAAAGTTAAATGAGGGCATTGTTGGAAATATCATGAAAAACACGCAGAAAAAATTTCATGAAAATGTCTTCCATACTCGAGGAGATATTTGGAAAATAGCACTTTTTCAGGCCTCAAAAAGGAAAAAGTTCACAAATTTTTAAGTTTCTATGATTTTTTTTGTTAAAATTTGTCTTCATTTAGCTAAAAAACTCAACAACTACATAGCAACACAGAAAAATCTTGAAAGTCAAAACGAAAATAACTTTTTAAAAAATCTTGCAAACAATTTAAAATCGAATATTACAATGAAAATCCAAAAAGGGTCTACTATCAATGATTACTCGCTCCTCTCTTTCCTATCTAAGAAGGGTAGTAAATCCTAACAACAGTAACATCTATACTAGACTGCAACGTTGCTTGACCCTGGAGAAACAAGCTGAGAGCAAATAAAGAAACTATAGTTCCCAGCGCGGTGTCTGAATTTTGAGTGACAATTAAGTACTTCAATTTAAAAATATGATTAGCTTGAAACTCTCGTATTTATAGCGTATTTGCGTACCGAAATTCCTCCTAGCAACCCAACAGGTCTTCCGTTTACTCAGTTTTTCCTTCCGTGTAATGATGTCATAGGGTCTAGAAATATTGTAACCAAGTATAGTAAGCCGCAACAACATTCCGAAGAATCCGTGACAACAAAATCAATTCGAGAGACCAAACACTACCCCATAAAACGCCATGTCCCAAGACATTTCCAAAACCTCCACCACGCGATGTTTCCTGAACGAGCTCAAAATCCCCCTTTCTCTCCCAATTTAAAATCTGACGGCGCTCATTATGCCACCCGAGGCCGTGGAAACGAGTTCCGTCCGCATCTTAAAAGGGTTAATTTCGGGTAAAATGTGCCCGAGGTCCACATTGTTTCTGTGAGGACCCCTCCCAATCGAGAGGGGGGCTTTTGTTTTGTGTGCCCCTTTTTGCGGGTCCCGACGGTCCCTCTAATTAAAGTCTGTCGCGGAAGTGTAAAATGGGTAATTGTTGAGAACGTGAGAGGGGTTGGGTGTTTAGTGTGGTTTGATAGATTGAGGGTTGTTGTTAGTCGGGTTTCGGTGGAGTAAAATGTGGTTAAAAGGGTGTGGGGTGGTGGAATTTTAGTTGTTTTTTTAAGGTTTTGGGAGCAAATTATTGGGTATATAACTAAAGAGTAGTATGTAGATTCGGTTAGTTTAAATCTTATTGTAGCCTAGTTAAAAAGTAATTAATTAAATAATAATAAAAAGCTTTAAAGATATGACATTTTAAATCGGACTTAAACGAATAAATGTAGTATCTAGTGCTCGTAAAATGCGAAACGTGGACTCATTCAACATATAGAGTGTTTTCAGGTGACGTCACAACCGGTTATTTTCTTTTAACTGTGTACCTTCTGTAGGGCTTTTAACTGTTGCTAATGTCGTTGTTTATCTGTTGCTAAGGCGGTTTTTAGGTATGGGATCACGTGATTGCAAATGCTCCAATAGAAGAATTCCACGGCTAGTCATTTTCTGTAACTGTTAACCTCTGTAGGGCAAGAAACTGTAACATCTTATGTTGCTAAGGCCGTTGTTAGGTCCGAGTCATGTGATTGAAAATGCTCTATAATTTATGCATAAATAATTCATTCTAAGCATCTAAGTCCATATCAATCAAAAATAATTTTTAAAAGCTACTTCCTGTGATTTAAAACGATTTTTGATAACTGATGTTTTATAATTAAAACTAAAAACGAAATTTTTTAATTTTAAGTTTCCAGTTTATGGATCTTTGTGAAATTAGTTTAAAAGTGTGTTTCTAAATTCCACATCAACAACAACAATTAAAAACCATTTATTTACAAATCAAAAGAAATAATGTCGAATGTGCCTTTTTAGTGTAATGCTTGTAACTATATTTTTAAATATAAAAAAGCTACTAATTCTTATTTTAGAAAAAAAATGCTTATTAAAATACATTTTAGATACCAAGAATTTTTTTTTTTTCATTTTTCTCCAATGACAAAAACGAGTTGACTATTTATTCCTAAGTAGCTGAACAAATTTATTTACTATCACAAATATTATTTTAAACAAAGAAAGGAGATTAGATTTAAGGTAAAGCATAACCAAATGTTTTTACCGAAAGAAAAACAAATAGACAATGATATTTTTATCACGCAAAATAATAAAAACATAGTTATTTTTTCCAATTATAGTTTAGGAATGCATAAAGGCAAAGAATTTAGAAAAAAATTAATCTACAAAAATACTTTCCATGAATACTTTCCATTTTTATGTGAATTATGGCATTTCAAAATGAAAAAAAAGACATAAAATAAAGACTTCTGTTCATTCAAATTGGTTGTCGATTCACTCAAATGGATAAATTTACCATTGTGTTAAAGAACTAATTTTGAAGCATAAACAAATGTTACAATATTGAAAAAAGATTGAATCTTTATGCCTCTTTATTCTTATTACAAAATGCACAATTTTATCACATAATATATCTTAAATTAAGTAATTTTCCTTTCACAATTTTTTGCTAGATATCTATGTAGTAATGTTAAGGGCAAAGTGATAAAACGGGAATTATCAATAATGCCCGAAATGAGGCGGGCAATGTGATAAATTCAATGGCATTTATCAATGAGTAATTGAGTATATATCAATTTGCCCGAAACGAAATACAGAATGATGCCGAGATTTATCACATCTCACCATATACATTCAATGAAAATATTTTAAATAGTTTCATTGTTAGAATAAAAGCTAATTTAGTATTAAAAAGTATTAATATTTCAGAAATATATTGACGAGACAATTTGTGTGTTAACAACACACACCCCGAATTTTACTACCCCTCCTAAAAAATCACCCATCTAAAAAATCATCCTTTCATTTCCAAAGAAATCGCTCTTCCCAAAACCCACTCCACGAACCAAAAGAAACTAAAGCAAACAATCCTTAACTAAAACAAACCCCACTCCAATTCAAATGCAAAAGAAGAGAAGCACTCCAGCAGACTCGCACACAGCACAAAGAGAAAGCCTCCCTTCACTTTATCAGTACAAATGACGATCATCAAGAACACCCTGATAGGACCTAAAAGAAGCAAACAAAGTGGCCAAGAAAGAGATAGGGGGGAATAAAACTCTGTAATGAGTTGTACAGTCTCACCCGTGCCTATCCGCCGCGACGAGAAAATTTAGTGAGTAATCCCCCTGTTTGGTCCTCCATCACTCTTCCCTTTAGATCCTCTGTGTCGCTTTTTTCCGATGCTGTATAGTTTTCTCGCTGTTCCGTTTTCGTGGTCAGTTTCCCTGCGGTGTCAACAAGGTTAGGGAATACGTCTGGGGGTGAGAGGTACAGAGGGACGGGGATGAAAAATGTGGGGATTTTATTTTTGTGTGTTGGGAATAGGGATGTAATCTCTTGTGATCGGTTGGTTGTTTGGGTGGTTTTTTGATGATTTATTCACGGCGATTGGGGATATACGGTACTTGTGTGAGGTTAATTGTTGATGATGCGAGGTGATTGGATTTTGATGAGGTACTGCATCTGAGATACAGATAATGTTTCGATTTGATTGTATTCAGATGTAAAAAAGTTGTATATAAAAAATATTCGTGAAATAAGAGTATTGTTATGTGAGTATGTGAGAATAAAAATGTCTGTTTTTTGGATATTGAACAAAAACGTTCAAAAATCGTCCAATAATTTCGTTTATTTCTTGTGGTAGTTACGCAAACTTGACATAGTATTTTGAATGAGCTGTGTTACTAGGTATTTTTCTTCCTCAAAATTAAAATGTTTGAATAATCACTCAAGAAGAATCACTCAATTATTTTATTGTATATTTTAGGAGTTTCCTTGTTTAATGTGTATTTTTTTTTTTATTTCCAATGGCAGGGAATACATAAAGATAACAAAGAACATAAAACACCAAAAGGTGAATTAAACAAAGAGACCGAGGTCATCTTCCCATGAGCTCTCTCGCACGCCAATATCTTGCGGTCTCGGACTTAAGAGTCTGGAGCATCTTGCAGCGATGAAGTTGCTTTCTGTTCATTGGTTCCTTTGCGTCACATATTCTCAGGATGGTCATAAATGTGTAGACGATACAAGTGTTCGCCCAGGCAGTCGTGGCCTACCAGGAGACGAAAGAGGGCTACAGCATCTCGACGAGGCTTATCTGGTATTGCCACAAGCTCCACCTCACTCCAATTCTTATTCTTTATACTTTCCTGAAGCCAAGAATAGGTTCTTAATTTCATTAAATGTGTAAAAATACTACTTCATAATAACAAACACGCTGACTTTGTAATATCGATAGTACATACGTATAACACAATCTTTTTTATTTTTTGCAAAAACACATATGCTTTTATGATAGTAAGACTAAATCTATAACCAAATTGTAGATTACTAAAAGTTGTGTGATTTTGTTGAAGTTTTACTATGAACTTGTGACATAATAATTTGAAAAAACGATGCCACAGTTTAAAGTACAGAACTTTAAGGACAATTTATTAACTTTCTTATAGAAAATTTAAGTAGAAAAAATAAAATTAAATTAGAAAAATTGAATTTTTTGTAAACTACTTTGAAGCATTTGCGAAACTTCATTTATTATTTCTGTCTGAAACATGGTAATTGAACCTGCTATTTAGCCTTAAGCAGAAAGGAATTATGTAGTTAGCCAAACAATGAAGTTGATAATGAAGTTGCCTTCAAGAGCCCGAAGAAGCGTGAAATTAGTTTTCATTCTCAACTTTTAAGATAGTGGCATCACTTTAAAAACCACTAATTATGAAAGGAGTTATGCTGATGTTGCCAAACGGTAAACACTATTTAGTTAATTTTTAAAATATAAATATAGAGATTTTTCGAATTTTAGAAGTTTAAATTTTATATATTTCCTTATTTGATAAAAATGAATAATGCTTTCTATATTTGAAAGAAAAATAAGGGAAACAGAAAATTGTACTAAACCATATTTAGAAATACCTATTCAAGAATACGTAATTAACCTTAATTAAGATCACTTATTCTATTTCTATATTTCATAAACAAGAACCCTAGTAGCACAGCTCGTACCAAATATGTCAAGTTTACGTAATTGCAATTAGAAGTAAACCAACACCCTCTATATACAGAGCCTGACAACTACGTCACTGTGACGTCAAAGGTGGCGGAAAATCGCTAAATTTCCCATGTTAAGTCTATGGAGCATAAAAACTTACTTTCTTAACTCCTCGCGTTATGTATGCCTTCAAGGCTGATAATACTGTTCTGGGAACTCAAAATCTTTCGTTTAGAATCAAAATTTTGACCCTTTTGTACAGTTTTTTTGTATTTTCATTCAGTGTTTTAGCCTTAGGACTAACATGGCTTTTAGTTCAGTTTGCAAATAATGAATGCATGTCATGTAGGTTTTTCTCACAATAGAGTATTTTCAATCACATGACTCTGCCTAACAACGGCCTTAGCAACGTTGTTTATTCGCCAAGTGACGTCATGTGCGAATGCTGCTATTGGATACTTCTATGTCCCGCCCCTAACAACAGCCTTAGCAACGTTGATTTTGTCCTCCAAGTGACGTCATGTGCGAATGCTCTATATTAAGTTTATCTAGGAAATTAAGAAAAAAAAATCACTAGTAAAATAAAAAGTAAAATCTATTAAAAATTAAAACAAATCATTGAATTTTCGAATTCTTCCAACAGTAAACAATTTATTTAATTACACTAAATTCTTTAATTTATTATAAGATTAAACTGATGAGAATCAAGCATTATATTTATTGTTGCGGGAAATGCACTAGTAGCACTAAGTTCTAGTTAATTCTTCTGATTTGTTATTTTTACATTTTTCTCAGATAGCATCACGTTTTTGTTTGTTGTTCCATCAATTTTGTTAAATTAAAAGACATTTTTGATACTTTATGCTTATTTCAGATTTCTACTTATTAAACTCTGGTTTGAATAGCGATAGCTATTAAAAATTAATATCACGGCGTATATTTTTACATCGATACATTAATGTTAATATCAAAAACACGAATATTCCTTGTTCAGTGTTAAGAAGTCAAAATATATAAAACATGGCGTCGTTTTGCATGTGACGTCAAAGGTGGCGGAAAGTGTGACGTCACCCGTTCAAGTTGTGAGGCCATTATATAGAGGGTCTTGAGTAAACAAAATTGAATGAATCTTGAATGTTTGTGCTGCTTGAGAAAGTATTTCATTAGAAAAGGAATGTTACCCATTGATTTTCATTATTAAATTTATTCAATACTTTAAGTGTTTTCAATACAGAAAAAAATTAAAAAGATGGACGATTTTTTCCATTTTTTTACAAATCGAATTTTTCTATTCTCCCTTATGTGGGAAAAATCCATTTAGAATTAATTGAAATTATGCATAACTAAATAATACAGCTTAGAAATAATTGTATACTCGTCATTGTTAACGCTGTTGGATCAAAATAATCTTTATTTATTAAAATAAATTTACACATTAGGATGAAACACTTGCACCTTCAGAGTACATTCCCAAAAATAGTGAAGACCATTACTATTGTAAATAGTATAACGTGACTAAAATAAAATATTTATGTATTAATTAAGACCTACTTGTTTTGAAATTATAATTAATAGTTAATTAATATTCATGCAATTAAAAGAGTATAAGTAATCAATTTTGATTCGTTAATTAGTCAGGAAATATAAATAATTTTTAAAAGCCTTAATGAAACTGTTGACTAGCTATACACTTTTAATAATGCCGATAAAATTAAATTAACACCAACTGCTTAAAATTTAATTAATATTGTAGAGAGAAAAGTATTATAAATCTAATTAGAAAGGGCATATTTGTAACTAAAATTAAAGGTTTAAAAAAAATAAATGTCAAATAGCTTTTCTGTATCTTGTATATATTGGTATTATATTGCATTGTCTTAGCGTTTCTATAGTATATGTTGAAATAGATGAAGCCCACAATCACGTTTATTTTTTCTTTAAAACTACTTTTCCAGCATTTCTGGTGTTATCTAAATATCTGTTGTGTGTTGCATTAATTTCTATACCTAACATAATTACTATACCTAACGACAATTTCCGATCATATTTCCGGTCCCCCAAAAAAGTTCATTTTTAATGCAGATATACATAAACTCTTTGCAATGCATGTTTCAAAAGAATCTTCAAGTAAAGAAATAAATGCATTCTTAATAAACACGGGAACCCTTTTATGCAGGTATTATGTGTACATTACTCACACAACACACTGAGAACTAATAAGGATCATAAAACTTTCACAAGACGAACAGAGCATGGCAGTAATAATAAAACGCAATGCCTCCCTAATATATCATCCCGTCTACCTCCGTGTTTACCTATAGCAAATAAATATTGCAGGGATCCTTCCCCAAATAAAACTAATGACTAACAAGCTACGGTACGCCATCCTACTCCCCATGTGATGGCAATGGAATACAGATGATACGATACTCCCCTCTAAATCCCCCTATAAAAAAACCGAAATACGAACCCAAAACAATCAAACCACCATCAAAAAACATTACCTCATCCCCTTCGGAGGAGAACTTTCTTTCCCAAGTTCCACTGAGCCGAAAGAAATTCAATGGTTCGGTAAAATAACTTCACTGAAATTCAACGTCGTATCAAGGCGGAATGTAAACTGGTTATTATCGTTAGAGAGGAACCTTTTGCTGACAAAGGGGCGCACTCGATAGGCTGGGAGATGGGTATGTTGGTCCTCGATTAGGAAAGTAATGGATTTAGGCGAGTTTATATGTTCACTGCTGATGATAACTCTTGTTTTTAAGGAGATTCTTCATGTGTAGTTGCTTTAGTTTGAAAAGAATGGATTAGGGGTCACATTTGATCTTTTACGTTATTTTACAAGTTCTGACCCAATTTGTAAAGAATTGATGTGATAAAAATTGTGATATTCTACATTTAGCCAGATTTAATGTTTTTTTAAACATTGTCAAGCTTATTTATCTGAATAGTTAAGTAAACTGGTAGTGATAATACAAGTGTGATCGGTAAACCAAATAGGTTATAAGACTCATTTCAATTCCAAGGTTCATTCAATCCAATGAATCTCTCGTGTCGTAAATTGAAAATTTGAGAACTGAAGAGTGAAATGGCAGTTTGCACTTTTTACTTTGGATGATTCCTCCAAAATGAACATCAATTGGGAAAAGTCTAAATGAGCCTTTAGTGAACTTAACTTATACTGAAGTGAAGGAGAATGAACTTATCTTTAACTACTCGTGATTTATGTATATGTCCAGATTCTTTGCGTGAAGTACAAAGGAAACACACAAAGAACTAAAACAAAACCTAAATGACTCATAGTTGTCGAGGGAATCGCGACAGAAAAAGGTATGAAGTCACATCCGGTTTGAGCTAAAAAGGTTTATGATATTAATGATCACGGTTTTTTGATTTGTCTGTATACTAAGATACTAAAATATTCACTGTAAGTTTTTATCAGATTTGACGTCAATTTTTATAAAAAATTAAAGTTGTCGTAAGGTACAGTTCTTTGAACATTTTTTTTACCTACTCCACGCAAGGAATCTTTCTGTTCAGAGTTCTGACAGACTTGTTGAAGCACACTCTATTTACATCCCCTTCAATTGTTAATGAAAATATTAAAAATGTTGCAATGACACTTAAAGATAACAAATATATCTTACGCTCATACATTTTAAAACTTTGATTTAGATAGTATGTAACAATTTTTATTATAACTATTGTTATTAAGGAATAGAAAAACATCCTAAGAAGGATCGGGGTGGCCAAGTGGGATTACATGCAGCCCACTACGCTAGCAGATGTTATTAAAGTTTGCATAATTAATTTAGAAGACTTAATATGTGAATAAAATTAGTTTGTAAATTCGAGATATGAACAAACTTATGAAAGTCTGTCTATATAGTAAACAGTAAGCATGCATTAAAATGTATCCTCATTTCTGTAAAAGGTATGTAAAAATAATTTTAATTACCTCAGTATTAAACTATTTTAAATTAATTTTTACTAAAATGTAAGAGCAATTGGAACCTGCGTAACAACTTTCCTTACCAAACACATTAAGACATAAGTAAACTTAGGAAATACGCGCGTATTTAAGATAATCTAATTTCACCCAGTTCTAGTTCAAATTTACTTTCTCTTAGTGCGGTCTTCTTCGTCAAAATCTTCAAAGATACACCATAAGTTTTATAAATTTATTAGAGCATAATTTTATTCAATCTATCAATATTTAAATAACTAAATCAATATACTTATTGTCGTTTTTGCATTTATAATTTGCTTTAGAATCAGTGATCTTAAGTCCCTTTTCCTCAGGCTTCAAACCACAACCCTGGGGCGGGGTAACCACAAGGTGCTCCTCTTAAATTAATTTGATAAACTATCAAAGCGCAGTTAAAAACTATCTTTAAGGGTTTAGGCAACACCCATTAACCTAAGAGCAGCTTTTCCCATTCCTCCAGCAAAACCTCTCGCTTTCAATTTAGTTTTAACTAGTGGGGGATCCAACATCATTAGGAGCTATTTCGACCGTGAATTATAGATGTAAGAAAAGCGAAGATGCATAAATTGATGGTGAACACTTAACCCCGGGCCCGAACATAATTAAGCAGGCCTACCTTCTTGCTATCCGTCGAATGTATCAGCCGCAGCTTTCTTTTGCCGGGCCCTTTCTTAATTAGTTAGAGGCCCTGGTCGATAGTTCAAACTTTGTGTAATTAATTATGTTAGGGCTCGAGAGAGAAGTGCGGATGTTAAGAAGGAATAACAAGTGATTATTTTGTTTTCCCGTTTTGGCAGCGGTATATCGATTGGATTGTCTGTTGTTCTGTCGGTGACCCGATTTTTCTGATTGTTTTGAGACATTTAGGAGGAGATGATTGCCCGAGGAGGAGGACGTAGTTTTTTTTTCTTTTTTTTTAAAGAAAAGTTTGTTTTCCGTTAGGTAATTTCGTCGCTGTTCGACCTGCTATGACGTGATTTATTTGTAGCGTGTAGTAAAGACGTAAAATATTTGAGGTGATTGTGAAGTAATTAATGATTGATGGCAAAAAAAGAGTTTTTACACCTTTTAGAAAAAACTGTAAAAACATCAAATTATTTAGTATTTTTTAATTCCTTAAACATATGCTAACAATTAAATTATCAAAAGATAATTAAATTTAACCTATTGTGACCACTCTGAACTCAAACTCATATTGAAATTGCGTCATCAACCTAAATCTTCGTTTAGTGCAATGTGCAAAAAAATTGTTTTATACAATTCAGTTTCCATGATTGAAATCTGTTCGTGAAACATTTTAATTTTCCTCAAAGAAAAAAAATTAAACGGCAAATTTTGTGAAATCTTTTATTTACAACTTATGAAATAGTTTGGTAGAAATCAAAATCTTGGTTATAAGTGTGGTATCTAATGCTCATTAATTGACTATTAATTAATCATTAATCACTATAAGATTTTGAAGAAAAACATCTTTTTAAGTCGTTAAAGTGATGTGTACCTAAATATATACCGTTGGTAAGTAAAATAAAAAATAAATTATGAAAATAATAG
This sequence comes from Tetragnatha montana, assembly GCA_963680715.1. Lineage (NCBI taxonomy): Eukaryota > Metazoa > Arthropoda > Arachnida > Araneae > Tetragnathidae > Tetragnatha > Tetragnatha montana. Next base: position 50,380,552 of record OY796675.1, read on the forward strand.
AACTACTAGTAAAGTTACTATTCTGAGGATTTAATGGAGTTAAAAAATTTAACAAGTTAAAGGAGATGGAGCAAAATATTTCAAGAAAATATGCGCGATATCAAAATGAAAAAAAAAGCAATCTGTCATAGTCACAAATTGATATAGCAATTTTAACTCTATGACTTATAAAAAAGGGTTGTCAGCAAATTTAAATGTGATATAATGTAGTAGGAATTTGAATGCAACCATCAATGAGACCGCTTGAGAAAACACCAAAGGAGCATTTAAATTTGTGGAACAATTGTCTTAGAAAAGTTACAATTTCAATCAAATATATCTCTGAATATATTACTCTATTTTCTATAAATTTTGAACTGTGCTATTAAATTTCTCATTTGGATGCTAGTTGTTAAACACCTTAATGGGTTTAGCATAACCATGTTACGGACAAAGTGATTAACCGGACATTATATTAATAACATCCGCGTATTTCGGGCAATGTGATTAAATCAATGGCATTTATCAATAAATATTTATCAATTTTCCCGAAATACGCGGGCATTATTAATAATGCCCGGATTTATCACATTGCCCGTAACATATATACACATTACTACTACCATGGATCTACGAGAAATTTCAGAAATCTAATTTAATAAATGTATACCTAAGATATCCAGTACTACAGTGAAAATATCAAAATAAAATCCTTCAATCTATGAAGGAATGGATATAGGTTAAAAAACAATTCAAAATGGATAAAATAGAAAATCCTATCTTTCTGTTCAGTTTGAATACAAGGAGTATTTTAAGCCACTCATCATATTATCTGTATTCATTCGTAATAATTGAAATATTTGTGAGGTAGTACTATATCTATGTACGAATTAAATTATTACAATGAAAGCGATTTGAAAGGAAAATGAAAATGTTTTCCCTTTATCACGCAAAGAACCTACGCAGTTTTAAACTCTTCAATGACGTCATTATTTCTGCTCTGACGTCATACCATATTTTTGCCCGTAAACTGTTTTTGCCCTTCATGTATTTACAGCTGGATTTTTTAAAGGTTGATTCTTTACTTTGAAAAATCATTTAAATATTTAACTCACAATTTTGGGAAAATATTTGAATGGGTTTGAAAAAATGATTGAATTAAACACCATAAATTGCTCTCCAGATTGCTCTTCTGATCGGATGTCAATTTAGATATTTGTATGGAAGTCTTCAAAACAAAGAAGGAAGAGTTTTGTAGAAAAAACTTCTTGCAAACAATTGCTTCAACCAATTTGTTGATAAAATAAACTTTCAAACATGGTTCCATGAAATAAATTCTGTACAAATTAAAGCCAAAATGAAACAGTCGAAGTAATTAAATTGGTAAGGAAGTAAATTAAATATTAATAAAATATATCTAAGCTCGATACTTGAGGGTTAGCAGAGCGCAAATCTCGCTAGTGAGGCTTCATTGGAAACGTTTTACGCAGTCTCAAATATATTTGCTAAATTTTTGTTGTAGAGTAGAATATAAACATAAGTTAAAAACATTTATTACATTAATTTTAAAAATAAGTTGTACCAACCATAGCTTCCTAAATAAATAATTTAAAATCTTAAGCCTTTAATATTCATAAAAAAGGATTCTGTTGAATTTATAAATTCATGTCGTATCAAACATAAATTTTACGAGTAAAATACCCGAATCATCTTTTAAAAATGTTATATCCGTTTCTTAGAGAGTTAGCTTCCAATTTTATTTAGAAAATTGATGTTGGTTCACCCAGAGTAGAAGAAATCGCTTTCGTAATGTTTTCCAAACGAAACAGGCAGGGGAGACGCAAGATGAAAGACATATTTATAATTCATATGGCAGAACAAAGTTTTATTTCCATTTTAGAAGTTCTTTCCCCAGACAGAAACTAAGCTCCCGCCAATGAAGAAATCAATTTTTTAAATGCAACTTCAAACTCTACTTTTTTAGCCATTTGTCAAACCAAGTTTAAATGGGAAAATATCCTTCGTTTGGAGGCCTTGGTTCGGATGTTTTCATTTTTCCGATATTGTTGTTGGGTTGTATTTTAACTTTAATGTTTGAAATATTTACTCGCGGGACTGAACATGGCATTTTGGATACGCTCTAAAGTTTTGAAAGGAAAAAAAAAAGATTTATTCAAACACATACATCTTCCGCGAGTTCTCAAAAAAATTATGAGGTTTGTTTTTGTGTTGAGAAACTTTCTGTGTTGCTTTATATTACAAGTTGAGATTTCAGAATTGATAATGGAAAAGGGAAATTGTAATTGAATGCGATTCGAAAAAAAAACACCATCAGAATGTCAAATTACTAATGAGAACGGGATATCAGTTTGCTATTTTCAAAAAGAATATTATAATGGATTTTGCAATGTAAGGTTTTTCAACACATCATTGAGGAAAAAAAAAGTTTTCTTTTATATGGCAAAAGCATTAGTAAATGCGTTAATTTTGCTCCGGCGTTCTTCCCTCTCGGGCTTAGAATATCTGCTTACTCCTGGGTGTTAGTTTGTTTTTGTTTCTGAAAATATAGATTAATATGAACTCCCTGTAAAATGGAAAACCTCAGGTGAATGCATTTGTGGCACGGATAGAGAAGATATAGTGGTGGAATAAGCAATGGTAACCCTAAAAAGTGGGTAGAATAATTTTCAGAAAGACCTCCGTCACGTGAAAATGGTCTCGAGATGGCGGTCTTACTGGAAATTTCTTCCACTACCTAATTTTTATGCCACGGAGTGTTGCTAATGCATGTAGCATTCTTGGTTGCCTAAGCACATGCCTGTTATCACAGAGAAGAAATAGAAGGGGAGTGAGTATTCCCATAGAAGAATAGACTCCAAAATAGAGTAAAACTGGATGATGAGTAGGTGGCTTATTACTTGCTTGTAAATTTCAAAGGCATGCGCTAAAGCTTGCCGGCCAAACGCGACGGCAAGAAGGTGCACATTAGCACCACTGCGTAGCATAAAGGTTTGGCAATGAAAAAAATATACAGTAAAATCGCCGTCACGGGATGGCGGTCACGTGTTTGCGGTATTTGGCGATTTTTCTGGAAATTATCTAGTCACTCTTTAGATTACCATTGCTCATGGCACCTCTATCTCTCCTATTCTAATGCCAGTAACAGTCTTGAAATAGCTAAACAAACGATAACGCACCAACTCATCGTCACAAGCCCTACTGCTAATGATGGGTATACTCTTTTCCGGAGCAGATTCAATGGGAATGCTCACTCCACTTTTATTTCTCTTCTATAAGTTACCGCCTCTTTGGCTTCTGTTTACAGAGGATTTTTGGATAATGCAACACGTGGGTACTACTATTGGCTTGACAGGATACCAGGATATATATTCAAATAACTGCCATAGACATAAAAAGTGTTAATTTTGGGGATGAAATTGATTTTTTACGGACATTGTACCTTTCAGCTCCCGCCATCTGAAGCTCTGTATAGAAAGTCTCAAATTATTTTTTAATGGATTTCACTCATAATGCACCTAAGAGGAGAATACAAAAAAATATCAACATAGCGAATAAAACAGGTTCAACTGTACCATGCATTGTTGACTTCACCCTGAGACCTCTTTATTACCCTTTACTCAATTCTAATGCATCACGTCCACTCAAGTACCCAAACTCAGAAACTCGCCTCTTCTACGGACGTTCCTTTTAAAGAAATAAGTGCCGATGCTTGTCCAGAGTCAAGAAATAATGGCCCGCACTTCTCCTCGAAGATTATTCGACTCCTCCCCAAAGGAAACACTTCATTCAGTGGTCCTGGCTGATCAGGAAGAGGCAGTAATGGGCAGGCCCATTTGCGAGCCATGATGTCATCATTAGAGGGTGTCAAACGTGCACACCATACACAGTCGCAGGACAATCGATAAGTTAAGGTAAGCGTCTATCTTCGCTCTGATAAGGCGACGCCTGTGACAGAATTTCCTTTTTTTTCTGATTTCTTGCCCTTTTTTTGGTGGGGTAGTATATAATGCGGAAAGGAAGTACCCCTTTCTCATTACTATAATGTTGTCGGCGGTAACAGGCGTCGTTGGAAGTATAGAAGACCTGCTGATTCTGTTGAAGGGGTGTTGAGGTGATTTATTGGTATTGTTAGTATACTGACTGACTGGGTCATGATATAGGAAGGGGGATGATGTAATTTGGTTAGATTGTAAGATTCAGGACTTGAATTTTTATTGTAAATAAAAATGTACAGACATTTTTTTTTCTTTTTTTACAATTTAATTATACTTTTTTCTGTTTTTCTTCTCCCATACATTTAAAAATCCGTTAGTTAATCCATCGACAAGCCGTGGATTCTTTGGGATATTTCATCAATATATTTTTCTATTTTAGTTTAAAATGTTTGTGACTGTATGTGTATGTTTGTTTATTTAAGACAACATAAATTTACAGAAAATTCCTTTTATAGTGGGGGGGGAAGGTAAAATGAAAGAAAATGAAAAAAAAATGAAAGTTGATTTATATTGTACGTAAGTATATTTTATGGTGCCTTATCCTCCTTATTGTCAATAAACTTGATAAGATTTTGATAATAAACTGTGTGGTTTTATTATTTGTGGATTATTGGTGACATTTCATAGTTTATATAATTTATTTTTATATTTACCTATTATATATTAAATGAATTTGAAATTTTTACTTAAAGTTTTCTATGCTACATAAGATTAATATGTTAAAACAATGGCAGAGTAAAATATTAAGAACCTATTTCAAATGTATAAGTATAATATTGGGAAACAAATATTACTTGTTACAAATACTGTAAAATTTACCTTCTATGTACTCTAGGGGTTGTAAACTGGGTGAAGTAATAAAGGTTATATTAAATGTCAAAATAACTCAATTTTGGGCTTATGTTATAATTTATACATTTTCAAAATAATTTTAAAGTATAATTAACAACCATGAAACCTAATTTACTGGACAACCAAACTGGACATATTTACTCTAAATGGAAACTTACTCTAATTTTCTCATCATGAATTCTGATTTATTTCTATATATTGTAGCACACTCGAATTCGATTAATTTATGTTTATAATATTTATACACTACTACATTTTATTTATAGTGCTACAATACGAATTTGAAAAGATAGAGATATTTGATTCGCGTTTAAAATATTTCAACGCTGGATTGCATCTCACTTATTATTTTTCAAAGTTGTTTCACAAAAGATGCTACTACTAAAATAATAAAATTAGTCCATTCAAAAATAAAAATACATCATACGACAATTTTCCCTAAAAGAAATTCGACTCATATCCCTATTGCATTATACTTTTGTTCCTCGCAAAATTGAAATCCCTTCAAAAAGTTGTATCCCCCACTTTTTTCGCCGCTTCCGATACAACCAGATCGGGGTACGGCTGACAGCACAGCCCAAAACGAGCCAGGGGGAGGGGGGCGAGGAGAGAGTTGCCACCTTTCATGGCTGATACGCGATGCAAAAAGCGGGCCTCGACGAGAAACAAGATAAAACATGCGGAACGCATGCTACCGTGCCCGCCAATGCAATCAGGCAAATGCCGTCCAATCCGCCACACTTCTACGAAAAGAAGAACGTAAAAAAGCGGGAGGAATATATACCTTCTTTTTTTTTGTGAGGGGTTCGTCTCTCGAAAAAATAAAAACACTTTTCTTCGGAGATCCCAAGAAAAAAACCTGGAAGGGAAATTGGAAGCATTTGGTGGGGATGTCTGGGCAAAGAAGTTTTCATCGCTGTACAGATGATTCATAAGTGTGTTTTGTTTTATTTATGGAAGATTTGAATGGTTGGTTGATGGAAAAAGAGATAACCAAGTGGATTTGGACTTCTGATTGCGGAAACATCAAGACGATTATAAAGAAATGAGGATGTAGGTTCTTTCAAGAGAATCTTCAAGTTGGAGTGACTGACTTGTTGGATGAAGGACTGTGAGGTTTCTTTGGAATTAACTTTTTCAAGTACTTTTTTTATGAGGGGCGGAGCTTTGATCTTTGATTACGAAAACCTTGTATAGAAGCCATTCAAAAAAGTTCAAGAGTGGTTAGTTTAGTGGGATTGTAATAAAAGAAATAAAGGTATAGTATTGGTTTGTTGAATAACCGCCGTATTCACTGGCAACTTGACTGGCGGTTAACCGGGAGTCAAACCTCTGATTGGCGAAGAACTAGTTTTTCTTCTTTAACTGCCAATCTAAAGTTTGACTGTCAGTTAAACGCCAGTCAAGTTACCGGTGAACATGGCTGTAAATTTTAGAATTGCGGTGTGGTTTATTATTTTTTTTGGTGTATTTTCACATTACTGTCTGCTTAGCTGTTTACATTTAAATGTGTTTTAATGATTGTTTTAACTCTAGTTAGATTCTTGCAATTCGGAATCAGAGAAAAATGTCCAAATTATAAACGTGTTAAATTGAAAATACATGTAAAACCATTATATCGAATTTAATCAAAGCATGGAAAAAGTTGTAATCCATTTTAAGGTATCACATGCGATTTTTTTTCTTGGATATGCTAGAATTTCTTATGGAATAGTTTAAGTTTAACATCTTACGTTTAGTATAAATTCAAAATGTAGAAGAATACACGTGATTCTATTGATACTGCTCAACAGTACAGAATAAATATTTCATTTCATTCTTTTTTATCTATGTGTTGCATTTAAATCCTTACTGTTTGAATATTTGACTTCAAAACCACTCACATTTAGCATTTTTCTCCAGGTAAAATTTTATGTGTTAATTTATGATTTATGAAAACTAAACAAACATTTAAAGCAATTCTTTGGCTAAACTTGAATAAGCATTTGTTTCAAATCGAATGAGAAAAACTGAGATGAGATTTAATGTAGATAAAATAATTATTTACTGAGAATTAAACAATTTCCAAAAGTAATAAAGTGGAAGTTTTCATAATTATATAATAATTTTAGTCCTTTTGATAATTTTGGTCCTTATAAAATCTTATTTCGAGTTAAAAAATTTGTAGGAAAATATCATTTGTTTGAAAACTATATTCTTAAGCGAATCTAACTTAATAATTGCATAATAAATATTCTTCTCATTTATTACCTAAAATATTATCTTTTCATAGCACAGTCTATCATGCCATTATGAATCAAAAATCCAAATTTATCATTACTTTATTTCCAGTCGGTAGAATTATTTCACAGTGTATTGGGAAACTTTATTAATTAAACACATGCCTTTGAAGGTTTTGAAGATATAAATAACACATTAAAGCTTAAAATTCATTATCTGAAAATTCTTTTGTTGGTTGGTTGGCGTGTGGTAATTAATCAACATAAAACTTATCTTAAAAGTGAATCTGAAAGAACGTGTGTATCTTCTGATTTTTAAAGAGAAGTTGTATGTAAATTTCAATTAAGGATTGTAAATGGTACACAGAATCTCAATTAATTAACATCAGAAAGGGATAATTCCTGAGAGATTTTTTTGCTGTTATTGAACCTTTGCTTAGATTTTACCTATTACTTATAGAGATACATGAACAACATGGATTAATTGCTTAGTATTTAAAATAAATTTCTAGGTTTAATCCTTTCAGTCCTAGCCATCCCAAACTTTACATAGGAGTCAATAGTAATCTAGGGAGCCTTAGGTATGATAGGTTTAAACGTTTACATCGAAAAATGAACTTTCAACCTAATAAATAATAAATTAATTTTTAAAAATAACTTGCGTTGTTATTTCTGTACTTGAAAAGTTAATTGTAAATCCAGCATATTATAAAATAGGTAAATTTCAAAACGTCTTTTTTTTAACATAAAATTTTTTTAATTTAACGAAAAATGCGAGCTTCTAGTATGTTTACTAAATTAAAACAAATTTATGAATTTAAATTTTTCCTTAAAGTTATTGTAGTTTTGAATAATTTCAATTCTAATTTCAATATTACTTACAAGAAGATATCCCTTGGAATGTTCTGTTGTCATAATAATATATATTTCCTTTTTTATAAACATTAATGACATTTCCACAGATCAACTTAAAACGTATATTTATAAAATACTATTAAATAATATTGCACAAAAATATGTGTAAGCATTTAATACAAATATTGCTTGATTGAAATGACAGTAAGTCTTTATTTGAAATTTAGCACAAAATCATTCAGCCTGTGGGGGTTTTTTGATGAAAGTAAAGCTTACTTTTGCGCTCGCAAGAACTTTGTCTCTTGATCCACAAACCTTTCTGTCAACAACTGCTGTGGATTTCGTGTCCTTTATTTTCTTTCATAGCCGACTGATTTCGTCATTGTTAGAAATCAGAAAAGGGAGACCTCGACAAAAGGAAACAAAGAAATGTCTAGGGAAATCATTTTTCTTCAATGACAAACGGGGTTGAAATTATTTCTCCATTATTCCTGTCTTCCCTATAGTTTTTTAAAGATACTAATGTATCGAGGATGACGAATGTTGGGAGTTTATTGTGCGAGATTGTCATCAGTTTTCGCTGTTTTGAAATTGAGTGTGATCTTTTGAAGAACTTTTGAGGGAGATAATAATTTGTCAAAGACACATTTTCACATCATATTAATTCATATTTTAGCTAAGTGTTGTTTCTGAAGTTCTTGTGAACGGTTAGGTTTGTAACTCCTAAAGTATCTTCCTCAGCATTTAAATTACACTTCCCTCAGTCTATGTAATTGTAAGCGCTGATTTCCGAGGTTTGATTGAAAAACACCTTACCTAGTAAGATGTTGTGAATTCTATCATTGATGTTTGGAACATGTATCTTAAATATCACCTTTTTCGTGTATTTTATGTTTACAACATTTTCAATCATATTATATTTACTAAGGTTTTAATTGAAGTTTTGTTTTTTTGGGATACTCAACATAACTATAAAAACTCAAAAAATATTACTCTGTCATAGAGAACACATTAGTTGTATACTTTTTAATTAAAAGGTTAAAAGTTAATACAAATATGAAATGTAGGCAGAATATTATATTTTTTCCATATAGTTTGCTATGGATTTAAAACATAGATTTAAAACATATATGCGTATGTCTACATGCCCTAAAATGGAGATTCATACATGCCTCATGAAAATTTCTACATAAAAATGTACCTTATTTCTGCGTATTCATTTTTAGATTAGTAACTTAAACTAATCCATGATATTTCTAAACTTTTTTTCACTCCTTACTTTGACCTAAGGCGTCTTCAACCTACATTAATCTCAATCCCCCATCCAACTTATATAAAATAAAATAAACTGCGCAACATTTCACGCGAAAAATATCAAACAACCAACCAAAAACATCCTGTCAAATGCATTAACTCCTCCGAATTCATCCATATAAACGCACGAAAGTGACGACAGCACTCCAAACGATTTTCCTTATGCATCTCTACAGACTCAACGATGTCTTCACATCCGAAACTTTTTATTTTCTATTCGAACTCAAGAAGAGTTGTGCGCATTTGTAGCTGCACTTCCACACAGAGTACTTTTTCAGTTATAGCGCAGCCTGATAAATCACTGCTGCCACAAATACTTTCAGAATTCTCCCTCTTTTCTCGAATGTTGAAGGACACGGAGGTGTGAAAAATACTCGGGCTTTGGTAGTGCACTGGCAAATGTCAAAAGGTCTACCGTCATATTTCACGACGACAGCCAGACAAAATACAATATATCTTGCCCCTTCCTTTTCTTTCCGTGTGCTGAATATATGTTAGCCAGATAGAGATACGGACTTCGACGGGAAAGATCTGGTGTCAAGACATCGGTATCGATGCTTTTGCCTCTCTCTGAAAGCAGACATTTTTTATGTTTGATAACAATGATTAGAATTCAGAGGTTTCAAAGATCTTATCTAGGACATTCTATTGAAAGGACATATACTAGTAAAGTCACTTTTCCATTCAAAATACACAGGTTCTCTTTAATTCAAGTTCAAGTTATAAATAAAAGTTACAAAAAACTTTACTAAATGCAAGTAATAAAATATAAAAATAATAATATAAAAATCTACATGAAGTATAACATGAAAATGTCAGTACCCACCTTATCGATTTTTTTTTTTTAAAAATAAAAGGTTCAATGAGAAACTTTATTTCAATTAAGTTTATTTTACATTTTTAATTAATACTCCACATGTTCCAAGTGTAAAATTCTGAATAAAAATCTTAGCTCCTATTAGTACCTTCAGATTACCTATAACGCTGTCCATTAATCTGACATTACCAAAATGCCCACAATGTTATATAGTTATGATTTACTCCATGATGTTATGGTCAATATTATGATTCAGCATGCTCTGTGACTGATGCGCAAATATATGTCCGTAGGTCCCAAAGCAGATATGTTAGTGATTCACTTTGAACATTAGACTATTTAACTGACACTGCTGCGATATATCTATGAATCTTTAAAAATTTTAATACTCTAAATTCTAAATTAAGTTTACTGCATTATCATTTATTAATATATTTTTTAATCTCTATCCAGCCATAAAATAAAACAGAATAAACACTCTCACCCAGTGAAAGTTTGGAAATGCAATTATTATGGTACAGCATCAGGTTCATCAATGTGAACTGATGGGTTTTTTTTTCATAAATAGGTAACGCATAAAATGGATGGTTGTATGAAGCTTTACTGTGTGTCAATCCGAATGGAAATAAATAAAAGTAGTTACTGTTATTAATCCAGCAGGAAATCAAAATGTATATTATTACCAAAAGTATCATTTCCGTTAAGAACAACACGGATCCAACTCCAGATATCGTCACGCACACATTCGAAGTCAAAAACATCCCAAAATTACTCTCCTACAAAAACCACAATCCCGATTGATCACAATCATCCGAACCATTACCCTAACCCACAGTAAAAAAAAAAACCACCGCACACCCCATCGAGTGCCCCTCCATTAAACTCTGAAAAATTCATCTCTTCGTCAAAATATTCAATTCGCATACTCTATTCCTAACCCCAAGCCATGCGTATCGCAGTCTGGATATAACAACGAAGCGTCCATTTGTATTCATGCGCCCGCTGTAACTATTTTTCTCGTGCTCGGATGGCTTCCGATGGACTGGATGTGTGATTAGGCTCTCGAGGCGTGGTACCGGTGAGTAGTGGATAAATGGAACGTTAATAAAATAGCGCTTCTGAGGGTGGACCGGCTTGTCCCCAGATGGTAATGCCCCCCTAAAAGCTCAGGGGAGTGATTGGGGGAGTGGGATTGCTGCAGGTATTGAGACCTCTACCCGGGGAATTGCAGCTGTACGTATGGGGTGTTATTGGCAGAAGACATGATGGATGTTGAGCAGTGTATTGGGGTTTATGTTATTGGGTGGGTTGTGCGGTGTTTGGGATTGTTTTGACCCAATCCCTGTGCTTGATGGTTTGGAAATGCGAATGGTATTTATGTAATGTAACGCAAATACCGTGCTTGTGTAGTGTTTTTGTGTTTATGGTTTGTTAGGGAAACCTCCCAGAACTGAACTATGCAATGGTTTGTAATGGGATTTGATCGATGTGGGTTTTTTGGTAATATTACAGTAATTGATTTGAAACATGTATCAACATTATTGAAATAAATCTTTAAAATGTCTCAAGTGGTTAGCTTAAAAATGGAAAACTAATCTATACCCCTATTGGAAAAATTTTCCCAGTGTTCCATAAACCAGTATCAAATTATACTGGATCCAGTATAAATGATACTGGATCCAGTATAAGTGATACTAGAACCAGTATAAATGATACTGGATCCAGTATGATTTGATACTGGTTTATGGAACACTGGGAAAATTTTTCTAATAGGGACAGGCGTGGGGCTAGCTGACGTAAGAAAATGAATGGTGATTCAAACATATTCAGAACGTAAAACTTGAAAGCTAGTTTAGTTTGGGCAGCTGCTTTAAAATGTTTAAAGAGAAAAGCATATCTTTACTGGTCAGTTTGGTATGCAACATACCGATAGATAAACAATAGGAAAATAGTTAATGAATATACAGCCAAAGTTTGGGTGTACCCGAATCCGATTAAAACCTTTATAAAATATAGTTATAAAAAACCTGGTAATATTGGGAACTAACAAAAATTGGATGTAAAAATTGGATGTAAAACAAAAAAGGTCGTAGACCTGTGACAATATATAAAACATAAGAAACAACCTAAATTAACAGTTAATATGCCATTTAGAGTACAAATGTTTACACAAAAGTGTTTTGGATTTTTTTTTTGGTTATAACTTTACAAATGTATTACAAATAAAATTAAGTAGTTCAAATATATACTAAATGCTCCCTATGTAATTTTTATTTACTTTAAATCTTTATTTTTCGTAACTATATCTCCCAATTAGTCATAAAGGGAATGGTTCGCCTAACATCAATAACATCCCTTGTTCCAGACTACCAAACAGTGCTTTCAATCCACCTAGATCAAACTACCACTCTCACAACGTGTCTTACAGAATCTCCCCCTTCTCAGTGCAGCGAAATCTATTCTGTAAACTCATCCACTTTACAGCTCGGCATATGAGGTTTGGAGGAGTCAATGCTCCCGAGTGTAAAGCGCGTGATATTGACAACAGTTCAAACGCAGACACTTTTGTCAATAAATCCTTGTCTGAGACTCCTGGACACACAATTTACCCATTCGTAGTTACAGTGACAGCCTGTTCAACGAGGTGTTAATACTTATTTCAAATGTGCTATTCCATTGTTTCTGCACTTTCTTTAATCATTGACATGCTGCGGATATTAATGTTATTGAACTGGATGCATTCATAATACCCCAAAGATTTTTTTTTAGGAAATTATAACTTTTACACACTTCAATCTGAATTGTTTGGGAAATGTAGGACTATCATTTCATTGAAAACTCTAAAGTGTGAAATAAAATGTACACTTAATTCTATTGAAACATGTAAATCCCTTTATTACAGTTACAGTGAAATAGCTTATGCGATACAGAATTTTTCTCAACTGTACGTAATAAACATTTATATTGGTCACAAGATCTAAGCATTCTTCTTCATACATTTTATGAAACTTCAAACAACTATGGCTGCTAGTAGAACTTCTCCTAATAAGTGAAGTTTTCAGCTGAAAGATTTGAATATATTGGCTGTCCTTTGAACGAACCATGGGAGCTCCTTTGTATTCCTGCAAGGCAACTGTTGAAATTCGTTTCTGTCATCGGTCTCTTCTAAGACAAAAGTAATAGACAAGTGCAATAGACCCGCAAAATAAGTGCAATAAACTCTATGCCACCCCCACAGGCCCACGTTTTATTCCGGGGTTGGGCAAGGTAAACTCAGTCTTTCATGGGTCGTTAAAATGAGGACCAAGTTAACTAGGGGAAAAAAGAGGCTTTGCCTTTGCTGACTGTGACCTCCAGTCACACGTTCTGCAACAGCTCCGCTCATGGCCTCACCCAGTAAGGCTGGTTATACAGGAATCATGTATCCCACCCTGTTATTTTTCAATTGACATTTTTCTTAACTCCCAACTGAGATAATGTTGGAAGATAGAAAAATATTGTAATTAATTTACATAATAAGATAATTTTAAAAATGTGATTGTAATTTCGTAACTATCATTGATTTTGCTACCCTCAAATGCGCGGCGGTTCGACCAAAAATACATTCAAGAAGTCCCCTCAAGAAAACCCATTACTTATCTTAAACGATTGACTTTGCTTTAAGAAGCGAAACCCTGCAATCTCAAAAAGTAAAGAGTAATTTGCAATGGGAAGTAAAATTATAGCATTTACGCTTCCAATTTCGGAAAATTAGTCCATTTCCTCAGACGAAAGGAGGGATCGTGGTTTGGGGAACCGAATTTCCGGAAATAATCCCATTTCCCCCATTCATCATTCTAAGTTCTTCTCTTACGACCCCCTACACCTCCCCATAAGAGCATAAAAACTTACATATAATAAAAGAGTTAAATAATACATTTTTAAATTGAGTTCAGTCCAAGTGGAAAATGCAAATTGCGTCCTGCACAGTGACTCAAATAATTCCACCGTAGAAAATGAAAGGAGGAAAAAAATCAATCAATTTTACATCGCACAAAATCTCTTTTCCAGGATTACGTTGGGAATTTTCCCAGTCTGCCCCTCTGTTATGTATTTTATTTCATTAGGAGCAAAGTCATTTATTTAAGGCCATTTTTCTTGTGAAAGGGAGAAGCACCTTATGAGAAAATACCGCACATTCCAAAGCATAACATATTTTATTTACCTTCTTCTATATTGTTATTGCTTAGCTCAAAATGAACTACTACTTGAAATTTTCTCAGAGTAATATATTGCCTAGGGAATATGTCTTGAACATTCTATTTTCCATTTATTTAAACACTGATAAACATTGGGTATTTTTATTGGTTTTTAGTTTCTAAGTAAAGTTTACATAAATACATACTTTACGTTCTATCCATACTCACTGTCTCTAAAATTTTTAAATTGTTTATTTAGATAAAAGCACTTGCTGATTATCGAAAGTTATGTTTACTCGTTTGGGAAATCATTTTAAAATGAGTTTCGGAATTCAAATTTTATTTTCAGTAAAAATTTTATTATTATTATTTCAAGCCTTCATAATGTTAGATTTTACATTTTACATATCCAACAATATTTTGAAATGAATCATTTAATTATCATAAAAATTTTAAAAGTAAATTTTAATTATTTACAAATTAAATAATTAATTTATTGCATGCGTAGTTTTGTGTGAGGTGTGTTATTTTTTCCTAACCACTGCGTGGTCTGGAATTATTTTTTAAACGCGTTATTTTCTTTTAATTCAAATTAGGCCTATACATCTTTTTCTCAAGAGGTACAATAAATTTAAAAGTCATTATACAGTAAAAAATAACTGGGAGTGTTACGGCACGCACTGAATCTGAAACCGAACCGAACCACTGAACCGAAGGGAAGTGAAGAGCTAAGCGAGAGTAACTAATAAATAGTGCTGCTGCACGTTATTTCGCTAGATGATACTCTGATGCCCCTTGATGATGTGACTCGTTGCTGTTTCATATTAACCAACTTTTATTTTAAATGTTTTTAATAAAGTTTGTTATTTGAATATGAAGGCCTGCTCTGCCTTTCTTGAATTGAGGAACACCGGGTAGGTGTTGCCCTGGATATAACAGGGAGGCACAGAAAACTGCATGAATGTATCTTCTTTCTAATCTTGAATCGTTATTTTTCTCTTATTTACAATTATTCATGATTTCTTTCATGAATTACTAAAAATAACAAACCCTCTTTCTACCTTTTCTTCTTAAGTCAAAAGAAAGCAATTAAAAGTAACTAATCTGAACTTTATCCTACTAATAAGAATATAACTGTATCAATAATCAAATTCTGTTTGGAGCTTAACCCGAATAATATCTCACCTGGATCACCCTTCTAAATAATTTAACAAAAAGATAAAATTTTATTTTTACACTCAAATTCTTTGATATCACAAAGTTGCCAAATTAATGGAAACACTTATGTTCTTCCTTACTTTGTTTTTGCCTGTTTTCCTATATATTTAGGATCCGATAACATGTCTTTATATGATGGGGAAAATAAAAAGCCCAAAATACTAGTAGTTTGGAGTGTACAATTTAATTCTTTTGAATGAAAATCATTCAAAAGTAAACAAAAGGTTTCAGATAGTTGGAGTGCATTTAAATCAACCCCATTCCACGCTTAAACATTAATGTTTAATGAAAATAGTGTTCTGGTGTTCATTTGAAAGAGAATAATTTCCCCTTACACGCTTTTCATAAATGTATTCGAGAATATTTCTTGTTTGCTACTTAAAAATATCCGCAAAAGCGTTTACGTTAGATAAGCTGCACAAACCCCAAAACTATTTTGCATTCCCGGAATATTTCTCATTTCTATACCTGGCTTTTAGTAAAATGTTATTCCCGAATCCAACTATGAAAAGTGGCTCCTTCAGCTGATAATAAAATCTGCAATCTGTTTCAATTTATAGAACAGCTTCCACAATAAAACCTTCCCTCATTGTAGAAAGACCGGAATTTAAAAGAACCAAAGAGAATTGAATCAGGACCTTCTGCATTAGATATTTCCAATTTAAATGTTCAGAAATCCATTACTTCACGATTCCTCCTTGGAATTCTGAGAAAGTTTTTCCAGCTAGCTCTTTCGAGAATTTGTGCATTTCCTCTCTCTATCTGCTCGTTTTGGAATTTAAAGACATTAAGAAGAGATTTTTCTGTTTCCTCAAGAAGGAGGGATATTTTTTTAAAAGTAGATCCCAAATGCGACGGTAACCTTCGCTAGACGGAAGTATCTCTAAATGTTCCAAACAGGTGTTTTCGAAGATAGATTTGGAGTCATTATCATACATTATTCGTGATTTCGAATGGAATTCTGGTCTGTGGCTGTGCATGTGCATTAAAAAATATCGCCCGTGAGAAGCTGGAATAGAGAAAACGAATTAGAGTTCTTAGAAAAATATTCTTATCCTTCCCTTCACAAAGGGTCATTACTGCTATTTTTATATTTTTCTCCTCAAAGAAGGCGATGTTTGCTTTTTTAAATAATAGCTTCAAGTCATTCTCATTAAAATATTTTGGCCCCTTCAAGTAAATGTCCCTTGAACTATAATAATAAATGGACCATTTATTTCATCAGGATATATTTAAGTATCCTTTACGCGCCTTTAAGAAGTCATAAGTGAAATCTCTAGTTACCAATCTTAATGTTTATTAGGTAATTTTTTTGATAATTTCACGCAACATTTAGAGATTGATAAACGTTTTCATACAGGTTTATATAAGAAAGCAATTTAAGTTCTGAATTTTTAAGGTTTCTGACGTAATTTGTCATACATAAATCTGGTAATAGATAGTAAAACTTATTTGATCGTGACGGGTGATCGTAATTGAAGCTCTCAACAAAAAAAAAAAAACAATAATCCCTCTATCTTAATGGTTTCAGGCAGTTAAATCATTGTTCAATAAAAAAAATATTTTTGTTTTAATTTGAGGTTATACAAATTTCAACACCAAGCACAAAGTATTGTTAATAAGATGCAAGAGCTATGGTTTTATAATTGAGTTAGAGTTGATGCATCAAAAATAACCCATTCCCTACCAAATTATAAATAGATAATTTCCGTTAATTTTAGCTAAAATGTGATTGATTGAAATAGTTTTAAGGTAACAACTCCGCAAAGGTCAAGCAGTTTATGTAATATAATAGTAGTGCTTCAATCAAAATATTACACTTCCCTGAGAATTATCTAACTAAATTAATCCCCAAAATCTAAAACAATACAAAATCAACCTGTCAAAAATTTCCAAATTCTAACCTAACCAATCTGCTCTATTTTAATAAAATCCCAGCCTGCTTTCGAACACACACTACGGCATACACTTCCTCCAAAACAACTCAAAAATCAATCAAAAATCACAAAGTATTGTTAATAAGATGCAAGAGTTGTGTTAGATTGTGTTAGAGTTGATGCATCGAAAATAACCCATTCCCTATACCAAATTATAAATAGATAATTTCCGTTAATTTTAGCTAAAATGTGATTGATTGAAATAATTTTAAGGTAATAACTCCCCAAAGGTCAAGCAGTTTATGTAATATAATAGTAGTGGTTCAATCAAAATATTACACTTCCCTGAGAATTATCTTAACTAAATTAATCCCCAAAATCTAAAACAATACAAAATCAACCTGTCAAAAATTTCCAAATTCTAGCCTAACCAATCTGCCCTATTTTAATAAAATCCCAGCCTGCTTTCGAATACACACTACGGCATACACTCCCTCCAAAACAACTCAAAAATCATCTTCTTCCCGAGTCTTGGCGCTTTTCCAAAAACTTCAAAAATTATCGAGGCGAAACTATCTCACGTATTTAATTAATAAGTGCCTAACAGTCTTTACTCAGTTATTTCATTACTCGAGGGGAGGGGGAACTAAACGGTGCTTTATTCTCTCCCTTCTCCTTTTATAAAAGCTTTTGACGGATAAGGAGCGCACGGCTCCATACAGCAACTTTATGCCATCATCCAATCAGGGAATGCTTTTATAATGCGATTGACGTATTACATGAAGCCCATGATTAGGTTTGGCTAAAAACAAGGGGAGAAGTGTGCTTTCTAGAGGGTAATTATTTTGTGAGCGAGTATATGAAGTTAAAACGGGAATGGTGAAAAGTGAGTTTGCGTCCGGGAATTAAGCTATTTAGGAAAAATTTGTTTTACTATTATTTAATTCCTTTATTTTGTTAATTTAAAATTGAGATTGAGTGTGGGGTGGAATTAAGTTATTTAAAATTAATTTGTTTAACTAAATCAGTTAATTTAGTTTTCAGGAGATTAGTATTTTAAAAGAGTATCTTATATATATATATAAGTATTACTTCATAAATGTTTGTTTTAGTTAAAATTTTTATAGTAAACAAGTAAGGGTGGCTGTAAAGGTAATGTCGTGTTTACAGATACAAATGAATACAGTAGAACTAACCAACATCACTGTATATTATTTGTTAGGTAGAAAAACGTAAGATTAAAACAGCAGAAGTTTGAACATTTTTATAAAAGTTTACATGAAAATATTGTTTCAAGGTTTATGGAATGCTTTTTCCTTCTAAAGTAAAAGTATCCTTTCTTTAATTTTAAAGTACTAATATGTTTAATTAAATTGAATTAAAATGTTGTTTTCTGTAAAAATAGTGCGTTACTCTTCTCGACACTCTATTTGGGTACATTGCTACACTGACTACATTTTAAAATTTTTATATAATTAACTAACTTTTTATAACTAAACACATAAATATGTGCTTCCTTTTCCAGTTTTTTTAGTCTTTAAAAACCTCACCCCACAAAAGTATTACTCAATTCATTAAATACAAACTATCTAAGAGAACTTCACTTAATTGAAACTGCAGACACTAAGCAACTACGTATTCAACAAAGGATCTCCATTAATACCCACTAGAAGCTGTGGGAGTTCTCGTAAGATCTAGAACACTGATAGGGCGTTAGTGTAATTTCCCACTCCTGATGCACACATCCGCGGGTTAATTTCAATACTAACGTCTCCTACTTGTACTAACTAACTCTCTTACTCTAGATGCTGATGGTGATAAGCAGGCTACGAATACACACAGCCTATCTAAATGACTCGATGCAATACCTATCCTGTTGTTTAGCTTTAGTACTTTAGTTCGTTTAATCCATTGTATTTTAACCAAAACTGAATTTCGATTTTATAAGAAATTCTTATGCTTTTTGACTGATATTACGCACCTAAATTTTAGAATATTTTAATAAAGAATTTAAATAGTTAAACCAAATAAGAAGAGTCTATTAGAAAGAGTATAAAATGGGTTTGGATATTTTTAACTGAAATTTCAAACTTTATTTAATAGATCCATCACTAGTGAAATCGTGAAGTCAATTAGGTAAAAACAATAACGACTTTGTATGATACGAATACACTTGAAAACATTTGTTCAAACAAACATTAAAATTGGGTAAGTACTGCTACATATTTTCCATCTAACTTAGTTATGGTTACATATTATGTAACTTTATTCACCACAGAAACAGTGTATACTTCCCGAAAAATCACCACCTAAGAAAACGATAAAAAAGTTAAAAATAAAATATTTTAGTATAATTCCATTACATAAAAAAAACATTGGATTACAAGAAATGGAATTCTACTTGTGTACTGATCTTTCACTTTCGTTTTGAATAAGTTATTATAGAATCTGGATTTATAAAAAAAACTGTAATAATTTTAAGTATCTCAAATGCAGTGTATTTTATAAAATAAGTTCGGGGAATTCATATCAGTTCCGTAACTTTTAGATTTCCTGGGGCCGTTCTCCTTTGCTGAACTTATAATGCATCAAAAGAAATTCGAAACGAAGTTTCCTATTTCTTGTAAAACTCTCAAATCTTAATGGAAGGTCTTATCAAACAAGTTATCAAAAAGTTCTTTTATTTCTATCAGGCCAAAAGTGACCCTTGGGCTATTTTATGTGGTCATCAGTGTAAGAAAGATCTAAACTACACTCGGGAAAAGAATGATTTTTTCTTCGTATACAAGTAAAAGGGATTAAAAAACTACTTTTCCGACGATGACACAAAAGCTTTGGAAAAGTTAATTCCACATAAAGGCTATGTACTATTTGTTACAAATGGGGATATTGGCTTAGAGACAACATAAAACATGGTGTTAAGGGTGTATGGATAAATATAGTTTATAAATGTAATAGGTATATTTATTTAGATAAATTCTAGAACGGATTTCATATTCGGCAGCAACGTTTCCTGACCCTTTGACTACGTGGAAGCAGAAACTGCGAAAACAGGAAGCCTGTTGGGTTGCTAGGAGATGTTTCGGTACGCAAATCATGATAAGAAGGTGTTATATATACAATACATGGGTTTAACAAAATAATCATATTTTTTTTTTAAATTGACGTTAGTCATTTCTTTCAAAATTCAGACACCGCGCTGGGAACTACTTTGTTTGTTTGTGGTGGCAAAGGTCCAGTAAACGTTGCTGTCGAGTATAGTTGCAAAATATATTATTTCTTTTGTAATATATGTTTTGTTAATGTAATATAGTAATTTCAATCTTGATTTTTTTTCAAGCCAAAACAAGACACAAAAAAGCATTAAAGTATCGGTAAAGTATTAGTATTATAGAAGTATTAAAGATTAAATATGCATTATAAAAATATTCTCTTTTATTTTTTTTTTAAAATCATACTTTAATTTAGAAATTGAAGCCGAAAACAATTTTTTATAGTTGCTTCTTTATAAAATGGTTTCTAAATTTTAATCCAATTACTGTATTGAAATACAAACTGAGACTATGTACATTTTAGAGAACTCCGTGGTTACTTTTTTTAAGTTATTAACCGATTTTTCACAAACGTAACCATCTTACAACAGGAAAAAATAAAATTCCATCCTATGCAAGGAAAAAGTGTAATTCATGAAAGAATAACCTATTTAAAACTTTTAACAGAAGTAAAAATTCATCACTTCAAAAATAAAACTCGGTCGGATAGAAGAATACAAGGAAACCCTGTTATTTATTTACCATTTTTAAAAGGCATTTTCGCAGAGAGATGCTTTTAGAACAGTAGCGTTAAAAGCTGTTTTTTTTTGTGCTTGGATTACGCTGGAAGAGTGGAACAAAATGTATTTTTTTCTTTCCCTCTTATAGCTCTCAATATATGCGGCATAAAACATTCGAAAAGGTTTCTCGCTTTTTACAAATGCTTGCATTTTAAAACAGCCCTATTTGGCATTAGCTTTAAAAAAAAAGAAATACTCTCAGAAATGAACAGAACTTTCCAAGTCTTCAAAAAGTGCACCTGTAAAAATGTCGCCCCTGAAAGTAACTGTAACAAAAATTGATTGACTAACCATTTTCTTTTAAAGAAATTGCTTTACTGCCTGCCTTGAACCTAGTTTATTTACAAAATGTGTTGGCTGTCTGACATTTTAAGTTTATTTTTCTTTTGCCCCTTTAACTTTGTTATGGGCGCAAGGGAAATTGCTGGGTTTTTATACCTGCTATTTCTTTAAAAAAATTCAAAAAGCTGATGAAAAGATGTGCTCTTGAACAGTTGCCTTAAGGTTCGAACTTCGTCTACTTGTAGATTCCCAAATACTTCTTTTAATATGCTGATATCTGAAATAATTTAAAGGATTTATTTTTAAACGAGGGATATAAGTAAGTGAAAAACTACCTTAAGTGATTTTAAATGGTACTTAGTTTAATGTAACGTAAATATCATGAATACAGGCTTTATAAATAGAATCATTTTTACTCTAAAATTTAACAGTTTTTTCTGAATTTAAATATATTTTTGCAAAGTTTATTCCACTAAATTAGCCAATACTTTTCCTGCTTGATATTTAAGTCGTTTTCTTCTTCAAAACGATTATTCCTTATAAGTTAATCCTTATTAATTTCGTCATAAAACAATATTTTCTTTAATTATTACCTCTTTGTGGGCATCTAATAGTTCAGTGAAATATTACAGTTGTTTTCAATTCTTATGACAACATTGCATGGGTGAGACATGAAAACTATGTTATTAACTAACTATTGAATTGTATAGTATTCTAAAAAGATCTCAATGACTTTTGTAATTAATTCGTCTTAATAAGAACAATATGCCACGCACCAAGATTGAATTTTGTCACTTAACAAAAAATAAGAAAAATATAAGTAAATAATTATTAATAAATTGAAAATAATAATAATTAAATAGAAATAAGAAAATTGAAAAACATTCTGCGTGATTTCAATTTGTATATTTGGTTTCTATGTGGTGAATTTCATTTTTAACGCACTTACTAATATTTCCATGTTTGAATAATTTCATTTTCATAATACACTGATTTAAATTTACAATAATGTTAACAACATTAAATTTTCTTAATACATGATTCATAATAATAATGTATTAATTGCATTACTTCGATAACCCTTTCAGTCTTAGCCGCCCCAAACTTTCTATAAAATTCAATAGCAATCTCTGGCACCTTAGGATTGAAAGCATTAACAAAAGCGCATCCAATAATTATATTCTGCAATACACGCTTCATCCGCAGCCGCAAACAATAAAACTCCTTCCTAGAAATAAATGAGAATACAAAAGGTTAATATTCAAACACAAACACAGAAACGAGAGAGGACATTATATTTCCATTTATATTATAACTAGGTTTACATGAGATGTAATACGGTAAATGTACTCTCTTAGACACCATACCTGATTAATTCTGACCTTACCTTGTGTCAGTGTGCGGAAGGCTTTTGCTCTTGAGGGGCTTTAACGTCATTGCTATTCAGTCTGCCCTCTGCATGTATCGAACTGTAGCCACACACCGTTGCAACATGATTAGATTTCCAATGCTATAAGCTTTACAGGGACGGGCATATTTATAGAGAGGGAGAGGAGTCAACTCTTTTGAAATGAATGAAGAAGAGAGGTAATGGAATAAAACTGGATGTGTTGGTTAATTTTAAAATTAAGTATCAAATACCATTACGGTTCTATTTCCGTTACATCGAGGGGTGATTTACTATAGTTGCGTTTGTGTATGAAAGTATTTGCAACTGGTAATTTTTACGGAGTCCCCAAATTATGCATTTGTTTTGATTAAATTCCCAAGAGTACACTGCGAATACGTGAAGCACATTTGCAACGCAAAGTAAACACAATAATGATCACTTCTAAACAAAAGCGTTTTAATTGTGCTAGTGAATGTTGCTTGAATGTCATCTGTGAGAAAAAGATAGTGTTGTGAAAGATATAATAAAGATTTTCAGAATGTGTGTTGTTTCGATCCAAATTAAAGAACACTTTCAGATTCTAAACACATTTTAAAGCACTATTTTTAGAACACATGTCCGGTTTGAACACATTATTAACACCTTCCAAGCGTATTCAGAACACTATCACAACACAATAAGGTATTAATGTACTCTACTTTACACAGTAAAAGTGTTAATTTAAGGGAAAAAAGTGTTCTTGAATGTGTTTAAAATGTGTTTATTTTTCTTGTGGAGCGTTTGGGAAGTGTAAGTTAAATTCATTTGATGATTAATTTTTAAAAAATGGATAAAAATTATTGTATTGAAATCCTTTCTGCTTTTTGTTTTTATCTTCATGTTTAGTGTATAAGTTATTAAAATTTCTCCAAAATCAAATCGTTAAATAAATAACAATTCCACGGAGAGTTTTCGATGTGTAAAATTACATGCATCTACAAAGTCAGGAAGTGTCTTTTTTATTGGAAGTGTCTTACTTTATTGGGTTTAAGAAGTGAAGCATATTCTGTTATTTTTATAAATACTAATACAATTATTGAAATCAATAATGGCCGTAACATAAAAACAGGTAGACATTATTTTTGCTTAAGACTAATGGGATTAAATATATTCTTTTTATTCTTTAATAAGTAAAAAACCTCGAAACTAATCCCATATTGTTGGTAGTTTCCCTTTGATGTTACTCCTAAGAATGCTGAAGACAAATTACTTCTGAAGCATCAAACTTTAAGAAGCTTAGCTCTCTTTAAAAAACAAGTTTAAAACAAATTAATTTCTAAACTAGCACGAGAACAAAGCTATCTCCCACTTTACCCACTTTTCTGCACTTCTTTGATCATGAAACGGTACGGGATTTGAACTACCGAACGAAGCAAAAACGGACGAAACAGCAAAAAAGAACACATCGCATAAACATTTGGTATATTCGTGTTCTGCGTAAAACGAACATGATCGTGTCTGTGTAAAAATTACGACTGAAAGAAGACTTAACTAGTACTTCATGTTTGGTTGATAAACTTTTATAAAGAACTGAAAAACAAAGGGTGCTTGAAAACACTAGTTCATAAATATGAGATGACTTCGCTTTGTGTTGCCACGCCCATTTCTCTAATTAAGTTTTCTCAGACGACTAGGAAAGATAAGATGTGGTAGTTCCAGTACGGTATCTACTTAATAATGCTTCAAGAATACTCTTGTGTTCAAAAGAATAATAGAGTGGACCATCAGAGTTTATACGCGATCGTAGATAGTGGGGACAATATGTAGTTATATTCCCATCATAACTTGTTACAGCCGTTTATCTCTAAATACTAATTCTTCGATAATAATGTTGTTAACATGGAGTTGGATACCCTTTTACATAGTTAAAAGGTATTAACCAGTTTAGTTATCTATGTTATCCTTGTCTATAGTGCATGTGAGAAAATATCCATGTATTTGCTTTACCAGGGTGAGGTGGGGGATTTTTAGTTGATAAATGCTGCTTTAGGAGTAGCCTGATGGTTCAAGTGATCGAATAAAATTATTTGTTCAGGGTGTTTCAACCAAAGGCCACTCAAACTCGTTTGTGGAGTACATAAACAGGCCAAATGTTCTCCACAATATATACTTGTTTAAAAAAATCACCACAAAAAAGGCAGATTTATACTTAAATGGTTTATGAAAAACATGAAAAATATTGTTTAGGTATTTTTTCACGCTAATTTGTTATAAATATATATTGGGCATGAATAGCTACAACATAGAGTGAAATTATTATCTTTTTTATAGGATATAACAATCATGTTTATAAAGTGGGCATTTTTTATATAAGCGAGGAATCTGGCTCTGCAGAGTTTTGACGGACATTTGAAACACCTTGTATAGTAAAACTTAAAATATTGGTTCTACTTGTATTTCAAAAGAAATGTGGTAAACAATATTTTGTAGGTAACAAATTTGGAAGCCACTAGATTTAACTAAAACTTAAAAATATGCCTGAAACCTAATAATACCTTTTCCAAAAAAATAACTCCCGATGAAACAGTTTAAATTTCTAAAGAGCATAATGATTTTCACTTGATAAAATGAAACCTGAAGAAGGAAATACATTTTAAAGTAAAATAAATTAGAATTAACTTGGGTTTTGTCAACAATATTTTTAAATATACATATTATATCCCCTTGAGTAGCAACAGTCCCACTTGAAACAAGAACTCAATTCCATCCAGACAAGTGAAAAACCGTTTGCTTCCCTCGAAGACAAATCACCTCCCAACACATCTTAACCCCGTTACCCCTTAAACAAAACGTTACTAAGCACCCCGATAAAACAGCCTGGAAAAGCAAACAAACAAAGCATGGAAGGTTGATTGTTTACCGGTCCGCAAAGAGATGCACGGTCTAACGGACCCAATCCATCTTTATCCCAGGATCGCATACCGGTAATTGGTTAACGTCTGAAGGCAAAATGAAAAATGATGAACGGGCCTAAACGAAACGTAAACGGCCGCGAGACACGGACTGATTTATGATTATCGCCAATCGGGACTTTGTTTTGGAAGCCGATCGCATCGTCAATCTACGCGTTTCCGTCCGCTCGAGCGTTGCTGCTGGATCCCGAGGAGGTTTTTCCTGCAATGCACCTGAGTGAAGCGCGGGAGCATTCATCACGGGATGGAGATGTTCGTTAATGGATGGTGGAGGGGGTGATTTCGTTTGCCGAAGGGGAGCGAGTTGAGAGGTTCTTGTGGTAGTAGGTAAGTTCAGGTAGTTCTTCTTCAGATAAGGATTGGGGTGATGTATATTTTGCGGTGGAAGGAGTTTGGTGGTTTTTGAGGTTGTGTGATGGAGAGATGCAGTCAGTTGGTTCTCTTGTTTGCCTGCGGAAAATGGGAGTTATTTCCAAGTTGTAGATATGATTCGAGGACTCTGTCAAGACAAGAGTAATCTTATTTTTAACGGAAAACGTCTAATGAAAGGTAGGTAGAAGGGGGTCTTTGTCAGCATAACAGATGTTCCTGGTCATGGACTATTGTCAGTATGATAACTATTATAGTAGTAGTACATTTATACCGAAATTAAAAGTAACGGTTATGTGAGTAATGGGTCTGGTTCAAAATCCTGACAATCAGTTGCCTGACATCATCATCATGATCATCATCGACAATGCGATACAAAGGCAACGAAGGATGTCGAATTGTAGGGGAGTTGAATGTCGGGCAAATGAACGGATACCGTAAATATTCATTACATGTTTTTCTGTTTTAGTGAAACTTTTAACTTTTTAGCAGTTCCAAGTCATTTTAATCAATAGCTTTTCCTCTCTGTTTTGAATGTCTTTAATTATGGGATTCACAACGTAATACTAGAAAAAATAAAATAAAAAAACACCACAAAATACAAAGTTTACATTTTTAAAAAGTGTTTTTGTGGGGAACGTTGTCGCTTGTCCTCTAAACTAGAAAAATAGATGAAAAATGTAAAACAAAAACCATGAAAATATGATACATCATAACTGATTAATTACAATATCATCCTTAAAATAACGATGTAACTTTTTAAATACAATCTTTGTTTTGTAATGTAATGATTCTCTCAGAAATATTTTAGGGAGTAGAATAACACCTAACTGTGCTTTTCAAATAATAATTAAATTTATTTTAATTATTTAGATTTAGTACCCTTTTACTTCGAGTCAGTATTCAGAAACGTAAAAATATTTGTCACTTATTTTATTATTATACATGTATATAGCTTCTTATCACCTTGGCTTCTTATATTATGAATTTCTAATTATAGTCATTATAGTCTTTCGCAAAGTAAAATGCACGCGTGGTGGAAAGAATATATAATTCATTTTACTTGATAGAAAATCAATCCTTAACTTATCGCAAGCATATTGGATTTTGAAAATTAATTAAATTATTATTTTTATTACATTAACGTATTTTAGTGTCTTTTTTGAATAAATTTCTATGCTTTTTTTTTACGATTTTCTACTATTTGCAAAAATCATATCCTAATTTTTTCCAAGTTTATTATAAATGTTTATATGAGTCAGGAAAAAAGCTCCATATTATAACTCATTTTTTGAAACAATAGTTAAACGAAGTACGAATATTTCATCAGAAATTACAAAGTTACCAAAATAAAAACCACCTTCAAAACGCATTCGCAATTCTATAAACATTTAACTGCGAAACAATCAGTGCAAAGTCTAAACTAAAATACTCCCGCCTATCACCCACCATCTGCTTGACGCATGAACCGCGAGTTACTAGTTGTCACGAAACCAATTAATTAGTCGCGAGCACCCCCAGCAGTGAAACTCTCAGAACCAGCTCCCTCTCTCCCGACGGGAACATCAGGTCTGTTGCGCTTTTCACTCACACTCCGGAACCCTGCTGGGAAACAAACTGCGCGGGCGCAGGAACAGCACCAGATGGCGCCACGCTATACAACCATAAATTGAACCGAGCATGCTGTGTGCCGGACACTCAAAATCTGAGCGCCGGATCTGGTGGTTTTCCAGGGAGAACTATCCCCAAATGGCTAGCTAAACATTCGACGTGAAGGTTTTTGGAACTTTTTGGGGAGGACTGTGTAAAATCACTCCGGCGACGATGTTTGCCGAGGATTGGATTTTTCTGAGTTGCTCTCTGAGGGATCAGAGGGACTTGTTTTTAAAGTCGTTCTGCGATAAAGTTTGAGTGTTTGTTTGACGACTTGAGCTGTGCACGTGATACTAAAAGAATAACTTCGAATGTGAGTACTTAGGAATGCTTTTATCATTTTGCACATATAGTTTTAAGTGCACTGTTTGATGGAGAAAGAGCAAGATGGTTTTTAACACAGATGTTTACCGCCAACACATAATAAAAAGCAAATAGTTTAATCTATACACAGAGATAGTTAGAGATATGAAAGGTGATTCCTCATTTTGTTTAATTTTCTCGTTAAAATAGGAAATATTTCGTTTGAGGTAAAAATATAATTTAAATACTATATTTGGATTTATTTTTACTTTCCATAAAAACTATTAGTAAAAAGTTAGAAAATATTATATACTTTTTAAAACTTTCAAAGGTATTACTGAAAAGGGATATTTTTTAATATATTGGTTTTTGGATACTTTGTGTAGTTTAAAAGGTAGTTAATTAAAATATTAGTGCAATAGCTAAATAAATGTTATCAGTTAATAGTTTTCTTTAGCTTCGAAGATATAAAAATCATTAATACGAAAGCAAAATTGATTTAACTTCTTCACATCAATTAATAACTTATATAATTAAAGTTATTAAAACTAAAACATTTTTCAGTAAATGATGAACACCTGAAATTTCTATTTTTAAATAGTTTCCTTAGTTATCTCTAAAATTTCATAGCAAATGTTATACAATAATGCAATGGAATTAATATATTTGAAGAAAAATATGAAATAACCTATAAACGTAAGTTAAAAATTTATCAATTAATTTTCATTTTGTAAATTAAAAAGAACAGATTGAGGTATTTTTTTTGCATGTAACTTGGTGTTTAATTTGAAGGGAATGTATTTGATATGTTTCTAGATATTGTGAGTAAAATTTTAGACGAGATTGTTTCGAAAATGCTTTCTACGTGAATAAACTTTACAAGACTTTTATGCTGACAGCTATTTTCTGTGTGCAATAAACATATTAATAGAAGGTACAAAGTTATAATGGACGTATTTCAAACATGAAAAGCTCCTTAAACATTTGCGTGTTTAATTTTGCATTAAATTTTCCTTCAAACATCTATGTGTTTGCGCTAAGTATTTGTAATATGTATTTCATGTTATTTTAAGAAAAAACGTTTTGTAAAAGAACATTTTTGTTCCAAAAATGTTTTCTTTTCAAAAGCACTTTTACCCTCCATTTTTAAAATTGTATTTGATATTGCTGACACATTTACTGATTATGGGGTGGCCACTTTGCGTTCTTCCGTTCTCTGAAACGCTTTTATTTTGGTAGTTTTTTTATATATTTTCACATTTGAAATTTATTTAAGTGTATTTACTCAATCATAAGAGGTACTACATTTTATTGCTAGGCATATGTCCCGGTTAGGTGGTGAGCCTAATGCGAGACCCCAGTATTTAGTTCCCAAGCACGCTTGGTCCTCAGTTTATCCACCCACTGAAGGGGTGAAAGGTTGAGTGGCCCTTGCCCAGCCCGGGACCTGGGAATCGAACCCCGGACCTGTGGCTCAGAAGAGCTATGCGCTACCACTGCTCCACCGAGCTTCTTTATAATAAACGGTCAAATTTCAATAATATTTCATTAGAAAAACTTTTTAAAACATTTATAAACCGTTACTGAAAATATTCTAAAATCACAATAAGGAAAATAAAAACGAACTAAACAGTAATTTACCAAAAAGTATTCAAGCAACTCTCCGAAATTCAAAAAGTAATTTTTCATTAAAAGATGTCTCGCACCAAACTCCCAATTCAATCACGTTTTCAACACGATGTTATCAACGAAACACCTATTCCCAAAAGCCCACCGTAAAAGTAATTGGCATTGGACCAGTTTCCCTATAACCCGAGCGGTGTGTTGAAAATTCCTACGTAAATGGCTACATAACTCTTGGTCATGATTTACAGCGTACATAATCCTCGGCCTAAATTTTGGCAAGGCATCCAAGGTCATTTCCATTTACTCCATTCATCACTTTTCCTGGACCAAAGTAGGAGGACATAGCAGGTAAAGCGCGCATGATCGCAAGCAGCGAACCACTCATAATAGCGAGAAATTCTGAAGAGAGTTTCATGTTCAAACTGATTACGTATTCTCTTATGAGTTTCACGTTTATTCCAAACTATGAATTTTAGGAAGATCAAATACAGTTCGATCATTGTTTGACTGAGCAGACAGCTTAGATTTTAGGATGGTATTTTTTTCATATAAACTTATTGAACTCTATTATTTCTTGCTTGCATTTACCTAAAAATATAAATTAATAACACTTAATATTTATAGTCTAAAATAATAACCTAAAATATGCTCCGATAAAAATAATCCAAATTGGACCTAATTTATATGTTACTTATAGGGTAATTTCTATGTTTTGAGATGAAAACTACAAACCCCAATATAACTATAATTTATTACTTTAGAAATAAGATAAATATATAATAATTTCTATGGAAAGATTTGAAAACATGTCCTTTATCATTTTTGAAACTCATAATTACGATAAACATTTCTTAATTATTTACCCCGTAATTAAGCATTTTAATATGTTCTACATAATTATACTTGTCATTGTTTAGCATACTTTAACATGGGGGTAAGAATATTTCAATGGGGTTTATACACTAGAAAGTTTAAAAATAGGATGAAGTTGCGATCTTAATAATGGGGTTCGAAACAAAAGTAGCACAAAATTTTGTTAATAAGCATGCAGGAATTCTTAAGATGCGATATTTATTATACCCATTACTCAGTTTTATTATGTTCTACTTTTGCTTTATTATTATTATTCAGTTCAGTAATGACCTATTTAAAAATGCATGCATTCGTATTTTACTTATTTTAGAGTAATCAGTTTAAATCTTAGCAATAAATACAATTTACATTATCTGCAAAGAATTATGTTTATGTTTGCTGTACAAAATGAATAAAATTCTGATATAATAGTGTACATTTCAATGAAATTTAAGGAATAGAAGATAAACATTAAAGTAAAATATTTTTAAACAAAATTATTTTCTGCGAACTTTGCAATGTTTATCATATTAGGCAATCAAAAGCATAAATTTAACTAAAGCTAATGTTTTCCAAATTTTCGATAAATTCATGAAGTATACATTTTTTTCTATTTAAAAAAACACAAAGAGTTATTATAATTAACAAGTTAGTTACCGCTGGAATTTTTAAACAAAATGTCTGAGATATAGATAAATTAAAAAAAAATGTTTCTCGCTGTTTTCATATTTTTTAAAGGAAATGATGCAGAAATAATATCAAGAATTATAATTTTATAAACTTTTTAATAAAAAAAAGACTGTTACAACAATTATTCCTACTTTAAATTTAAACAAAAATACATACTTTTTAAAAAGTTGTTTAAATTAATGTTATAAGTTGTGTGTGAAACCTTCCTTTTCTTTAAAAGGATTAAGAAGGAGTAAAAATTTGTTTCGAACAAATTAATGGCTGTTAAATATAAAATATAAAAATTCTTTGAGGAAGATTGTGAAATATATAACGTTTTGAAAATAAAAGGAGAAATATTCTATCATAATTTAGTTCTACCAAGAAAACTTAAAAATTCTATCTTGCTAAGTTTAGGAATAGTTTGAGTATTGAAACAGATGGTTAAAATTGACATAATTTTTAAACATAATGTAGTAATTGATTTTTATAGTGATAATAACGAATGCATATGATTATACTTACGATAAGAATTTTAATACATAATTTATGAAACAGTTTAAAAGTTTTTTTTCACCTTAGATACTTGGGGATACAGTACCCTGAGAATATTTTTTTTAATTTTTAATATTATTGTTTTGACTTTAATTGCATATTATGTGGGCTTATAAAGTAGAACCTTTCCCCTGAAAAAAAGTTGGATTTTGAAACCCAGAATTTAAAAAAATCAATTTTTTTAAAAATTTTGACCATTTTTTAAAGCCCTAAGGCTTTTTTAATTGTGCATATTTTTATAATTTTTTTTCATTTTTAGATTTGTTATATCATACTACGTAAAACTGTGCATGGATTTATTTTTAGTATTATTACTTTATTTTGTAGAAATTTTTATGTACTAAAAACCAAAAAAACTCTAAAAAATTCAACATTTTTAACTTTAATGTTATTTTTAAAAAAATCTAACCTTGTTAGAGCTAAACCCATGCACAGTTCTATAATACATATATTTCAGAACATATATACAAATTTTCAGACTTATATTTCATTTACACAAAAAGCCTTAGGGATTCAAAGTATTGTAAATGCACAAAAATACAACATGGAGAAAATTCAACTTAAAGTTTGCGTTCCTTCTGTTTAGACCCCGAACTCGCATCAGAAAAAAAGGATATAACTCTAAATTATTAAGATAGAGCTTTGAAATTTTGAAGACACATTTAGAATGATCCATGGTATGGATTAAGCCAATAAAAATATTTTTGATATTTTGATGATTTTTAGGGTACTGTATCCCCTTAAGGAAACATAAAAGTAATTCATAATAATATAAAATTAAACGGATGTCTAATAAATGGTATCGAATATCTGAAACAAATCTGTAAAACTTCCAATATTCGCACTTTATTTTCCCCAGAGCTAAGAAAAGTTTGGTGTTTCCAGTAAAGACAAAAGCAATAGCAAAATAAGTTTACGTAAAAAGTTTCAAATTCAAACCAAGTTTAAGAAAACAAGAAAAATGTCAAATATTGTCGTACTCACACCAAGTTATGACACAACATGAATCTCGCCCTCACAAAATATTCTTCGCAATCATATATTTCATTATATTTCGCCGGCATTACCATATTCCTCATTAACGATAGCATCAAGGCATAGCTATCAATGCCTGAAAACTAATCACTCAGCCTACCCGTCAGAGCATGTTAATAAATGAAGTTACGGGTCTTCAACAAAGAAACCATTAGAACCCCCCCCCCAGCACTAGTCCAGTGGACAAGGGCATCGGAGTGTATGCTGCAAAGGTGGTTTTTTCTGGGAGGTCAGTTCCATAAATTTGCATGTGTTAGACGTTTTTGCGTGACCACGGTTCATCAAAATTGCGAGTTTTAGCAACTTCGTGACAATTAGGTAAACGGATAGAACTGACCAGGTAATCGGATGTTATTCCTGGAACGTTATAATCAAGAAGGGTTAAGGCGTAGGGGAGTCTTTTTTTTAAGTATTCTATTAAATATTTTTGGAACATGATATTACACTATGTGTGTAGTAGGTTTGGAAAGTTCCGGTATATGTAGAGAAGAAAAATGTATTGTCGGTTTTCCATTAAGTTTCGTTTTTCCCCCTATTAGTTTTGGAGAATTTATCAGCATATAGCTAACTTTTAACGTTTAGAATTGTACTTAATTTCACTATTAAATGTATAAAAGTCAGTTTTAAATTTGTACAATAGATAAATTCATTTTATGATTGTGACTTTCAATATGAATTGCTTACTATAAAAATCGAGTAAGAATATGAATGTCCACTTCCAGTCTTGGTACTTTAGATTATCATGAATATATTTAAAATTAATGATATGCTAACGAGATTTTTTAGATTGAGTAGTCCCAGATTAAACTATCACTAAACTCTTTATTATCAAAAGTATACCTTTCCACTTACAATGCTGTTTGTTTAAATTAACGTTTATCTATATTCAGTATCCAATAGGAGCCATTCTGCCTCCCCACCTGAACCTGGTGTTGCCCATGATATTGCCCGTCCTAGAATCTCTAACAATAGTTTATAAAATTATTTTTTTATTTTGTTGTGTATCGTTCTTTTTAAAATCAGTGCTTTAAAACATTTAAAAGTAATCTATACACTTTAATGCATCAAATATGTTCTTTCATAATTTTCCTGTAACAATAAAATGTGTATAATGTTATTTAAACATGCAAGAAAAATCGATATACTGTATCGCTTTTACTATCACAGGTAATTTATTTTGGCAAAAACATTATTTATATTTTATTCCTTTATAAAAACTTTTTTTTCATAATAATTCAGTTTAAAAGTAATTGTTTCGCAGCAAAAATGCATAACGAGAGTTTGAACATCATATATGCGTAACAATTGTAACAACATATACATCATCAAAATAAAGAAGTCACCAAACTCAATCAGGAACCGAAGAATGTCATCTGCAAAACGCCACTGGCAACAATACAAAACGTCACGCAAACGATGATTACTCTATCGATTCTATTTTTTTTTTTCGATTTTTTCTTTCCGCTGTTCATCATTCGTCGAATTTTTTCACTTCCTCTCTTTCTCTAATAGATCGTTTGTTTGCGGAATAAAGAATGCTCAGGGGAAAAAAAATATCTTTTCCGATAATTCACCTTTCTGCCGTTCTTTTTTAATGTCTCCGCCGACTCTTTAATATGCGTTCTCTCCTTTTCTTGCTCTGTGATAAACTTTGGGAGATATTTTTTTTCCGGGTGGCAGTTCGATTGAAGAAATCCATCATTGGTGTCAGTTGCAACTGGAAAAGAATGCGACACACAGTTGAATTGGAGATAAAGAAGCGAGTAACGAAAATTCGGGTATTTACCAAGTTTTAATTGAACGTGAGAGCGGAAAAACGCTCTCGGGTTTTAAAAATCGATTATCGAAACCTTACAGTAGTAGCATTTAGGATGAAATTACATTCTTATTGAATTTTATAAGTTGTGAATGGTGTTTTTATAAAGGTATTTCATTATGAAAAGCGTAAAACAAAAGGTGTAAAAAAAGATTATCCAATATCCAATAATGCATTTTACATTCTTTGAAATATAGTTTAAATTTGTCGGAATGTTATTAGAAATTTGCAAGAAAATGCTTTTGATCGTAGCAGGTAAAACGATTTGATTCGTTTTTAAGACGTGTAAAAATAAATATAGGGAGTTGTTATTTTCATTACTTTAACCAGTATCCAATACTTTTTCTTCTAATAGAAGAAATAATGTCACTAAAATATAAGTGCTTTTCAAAAGAATTTAATATGATATTTATTCGGATACAGTTTCATCAAAGAAAAACAAATATGTATCCAAGCAAGCAGTTTTACAAACCGAAAGTAATTTATTTCTGTCTGTTCAAATGAAATAACTGAAACTGTAAGAGCGACTTTTTGAAATAAAAATACATCAAGACAATTTGATTCTATATTAACTTTTAAATTTTTTCAAAATGTAATTTCTAGTTCTATATTCCTATTCATTTCTTTCATTTAACTTACGTAAAAAAACCCATAAAGTTTTGTGAAGCATATTTTAGTTAAATTCTTTTACTGCTAAAAGCTTTACGCTGGTAACAAAGTAAAAGTATATAAGTTGACCTTATAAATAAAGTGATAACATTATGATGATAATTATATAACTGAGTATCACTGAATTTCAAAACACTAAACATACCATCAGAATAACTATTTTTACCCCATTAACCTTTGACCAATAATTTTAAATACCTTGATCAATACAAGATTGCAAGCGTAGGAGTCTCCAGATGCCTAATTGAATTGAAACTAGCTGCAACACTCTCCTAGATTCTAAATGCACTTATAAATTTGTAACTGGAAAACGCAATTTAGCTCATTAGTGTTTCCCTATTTGTGAAGGATACTTCAATGAGATTCAATTAAATTAACAATGTTGCACAATCAAAACTTCAAGTTCAGAAGAGGAAGGTTAAGAATAGCCTTTGTTCTTTAAGATATCTATTTTAACCATTTGTTCAGATGTTTGTTCGGATGTGTTCGTTAACTTGGAAACTTAAGGGACATTTTTATGTAGCTTCTTATTTATTCTACTTAAAAAAAGTAGACTTACAAAAATTCCCAGAGTGAATTTTTTTTATTTCATTTTTTTAACTGTTTAGCTAAACCTCTTTTTAGAAAAGTAATTTTTATTTCATAAAATGTATTTTTACTAATTTTTTTTATCAAATAAAATATACATATATTGCAATGTAGATATATATGTTACGGACAAAGTGATTAATCGGGCATTATTAATAATACCCGAATTGGATGCGGGAAAAGTGATAAATTGCATTGATAAATTCAACAAATTAAACGTTTACGACTGTACGATAACGTGAAATGCATTTGTAACAAAGTTTCTATATGAGTTATCATCAAAGTAGTATACCTATCAATCAAGTTTGAAACATTAATCCCTAATTTCTCATTTTATTTCTCTTTTAGTACAAAAAATGTATAAAAATGTGCAGTAGCAGAGTTTTTGTCAATGAATGTACTATAAAGTCCTTGATATTATCAAATTTTCGAGTTAGAAAAGCGTTCTTCAGTTAAAACTAGTCCCTTTTGTAAGACCTAAATGACTATTTAGAAATACAACTTGATGAATAGTAAAATTCAAGTGCTGGTTCAACAAAGACAGCTCTAAAATGGAATTCTCGCTCGGATTAATTTATGCCGAGCAGTTTTAATAGATCCTAGACACTATTTCATACTTTCAGCGAGTTCCCGAAATTACGTGAGATTTATTCCTCGCTTTCGTGGGAAACCATTTATTTCCCTCTTAAACCCCGTAAAATCTGAACCCCCCGATCTCTTAAAAACCTTTTTCTCCTACGCTTTGTCACTCCACCAAGTTAAGTTGTCAACTTGACCGATGGCTGGCATATAAATTTAGAATATTAGCAATTCATATACGGCCTTCTGGGATACTGTAATAAATCAGGCAATGTCCTGTTGCCTAAGACAGTAAACACTTAATTCATATCGTAATTAATGTACAGAAAGTGTGCGACCGAAATTAACTCTTAAGTAATGAGCGATTTCTTTTTGGGTCTGCTGTTTTATATGCAGACCCATATGCGTGTTGAGCTCATGAGGGACTGCGATTTTACGCTCCGCGTTTTTGGACGCTGAACGGACCTGAATCGGATGGGTGATTTATAGCAGTCGGTTTGAATCTTAATTGGATGGGAATGTCATCGCGGTGATTGGAAGAGATGGATGGTCGTATGCGAGATACAGTTTTAAAGGGACGAAGAATAAAAAGTTGTGTGCTTCCGATTTCTTGGAGACAAAATGTAATTGCGGAAGCATTGAAATTCGGGAATAAATGGCAGGTATCCAAGAGCATGTCATATACATCTCCCTTAACTTAATAATTAATATACAAATATGATGTTCTTGTCATCATTAACATATTAATAACAGAGAATTTTATATGAATGTGTTTAACTGAAGGTAAAGCTATTAATATGTTTCATGCATAGTAAATAATTATACCGTTAGAAATCAAATGTGCGTCATTAAAATCCTACAGAAAATTTAAAGTAAACCATTTATTCATGATATTTTAAATCTACGCTACTGGGATTATTTAAATGCATCGATGATTTTACTTAACTTAACTTAAACTTAATTTTAATTGATAACAGAAGTATAATATAACTTATTAAATCTGCATAAAAAGTGCATTTGAATGGGAGGAAATAATCTTTACGAATATTAGACATTAGAAACTAAGTTATTTTGTTTTATTAAAATTAAGAATGCATAAATA
The DNA here is from genome assembly GCA_963680715.1 of Tetragnatha montana. Classification (NCBI taxonomy): domain Eukaryota; kingdom Metazoa; phylum Arthropoda; class Arachnida; order Araneae; family Tetragnathidae; genus Tetragnatha; species Tetragnatha montana. Next base: position 50,418,148 of record OY796675.1, read on the forward strand.
TGTAGAAGGATAGCCAGGGAATACCAAGTAATTTAAGCAAATATTTAATTACGACAGTTAATAAAAGGATTTGACTACACAGGCTAACATTTAGGACAATTACAGACAGTATAATTGACACAACAAAGAAACAAAGACTCTAAGCTCAGAAGAGCTCACTCTCAAGCAATCGTCTTCTCCTCCTCTATCACGCTCTTCAAGGCCATTCTTTGTTGAAGTTGGCACGTGTGTAGAGAAGAGTTGAGTGGCTGGGGTTCTGCTCTCTACCAATATGAGTCGATAGAAATTTCCGATTAAAAACACTTTTCCATTTATATTACTGTCTCTGTTTTGAATATTTAAATACTTTTGGGTGTCCTGTATTTCTTAAAATATTTTCTTTTTAGACGCCCACACTTCTTTGTTTTCTCCCTAAAAATGCAGTAAATCTAAAACCTTTTATGAAAGCAAGTAAATTAACTTAAAAATTGAATCTTTATATATATTTCCTGGAATCGAGGATTAAGTAAAAAGACAAAACCAGATGGAAATTCGTAGTACAATAGAAAGGGGTTCTATAAACCTTAAAGAATAAATTATTATTATCTTAAAAATAAAATACATTATTTGGTGCGTTCAGCTCAGGTTTTCCTGAAAAGAATAAAGTTTCACATATTTTTAAGTAAAAATTCATTTTAGTAACATTTTATTATACTTTGGCAACTTTATCTGAGTAGATTTTTTTCTTAACTTGCCAGACCGTGACAATACTACTGAATATACTTCTGTTATTGAAAGTAGAAATCGGCTGAATTTAAATATACACTTACTCATTCTTTTACTTCGACTTAAGGTAATATATATTTTTGTTCTTAATCTTTCGAAGTTTAATATAAATGATAAAGTGAGAGGGGAGCTTTAAATTTTAAAGCGTTATTATTTTCTTGAAAGTAACATGACTTATTTGGGTGGTAAATTTTCTCTTTATTAAATAGAAGAATAATTCTGTTAACTTATCTTAAAGCAACGTGCTTGGCATTGTTTCAAATTTTCTTGGAAAGGCTACGATATTTTTCGCTAGTATTTCCTTCTTAGGGTTCATTGCAATATTAAAATGAGCTTCTTAAGCCTGTTTCCATTCAGGGAAAAGTTGAAGGTTCAGTATTTCAATTTTATCCGCTTATAAAACAAGAAAAGCCTAAACAAAATATATTTATTTTTAAAGTCAGAAAAACTATCGATTGTTGCATTCAAGAAAATATATATCTTTTAGATGTACTTTATTATCCAAATAAAAAACATTTACAGGGTAGAGTACATGCTATTATGCAAGTATAGAATTTCGTAATTGTTCAGCGTAATCTTGTATAGTAAGTTGTCCAAGTGAACACAGTGTTTTTTGGCTGAAAAAAAGTTTAAGGGAATAGGGGTTAAAATACTTGAAGGTTTAAAATTGTAGTGTCATTCCAATATTTACCTAATATAATGCACATAAAAAATGTTACATATGTTATTAATAGATTACTGAATAATAATGGGCATGTTTTATTAAGTACAGTTTTAGTAAAACCAGTTGTACAGTTCAACATACAAACTAAGTATCTTAATATGACAAATAATAGTACCTTTCCTGACTTATTCTTAATTATTATAATTGCAGTTATTGTATTCATTCGATACCATCAATTTTCAAAAGTGCATTTTATCATAACATACAATAATTTACATTTGAGTGTAGTAGAAATTGTAGAGTTGAAATATAATTTTATTTATGATAATCAATCGACTTATCAAAGTCAGATTTTAGTTTATCTTATTTCAACTTCAACTGCTTTTGTTAACGTTTAGGAAATCATTATAAAAAAATTAAAAGGAAATGTTGATGAAAAAACACTCAATTTTCTTCAAAACAACTACTCTCAAAATAATCTAAACCTTAGGACAAATTTAAACCAATTCCTAATTGGATTGAGGCTGAGAAATTCGCAAAGATTTATACAAACGGCCAATTCCCCAACCATAAATAATCTCTGCAAAGCATCTTAAAATCCTCTCACAGTGCAATACATCAAGCTTATGGTGATGAAACTAACTACAAACTCCTACGTCCGCAGCCTACCGAAACCACCTTTTCATTAAACTCACGCCACTTTCTCCACTAACTCTGTTTAGGAATCCTCGGTTATTTTGTCTGCCTAAATTCTTAATGTAACCTTACCGGGATATTTGTCGGAGCACTTATTTGTCTCGCCCAGCGCATAAAATGCTTCTACCCGTAATTTAAGGGAAGCCGCAAACACGCTTCAAAGGTCAAAGTACTTTCCCGATTCTCAGCGAATCTAAAGGGAGCTGAGGTGTGATTAAAATGTTTCTGATTATGAAGCCGGGGAACCTATGCGTGTGTGTGATTTAAAGCATGTGTCTGGTCTGAAGCTGCAGGGTCCTGACGCATGAAAATTGCTAATATTAGGGTTGGTGTAATGTGAAGAACTCATGTTTGCCTAAAGCGGACTTTATTACAATATAACGTATATGTACGCATAGAGAAGTAATAATAGAAGTTGCCCGAGAAAAATGTTTTTACGTAGGGTAGAGTGGGATGAGGTAGGATACTACTGACAAAAATGAAATACCTTTATTATGATGTATTTTAACTTTTTTTTCAGTTCTCATTTAAAATTAGAAAATAAACTGGAAATAAACTCAAAATAATTTTACTTTTGCTAATTTGTATGTAAAGTGGATTTTTGAGGGTAAGCTAAAACGGTTCTAAGTATTAAAAAAATGGTATTGTATTTTAAAGACATAAATAGTATTATAACTCCTCTGACTAGTCTTTAAAAAATACTCTTTACAAAAAAAAGTAAAACTATTTAGAGCTAAATGTTGAAGCGAATGTAACGAAAAACAAAATTTTATAGTTCTATGTAAGAAAGAAATGAGAATGTAAAAAATTTTCAAGATTTAAAGAATGATCATGGGCGCAGTTTGAAAAAGAACAACGACCGATAAGGTTTTGAAAAATCTAAAAAAGATGAGATGATATATTTTTTCTATTATTTTATTCTTCTGTTGGACAATCATGAAGCTCTTTGCTTGTAGAAAACAGGACTGGAAAAAGTCTTAAAATGCCATTCACTTTTTCTTACGTTTCCCCCTTTTAAGGGATACAGAATCTTTCTTTTATGTTTTCTTGCGGTAAAAGCAGAGATTTAAAGTTTCATGTTAGCAGCATATGGGGAGATTTGGAGAAACTTTTTTACCATAGATTTAGACACGGGCTTTCCATATCGGGATGATCCATGAAAGTTCTCCCAAGAAATTCCTTCTGCAACCTGGATTTTGCTACTTAAAAACTGCCAAGAAAAGCTTGTAGAAAAAGGTACTTTCGTAGAATAAACGCAACCATCTACTCATGAAAAAAGTTTTTTTTAATAAGGGATAAAAATCATTACTAATGCAATGCAATATGGTTTTAATTGGTTTTAATTAATATTTTGATTGTGAGAAGAAAATTATTTTCTTCTTAACATCAGTACAGGAATATGTAGGTTTACACAATACATTTTTTGCACCAATATACATTTTTTTGTGCCTAATTAAAGGGTATGGGTGTAAATCACATATATTTAACATAAACTACAAGCCGTTTTCCCTTAAAAATATATACCGATTAATTATATTAATTTTCTACTGTATACAATAAAGTAAATAACCTTCATTTATTATATAGGATTTTTTAATTTTCACATATAGCATCTTGGAATATTACTCTACATAAAGTAAAAAGTTTTTAAAAATCTTATTTATTATTCTAATTATATTTTTCTACGTTGCTTCATACTACTTAATTTATAAAATAATGATGGAATTTTAAAACTTTCGAGACACTCATGCCTTTTCTCAAAACTCCAACCTCTATCAGTATTAATTATTCAAAAAACTCCAAGTCTCCATGATAAAAGTAAACTACACCCGTTAATTAAACCAAAGTTTACCACTATTCAGATTTTTGCGATTTAAGCAGAATTAATGACTCTCTAGTTAAAATTTTTGCAAAATACAAACCACACGAGACCTCTTCAAAGAGAACATCGTAAAGTTCGAGCCTGGATTAAACGAACTTTTCCACGGGAAAAAAAGGCACCTCCAACCCTCCAGATTCATTAATTTAGATTAGAAAAATTGATCGACAAAATCATCGGAGGAATGCCCAAATAACACAAGAAAATTTCTCAGCCAGAACTGTTTCTAATTACTCCATTATTACTGCTAACTTTCTTCTTATACGCAACTCTCCGTATGCCCGGCCTCCGCTTTCGACAAGGCTTAATCGATATGCTAGTTGCCCTAATTAAAATCTCTGTACAGAAATACCAATTTAACTTATCGCTCCTGAAGGACTCCGAGGTAGAAAAGTTTAGTTAATTTGTTTCCTGGTTGAAGGGACTCATTAGTTATGTTTTGAACGATTCTAGTTTCTTTTTGAGTGAGAGGGTTTTTTCAAACGAGGGAAAACGTTTTTATGTCCGTTTTGTTTTGTAACTTGTTGCCATTTTTTTATGTTGATGAAGGAAATTATTCAGTGATGTGCTGTGATGAATGTTTCTTTCCGTGGAACTCCAAAACTGTATTTAAGGTGCGCTATTCAGCAATTTCCCCCTTCAGCAATTTCGGATAGTCATAAAATGCAAAGTCTTAAGAAATAGCACAATAATTTAAACACTGTTTTTATCAAAGATTAAAACGTCATAGGTACAGTGATATATATAAATATAGAAGCATTTAAAGTGAAAACTTTGATAAAAACTTACAGATTAGAAGTATGATTAAATTGGGTTAAGAATAGAATTTGCGAATTTAAATCTATTTTAGGTATTGTTATAAGTTTTGCAAAATATATTTGTGTAAACGTTTTTACCATACTTATCGTAACGGTAGAAATTTTATTGTATAAGAATTATAATACCTTTTCACGTTACCATAAAGTTAAGAATATTTTTGATCTCTAAAATAAATTAATCAATGCCTTTTTAATTTTCTTAAATTCTAACATTTTTTTCTGAATTATTGTGAATCCTTGTTTAAATTAAAAAATGCTTAAAAATAATTATTCGACTGGAAAGTTTTAAATTTCGATTGAAGTTATCTTATTACCTATAACTTTATACGTGATTTTCCATAAAAAAAACCCTTAAACTAAGTACTTCAATTCTAATAGAGTTTGTAAAAATAACTCTAAGCACTCTTAATAACATTTTTAGTTTCTATTAAAATATACCCTAAAGGCGACATTATAAGTTCAATATGAACTACAAGAGATCCGAATCCTAATCACTATTTTTTCTTAAAACTTGAAGTGTGTGGCGAAGATATTATAGATACTTAGTAGCCCATAATAAGCCCATATCGATCTGATATAAAACAAGATTATACCTTCACATTATCATACAATATTTGTTACTTAGTGGTGTGCTACTAGTGAAAATAATTAAAGACAAAATAGAATTAAATAAAAACAGTACCTTTTCATCTTAAGGCATATTAATGAAAGTATCGTCGTATTATAAAAGAATCATAAAGTAAGTAAATATTTCACTCTAAACATTTTCAGTTCAGAAATTGAGTCGTCTTCTATTTCCTTCCTTTCGTCTTTTCCTTTCCTTAAAAATTAAATTCAAACTATCTCACGAACAGTCAGGGCTGTCTGCGAACTAGCTAGAAGCTAATTGGTTACATTGCCATCCCCAACAAACGAAAAATAACTCCAATTCTTTCCGACAGACGAATACGTCAAGCGTTTATTCCACTGGTAATCCTTCCTAATTCAAACATTGTTAGAGACATGGAACTCTGCAGCGTATTAAAAAGTAATCAATTATTTGCAGCTTCGCCATTAATTCATTCGTAACTGAAATTCCCTTTGGCGGCTGCCGGCCCCAGGATAGAAGCCAGCTGGTTCGTCATTTTAATTTCTCTCACGAAGTTTTACCGTAATAATAAATTCTGAGTGAAACTCCTAGGACGTTGCCATAAGTCTCGCTTGGGCTTTGGTTCCTTTCCAAGAAATTTATGAGATGTAGTACTGGTGTGTTGTACTAGTAGCTGTAAAGTGCCTCTTTGATGCATGCTCTGGAAGGTTTCGTCTGTTTGTTTTTTTTTAGTTGATTACGCTTAAAGGTTTGCGGAAAATTCCGTTGGAGGCTGTGGGTGTTCATAAAACACCTTTCGAAGGCTGTCAGTACAATTATGCTTTGTTGAGTGAAGTTGGCTGCGATATATCGGATTGAGATAATCTGAGAGAAGCCAGAGTTTATGGATAACTGTTATATGACTTGAAATTAAGTACGGTTCAGGGTTCAGCGCGATTAATCTTCTAGTTGATATAGTTTATAACTTAAAAAAAATAATTGAAAATATTTTCCAAAACAACAATAATACAAATATTTTTACTTTGAAAAAGAACATAGTTAATTCGTAAGTGAAAATTTATTTTTTTAATATGAGCTTCGTTGTAGCAAAAAATGGTTATATTCCTTATTTGATTTTTTAGAAGCCACCAATATTACTATCTATAGGACTATTAATAAACTATTAGTTAATAAAAATTTAAAGATACGACATATATTGGTTATATTTCACTCTTAAATTCATAACGAAAGCAAAGGGAAATTGTAAGATGTGATAACTTTCAGGTTAACCAATATATTTATTTATTTATTTATTTATTTAGACAAAAAACAGACCTTTCGGTCCAATTACATTTGCCAGTACAGAAAAAAAAATCACAAGAACACCCAACAACCATCAAAAGCCAGACAACAAAAGAACACAATAAACAAATGCATATAGAAACATTAGAAAAATTTAGAAGATTAAGGACATGCAGATTTGCTTGAAAACTGAAAAAGACATAGAAAAAATATCCAAACGATCCGTATACAAATTATAGAGTGAGCAAAATTTATTTACATAGAAGTTTTTATCTGTGACAGTCCTTATATCAGTTCCAAAAAATTTTAAAGATTTATTTCTTGCAGAATGCCTTGGAACTATTATAAATATATTTTGAGTTAAAGTATTGCTGTCAATGTTTTTATTTAATAGTTTATGAAAAAATAACATTAACAAAAATATAAGTAGTATAAAGGGTTTATTATAATATAAGTAGTTATAAAGGGTTTATTAAATTATTTTAATTTTTTTTTTAACTTTTAGTTTACTAACTTAAGTTTAACTTTTCTTATCATCCAATCTTAACTATTTTTTTTAAGAATAACTTTTTTATAAGATCATTTCTAAGATAATACTGTAAAACCACAAAGTCAAAAATTATTAGTCTTTTAAAATTTAAAAAACTCATTTATCTTAGTTTAAATAAATTTCAAAAACACAAAAACGTATAAGTTTGTTTGTTTTGAAATTATAAACTTTTTACTAAAACATAGCATTTTACGGCATTTTACTTATAAATAGGCAAATCACTTATTTAATAAATATTATGAATGAAAATCTCAACTAATTATTTATAATGATCTACTTTAAATCATATTCTCAAAGCTATTAGTTTTAAGTTATTCATCTATACAAGTTTAACAATAATAAGTTAAATTTACTTAACTATAAATTCCTGTTAAAAATGTTAATTATAAATTAGTATAAAGAGGGTTTAATTGCAGAATAATGGAAGAACTAATAAGCAGAACCAATAATCTACCCTTAAAAGCTGAACTCATTAGGGAAATAATAAAAACCCTCGACCTACTGAACAGTAATTAATGGGCAACGCTTGAATTATCGCTTCCTGAGCTACTCAATTAAAACTCCAAATTTCAGGAAGAAATTCAGTTACGAAATATTGAGTTATTAAGGAGAAATGGCAGTTCCCGTCGTCTCAGTTTTAATTACGTTGGTAACAAATTAATTTTCCAGAAAAGGTGCGACTGCTTGGATCTCTGAGAACAAAAGCTATCGCTTTAATAGAGCATAATCGCCATATTTTTGACTCCCGCCGACTTTACTAAATAAGGAACTATTGTTAGAAAATGAAGATTTTAGTTAACTATTTAGGGTTTTTAGTGGAGTATCCTGGTTCAATTTTAAAATTGTAATTAGTTTTTATTTGAAAACGGAATTAAATCAGGAAATATCTAAATACAGAAAAATCAAAATATTTTGAAATCGGATTATTTATAGGTGATTATTTAAGAAAACATTAAAAAGGGTTTCAGCACCTTTCAATTTCTTTTTTGTATTTTTTGTTAAAAATAAACTTTTATGACATAATTTCTTAAATTTTGACTCTTTTAGTGTACTCTTTTTAATTATATATTTTTAATTGGATAAATGCGAGAATTGATTGATGGATAATATTATTCTGTAATATATTTTAAGGACGTGAAACTTTTATTTTTGAATCATTATTCACTATCTTTTTAAAGGTAATTTTCCTTTTTACATCCTCCGTTTTAAGTTTCTTACGTTATTTTATAAATATTTCAAAGTTTAAATATTCAGCTGGTGGCATTTTATTTGATAGTTTAGATTTCAACAAAGTTTTTGTTTTAATTAAATACAAAACAAAAACGTAACCATATTTCCGTCCTCTATCTAAAATTGCGAAGGGTTTCAGTATCCATTTACTTATAACTACTTAATTATTCATTTGTTGTGTCGATTTTCTCAAAACTTTTTCCTCTACATTTATTAATAAGTAATCAACTAGAAAAGCGGACTTTCATCTAATGTAAATGGAATTATTCATGTGTTAACTCCGAAGAGTTAATAAATTATTACTCAAAAACACATCACGTCAATAAGCATTTTGGTGGAATAGGGTAATGAATGCTGTTATTTTAGGTAAGAAACAGTTAAGGCTTGACAATTTTTCAATTCGCTCTCAATCATTACGTTAAAATATTCACTTTTCCTAAAGCTTACGTTAAAAACATGGGAATTGAACTAATGTAATAGCAGATTTTTTTACCCTTCTTATGTTTTAAATATGAATAAAATGAAGCGCAGTAATGGTTAGACTAGAAATGCCTGTAAGCTAATAACCGGGGAAATGCTGAATATTTTTACCAGGTTATATATATATTCTATTTTTCCACTCTAACAAAGAAACTAAAATATTAATTTTCATTTAGGTTTTAAAATATTAATCCATGATTGCAAGGCACTGTTTTCAGCCTTGTCTGATATAAGTAAAGTATTTATATTTCTGAGCATTGATATTGAGGGCAAAAGTATTTTCTAAATAAAATCTTTTTAAGTGCAGTTTGAGTGATATCACTACTTAAATAAAGTGCAGAATTAGAAGTCCTTCAAAATAAAGAATATTTCTAAGGTACACGGTTTAAAGGATATAAAATGTTGGCCCAAACTTTCATACATATTCACAGAAATTATTTTTTAAAAGCCAAGCCTTATTTACAGCCATCAGCCTCGGTGCTAAATCTTTGGTCAAAGAAAGGTTCCACCAATCAGGGTCTGCAAAAAGATAATTTTCCTTTCCATAGCTTCATGTTAACCTAGACGCTGATGGCTGAGAATAGCCCTTCGGACCTGATGTGCGGTATACCGGACATCAACTTTAAACTCTACTAACTTCAATAAAATACTTTAGAATAACACCGATTTTGTTGTAGTTGATGCTCCACATCTGTACTATTGTTCAAGGTTTATTTAAACATAAAATTTGATTACCAATAAGATCTTTTTAAGGCGCTGAATGTTTTTTAAAAATGGATGTCCGCTATACCGGACATCGTACTGGACGTAAGTAAAAGCTACTTGTGGTCGTGTAGTTTGTTTACATGGACGAAACATGTTTTAAACTTACTTACACCTGTATTAATGCAAGTTTTCTCATTTTATTGCTTTATTATATTTAAAAAATAATTTATATAAGTGATTTTTGATATTTTAAATGCTACTTTTTTCTGTCTGTAATTTCTTTAAATATTATACCAGACACTTCAAAATTTGTGACAGATATATTTATCATCATAGCATACTATGTACCAAAAGAAAATATTTTCATACTAAAATTTCAAAATTCCGACTGAAGGGGTTAAGATATTTATATATGAATGGAAGACCCCATATAAATAAAGTGTATTGAACCTTAATTTATAAGCAATGAATAAATTTAACATTTTTTTTAAATAGTGTCAGACATAGGATTATGAAAATAGTGTTTAAAGTATTTTAACTTAAACAAAATACCATAATCAATTGCATAAATATTAATATATGCATATAATAATTTTAGTAACGTTAACTTTAAAATATAATTTACATTTCCGGTTTTCTGCCACACACAAATTGCAAACACTCTAAGCCGGAAATTAATTCACAGCCGAGAATTAAATGCTTTTAAATCCTTCGAAACCTGACCTTTATATTTCGCAAATACGTATAATATAACATCTACTTAAAGCAAAAATATTTCCCCCAGTATTTCCTTAACCTAATTGCAACCCAACACCGCGAATCTCGCAACACACACCCCACCATGATTTAAACGTTCTCGAAACAGGACCTAATTCTCCCAAAGCCCCTCAAATTTCTCACATTAGAAAAATCCGCCCCGGATTACCAAAACGAACCAAAGACTCAAATCTCAATACGCAATAAAACTTCTCTCCCGGCCAGCCCCCCAAATTGCTCCCAGAGGCTGATGCGAAATTTCCCACTGTAATTACAATCTCCTAAAGCTCCTGGAGTTTTTAAAGCGGACAAAGGGGAACCGCGGTTGCCCCATTAATCATACCAGCGTCTTTAAATGCTTATGAGATATCATAAGGCGTTGGGGGGGAGGGGGGGGGATTTTTCGAGGTTTCCCGCTCTTGGGAGAGATAACAAAGGGGGAGGTAGGGGAAGTTTTCCTTCTTAATTAACCCTTTTCTTAGAATTTAGTGTTGGGGGAATATTAGGATCGCTTCTTGAGAGGGGGAGCGCTTACTCGGTGCAATCTTCTTTATTGGGCGCTTGGGATTGGGGTGTTATGGGAGTTAAGTGTAGCTTTTTGGGTGGGCTGGGAAATGAGTTAAAATTGAGGGATTAAAGATGTTTTTATGCTTTTTTATACCACATAAATTTACATTTTATTTGAACGGGTGTTTTCAAGTCGTGTTTTAAATTGTGATGTTATTTTGGTAGCTTGAAAGTAAATAGATAGTTCTATGTTTGTAACAGAAAATGAGGTTATGTCGATATTGATGCAACAGTTTAATTAGTTGGCAATATGAATGGTGAGTGTGTTTGCCGCAAGATTTAATAGGGGGGGATTTATTTCCTAAAATATTTCTTCTATATTTAACAAGTGATAGGTATGCCTTTTTTCCTTCAAAATTTTGATACCTAAAATCAGTTTTAAAATATCTTAAACTTTTGAAGTGTATAAAACCATTACAAAAAATAACTACTTAACTAGATGAATGTTTTTTTCCGCATACCGTCTCTTATAAAGGAAAAACAAGTTTTACAGGTATAATGTGCAGGAAGGAAAGACAACATTAAGTTTACTTTGGATTGTCCTATCTTTCGAAAAGTAATATTTTACTTCAGTATAACAAAAAATAGGTAGTTAAAATTTCTGATAAAAATTAACCATTTTTTATGATCATATTAAAATTTTATAAAATCTAATCAGTATTTAATTCAAAGTATCTAAAAGCCTTCAATTCCTTATCTTGCATTTTATTTAAATTATTATAAATGTGCTTTGATTATTTATGTTTCATAGAAAAAGATACATGATGTAATCTATAATATGCATAATTGAGTACATAAGTTTAATTTCGTTGCTACGAGGGTGGTCCAAAAAGTACCCGGCCTGACCTATAGATGGAGGTCCTAAAACAGAAAAAATGACTGGGGTCGAAAGTTCAGTTCTTATGAAGCCCAAATTCTGAGTCAGCGGGGTGAAAGTTGGTTAGTTTCGTTTTGGGGGCTTTTTTAGGAAACAATCTCAGTGAAATTTTGAAGATGGATAAAATTCGGTCATTATTGCTTGATTCTGTTCTTTCATTTGAGGGGATAAACTTCTACCAATATTAAAGCAAAACTGGATTTGAGTCTGGGGGGACTCTGGTCTTTCGTTTACTACCGTGAAATACTGGGCGGCAGATTTGAAGAGGGGAGAATGAGTTGAACAGAAGAACATCACAGAGGGCGAGCAAATGAAGGGGAAACCTTGGGAAATGATGAAAAAATCCACAAAAGGGTAATAGGAGATTTTTGATTGAAAGTGCAAAACCTAGCAGACATGGTAGGCATTTGAAAATGCACTGTACAAAATTTTAAACAAAAAATTTGGACCTGAAAAAGTTTTGGGCAAGATGGCTGCCGCAATCGATGACAATTGACCAAAAGCAGCGTCCATTGTCGTGATGGCTAAAATCAATTAAATCAAAGTTTAAATTGCTCAAACGTGCTGTATTCCACGGATTTTGTCCCCACAGGTTATGGTTTGAAATGGTTTGAAGGAAAAATATTTGCAAAAATGATCGAGTAAAATAGACTGCTAACGGTCATTTTGAGGGCTTTTACGAATCCTTCTAAAAATAGGTCATGGAAACCATGGAACTTCGCTGAAAGAGGTGTATGGGGCTAAAAGGAGACTATGTAGAAAAATAAAAAAATAAAATTTCAAAATTTTAATTTTTTCATTGTTAGGCCAGGTACTTCTGGGACCACCCTCGTACAACAAATGAACTTACAATAAAAAATACAAATCTGCTTTTTTGGGAAGAGTCATTTTTCTTTCTTCATATTCATACGAAGTTTCTGTAGTGCCAACTCGAATAACTTTAACCACTTTAATTTGAAGTCTCGGATAAATTGGATTATAAGGAAGCATACGTAAAAATAACCTTAATTTTTTTAAAAAGAAATATTTTTTTATTTATTGAAGTTGTTTTATATGTCTAGCTGTTTTGTGTCGTGAACTGAACAATGCAGCATAAAAAATAAATACATCTCAGTCCAACACTTTTTTAAAAAAAAAATAATTAACTGAATAACTCACTTTTTCCATATTATGTAATAAAACTTTAACCCCCAAATTTCTTCACAAAGAAAAGGACAAATATTAATCAAAACTAATCCACCAAAAGCCAATCCAACTCTACCCTAACCCCACAATCATAAAAATAATATCCTTCCTCCAAGTTATTTCAAGATTCAAAATTTAAACTCACCTGCCTCCATGTAACCCAAACTGTCACAACCCTGGAATATGACAGAAGAGCAACGAAGTCCCGGTTATTGGGTGTCCCAGTCGGCAAACCCCATCCGCGAAACGTCATATCTGCTTCAAGATGATGGCCTGGAGCGAAGAACTTCCATATATCTGATTCTTGGAGGGCGCTTTTCATATAGATAGGTACTCATGGGGGGAGGAAGATCCAATGAAGACAGGTTTTCTGTGACTCTTAAGATTGCTAGTCGATTGGGAGGAATTGATTTTGTGAATTGCCTTTGGGTAATGATTGAGTACGGAATGATACAGAATGTAGGTATATTTTGTCTGTGGTATTTTTCCGGGAATAGGTCATTTGAAGATGCAAACAATATTTGATGAAAACTCGTAATTTTGTAATGTTAGTAAACATGCAGTTTTTTTTAAAACTTATTAATGTGTGTTTATCTAAAACGTTATGATTAGTTTCAAGTTGAGAAACTTATGTGGCTAGTTTTTAGTGACCTAAGCGTACAAAACATTTTGGCTTTTTAAAATAGCCAACATGTTTAGGACGCAATAATTAGAATAATCAAAATATAATTATGAACTGTCTATTTAAAATACAGAGCTTGATTACAGCAAAAATGTTTGAAGATTGAATATTAGATGTCATTTTGAAATTTTTAACGGGATAGGTAATGGAATGTACTTTAACGCGAAATTATATTCAACTTATAATACAAACATATTTTAAGGTGACATTATTTTAGGAGTTTAATATCCCGATGCAGTAAAAACATTTCTTAAAATAAATTGTAATATATATTTCAATATAAAATGTTCATTAAAAATAATGTGCGTGTTTTTTTTTATCAATTAGAAGATCGCGTTTTGATAAATTGTAGATGTAGAGGTAGGCTAAAAATATGTGTCAAATTTTCTACATATATTTTATTTAAAAATAGGTAAAATATCTTAATAATTCTAATCTAAATATTGCTTGATACGTTTCCAATGAATCAAAATCAAAAGAATCTCATAACATAACTCATCCTGTTCATTTTAAACACGGAAATTCTTTTACTCTTTTGCATCTGGCGAAATAAATACCAAAGCCATTCTATAATAATTTTATCAGTAATCATATATTCTACTAATAGTCACATCATTTAAAATTCATGTATTATAGGTAACAATAGAAGTTAATATAATTGGTTTCTTTACTCAAATTAAAACCTTTTAATAAAACCCACTACCATATTGGTCACGAACCATTTTGTAACACATAATCAATCACATGAATATTTACGATGTGCTCTATTGCTGATGAATTTTCAATTATAGTAAACTCTAATAAATTCAGTAGGTGTTGAGCCGTTAGATGACTCAATAAATGTATTCTTTTGTTAGGTGTATAATAATTTTCCAATAGCACGTAATATCCCAAGAGATCCCTTGTCATACATACTTTATGTACCTTTTAATGAAATTAGATTTGAATTACCCAGGTAGATAATGCCTATCTCTCTTTATCATGGTTATTTAAAAATTAATACGTGTGGTTATCATACTTAATATTAAAAGAAGAATGAAGTATTTAAAATAATTAAAGTCAATTTCATGTGAAAGGATTTCGTAAGAATTCTTATGAATAGTAACAATTCAAGATGAAAGTGATTAAATCAAAATAGATTTTCGTAAGTTACTTTGTTTAGCAGTATTTGACAAAAATATATATGTATATAAAAACCGAGAACATGTTGTGGTTTTTCTTATATTCTACTTTTCCACTCATATCTATGCCCTGTTGACCACATGTGAATCACTTTCACTACTCCACTACTATTACATTTCAAAGAAGTTATTTATAAGCATGAGAAAATAATGAGTATCGGAAATCCAATTCCTATTATTGCGTCTTTTATTAATTCATGCACCGAGAACTTGTATATCATATTGCAAACTAAAGTATTATCATTTCGCATTCAAGCATCATCAAAGGTCATTAATGTATGAATTGCTACTATGCTTGAATATGTGTAGAAAATTAATCACCGGAATACAATACAATAGTGGAGAAGCAATTCTTTGCTAGCGGAATACAATGGAATCTCTTCACAAATATTTCATAAATAGGTTAATATGTTTAATCGCAAAATGTCGTACATAAATTATTATACTTACTCCATACTCTCACGAAATTCAAGCATATGCATATAGCCATGAAACATCATACACAAAGCAGAGCATGTTCCATCTTGTACAAAAATATTCCCCATCGAATCGTAACACAGCAAATAATCCAATACCCATATTAATGTTATTACAATACCCAAATGCTATCCCATTCCTCAAATAGAAATAACTCGAACACAATTTCGACATACTCCCCCTCCATAACAATTACCTTTTTCTCTAATTACACACCGACGAAACTAGTTCCATCGTGTCAAGCACCCTCCAACACCCCCTCTCAATCCATCACTGACCCAAGGGTCCAAACTGACCATGGTCCAGATCCTCCCCAAATGCCAAATCCGCTGTAACTGACCGTACCAAAGAGTGAGGGTTATTAGGCAGGAATTTTCTGCCATGAATAAAGCATTGTGCGCCAGGTGTTGTCTGCCTCTCTCTGTAATGCATGTGTGTGTTTATGGGGGGATGTATGAGGGGTGAAGGGGATTGATTGCTGGTGTCCGTTTGGATCCCTGGTGGGGGAAGACTACTTTTGCTTTGATTCATTCATGGTGGGAGAATAGATTCTGTTGTGGAGGGACTGTCCATGATAGGTGGTGGGAATAAAATATGTCTTTATGAGGCTTGAGGATATCTCCCTTGTGTTGAAATAAATAGTATTCGAATTATTATATTGTAAAGTAACTATCGTGATATTGATGATCAAACGGTAATCTGGAATTTCATTTTAAGTTATAAAAATCATCGCTTTTGATGCAAAAATTATTATTTCTTCTTCTTAAAAGTAAAAGTAAGGGTATTGAAAAAAAAAATACTCTTTAAAAATTAAAATCAAATCTGCATGTGTTAAGCTATTGTACAATTAATAATGAGTTAACTGCGTTTGTTAAAGTTTAGAAGAGCAAGATAATGTTTTGCCTTATTTTTATAAAAGTGTAATTCATTTAATTAAGAAACTAGTTTACATTTTGCATTGGGAATGCACTAAAATTGGTTATGCATAAAAAACAATATAAAAGTGCGTAAAAAAACATATGGGAGTATATAATTTTTCTGTAAATATAGTTAGATGCATAATTGATTTGAAAACAAGATTTGGAATAAATAACTGATAATAAAAAAAATTTAAAATGATCAAAGGTATTTTATATTTTGAATTATGCTTAAAATTGATTAAATAACGAGGTCCACCTTGAAAGTTTAATTTTTAAGTACAACATGATGTTTATTCAGTACTTCATGTGCATAGGGTAAATAAGAATATATTTAGTTGTATAAGAATTCACAAATATATACATACTAACTTATTCATATATATTGAGAAAATAATAGCGTGAAATTGGCATTCTTTCTAAAATAATAGCACTAACTCATAAAGCAAGAAGACACATAAAATAAAATATCTTACTTTCATCATATTCTAGATAAAAACTAACTGGTAAAAAATCCCCCATCAGCACTACATTTTTCGATGTTATTAAAAGATACTAATATACACGGAAAAAAGAAATTTATGTCTTTACTTATAATTACAGCTCATCTAACAACCCAAAGATTACCTCCTACGCATCATCATTATTTCTCATTCCCCTGATTTCCCATAATGCCCTCATGATAACGGACCCTAACTATTCAGAGCAAACGAGAATGAAAAAAAAACCCTGAATTTAGCCCCAACCCGTGTGGCTATAAATAAGAAACGGGCTGACGGTCGACGAACTATACAACCTAATCATCCAGCCACGTTTCAGCCTTGAGAGCCCTGTGGGTAATCATACAGCCCCCGTAGCTCCCCGAACCTCGTGTATAATGAATGAACCGCACAGATAGCGCATAATACAAGCCACGATACAACGCGGGTTTTTTTTTTTACCCACCTTATTTCCGCTGATGGGAAATCGATTTACTAGTTTGGTTGTGTGGAAGGTTTATATCGGTTTATGAAATGTGGGAAAAGAATTAACCCGGAGCGAGAGAAGAGCGTTTGAGGTTATTGTAGGGTTTCGGACTTGTCAACAAAGACGAAATGTGGATATCGACGTTTTTCGTGGGTTTTGTCTGGAGAAAAAAAAAGTAAACTCGTAGCCAATAGCTGAGGTCCTCATCGGAGTAAATCAAAAGGGCTGAAGCCCTCCTAGCTCTTAGTATTTTTTGCGAGAAGAAAAGACATTGTCGGTAAACATTGTGTCTAAGCGAATGGGGATTTTGGAGCTGCAGTTAAGAAGAAAAGTGGGGTAGTTCGGTCTCTTTTTAAGTACAGGTTTGGGAATTTAACAATAAGGCTTCTTCTATGTTCTTCTAAAAAAGCAGTCTTAGTTTAAAGAATTTATTTCAGCACTTAAAAATTTTGTTGTCTTTTGTTCTAGAGTAATATGGTTTGTTCGACATCCTTTAGAAACCACTTCTAATGGGAATGTTTCCAAACTCATTTAGGAAAGTTTGAGAGGGTTAAGGTTTTGGGATTTTCAATAAATAACAAGAATAAATATTCTTTTAACGTGAAGGAGTGTTTTGAAATACTTTGTAGTTTTTATTATTTTAGAGAAAAGATAGCTTTGTGAAATACTATCAAAACGCTACTAACGATTAAGGTTACATGTTATGTAATGTAAAGTTTAATAAAAAAAAAATAAAACATACAAAAAAAAAACATATTACATAAAAGCATATTCCTATAAAATCCATCTTAAAAGACTGTATATTTTAAGACTTGGATTATTTATCATTAGTTTAATATTATCTTTAAAAAATATACATAAAACAGTCCAAAACACTATACTTATTGCTTTGAGAAGCTAAACAACCTCACTATATAAAATTTCTCTCCGACCCTAGTTATTTTAGTTCAAACATTAATAAGTTAAAATGAACTCATTAAAGTTTAGTCATCAATTTAAAAACATACTTTTTAGGAATTACGTAGAACCATAAATAATGTTATAAGTACAAAAAGTATTTTCTAAGAAATCGTTAAAACTTACTATTTATTAAAATACTAACGAGGTTATTATTTTGTGTTTAGATTTAAAATATTCAAAAGCACTAAGGGTAAGGGATCTTTATGAACTAAGATTTGTTAAAGGATTTTGCGGGCTTTTGATTGCGTTAAATTTATTTATAATTTTTAACAGATTTATCTTTAAACATTTTTCTTATTGTTTTTGTAGATTTAAAAAAAAGTTTTCCAAAAAACTCCTTTTTTTGAAATTTTAATTATTGTAAAAGCAATTTGTGAAACGTTCATTATAAAGTACATTTAAACGTTATTTTGTTCAAACTTTAATGAAACTAATTTTATGCATCATCTAAATCTATTTATGGGATAATCTGTGTAAATATTTTAATATTTCTAACTTAATGAGTAACTTTTGTAAAATACACATTTGAAAGTACTTTCAGTACATCGTCATCACCATCTATATGTGTATCACTACTATTTTTATCATAATTCCTTTTATTATTCGTACTTTATTGGATATTTAGTTAAACGACTTATTTTTAAAGTGTTGGAATTCATAGATGTTGGACAAAACGCATTTTAAGAACTAAAGCTGAATAATTTGATGCATAATTGAAACTATTATTACTCATTTTAAATAGGATGTTCGCAAATGGAAAAATATCACCCTTTCAGTTTAAAGAAAACTATTAGCAAAAATTAAGTTATTGAACAATGTTCTTTCAATTTTAATAAATTTCTTTGAATTTATTTAATAAAAGAAATGTCACATTTTTTACTAAAAATGCCCAAGAAAGTAATTTTAACATTAATCAGCTCGTGTTTTTTTTTCTTTACATAACAACAACCATTGTTTCATACGAATTTTGAGTAAAAACTTTTGTTTACATTATAAGGAACAATACTAGACTGCAACGTTTATTGAACCTATGACGTCACTACGAGGAAGGAAAAACTGAGTAAACAGAAAGCCAGTAATAAATTATATTTCTAAATTGAAGTTCTTAATTACCCTCAAAATTCAGACACCGCGCTGGGAACTACTTTCTCTCAGCTTGTTTCTCCAGGGACAAGTAACGTTGTAGTCTATTCTAATACATCAATTTTAGTTTTTTGATTATTAAATAAAAATTATATCTCTTCACCATCAATTGGATTGCTATCCTATTTTGCTTAATAACAATTACATTTAAAGCACTGCATCCTTTATTTTTCGCACAATGTAGCCAGTACTTTTTCTTAATTATGAGCGACTACATCGGACAGATTTACAAACAGAAATAGCATGACTCAAAAACGTCAACAACTATTACCTCACTCGGCCCATTCGCATCGTATGTGTACTCAACATAAGAGCTTACTTTAAAAAAAAAACAATTCCACCTATCCAAAAAAAAGTACATAATCACCCCTAATTCCCAGAGAGAGATCCCCTCGGTGACCTCACACTCCTCTTCCCCTAATCAGAGTCCGCTTCTCATGGAACACCGTCACGCGATTCGTCAGTCGATAAGGGAAAAACGCTCGATAGCCAACCACCTTCGTGACACGCATGTTGCCAACCTTCTGGCAACAATTCCCGACGATTATTTATGCCAGGTGTCGCTTTATACAATTACGCAACACGTGTGTGTGCAGGAGGACGTTCCAAATGGAATAAAGGAGTGATCAAATATGCAGAAGAATGGATTACGGCGGAGCGTTATTATTGCGGTTTCGGAATGGGAAAGGACCGTTTGGAACGTGCCTGCAACGGTGTTTTAATTTGTAGTTGTCATGTCGCGTTATGAGTTGAAGAGTGTTGGATTTGCTTTTTGCTCAGTGTAAAGTGCAATCGTACTTGTCAGACAGATAATGGGATTTTTGTAGATACTACAAACCCAAA
Source organism: Tetragnatha montana (assembly GCA_963680715.1). NCBI lineage: Eukaryota > Metazoa > Arthropoda > Arachnida > Araneae > Tetragnathidae > Tetragnatha > Tetragnatha montana. The sequence continues at coordinate 50,438,359 of OY796675.1, forward strand.
TAATATCGATCTATTATTATTCACTGAAGAGTGTTTATTAATCGATACCACCCAAACATTATATATTTTGTCTGATTGCTTATAAATTATTTTTCGACTGAAAGACACGATAATTATTGTTTACCGAGTGTTATGGGCAGATAATATACCATAGAGTAGTGCTACATGTAAAATGCTAAATTGCGTGATGATTATAGAGCAGAAGATACTTAAGAGAGGCGAAACTAATTTACCTTTGCTTTAGTTTGCAAATACTAATTAATCAATCCACAACTTATTGAGTTAAGATAATGAAAGGTGGTTTTTGAAACTAGATTTTAAAGGATATATTATTTAAGACAAACCTATACAATTTTGGATGTCAATTAAATTTAAATAAATTTAATAATTATTGACTGAATAATTTTATACGTGTTTTACAAACAAAGTAGAGACAAACATTATTGAACTATTTTAGATTTGGGTTATAAACATAACTAAATTTTAATAATTAATTTTACTCCTACATTTCTCAAAATATTTCAATTTTAATGAATTTTTGGTAATTCCTCATTTAACTCCAGCCATTTTTAACTTACGTATCCAATTTCACCTCAACTTAATAATCAAAATACATAATGTTATTAAGCAAAAATAAATCTCTGACCTTTCAGAGATGTTTTAGAAATAATATTTTAAACTAAGTATGTTTTTAAGAATGGAGGATAGACTTGAAAGTAAATAGATGACAGACTTTTTTAGAATCACTAAAATCGTCAGAAACATAAATAACAAAGTATGGTAATTTTATCAAGGATTTGATGAAGTATATATGTTTATTTGGTAAAACCAAATTCATATGGGCCTGGAAAGGTTGAAAATTGACCAAACGGTTTTATGCAAAAATACATTTCCATATCTTGGAAAATACAATATCCGGATTCTTGAAATTTTAGGTCTTAAGAAAATCTACACGAGTTCTCATTCGTTTACGTTGAAAAGGGGCGATTCTGTGAAGTGACGCGTGTCCTCGCGGGTTAATGAGCATAGAGAAAATTAACTACAAGCTGATAAAAAAATTGCTTTATATTCTCTCTCTCTCTCTCTCTCTTAAAATGTGTCTTCAACAGCAACTGCTCTAAACCGCTTTCGAGTGAAAACTGCATTAATACAATATCCATATATAATGCCCATTCAAATATAAGTACACGTATTCCTAGTTATCTCTACTATCACATTCCATTATCATCTCCTAGTGTCATCATCCACAAGTAACGGCCCCCATTTAAATTATTGCTCTCCAATATGACAGCTATGCATATGCGAGTCACACTGTTTAGCGTTTGCAGTAATTTGACCCTATTCAGTTAAGCATTCAGTAGATATTGGATAATTACGACATTTGACTATTTTAGCGAGCGACTAAACAGCGTAATTGGAACTAAACCCTTTCTCAGATAAAATAAAATTAATTAATTATGTATGATGCAAAATGTTTCTAATTGAGCAGAAACTTAACACGGATGATGTATACGGATGGGAGAATAATTAACATGATTTAGTTATCCCTGTTTTCTTTGTGACAGCAGCTGTGATTTATATTTGATATTGTCCACTGAGTATATGCATATTTATTGTTTAACAAAAATAGAAATTAATACAGAAAGAGTTGTACCTAAAGCATCAAACTTGTTTTAAATTTTTGTAACCAATTAATTAAATCTTCCATAATTATTGAATCGTAATAAAGCTATCAGTTGAGTTCTCTATATGCTTCATTAATAAAGTAAAGTAATTAAAACTGAATAATAATTGAGTTTAATTGATACTTAATTACATGAATAACTTTAAATTATTTGTAAATTTACCTGCATCTAAATTAATGTCTTCAAAGGTGTATACTAATTTCAAAATATGTTCATGTGGGTGAATTCTTTGCTTTAATCATTCCCCTTTTTATACTTATCTAAATTCTTTTTCAATACTTAGCCCATTTTTTTATTTCTAGTATTTTGTTTGCTTTAAAAATTTACTAATTACATTTTAATGCAATAGTGAATAATACTAGAAATTAAATTAAATTCCCATACATAATTGTTTTAGTATTTTTTCCTCCATTTCACATTTGTAATGGAAAAATAACATTAATTCTACACTCAAAACTTTTTTCTGGACAACATCAAATTGTTCTGGTTTTAACAGTAAATCATCAATGAAAACTTTCCACAAATGTAATCATAAACCATGCCAATACGCACAAAAACATCCCCACCATCAAATTACCTCACGTTTGTCACAACACACATAAAGCAAACACTCCATCAACTCTACAAGAATTGGTTATGTGCCACGACTGGAAATATCCCTGGTTACGTTTTATCAGGGGCGATATGTCATTAACTTTATGACAAGCTCCACACAGAAAGGATAAAAATCACCCTCCGACATTATTCTCAATTCCCTAACAGTATTCCTTTTCCGAGCAAAAGCAACGATAAAGTTGTTCTCCTCGGCATTTTTTTGTGCCCACTTCAACACTGCTCGGCAAAATTGGCAGTGCTTCAAAGTCCGCCGCCTTTTCTTTGTCTGAAATCAATTGCTGCCCCACCCAAAGGATTTTCTCTGTGTTTCTTGTTCTTGTACCTTGTCTTTAATGTATTTTTTATCCCCCATGCACCGGAAACTAATCGCATCAATAACTCGTTTGGGAGGCATTCCCTTTCTCGTGGCCCGTCAATATTTTTCTTCGTTGCACATAAGTCGGAGTGTTTGCTTTAGATTTGTGTTATTTTTTTGCCGCTATTTTTTTTGGGCAATCGCTGTTGCATGTCATTCAGAGACGCGGTATCGTTGGCCATCAACCGGCAATATCTTAATGGTTTTTCGTCGGAATCTTTGCGTTGTTCGATGGCGTACCTGATGGTTTCCCTAGTGCATTTTTAATTCTCTTGTGATGGAGTTGTGGTTCGTCCAAACAGAACCTCCTTACAATGTTTTTTTTCTTTATTTGTGTTGTTTTGAAGCTATTTCTTCACCTTGGTAAATAATTACTATCCACTACTCACACCAACAACATTTATATATTTTTATATCTTATGTATTCGCGTGTAGAACGTTTTTCACCACATGATTCAGAACCTTTTTGTAAAAGATTAATGTTTTATAAGGCTGTTATTCAAAAACCATGGGTCAGTAACAAAAACTTAAAAACGTTTAAATTTTACACAAATTATAATTTTTTAAATTGAAAAACATCCATGGCATTCATTACTTTGTCGTTGTCATTCTATGTTTATGAATACCACATTTGAGGCAGAGTCTGATTTCCAACTTACCTCAAGGTCTTTCCGGTCAAAATTCCAGTCAATGTAAAAATAGGTCAGTAAAATCTGGTAAAAAAAAAACATAAAAATGTATAGCTTTACCCATGAAATAAATTTGCTTTTTATTTATTGACCGGTTTTTACATTAAACGTTTTTTTTTTCGTATAGCCCATTCAGCATGAATCTCTTGAAGCTTAAATAAAAGTGAAAGGTAAAAAACGAAACAAAACTAAAACAACGGCCTTTAAAGAAATGATAGAATGATAATGAAAAGATTCACTAGAGTAAGTAGATAGGAGTTAAAGGTTAATATAGAATGTATAAATACATAATTTTATGTATATACACAATTTAGCACTACTGTGTTATGTAAATGTAAATTGATGAAACAGTCAATAATTAAATACATATATTTTATACAACTGTTTTTAATAAAAAAACATCTATTTACAACAACTATTGAATGAAAAACGCTGGGTTGTCGTTTTACGGTAGAAATTAATTTTGTCCATCCCATTTCTAACTTAGTACTTTTTACCTTAGCACCAACAATATATTTTAAAAGTTATGAGGTCTTAAATCCAAAATTCTTTCCCTCAAAAACAAAGACTAAGTGCTTTTAAAAGCTTTGTAAATCTTACTAATCAATTCAACCAAAAACTAACACAAAACTACGGTGTATTGAGTCATTCCTTCGTTTAATTTAAAATTCAAATCCTTAGGGAATCTTTCAGCAGTTAAGTAATGGACACCAGATGCGCGATCCCAGATGATAACATGCATTTGAAACTCTATTAAATCAGAGAACAATCTTTAATTGGCACATAGGTAGTATTGGGAGAGATATTATATTATCCTTGCTAGGGAAAATTTAATGGCATTACTCACTGCCTTAGTGCCATAATTAGATGCGTCATTAAAGCTTTGCGAGGGATCCATCACTCCATTAAATATAGACTAAAATATAATTACACAGTTCTGGCAAGTTAATTCATATACCTAAGGGGGCATTAGGTTATATATGTTTGAATGTGATTTCACATATATAGTTATACCCAGGGGTAATGGAGAATAACGGACTGGTGTGGGTTATCTGTTAAAACTATGTCTGGATGCATTTTGAATCCAACTTATTATAAGAAGGGCTTCAATTATTGGAAAATATGCAAATAATTCCGTTTCTATGTAATTATGGACAAAATTCATCTATAAGTTAAAAACACGGATATGTGTATTATTGCAAATTTTGAGCTATCTTTCAATAGTGTCCCTTATAGTTGTTGTTTTACTTGGTACTTTTCGAAATTATGTTTTTATTATTACATGTATTATTATTAAATTTCGTACAGTCTTTAGAATTACTTCATAATGATAAAATTAACCAGGCGTTTGGAAATGAGGAATTCACGCATAATTTTTAATTTTGTTTCAAAAATATTTAACGCTTATGTTCTTTAAAAAAAACATGCAGAGGTATAGTTTGGAAAAAGGAAACACTCATTTCATAACTTAAAGAATATTAAACGCAAACTATACAAGTCCTTTCAGAAGGAACTGAAGTCCTCCTATCCCTCCTTTATTTTATCATTCTCAGAAATTAATAGAATAAAAGGAGATAATTACTTCTCGAAAGATGCAGGGGAATAATTGATAGTTTAAAACCACCTGACAATCTTGTGTGATATTTTGTCATTCTAAAAAATAATATCAGTAAGGGTTGTTAGTTGCATAGTGCTTGTTGGAAGTTTAAGTGCCCATAAACAATTGAACAATATAAGCATCAATATATTGCTTTTTAAATCTCATACTTATTGCATAATTTGATGTAAAAGTAAAATTTTAAAAAATTGTATTTTTTATACTTTATAAAAGTATGATAGTCATCAATTATTCTATTTAATTCATGGCAATATTTAAAGGTAATTACTAAATTAACTTCATAAACCGTAATATTTAGATAGACTTTTAATCCCCATTATTTCTGAAATTTATTCTCCTGTCAAACTTTATCCACTACTTTTAGCAAATGCGTATTAGGTTTTTTTTTTCAACATTTAATACATTTATTATGAATCACGCAAAAACTCATAATAAATATGTGAGTATTTTCTTTTGAAAGCATCTGTTTTCGAAAGAACCCAATTAAAGTATATGTTCCACATGATTGTAATCCTTATATTGCTTAGAAGTAAATTACATTTTATCCACGAATAATACCTTAAATATTTTATTTAAAACCTATCAACGGTTAACCGATGAAAACGAAACCCAATCTATCTGTTTTCCCCCTATTCTGCACCAGACAAACTAATTCGTTTTAAATCGAAGTAAAACCTCTAAGCACCTTCCAAAAACCATTCCAAACCATTGTGTACGATCTACATAATAAAAACAATCGATCTCTTTTATACTGCAGCAGACTAGAAAGATGATTTGTTCTTCAAGGATCACTGAAAACATAACGCTTGAAACTTTCTCCGAAACAGCTTAAATTGTCTTCAGTTCGAATGATGGATTGATTGCATTATAGCTGGGAAAAGTAAAAAAGTGGACTTAAAAGCTGAGCAAACCCCGAAATTGGTTTTACCTTCAGCGACCTAATAATAGAACTATGAGATTTATTTTGCTTGAATCTATGGGAGGAAATTGATTTTTATCCGATTAACTTTTCGAAATGTTCTCTAAAAGGTTCTCGAAAAATGGATTTAGCTTTATAATTTCATTTGTAATGTTGTTTTACTTGTGTTCTTGTTAAAGATAAAACGCTTTTAGATATATTTACCATTTAATTCGGAGTTGAGCATTTTTAAGTTTTACTTTTCTAAAGTACTCATGTTTAAAGCTTTGGATATTGAATTTGTTTAGAGAGAAATTGATATGTTAAGAATCTTTTAAATTTCTATTACTGAATGGTTAAAGAAGTGGAAAAATTGTTTATTGTAACTCGAGGATACTTTATATATATATTGTTCTTAGTACAAGGTCAAGTCATTTATTTCAAAATTTACGCTAAATACTTTTACTACTAAGTTTTAAAAATTCAAATTTCAATATCTTTTTCTAACTGACGAAATGGGAATACATGAACATACCGTCGTTGTTAAAAATATTATAAAATGTTAAAGTTACCGTTTGTACTTCTTAAACCAAACGTCTCCATTCAAAGAAATTTTTTATTTATTTTTATGAAAATAATATTTTAAGCATTTTATTATATGTTTACAATTTATCTAATTGTATTGAGGGACTGGGCGCAATATGATAAAAATGGTGATTTTGTCAAAAAAAAACCCCCTTAATATATGTTCCTTCTGAATAGTACAAAATTAGTAGGTATATTTATCATATTGTTGATAATATTATATTATTTTGACACAATTTAACTTTAAGATGCTAGGATAGAACCACCGGTTTTTTAATATTTTTGAGGTTATAACCCCCCTTAAAGTAAGAAAGGATCTTTTGGGCAAAGCGGGTAGGTATCCGCAATGGAAAATTAATTTTTTATGATAGTAAGGAACATATTATGTAAGGTCTAAAACGTTAGCCTATTTACGGGGGTCATGCGGGGCAATACCTCCCTTTAACTGTTTAAGGATATTTCATTTTTTCATTGTAAGCAATGTTTTCTGTTCAATCAGGGACAGAATGTCCTCAAAAAGTATCTACCTTGACCCACAGAGTTTTCCTCCTAAATCCATCCATGTTCTCAACATTACTTAAAAAAATTTAATATATGTCTCGTTTGTAGTGCTTACCCGCTTTGCTCCAAACGGGTTACCAGCTTTGGGCCACCTAGCCGAGCAAAGCGGTTTTTGGCGAGTTTTTTAGTTCCAGTAATAAATCATTATTTGGCACAATCCGACGCTATTGGGTATTTTTATTTTATTGTTCGATAACTCACCTATTATATAAAAAAAATGTGTAATTACAATCAAACAATAACTAAAATTTTTGAGCTTTCAAAGTTAGCATATCCGCTTTGAGCTACTCTCATCTAAAACTTGTTATTTTATTAGCATGAAATTATTATAATTCTATCATAAACTAAAATCAAATGACTAAATACAAAAAATACATTATTAAAAGTCATTTAACTTCCACACACACACACACACACACACACACAACCCAAACATGAAACTGAGTTCTCCGCATATATTTTTATTCTAGATTATTGAAAACGATCTCAGAAACTCGTTTCCGAAATTTCCAAAACAAAAAAAAAAATTTCTACATTAAATATTTGTAAGTATGAGTACCCGAAAACATCTTACAACACGAAGACGAGAAAAGTTTATATGCAATAAAAATTTACTGACAAGAACTTCCGTATCAAGAAAACAAAAGAAGCTTGCCCACAAATTGTTCGTACGTGCAATACCGTTTCGGCACGACCAGTCCCGTAATGCGGGAACCTGCACAAATAACGTTGCTTGCTAATGTGTGCCATTCTTCAAAGGGGAAAAAATTGCGGAGTGAAAAGAGAAAAAAAAACTGAAGGAAAAATAGGTTTTCTTTTTATACGAGTATCATTTTGAGTTCCCGCTTCTTTTGGAAACATAATGGATGCAATGTAAAGTGGAGTAATGCCTATTTCTCTTTTTACTTTCGGGAGTATTTCCTTTGGTGAATTAGGTTGTTGTTCTTTGAAAAAGGTATTTTTCTTTAATGAGGTAGTATCTCTTGTAATCTGTTAAAATTTACTTGAGTAGGTAATATACATACAAAAGGTTTTATGTGTGTACTTTTCAGGAAATATTTCGTTTAAAATGTATCCATTACGTGAGGTTGACAAAACTGTGTTGATACTTTTATAAACTACTGTGTTACATTTATTTACATTGTAAACTTTGGATATTGAATATTTACTGCTATATTTAAAATAAGTGTGAATTTATAGTAAAATTGTTGTACTAAAATTTATGAGGGGAATTTCATATTATTTTAACTAAGTTATTTTGTAACAAATATAATGATAATTAATTTATTTTGTAACAAATTTAAGTAAATTGAAAAATTACTATTTTGCCAGAAATATAATCATTTTTAATTATTTCGAGATTTTTATCGGTAAATTTAAAAATGTATGTTTACGAATTTATTTACTTTTCATAAGAAAATATTAAAAACCAGTTCGAAATGAAAAAAAACTTCTCAAAATACCCAAATAAAAACACCCAATCAATCAAAATTCAACACGCATTCAACTTCAACGGATATAGTATAATGTAAGCATTCAATAATTTACCTCCAAATGCTTTTAAAAAAGGGCTACTACCATTATCCATCATTACCGGTACTAAACATGCGGGAAAAACAGCCTAAAACCAATATATGCTCCAAACTATAAAGACCTACACTAAGCTCCATACAAAGGAAAGCACTATAAAACACAAAAGGTGGGCTAAACCATTAATACTCGTCACTAAAAGCAAAATCACCCCTGTCAGCCGATCCTACCCCCACCAGAGTCCATGATCCTAGCTGCCTTTTCATTTTTGGATCTCCGGGCACACAATTAAAGAGACTACCTGTACCCAGGGACCATTACTACCTCACAAACAATAAGGACGATCTTTTCATTCTCTGCTTTTTTGCAGTTAATGGGCGACTATCGATTAAAAGGACTCCTTACAGCGTTTCTTGTTAGTCATTTTCCGGGACGGGAGGGATTTTTTTTTATTTATGTATTTCCCTCCACTCCCAAGGAATTTTATGTCTGAAGGGATATTTCTGGAGAGACAATTTCGGATATTTATCGACATCGAGCTTGAAAGCAGTTTTCCTTAAATCATCGAAGCCCGGGTAAGTGCGTTTATCAGTACACAGAGTGGCGCAATCAGTTTTAAAGGGGTTCCTTCTTCCTTTTCAGGAGTATCAGGGTATTGATCGCGTGATTTCCAGTTGAAAAATTTGTTTTTCCTTATTGATACTGGAGTCGTAAGTAAGGTATTGAGTTGCTGTTCGAGAGCTCTCTGGAATGGTGAGGGAGCAGTGCTGCATGTTTTGAGACGTTGAGCTAGATCTTTTGAAGGTGGGGCACGAATGTATCTCTGAAAGGGTCTATTAGTTGGGTAAATATTTGACGGGATACGAATTGATAGTATTGGAAGGATAGTTAAGAAGAATTTACGTTTGGAATTCTATAGTTTTGGAAACTTTTTCATCTACATTATCTAATCAATATAAGAATATGGTTGAAGCCTTGGCCAACTGAATTGAGAAATTTTTTTCTTCAACAATGATTTAAATATTGGAGATTCCTAAAAATATTTTTCTCATTGCATCTGTGTTATCCAATTCTGCAATTCATATTTAAAATTTTAAATATTTAAAATATTTATGAAAGATTAAGGCACAGGAAATAATACCTAATTTATTATTTGTGACCTTTTGTACTATTTTTGGATACCCTAAAGAGTTCTAGATCAATCACATAAATTATTTCCATAACATACTTTATTGCTCAATATATTGAATTGCAAAATTTCATTTTTGATCTCTTTCTATAACAACAAAGCAAGGGGCAAACATTTTTTAGAAAGTATATTAAAAGAGTAATCCATACATCAAAATATACTAAAACTTCACACTTTATTTAACAATTTTATGAAACGAAAGTATGGTTTCATTTCTATGCACATAAAACCCATCACATAAATGCATGTATCTTATTATGCATTAATATTCAGCTTTCATCTTAAGATCGATATTTTTCGAACAAAATTAAAAAAACTTATTTAAAATCTAATTCATCTCTACCTAAAAGTAATTACAAGTTTTTCCATCACAACCAGCATACAATAACACAACTATCCTTCACCCAATATCTCCATACCCAATATCCTATAAACTATTCAAAACACCACAACACTCTCAGCTTGCTCACCATTACTATACTTTAAAACCTTCGACACTCCACCATTAAATCTTAATGGCGCCCGGCATATTGCGATCACAGGCCCGTAACAAAAACGAGTTTTCGCCATAAATCATAGTTTTTCCTATAATACCTCCAAAGGGATCAAGAGAGCATACTGTGGGCATAGCTGATAGCGAAGTTCTTGAAATATGAGATTTTATCACTTGAATTTGTATCAAATTCTCAGCACCCTCCTATTCATAAAAGTATATGACCCGTAACACTTATATTCCCGTCAGAAAGGGCCAGCTCCCTTTCCCACTTTTATGACAAGAGTTTCAGATGGATAGAAATACATAGGAGTATAGAGAGTTATTCCTTTCGATTTGGAAGCCATTTCATGGATTACTTTTTTTTTTTTGGCATTTTATCATGCCTTGACAGTGCTTTTACTACATCTGGGCATGAAAAAGGAAGGCTGTAAAATCTTTAAATGCGTGTTTCCTTTTTTGAGCGTGAATTTACATCAGAATTTTCCGAAAAATCTTTTTGTGATACATTTATGAATCTATTGCTATTCATTCAAGAGATGTCATAGAATGTCTATACTAATTTAAATTTTTTTTCATGAAACAATATATCTTTACATCATAGTGACACAAAACATATTTTTTTTTCTTTTCAGTTCAATTTTAATGTATAGTTTTTTTTTTTCAGGATATTGAGACGAATAAGTGAATATGAAGAGGACCAAATTTTACACAAGCTATAAAAAGTTAAATTTATGCAGCCATGAATAAGGTAATGTTTTATCCTATTTGACTATCCCTTGAAATGGAAATTCATATGTCTATATAATTTTTGTGATAAAATTATATACAAAAATATAGATATTGACATAAATTTAAAATGTGTCATACAATGTTTCATTATTAGATATTATTTACACCACGCTTTATTACGTGGGATATTTTAAGTAATGAGATCTAGCAGTGATAAAATAATTTTGGAAATAAATAAAACACTTCTCTTATTGCTTGATTTTGGATAAAAAAAATATTTGTTCTTGATGGGTAGAAACCCTAAAACAATTTAAGTATTATTCAGAGACATTGATGAAAGTCATCACTATAAATGAATTAGATGTTTTATAAAGACCACAAACTTATCGTGTATTTAAAAGATAAGTGATTTTAAAAACTTTCCCTGGCGGTTAAATAACTGGTTGTGGAAACAAAACCACTGTACCATTTTTATAAGTTACAACTTTCAGGACTTTCCAGCATAAGAATGCTTCCTATGTAAATTCCTCTTCACGCATAAACTGATATAAACACTCTAAATTCGAATCCCCGTTTAGTTCGTCACCACAAAGTTTTGTCACATATGTATGTATGAGAAGAAATATCCACACAAAAAAATCGATGTTACATTACGTACTGCATCTCTAGGGCATCGTCAAAGTTTATTCCATCCTTCTTCCCAAAGTGAATAGAAATTTCAGCTTTAGATTCCATCAATAAATCCTTAAGATGCCGTGTTTTGAAATGCCGTACTAGGGACGCTATTGAACGAATTGTCTTCTTCATGAACCATGGGAGAAAAAAAAATAAAGAAACGTCAATTTTCAATTCCACCATTCCACTGTTGCGCTTTTTTCTCCGAGGGAATTGAAAAGATAAATTTGATGCGTATATCGTTTGAAATGGAGGATGAGAAGGGAGAGAGAACACAGAATTACGATTCTGATGTCACTTCTTTTCGATTTTATTGCGAGAATAAATCAGAATAGTTTCTATTAGTGGAGCAGAAAAAAAATGGAATGTCTTTCCGGGCGATATGAATTAAAATGTAGCTTTCGTTCTCCGAGTTTTCGCTTCTTGTTTCGGGTTTTTGGGGGAATGTGGGCAGTGGAAAGTAATGTGTGTTACACCTGGAAAAAACTTAGTTTTCAAATTACATTGTGATATCAATCTCTCTCCCTCCATATGGTTTTGCTTGCTCGTAAAATATTATACAGCCATCTTAAAGAAAAAAAACAGGTACTTTCAGGTATCTAAAATATGTTTGATAAGTTAATTAAGCGATGAAAATAGTATCGTGTTTGACGTTATAAAAGTATTTGAAAATATAGGAAAATTCCCTAATTTATTTTGAACTGCGAAGTTAAAGCATATGCAAATAGAAAGTAAGGAATCACATTTATGTAACGGATAAAATAATTGATTAAATCATTGTTTTATGCATTTAAGCACGGCTTACTAGATACTATAGTATCTAGTAATATACTGTATCTAATATCAAGTAATATGTAAGTATATCTAGTAGGTAGTTATAATATAGTATCAAGTAAGAAAATAATATTAATATGTATTTAAAAATATGATTATTTTGTTAAAAACCCATGTATATATAGCGTCTTTTTATCACGATTTGAGTACCGAAACTCTTCCTAGCAACCCAACAAGCTTTCTGTGTACGCAGTTTCTGATTCCGCGTAGTGACGTCTTAGGGCGAGCGCGCACGGGCGACTTTTGTCACGGTGACAAAGACAAAAACAACGTTGCTAAGGCTGTTGTTAGGGGCGGGACATAGAAGCATCCAATAGAAGCATTCGCACATGACATCACTGGAGGATAAAAACAACGTTGCTAAGGCCGTTGTTAGGTAAAGTCATGTGATTGAAAATGCTCTATTGTTTTCTTGTGATATTTTTGATACTAGTAATCCTGGTCGCCGTGACTTTAGTCACTCGTGCGCGCCCAGCCTTAGGGTTAGGAAACGTTGCTGTCGAGTATAACACTAGAAGCTCCGGGTAGCTCGGGTAGCTACAACCCTCAAAGACGGTCATATTGACGTTACGCTTTTCTATGCATAATAATGTTCTTTTTGACTTTGCTATTGCTTTTGATACATTGAGAAAACATTAATAACAACAATTATGTGATTTATAAACATTTTTTTTATTTTATATTTTGAAATCGGTTGTTAAAGAAAGAAAACTGATTATTCATTTACATTATTCTCACAATCAATGCGTTATTTCCTCTGAAGCATTTTTAGCGCATTTTCCACCCACACATATCTTTTACAATTACTGCACATATCAGATGTTTTATTCTGACCTCACTTTGTGACTTTTGGCATGGGCGACGTTTTTTTGACATTATTAATCTACTAGCGTCAAGCTCGCGCAAAAGGGGTCGTTTAGAAAATATATTACATACCTGTAGGATTCTGAACATTGTTTATCATAATAGTTGCTTGAGGACTATCATCTTCACTCTCACTGCTTTCACTTACAGGGTTTGTTTTTATTTTGGGGAGGATCTATTACTCCATTCTCTATCGATGCATTTGACATGCTACCCTCCGATTCATTTTCAGAAATTTTGTTTATTCTGCGAAAATTTCCTCTTGTGTAAGATATCTCCTTCTACGAGACATTTCGAACAATTCTGTAGGCCAAATGAACTCGAAATTTAATCTGAGCGCGTTTCAATGAATCGACTATCATATATTATCATCAAAAGAAGTATCTTGACTAAATTATTGCGTAAATGTATCTTTCCCACGTAAATAAACCAGATAAATCATAGTAGTTTAAATTGAAATGAATTTTATTTCTTCTCTGGAAGAAGGAAATAATAAATCTTTCCTGGTAATAATGGTAAAAAGAACCTGGGAAACATCAAGCTTTTAGTCAGGAGGTTTCTTGAAATACGAAGATATATTGATCGTTTACATCTGCCAAACCATGAAAAATAATATGAATTTGTTCAAGGACTCGTGATATAAATCTAAGAAAGCATAGAAACCATAATTTAAGCGATCACTGAAGAAAGAAACGCGCAAAACGCCTGAACGTCAAAATGACGTTATTGAGAGTTTTAGGTAGTTCTCTTAATATCTCTGGAACGCGTCATGCGAACTGAACCAAATTTGAACGACATGAATAACAGCATAAGTTAGGAAAAGTCATAAAAGCACAAGTGCGTATCTCAAATACTTTTGAAAATATTTAGATTTAAAAACGCAAAACCGTCAAAATGACCGCTCCAGAGCTTCTAGTGTTAATTATAGTCTCTGGTGAAATAATTAATGTTCAGACTTAAAAACACTATACCTACTGTCGTGACCATAAAAATACAATGCATTGCATTTTATTTTGACTTATGAATTAATATAAATACAGTTAGTTTAACACACACATAACTTATTAACTTATAACTTATTTATTTATTTATTTATTTATTTAGACAAAAAACAGACCTTTCGGTCCAATTACATTTGCCAGTACAGAAAAAAAAAATCACAAGAACACCCAACAACCATCAAAAGCCAGACAACAAAAGAACACAATAAACAAATGCATATAGAAACATTAGAAAAATTTAGAAGATTAAGGACATGCAGATTTGCTTGAAAACTGAAAAAGACATAGAAAAAATATCCAAACGATCCGTATACAAATTATAGAGTGAGCAAAATTTATTTACATAGAAGTTTTTATCTGTGACTGTCCTTATATCAGTTCCAAAAAATTTTAAAGATTTATTTCTTGCAGAATGCCTTGGAACTATTATAAATATATTTTGAGTTAAAGTATTGCTGTCAATGTTTTTATTTAATAGTTTATGAAAAAATAACATTAACAAAAATTTACGCCTGGATTGCAGATCTTGAATTTTAAAATTTTCTCTCAAAATCTGGCTTGGCATATAAGTATTACAATATCCATTTTCAGTAAAAAACAAGTGTCTTAAAAAAATATTCTGAATTTTTTCTATCATTTTAATATAAATTTCATAATGAGGATCCCAAACTATACAAGCATATTCTAACTTAGATCTGACTAAGTAATTGAAAATTGAAATTTTGGATGCTGAATTAAGTTCCCTGCAAGCCCTTAATATAAAACCTAAATTCTTGAAAGAACATGAAACAATATTTGAAATATGATCAGAAAATGAAAATTTACAGTCATATTTTACACCAAGATCAAAAACACTATTACATCTAGAGAAAAAAATATTATCAATACAATAGTTATAAATTAATTGGAATACTTATGCGAAAAAGATACTTTAACAGACAAATATGATCGCTCATAAAACCAAATTTATTATTTTTTTTTAACTACCGATCAGCATATCGGTTACAAATGTAGTCCAACAAAATACCAGATACTAACACTAAATGCTATTTCCACACGCCACATTCCTCATCACCCGAAATCCCAAATACCTCGCAAAATGCAAAACCCACATTCCCGAAACGACACGCAAAACCCCTCTAAACCCCCATCTTATCTCGAGAAACAGCAACGCACACGGCTTTCCCTACGAAATACATCCCACTTACAAATCTCCAGCATTCGGTTCCCCGCCATCTGTTCCAAATACATGGCTCTTCACGGCCCATCTCACCCCCGAATAAACCACAGCGAATCCTTCCTCGACACTGCAAACGATATATACGTGGGGGGAGGGACCGCCCCTTGGAGGACGATTCGTTCTGAAAGATGCCGCGCACTCTTGGGGAACAGGTTGAAAAACAACCTGATGGCCCCCGTGAGGTTGACATTTATATTCTCTTAAAACCCTTTGTTCTTCGGGGAAATCAATCGCGCTGCTTCCGGTGCTGTTGCAGGTTTTTTTTTTGCAGCTGTTAAGAGGTTTTGGGTCTCTTTTGTATGGGGTTCTGGGGGACTCGTCGTTTTATCCATTAAAATAAAAAGAGGGGTGTCGTGTCTGGTGGGAGGAGTGGAGTAGGTGTTCGCAAGGTGGGCATATTGTTTCGTTTAAATTGAAAAGGCGATTTTTTTAGAGCGTCTTTAGTTTTTTAAGAGTGGAATGAATATTTTAAATCTTGAGGTGTTCTTTTTGAGAACTTTATGTTTAAAATGCTCGGTAGAAGAACGTTGTTTAGAATTTTATTTTGTAACTATGTTTTTTATCTGCAAATATGTAAACGAAGATTGAATAAATGTTGATGTATTTCAAATAGAGCGGTGGTTTTAATATGCGTATTTTTTATTTGTTTTCTATCTAGTTACTTCCATTACTAGAAATAACAGTTTAATATACAGGGTGTTTCAAAAGTCCGTTTCACGGCTTTTATTTGGAACCAAGGTATCCTAGGTTCCTGGAAGTAAGGTTTACCCCTAGGTAAGTGACCTTGGAAAATCCATTGAAAGGACATACAGCGCCCCTAGCGGCGAAATAAAAAAGTTAAAAATATTAATTAAAAAACTAAAGGAGATAGAGCAAATACCTCAGTGAGTGTATTGTTGCCACTGTTATAAGTAACTCACTGAAAAAAATTTCATGAAAATATCGTGAATATTCGCGGAGATATTAGCATGTGAAAATAGCACTTTTTCAGTCATCAAAAAGGAAAAAGTTCACAAATTTGCAAGTTTTATTGATTTTTTGGTTAAAATTTTACTTCATTTAACTAAAAAGATACAAAACTACATAATAACTCTGAAAAACTTTCAAATTTCCGAACTTTTTCCTTTTTGAAGCCCGAAAAACGGCTATTTTCACATGCTAATATCTCCGCGAATATTCACGATATTTTCATGATTTTTTTTTCAGTGAGTTACTTATAACAGTGGCAACAATACTCTCACTGAGGTGTTTGCTCTATCTCCTTTAGTTTTTTAATTAATTTTTTTAACTTTTTTATTTCGCCGCCAGGGGCGCTGTATGTCCTTTCAATGGATTCTCCATGGTCACTTACCTAGGGGTAGACCTTACTTGCAGAACCCTAGGAGACGTTGGTTCCAAATAAAAGCCGTGAAACGGACTTTTGAAACACCCTGTATATTTTATTCCTGAACAATATACCTTTGAAACAGTCGTACTATACATTTTTCAATGAACTTTTTCTGTGCTAAATTTTAACGGCGGTGTACTCCAGTTACTGAAAATTCGCTAAAACTATTTTCCATAAATATTAAATAAGGAATGAATATGCTGAGTTAAATATATTGATGCATTAAATAGAGATCGCAATGGCAATATCAAAAATTCAGCGAAGAGAAAAAATATATCGTGTGAAATATATCTTTCAGTTCCCCATTTCCTATTGTAGCACAACTGAACATAAAGGTGACAGAATTGAATATCTGTCCTTTGGGTTGAAGATAGTTGGGTCAGTAGGGTATTGATTTGTCAGTAATCCATCTTCATTTCGTTAATGCCTCACTCGACGATCAAAAGTATTTCCTGATCACTATGAAGACAATCTTTAGATCGATTTGGATGAAATGTAAAAAGTCTGAAAAGGAAGAAAGTTCCTTAGAAAACAGTATAAAGGTCAGGGATTGTCGAAAGAAGACGATTGTCTGCTATAACGTTTCTTTTCCGTCTAATTTAGTTGGATGTTTGGTTGTTTGCGAATTAATAAATACAAGCACATCGGCATGTATGGCGTGTTTTTTTAAATGAAAGAACTTTATTACAATTGTATAATATTTTTAGGTACTTTTGATATAATATGGGCAGTTTATCTTGATGATGCGCTTCAAATACATGAGGCACAATACCAAAATTGCATTAATATTTATGGTACATTTTTTTTTTTTAAAAGTAAAGACTTAAATTAATCAATTTAAAAACTAAACACGTGTAATAATATGAAAACTATTTTTTTTTTAATTTCAATTTTGATTTTTTCTTTTTTATATATTAAAATTTAAAACAATTACTTGGGTAAAATCTTAAGATGTAATATTTTAATAAATAAATATATGGTACAATTCCGTTAGAGCCCCCGCTAAATATCGCCAATATCCAAATCGCTAAATATATCCAAATATCAACAAATGTTTCCGACTTTTATTAATAAACCGAATAGCTATTGATCTAATTAAACATTTTAATTCAGGAGTAAGAAATTATTTATGAATATTTTTACTTTTTGTTGTCTAAAAGAACCGGGTGATATTTAGTGGGGACTCTAACGGAATTGAACCTAATAAATAATTAAAAACTATCCCAATAGTGATATTTTATTTGCTATAAAAAATACTAGATTTCACTACTATTAAAGTAAAAGGAAGAAAAATGTCTAAAGGTGTGTTTTTGTATTGAATATTCTATTAAGGAATGAATAAACTGTATTATTCTACATTAGAATTAGTTAAAATAATTATTTCTTTACATAAACTGCGTAAGTTTATAATTTATGACTAAATTTAATATTTTTGCACTTATGTATTTCCTTTCACCTTTTTGGTTTTCTTGCTTTTTTTAAAGAGCACTCTCGTATTATTTATCTCTTTGAGATAAAACCACTCAGTATTTTTTCAACATCCAAACCTTTGTAAAAGAATAAACCATAACGGTTAATTAATCTCTCACGGAACATAATAATGCTAAAAGAGAAAAGCATTTTCTTTCAAGAGTTTTTATGAAAAAACAATAAGGTACTTAAATTTCAATTATGAGGCACTTTTTAACTCTTGAATCTTTTCATCAACTAACGACAATATGATTTTAAGCAGTAGATTTCCCAAACCATGTTTTGTATTTTGTTAAAAGAGAGTGAGAAATGATAAAAGTATCCCTAAGATAGATATCCCTGAGGAGTATCGCTTTTGCTATCAAAGAACAACATGCTTAATATCTTAATGTATCTTTAAGCTATCTAAGGAAATAAATGATACGCACCGTAATTAATTTACCAATGTAATTGTGTAAATTAAAAACTCAGTAATAAATCACTATAAAGAGCTGTATTTTTAAAACCTTTCCCCTTATTCCAATCAACAAATGTTGTTTCAATCTGTGATATTTATGAAATAAATTAGGTTACAATTTTCTAATCCATTTTAGAAGTTAAGTGGAGTAAGTAATACAATTTTAAGTAGGCACTTGTTAAAAATATCTAACGCAACACGTGGAAAAACACGCAGTAACCAGAGATCGCTTGATTCATGTTGGTGACCGTTTAGATATGATATTTACAATGTTTAAAATAGAAAAATATCAAATGAAAGAAAGGAATAATTCATACAAATAAATATGTATAATTTAATGTGACAAACAGGGTGTCATCATATTATATAGAAGAGAGATAGTTATCCTAGGGACAGTTTGAAACTGATGTGGAAAAATTAGATTTAGAATGTAATAAAAGTAGTATAACTTAAGCTAAGCGATGATACTTTAGTTTTCAAAATGATTACTATGTCTAGGAAATCCTAAAAATACTTCTTCAAAACATATATTTAAGGTATATTTCATTTTATTTTTCAATACTACTTCATGTTACAGATTTGTATATGGTCATTTCAACTTGACATTTTCTGTATTGCTTTTAAAAAAAAACACTTTCTTTTCATAACATTACCTATATATATTCCATTCGCAAAAATGGAGAACGATGCATTTTTATGAACATAAGCTATAGGAAAAAATATGTTCATTTTATTCTAAAGGATGTAAGGAAATGGTCGTTGAATCCAATAGAATATGTATCCCTGAAATATTGAAACCGTCTTTTTTTCTAAAAGCATTAAAGTATTTTCTATCATTACGGAAACAATTTTAAATTTAATAGAAATAATAGAGTAAGAAAGAGTACAATATATTTGGTTGAAAATTTTACTCGTTTTATTCTTAATTGTTGTGCACATAGCAAAATACGTGATTTTGAGAAAATTTTCATGCATTATTTGACATTAAGAGCTATAATGTCATCGTAAATTGATCTTCATATGAATCACTGTGTTTAACACTAAAGTTCTTACAGAAATAACAAGGAAATATATCGAATGAAAAAATAGTAAGGTTATCATCATGCAAGTATTATTAGAGATTTAAGAATTATGTCCTTAAGCTTAAATAGTATGTACTACATACATGATATTCTTTCTATTAACATACTTATATTTGTTTTAAAAAAATTAAGTAATAAGTATGAAGGCAAATTAACCGAAAATTTTCTAAAAAAGAATGTACCTAACCATAGAAATGCTGGAATTCAGTTGCAGTGCCACGTTTAATATCCTCAATGAAAAATAAGTTGAACTAAATAAGCTATGGATTAAGAAAGATATTGCTGGAAGTATGGGATTCGTAAATGGAATCGCACTTTGATTTGCGAGCTCTGCTCTATAATCCACACTATTAAACAGCTCATTTATAAGCATCAAATTATATTCCATCAGCACAGTCATAATTACACAGATCTAACTTAACTCACACAGATTATCACCACTTGAAAATAATTAAAATCTAGCACAACTCAGACCGCGATTTTCTCCATCTCCATTTTCCATCTGCGGTTAATTGCGAAATCTCGTAATGATTTCAGAGATTTGTGTAGGTGATTGTTACTTATGAACGCTATTATTTGTGCTCAGCCCACATTAACAACGGGGGTCTAAACAGATTAATTTGGGAGAGTTTTATTACTGCGCAGAGCTTCAGGGATTTATGCGGATCCCGCTATACGAAGATAATGCTGTAGGTAATTGCTGTGGGAGTTGCGGAACTGTATATATCAACTGTATGTATTCAGCTTCCTTTTCGTTTCTGCTGCTACATTTGGGGCAGGATTAAGGGGATAACTACTCGGATTAAGAAGATAGCGCTCTGTTCGTCCAAATGCCAGGTGATGGCCGCTTGAAATAAGCGGAGCTCGCATTCAATTTAAGTTTATGGGAATGCTCTGGTGCGTATTTACATTTTCTCAATAAGCCGAATTGATCATGCTCCCATTAGCGGGAATTATCATAAACATACTGAGGAAAGTGTGCGGAAATGGCCGTTTTATGCAAGAAGATAGCGCGACTGAGATTTACGGCGATTAGATAATTTGGCTTCCATTAGAAGGGTATTTGATGGTTGCTAGTTTTTAAATGTTGGTCGGTTTTATTGTTGTCGAGAGAATATATTTTACTTTGCGTGCGTAGCGAGTTTTGAAATGTGGTGAGAGGATGCCGTGAACATTATATTTTTGGCTGTATGCAAATTGATTGGAAAGTATTCAGATCTATAAATGTATTGAAACTTTGAAACACAACCTTTTAGTTCTAATTTAATACACATCAGGTACCTGTAATTTATTGACAGTGTTTCAAAAATATATTTTTATTGAAGGGACATACACATTTGAGTGAAATGAATTATATATTTTCACTTTGTTATTGAAAGGCACTTAGCCAGTTCTGGCTCAACTACTCTGTACGAGGTTACGCCAAATTTGGCGATATTAGCCAATATGGTTTATTTAGAATGTAACTATAAAAGGATGAGACCTTGAGCCATAAAACCCTATATAACAAACAACAGTGCTGAAAGGGAGAAAGCTTTTACTAAAATAATTATGGCTATGTCTATAGTTATTTTAATATTGTGTTACTTAGTTAACAAATATTTACCATGATATTTTATGGGACGTAAGTATCATATTTTTGTAATAATGAATCAATTTTAAAATTCTTATAATTTAAAAAGTTAAATTTAATAAACTTTTCCTAATTTGAAATATTTTATACAAATATCAACTTAGCTTCAAAATGTTTTTTAATTGAGGGTAAACAAAATTTTTAGCAGATATCTTCAACGCATTTTTAAATTTAAAAGTAATAATATTGGGAACAAATTTTAGATTAAAGGAATGACAAACAAACAGTTTACCTTCGCTTTTATAACAACAATCTTACGATTCTCCGAATAAAACTAAAATTACATTCACTGTTTCTCATTGAGCATCACCTTGAAAGGTACTTGACGTATCATATAAATGATATCTAGAAAACTCCAATTTATTATTTTAAGAAATGCAACGAAAAAGTGAGAAGGTGTTTCCTCTCACGCGTGCAATAAAGTTGAAATTTCAATTTATTTATTTCAAAATATTCTCACCGATCTAAACACACTGTTTAATTTTCAATTCAAAATAACAGCAAAACGCAATATGCATCAGTCCAAATCCCACCCACCCACCCAGCCTTTTTTTTTCAATCATAACCTGATCCCAAGACAACACCAACCATCCAACTCAATTTAAAATTCCAAACCTCCACCCACGTACAACCTATTGTATAATAAAGCACTCGCCTTCGTTACATCCATCCGAAAGCATCTGTCAGATCAAAGGGAAGAGAGACTTCAAATCAGAACTTCAAAGCCCCCCCCTTTCCCAGAAACCACCTGTATCTGATATCGGGCCGAAGACTTCGGCGTTTCTTGCTGAGAAATCAATTCCCTAGAGATCGTTTCGAATTGCCGCGGGGCAGAGACCCGGGTTATTCTTTTTTGAGAGCAGTTGTTGAGAGGAGGGATGAGGAAAAAAGTTATTGGAAGGATCCACGTTTCGCGATATATCCGAGTTTGGAGAGGGGAGACTTGTGTAAGTTTTGCCCCGAGTCTCTTGCGTAATTGTGTGAGGTTTTGAAGACTGAGCAGGTTGGATGAGAGGTGGTTTAATGATTTTATTTCGTTGGGAAGAGTTAAATTTAATTGGGCTTATTTGTTTAGCAGTTTCATTAATTTTAAGATTAATTAATGGTTAGTTTTTAATCTGGTTAAGAGTTTCTTATTTTGATGGTTGGTTAATTAAAAGTATATAGTTATTAATCCTACTTATGCGCAACTTATGAAGACTTATTGGTTGTTTGGAAAATAATGAGAAAATGGGAAAATTATTAAGTTTATTGTTTATTGTTAAGTTAAGTATATTTAACTGATTTTTTCAGTTATCTTTTTCAATATATACTTAGTAATTTTGAAATAAAATCAGTTTTTCATTTCACTATTTTTCCAAATTGAGTTTTATATTAACTTGGATTAAATGCGATATTATTGGTATAGTCCGACCGCCACGAGAAAAAACTCTGACACAAAAACAATTCTTTGAAAATAAGTTCAAATCTAAATGATAGACTCACAGATTTGGTTCAAAATGTTTTTTCAGTGTTAATGAATTATCATGTCACCAAAATTGAGGTAAATAACCCCGTTTCTATAACAATCACCGCAATATTGTACGACGTCAAAAAATTTTCTCGGGGCGGTCGGACAATAGGTAATATTGTTATGTTTGTGTATCTGTATACAAATAACGAAGCAAAATAATAATAAGTATTCAAAATTTTAGAGCTAGGTTAAGGTCGCTCTAATCTAATGCAAGAAAATGTTATCCGAAAACATTAAATACATTTTTAAACTTCAAATTCCTTTGTACTTTTAAAAATGATAAAAACAACTTATATTTAATTTTTAATTGTCTACGACTAATTATTTGTTTTGTATCCTGCATGAAAAATGAAAAAATCAGACAGTGATACACTTTTAAAGGAACTTTTTCAGCTAAATAAAATTATCTAAACCTCTGTGTTCGACCTTTAATTAATGATATTTTAAAATATAGTTTTGTTGTAAACAAATGCTTATATATGATCCCTCTGGCGTTGGTACATATAAACTTCTTCATTATAATATCATATAAATGATTCCTTAAAAATTGTATTTATTCATAGAAGCTTTAGTTTACCTTCCCATCAAAATAAAATCCCAATGCTCCCAAATATTCAACTTTTTGTACGTAGAATAGAAAGTAGCCAAATGGTATCACCCCATGTGGTAGCCAAAACCAGAAAACTTATCCCAACAAAACCTTTAGAGCAGCCACCCATGAATGTGAGCTTTCTGACGATGACGCGGATACGTGTTCAAACTTGTTAGAAAACGGAAACTTCCTAGAAAATCCGTATTACTGAAGAGAAACTGACACTCTTTAGAAACGCATCTTGAAATACTTTATATGTATGAATAGTTTCACGGCATTTCTATTCAAGAAAATATCCTATGAGACAGCATGTCTAGACGTGTTTTCAAGGAATTCCTTACGTACACAAATGCTCTTTTATTCATGCGTATGCTGAAAAGAATTATTTTTAAATGATGAAAATTTTAATTTCAATTTCAGAAATGTCAATGTCGTATATTGCTAATTTTATATTAAGAATTTTTTTTACATATATTATTTTATAAACATATGAATGAAAGTATTATCTGTTTAAAGTTATGGTTGTTTTAAAAGCCATTGCAGTTTTCACAATATAAGCACGTTTGACAGTATAACAAATCTAAAATTTGGTATAAATATATACTTTCTATTTGCATACATAGTTTGTATATTTTATATAAAATTTTATGAAGTATGACTACTATTCTATGGAGATTTTGAATACTTGGAATTCATGTAACAAAATATATTCAATGGAACTACTGTTTTTTATCTCAATGCAAATAGGTTATAAATTTGCATCTGAATGTGAAATAATGTGTTATACCCTTTAGTTCCAAAAAGTAGTTTTTAGCTTTATCTTTACTAATATGTTGTTATTATTTACCAATTACTAAGGATAATTGTCCATGTAGTTTAGATCTTTGAACACAAATTATTCTTTTTTATTGCTATAATTTTTCTATATTTTTCAGCAGTTTTTTCATAAATAGTTTGATAAAAATTTATCAAAACAGTGTGCTTTAATTATTGAATAGATTAAAGTTTATGTTAAAAAAAGCCGCTATGTATTTAATTTATCTGAGTTCTTTCTCTAATAATACTACATAGAACTCTTTTTTCCTCTCCCTACCCTCTCTGAAAGTTTATAAACTCTCAAACTACTAAATTGAAGAAATCTCATGATGAAAACATATGCTTATTACATTCCATCTGTCCCTTAACCAAAGCCAACACTCCATCACCCCACAAAACCACTAACACAAATCCCCAAAACCTACCGACAATTAAATTAAAAGCCAGAACCTTCTGTCTTCCAACCCACCGTCAGTAAGTTCAAGAGAGCGTAAACTACGATGAGAAACTTTCTGCCGAGAAAGTACAAAGCAGCAAGAAAAAAAAACTACTCTAGAAGTACTGCCTAGGAAGACACGCGCACCTGTGTCCCGTACTTTATTTCACTCACTTTTTGAAAAGTACTCTTCGGATAAAGCACTGAAGGGGTGACACACGTGATCACAGTTGTAAATCTCCCCTATTCGCAATATAGTTTCTTCTCGCCCATTCTCTCTTCTTCACGCTGGACGGGGGGGGGGAGGGTTTTATTTCTCAACTCAGTTCACGTACTTTTCAACTTAAAGGGAACCGGAGCTCGGATATATATTTATACATTGATACATTTATTTTTTTCGTACTTCAACTCCTTACTTGTTTTCTGTCAGTTTATTTGCAGTTCGTGCTACGACGCAATTACTTTATTTTTTCTCAGCTTTTTTAGGTATTATTATTATTATTATTTTCAGGCGTGGGGGAAAATTTGGGACCGAATTAAGGTTGTTGTGATCTTGGAATTGGATTTGTAGTTGTCGTTTTGTTTTTTGAGTTGGGTCTATTTTCGTCATTTTTCCCCTTGTCTGTTGCTGGGAGATAAGGTGTTTATGATGAAAAAAATGTGGCCTTTATGTTTGTGTTGCAGTAATATTCTATTTCTGCGTGATGTAAATTGTTATTTATTCGCGAAAAAATTTAAAAATATTTTACTAAATTACATTAAATTTTAAAGAAAATGTTAACTTCTGAAATAAATGAATCATTAAAAGTATTTAGATAATTAAATACACTAATTAATGATCGATGAAACTATGTAAACTAATATTTAAATCCATAGAAATATATTACCACATATTGTTGCTCTTTATTACAAAAATGTAAATATACATTTTTGAATTCGTTTGATTAAACTCGCTTCGTCCAAAATATTTGAAATATGCTGCTTAAAATGTAAATTTAATAACTACAAAACTACGTACCTATAGTGTTGTTGGTTTTAATTTAGAAACTTCTCCATAAACACTAAATGGAGGCTTGAGAACCGAACCAAAAATGAATCTACATTTAAAAACTTAATGTGAGTTTGAAAGAAATTAAGAATAACGTATAAGTATACAAGGTTTGTAATCGTAAGCTGTTGTTAATTGTAGTAACCTAATGAAATGAATATAATGTATTGTAGCTTTAAATAGTTTAAGATTAGCTTACATATTAAGGTTATATTTGAATAGTTCCAATCGTTCTCTATATGTGTATTTTTAAACTAACATTGATTACCTTAACTTAAAAGGAGTTGCAAAGAAAGAGGGATGATACAAATTTAAAAAAAATATGTGTGAATTGAGAAAAGCTAGACGAAATTCACAGTTACATCTCACAAAACTCTTGTTCCAACACAATTTTCAATTAATATTTTGAAAAATATCACTTCGGAATCTTTTCATTTTCTAATAAAAATGTCAGACATTTTAAACCCTGGCAATTGAATAAACAAAACTGTTTGAAAACGAAATATCCAAACATCTCCACAAATAACCAAATATCTTTAGACAAAATAAAACGAACCAGGAACAATGCGTGTGTATTTTTAGTAACGTACTTTGCGTATTTCTTATGATAATGGTTTCCCGATATTTACATTTCATTTCATTTTTACAATTCATTTAATTTCATATTCCAAGCAATTTTCTCGGAAAAAACAGGGATTGCAAAGTATATTACAAAAACAAATATGAATCACAGAACAAAGCTGAAATAAAAAAAAAACTGCTTTAAAATTAAATGGTAAAAAACGTCATATATTTTTTATTATAATAGATATAGCATAAAGAAGAATTTGTATAAAAAAAATATAATTATTCATGTAAAAAGAGGCGTTGAGGTTTTCATATTTTGTGTACTAACATTAGTCATATTTTAAAGAGTGTACTAACATATTAGTCATATTTTAAAGAGTGAACTATTATTTACTAGGTGCAATTTCTAAAATTTTCAGTAACCCCAACAGAAAATAAATAAATATGAGAATCTTTAAAAGTTTTTATTTCGTCTAAAAGCAACTAAAGTTCATAACTTTTAAAATATTTTTAAATACAGTTTTGAACTCTAGATCTTTGTTACCCTTTTGAACCGTTAATATTTGTTGTAAATCTCTGAAATGTTTTTTTGTAATAATACAAGTTCATCACTTTAGAGTTACAACATAT
This sequence comes from Tetragnatha montana, assembly GCA_963680715.1. Classification (NCBI taxonomy): domain Eukaryota; kingdom Metazoa; phylum Arthropoda; class Arachnida; order Araneae; family Tetragnathidae; genus Tetragnatha; species Tetragnatha montana. The sequence goes on from OY796675.1 coordinate 50,465,554, forward strand.
AAAGTCGTCTTTAAATAAACTATCGAACTCCATATCTTTATCATACACTTTTCAATCGATAATCCTTATGCATACTGAATCGGCAATCCAAGTTCATCATCTATTTAAGGAGCACAATGGCCTCTGCAGTCAATATTCTCTGAAAATGAAGATATGTAAACTATGAGGTAAATGGATCGTGAAGTGGGGATAGTAGACTGAAAGTTAATGGTGCGTAACGTTTTTGCATGTACCTTGAAACAAGTGAGTCTATCCTTCATCATTCTTCCTCTACTGATATAATAACTATTTAAACTCCTCTATTAGGCATAAAAACATTTAAAGAATCCCACATTTAAACTTAACCAAAAAAACCTATAATGCCTTAAATAAAACCTAAAATTTATTAAAATAACGCTTAAATAATGTAATAAATGTTTGAAAGTGAAAAAAATGATGATGGGTTGGTGTATTAAAATCATTGAATTATGTATTAACTGTTATTAGTTTTCACAGTATTTTTTTATTTAAGCTCAAAGAATTTTTTTAAAATTTTAGTTTTAAATTAGTTCTTCATAATCAACATATTTACTTAATAGTGATATGATACTTTTATTTAAACTACTAGCTGATATGCCCGGCCTTGCACGGGTGGAGTGTATCAATTTATTAAAATTTTCTCAAGTTACATGCCTAATTTTCTGTAACCATAATTACCAATCATCCTGGTAGTTTTTCATATCCCGGTGTTCCCAGTATTTTTTCATATCCCGGTGCCTTTTTCATCTTGGTGTCCCCGGTGCCTTTTCATCTCGGTGTTCCCGGTGCATTTTCATCACCGTGCTCCCTGTGCCTTTTCCCTCCCGGTTCCAACTGTGTAAATCTAACCTAACCATCCAGTTCCGGTGTTGCACATTTAATTACGACAGTTACCCAATTATCCATTCTAAGTGAAAAAAATCCATTAAAATTATTACAGACTTTTGAAATCCCAAAATTTGTAAATACCCCCTGTTTAAATTGAAAAAAAAATCCCGTTAAACTACACCAAAGAAACAAATTATAAGGTTAAATAACAAATTGATCTAGTGTTTCTATCATCAACTTTCTAAAAAAACTGCATGATGTAATCTTTACTTTAACCAGTCTAATTCTTAAAACTTTCTATTTCAACTTAAAGTTTCATGGAAAATGAAGTTTTTAATAAGAAAATACTGTTATAAAGTTTTTTATAAGGGTCGTTTTTAATTTTTTAAATTATTAATAACCTTTTTAAAACATTTAAAACAATTTTAGCCAAGTTTTATCTTTAAATACTTTGTTTTATGTTTAAAATTGTTTTTGTTGTATTATTTGCAACAATGCGAGTTAAACAGATCTTCTTTAGTGGAGAAGTAAGGCGATTTTTACAAAAAGGCCTAAAAGGGGGTGAAGGGGTGGTTTTAGAAATTTGGAAATGATGTCATTGTCTTTCCCCAGTCCCCATACGTATGTGTACCAAGTTTGGTTCGATTCGGACAGGTAGTTTTGGAGAAATTGAGCCAAATCTGTTCCGGACAAACCCAGGCAGGCAGGAACCCAGGCAGGAACCCAGGAACCCAGGCAGGGACACCTTCATTATATAGAGATTTGAACTAATATTATTATAATCTAGAATATTAGCTTTAATTAATAGAATAAACTTAAATTAAAAATCTATTATTACTTAATAAGCCCATAAACGATTTAAAAAGAGTATTTCTTTTAAATCCTAAACTGGTACTCATTTTTCCTTTGATTGATTAATTTTCCTCTTTCATCGTTCAATAATGCTAGTGTTAGATAAAAATTCATGAGAAAATAAAAGTTGTGTTAAAGTTCTTACTCTTTGGTAAACGCTATTGTTTTGAAGACTCAGAAAATGTATTATTAGATACTAACGTAATTTTTAAAATGTTTCAGATAAATGCAAACTTAAATAATTTAGAGCTTAACAATTTTTAACCCTATACTTCATTTTATGCTATTTGAATAAGTACATAAATAAATACGCTTCGCTTTTATTAGAATACTCGTAAACTCACAAAATTGTGATTGCAATATAGAGCGTCTGTGTGCTTTTTAAAATTAAAACCACGCAAAAAAATTACCAATTCAGGGTACACATTTTTAATTCATGGTTAAATGGCGATGACTTTAGAAAATATCCTTTTTTGAGAAATATCCTTCTGAAATATGTATCCAGAGTGGGTCTTGACAGCCGGAAGGACTTTGGTGCTCGTTAAGAAGTTCGAATTACAGTAGCCAGGGCAACGTCAGGAAATAAAAGACGTCTCAGTTTTGAAGCAAATTGAACATTTCTTTTCATCCCGTCTTCAAAAGTTTCTCTGAATTTTTAGATGTTCAAAATGGTGAAAGGAAATGACGGTTTTAATGATGTCAGGAATTAAAGTATGCGCTTTTACCGTGTGGAATAGATGTATCTGAAAAAAAAAATTATAACTGTTACAATATGCTGTAAAATAAATATATATTGTATATTTATAGTTCCTATGTAGAATTCGTTTTTGACATTAAAAATATGCGTGTTATCCAACAGAAAACCAAGTAAATATAAGTTTAGATTTAATGATAATGTTCGGAGTGTACGGATGCGTGCTTCATCGAGCAATTTCAATATCTTACCTTAAGTAAAATTAAACGGGTTCTTAAAAAGCCCATTCAATAGCTTAAGATTTGAAACAATGTCACTTTTTTAAATAGATCTATTAAAAAATCAAATATACTTCTTTGACTTTTCAGTTTCTTGTAAATTCAAATCTGTCGTCACTCCCTTTTTAATGCCCAAAATACTGTTATCTCAACTGCAAATATATCCTCGTATTTATTTTCGTAGACACTTTTCTGTGATTTTTTATCATATTGCACATATTTTATCTGGCCGAAGTTATTGTCATTTCTCCTTTAATTGTTTTACTACTTTCTCATTCTACCACTGAACTAGGAACACTGCTTTAGTGTTGGTACCTACTCATTACTTTCATGACATTGAGGGACTTTGTTTCAAATCCAAAGCCATGAAGCGGTCTTCCTGAATACCCTGCATGTTGAATTAAACAAATAAATATCTTTGTAATTTCGATAAAAACGTAGAAAAACATTTCTTTGCATTGAACTACCTCGAAGTTTAAAAATTAACCCTCTTTAATAAATAAATAAAAGCAAACCTATACTAATCAAAATTACTTCTAACAAGCTACCTTGTTCAAGAGAAATCTACCGACTTCTATAAAGTAAAAGCGCTTTGCTTTTACCACATCAGAATCATCCTAGTGAATTTCGTTAATTAGTGATACGACTCAAGCAAAAATATTTTATTTGAAAAGCAACGGTGCGTTATTAAAAGCTTATTGGTCACGTATCATTCCCTTTATGTGAGGCACTTAGTTGTTAACTCAATTAACCGATTTATTGATAAGTGTTACTGCTTTAATTTAATTTTATACCCGTACAAAAGGAAAGTAGTTCGAAAAGCAAAGCCAATTCCATTGACTTCGTTACATCACTTTCTGATAACGAAGCTTTTATTTTCTTTTAAATAATGAAGTGCTTTAATTATCTCTGTAACCAATTCTAAAGCTTGACTCTTTGTCTTTACTTAAATCTAACAAATAAGCAAAATGGCTTTCCCTGGGGGATATTCCCATCTGCACGAGAATTGGTTTGATACTTTTTGCTTTACATTTGAATGCATGCTTAGAAAGAATCTTTCAGTGATTAAAGTTTTCGTCTTTTATAAATTTAACTGAGTCATAAAATGCGATGCACTAATCTAGTCAAGAAATAGGAAGGGTGTAAGTAGTGGCGTTTATAAATATACTATATACCACATTACAAACTCAACTTGGAAGGAGATTATACAAATCCAACATATTAAGTCGTTATACTTTTGTCGTTTTGTTATGTTGGAGAAAAATTGTTACTATAATATTTCTTCCACTTATGTGGTTTGAGCTATGAATTTTATAGTTATTTGAAGGAGTGAACGGAAAGAGAACCAATGCAACAAGAAGCTTGTTTCGAGATACATAGTTGGCCTTTCGAGTTTCTGTACTGGTATTTTAATGGTAATTTATATTTGTAACTATACAAACTAAGTAAAACTGCTAATATGAAAATTATTTGTTTTTCTTAAAGGTCACATTTAAAAAAAACCATACATCTTTTTTTCAATTAGTAGCATATTAAACCACTCTAAACTAGTTATCAGTATCAGTGGAATAGAAATAGGTGGTTTGTGGCTCAGCTCAATGGCAAATACCTCCTTCATTTTACAGAAGTATGTACATTTTTGTGGTCACATCTCTCCTTCATGGCACTGGTTCCTCCGATAGTTTCTACAAAGATGGTGTATGTACTAAAATTTAGGTCTATAAACCTACCTAAAATTTAAAAAATATAGCAATCTTAATTTCCGAGATAAGCGATTTTACTTCTAAAATTGAGCGTTGGAACTTAAAAAAACTCGACGCTTAAAACCGCCCGGCTAATTTTTGACCTCTTCAGGCATATAAGTTTGGTTTAATACATAAATATGTATACCATGACTCAAACTCCGTTACACATTTACCTTAAAATATTTAATTTTACGTTCCTGACTATTTTTAGGGATTCTCACAAATTGCTGTCTAATACATATTTCACTACTTACTTTCAAGTGTAATATTAATTATTTTTAAAAAATTATTTCTCCTAACGTTTTTCTAAACTATTTTTTAAATTATCAATATTTACGTTATTTACCTTTTATCATAAAAAAATTCTTACTTTCACTACACTTTTATAGGGGAAACTGTCTGCTCTGGGCTGAGCCCGGAGAATGTTACTGGGAAACAAACCCTGTATGTGGGTTTAATGTCACATACACTTTTTTCTCACTAGCCCCTTCAATTCATTTAAGCTGTCGATAGTGCATTTGAAACTTAAAGCTTCCGTAATTGTTAATCTTTAACGCTTGGTTTGTATTAAAATTCTTTAATTAGGCAAAAAATATTTTTAAGTATAGGAAATTCTTTTTTTGCATCGACATACAGGCAAACGACACTTTTGTTATTGCATATTAATGAATCTTTGAATTAGACGTTTTATTCCAACCCACTGTATTTACTTTAAAATAAAAAGAACTTTAGAACCTCATGATTTTTCAAAGAAACGTAGGAAAAGGATGTTTAGTTTGCATTATAGATTGCATCTATAAATTTAGTTTTTAAATATAAATAAATCAAACATTTGGATTAAAAGGGAAAAATATCCCAAATCGCGTACGAAGGAAATGTAGATTTTTCTCTTCGCTAACAGTGAAGTTCGCAATATAAAGTCAGTCACAGGGGTACAGTAAAGCATTTCAATCTTCCAAAAGCCCTTTAGTGCCAAAAGAATTTTCATTTATGAAATGGTTTTGCGTCTTTTTACTCCGAATGCTTTGGAATTTCCTTTTGCCACTTTGCTTTTTCTTGAGTGGTTTGTCGTTTTACTGGCGTATTTACAGCCAGTTCTTTTTAGTAAAATTCCCCTTGATATTTTCCATTCGAATTTACATATAATTTTCTATTTCGCGAGTTAGTTTTCCTTAAATGCAAAACACGTTTTCTTTTAAGTGTCTTTGGCAGTTTTTGGTTTTTAGTAAAGCTTTTGCGCAACTCTCCCTTTTTTGTATTTTGATGTAATTTAAAAGTACGGTTTTTTCAACGATCGTAAAGTACTTTGTAAGAAATGGATTCTATGATGTGTGTTGCGAATTTTAAGAGTATTTAGGAAATAAAAAAATTGGCAATGTAAGAAATATGGCATTCATAAATTTCTCGGAAAACAGATTGGTGAAAGGAAAACGGTGAAAATTATAAACATTTTATTTCTAAACATAAAAAAATCAATTTAAAAAATAATAAAACAATAGAGCATTCGCACATGACGTCACTTGGAGGACAGAAACAACGTTGCTAAGGCTGTTGTTAGGGGCTGGAAATAGAAGCATCCAATAGCAGCATTCGCACATGACATCACTGGAGGATAAACACAACGTTGCTAAGGCCGTTGTTAAATAAAGTCATGTGATTGAAAATACCCTATGAATTTATATAATTTGAAATTTAGAACTGTACGATAAATAAATATAATTTTTAGTAAAATCTTGTAGTTTATCCTTACAAGTTAAAATAGCAAAACGCTATTGTTTTACTAAACCTGTTAAAATATATTTAGTTTCATAATTTTTGTACAAAGCTAATTTGGTTAAAACCACAACACAAGTGTGAGATTGAGATAATTCCATTTGTTACGTTTTATTATTTGAACAGAGGAGTGCTTATAAATCTTTGAGTCAAACATTTTTTAACATTAATTTTTTGTTACAGAAACCTGCAAATCGTTTTTCTGAAGGACATATTCTATGAACCATTACTAAAGTGCTTTAAAGTCAAGTTATTATGGAAAATATATTTCTAAGCTTTGAAAAATGTCTTGGTGGATATCCTTTGAAGATAGTAAGTAGTTCCAATTTTATTTTTAAATATTTTTTAAAATTTTAGTACCTAAGAAATATTTACCCATTACTGTTAAAGAATTTATGTTTTTAAAACAACTTACTAAATGAAATTACTTAAGATGAAGTAATTTATATTAGAGATTTCATGAAGGTACCTTGCAAATAAAATAACCAAAACTTTCCAAAAAAAGTTTTAAAAATGCAACAGTTTTTCCATACTAGTTATCAAATATCCCTGAATAGTTTCTCACATACATACCAAACATGACTAAAGCAAAAGAAACCAGTTTACTTTACACATCTTCAACTAAAAACACACTAAAAAGGAACTTTCCTACATGAACCTAATCACTATACTCTTTACTACCTTAACTTTGAACAATTATAAACAGATAAATATATATCAACTCAAAATATCTGAATAAGTAATGTTATCTATTCTACTCTCAAAACGGGTTTAAATTTTAGTGTAGCAATTTAACCCATTCCCCTGATGATTGCTCATATATTTTAGATTATTTATATACTTTTATTTATTCAAGCCATCGTCTTACATAAAAGATACCGTCTTAGATAGATGATAGTATAAAAAAAAACATACCAAACATGACTAAAAGCAAAACAAGCAGTTTGCTCTCATCATCTTTAACTAAATACACAATATAGCAACCTTTTCTAATTTGACCTAATAACTATAACCTTTTACTACCCCAACTTTGAACAATTAGTTATACTTTTCTATTAATGATATGACCTTAATCCGGACCCAAATCTTCCCTATAACACCCCCTGAGCGCCAGTGATGCTTCTCACCCTCAAGACGGTCTCAGCGTCCAGTAATAATGGGGTTACGGTCCCTGTACTTTGGAGATAAGGTAACCCTCCCTTATCTCATCCCGGCAAATCTCCTCTGGTACCGACTAAGTAGTTTTATTCCATGGTATTCCCATCGAGTCGTAGTGGTCGTAAGGTCTAGTAAAACTCAATAAGCGTATTGTTTCTTTTTGCTACTGACTAAACCTTGGGTGCTAACTATTTGTGGAAGAATTTTATTAGTTGTGTTTTTGTTGTAAGGGTACTCTTGATGGTAAAGAGAAGGCACATGTTTTCTTTTTAACAATGTATACCTGTTAGTTAGAGGGATCAAATATCTTAAAAGAATTGTCTAAACATTTTGAATTCCCGATTTCATTTCCTGTTAAAATCTTCTCGACAATACGCATATTCATAATTGCGTAGGTATACTTATTCTCTAGTATAAAAACTTACGATACGATTTAAAAAGTACACAAATCTAAAAAAGTATTGATGACCACTTTTTTTTCAATATAAACAAACATGTAATAAAACTATAGTATTTATCATACGAATATACTTAAGTATCACATTGGTCGTTAAGGATATGAGTTAAAAAGACCAGTGTTTTAAAAGTGCTTTTAACTTTTTGCCCTAATGATAGACTCTTGGAAGGTGTAAAATAAAAACCAAAACTTGAGAGGAATACAATATTAAATCTATACAAGTTCTCAAATTAAGCCCATATGTATACTTTTTGAGAAAGTTATATGCTGATATAAACTCAGTAGGTACAAATGTTCTGGTTATATTTTTCTTTAAAATTTTATCTCGTTATAATGATAATATTGTGAATTGTGTATTCATACGAAGAGTCATGAGAAATTAACAACAAAATTTAAATAGAAACAAATCCTAAAACAATGATTCTCATTCCTGTACTGAAAATCAACGGCTTACTAGATACTATACCGGCTAGCCGAGTTTTAAATAATTAAAACCATTTGACAACTTTTCACGACTGGATAGCCACAAGTCCTACCTATATCACCCAACCAATAGGATAACACACTGACAAATAAGGAAAAGTAAAGGCGTGTTTTCATGACGTAAACTTCTTATTGTTGGCCATTAGAGGCTGAGTTGAATTTTTCAGCCACTAAGCCCCGCCTTCAACTCTGTGGATTTGCTTTGCCAGTTTGTCAGCTATTGCCATCTGGATTTTTTATGATTTCCGTATCTCGGCTAGCCTGTCTGTATAGTATCTAGTAAACCGTGGCAAATCTAAATAAATATTAAACATATATTCCTGACCCAAATTTCAAAGTTAAAAATTTTACATTGTTATAAAATATGGTAATATTGAATTGTTTGTTGATACGAATCGTCATGAAAAATTACCAAAACAAATCCTAAAACAACGATTCTTTTCCCGTACCCTAAAAATCTAAACAAATAAAATCCCGACACAAATTTCCATTACATATCTCAACCTCTTACAACAACGACATCGTTTACATATCACACTCCCTTTCCGAGTCTTAAGCTCAGCTCTGGCAAGAGTTTGACAGCTCCAAAACCACTGAAGGGACCCCCCAAACAAATGCATCTCCAAAGCATCCGGGATATTCGAAACCGTTTCCCTCCATCCCCCCTCCCAAAATGGAGGCAAAGAACGGCGCCACACCACACTGATTAAAGATATGTCGTTTCCCAAAATCTTCCGAAGCGATAGTCGGCTACCGAGAATGCGATATAAAAGCCATGCAATTGCATCACCGATTCCAGGATATGCCTTAAGCTAGGCGAATCTTCAAGAAATGGCCCGTTCGTGACGCGAGGGATTTGCCCTGGTGTAAAGGGATGGGGAGGGCCGCGATTTAAAAATACGAATCTGTATTCAAGTTTGAGGGGGGGGAGCACTCTGATGCCCTTCTCTCCCTTTGTTGTTGTGTCCTTTCGGCAAATGCGTTTTTGAGCTCGAAATGTGTGACGCGTATATTTTGCGATTTTGGAGGGTTTTTTTTGTATGTGTGTGACTCTGGTTCTTTATTTACTGGGGTGGGAGATTCGAGCAAATTCTTGGAAGAAATATGAGCGCTATTGTAAGTTTTTGCTGGAAAAGTTCCGTAAAAAATATATTGGTGAATTATTTCATTATGGTTGTTTGATATTTTTCACGCAAAAAATTACTTTTAATATTGATTCACTAAAAAACGTAGACGGTTTTGCCTGTGTGACATCATAAACACTATCTTATAATTTAGTTTAAACCGGAAATGCGATCCTCTTTCGGTATATAAATGCTGTAGAGATTTCTGAGCAAAGTAGAAACCTAAAATATTTGAAGTAATGTATACTATGTGTAGTTTTTTTTTTTTTTTGAGTGATATAAACAGCGATTTTTTAACTTTCCGTCATATCATTAAAAATTATCAAAGTCACTAAAGTTTCTTATTAATCATATTTACTTAATATCAATTCAAAACTTATGCATATATTATTTGATCAAGCAGATTTAACTAAATTAATATTGGTTTAGCTTACATCTTTTCTCACAAAGCAACATTTCACACAATTCTACAAAAATTCTTAAAAACGACGTATGACACAATTTAATCTAAAGTTTTATCCTTTCATATTATTTTTTATTTTAAATCACTTACCTAAAGAATTGTTGGAAAACATTCCCCTTTTCGATATCAGAGCTTCATCGAGTTCCGTTTAACCCTGTCAGTCCTAGACCGATCCAAATTTTCTATTCGATTCAGTGGTAATTTCGAGCTGTCGGTCTAGGCTTGAATATAAATGTATGTATAGTTTACGTAAAAATAAAAACCCTATTATTGCATGCAAATCATTTAAGTTTAACGCTTGTGCTTTGATTTTAAACTTTCATAAAGGCCTAAAATTTTACTCGTGAATGAAACGTGATAAACAAAGATATGAAATATGTGAAAAAATGTCTCCTCCAACAAAGTGGAAGCAGCTACTAAACTAAAGCTTACTTAGATGGTATGTAAAGCGTTGTAACTTAAGTCCATTGAAGTGATCATACAACAGTAATTTGATATGAAAAAACTCGACCCTATTGAAAAAGTACCCGGTATTTTCTTTACTATCATAACAATTTTTTGTTATTTTTATTTTTTATTATTATTTATTTTTATGTATTATAAGTTATTTTTATGTATGAGACAGACGTAATAAAAAGCATATTTTATACATCACCATTTTCAAATTTAAAGTGGTTAAGGTTGTTTGAAAACTGTCTTTGGAATTCTAGAAATAAACGTATTTTTATTTTGATCTTTTTTTTTTAATTAGCTAAACAAGGAAACATTTAAAACATTGTAAAATGATTTGTTATTCATAATATCTCATGTGAAAACATTATGTTTTTCCTTCAACCTATCAGTGGTTTTGAAAAGAAGGTAGCATTTTAAAAACTTAAGCAAAACAGTACCCAAGAACCTTGATTTAATGAAGCATAGTTAAAAGATGTTATAAGACTTTATGCATGCTAAATAAAAAAAAAAACAGTCAAGCTTAATCTTATCTGATAAATACTATTTTTTCCTTAATTTACCTCAGAAGAGTACTGTTACATGCATCATTTCTTCATGTCTTTATCACGCAATTAGTAGAAAGTGATTTTTTTTTTCAGAAAAAATAATGTTTTCAGTTCCTTCGCAAAATCTGGACAGTGACACAATTAAAATCATGACACCGTTAAACGTTTTCGTGACGCTTTTCTCAAACATAAAAACTTTAATTGTGCATAAAAACAGAAAAAAAGTGGATATGAAAATAAACGACCCAGTTCTCCTTATATGCTGAGTCGTCATTAAAGGTTATAATTTAGTTAAAATATTTTTTATGCATTGGTATGAATCAAGGGGTACTACAATTGTTCCTTTTCAAATTCGGTGACGTCATGAAAAAAAAAAGTTTCCGAATTATTCACTAATTAAGATTTGAAGAACCCGATATATTTTTTCTGTTAATTCCACTTCCACTAATTTATTCAAGGAGTGTTGATTAGTCAAAAGGAGAGAAATAAAGATAATGAAGAAGAAAAAAGAATCAACAATGGCAGAAAAGATTAAGATTCTTTAAAAAATGGTGCTGAATATACAATTATTTCTTTCTTCGCTTTTTTATTGAAAGCTTAATGCAAAGAAGAACCAAGTGCATTTTAATTTTAAATTTCCTTTCTGATTTACTATAATAGGGAACACCTGAATCGATTTTACAAGGGATTAATACTTTTTTGTTCATTTTATATTTAGTGTTACTTTGAATTTTTAATAAGGCGCCATTCGTATTCAATTGTATCCTTATTTCGGAATACCTGGTTCTTTCATAAATGATTATTTTCAAGAAAGGAAAATACATATTTTTATAATTTTAATGCTTGTTAAAAATTATGCATTTTTCAACATTAAAATATTACTATCTATTTTAAATATAATACCTTATCTAAAATATTTTTATAATTAATTACCCGAGGAGTGTTATCACATGGTGATTTAATTTTCTGATACCCTATGAAATTTCAATAGGACACATCAATAATTAAGCAAATAAAATTCTTGGCGCAGATATAAAGTCAAACGTAACCAAGAACGCCAAAAAAAGTAAATAGCGTAACAAATAATGGCACGCACAAACAGCTTAAAAAATATCATAAAATTATTAAACACGTTTGATTTCTTTCTATCACTAACAAAAGAAAGGAAGCAAGGAAGCTTATTAAAAAAACTTTTGATTAATTGAGATCGCTATATTTATAATCACATAACAATTTATGTAGTTCCATAATGTGAAAATAGTAGGGTTAAGTAAATTTGTCATAGGAGTGTTTAGTTATACAATTTACTTGATTTTAAAGAAAATAAAAAAAAAACTTAAATTACAACAGACAGTTAAAAATATTCAATTTACAGACATATAAGAAAACCTGAAAATTATTAGCAAACAACTATATTTCAGAATATAATGATTATGTTTGAAGTTTAGTAATCATAAATATTTTATTAGAAAACAGTAATAAGCTTATGCATTCTTTATTTCGAAGTTAACTATTAAATAACTAAAAATAATAAAGTTTACGCAAAGGTTTTTGTTCTTTATCAATAAACTAATTTGTAACCCACACTCAATTGATTTCAGCCTAATTTATTTGAATATAGTTAAATAACTTTATTTATTCATATAACTTTCAGAAGTTCATTTCTTTAATGAACCATACTTCACCTTTACTCGTGAAACTACTGTAAATGCATAATTAAATATCTCATTCACTCCATAAATTTTCCGTCTAGACAGCCTGACGTCAGAGAAACACTTCAGTTTAATTGGTAGTTTGATGAAGAGAAATCATTCGCATTCATCTAATGTAAAGTTTTCCAATAGATTTGACATAAATTGAACTTAAATAAAATGTATGCATCAGCTAAATAAGGTACTAATACCCAATTTATTGTAAAAAAAAGCAAGGAATTCACACTTGAGAAGAAGTATGCAATCATGATAATGTAATTATATAAAAAAATATATGTTTTGAAAGTAATGTGGTTCTTAATTCATATATTATAAGTTAAATTATACTTTAAAACACTATTATACTTTCTTGAGGAATTATTAAGTTAAGAAGTATTCTAAGTTTGAGTGTAGGCATATTTATTAAAAATTTCAATGGATTTTTTTATTTCATATTATTTAGGATTCTTTTCCTATAAGCAAATAGTAGTTGTTTTGCAATCATGCTGTTATTGTTTGCATATTTACGATTTATCAGCAGCTTTTATGATATTAAAATGGGGCAAAGAAAGAATAAGTTGCACATGACCCAATAGGGGACACTGTATTGAATAAGTATGAATAATATAAATTAGAGTCATGAAAAGTCATTGAAATTCATCTTTTTTTTAAGTAATTTCTTTCCAACTCCTTCACCTTGCTATTGACCGAATATTTGTATTTGGTAAAAATGTACTTTGAATTGAAATTGACATTTTCATGCATTGAATCTGGTCTGGTCCAAAGGCCTTTTATGATATTACTTTTATTTCCTCTTAATGCCTGTTATTATTTTTGTTGTAAACATAACTTAAAAAAAAACATAATGGGAATTATATTTAATGAAACAACTAATTTTTTTAAAAATAGCTACTGTAACAGAAACCAGTATCTAAGGCAGAAATGTGAAAGCATTGCGTATACATATTTTTAAAAAAATTATAAAAAGAAAATTAACAACAAGATAAATAGTGTTAAATTCATAATTATCCAGTCTTTTCTGTCACTTTCTTCCGTGGATAAACACACTCTGAAGTATGATAAGAAAAATAGCAAAGCACTTGTCGGAAGCGAAGCAAAATGTTTTCGCGCAGCTATGCATCTTTAAAATCTAGGAGAACAAGAAGAATTGTACACGTCTTGCTTTTTCTTGTTCCAACACACCAGAAAATAGATCTCCCTATGGTCTAATGTGTTAACTTTGGTATTAAATCCAATTCTTCATTACGTAGGCGCAAGTAATTATCTGCCCACCCTATTCGTTTTATATTCTCTACTCATATTTTCTTTGAGGTAGAAAATAATTTAATTATTACTAACACCCACGCTTTTGTTTCAATCTATCAGAAAATAATTTTATTTTTTTTTTACTTTCCGAAAAGAAAGTTATTTTTACTTCCTAATGTATTAATTTCCATCACCTAATAAATCCCCTTTTATTTTCAAGAACATCATAATAAAGTATTTAAAAAGGCTTTTTTACTCCTTTTCCCATTTTTTTTACGAATCAAAACTTTGGATGCAAAAAATTTAAGGCAGTATTTAATTCCTTTTTAAATGTAAAATATCCATGCGTTTCATAAAAGTAAGGAAAATCAGTTTTGCACCAGAATGAGTTCTTTCTACAGTTATACTAGAGTGGCTAGAAGGGGATAGTGTCTTTTTTGCCATTGAACTATATACAAATTTCTGTTTCCGAAAAGGAGGAAACCACCAGAGGTCGAGGATTTCCCGTCGTCCCGCATTTACTATCGTGTTTACATTGAAATCGCATTCGAATACGAGTGAGTTCGAAAACATATTAATACTTTGGTTGAGGTTTAAGCATTTGTTTGCTTTCTCTCTAAACAAGTAAATAATTTAATTTTTTTTTATTCTTTTAGAGCATGTGAAAGAGTTTTGCAGAAAATAGATGACGCTTGCGTTTTAGTAGTCCCGATGCCATCAACTTTTTTCCTCCCTTTCTACAGCATTATTTTGATAGAAGTCGCGACACTACTCCTTCTTACCATTATTGTTATATTAACCCCATAGTCTGATGAAAGTTTGTCAAAACTTAATAAAATATCCGTAAGAACTATACCAAACTTTCAACTTAAAAATATCCTCATAAACTCCCCAAAAATTACACAACATTCATACAAAATTTTCACCCATCCACCATCCTGCCCATTTCCTTTCCCAGAAAAGATACAGTCACATTTTACCTTCGCAAACAATCCTCTCCGCCATTACTTTCCCAGCTCACTTTTTTTTCCCCTACAAACGAACGGAATAACGAGCCATACAGAGAAAGCGGGCCTGAATAAATGAAGGTGATTTTAAAAGCATTCTTTTCAGCAATTTTTCATCGTTACACCCGCTACTACTCCGAAAAGTTTCCCTAACCCCATCCTTTTTGCTCTTTACCTTCGCACTCATTTATGTACTGTGTTTGCCTAAAATGAATATGAAGTTTCATTCGCAGGAAGATAAAAGTTCAGCGGGATTGATCTTACCGTATCTTAGTGCCGTAAATGTTTTATATCTCGTTTTCCGATGCACGCGTTTTGAAAAATGTTTTTACGTACGAAACTCGGAGTTTCATAGGATTACAGCTCTTCCGCTGGCTTTTAATGAATAAGTAATCTGTTTCCATGGCTGTGTCTATTACCCGGTGTCTATCCTTTCTTTACACTCCGCTTTTTAGTTTACGTTATGAGAGTGTGCGAGTATTTTCTTGATTCCTTTGTCTTGAGGTAAACTAGCTTTTGCTAAGTATAAATTTTAAAAGACCTGATAAAGACTTTCTTGGTTTGGAAGTAGGAGATGCCAAGAATTTTAGTAAGTAAAGAGAGATGCCCTAGAGTTTTCCTTTGAATATTGATGGGGGATATACATATTAAGATATGGTCTGCTCCGAGCAGAGTATTTTAAATGAGACAAAAATCTGGTTTAAGTTTGAAAAAAGTCTAAGAACGTAAAGCAGCTTTTATAACTTTTGATGATTTTTTAAGAAGTTTTGAGGTATTAAAAATTCATGCAGGATTTAATGAAAAGTGGTATATTGGGTTAACTCAAAAGTCGTTGGAAGAAAATTTTCACGAAACTTTTTAAATTTTCACGAAACCAATATTTCTTAGTAAAACTATCTAATAATAATTTGTTTTTATTTGGTTATAAAACCTTCATTCAGTAATTAGTTATGTTCATGGTAGTAATAATGATACTACAGTTTCACTCTGTATTAAAAAAAATGAATGAAATTAAGAACTTCAATTTAGAAATATGATAGTTTATTTCACCCACGTATATATAGCGTGTTTTTATCATGATTTGCGTACTCCTAGCAACCTAGCAGGCTTTCTGTTTACTCAATTTTTCCTTCCGCGCAGTGACGTCATAGGGTTCAGAAGAGTCAGTATTAACAATTTTATCCTCCACGTATTGTGTAACAACCGTTCCTTCTGGCTTCCATACCTAAAAACTGCAATTTTATTTCAAATCACCAAATTTTATCATATTGGAATGTGTATTAGCAAATATACATCCAATCTACTTAATAAAAATTTTACCATCACTTTTATCAAAGCTATATAAACCACATAGGTATTAACCCTAAAAGAAAACTTCTATTTTCCTACAGTTTATACATACTGCACGAATTTTGCAACTTCGTTCCTTATTTAGAGGCAATTATTTTAAGTGCCTTTTCTTGTCTTTTGTTGAGCTGTGAAGCCAAGTATGCATTATTTATGAATTAGTGAAAGTGTAAAGATCTATATCCCCAAATTCTTTCCAATCATGCATATGGTAAGAATTCTTAGTAAAGCATTATTACTGTGATTTGGCACTTCTTTTCCTAGTGCTTCAATATGTTCTGAATGTTAAAAGTATGAATGGTAAAAATTACACGTCTTCAAATTGCTTTGTACTTTTAACGCTTTAATAACAGCTTTTGCGTTTCGGAGTCTCAACTAGTTAGGAGAATTTATAATGCAAGGGGAGATTTGATGAATAAATTTCCATAATTTTCAAAATATCCGAAATAATATTTTAGCTCAATGTTCCTATTGAAATATAAATTACTCGTTGCATCATTTTTAAATTTAAATTTTCTTTTTGGTTATTTGGATTTACGCATTAATTTGTCAAAAACAATAGTATTTATCAGGAATTAATATTACTTTAAGACTTGGCTTAATTTGAAAAGGATGTAAATTAATTCCGTTTCAAAAGATTATTTTGAAAATATTGATTTTAAAACTTTTGTTTACAAGCCCTGTACCAGTAAATAAGCTAAACATTCTTTTTGAGGGGTAATGCAATTGAAATAATAAAAATAGTTTGCCCAAGTGATTTTGAAACCCAGTTTGGAAAACCACTCTACTATCCCGCGGGCCGCATATAAACTTTTAGGGTATGAGCTACTCAGAATGACAAATAAGTAAAGTTGAACAAAATGGGTATATAGTATAAGGGAGTTTTTTTTAAATCCTTTGCTTAGTGTGACAGTTTCCTAAATAAAATATTCATTTAAATTTACCTTTAAGAGCAGCCCCAAGAACGCCCCATGCATATTCAATGGGTTCAATGTAGTTTTTATGAATGTTTTTAGGTAGGATGCGCATCTGTATGAATTTAATATATAAAAAAAAGTTGTAAAAATTGAGTTCCGAATACAAAAGGCTGGTCTGGGGGTCCTCCCCCACAAAATTTTTGGAAATTCAACTCTAAAAAACAGATTTTTAACTCGTTTTGATACATTTAGTCAGAGTTTCGGGAGGGGAAGCCCGGCTGCCCCCTTTTCAGCCCCTGGGACTCACACTACTTTAATTTCCCTTTGTAATCACAATACTATGATAGTCGCAAAACAAAAGGTTTTGAGAATTATTTTTAACAAAACACTGTTCTTAAAATAAAATTATAGCTCGGAGTTAAGTATTTTTTAACTTACAAAAATTCTCACGGGCTGCAAAATTATTTCAAGCGGGTTGGTCATCCCTGCTCTAAGCTACTAAAAATAATCTTTTCAAAAACATACAACGATTGATATACTAAGTTTTCATACGTTTTACAAAATTTTTGAATATAAAATTCCTCATTTCTCTAAAGAAATATTTCGGAAGCATTTTTACTTTTTAGCACCCAAAATCTACAACCATTTGCCTTCTTATCTTCAAAATATTAAGATATATTCAACATTTAAACGCGAGCTTTTTAATTTCCTAATAAATTTGGACGACATAGACCGTCATTTTCATATTTAAATTGAAGCAACTATACCTAAAGTAACCAGCCTCTTGCCAATTATGTTTATTATTAAACGTTTGTTATTTGATTTTAAATTTTTGTATATTGTTTTTGTATTGTATTGTTTGTTTTGCATTATTATAGTAGTCTTATTAAATCTATCTGTCACCTGAACGGGACAAAAGTCCCCTTGGTGATAAATATATTACTTTGTCAGTTTTGTTGTAATTTTCGTTATGAAAATAATAAAGCTTATTATTATTATTATAAAAAAAAAAAAATAATAAATTGAATAAAAAATAATTGTCATTCTAAAATATTCAATTTAAAATACTTGAAAATATACCATTTTTGATTCATTTCATTTGTTGATTTCTTTTTGTCAGTGACGATAAAGATATTTCCTAGACGAAAGTAACATTTTTGATGTGATAGGATGGATTCGATCGTATTTGCGGTAAAAAAAGAACTAGTTTTTATGTTTGGGAATGTAGGATAGAATGGGGATACTAAAACATAGAAGATACTTGAGGCATCCCTATTGTCTCCACTGTATGATAATTTTTAGTTCCAAAGCAGGTGACATGTGAACATATTTATAGTTTTACAATAGTGATAAAAATATACTTTCTCGGTACTATTTTTAAAATACAGTGCCAATAGATTCTTTTTACCCACCCATATTTAGAAATGTGTTTTTTACTTTTTTTCTTAGACCAGGCGCGCGTTCTCGTGGGATAAAACATATTAAACATTTATTCGTCTTTTATATTTTATGATGAGAAACATTATTCGGAATTACTCCTTACTATGATTTTATATGGAGTATGATTATGTCGTTTGTTTATTTTTAAATGTTAATAAACAAAGTCTTTTTTAAAAAAAAGAACGCTATAAATATAGTTTGTTGTTTGTGTTTAGTTCAAAAATGAATCTATCACTACTCTCACTTTATTTGAGTAAATAACAACCATAAAGCTGCTGCCTATCAAAACTGTATCATAAAACGGTGAAATAAAAACTGTAAGAGTGTTTGACATTCTGATATAAATAAAATAGTGCATAAGGAGTAAGTAAAATGGAATTTTAAAAACTGTAATTTTAATATTCTGAAATACATAATTACATTTTCAAGAAATTTTAACAAAAAGCAGAAAATATATCCCTTTCCCCATACAATCTATCTAAAATAAAATTCCCCTACACACATAAATCTACCAATTAAACACAATTAATACTATAAAACACATCTCAGCCTCAACGTAGCATAACATTTCCTTCCTCTCCAGAAAGTTCCCCTAACAATCCCCAGGTACCTAGGGGAAAAAACCCCGAACACTCATGCGTGAACATCGTCCGCACATTTTAATTGAAGAGAAAGAGCCGAGGACAATTTTTCTCTTCCCTCCTTTTCCTGCTACCAGTTCCTCCCACAGCGCGTATATCGGAGCTAAGTTTAATTATAGGGCCACTGGCCGCTCCCCACTGACAAGATGCGAAATTGAATGAACGGAAGGTTGCGAATCAGGGGAAGTAATGAGAACGGAGAACAAAAGGGGGTTGTTGGGGCTTTTTTTTTCTGCTGCACGGGGGAATGGAGAGTGGATTGAAAAAATAATTAAAAGTTTCTTCATTTAGCGCTTTAGGAGACGTTGGTTGAGTGGTTGGAGACGGTATCGAGGTAATGGTGTTGTTTGGAAATTCACTTGTAGGCCTACCCAGGTAGCACACGAATCCCGATCGATATTGTATGGTCGATATTGGCCACTACCAAAATGACCCCCCCTTGAACATCGGCCAATACCGATTCTCGAAATCAGATAATATTAGACAACACTGATTAATCTCGCATCTCCGATATTCGTTTTTATCGATATCGGACAATGTCGTCACGACAGCATTGGCCAATTTCCTTCTGCAAACATTGGCCAGTCTCAAAATTAAATATCAGCTAGTATCGGATTGGTATTGATAAATACTGAACATTACTGATCAATCCTGGAGTTTCGATGTTCGTCTTTTCCGAGATCTATCGATGTCATGCGAGATTCTAGAATAATTTAGAACACTGATCAATGCCCGAGTTTCGATGTTATTCGGTCCCGTCAAAAATATCGGCCAATCTCGGATTTGCAATTTTTGAATATCGTACAGCATTAATTAACGCCGGAGTTTCGACCTCCGTCTTTTCCAATAGTTATCGATTCCGTTCGGTATTCGCCATTAAAATCAGCACCCCTTAGAAAATTTTTGTGGAGCCTGATATAATGGCAAATACCGGATGGAGTCGACATTATCAGATTTGAGATTGCTGAATAGACAGTTCCCCACTGATAGGAATTCTAAACATAACCATTGATGAAAATCACTTTTCCACTTTAATATACCTCTTGTTATTCACAAGTGTATCATTATTAATTATTTTTACAGCAAATGCTTTACAAGTTTTATAAATTGTTCCTTATATATTCCAGACATACCTACTAAATATATATACTCATGCCTAAATAGTTTTTTTCAATCCTTCATATTTTCTAAACCAGAGAAACCAATTACAACTTTGATCAATATCACTTACAAAAAAATGCTCAATTCCTCCAAATATTCACAGGTGTCCATATCTGAAATACACTTTTATTGCATTTGTTGATAACCACACATAAATCAAGAATTAAATACTTAAAGATTTCATGAGAAAAAAAACAGCTGCAAAGTAAATATAATACAATGATTTATTTTGCAAGTATACATGTTTATTTTACAAATACTTCATCCACTGAACATCAGAATTAATAGTCATTCTTTATCTGTAGAACATTAATAAATTTGACATAAATTATACCACTTAAAAATGACATATTTTGGGTATTTGAGAGCTACGTCTTGTGAGTTCCACCAGGATGGACATTGTTACTCAATGATATTAATTATTTAGAATGCAAAAATTTTTTGGAAAAAAAGTTTAGCTAAGTTGGACATTTTTATGTTTTATCCCTTAATTAATTTTTAAAAATATATACACAAAATTTTACACATTTGAATTTTTAAAAAAGTCTAAACATATTCAAAATACTCTTTTCTACAGAAACAAAGTAAAATTAATTATTGCATAAAAGTAGTAGTATTATTTGTAGAAAAATTCTGTTTGCACAAAAACTTAAAACAAAGAATAAACTTTAAAAATGAATTTGAATTATAGCTTTTAAATATCATTTTTAAACTAAAGAGGTAAATAATTCAAAAATTAAATTAATAAGATAAAATTTTGTGTTATAATAATTATGACACCTTTTACTATAGTCTGTGTAAATAAAATCGGCGGTTTCACGTCATGCTTTACCATGGCAACGCAGAAGAAATACATGGAGAAAAAACTCAAGGTCAACCGCCGATTCTATTTACACAGACTATATATGTTGAGTACCAATGTCCACAATGGCAGATAAACCCCCTGAAAAATAATTATCAAAGTTTTAAATTAATATGAAACATTTGAAGCAATTTTTAACTGTTTTTAGAAAAAAAAATTCAGTTGAAAGAATATTTCTATGCTTGCTTGGGACTGATGCAAAACAATCGAGTAATTCCTTGTCTGCATCAGACAGCTTCCTTGTCTGTATATTACCATGCCTCTTCCCTGCTACTGCTAGAAGGAAAGGAGAATAATTAGTTTTAGTGAAAAATGCAGATTAGTCAAATCAAAAGCTTGAACATATTTGTAAAAAGATCATTATTGATATTTAAATGGAATCAGTTCCAATTTAAATTACTTGATATATTGGAAACAAACTAAAAATGGATTTTCAAATAAACAGGTGATGTTTTAAAGGGGATCACATAATTAAATTATCTTCATTTCTGTCAAAACCAGATACAAAATTATACTGTATATTGTAGTTGTGCCCTGTTTGACAGTTGAGTTTTGTTAGACGCATCGAGTTTGATTGGCATGTTTCACCTAACCTCCTAAAAAAGACGTAATGATAGGTACTTGATGTATACTTATTCTTACCAGGCGTGGATCGAAGGGGGCACTCTGGAAAGTGCTCCCTTTTTGAGCTAATAAAGGAGGAAAGAAGGGGGGAAGGGGTACAAGAAAGAATAACATTTATTAGCCATTCAAAAAATACTTTTTGTTTTGCCATTTTTTCTTTCTTTTCCCCTCTTGGCCCCTGTATTTGTCAAGTAAAATAGCATGGCAATTGCACAACATTAATACTTATGATGTTGACACAAAACAAATCAATGGGAATTAACTTTTAAATTACTCAGTTACTATTTTACTTCCCCATCAATTGGAAGTTATTTCATATTGTTTTTACCTTAAATCAGGGTTGCTGATTTTTTTTATTTAAATCAGATTTTTTTATTTAAATGAATTACTAGCTCTGAACTTCCCAAAACTGGTTATAATTTACTGATATTGTAATATGCATGTTATATAATAGTTTAGCATTACTTAATATCCCAATATTTATCTATTTTAGGCATTAATTAATTGAATTAATTAAGGGAAGTAGTTTGCTACCATTTCATGGTGAGATGCCCAAACCCATCCTAAAATGGTGAATGAACAATTAATTGTACTATCAGTTACTAAAATTTTTTATCCTTCTTTCTATAACTATTTTTACCTAATTGTGAAATCAATTTTTAAAAGAAATGGTGATGATTTCTAAAAAAAATCTATGCATCAATTTTATGTAAAAATTTTAATTTCAATAATTCAGTTGAATTAATTTCACTAAATGTATTGTGCATTTATTTCTTTAAAATAATAATTACTTATACAAATAAAATCAAATAAGCAACTTATTGACAGTTATGTACCCAGAGTATTCGCTGTAATTATGTTTAAAAAAATAATAGTTTGGAAAACATGACTAAAACTATAAAAGCAAGCTTTCGATAAAAATCATTCTCATGCTTGTGTTTTGAAAAGGGGATGCATACCTGAAAAAAATTTAAAGATTTTTAATTCTAGTTTAATTTATCACAATTATTGATTCCAAACGCTGCTATTTACCTCTTTTCGTTGTAAATATTTTTGTAATTGGTAGTACAATAACCAGAATTTTAAAAAAAAAAATTGAAATGCAAATAACCTTGCAAAGCATTTTAAAGCATACAACTATTTTTTTATTTAAATTGTGGCAGTTTAACATTTTTGATTTAAATCAATGATTTTTTAAAAAAAAAATCAGGTGATTTAAATCAACTTGATTTAAATCAAGCAACCCTGCCTTAAATACTCATTAATTTGAATCATATGATGGATTTCTTACCATGGTCACCAGTCAGGCGTTCCTCCTCCTTCACATTTCAATTGAATATTCTGTTGTTGCTCCTTTCTTTTAGCACCTCGTAAACATGAGATACTAACTGGGGCTAGGTCACCAGATGGCAGCTAGAAAAAAGCAAAATCTTTTAAATTCTAGAATTTAGGATATCTTGAAAGGTGAGCCTACAAAAAAAAAGAGCCAAAATTCACCAAACTGGCTTTAAATAGAAGTTGAAGTTTATCTAACTAGTTTACTGTAATGGAAAAATACCAAAAAATGGGGGACGGGATGGCCTGTTCGGTTTGCTCCTCTGCCTTTCACGCCAGCAGTCTGCGCACCGCCCCGTCGTGAGTTCGATTCTCACCTCACCCCTGGGTGTATTTTCCTTCTTTGTGCCAGTAAAAATTCTGTTGTGTCTGTCTTACTTGACGAAGGTGTATAAGCGGATCCTTGAGATCAAGCACACATACCGGAAAATATATGTAACCAAAAAACCAAACCAAACCAAAAAATGCATTATACACAGATGCTCCCTGACACGACAGAACTTTCCAGTTTTCCTAATTATAACTATGTGTGGAAGGTGGGCCGTAGACTTTCTAGATGTAATAAAACTTGGATGTAATAAAACAATTATCTCCAGGAAGAAACCTGAGTTTATGGCGCCGGTGTCTTCATGTGGTGAATTTTCGACAGCTCTCAGGGGCGATTGCGAGGGGAGATACAAAGAGATTGAGGGAGATAGGGGAGATAAACTGCTGGTGGTCCGGCCGCAAATTGTTTTATTACATCCAAGCACTGGATGTAATAAAACTTTACGGTGGCCCGAAAGCTTTATAGAAAAGTATAATTCTGCACTCCAAAATTTTAATTTTGAACTTTTTACTAGGGATTCCAGTTTTACTTTTTAGAAAAACATAAGTCAAACTTTCTAAAAGCTACATAGTTCCCTAAACATCTAAATTAATTTTGAAGACAATGATACTGACCGACCAGTAAGAATATTTGACCAAAAATGTAAATTTTGTCCTACGAATCATGTTAAAATTCCAATAATATACCATTTTAAAAGGTTTAAGTAAGTAGTGGCAGCTGGTATGTAGTTCGAATTGGATTTCACAATTATATTAAATGCAGTTAGTATGCAATTAACAATTTAATTACAATTATAGTTATTTATGTTAATATTTACAAAAATAAATATCTCAGGTATGAGCAGTGATAGCAGCAGGCTCAAGAAAAAATATAGGATTTCCCACAAAAAAATATAGGACATCAAAATTAAATCAATCATACCTTTTATTGGAACGACAAAATTTTAATATGCATTAATACACAAGCCTTTTATAATAAAACCAAATTAATGAGAATATATTATGAAAAATTCAATATTTTAAATATTTGGCCAAAAGGTAATTACTTTTAAAAATGCTCAAAATCCTTTCACAAATTTGAAAAATGGTAAATAAATTCCAGCAGACTCAAAAATTTAGATTATAAAACTATTAAAACCATGCAATGGTAACAAAACAATGCACTATGCAATGGTCTCCGCAATTGGTCACTCCGCACGCAAAACGAAACTTACACGAAAAATAGCGATTTTCCGACTTTTTCCACGATAATTAGTCTTTTTTCTTGGAAATAAAAACTATTTCTCGATTTTTAAGAAAGAAGTTTAGGCAGTTTAAGTTTTTGGTTTTGTGAAATGGAAAAAATATAGGACGAATGGCCGTTTTTGAAAATATAGGAAATTTTTTCGGATTTTCCCAAAAATATAGGAATTATAGGACAACTGCGATCACTGTATGAGGCAAATCATCCAACAGGATGTAGCATTCCATTTTGCTAACCAAACAAACACAAACAAATGAAGACTTCATCATTTACAAAATTATCTACACTGATGGTAACTAAATAAAATATATTGAACGTATAACTTACTTGAAATAAGCATGTGAAGCATAAGAAACTGACCATGAGTGCGAGTGCAAGCGACACGCGAGGACAGTCCACCAACCTCCAAGAAAGAATAACAAATGAATGACGTATTGCCATGGTGTTGCCATTTGCAGAAGGGAAATCCAATCTTCGGGGTGGCTCAGTCCACAGAGTTATACTCGACATAAATAAAACATCATCAAAAGTAAATAGTTTTAAAAAGGAATCTTGATTAAATAAATTTGAAAGTAAAAATGTGCTCATATTTTAATTGGTAGGACGAAATTTTTATTTTTACGAATTCTTTTTTCTCGAGAACTTTATAAAAACCTCCCGGTAGAGATGAGGAACGGGTCAGCTAAGGCTACAGACATTTTTCATTTTCCTGGCAAAATACTGCGTTTTGGACTTTTTAAACCCATTAAATGCTTTCAAATTTTATTTCTTTGGCATATTCTTACAGATGACCTCAAAATATATCGAATTTTTAAGCAATTGAGTACATATTTAGGGGCTTTACAGAGTCTGGTAAAAAACAGTATTTCGGGGAAAAAACACAAGTCCGAAAAGGCCCAAAATTGGTATTTAATAATAAGTTTGATTTTTTTTTAAATTTTTTTATGGTAGTAGAGTAATGTGGTAAGCTTTTTCCATAAACTTGAGTTTCCATGGTGATTCTGCCATCATCCAGGAATTTTTGAACACAAAAGGGGCTTACTAGTTTTTATAGGGATTCATTGGGTTTTTGGAGATGTAAGAAAAAGGTGGAAAGGGAGAAAGCATGAGTGCCCCCCAAGTATTTTATATCATAGTGTTCACATAGACTTGTAGATTAAGAATATGTAAAGCGTAAGGGGGTAGGATCCATATTTCGGGAGTTTTTCTGGTTTTACTGAAAAAACCTAAATTGGGCGTCACGCCCGGAGTTTTAGAGGTAGGGGTCTGAAATTTTAATGTGTGTATCTCCTTAAAATTCCCTTCAAAACGATCTTTGTCACTAAGAGGTGAGAACCATATTTTGATGTTTTGAGTCCATGAGCTCGTTCTAATTTTCACTTTCAAACACCCTAGCTCCTTTTTACTGAGAGGTAAGGAGTCTCTCTAACATTATTCTGAGAGGTTTCAAAAAGTTGTTCAAGAATATGGTTATTGCTAAGCTTTCAGATCATTATTTCGGGAGAAATCTGTGAAAAACCGTCTAAGAAAACGAAACATTGAATTCTTCAGATTGCGCAATTTTTACACCACCTCTTGGTAAAACTTGCGGTTCGAAACCTCATTTTAAATGCTTTCACAAATTACAAACCGCTAAGCTGTGATTCTAGTAAATCCGGAGCTATTCAATATCAAAGTCAGTACAAGTAGGCTTAACGTGCCACGAGTTAGCACAAGGACATTGGACAATGATGTACCAATACTGGCCAATATCGCGAATATCAGACATCGGAATCACGATATCTGACAGTTTTGATCGATATTGCGTAATTTTTTAGAAGAGAGGGAGATTAGAAATACATTGAAAAACATTTTTTATAACGTTATTTGTAGGAAAAATAAGTGTGAATGTCAGTTTGGACCTTTACCCATTTTTTGGTAAAATCGCTAAAATAATATCGGTGAACTGATTTTGATTAATAATGGCCATTGCCGTGAAATGAATATCGCCATGGCGATTTCGATCGATATTGTATGGCGCTGCGTAACCGACATCAGAAAAACGAGATCACAAGTCAATTCAAAGTCGTAGGAAGGATATTGGCCGATGTTTGGCAGCATTGTAAAATTGTTATTGTAGGTACGATATTGATTGATAATGACTGATTTTTTCACAGAGATTAAAAAAAAAAATTAATCTAACTTCCTTTTAATCTGTATGAAAAAATCACTCATTTTCAATCAATATTTTACTACAATATCATTTCATTAGACAATATCATTTCTACGACACCTATTTCAAGACTTCGTCCAATATTTGTCAATATCCTTCCTCCAATATTATCTTAGCAATTTTACCAAAAAGGTGGTTAACATTGTTTCTTAAGGCGGACATAAATTAGAGCCAAGCAGCTTAAGCGAACAGCCGCGAATGACCGTAACTATCCGTAACCGATTTGGCGCTCGTAGCGCGGTGCAAGAGTAAATGTTGCTCTCCGTACGGTTTCAAGGAAGCCGCCATCGCCGCAAATGCTCTCGGCACGTTGAAGAGCGCATTCGCGGCTTTTCGCTTACACTGCTTCGCTATCAATCATTGCTGTCAGATATCCAGATTCCGACATCCTACGATAGTGGTCACTCTCAGTACAGCATTGGCCAATGTTTTCATTCTACCTGAAAAATATCGGCCAATATCCGATTAAATATAAAAATTACATATATTGTTTTGACTGATGAATATTTTAAAACTGTTGTCAGAATCAAAAACTGGCATCAAAAAACACTCGGAAATGAAATCTACATCTAATTTTTTTTTTCATTTCCATGAAAAAATCACTCATTATCAATCAATATCGTACCTACAATAACAGTTTTACAATGCTGCCAAACATCGGCCAATATCCTTCCTACGACTTTGAATTGACTTGTGATCTCGTTTTTCTGATGTCGGTTACGCAACGCCATACAATATCGATCGAAATCGCCATGGCGATATTCATTTCACGACATTGGCCATTATTAATCAAAATCAGTTCACCGATATTATTTTAGCAATTTTACCAAAAAATGGGTAAAAAGGTCCAAATTGACATTCACACTTATTTTTCATACAAATAACGTTATAAAAAATGTTTTTCAATGTATTTCTAATCTCCCTCTCTTCTAAAAAATTACGCAATATCGATCAAAGCTGTCAGATATCGTGATTCCGATGTCCGATATTCAACGATGTTCGCGATATTGGCCAGTATTGGCACATCATTGTCCAATGTCCTTGTGCTACCTGGGTATTGAGTTGATTTCCAGGTATTTTGTGTTGAGTCGTTAGAGTAAGTTGACTAGGTTTTTGTGTTTCGTTACCCCATTTTGTGCTCGTTCTTTAGTTTGTATTTCAATTCGTGAGGAGTTTTTACTTTTTGATTTATTTAATTATTGTAGGAAAATGCAGGAAATTATGGGAATTTTAATGAAAATATTTTTGCTAATTAGACGGGTTATTTTTTTCTCATAGATCCTCAAACCAGACATGGTCTTAAAATTGTTCTTAAATGAGTTAAACAGTGAGTTCCTTTTAATTTTAACTTTTGAATATAATATTTGTTTTTATTATTCAATACATAGTGTAATAAAATTCAAATGTAGCTGTCATTCTTAATTAGCAAAGAAACTTGTAATCTTTGTTAATAAAAAACATTAACGACGTTTACTTCCAATAAAATTGGTGTTATTGGTAAAAAGCTTTCAAAAACAGATATTTTGTTTACTTTTAATACGATTAAAGTTGACTCTACTTTACCGCATACTTAAATGTTCCAAAAAAAAACCCAAGTTTATTGAACATAAAGATTACGTATGTAGATTTAACTTATGCGGAAGACATTTTTTAACTGAAGAAGTTTACTAAAATCAAAGGACTGATTTTTATTAAAAATTAAGACTTAACTTTCGACAAATCATAGTAATGTTTTCCCAAATCAAAACAGTATTACAAGGGGGCATTTACAAGAGAGTCCAAACATTTGGTGCATCGCAAATAGTTTTTTACTGATGTTGCACTGATGAAGATTAATTTCCCACTGCTAGTTTTGATTTTACAGTAATAAGTATAACTATTTTTTTTAAATAATGAGACAAAGTTAGAATTTATATTTTAAAAGTGGATTTAATTTTATTTTTGCTATAGTCATACAGGCAGGAGAAAAACTTTGACAGGAAAACCAAAACTCTGAAAAGAAGTGCAAAGCCAAATGATAGCCACGCAGATTTTGCACAAAAATTTTGTTCATTGTTTTTAAATTACCGTCACCCCTGGAAATGAGTGGAAAAATCTGTTCCCATTACAATCGCAGCAATATCGTAAGACGTCAAATGTTTTTCTACTGGCGGTATGGCTGTAGTGTGACATCAGAATGTGGGTGGGCACGCTCTAGTAAAATGTAACATATGGGGTATAAAATTCCTAAAAAGTGTGTACCATTATTTTTTATTATCCCTTAGGTTCGAACTGATAAAACGATAAAAATCCCCTTTTTATACACAACTTACCCTTTTTTGATTGATCCAATTTCTATCAACGATTATTTATTCCAACACAAATGAAACACACTAGCACATGACCCCGTTGCAATCGTAATCTATGAATAATAGCCACTCTTGAGAATATTTATTACTTGAAAATCTCTCCTGTGCAATATTCATTCATCAGAGGGAGAGAAACACCTATAATTATGACCCGAGTCTCTTTTCGAGATCCCTCCTATCTGTCTTCAGGGTGGGAAGCCAATCCAGATAAGAACGCTCCATTATTTATTTTGAATCCTCTAACAGACCTTCAGAAATGAAGCGTTTATGAGCTCTTGTGTTTCCCCGTTTGTTATGTGTGTTCAATACTGCTGATCGACTGTGATTGTGTTCAATTCTACATCAGCGTGTGCTTTTTTTACGTAAAATAATTAAAGGTAACTTTGATGAAACCAAATATGTATGGAAAACACCACGGTATTTGGTAGTTTTGAACAAATGTATAGTATATACTCAATTTAGTTACATGAGTCAGGATATAAAGTTTAGAAATACAATTAATTTGAAAATTGAATCGTTCTGTTCTAAAATAATGACAAAAATTATCGTTGAAAATATTTTAACAATATTATACTTAACTCTGTATTGTTTAGTGATAAATAAATCATACTTTCACTTTGAACAACACATTAATATTTCTAATATTTCTTTATAAAGACTACAAGAAACACGTACGTTTTACGTTGTTAGCTCATTTATTCCTTTCTTCATAAAATAATTTGTAGCGCTTGTATCAAACTAATATTTCGATAATATTTTTATGAAAGTTTATAATAAATTAGTCATATTGCGTTGATATTGTTCTACACTCATCCAATAAATTAGAGAGATATTCATGTGTATAATAATTGCTGCGTAGCTTAATCTAGTAGCTACCAACTACTTAATCATAGGTTAAAAACCATTTTTTGACAAATTCATAAAATAACGTCAGTTTCAGGAACTCCCGGCTAGTTAATGAGCAAAGAAAGACTATTACAGAAATTGAAGCGTGAATTAATGCAAACTAAATGAACAATAAATACGCTTACTTTAAATAAATTTCCAATTATAATAATTGCTCTACTTTGCGTGGGTTTATTCCTTAATTTGAAACAAAAACTCAAGTTTCGTTTTTTCAAACATTTATTCTTATGCTAGCAAAGCAATTATGTTTGTTAATAACATAAGCCAATAACAATTGTTCTAATGAGTAGAAGTCATCATTAAGGTTGCTACAACCTTTTTCATTAGCGTAATTAGCTTCGACTATATTACCTTTCCTTCTTTTAAAGAAAAGAGTTAACTAATAAGATGTCACCAGGTATCACTCTGTAAAAATGGAAGTGCTTACCCTTAAATTACACCCTCCCCGCTTTTAGGAAGCTATCAAGTTAAACGTTCCTCTGTGCGTTGCCATAAACCGTGCTTAGCATTAGGTAATGGTTTGCATTATGAGGTGGTTTGGGATTTTTGAATAGCTCTGAAATAATGTGAGTTACGTGGTGTAATTCAGCTTGCGTTGTCAACATGCCATCAAACAAAAGATATAATTGTAAGTTAGTGGTTTTTAAATGATTTGAGGTAGAGTTTAATTCACAACGGACAATAAAATGATAGCTTCATAAGTAACAAGTGTGTTACAAAACTGTTTTTAAAGGGATATATTACTTACTTATATAAGCATACTACAGCTATTGATTTTTACATTTGGAATGTAACATAGTTGGATTGTTAGATTGCAAGATCTCAATTTACTTTTCTGATACATACGCAAATATTCGTCCTGAAATTGTCTTAAGTCAGTCAATGTATTAACTAGTAACAGGAAGACCTTTTGAAATGTAATATGGATATGGGTACTACATAGTAAAAATAACAGCAAATTGAAGTATAGTAATAATACACTGAAAACACTTCAAATTTCTTTTATATTTATAAAGTTGAAATTAATTTATAAACAATTAAAATACTTTAATTTAAATTAATATGCAATGTAGTAATGCATTTATACTGCAAAATTCGTCTAGAAAACGCAGAAAAACAAATAAAGTCATGTAAAATAAAAATATAATTTCATAATAACGTTTAAAATTCTGCAAACAAATATATTTAAAAAGATTCAATCTTTATCCCAATAAAGCAGATATAATTCTAGATTTTAAGGAAATTTATCTTTCTCTGTTGCTTTAATGATTCTCTGGCTTTCCTCTATTTCCCCAAAACAAATAAAATAAAACTGAAAAAGCGGGTAAAATCCAAAAGAATCCACAGAAAGATAAAGTGCATGCTTTTCTAAATAGCCTCTAAGTGGCCAGAAGTTTAATTTGACTGGATAGATTCGAAATGCACATTATCCCCACTCGAACATTCGTGTTTCATAAATACCTTTTCAATGGGATGATTTATCGCCAAAATATGAAAATGATGCTCCTATGCAAGCTTAACGAAATTCCTCCCGATTCGATTTAAATCGCACTCGATTCTTTCTCAAATAATCGTTTCTCACTTAACAACTTTTGAAGGAAGGGGCATTTATCTGAAGTCTTTATGAAAGTTACTTTTCGACCGCCATTTTTACGATTGGAGGGATATTACGGATTTCCTTGCTATTAAAGAAAGACATTTTCAAAAGGGAATATCGCCTGTGGGTTGGATAAATGTATAGAAATGAGATATTTTTGGAAATCTAAGTTAATTTGTTGCAATTTAAAGAAAGGGGTTTTGTAAGTGGCAATAACTTCGTATCATCTATTTCTATTTTAATTTACCAATAGAGATAAGTTTGGGATACCTGATATGAAATATATTTGGATCTTTTGCTTGCATGTAATAATATATAATACTACATAAGGAGTGATGTCATTCAATGCGTTTAAGTTACTTTAATTATTTTAATTAGTTAAAAGAAATGAAGTAATAGATTCTAACGCAATTATAATTTACAAAAATCAAATCGTATGTTATCAAAAAAATTATGCTCAAATTTGCAATATTTCAATCAAAATGATCGGAAGCTGATTGATGTCCTCTTTTAAATCTGGTTTGATATAATTACGAAGGTAAATAATATGCAAGTGATTGTTACCACAATGTGGATTAAATATATAAATGTTAACTGAATGTGGAAATGTCTTATACTATCAAGTGCTTAAATTCAATTCTTTATTTAATCTATTCACTTTCTATACTTTCCTCGTTATACGCATATTCACTCTAAAGATATGACGTAAATACAACATCAACCTAAGAAGTATGAAAGTACTTCAAAGTTTAAAATAACAAAATGAAATAAAAAAATAAACTGAAGTCTTGGAGTGCATAGAGATTTTATGACACACTTCAAGATAAAACCAGACAATCTACAAACAAAACTTTTACACCCACCCTAACCCATCTCGGTTCCAGCCGAAGTGCTTCGGAAACTGTAGATAATATTTAATTACGGTGGGAGTCCATGCATTAATTGACAATTAAGACCGGCGAAAACCCTTAATGAGGTTCATGTTTTTATGATGCTACCTAATTCTATTATTGCTCTTGCTCATGTGTTGTTTTCTGGGGGTGATAAGGGAGATGAAGGAGATTCTAGAACAGAAGTGTCGTGTTTTGTTCGAGTGTGGCGGTACAAAAAGTCGTTCGTTTTTCTACATGGAGTTGATGTGAGTTGTTAGATAAAAAGGCTTCTTCTTAGAGATGCTTATTTTCAGACATATGTGCTGAGTTTTCGCTATAAAAATGTTTTCTTGTTAGTCAGAAAGTTTTTTCTTTTCTCAGACTGACGGAGGCAATTTGTTTCCTGTACTTCAACTATCTTTAAGTTATCTTAGACATACGCATATATTAATAAAAAGGATTTGATTACTATTAAATTTTATATTTTCAATCACTTTTATTCGTTTAAGAGATAGGTTTACAGATTTAAATTTTTAAGAGATGTCTTTTTATTGTCTGGAGAACTACTCATATGAGTATATTATTCAGTTTCTCGTCGTTATATTAGAATTTTAAACTTTCAAGCAGTATGTATAAAATCATTGATTATTCTTATTGTTCTTTTCACGATAAAATACTTGTAAAAATAGATGTGGAAGGTTTTAATAATTAGGGCTGTTTTTCACTCGAGAGTTAAGGTATTTTGGACTGGTCGATACCGTTAACTCGAGAATGCGAGATATCACTCTTAATTCAAGAGTAACTCGTGTTGGTCGATACGGCTAGTTTATTTATTTTTCATTTTTAGTCCTACTTGCTTTTTGTAATGGCGATTTTGGTTTTTCGACCTTTTCTAGTTTCTTTGAGAGGTATACTCAGTTAAAAAGTTTTTAAGTTTAAATCCTTTGAGAATTTTTCTATTTGCTAATTTTAATTATTTATTTCCATTTTTTGCTAATCTGAAATGTTCATGGAATTATTAGTATTGGAATGGAATGTTTTGAAGTTGATATATATGAATTAAAATATTTCAAGATTTATATTTCAATTTTTTAAATAAAATATCATAAATATTGAAGTTACACTACATGGATGCGTTAAGAAGTAAAATTAATAAAAGTGAAAAACATAAACAAATCAATATATAAGCAGTAAATAAATAAGCTTAATATCGTTGGAAATAACCATTTTAAAATTAAAAAAAAATATTGCAAGCAGGCATTAATTTCACATTAAAAATATCAAATGGAATACTTTTAAAGACATTTATTTCTATTATATTTTCAGAGCAAAGCAAACGCACTCAGGTACGAAAAATAACTACGTGCAAGTTTACACAATTTCAAACTTATCACTCAAAAAGTAATTAGAATACCACTTAATTCACCTTCTTTAATTCAAAATAAAAAAAAGCTGCTCCCTTTCACTTCTTCCTATCAAAGTTACGCAGCAGTAGTGAATTAAAGTTACCGAAACTTTACTCATCAATTTTACATGAGCTCCCGATTCCCAGGAACCCTTATCACACCCCGGCGAAGAAACTTATCTCCTCAAGAGTACATCACGAGAAGCCAAGATAAAGTTAAATTCGATAGAGGGTAATATTTAATAAAACTGATAAGACTCCCTAAAAAGATAAGCGCAGAAAGTTTAATAACCCACAGTTACTACAATCGATCTACAGCGTGCATTTACACAGCCGTAACTTCCTTTGTGAAACATCAGATACAGCAGCAGCACTGCCAAAGGGAATAAAGTAGCGCGGCAGGGCCTAATGTAACGTGTTTGGTCTCACAGTCATTAAAAAGCCGTAGGGAGAGAGTCGTCGTTTTTTCATCCTATTGTTTCGCAGGTTTTCGTGATAAGGTGTTTTCAGTTTTTATGGCAGCGAAGATTGCGCTGGCGATGATCTTTGGCAAATTTTCAAAGTTTGCGTTGCCTTAAGTTATGGTGCCGCCTTCAAGAGAGGGTTCTTGTAATAGATTTGCCGTAAGCTCTTTTTGGCTGATAGAGAGCCTAGGATTAGAGGCTATTTTGTAACTAGGACCATCATTTTTAAATGTGGGACTTGTACTCTAAAATTATCGCTAAAGCGCATATTTATCTCCTGTTTTATTCATGATTCCTCTTGACATAAGCTTTTAAGGAGTCGATACATGTTTTTTTGCTGTATTGTTTGTCTGAAAATAAATGGGGGACTCCATATATACTATAACATATTAAACTTATATTAAATTCTTGCATGCACTGGAGGAATCTATAATTTAACTAGAAATTAATATTTTATGCATTTGGCTTGTTCTTCAAATTAGTATTTTTTGCAATATTTTGTAAAAATTTAAATAATATTAATAAATAAATCAATGTCTTTTTTTAAAAAAAAAAAGTGATAAAAGTGAACTAAAAAAAAAGTTAACTAAAAAAAGTCTTGAAAAAAACTGCAGATTTTTTTAAAGAAACTTCAGACCAAGTGTCCCTTCGCTTTTTTTGAAGAAATTTTGCAGAATTTTTTGGCTGGGTAATTCATTAATTATAAGAATGTTTTAATATCTGTGATCAGTTGTTTTGGTAATTTTTAACATAACTTAAATGCGTTAAAACGGTAGTTTTAAACATCCCATTATCCCATTCCATTAAAGAATTTTGAATTCATATTTCTATTCAACAAGGGAATACGAATTAGATTACGGGTTTTTTTTTACATAATTTAATTTGGATTCCTGATTTCTGTTTAATTAAATTTTCGAACTATATTTTTTTTGCATTTCTAATCCCTCACGTAATTCCAAACCAAATTTTACTTTTCCTGCGAAGAAAAAAAAAACAATCCGCAGCTCAATGCAATCTCCCTGAGCAACCAAAAAACCAAATTATGATTTCATTCATTCGTGCTTTGTGAAATTAACCTATAGCTTGTTTCACTCCACTAATTCGCTTTTTTTTCTTCTTTCGCAGGTTGGAGGAGGAGTTTCGTGATTCCTCAACTGAAGTGAATCGATTTCCTCTGGCTGAGAATATAAAAAAAGGTCTCAAAAGAAGGCGGGGAAAGCCAAAGAGAGGGAGAGCAAAAGCCGAAAAGTACATATCGCCTCCGGAAAACTAAAGGAAATCGCATGACACACGAAAATACTTCTTATAGATTTAGAATGGCGAAGCATGAAAGAAAGAATGAAAGCCCCGAACAAACACTTCAAATGGTTCTCACTCAAAATGGGAATTCCCCTCTCCATTAACTGAACCTCTAAAAAGCATTATGGATAATTTTTACGGCGTTCCGTTCCAAACTGCTCACTTAGGATTATGATATCGAGCGCAAGATGGATTCTTCCTTCGTTCACTCAAACAAAACCTTAATTTGCAACATGCCTCTCAAACCAATTTAGTACGTTCTCGACCACACGATAAAAATGAAGGTGTTTGAGGAAAAGCGTAGAACTTTATCATCATCTGAAGAATGCCATTACTCCAGAGGATATGTGACGTGCCTTACTACATTCGACAAGCTTCTGTGCCATCCGACTACGCCGGTTGGCCATTACCTACGGACCAGTCAGTTCGTGTTCTGTTTGATGTTCATCCTATGCAACCTGACATGCGCACAAGTTTTCGCGAAGGAATGCGACTTGACCGGAGCCGACGACGACACGGTCATGACGTGCCGTGTGCGGACGTTGCACAAGGTGGCAGACATAGGACAGTCCGACCTCGACCGGTCAAGCTTCGTGACCATCTTCTGTGACGAGCTCAGCCACGAGACTATCATAACCAACGGAACTTTTCATAAGCTGACCAATATCCAGTCTCTGCGGATAGACAATTGCAACATTCCTATGTTCAACGACCACGCTTTTTGGGGGTTGTCCAATCTAGTGAACCTTTCTATCCATTTAAACAGAACTACCCCCAAACGGGTGTCGTTCAAAGAAGACACCTTTTCGGGTATGCAAAATCTGCACACTTTAGAACTCAATCACAACCCTCTAGTGGTGTTGCCAACTAACTTGTTTTGCGGTCTGGAGAACCTGAGAATCCTCAATCTTACAAACTGTGCGCTAGACGACGCTAGGAATATCGGTCTGGGAACGATAGAAAATGTAAGATGCTTGCCGGAGCTCCTAAGCCTGGATTTGTCGTTCAATATACTGAAAAGCATTCCTGACGGCATTTTCTCCTCGCTCGTTTCGCTAAAGATACTTTATTTGAATAACAATCAGCTGTCTGAACTGTACCCTTACGCTTTCAGTGGCCTTAGTAGACTACAGAGTTTGGATTTGTCAAACAACAGAATCAGTCATTTGCCTGAGCAAATATTCCAAGAGACATCTGATCTCTTGGAGCTTTATCTTCAAAATAATTCTCTGAGTTCACTGACGCCTCGAGCGTTCCAAGGCTTACGGCAGCTGGTGGGATTAAATTTGAGTTATAATTCGCTCGAAAACGTAATTTCGTCGGAGACCCTGGCCGATTTAAGTCGCCTGTTAGTTTTGGATTTGAATCATAATCGCTTCCAGGCAGTGACGGAGACGAATTTTCAACTAATTAGAAGTCTGCAGATATTATATCTCAGCTTCAACTCGATTCACAATATTACTGACAACACTTTCGCTTCGCTGCGGAATTTGCACACGCTCACTCTGGCTGGAAATAAGATACGCTATATCGACATGAATACATTCAACGGTCTTGAATCTTTAAATTACCTGTCACTGAGTAATAACCGAATAGAAGTAATACACCCCAGAGCATTCTCCTCATGCAAATCGGTTCAGAACTTGATTCTGCGGTCGAACGAATTAACGGATTTCCCTAAGGCCATTAACGATTTGACGCTTCTCAAACACTTGGATCTCACCCATAATAAAGTATTCAACATCAGCAACGCGACGTTTCAAGGCCTGAAGAACATCGTCAGCCTTCACATGGCGAGGAATAAAATCGGGAACCTGACGAAAGGCTGTTTCCAGGATTTAGGGTCCTTGAAAACGATCGATTTCTCTCACAACAAAATACAATCTCTGGGGCACAGTTTATTCGACGACGTCCCTGAAGTGCGTGTGGCGAAATTCAACGACAATCATTTGACGGATATCAACGGTCTGTTCATGAACCTGAGATATCTCCACACTCTGAACGTTTCCCGGAACAACATCACGTGGTTCGACTACGCACTCGTACCTACTGAGCTTAAAGTTTTGGATATACACGATAACGAGATAGACGGACTGGGAAACTATTTCGAATTGGAATTACACATGCATTTGCGGAACCTTGACGCGTCGTTCAACGTGATTCGGGAACTGACGCCGGCTTCTCTTCCAAACAGCATTGAGATCTTGTCGTTCCGATCTTGCAAGATATCGGTGATCGGCCCCTTTACTTTCATGGCGAAGGCCAATCTGTCTTTCGTCGATCTGAGGGGGAATAACATACGTCACCTTGATATCAATGCTTTTAGGCTGAAAAGTATCCCTCTCAACCATGCTTTGCCTGAGTTTCTGCTTTCCAACAACACACTCACATGCGATTGCAGCATGGAATGGCTGCAGAGGATCAACAACATGGATGAGAGTCGTCAGTACCCCATCATTGCGGATTTGGGTGAGGTAGTGTGCAATGTGACTCTTCCCCGACAGAACGCCCTGTTGCAGATGTCCGTGACGAAGTCATCTGACTTTCTCTGTCGTTACCAAAGTCACTGCTTCGCGCTGTGCCACTGTTGTGAGTTCGACGCTTGCGACTGTGAAATGGTCTGCCCTGAGAACTGTACGTGCTACTCGGACCAGACGTGGAATACGAACATGGTTGACTGCAGCCTCAGGGGGTACTCTCACGTACCCCACCGGGTGCCTATGGACGTCACTGACTTATACCTGGATGGGAATGACATGAGCCATGTCGGGAGTCATTCCTTTATCGGTCGAAAAAACCTACGGGTGCTTCACTTGAACAACAGCAACATCCATGTCGTTCGCAACCGCACTTTCAACGGTCTCCAGAACTTGCTAGTCTTGCATTTAGAAAACAACCACATCACTGTGATAGAAGGGCACGAGTTTACTAACCTTACCAAACTGCAGGAGCTTTACTTGTCCCACAACCGCTTGAAAGCCATCAAAAACGAGTCTTTCAAGCACTTGAACTACTTGCAAGTGTTGTACCTCGACCACAACCACATCGTGGAGTTCAGCGTGTGGATACTCATCTACAACAGGGCTCTGAAGAGAGTGAAGCTGGGACACAACAAGTGGAACTGCGAGTGCTCTTTCATAGAGAGGTTCAAGTACTGGTTCGTGAAGCACAAACCCGCCGTCGTGGACGAAGGCAGCGTCCGTTGCTCGTACAACAACTCCACGACGATGCACCTCATAGAGTTCAGCAACACCACCTGTTCCAACTTCAGCGTCATCCCCCTGACTTCGGCGGAGTTCGTGGAGGAGTACATGTCCGTGATGATCCTGGTGCCCATGCTGCTGTTCCTGATGCTCATCTCGGCCCTGATCGTCTGGAAGTACCGGGACGAGATGAAGATGTGGATCTACAACAAGTACGGGGTGAGGCTGTTCGAAAAGGGCGACTACCCCGCCGAGAACGAGAAACTTTTCGACGCCTTCGTGTCCTACTGCAAGAAGGACGAGGCGTTCGTAGCGCAGATGGTGGCACCGGAATTAGAATGCGGTCTGCCACCCCAGCGGTTGTGCCTGAGGTACAGAGACCTGCCTGCATCCAGGTACATGGCGGAGACCATCTCGGAGGCCATCGAGTGCAGCTACTGCAGCATCGCGGTGGTCTCCGAACAGTACCTAAAGAGCGAGTGGTGTATATTCGAACTAAAGGCGTGTCATCACGAAAGCCAGTGCAATAGGCGACATAAGGTGATCATAATACTCCTGAACAAAGTTGACCTCAAAGAACTTGACGCGGACGTTCGAGCTTGTTTTAAAGCAGCGCTTATCATCCATTGGGGAGATAGGAGATTCTGGGAGAAACTCCGGTATTCGATGCCAGAGGGTAGAAACCACAAACACCATATGAACTGCTCTGACAATAAACTTTCGACGACGCTTAGAAGATCTTCACTGTCGAATTCTATCAAACTTGTATAATTATGGATTAATTTATTTGTTTATATCGAATTATTAGTTTCCAGTATGCATTCTTATTTGTGCAGCAATGTTATCAGTTCAGATATTTAATCAAAGAAATATTTGAAACTGTTAAACTAAATGTCAGATGTTTGGAAATGGAAGTGCTTTACGTAAATATCCTATTGTGTATTTCAGTATATAAATGTATGGAATTCCGACATTGTAACTATCAAACTGTATTATTCGATTGCATTCTCTATACATACCTAAGCATTATTGTGTCAATAATGCTCTAAACAAAGCATGCTTAAAAACTTGTTTTCAATACTGCAACACTTATACTATTCAAAGAAGTCATGCACTTTTTAATGAAAACCTGCATTTTTTATTTTTTAAAAATAAAACAAACATTCCAAAACTTTTATCTGAAAAAAAAAATTTAAAAAAAAAAACTATGACCCCTTTCAAAAAAATTCTTAGTTAAAAAAAAGTTATACCTTCCATTCTTACAATCAGCTAAAATGACCAAAATAGTTTTTTAATAATAATTTTTATTATTAACAAAAATTATCCAAAACGAAAATTTTTAAGTCATTAATATGCTTTTGCGTATGGTCATTTTTATTTGAAAAAATATCAAACGTATATTTATACTTATAAAACTACACATCAAAACAAAAAAATGCACAAAGGTATTACGCACAAAACTTTTAGTTGTCTCATAAAAATGTTTTAATGTAAAATGATACACAGAAATTGGAAAGATTAATGCATTTATTTTCAATCCCTAGAAACTTTCCTGATGTATAAATACTGAATTAGTGATAACCGTTTAAGTTTATTATATTGTTTATTTAAATAAATAATAATTTGTTTTTGTGAATTAAATTTGTTTAAAAATCTGAAACAGTAGTAACAGAAAAAGTAATTGCGTACTTTTGTATCTACATTAAATGTATAAAAAATATTGCTATTTTATTATTTTTAAATGGGGAAAGTTTAGTCATTTTAAACAAAAGTTCTATAATTAATTTTTGTTTTTTGAAGTTCCTCATACTTCTGCTATATTAGCAGATATGGATATTTTCTTAATGTTTAAAATGTTTTTTAATGTAAACTTTCTGCTAAAAACTAATTCAATCATTACATATTAAATATATCACATTCAAAATGATCCAAGAATTACCTTTCAAGGTAAACATTG
Organism: Tetragnatha montana; assembly: GCA_963680715.1. Classification (NCBI taxonomy): domain Eukaryota; kingdom Metazoa; phylum Arthropoda; class Arachnida; order Araneae; family Tetragnathidae; genus Tetragnatha; species Tetragnatha montana. The sequence goes on from OY796675.1 coordinate 50,506,549, forward strand.
CATATTAATTTGTCTTTTATCTGACACATTTTTAAGTTGCACTTTAAATGACAAAACATATTGATTTATGTGTTAATACAAATTCTCGTAATAATATGGAAAACAAATCTATACATACTATATTAAAAGAATAATTATAAATCGGTGTTAAAACTTGCTTTATATTGTACAAATCAAGTACTTTAATAAAGAACTTTGTATAAAAAATGTGTGGTTTATTTATGAATCTCTTTAGAGTTAAAAACCAGAACTACTTTTTCCCTTAAAAGTAACATGAAATTTTCGTTACATATTTTCAGAAGTTAATAATTAAACTTTTGATAATGTATAGTCACATTGATATTATATAATGAAATTAAATGGAGTGACTTTATAATTATTCAATTTAAGTTGATTTGTGAAGTAAGTCATAGAATTTCCTAAAAAATCCAATTATTTCAATTTTTATAGAATATCAAAGCTGAATTGTAAAATCAACATATTTTCCACCTAAATAGAAACCACCCAACATAAACATAACAACCTAAAACACGAAAACATAAAAATGTTATAAAACCGTATTTAAACATTTTTCTGTTATTACATAATTGTATATTGTGTAAATATTACCATCCATACAAACAACAAAAAGGTGTACAAACTAGTGACTTTTGCACTTTTAACTTATATTGTAATCAAATATTACAAATGACTAAGTAAAATATACATTAATAATTGTTTTATAGATGTTTTTGATTAAAAAAAATTATGAATTACAACGTCCTAACAAAATGCATCCACAGCATGAAAACAAATCTCCCTTCTTAGATCATCATATCTTAAAATAAGAAAAACACATAAGTCCTAAATTAAAATTCCTCCTACCCCTCAAAGTGAAACTCCCACTTTTTCAATCCGACAAAATCCTAGCCCCCAAGAACTCGTACTTTTGAATATAATTAATTATTTATGCATCAGACATATAAGCTCCAACGGGGAAGATCCGAGAAGTCGCATGCGCTAAATTAAATTCTCCGAGTTCAGAAAAGTTTTCGAGAGGTTTAATCCAACTGTAACCGGGGAATCCTGACATCTTCAGTCTGCTTAATGATTCTCAACAGTGCTTCTCGGGAAAAGTGCTTCGAAAATTCTCAAGATCAAATATGGCATAAAATTGCGGGTCCCGAGTTGCTTCATTAAATAAATAAGTCCATGCCTCTGGTGCTTCTAGGTGATTTAATTTTGAGGGGTCCGAGAAGCAAGGACCGGCTTAATGCTCAACCGGGCAGACAAGTTGTTAGTCCTTGAGGCGAGAATGAAGGGTGAGAGTGATGACATTTAGAACGTTTTTGAAAAGTTTAGGCAAGTTTTCATGTAATGGATACATTTTAAACATTATTTGGCTCATATTTTCAATGTAAGACTTGTATTCATAAAAGCGGTAATTTTAATTGGTTAAGTCTCTATACATGTGACTAACATTATTAGCAAAATTTCGTGTAGTTTATTTGCTTCATAATTATTTAGTTTTGGGTCCCAATTACAATTAAAAAACTATTTGAATAGAAGTAACATACATAGCTTGTTAAAAACATTAGTATTAGGGAAACATTTCTATTTTTATATGTTGAACAAATGGAAAATTTGCATTAATTGTTTTTTAAATCCCTTATCTGAGTGGCTCAAGATACTCAGAGTTCCTTTTTAAAAATATTAATGTTTAATGAATACACATATTTAAATAATTATATTCATAAAATCGATAGTTTATCCTCCAAACACAGTAGAGTTCATAATGTACGTTCTTAAAAATTATATACCTAATAAAAAAAGAAAATAAAAAAAATACCTCTATAATGCATGGTTTTCGATAAAATCACGAAGAGACGTTAAGACATCTTATCCGGTTTACAATAAAAAAAATTAAGGAAAATGTGAGAATAGTTATTTAGGTATGACTATACAGTATACATACCAATATGTGAAAAATATTAACTGTGCATGCATGCACGCACTATGGAATCAAATAATTAAATGTTTAATTGATATGACGTCATATTTTCCAAAAAAAAAAAAGTTTTCGTGGAGTTATACTTCTTTGGACGCATGATATCTACTCGACCCAAGAAATCTTTCTGTACAGAGTTTGGACACACTTTGTGAAACACTCTGTGTATAAACTGTTTCGAAAAAAAAAAAACATAATTTCTTTTGAAATCTCTTAAAACCTTGATTTTGAAAAAGGTTTAAGCATTTTGTTTGGTTTTCTTAAATTAAAATTTCAACTGTTAAATAATGTTGTTTTCCATTATTAGAACAAATTCATCGAAATGGTATTGTTCTAGTCAGTTTCCTTCATCTTTAGTTTTTTCAAAACAATTATAATAGGTAACTTGATAAGTTCTATTCAACATAAGATTTGTAATTATATAACTACCCAATAGAGGTCCTTTAAGATTCTTAAATTCAATTGTTTATTGATTGAACTAGCAATTATTTCAAGCAATTATCCCCATTTATTTTCAGAAAGGGGTAGAATTTGAATGCAGGCTGAATTCTAATTGATTAATTACTGACACTGATTAATATGTAAATAAATCATAACAATTCTTAACGCGAATCGAGTTATAATGATATTAAATGAAGATACATTTACAATTATATTTCCTTAATGAAAATGAATTTCCCTTTGTTAAATTGTGATACACTTCTCGTAATCTCTCTATATATAATGAAGGTGTCCCTGGGTTCCTGGGTTCCTGGGTTCCTGCCTGCCTGGGTTTGTCCGGAACAGATTTGGCTCAATTTCTCCAAAACTACCCGTCCGAATCGAACCAAACTTGGTACACATACGTATGGGGACGGGGGAAAGACAATGACATCATTTCCAAACTTCTAAAACCACCCCTTCACCCCCTTTTAGGCCTTTTTGTAAAAATCGCCTTACTTCTCCACTAAAGAAGATCTGTTTAACTCGCATTGTTGCAAATAATACAACAAAAACAATTTTAAACATAAAACAAAGTATTTAAAGATAAAACTTGGCTAAAATTGTTTTAAAAAGGTTATTAATAATTTAAAAAATTAAAAACGGCCCTTATAAAAAACTTTATAACAGTATTTTCTTATTAAAAACTTCATTTTCCATGAAACTTTAAGTTGAAATAGAAAGTTTTAAGAATTAGACTGGTTAAAGTAAAGATTACATCATGCAGTTTTTTTAGAAAGTTGATGATAGAAACACTAGATCAATTTGTTATTTAACCTTATAATTTGTTTCTTTGGTGTAGTTTAACGGGATTTTTTTTTTCAATTTAAACAGGGGGTATTTACAAATTTTGGGATTTCAAAAGTCTGTAATAATTTTAATGGATTTTTTTTCACTTAGAATGGATAAATGGGTAACTGTCGTAATTAAATGTGCAACACCGGAACTGGATGGTTAGGTTAGATTTACACAGTTGGAACCGGGAGGGAAAAGGCACAGGGAGCACGGTGATGAAAATGCACCGGGAACACCGAGATGAAAAGGCACCGGGGACACCAAGATGAAAAAGGCACCGGGATATGAAAAAATACTGGGAACACCGGGATATGAAAAACTACCAGGATGATTGGTAATTATGGTTACAGAAAATTAGGCATGTAACTTGAGAAAATTTTAATAAATTGATACACTCCACCCGTGCAAGGCCGGGCATATCAGCTAGTATTAAATAAAATAGTTGACGAAATAGATAAGAAATGTATTCGCTAGAATGTTTTTAGTGTTTGATATGAAAATCTTATTTTCCAAATTCTGTAACAAGATTTACTTAAAAAAGGTATGCATAGTTTCATTTTGGTTTAAAATATTTTTATGTAATTTAAATTGGCTATTCTATCATATCTGATCACATTTATGTTAAAAAAGGTTCAATCATTAAAGTGAATTTTTTTTCTACTTTTTAAACGAGTTTGACTTTTCAGAGAAAGAAAGGGTAAAAATTTTAATTTAATAAAAACTTCAATAAAATTTAACAGTCTTATTAATCAGTTGAACCATGTCATAATAAGTCATATCATCTCAGAAAATTTTAGGGACTGAATCTATGTTAAAATTCTTGTTAGGATGTTTCAAAAGTTTTTTGAGAAAATTATAGTGCAATATGCATGTAAAACTTTTTAAGTTTTATGAATATTTTACATTATAAGTAATATTTTTTTACATTATTGTTTTTACTATATTTCTGTCATTTAAATGCTTCATAAAGAGCATTTTCAATCACATGACTCGGACCTAACAACGGCCTTAGCAACGTTGTTATTCGTCGAAGTGACGTCATGTGCGAATGCTTCTATTGGATGCTTCTATTTCCCGCCCCTAACAACAGCCCTAGCAACGTTGTTTATTCGTCCAAGTGACGTCATGTGCGAATGCTCTATAATTTAAAACTTCTAAACTTATGAAAACTGAAAGGGTGAAAACCAGAAATAATATTGGAAAAAACCAAATCACTCTCGTAAAATAATACGTACAATAATAGAATAGATAGACACATAATATTTATGAGATCATATAAAAAATTAAAAATATAAATTCTCTACATTACCATTATTTATTGAAATTTAAAAAAAAACTAACTGAAATGAGGTTTTAGAACCACACCTATTGAATTTTTTTATTTACACTTATACAACACTCCTTTCACTTTCCCTACTAGATCTGTCCATCCATTCATCTAAAAAAAACAAAGACCCAACACCAGAGCGAAGATATATTCCCTCATATACCTGAGCGATCCTTTTCATCTCAACTTTGGCCTCCTTGTCTTCTTTCTTATTAGGTGTTAGCATTCCCCATCCTGATCCCTCCCATCCATTTTATTTGTTTATTTATCCAATCATTTGTGTTTTTACCTCCGCTTCCCCTATATAGGGATAAAGCAAAAGGCGATTTCCGTAGGTGCGCGAAATCCCACCTGAAACTTTCTCAAAGAAATTCGGGCTCAAATACCCAGCAGGAGAAAGCAATAAAGCCCTTTGTGTGCAAAGTCAACTGCGAATAAGACCCGACTTTGTTTAGGGGATATTGTCCCCTTCCTCGGCGATGAGTTTTGTAAGGTGGCCGAGATTTCGCGCGACAACTGATGCGCGTAAAGGAGTTTATCCACTCAGATAAACAAGATAAAAGTGAAATTTCTTTGCTCGGACAGATATAGGAGATCCCGTGTTTTGGATCTGTATTGCTTTTTGGAGGGGATATTTCCTAATGTTGCGAGAATCTGAAATATTTAATTCTGGTCGGTGGGATTACTCGATTTACACAATTGGTTTGGTGACTTATTTTATAGGGAATGGTTTCAGTTATCTGTTTTTGTTGGTTATTGTGATTTAATGGTGAAATTAGGATTTTATGTACAAAAATATAATCATGCCTTATTTTGAGTCCCCAGGCAATAAAATAAATAATTATTTTGATAAAGACAACTTTCAAGAAGCCATACGGAAGAATTCTCATTTTTCAGACGAATAAAATTTTTAGAAGAATTTTCTACTGTAAAAAACGTTGAGCTACAAAATTTGAATTTAAAGGAAGGGGAGGGATATCCTCAAAACCATCATTCACTACATATAAAAGCTAAAATTAATCATCCTGTGCTTTAGAAAATTTTAGTTTAACATTTTCTCAGAAAAACGTGAATATTCTAAAAGGACATGAATAATTATGAATATTTCAAAGAGATTTTTCTGGAACCTCTCTATTAAGTATAGTAAGATGATTAAGGAAACTAATCGATTTTAGAATCTGCAGATAAATAACATAAAAGACTGAAAATTTCTAAAAACTTAAAAGCATTTTCTTCTATAACGAAAAAAATAATCATCCAATCCAATTAAGTTATTCAAACATCCATACTGCTTACGAATAATATTTATCTTTCCTTCTATATTATAATACAAACTATAAGTTTACAGATATCCTATTATCAACAGTTTACAACAACAACAACCTATTATTACAATTTTAAAAAAGGTTCATATAATTAACAAATAACTAAAATACAATTATGTTTAATAATAAATACTACAGATGAAAAGCTATCTTGATTTCCCTTGCTTCAGTTTGTCCCTAGAAGATACAGAACGTAATAGTAATAACCGGACCAATGAAGTATATCTAGCTTGTATCAAACAAATACCCCTTACAGTGGCGAAGGGATCACTATACAAGGAGATATTTGTTGTCAGTCCTTATCGAAGCATTACAGACCATCCATGTCATCAGACGTGGCATTTGTCATTACGTAATGAGAAAGATAAATTTCATCGCACGGTAATCCATTATGAAAACAAGATATTCCCTGCTTCCCTTTCCCCGATAAGCCACAAATTGTTTCTTTCGCGTTTCTTTTCAAAAAGAAATGAAATATTCCTGGAGAAATCCTTGTTTGCTCACTTCACGAGAATGGCGATGTGAATAAGAATGATTAAAAAGCAAATTCTCAGAGTCAATATTAGCTTTGCATTGGTAATTGGACTGTTTGCGTTTGGAGGGTTTTTTTATAACAGGGACGCATTTATTTTTTTGTGTCTTTATGGTTCTGTAATGAAGTCAATTATATGGAATTGTTTTAATGTAAAAATGCGCAGTTATTACCAGGTTTTAATTCTAGGATTGAGGAAGAATTACCAGTTTTCAAGAAAAAATCATATCAACAAATCTGATGTACTTAGGGATATTAATGTTTTCAGATTAGTATGTGTAATGGTCCCTTAAAAAATTAATAACTTACTTCTTGATGAGCGTTTGATCTCTTGATGTAGAAATTAATTTATAGGTTTTTTTTTCCTTTTCATGTAAAAATAAATTTTGAATAGCAAACTAAAGAGACATCTTCAAAAAACTCAGCTTCATTTTTAGGACCTGATTTGACTTATTCTTTGAATTTATAGAAATAAAAATACCCCCTAATCATCATAATTATGCACTGTAAAAACTGCAACTAAAATAAGCCTTCATCGATCAGGAATAACTTAACACGAAACTTCGCGTTTACTAAATGATCTAGTATGTGATGGCCAGACAAATTTATCGAGATTAATTTATGGTTTCATGAGCAGGTAATTAAAAATAATAAAAGTTTAGGATCACAATATAACATTTTAGTCGTGGAGATACAAAGAAGTACAAATTAAAATGTGTGATAAATTTAATATAGATGGTGGATAAAATTGTAAATACTGAAAATTTATTTGATAAACATCGAGAGTTTGATGTATCTACTTTGATAAATTACTGCTACTTAACAGCTTTTGGAAGCTAGGAAAGGTGAAAAATTTTATTAAGAACACAACTGGGATAAATGTAAAATAAAATCCTTATACTCGTATATTTTCCCCTCAACCTTCTATACAGAAGTTATCCTACATTTTCAATTGCACTGTTGTGTAATGAAATAAAATTTATAAGTTCAGTTTTACTCCCAATAAACATCGTAATAATAATAATTACATTTTTATAGTAATTGTAAAAATAATGTTTATTACCAATTTGTTTCTCTTATTTCTTTGCTTGTAGGTTAGTTAATTTGATTAATTTAAAGTTTCTCGTCTCAAGGGGGACCCTAAACACGTTCAAGACCTCAAGTAGGAATATTTTTTACTGGAAATTTAAAGCTTCACATTTTATAAACCAAACTTAGTTAAAATACTAAAATGTATTTTTATTACTTAGTCAAATTATATATATTTTTTTTCTTCTTAAAACAAATGCGTTTCTTTACATGATGTAAAAGTTACGGACGGAACTAAAGTTACATTCCGTTAGCAAAAGTATCATCTTTTAGTTTACTTTTCCAAACCAATGATCCTATTTCCTCAGAAAAGAAATAAGTGGTTCTCAATTTATTCCCTCAAAGCGTTGAATTCTCCAAGTTTCACCCAACCTTCTCCTCAAGTGACTCGTTAGTAATAACTCGCATTTGAATCAAATGTCTCCTGAATCCCTAATCTTCGAGCTTCAAGTCCGGAAGACGAGTTTCCAAACTGGAAACGAAACAAAAACCCTTTAGCCCGAGAAAATAAACCATTCTCGCAAGACAGCGAACATTTTTGTTCCGTCTTTTCAGGGTTGGTCTTGTTAGAGCTTCAAGAGGAGAGCGAAGAAAATCATGGATTGTCCCGGCGTAGAATTGTCTTTCTTAAGATGTTCCTTTAACAGAAATCTTTCAGCGGAAGAAAAACAAGTTTCTTTTAAAAACCCTAAAAATCACTGAATCGAACCAGATGTGTCCCAGAATACAAAGATGTCATTGTAATGGAAGTAAGTTTGGATCTTTAGTTTTCTTTCCTCGTGGGTAGAAAACTGAGCTTATAAGTTCTACATTTGATTTTACACATAAATACAAGTTTTTCCAGTATCATGCTACATTTTATGTTCCTAATTCCTATTTTTTTTGTTCTGCAGGTTTATAAGATGTATTGGACGGTCCTCCAAGGAGCACTTACGGATTTTCTTCAATAGTTCAGAGGAAATTTATTTGTTATTGTCTAGAATGCAATGACACTTTAGGAAGTATTTTAGTTGATAAAAACTGGTAATAGTTTCAGAATAAAAGGGTATCCCATTTTTTTTCTATTTATACGATGATTGAAACAAGATCTACCAAACTAAATTTGTAAAATATTGTACAGTTTGAAATTGTTTTTAAAAGAACACAAAGTTAAGAGTTAAGAACTCATTTTACCTCAAACTGCAATGAGAACTCTATAAATTTTCTCCAAATAATGGAATAAATTCTCGTAAGAAAGAATGACATTTACTATCAAATATATCAAGTTTGCAAAAAAATAAACTTTCGACGAAAATCAATTATGATTAAAATTATCTTTCAAAGCAATATTTTATTTTATGAAACAAGATTTGAAATGGAACAACAACATTTATTTTAAGTACTATTGCTTTTTAGTTTCGCTAGAAAAAAATAGTGTTACTCGTGTAAATTTAATTCATAATCGTGCTAGAGTTGACTTAGTTAGTAGGATAGTTTTTAACGTTCAGTTTTATTTATAAAAAGGCATCATAAAATGCTAATTCTTATCTTCTAATTAATATCCAATGTAAACTTTTTCCACCATCTCTTTAGAATCCCTGAGACTGATGCACGCAATTGCTTCACCGATAAGCATATTTACTTAATACATATGTTGAAATACAGCATAAGGCATCAAGTTACTTAGTATTCAGGCACCTTCCCAAAGGAACTGCCTCATGTATTGATCACTCTCTCAATGGCTCATTATTCCTGCTTAGAATTTCCGACGGTGAGCAAAGAAAGCTGCCAATCACCACGCTAAAACCCGATTAGTTTTGTTTGCCGCTCGCTTATCCATCCGATAACGGGCCAATAGCATTGATCAAACCGATAACGCCCTCAAACAAGTTAAGTTAGCGGATTGGGAGGGAATAACTAAATTCCCTTTCGGTTACTTCATCAAATGTTTCCGGTCTGGGACCGAAATCCTTCGGCACCGGGCTTATCTGGCTAAGAAGATTGGATCGCGTCCAGCGGCCGACTTAATCGATCGTGCCTATCGTTTTCATCTTCATCGTTTCGCAAAGCTTATGGCGGATGTTCTATTTGCTGCGAGGGCTTAAGTGCTGAGGGATTATGCGGACCTTTTTTCCCCTTTCTCCCCTGTTTCTTGTAAACGCAGGTTGCCCGGGCTTTGGGTCATTTGTCATGTGGTTTTCTCTGTGTTCTGACGTATTCCGGAGAGGGTGGTTAAGCCCTGAGGATCATGTGAAATGTCTTTTTTTTTTTTTGATCGTGTATCTCTTTTTTTTGCGTTGTATGACAGTTTGGAAAGTGATATTCGAGCATGTGTGTTACCTGAGATCATCTTACATAAGATATATGTGAGAGGTATGATGTGGTGTTTGGAAGTTTGGAGTGTAGGGCTTTAATGCTAGACTCAACAGAAAACGAATTCAGCATTTGGAATAAACAGTTCCCGCATTTTTTCATTCGATAGAGATGGTTGAAAATATTTTTTTTTATTCTGATGCTTAATTATATTTTTATTAAATTTCAAAGTCTTCTTTTAAAAATGGCGCGAAAACGGTTACTACGTCACAAGTAGTTGTACGACGACAGTTGATACAAAAAACACTAGTAACAGCCAATCAAGAATAGCCATTCGGCGATGTTTGTTTGTATCAAATTACGTCACGAGCGTTTCGAGGTCAACTCAAATTTAGCTATTTCTATTTTCAAATATCTAGCTAAATAGTACTTTTTTGAAATTTTAATTGGAGTGACAACCTGTGATTATATAACATGCGACCGAACGTGCCGACGCGGAAGGTTACAGGTTGCCCTGTTCGCTGAGCGAACCGGGCAAAACAAACGAATTTCTCCATAGACTAACATTGTGTGAGTTGAACTATTTCTTGAAAACCACCTTTTTTAAAAATATTATGATCAACATTTAGAATGGTCGTATCATGCTGTGCATACAACTGTGCCAGCAGATGGGGGAAAACTAAAAGAAGATGGAAATCCTTTCCGCGCAGACACAAACTTCGATAAGGTGAGATGCGGTTTTGGCACTCTCAGTTGTCACTCCAGTTTGTTTATAGCCCAGTGGAAAATGGCTTTATTTCTATTTTTAAAAAATACAGGGATTAAACATTGTTTTTGGGATATAGATTATTCAATAGAAACATTTGTTTAAGGATTTTTAGAAAGCTAAAAAAAATATTTTTAAAGCGTAAACAAATTCTATTAGTATCTCATTTTATTCAGTTATATTACTCATTCACTAATTCTATTTACTTATTCCGTTATTTGATATCATTTAAGTAAACACTCTTCCACAATTTTTGCATAGCATTGAATTTCAAAGTATGATACTTTTATAGATCAAGAGAATGGATATCAGTTGTTGTGGGAGTTTCCTAGTGTAGAGTTTCCTAGAAAACCAGATATATATCTGTATTAAAACTCTGACTTTAGCTCTCAAATTCGGTAGAATTCGAGCTGAGTGTATTTTTAAGCTCCAATCTCATCTGTATTGTAAAAGTCCACTTATATACTTGGATTATGTAGATTTGATAGGAATAATATTTTGGATCTGAACAACAAATAGCCGTATTATTGTATCAAATTTTATATATGGAACAAATTTAAAATCCGTAAAGTAGTTGCTGTTTTATATTTGTAGTTATGGTTAAAGATAAAAAGGGTCCCTTTTAAGAATGTGTTGCTTTAAAATATATCTTCCATTAGTTTATTATCTGCAAAAGTTGCTTTCCCTGATTAAAATTGCAAAATCGTGATTTAAATTTTAAAATTATTTCTTTTAGGAGTGTAGAAAATAATAAAACATAGTCACATGAAGTTTTTGTCACATGAATCTCATTTTCTTTGCTTCCCAGGATTGTAAAGTTTTTATTTCACTGTCTTTTTAACACTAATCAAATTATTGTTTTTGTAAATAAAAAACAGATATTCACAACTTATGTTAAGTATTAATTATTAGGTATAAATACAAATTCAGAAATAAAATAAGCTATTCTACCAAACCCATAATTTCAGGAGTATATAATAGTCCTTTTTCTCTCTTTTTTAGCCTTTAAATTATTTAAAAGCATTTTCCCAGATATAAATCTAAAAAATTTGATGGCCAATATCCTGTCATGTACCATAAAACATGAATAGAATAAAACATACACAAAGATAAAGCTTGAAAACGTTTACCAAAATATCTCAAAAGAATTCTAGGAAAACTGTAAATGAATCATATCCTCATAGCACTTATACATCCAAAAGCTATCTGACAATATTACCAGCCCAGTCACGTACCCACATATCTCATAAAATTATGCACTCACACTCCAATACAAACAAAATAAATAGTATAAGGAGCAATAAAGCAAACAACATTCCGCAAAAGGTTAGCCCTAAACCGAACACTTACAGCTCGATTCGTGTTACAGAGTTTCGCAGAAAAGACTCGAGACCGTATATCTTTGCAAGAAAACTATCACTTGCAGTTTTGGGATTATCGATGATGTTATTTCGTATTTTTATGTTACTTACCACGCCCTAGTGTGAGGAATGGCAAGAATTTTCCACTTGCAGTTTGTCATTTTTATTGCAACACTAGGAGTAGAGGGAAATTGATGGGGGAGATTTATTTCTCATGTTTCTAGTGCAGCCGATACTTGACTTGAGGGGTGGGCATGTGATGCACTTTTCCAAACGAACAGTGCGGAAAGAATTTAATATCAGAACAAAGTGGGAATTGCTATGTTTGTTCCAGTTTCGTTTGAACATTAAAGGGAGATTGCCAAAAGTAAATTGATAAATAAATTTCATGATGCTGCGATTCATGCCATGGTGTATGATCTCAAAATTTGAAGAAAGTTCTTTTTGTTCCTAAGTTAGTGGATAAAATCTGACTGAAAGAATGGGAAATTAAACTTAAGTCTCCATAACGTAACACACATTTTTTAATGGCATTGCTTATAAAACAATGCTTCAAGAAATATTTTCCTATATTACATTAATAGTTTATTTAAATAACTATTTTCGTGTTAAAAACATAAATTTTCCTTAAAAATTTTACAGACATGGCATACAAGTATAAAACTAACAATGAAAAATAATTCGAGATTGCAAGTACTTAAACGTAAAATTTGTGCCAAGAAGTAACGTTAACAATCTACGTATACTAATGTAACTTTAAACTTAAACTTTAACAATAAAGTTTATTATGTAAATTTTAGAACAATTTTGTATTTCTTCAAACTTTTATCTCAATCCATGTTAAAGTGAAATTCTTTTAAAGGAATTGTGCTTAATGGTTTTTTTTATTGAATGTCTAAGTTCAGAGTTTCTAAACTAGAAAATTGAAAAAAAAGTACAACATAGTCTAGACTCTAGACACTGCAATAGTTTACTACTGTTGTAATAAACCATTTGTTTATATCCTTCAAAAATACTAAGAAGCGATTCAATACAACTTTAGGAAAGTTCAGGTTTTATAACTCTACAGTTATTAATAGTATTCTTTAATTGAGGTAGTCATGTATGGTAAAAGTATCTCTTTATTGTTTAATGTAAATTAAAATAATCATTGTTAGCAAAACAAAGGATGTATTAAACTGAGTACTAACAGCTACATTCACTACTAAACTGACCTAAGTTAACCTGAAAACAAGCTTCTTTTCAAATCTGATTGGCATAAAACATGTGCTCTGTCTTCAACTACCAATCAGGGGTTTTGATTCCAGTTTAACCTTTGGTTGGGATAGGGTGAGTATGGCCGTTAGTATTGAAAATGTCACACTTGCAGTTTTTTTTTAAATTTATAAAATATCTTTACCGTTTTCTTCAAAAATCCTTCTCCCTGAAAAAGTATTTTCAAGTAACCCGAAGTAATTCTTCGAAAAATTTCCTCAAGATACCGAAATATTCAAACTAGCCCCTTTGTTTACCAAACAAGATAACCCACTGACTCAGATGATTCCACCCTCACATCGGAAACAAAACATCCCACGCAAACAAATAACTGGATCAAAAGAAACGCAACATTCCCAGACAAACGACTGGTGTTTTACAAGGGCTTCTAATAAGCGGGTGTCAAAATATTTCAAATCATTCCCCCCTCGGTAATTACAATGGAAGAAAGGGAGAACTTCGGGAAGTCCTCGCCCAAATATCCGCCATCCAGAAATATAACGCCCATTAATTCGCAGGCCCCGGCAATTATATATCGGGTTGGAAGGAAAGGAGTACTGGCAAGAAGGTCGGAAGGCGTGTTAGCAAGAAGAAGGCGCGGAAAAAAAACGTGTGAGGAGGAGTCATCCACAAATTATGCCGGATTGTTTCGAAAGCTGTTATTAAGACACTCCGCCATTCCGGCCTCGAAGCCAAGGGACGTGAGACGCATATTCGGGAAGTTCTTTTAATGTATGCAGTGTTGTGGAGTACTTGCGTCTGTTGCTTTGGCACGTGGCGTGGTGTTTGGTTGTTAATTAAAAGTTTGGATGTTAACTTGGTTGGGGATATGTGAGTATGGGGTTGGGTAGGAGTGTTCTGTTTAGTGTTTTAGTCGGGTTGGGAGTTTTATGATGTGATCTGGGGTAATTTAGTATGGATATTGGTAATTTAATGTTCGTTGTTAATTTCGAATGGAATAATTTATCTCTTTTTTTTATGAAAGGATGGGTGATATGTTGTTGTTTCTAAACTATTCATGATATGGAAGAACATAACTTTCGATTAATTTACAGTACATGTTACATGGTTTTGAGATATATCACATTGAAAGTTGGTGTATTTTTAAGAATACCTTCTTAAATTAATTCTAAAATTAATTTCCAATTACTTTCCTCTTCATTGCCATTTAATTTAAAATGTCCATTTAGTCACCTCACTAGCTCCCCCAGATGTTAGAGCTAATATCCTCCCACTAAAACACATGAACTCCACTTTTGAATTATGCAAACTGTATATGTTTCACAGTAAACAGTTAACAACTAGCCTATCAATGCAATCTGAAAACAACGCTTTTAATCTCCACAACCCTTTTCCTATCAAAACATTTCACAGCCCAAGGATTTAACATTGCTCCGCAATCAAGAAAATGATCAAGATCGATCTAAGATGTGCAAAAGCCGATCACTCAATGACTTCGGAAACTTTCAATAGACCCCCACAATGGATGACTTTAATAAAAAGAACCCCCCCCCACACACACACAAATGAACGAGTCCCGCCAACTTTGAAACAAAATCGTTACATCCCATCCCATTATCTAATGCATTTTCTCACATGCCGGCCTCATCTTCAAAGAGTCGAAATCGCTGTTTGATCCCATTCATCTCGGACCGCCATTAAATTAGTGAAAGTGAGTCCCTCGAAAGACTTCCAAGAAAATCGAATTCTAATACATCGAGTTTTAAGCCTTTTGCACTCGATCTCAATCACTCGGAAACGGTTTCCAAACAATGTTTGGCCACCGTCTTTGAGAGGGAGAGAGGCTAATCTTGGGAGCAGTTGGCGAAGATGTAATGACAAAGATTGAATATCTCTATCCCGGGCGATGGATTGGATGGGAAATAATAGAGTTTGGAGAATCTGGCAACCAAAACTGTCTGATTGATTGGAAGGAGGATGATTATGATTGTGGGATGGCATCCTGGATATGGCGGTTGGTTCATCGATGTTGTTTTCACCTCCTGGGAGGGATGAGAATTGACAGATAAGGTTCATCTTTATGTCTCATTGAATATGTTACTCCGGGAAACAGACTGTTAATCTATCGCTAAATTTATAGCTGCTTTGTGAACTGTTATTATGACTTTCCAGGGAGCATCACTGAAAATATCACGTGTTATCACGATGATCTCCAAGAAATGAACCAACCCGAGGTTAAACAATCACGCTTAGTGGTTACAATGTAAAACAGAAAGTTGCAAATATTGTATGCTAAATAAGCAGATAGTTAGGATGCAAACCTGACATGTAACCCTGGGGTTACTAAATTCTATTGCTATTCGGACTATACTATGAGCTATTTCGGGTTACATCCACGCATAAAAGTAGAAATCTGATTTTCTTGTAAGTTAATACACATTATTACACTATAAAGAAACTTTGAAATACAAAGTACATCTATAAAAATGTTCTAAGTGCAAGCATCTGAGTTATTTAAGACATTCTAGCTATATAATAGTAAGTAAAAAGCTTTAAAACCTCATTTTATTCTTTAATAAACAAAACAGATCTCATTCAAAATTCTTCACACAAACAATATTTTCTTCAAAAGAAGTTTAACGAGAAAGCAATTGAATTAATATCAATAGAAACTTCAGAATTAATTTCATGAGGCCTTTAATTGAGAGTTCTAGCGTTTACGAACTCTTTAAATAATCTTTCAAAACAATAGTTAGGTGAAGCCTGTCTAAAGCCAAATAAATATAAACGCCTTCCTAATTACCATTCCTAATAAGCGATACAAATGCAAAACGGGAGCAAAAGAGCTTTCAATTAAGGGATCAATGATTCGAAACTTCAGAACAAGTTTTTTAATTAAGTCTTTAAGAGCACATGCATTTCCTGGTTGAAGCTTCAAAGGTCTTAGTCAATGGATTATTTTCTGAGATGGAAACATGAAGTCAAACTCTACGCACGTGTGCAAGTTATTAGGAAGTTGCGTTAAATTACTCTGTTTACAACATTCCGTCTTCAAAACACAGGTGAGAGTGTTTGAGATAATATTATTTTTAATTATGGAAAATTTTGTAGAATATTCCATAAGGAGGCAATTTAATTTGGTTAGGTATTACGGTTTTAGGAATATTTTTAAAAATGTTCGGTAGATGGAAATGACAGTTCAGGAGGAAGCGTTTTAGGGGATTATAAAAAGAATACTTGACAGCACAATAATAATGAGACCTTCACACTCTAAAACAAACACTTTATTAATTGGTTTAGAATCTGAACTAAACCATTTTTACTTCTCACAGTACTTTTTACCCTAGATTTTTAAGGTTAAATTTGAAAATACACAGAAAATTTTATTTCATTTCATTTTCAAAGCAAGTGGAAGATATTTTTAACAATAATTAATAGTATTTATTTATCACGGCTTTTTTTACTTATTAAGAAATACGAAATAAACAGAATTTTCTATCACAATACAAAAACAAGATTTGATAGTTAAAAATTAAATTACAATTAATCAGCTTTATTTCTTAATACAAATTGAATTTTCGATATAATTTTACGTGGTTGCAAGATACACAAAATTAAATGAAAAAAAATCAGCAACAGAGCAGAAAGAACCCTACGTTTTCAAAACTAGAAAATTTTCATTGTACAATATTCATTATTTTTCTTATGTATACCATTTATTATAACTACTGCTAATTAAATTCTTGACATCGTATTAATTTAAGGACATTAAATTTGGTTTTCATACAAAATAGCTACGAAATTAAGTGGTTCTAACATCATTTTAAACTAACTGGAAGGATTTTCCTAATGACATAATGGGAGACGGTTTTAATTACTTATTTTCATGGATGTATATTTTTTGAAACACTGCAATAATTTTCAAATCCCCCTCTTAAGAAACAAACGAAGTTAAAGTTTCTTTCTTTATATTTTAAAGAGTAATTTCACGAATAGAAAAGATTTATTTTGTAACGGTGGTAGTTTCAAGTAAAAAAAGTCTTAAATTGCCATGAAAAATTTAACCAGAATCCCGTTTCGATTACAAGCAAAAGAAATTTGATCTCCGGCAAAGCAATTCTGTCGCCTTGCCTTTTAAGACATAACTGTAAAAAAAATATGCTAATTAGCCCATTTTAATGACTTTCATCTGCTGTTAAAGAAATTTTTGATGAGTTAATGCAGAACTCAAGGCCGATTACATATTTGTTTTTCTTCCAGTAATTCTATTAAGGACACACAATCTTATTTTCAAGTAACGCAAAACTCATTTTCTGATCACCGCAACCGGATCATTGATCAATTTTTTGTAGGCATAAATAGTTTAATAAGAGGAAAGTACAGTGTGCGTTTGCAAGATGGGATCTAGTGTTTAATTGGTTTTGAATTGTTTCCACACTGATCAATTTTTAAGGAAAATAAATTTTTTTTTTGAAGAGTCAGTACTAAATGACTTCGGGAAATGTAACATCTGCCTTGATTTGATTACTGTAAATAAGTTAAGGGCATTTTAAAAGGAGAGTTTTTCTTAAGTATTATTTTAATTGTACCGAAAGGGATTGTAATTCGTGAATATTTTTTATTTATAAATTTAGTTCCTTTTCTTTATTGGAACCATTAGCTTAATTTCTTTATCTTGAAAGTCATAACGCTTAACAGCGATTAAAATGATTCAAATACTTGTGCAATTGCTCGCGTTAGTAAATAATTTTATTTTACATTTTTAAGTGTAATAGAGGGAGAAATCATGTAAGCTTGCATTGACTTGATTTTGTTTCGCATTTTCAAAAAATTAACAAGATAGTTTAAAATTAAAGTATTTGGAAAATTATTACAATAACGCCTATGGGTATAAACGTAATATGGTAACCTAATATTTTAGAGGCTTTTTAGCTAATACTGAATAAATCGAAGTAATATCTTTCATTTTCTTTTAATCGTAAACACCAAATCAAGCAATATTTAAAAGAAAAACTAACTATATTAGCAAAAGAAAAGTTTTTATTTTCAAATATAAGAACATATAATATCTTATGGAACAAGTTAAAGTGTTTTGAAAAAAACGGATTTTTCCCATCTATTAGGTACACATATTTTTAAACCAATGTAAAATTTTGATTATACTTTATGTAAAGTTGTGTGTGTTCAGAATTTACAAAACATAATATCATTTACCATCAAAGAATAATGAACAAGGCATAAAGAATTTCCGGTTTCATATTCCATTCTAAAGAGAAGTCGGTCAAAATAACAGGTATATACGTGTTTTAATGCCCCTTTTAGAAAAAAAACAAAAAGGATAAACATTTCTTAATGCAGTGCATGTAGTTTTTTATTTATTACTTATTGATGAACTGAAACCACAGGGACACGATCATACTTTACATTTGTTCCCATTTATACAGCCTATATCTAACGACAATTGAGTAATAACAGTAATTTCGGAACTTTACTAAACAAATTTTACTAATCAAAAATGGTTTTTAATGATATATATGTTACGGGTAAAGTGATTAATCGAGCATTATTAATAATGCCCGAAGTGGAGTCGGGCAAAGTGATAAATTTCATTGATAAATGCAAGTGAATTTATCACATTGCCCGCCTCACATCGGACATTATTAATAATGCCCGGATTTATCACATTGCCCGCAACATATATATTCATTATTTAATTCATTTCTCCCAACCCCAATCAACTTCTCCAAGCAGCTTCATATTACCCCACTCTCACCTGGTATTCCCTAACTACTATCACATTTAATTTTAAACCCACATGCCCCAAGATAAAAACTGGACACCGCCTCCATCTCAAACAACCTTCCCTGTCCACCAACCACCCTAGGGGACCTCGCCACCCCTTCCAGTTCGATATCGATAGCCCCCCTCAACCCCCGCCTAAATAGCTGAGCTCCAGACGGTAAGGTCTCATCAGTCATGTCTCCACTCCGCTCTGCTGAGCATCTAGTTGATAGGAGGGCCGCCGTCAACGTTTGTCACGTCCGGAGGTCCCAGAGACCATTAATTTCGAGGATCCTGGGGGTATATTTATTTTCCGGGGCTCAGGGAGATCTGTGTGTTGTGTAGTATGTTGCTGCTTGTTGCTGGATGGGGTGATAAGGTGTGTGGACTGGTGTCTGGGAGGGAAATTAGACGTGACGTTGGGGGTGTTGTTGAAAAAGGGGTTGAGAAGGGGGAGGTTTTTTTTTTGGGGGGGGGGATTAAAGGTTAGAGTGCAGGTGTTGTCATCCCTTTGGGGATTCCCCCCCCATAAGTTGATAAATAAAGAGTTTTTCAAAAATTTGAACGTTTATGAACTTCCATACAAAAACAAGGTTTGCTACGTGAACTATTTTTCACGTTGCTACAGGGATAGATAAATATAGTGGAACGTAATAGAGATGTGTAAATCTACACTCCATCACAGGTAAGATATATTTAACAATATAGGTTTACAAGTGATTTGTACTATATTTGGTGGTATTTTATTGGTACATGGCATAGAATGATATGATTCTGAGAACAATTTTTAAAGATTTTGTGGTAAAAATAAGCAAGCAAGGAATTATGTAAATACATATTCTTATGAGGGTATTCGATCAATCAATAAATAATTTCATTAATATTATGCTTGATAACAGAACATCCAATGACAATAACTAATTATTTTATAAGAGGAAAAACTCGTTCCGGCGAAAGAACGATTGCAGTCTTATTGTAAATTAACGAACACAATTCATAAATTCTAGAATCATAAATATAACTATAACTATAAAAATGGGTATTAAATATATGGGTATCTATTTAAATGATTCAAAAATATTTTAAACCCCTGGTGCCTTTGAAGTGGGAAAGATGTAAAGAGCTTTGGTAAAACATAAATGCACTGTACTAGATTGTAATATGTAATGTATCTTTAAACCATGTACGATATTCTACGAGTGGTCATTTTTAATTGCAGTAATTTACCCTGGATGTATATTAGTATGATGAAGATTCCCCCCGTGCCTAGAAATTAATGCAGATCGTATGGGTTATGTCCGTTTGAATAAGTTTTATTAACCTATGATGGAATTATTACTTAAGTAGCAGTATTTCTCAATTCGGAAAATATCACGTATGGTACCCTATGTGGGCTCGAATTCTTTATAATCATTGGTCTCTATATGTAGTTTTTCCTAAAAATACCCATCATTAGCCATCATTATCATTAAATAAAATAAAATTATTTAAAAAAAGGACATCAAATTTCTATATGAGAAAATAGAGGTTTTAGTATACCTAAAATATTGAAGAAAATTACAGCAACTATAAACTAAATTAAATAAAATAGTGATCAATCTTCAGTACAGACAGTAATTTTAATGCAAATTGAATAGGAATCTGATATTACATACTACTTTTAATATTGTATAATAAAAATTCATACAAGGTGACTTTTAGAAGAAACAGTCATTCTTAAATGATTCATACATAATCATGTACTAAACGCGCATTAATAATTCCCGAATAACCATCTTCAAAACTTTTGAGAAAACCTTAAATCTGGCCCTATGGATGACATATATAATTGATGACTAGAATTAACTGATATTAGAGAAGACTTTGCTGAGGCTTTAATTTATGATTGATTGCTTTCAATATTCCACCAAACTTAGAGCACACAAAATGATACATGTATATTAGTGAAATTACCTTGCTCGATGTACAATATTTTTCAACAGAAAAATAAAGTAATTTAACGGAAATGAGAATGGCGATTTTTAACTTACTTAGTACATACATTTCTTAAGGTAACCGTTATAGTTAGATATTTATTGTTTTCATTATTTTTTAGTTTAAATTATATAAATGTATCAAAGAAGAATATTTAAATCAATTAATAGTCCGAAACTTTAAATAAAAAATTTATGATCTGGAATGAAATATTTATTTGATAAGTCAGAATATTTGAACCTATGATGATGACTAAAAATGACAGTTGTCATAACATGAGCTTGTAAGCTAAATAAGCAATTTTTCTAACAAATGCAATAAAAATAAACAGTTTTGAAAACCCTACAAGAAAGTTTGTTTTAGCTATTATTGTTACATACCAGCTATAGCTTAAGATAAGCTATACGAGCTATAACTAAACTAAGCTACCATAGCTATTATTAATACATACTAAAGACATATAAAGCAAAAATTATCATTACTAATGTTTGAAACTTTTCTTTGCGCACATTTAAGAATATTTTAAATTATTTATTAGATTATTATTGATGTTGTTGTCGTCGCCATTGTTGTTATTATTATTTCCTTATATTTCTTTTCATGTACTATATTAAAATAATAAAAACATCTTTAAAAAGTAATTTACAAATAGAAAGACTAAGTGGCTCGTTCAATAGCAAGAAAATGTCTCCTAAACTCTTCAACTCAACTAACTAACTAACTTCAACTATTGAAATTTTAAGAAATATCTTAATGTAACTAAAATATATTATAATTATACAATAATTTTTAAAGGAATAAATTATCTCTTAAGTAGCTCTATATTTACTGCCTTTTACATTAGTTATTCATAAAACGATGCATAGCAGTGATTATAACTGTGTCCTATACAGTGCCACTTACTCGAACGTCTTTAATACAAAGTCGTGGATTAAAGTCTTGGAATCATAAAAATTTTTTCCCCCAGTTATTGTTTTAAAATCCTTAACGGAATAACAAAAGGATACTTTTCCGAGAGATTTTCAAAATTAACATTCACATGTCTTATTTATGTAAACTACAGAACAGTAATTTAACTTTTACCCGAGTTTAACAGGTTGGCATGTCGAAAGAAAGAAATTAATTATTTCGATCAATTAGTGAACCTTTAATTACAGGTAGAAGATTGAGCTTATTTATTTCGAAGTTTTTTCAGTGGAACCTTCAGTTACCAATTATTCAAGTTGCTATGCATGTCATTAAACGATTTTCACAAGACTAACTGAAAAAAAAAGGGTTTTTGAACGTTTTGATGCTTTCTTCAACACTCCAAAAAACGTTATATTTGAATCCATACTTCTAAGATTTCCTCCTCCATTAACGCATCTGGGATCCTTTCATAAGAGAATAGTTATCGCGCAATTACTCTATGCCACGAAGTGAAGTCAGAGCTCTAAAACTTCCGTAAATAAAGTGACAGCCTCCGCTTTGTCGCTTATTTCAAAACTTTCTGGAGAATGATGAATTAGAGCTTTAAGAGTGTTTGAATGTTCCCGTGGGGGACGTTTTGATCACGTGATCCATCACTTTTATGACGAAATTTAATCCTGGAACCGCCGTCGGATAACCCTTATTGCGAGAAAAAGAAGCTGAGGTAAAAATGGCGCGGGTTATTTCCTTAACAAGTTCGGAATAAGGGTGCGGGCAAGGTGTTGATTAATAGATTTATAGTGTTGACGTGTTGGAAAGGTGTGTATAATTGTCATGAAGTTTGAGATGTAATATGCATGCAATTAACAAAAACTTATTTTGCATAGAAATGCCGAACATTATTTTTCACGCACTATTTCTTACTTGGTATTTGAAATTACAATTTTTTCTTCAAAGTTTTTTTGTTTTTGGTTTGGTTTTATATATATAAAAACTTGGTTAAAAATTGACCAGTGTATACATACCACATTCAATAAGCTGATATTTTTTAAAGAAAATCTCATAAATGATATAAAAATACTATTTATGTAAGTGGTACTTCTTAAAGTTATTTACTTATTAATAAAGAATACCTGCCCATACAAAAGTTAAAATATGATTCTAATTTTTATTATCAAACATAATATAAATCCTCTTCATTTTATTTCCTAAAATTCCACCATTTTCTCTAATTTTTCGTTTATTTCAGAAAATAATTTTGAATTAGATTTCTTTAGTCCGAAAATATCGTAATAAAATTTGGATTTGTGCGTGGAAACAAACGTGGAGTATTTACCAAATTAAATACTTGAAGTTCAATAGCTATATATATGATTTTGAATTGAAAATTCAATACTTTTTAAAATTTTTAAATATGCACCCCACACTTACTTTCTTAAAGCCATTACAAGAATCCCTCCTTTGGAGTTAACTTTGCTAAAACATGGAAAGAACCCCTAAAGAACGAAAATAAATCAAGTCCCGGTATTATCGATGGAACGTCGAACGGGCTCAAAAGCGAACCCAAAATCGAAAGTTTGCGGAAACAAAAACAAAAAACAGCCCCGAAACTCACCTCCGAAACGGCATTGACAAGCAAGAGGAAAATAAGTACACGAAAACGACAGGAAAAAGAAAGAAAAAGAGAGAAATCCCCCCCCCCTTTCCCCTTAAAAATACCATCCAGCAGATCTATCCCGGAATAATAATAATAAAAGAAGAAAAAGAGATATACGGCAGCCAAAGAAATACGGATCTCTGGAGAGTTTTAAAAATAAGAAAACGAAGCGAGTGTGGGGAGGAGTAAGTACCAGAAGGTTAAAAGTCAGCTCTTGCTGGCGGCGTTTTCGCCAAATCCAATCGCACACTGTGGAATCACGGGGGGAGGTGTCAGCTGTAGGGTGCTACACCAACAACTGTGTGAAATAAAACAAGGAAATAAAGTTTGGAATCTAATAAGGCCTCGGGCCTATCTTACGTTGTTGTTGTTGTGTCGTTGCGACACAACGGATTGAGAGGTAGTTGGGGGTAAAACAAGGTAATTAAATACTCGTCCTTTTATTTGATTGTGCGTTGGAATTTTTTTTTTTTTTGGACTAAAAGTATGATGCGTTTTGATTGCGATGGTATTGATTGTTCTTGGTTTTATGAATATGATGCTGATTTTTAAGGTATTTTACAGGGTGAAAGTTGCATTATTTAACGGAAGACATTTCTATATGCGTCACAATTTGTAATTTAAGTACTTCACATTAAACCAAGTACTAACTTTGTAAATTTTTGCTATCAGAAAAAAATATTCTGTACTAGACTGCAACGTTTATTGTCCCTATGACGTCACTACGTGAAAGGAAGCTTTTTGGTTTGCTACGAGGGGTTTCGGTACGCAAATGGTGATAAAAAGACGCTTTATATACATGGCCTTATAAAACTAATCATATTTTTAAATTGAAGTTCTTAATTTCACTCAAAATTCAGACATCGCGCTGAACTACTTTTTTTTGTTTCTCCAGGGTCAAGTAACGTTGCAGTCTAGTATAGTGTTAATATAATAAACTATTTATGATAAAAAAATATTATTTTGAATGGGTTCACATATGAAAAATATAACCATTGTTTCAGCAAACAATTAAGCTAACACAACTTTTATTATGTATAATAATTATACATAAACTATTATGTACTACACAGAATAAAAAAATGACTTATTTTAAAATATCAATAATGAATAAAAATTGGTAATTCAAACATAAATTAATGTATTTTTATGTGTCTAAATTTCTTACATCACATTGAAACACACACCAGACGTTGAACAATATCTTAATATTCTTACTATATTCTCTCTTAACTAATTCCTATGATGAAGCTTCACTTTAGCTAATATGTAATTAATTTTTAATAAGCGAACTACATGTTAAGCTCTGTATAATTAAATGTTGTTCCATAATTAACCTGCAGTGTTGCTTTCGTTAATTGGAGCAAATGATTTTACATGATATTATAGTGACATGTCAAAAGTTGAGTCGCTGGAGTGGATTAAAAACAAAATTTGAGAGTACTGACACACTGTTTAAATTATTTATATATATTCAATTTAAAATTGAAAAGATAATGCATGAGTAACCAAAGTAATGAAAAACTTAAAGAAGTTCTTAAGAAGTAATTCATTCTTCGTTTATGGAATACTGCTTTAGTAATTGACTCGTATTATAATTTGTATGGAATGCTGATAAAACATGCCATTGATTAAATGTCATTAAACATGCCATTAAATACACAAAAATAATCTCAAACATAATAGTAGGGGAGCCCATGATGCTAAATGTGGATTTACTCGAGCGCGTCAGATAATCATAGGGGGGATACCTAGCATGCTTTTGAGTAACTCCACCAAATATAAGCTCTTTATGTTGGTGGGTAAGTTTAGAACAGCCCGTCAAAATTTGAAAAAAAACTAGTTACATGGACATACTTGAGCTCGTCAGATTGGCTACAGATGCAGTTAACAACTAGTTGAGACTAGTTTTCTGGCTACTAGTCCATAAACATTTTGTTTCGTACATTTTTCTCAAAAAGAGCGATAGCGTCTTACCGGTCTTGGCTTTACTTTGCAACTTTGTAACCCTCCCACTCCCTTGCCCACCGCTCAAATCGGCAGATTTTAGAAAATGTACACTTTTTAGCTGGTAACTAACCTACCTTATCTTTATCTGACGCGCTCGAGTATGTCCATGTAACTAATTTTTTTTTACAAATCTGACGGGCTGTTCTAAACTTACCCACCAACATAGAGAGCTTATATTTGGTGGAGTTACTCAAAAGCATGCAAGGTATCCCCCCTATGATTATCTGACGCGCTCGAGTTACTACCCAAAAACACTCTGGGCTCCCCTACTATAAATTAAAAATAATAATAAAAAAAATATAAGTATAAGTATAATTTGCGTGGGGACTATTGAATTGTTTGAAACTGAGTATGTCTGGTGTTTCTGGTGTTCTGGTCGTCATATTTTGAAACAGAAAGATTCATATCAAGATAAAAACATTTATATCTACTCAGTTTTGAAACTGCCATTTCTCTCAGTGTTATTTTATATTTCATTGGATTATGGATATTAAAAAAGAGGCTAACAATACGTGAACCTACTACATAGTAGGAGTGAAATATATAACCCTTCCTCAAAAAGATGATTTTATTCTTTATTGTATAAATTGCATAAGGAAAAATAAATCTTCAAGACGTACTCAATTAGTGACTACTGTTTCATTTATAGGATGCATAAAACAAAATAAGTTAATGAACCAAGTTGGCACCATATTTTGAACGATAAGACGCCAAACATTAGACGCCTAGTGTTATTAAAAATCTGTCAAAACGACGCCAAAATGTTTAATGACTCATCTAAGCATGAGCAATTTTAAACTTTCGCCCATAAAACATCAGAATATAAAAATATTTCCGTAATTTAAAAAATAATACTTCACACGAATCAATTCTAGTAGATAGGGTGAACTACTATAATACAATATTGACTGAATAAACTTTTTATGTATTGGTGAATTTACTTTTTTTTTACTTTGAATCCTTCATCATTAACAACTGAATGCTTAGAGAATGAGTAAATCGATAATGCTCTTAATTTGATAAAAACAGAGAGAAGGGAAGAAAAAGTCCATTCGCAGGTAATTTGTGACGGAATTTATCTAATCAAATTTCAAATAATTTGGTAACGTGACGCCCTGCAACATTGGATAATTACGAAGCTGATGATGAAGTTTTCTCTTTCACCTATATAAAAACAAGATGTGAAGGCAAGAAAACATTCTGTTAATGGTGATAATTTTGTACTTTGTGTTAGATGGGAATTACCAGTGTATAGTTAAGAGGTTTTTTCTGAAAATGAGAGGCCTAAGGGCAATGTAGTTTTGATCAATTATGTAAATTCAAGGCAATATTCCTATGAGATTATCGAAGTTTCTTCATAAACATGTGATGGGTTTTGTATCTTATATGGTTATAACTATTTTTGAGAAGGCACACATCCTATTATCGGTAGGGGAGAATAATACACAAATCAATTATTTTTTTTTATTCGTGGACACCAATTTAAGATTAGTTCATTGTGGAATATCGTGAATTGAAAAATTTAAAAATTGAAGTAATTTGGCACCCATTAATTGGTTGATTTATTCTGAAAAATTCAAAACAATGAAGAGTTTTAAATTAACATATTGAACATCATTTGGTAATCTGATTTTTTAAGTTTCCGATTGTACGTTTATTATTATAGAGCATTTTCAATCACATGAATCGGACGTAACAACGGCCTTAGCAACAGAAAATGTTACAGTTTTTTGCCCTACAGAGGTTAACAGTTACAGAAAATGACTGGCCGTGGAATTCTTCTATTGGAGCATTTGCAATCACGTGACCCCATACCTAAAAACCGCCTTAGCAACAGATAAACAACGGCCTTAGCAACAGTTAAAAGCCCTACAGAAGGTACACAGTTAAAAGAAAATAACCGGTTGTGACGTCACCTGAAAACACTCTATTGGCAAAAGAGTGTATATTGTACTTTTAACTTTTTTTATACTTTCCACTACGTTTTACCATTTTTCCAATTTGCTGAGAAAAAAAAAATTAAATTATACTATTATTTATGTCTTCAAAATTGATAGCAGGAAAATGGAGGAGGTATTAAGTTGCATTTTTATTTATAAAAGGATAAATATTCTCTTTATATAGCTCCAAAACTTACACTTAAGTACTATTTCAAATTTTTATTGTTATTTCCAATTCAAACTCTGACAATTTAGAAAACTGATTTGATAGATTAATTTTCTGATATCCTAGAAGACTTTCGCTTTATCTCTCTACCATTTACATCAATCACAAATTTAGAATCGGCAGAAGAATACAATTGCTAATGTATTCAGTTTTTAGTATTTCTTAATACATCAAACCCCACTCTGAGAGAAATATGATATTGAAAAAATATTTCATAACACGAATGCATACAAAAATCACTTAGTTAAAATCAGCGAAAAAATATATATATATTTCACTTTCTTACAGAGGAATAAAAACAACGAATTACTAACCATAACACGATAATTAATAAATCATGGGAAAATAAGAATTATACTATTGGGTTGTGTCTAAAAAAATGTGTTGTAATATAAATGATGTACTTTATAAATATGCAAGGGTTATATCTGCGTGTCTTTGGTGATAATGGACACTATCCGCTTCAGAGAATACTCACAAATGCGATTTCTACTATTAATACATTGGAGAAATGTCAAAGATTGCGTGCCAGACTCCATTTCTTAAAGCAGAGAAGGGAGTGACACTTAATACATATTCAAGAATGGTACTTCTAAAAATTGAAAATACTTAACATACGTGGGAAAAATATTTCCCTTGAAGCACAAAGTCATATTATTATATTTCTTTATTTAAATTTTTATAACTTTTCATTAGTTCTTAAACCTAATTTTTAATAC
This sequence comes from Tetragnatha montana, assembly GCA_963680715.1. Classification (NCBI taxonomy): domain Eukaryota; kingdom Metazoa; phylum Arthropoda; class Arachnida; order Araneae; family Tetragnathidae; genus Tetragnatha; species Tetragnatha montana. Next base: position 50,534,934 of record OY796675.1, read on the forward strand.
AAGCAAATATTTAAAAAAATATTAGCTCAATGAATAAATTTTCATTAAATGTTCGTGGTTTATTATCATTCTCTAGTATTTCCCCTTAACCCGCGAGGACGCGCGCAGGGCCTGCGAGGCCCTGGCGCTTGAATAAACCTTCATAAAAACTCTAATTTTTAATCAAAAATGCTGAAATCCCGTGTATCGGCCTAAAAGGTTTCCACCTATCACCTCCTTAAGTTTAAATAGAGTGGGTCTGTTATTTTCCGAGTTAAATTGTTGTTTTTCAATGAAATGCCTCGTAAATTGGGAGGATTCGCGCGAGTTATAACCAAATAGGTGTCCAAAAGTAACTAGTATCTATAATTTTTCTGGCAAGATAGGAAATTTAAGGTAAACAGCACTAAATGAGCTGCGGAAATCGGCCCCTCTTTGAAGATAAGATAATCTCGGACACTTCCTCCTCAGTAACTGGTGCTCGACAAAATAGCATAATATTACATATTAATAAAAAGCAGTCAACTTAACAATAGTGCCGTTTACATGGGAAAAGTATTACCCGGGTTGCTATCCGGGTTAAAAGTGGGTTCAAGGGAATTTCCAACTCTACCCGGGTTACGAAATTTGAAGGCGTTTACATGAGACGAGATCTAACCCGGCTTTTTCACGGTCACGTGGTAAGAAATAAGTGATCTGCCTGTTTCCATGGTTTCCAAGTTTGTTTACAAATAGCTCATTTTTGCTTTTGCAAGTGAGCATCAGAATGAATTTTAAAAGAGCGTTGGTGATATATACAAAAAATCAACGGATGATAGCAGATTTGCTTACCGAAGACCTGCGAAGATGTATGAAAGTAATCTTGTATTATTTGTTGAATATTTTGTTTATTTACTAGTAACACTTATACAATTATACAAAATTGTGTTGGCAACATTGTTTCAATTCCATCAATGTTTATTGTTTTGATTTCCGTTTTTCATCATGTTTGTAAGTTGTGCTTGTCTTAAAAAATAAATGGAAGTTTATTAAACTTAACGTTTTATCTTCACATTTCAAACTGCATTTGCTATTTTCTACATTATTGATGTCCATTACAAATTATATCAAAACAATCAACAGAGCACACAGCACACACAAACAATTAAATGGCGGACTACACAACACGCAAGGTAGTGTGGGATGGGACACGAAAGGCATCATGGGAAAGGAGGGTACAACCCGGCAATTGACTAGGATTGAATTCAACCCGGCTTTTTCCTATCTTTTTCCTTTCGTAGGGAATGCCGGGTCGAAAAGAGGAGTTAGAGCCGCCTTTTACCCGGGTAATTGGCTCATGTAAACGGCACTAATGAGTTATTATGCACTTTGAACGGTTAAATTATATATTTAAACTTTCCGGTGATAAAATTTTTGGATTCACTAAACGTTTAGAGCGGAAAACGGTGTGCAGGGCCTAAGAGGCCCTGCGCGCGTGCCCGTGTAACAGAAAGTAGCGCGCGTCCCCCCGGGTTAATTATAAAATGCTCGGGTTTTTTAGCAATATATTAGCATTTCATTCATGCAGTCATTTTTTATTTCCTCTACTCCGCCTTTTTAAATGGTGTTTGATTGGCATCTTCATTTAAAAAAATTGTGTTATAAATTGTTCATTCCAATTATTTAAACTCATTTATGTGTAAAGTTTTTAAGCATTATTAAAGTGTATTAAAATACTAATTAATAAAAATTAAAAGGATAAATATGTACATAACTATGCTTTAATAAACCTACAATATTCCATTTGTAATATATTGTTTTGAGTAGGCTTAAATACTATTTCAAGATTTATGTGTAACCACATGAAAAATGCAGTACATAAAGGTATCTCCATGTTTTTCTTATAATATACTCTAAGGAATGAGCAAATAAAGTAGCACCATCACAACTAGCGTTGCACTAAAATTCTTATCTTTATTTCTGGCTCCTTTCCACTTTACAGCGTTCATACATAATAATTTTTTTTCCAAAACGCAAACTTTATGAGCAGAAGACAAAGACCAAAACACTGTGTCTAGTATTACTATTGGCTAATATGGATAAAAGCTAATTTTTTCACAATACGCAATAAACTTGAAAATTCCGCTGTCTACTTACACTGGATTACTCCCTTTTATTGCTTGACAAAAGCGTTAACACAAAGCAGTTAGTTTTTACGATGGAAACATCCAGGGAAGTTTCACAGAGAAACGGCTTTAAAAGGATATGAGAAAATAAAAGGACTTTTGTTTTTTATTAAGGTAATACTTTGTTTGAGAAGGACCGAGAATGACATCATTCGCGTGATCTTTTGCATTCTTTGAAATAAAGTTGTCGAGTGGTAATACCTTTTCAGAGATAAAGACAACATACTGAGCATTTATTGAGTTCGTCATTTTAAGTTGCAACTTACTTCAACAACAAAGAGTACAGGTAGTAGTACTTTAAGTTAAAACCAGAATTTGCTCTGCATCATTAATAATTTCACATATTTTTTTTTTGTTGTTGTCATACTTAAGTAATACATTAAAATTTTATGTGTTAAGTGAAATAACTTATCTTTAGCTTTTCTCTGTGAATAAAAACTTGCCTTTTTTCACATAAATTCATTTAAAGTATTCATGATCAATTTAACAATTAAGTAGCAAACGTATGTAGAATTAGGCAAGAGTACTTACGATAAGAAATATTATTTTTTTCAATTATTGAAAAAATATAGTTGAGAAAAAAAGTGAGTTCTAAAGTGATTCAAATAAAAATATTCAACTTAAATTCGCATCCAGACAAGCTGACCAAAACTATCTATGAATTTTAAAGCATTATAATAACCCTTTAGTTGATGAATAATTTTTAACTTTAAGCTGATTAAATGTTTTAATTAGAAAATTTCGTTTAGCAGTTAGTAAACTATGTAACAAAACTTAAAATAAACCAACATTTAATCAATTTGAGTTTAGTGTTTCAAGATGATGTAAGAATAAAAAATAACCCAAAAAAATAACTTAAAGGGGACTTCGTACCAATTTTTTTTTTCTCTAATAACTGGATTTTATTATCTTTTAAGGTTTTAAATTATGTAGTTACTTCATACTAATTCATATTTAGCCAATAAAGCGAGTTCAAAAATTTATTTTTTAAAAGAATTACAAAAAACTTAAAAAAAATGCCCGAAATTACCCTACATTTAAATTGTAACTCATCCCTTATTATATGTTATTTTGACTTGATTTTTTTTCTGAACATAAATCAAACATATAGTCATTTGTAGGCATGGAAATTTGATTATCTATAAAAGTTTCTGAGAAATAAAAAAAAACCTCTGAAATTTGGCATTTATTTCGAAAAAATACCCTAAGTTTCCAATTTAATGCTCCGTAAAAAAGATTGTAATAAATATATTATAAAATCCATGCCTGAAGATGTTAAACAGGTGTTACCGATAATGACTACAAAGTTTGAAGTGGTTTGGATGATTAGAAAAAAAGCCTTTAAATTTTAAACATTAAAAACCTTGTTTTGAGAAAAAGCCGTTTAAAGATAGAAAACTAGGCTTCTTAAGCCTATCTAGGCCTAAGAAATCTCAAAATTTTTAAACTTAGAATCCCCATATCATTATAAAACTTGGTAGGAATAATTCTAAGGGTACTATCTTCACTTTGATTGCAAAATCTCAAATTCGATATTTTGACCAAATTTTGGTACTGAGTCCCCTTAAATTAAATTTAAATCGTTATAATTTATATAAAACTATGTTTATCATAACTTTCAATAAGTATTTTCATCAAAATTAACAACATGAATTATAATATGGTTTCCTATAAAACATAAATGCAAAATGGAGAAAACTGCAATCATAATGAACATACTATTAATATTCATTTGTTTAAATTTTTCTTTAACAGGAGAGAAAATTCAAATAAATAAATTCTACATAGCATTTATGTAAACATGTCTGAATCTCTTACAAAAAAACATTAAAAACATATACTTTATTTGAACTCATAATAAAATGCAATTAAAACTAAATGCATTCCATAAATTGCAATTATAATAATCAGAAACGATTTTTTAATTTTTATAAACGAGTTTTAATAAACATTTGGCATTTACTTTAGAGTAAAAGTTTATTTTTTTTTTCATCTAAAGAACGCTTCCTAAAAAGAAACTAGAAATACAAATATATTTAAAGTACAACAAATAATTTAAAGAAACTTGTTATATTTATGCAGAACCAAGGTCCTTCCCCCTATAAGTTCTTATAAAAAGAAACATCTTTAAATTTTTATTTGATTTTTTCTTAAGCCTTTGCTTGACAGTAATATTCAATTCTATTGAATAATTTAAGGACACTTAATAATTACCCCACATTATAAGGCTTTTTTTATCTCAGAATTCCAGAGTAATAAAAACTAAGGAATAACCAGGATTTCCGGGGCGTTTTTTCTGTGTGTGTTTTAAGATTTAGGTCTTTAGCTAAATGAGAACCCTTTATTATTCTTTATTATAGAGTCGGTAGAAAAAAATCCCAGTCATTCTGAGGATTGCACGTACTGAACAATTTATGAAGCCGAGAATTGAGTCTACACACTGACGCAAATCACGATGTGTAATTAAAGTCTCTAGGGCTAAATAAGGGAGATTATTATTTTAATTAGGGAGGGAGGAGGCTTCATTCTTTATGGCTGTTACTTTTGATGAGTTTTAGGGGTGTTGTTTGTGGATTAATTTTATATTTATGTTTGGACCTATTTTTAAACAAACCTAAGAAAAGTTTGTTGCCAAATTGTTTAATATTAAAAATAATTGATAGTAAAGAATGCAGTTAAAGTTGTTTACAAGAAATATGCATAGGGTGTTATTATTTTGTTACGAAACTATTATTATTATTGAACTTGATCTATTTGCGCCACTTTTTAGAACAAAATTGCGCAGAGGTAAATAATTTTTTTTCAACAAATGATTATAAACACCTAGAAAAAAATATTTAAATTAAAACTATTAGTTTAAATATAAAACTGTGAGTTACAGTAAACAAAAAACATACTTAAATTTGGTTTTTAACACATTCAATCCTTCATTAAAATAGAAAATATTTAAGGGTTCAATCAGTTTCAATTTCTTTATGGTTTTAGGAAATAAAAATTTTTAAACTGAAAAATTTTTGTGGAATGTTCCTTGCAAACAAATATGTAATATAACTATAAGTTTTTGTAAAAAACATTTAAAGTCGACTTTTTTATGTTTAATAGTTTGTTAAAATACAGAATATTGAATAAATCAATCAGTTTTAGTTTTCTTTAAGGTTTTGTGAAATAAAATTTTAAACCGGACGATTTTCAAGGAATTTTCTTTGCAAACAAATACATTTAATTCAAGTTTTGTCTTATTGGTCATTCCATTTTCAGATGTATCATAGATGACATTGAACCTAAATCACCGCGTAATACATTCCGTTTAGCAGAGATCGCCGGTATGGTAGATGTTATGTATTAAAACTTGTAGGCTTATAACTACCATTATTGTCCAACCATGTTTATTTTGCCAACTTGTGTTGATCGAATAGTTTAAAAAAATCACGTCTAAAAAAACCCATGTTTTACTTACATTTCACGTCAGAATCATGAAAATGAAATAAAATTATGTACTACAGTTTTCTAATATTTATTTATGGAGATATGTTTGAGGAAATTATTTTATCGTGAAAATTCAAAAACCATCAAACTTAGTTATTTATTTTTTGAATCAAATATACCGCTGTTTTTCTTTTATAGAAAACATTGTGTTCTTTAAACTTTGTTAATATTTTATCATACATTTTAAACGTGTATGTTAAAAATAATGTTATACTATTTTCTATAGATGTAATGGCTTTCTATTTTACTTGGAATATTTAGCGCGTTTATAAATTAGCCCTTTTCAGTTAGTTGGTTCATTGTCATTATCAATAATTAATTATTAGTTCTTAAAATTAATTAATTTCGATAAAGCCATTTTTTGCTTAGGTGAGAATATTATACTATTGACACCCACCAAATAGAATTTAATTAATATCAATCTTAACACTCGTTCAATTAAACGCATATGAAACCCTAATATCGAATTTGCTACTTTCACAAGAGAATCGACAGAAAAACATTCTACGCATTCCAGCCTTCTTAACTGACACCCAACACAGGAAAAATCGCATACTTGCTTTCCCACATTACATCACATCTAATCACGTGTCAATTATCCCCGTGCATTGCGTCACATTTCCCTTCTTCCTCCTTTTTCCCTGCAAAAAAAGCCATTAATCACGATTAAAAGTGCATAGCTTAATCAATATTACGGATGCTTACTAATTATCAGTCAGCTAGCGGGGAAGCAATTTCCCCTCTGTAAACAATTAACACCACTGGCAGAACAGAGCGAGGGAAAAAACAACGGGAAAAAATCCCTGTTTAAAAATGTGATAATTAGTGATCAATATTGAAAATTGAAGCGACACCTAATTATGTATCGTCAAAATCAGCTGTCTGCCCCGGCATCTCTATTCATAATCCAGAGGCATATAATCGCTTGACTTAACTTCATGGGGATTTTTTTAATCAGGGAAAGTTTGTCGGTGGTGTCTTTGATATCTGGTTGCTTCTTGGGATTGGACACAAAGGATGGAGTATTTATTATTTATGCATAGAAGGGTGAAGGGTGACGTGGAAATTATAATGCGGGGCTGTGGGGAAGATGCAAATTAGCTTCGTGTGATGCAGTGGTTCAATTTTTGAATTTCTTTTTAGTGTGGGTATTGGAATGGGTAGTTATTAGTTGAGTCATTTTCAAAACCGGGCAGGCGTTCTCGTGAAAAGGGTTAATAGGTTTTTTGAAAGGTTTGAATTTTAATAAGAGAACTGATGAGATCATGAAATTACGCCATATTTTATGCCATTCTAAATAAAAACGTTCAGAAACTAACATATAATTTAGATATAATGGGCTGAATGTATTTCGAAATAAATCCAACTAAATATTGAATTCTAAGAATCTGCTTAATCTTGGAATTCCAGATATGATTTCATAGGAATTCACGTAACATTTCTTTCAAGTTTTGTTAAGGTTTTCATCAACACAATTTCTTGTAATTTGTTACATATTTTCATGATCCCACAATTAATAAGAAATCAAAGAAATTACATCATTATTTGGTTGTATCCAAAGTTATTTTCTGAAACTTCTATCAACAATAAACATCCTGTATTTCTTTAATTTAAAAAAAATAATGAAGACTATTTTAAAATGAAACCTATGAGAGTTTATAAAAATGTGGATAAAATTAAAAACACTATACTTATATTTTCTTGTGGTTGAGATGAAAAAGGTTCTTGAGCAAGTACAAACTTTGTTAAACTCAAAATTAGAATCTTTGCATTTTACAATAAAGAACATATTTGCGTGTAAAAATCAGTTCCTCTCTGACTGATACCCACTATTTAAGTATGAGTTATTAGCATTAGGAACTAGTTAAGTAGGATAATATATTCCAACATTTGGTGTACATTGTTTCCAAATAACCCTACTACATCACACAGAACATCCTGAAGAAGATCCCATATGCTGAACTTAATCACAAATCCTACACCAATCATAGCCCACAACCAACGAAAGTCCTATAAATTCAATGCCCCGTTTCGCAAACACAGCTAAATTACCCTCCGCGTAATTAGTGGTAATTACCTCAAATGGTACGTATTCAATCCAGTCTCATCTCACTTGCAAATTGCCCTCCAAATGTTAATTTCTGCCCTTCGCATAGGTGTAAACATTACGCAGAGAGGGCTCGCTCTTTTTGCGACGATGTTAAATACTGTATCCTTTATCTTAGCCCCCTCCGCATTATCTAGATTCAGCGCGCAATCATAAAGCGGTTCAAAAATCATAATTAGCCCCAAAGCGCATTAACTTCTTCTCCCGGTTATTAGTGATGGGGTCCGACGAGGACATTAGAAAGAATGATGTGATACGCAGACTGCATTTGCTGTAATTACTTTCGACTAAGTGATATCCATTGTAACCCCTTGTCAGACGAAAAGAGGCACTTAATGTATCAAAAGCGCATAACAATCAGTTGGGGTGACGGTGCATGCCGGCTCTGATTGTTTGATGTCGAAACAGAGCAATAAATGAAAAGGATGAGGGGTTAAGCAGTTTTTCATGACCATTGAGGAAATGATACTTTATTTGTGCTGTGTGTGTTTGTTGTTCAAAAGCCGTGACGGTCAATGATGTGATAAATGGAATTATTGTAATTTTTATGGGAACTTGAGGAATGGAAAAAAGCAGTTGATGACATGGTTACGAAATGAACTTGAAGAATTATAGGAAGAGGAAACAATATGACAATCTTATATTTCCTGCATGGTGAATGTATACTGTCAGTCTACCACAAGATGAGGTCTCACCTAGTTGTCTGGTTGTGGCGGTTGCTACAGAAACAAGACCGGTTCATTTTATATAGGGATAAACCGTATTATGATTTGGTGGGGATTAAAGCCGACGGAGGATTAGCAAGCATAGAGCATTTTCAATCACATGACTTGGACCTAACAACGGCCTTAGCAACAGAAAATGTTACAGTTTTTTGCCCTACAGAGGTTAACAGTTACAGAAAATGACTGGCCGTGGAATTCTTCTATTGGAGCATTTGCAATCACGTGATCCCATACCTAAAAACCGCCTTAGCAACAAATAAACAAAGGCCTTAGCAACAGTTAAAAGCCCTACAGTAGGTACACAGTGAAAAGAAAATAACCGGTTGTGACGTCACCTGAAAACACTCTACAGGGTGGTCCTTAATTCATGGTACAAACTTCTAGGGGTGTTAGAGTACACCTAGACGAACAAGAATTGGTATAGGAAGGGGGGTCGCAGATACGCCGTTAAAGAGCTAGGACCTAATGTAGTGCGAGTGCGTTTCAAAAGGCCGTTTTTAGAAGGCCCGTGTGACGAAACAAATCATAATAAAATGAAAAACATTATTGCATGAGGCTCAGGAATATTACTACTTAAATCCTCAATGTGTAAGAAATTGGACCACTTGCTAAACCGTGGGGTGAGTTTTAAAACGTGCAATATTCATCTTTTAGCCAAAGAATGGAGTTCCCTAAATGGTACTCAGAAAAATGATGATCGGGGAAGGAATTTTCAATGATCATACAGTTCCAATGATCAATGTATGATCATTGAAAATTCCTTCCCCGATCATCATTTTTCTAAGTACAATTAAGGGAACTCCATTCTTTGGCTAAAAGATGAATATTGCACGTTTTAAAACTCACCCCACGGTTTAGCAAGTGGTCAAATTTCTATCACATTGAGGATTTAAGTAGTAATATTCCTGAGCCTCATGCAATAATGTTTTTCATTTTATTATGATTTGTTTCGTCACACGGGCCTTCTAAAAACGGCCTTTTGAAACGCACTCGCACTACATTAGGTCCTAGCTCTTTAACGGCGTATCTGCGACCCCCCTTCCTATACCAATTCTTGTTCGTCTAGGTCAGGGGTTCTCAAACTTTTATGGCCCGTGGACCCCCTGACGACATTTTTCATAACCCGTGGACCCCCTGTCTTAGGGACCGTTCAAAAAGTAGCTAAACATCTTATGTTTATGATACATATTTCTAAACCATGCATAAATTTTGTAATTTTTTTCAAGTGGTTTTTTTTGTGCATTGATAAGCATTTGATTTCACACTTTTACATATTTTTTTAGATTTTTTTTTCATTCAAATTATCTAAAATCATTTTGCCATTCCTATGGTTACACAATATTTTTAAGGAAATTATAACAATCAAACATTGAAAAATTTTGAAATAAAAATAAATCTAAACTTTTAATATCACTACATTTGAGACACAAAAACTTACTTTTAACAATAAGTTTTGGTCGCAAGCTTGTTAAAGTTAATGGATTATGAGTTAGTTATTCATTCACCAAATCATAAAATTTCAGAAATAATTACAGTTAATATACCGGATTACAATTAATAAAAGAGACAGTGGCGTATATAGAAATTTATTTCGGGAGGGGCTGAAAACTACTGGGGGTGCCCCCCAGAAAATTTTTGGAAATTTGACTCAAAAAACAGGTTTTTAACTAGTTTTGGTACTCTTAGTCTGAATTTTGGATATACATTTTAAAATAAGATTTCATTTTGATGAACTTAATATTAAAAAAGGGGATCCTTCCCCTGAAAATTTTTGGAAATAACTACTCTAAAAACAGGTTTTCAACTTGTTTTTTATATACTTAGTCCAAATTTTGTACATTTTTAGGTAGGACATTAGGTGGGTAGGATTTGGAAGAACTTATAATAATAAAGTTCCAAGTACAAAAGGGGGGCTTGGGGGTCCTCCCCCAGAAATTTTTTTGAAATTTGACCCTAAAAAACAGGGTTTTAACTTGTTTTGGTTCACCTAGTCCGAATTTCGGGGGGGGGGGCAGGGCCCCCCTTTTATACGCCCCTGAGAGACTGGGTGCACTTGCGGTCCGCGGGGCTGGTTGGGGGCTCTCCATAGCGATAAGAGAGAAAATTTTCCATCACTCCAGCTCGCTTTGCTAGGACTCTGTAATAATCAACTTTTCATATTACTAAAATTTGATTAGGTATATGAAATACAAAATTTTTGAAACTTATCAGAACTTTTCATTTCAATGAAATTTTTCCCGTGGACCCCCTAGAAGTTGCTGTGGACCCCCAATTTTCATTTTAATGCCCGTGGACCCCCTGGAATTCGCTGAATTCGCTGTGGACCCCTGGGGGTCCATATGGACCACTTTGGGAACCGCTGGTCTAGGTGTACTCTAACACCCCTAGAAGTTTGTACCATGAATTAAGGACCGCCCTGTATAATGTCTGAACGTTTAATTTCTGATTCTGTAAAACAATATACTATATATATTACCTAATTTCCCTAACTATCATTTAATGACTTATTGGCGATCTATAAATATATTTTAAAATTTAATTAAAATACAAGAAATTACACAATAAATGCAGTTTGTTTTATAAAGAGTAGCTTGTTCTGTTATGTTTGAACAAGTTTCTTAGACTCGAGGTTATATTTGCTTTATACATAAACATATATTATACTCACCCACTTATTCCTTTTTACCTTTATCCCAACATTTTAATATTGTTTTTATGTTGTTTTAATACCGGACGGTAGTGAAAAGTTTTCAAATTTTCAACTTCACTACGATTTTTTAAAGATAGTCTTTTGAAAAGCCATACTCTACTTACGAAATACATTTTTCTTTCATTGCGTAATTCGTAATCAACTGCAAAAAAAACCCACAGTTTCTCTTCAATATTACGTAAATTGTGTCTTCTTTGCTAAAAGATTGCTGAGGAAAATATCTGTTCAAATGTTTCTTCCTGGAATTTCTTTAAAATAAACTTCTCAAATCTTTTTTTTAATTACTTTTCATCCAAGCTATTGATAAAATTTCAAGAGAAAAGTAGTATTTCTAAAAGTTTCATCCATAAATGTATATATATTTTTCACTACCTTCGCTATAGCATGGACTCCTATTAATTGTTTTTAAGAAAACTCTATTTGAGACATATGTCTAGACATCCCTTAATTTAAAAGTAAAATTTAAATATTTTATTCTATGCTTATAACCCTTCCAACTGAAGATTTCAAAGAAAAAATAAATTTTAGTATAAATAGGTTTTTTATATCTTTTATTTGAAGTTTTGCGTCAATTTTATTAAATAGCGTTTTCAAATTTGTAAAAAAAATAATGTAAGGCACATTTTTAAATTTGACAACCTAAAATATGCTTTATTCGTAGACTTATATTTTAGTAATGATGATGAACTGGTTTAAAAATATTCAATTCAAATAATAATTTTCAAACAACTGAGTGATTAAATCATTTTCAAAGGAAAATAACAAATGTAAAAACCCATTGATGCGGATTGACATACAATCACTAGGTAGAAACTACTCCAAAATGCCCTGCTCAATTTATTAAAATGAACCTTTAAAATATTTTATCCCTTATAACATACCCTTATATAAAGTGCAAATTAAATACATACTTTCATAACAGTATAAGATACTTCTCAAAAGTTTATTAGAAATAAACTTTTACAGGAACTAATATGTACCTAATTTAAAAGTTTATAATTCAAAAAACTAAGCACATTTATGAGGTCGTTTCACAATTTTCAAAAAAGTAACTAGGAAAGTACATAAGAAATGTAATTAAAGTTCTATTTATCTGTAGGATATATCCCAAAATTAGTTCCTTTAAAACTGGTAATAATCTTATAGCCAGGCAGACGAATATATTTTTGATGCTAATAAATCCATTAGAACGAAACTTAATTCTGAGTTAAACATACTGATATTAAACTTTCATACATGTATAAAGTAAAGATTATCTTAAGTTTGTATTTGCGAAAGTGACTATTGATTTTTAAGTTCGCTACATTGAATTTACTTAATATCTCCTATGTAAATATTATTATTTGCTAATGTGACGAAAAGTTTTAAAACGAAAACCTAAATGTGATGAAATCAATGCAACTTTCAACAAGCTTAAAGAATATTACGATCACCTTTTCTAGTTTCATGAAATGTAAGCAGCATAACAAATTTTTCTTTAATAAAAAAATAGAAAACATAAAATTCTAACTTGTTTTCATTCAATTACTTATTGCAGTTGTTGAGCTTTCCAAACTACATCCTTAATATCCCAAAAAAATATCTAATGATACAACATACTCCTAGTTTCGATATTGAATCAATAATATGAAATAACAGTTGCCCATTGCGGACGATTTTAAAGTAATGGAAATAGATTATTTTTCTTCCATATTTGGTTCACTCGGATCAATTAGAGTAACAAATACCCCTTTTCAGATTTTTAAAAGTATATTTTTTGTGATTTTTTAACTGGCAACTCTTCTTGCCACCGTCCTTAGTGGGTTCTAATTGTATAGTTTAAGATTTTGATGGAAAGTTTTATAATACATAGTTTAAAGGGTTTATGCACAAATGTAAGTGAATGCGGGCTCTATCGTCCCTAAGGGGTTCAGGAAAGGGTTATGGTAATAGTTTACTATTTTCTGAATCTAGAAAAACCTTTCAGAGAAAAACAGTGCATCCAATAATGATGATATAGCAATAGATTTAACCAAAAATGTTATATAATTTTGTAATAACCTAAAATCTATACAACAAATATTTAAACAGTTAAATTATGAACTAAATGGAAATAGTTTAGCATAGTTTAGCAATCAAAAAGTTCTATGTATAAGATAAAAATACAAAAAAAAATACTAAAAGTAATTTATTTGCTAAAACTAGTTATGAGTGACCTTTATACGTTTTGAACACACATCGGACGATTGGCGGGAAAAGCTGTCAGTAGAAAAAAAGCGATGTTATTGGCAATTTAAATACTATCATTCCAACTTTAATTGGTAACAATATTTAGGGACAGATTCCATAATCGAGGTTTTCGCCAAATTTGGCGAGATCGGATCTCGCCAAGCTATAACTAACACTACATCTAAATCCCTGATTATCGCCGAAATTTGGCGACATTTGGCGAAAACCTCGATTACGGAATATTACCCAATATTTAGAATGGAATCTTGTTATTATAATAATGTCACAAGATAAAAAAGTCACAAAATTAGAGAAACGTTGGATTATTTCAGCGTTCTTGAAATGATCTCTCAGCAACCTCCAAAATGTGGTGAAAAGTTCTTATTCGGACAGCGATTTCACCACTAAAACGACATAGAAGGTACGAATTTATGTTTTTATCTGAACAAGTACATTCCGTAAAAACAGTTATCATTCACTTAAACTTATAATACCCTCTATTAGGGTCAGTAAAAAAATAAAGTGTCTCGTGGCAGCTTTTCGAACCAATGTCTCTAATGGGTAAACTCTACTTTGAAAATTTGGATTACTTTTATAATGGTACAAGTTCTTAAACAGTTATTACCATCATAGTTTGGTATAGTTATAACCCAAACATCCAATGTTGGGATCCCAAGACATCACGTTCTCCATCGATATCCAATAGATTGTCATACGAAACTAATTAGACGGATGCCCATATTAAAGGACTTCGTCATTAAAATTTCCCCATCAGGATCAACTTTTCTTCACCGAGAAGTATCGCCATTTCCATTTTGCGGGTGCCCTAAATTTCACTAATTAGGGATTTTCAAGTGTTGTTCGTCCCCAGAGTCTTGAAGACGATAATTAATCAACGTCCTGCAAAACCTGTGCTATCTTTGTCGGTATGAAATATTTTGATAAGCGCGGACGGTGCTAATTTAGGCCTTTCGCCGCCCCGTGTTTGTATAAGGATCCCTGAGTTTCTCTAGTGTCTACTTTGTCTTGGGTATGGATGGGGTTAACACTCGGTGGAGATCCGATATTAAGGAATATTATGGCGTTTTTAGGGGAAATGTTCTCAAAAATTGCTCATTAATGACGTTTCTGGAAATAACATTCTAAGTTGCAAGTGTTCATATGTCAGGCGAAGTTAATTTTGCCCCTTTTTGATAATTTTAAAAGTGGGGGGGGGTAGGAGTCAGTTTTATATGAAGCCTTAAGCCTTCATCTTAGTCTAAAATACTTACATTTTTAAAATGTATATTTGCTTGTATTACTATAAGAGGTGTGTATATTTAAATAACTATATTTTTTTAAAAATGACATTAGTTCAGATACGTTTTATTTTTTAATTTAATAGAAGGCTAATTTCATCTTCAAGAGATAGTTAATTTTAACTAATTTGAATTAACTAACTACCCTCCCCGTTGTGGGACCGGGGAAGAATTGTCTTACTGTAGCCCACGCATGTCTTAAAAGGCAACTAAAATGGGTACCAGTGCCCGGAGGTATAACCGGGTCTCTCTTTTGGGAGATTGGACGATGTGCCAATCACTCATCCCCTTAAAAATACACATATTAGAAGTCCAACCTCTTCAAAAGCTCTTGCATTCTTCCTTTCCTTTTCGGTCCTATTTGACTCCTATGCACCAACTTCTTGTACAAGACAACAACAACTAACCACCAATAACTAGTTTTAATTAACTAACTACCAATAAAAAATTTTAATCACTAAACTTAACCCACCGCGCCCAATCTTTTATATATATAAAAAAAACATTATTCCTTTTTTTAAAAAAATAACCAAAACAAGAATCCTCACAAGAGCTCCAAAACGGTTTCGACCTCTCCTCTCCAAGCAACGCTCATCGACCACAATTAAATCCCTCCCCCTTCACCCCTCTTTGCCCAACGGACCGTCCCCCCTTCCAAAAAATAATAATAATACTCGCGAATCCTTATCGCAGTCAGGATTGCCGGACCTTTTCATTAAAGGTCCGCGCGCGTTGCCGTGGAAACGGAACGTTCTTTGCTAGGTGAGCGGGCATGCGGAAAGAGGTGATGATAAGGGAGCGTTTTGTTGCGGATCGGATGGCTTTTGGGACCGCCTCTTCTTAATTACTCTTGTTTGATGCGTCCAATTGGACGGAATGGGAGTGAGAATGGAAGAGGGGGGGGCTTTGTGATGGTCTTTTGAAGAATATGTGGGGCTTCGGTGGTTCATTTAACATTTTGAGTCCTAGCCGCCCCAAATTTTCCATAGGATTCAATAGTAATCTCGAGCGGCTGAGGAGTGAAAGGGTAATGTAAGATCGATTGGTGTGATGGAGGAGTTTCCATGCAAGTGTATGCGCTCATTTTAAGCGAATGGCTATTTACAGTCAGATTTCACGTGTTATTTGATTTATCGAGGTTCACACAGTATTACCCACAGACAGTCCCGCAGTATTACGACACTTGAAGAAATTCGTGATAAATTAACGGCTAAAAAGTAGACCCTTTTTCAGTACCAAGCCTATTTAGGTATATTTGATCTGAAACTGCTAAATAGTAGCGTTTCAGTACTTAACTTATTTAGATGATTGACACCTTTGAAGCTGTTCTAAAATGTGGAGAAAATATCATTTTCAGATTGAAATAATTTCGAAAAAAAAAAAGAATTTGATGCCGGGAAACATTAGTGAAAAAGATTTTACTAAAAAACGTAAAAAAATTCCATAATTAAATTTTTTCAATGATATTACATTATGTTTTTTTCTTTTTTGTAATACTTATGTAATGATAGAATATTTAATTTAAATGGTATCAAATTAAAAGATGGAATATGAAGGCGTCAACGTATTAATATTAATACTTATGATAATATTACAAATCATTTGATAAACAAAAATAATCAAATCATTGATTAAAAAATAATATTTAATAAACTATTAGCACAGTATAAAATACGAAAACTAATGCCTAACAATGTTTTAACCATGTTGAAATCCTGCGTTATATTTTAATTTTTGTAAAATCTGTGGTAAAGGTGGTCCATATAACTTTAATCAATCTTAGGTTTCGAGAGCAAAGCATAAACTAAGCTGCAAACAGTCTCAATAGAAGAACTGATGATTGAATAGAACGTTTAAAATAAATGTAATTTTATAGTAATGATAGATGTATAAACACAAAACGATATTTTAAATGTGGAAGTTTATTTTTACATCCAGGGCTGGAATTTAACATACACAAACCCGTAACTTACACAAAAACATTAACATTAATAAATGTTTTACTCACACGAACCATAAACGAATACCATCCAGATCAAAGGCACGGAAACATGACTCTCGGATTTTCCAAACAATGAGGAAACATTACAAACTTTGAGAGGAAAATTATTACATTTTCTTACATAATGTTTTGCGTACTTCAAAAGGAATACAGTCAGCCTTCAAAATTCACCTCCCTCCTTCAAATTAAGATAGCAAAACTGGCTTCCCCCGCAGCACCAACGCACGGTAAGTAATGAACTCCATATCAAACTACTCCAGGGCTAGCCCACATCCTACCCCGAAATTACACCCACATAAATCTTAATATACCCACAACTAGTTACGAGCTTTGAATTTTTGGGGTTAAACTAAGTTCCCAAAGCTGGAAATCCACCTCTTAATATCACGGCTCCCGAATATCCCTTCAGATGGCGCGATGCGAATTCTTAGGCCTAACAAAGGAGTTTATAATTGTGAATTCCAGCTTTGAGAATGGTTTTATGGTGCAATAGGTAGAGAACTTAAATTATAAATGCAAATCAAATTAGTTAACTTGGGCAGAATAATGCAATTTGGTGCATTCTCCGAATTCGGTTTCCGGCCAGTATTCCTCACTAATTCACTTAGAGAAACGTGCGTTGTTCTAAACTTCTAAAGTCGTCTACTGGTTTATTACCGTTATTAAGAGAGTTTTTTTCTCTCTTTCTTTCCGGAAAGGCAGTTTGTAAAAACGCTGCTCTGGATACGACTGCATAATTAATGTCAATTAACTGCAAGACGACTCCTGCACTGTCCCTCCTTTGCTCTTTTACACTTTAACTCACGCAGTTTAAACTTTTTTTTTATTTCGTTCCGGTAGTATGCAAATTGGAGAACGGTTTTGAGGCTTTTTGTAGATTTGATCTTCCAACGTTTGCTTAAGTGGATTGCGAAATTAACATGCAATTAGGGACCGGAGAATCAAAATAGATTGATTATAATTTTATGTTTCTAGGTACTTAAAAGTTTTAAAGGTAAAAAGACGTCACATTATTTTTCACTCTTTCACAAACATTTGCATGTGGAGTACAACTATTTAAAAGGGCTGTCTACATTTTAAAAGGGTCAGCTATTGTGTTTTATTTTCAACTAACTTTCCGGTTAAAATCCAAGTGTTAATCCAAACTTGTTAATCAAAGTAATAGAAAAATATATGTTACCATAAGATTCTTAAACTATAATAATAATAGCAATTATTCTCATTTATGTATGAATGTACTATTTTTACCCTTAATTTTTTTTGAGTTGAATATAGTTAGTATTATTACCAAATGTGTGGAATAATTATCTGTAGAACTTTTTCAACGAGTAATAACTATAGAAACTTAATATTTTTAAAGGGAAAATAAACTAAATCAGGTTATTATAAAATATATTTTATATCTTATTAGTTGGTCGTGGGGAGCCTAGTGGTTAAGGCATCGGTGGCACATGGCAACAACATATCTTATTTGTTGTAAATTAAAAAATATATTACATATGTTCTGGGAACCTTGTCTTAACACTAGAACCGCGAAGTGGGTCGATTTGACCCAAAACGAGTTTTGATTTCGTTTTTCCCAAAAAGTTACAAACGCAGACTTAAAAAATTTTGTGACTTTTCCTGAATCATTGTTAATAGCAAACTGTGAAAAAATGAGGATTCTAGCTTTTACCATTTTTTTGTAAAAAACTTGTATACCTAATACCGCGGGGCGGGTCATCCTGACCCAAAGCGTTCTACTCTTATGAAATCACAGTAAAGTGCTGTCAAAAATTTGAAGAATCCCGTTTTATCAGTTTTACCCTCTTTTCCCACAAAGGTCAAGGTCACTAGACCAGTTTGGGATAATAAAGAATGCTTAAAACAGGTTTTTCCAGCAGATACGTTGCAAATTGCATTCCTCTGAATACACATGGGTGGATCGGTAAAAAATCATGGAAGAGCTATGTCCATTCCCTATTTTTTGAGGGTAATTCATTTTTCAAAGGTAAAATATGTTTTAAATGCAATTTAGATACATATCCTGTTAATTTTCCTCCAAATTTCCCCTGAAAGCAGTCTTATTTTTTTATTTGAAGAAAATAATGCAAAAAATCATAAATTGATCTTTTTTGAAGCTTTGAACCCACAATTTCATAATCTAGATATAGCTACAGCAGAAGAAATTTAGAACTTAGTAATTTCAGGGTAATCATGATTTTTGGAACCACCGATCTATTGCGCTTCTATGCTCAAAAGCCTATTTTGTGGAAAAATGAGAATTTGCAATTATAAAAATAAATACGATAAAAATTTCCTCTAACCGATACTATTTTAATAATTTCTGAAACTTAAAATAAAAGTATATAGGGAATTTTATTAGTTTTTATATAGAAACGAATTTTTTTGAAAATTGACCAGCAGTAATTTTACACGATATTTGGCGGAAAAGCCTGAAAATTGAATTGAAATTATGAATTTAAAGCTATATTTGGCATTAAATTATGGAATGCCGGTGATGTTTACAGTAAATATATATTAAATTATTGTTATCTGGGTTTACTGAAATTTTTAGCCTCAGAAATATAATCATCCCCTGAAAAGTTCTAAGTATTTTACACGTTTTTGGCATTTTAATACTTTAATTATAATAATGTCTACCTTTATTGACCTTAATATAGAGCAAAGAAGTAAATTAAAGTAATTTCCCTCAAATAATATGATATATTCCATTAAAAGCTCAGTTTTATAAGCCGGGGTCAATTTGACCCAGGCCCGCGGTTTTAGTTATACCGAAAATGCCGCGGTTCTAGTGTTAACTGTAACTGATCTTTTAAAAACGAGTTTCCCCTCTTATGTAACTGTCTGTGTTTATGTTGTGATTCTGTCAACAAGTAAGAGAGGGCTCATTTCTCTTTCATTTGTTATTAAAATGTTTTACAACTTTAGGATTTTCTATTCTTGAGATTGCATCCTCCAGTTTCTCAGCAAACAACATGCATCTTTTTACATAATGATTAAAAATAATCCAGCTCTTTTTTAGTTGAGAAATTATTTCCAATTCAAATTATTATGAACATTTACAACTCATATACCTACATATACATATACAACTTACATACCTACATATACCTACGATATGCACACCAAACCATCTTTATTGCATCAAATAGATATATTATTAAATAACAATAAATAAATAATAAGTTCAAATACTTCCTACTATTTTTTTTTCTTGAATGCGAATAATTACTGCTGAAGCAAAACCAGAGTTTACCATTGATTTTTCTATTAACGATGTTTAAAAACAAACATCTTATAAGTCTCGGTTTTGATTGATATCTTCGTACTTTTCTAATATTCTTTCTTTATTGCTCCACCATAAAAGTTTATCTTTCTTCCCAACAATGGAACGCCCGGCATTCCTAAGAACGAATGTTACGAGCAAGAAGTACACCCTCAACTCACCTCAAGCCAAAAGGGCATTGCTTACATTCCCCCAGAATGCCCTTTAGCCCCACACATTCCAATTTTATAACCCTTTACTTTACGACTCGGACCCTCACCATAGCCCAACGTTAAGTAGACCGTAAATGACGAAGGACAGGGGACTTTTATCTCGGTTCCGCATTTCTAGAGATGGACCACCCCGTTGCCACTTCCAATGCACAGGGGTGAAATACCGTCTGCTCGGCGTTTGATTGGCTAATCAGACGTTGCCAGTATCGTGGAGTGAAGTTGAAAGGGACTTCCATTGTTTTGGTTTTTTTTTTTTTAGGAAGGGGTTTGTTTCGGAGATTAATTACTTCCAAGCTGGTGGCTGGGTCGTTGGGTGCCTTTGGGAAAGGGGGTCTTTTCAGTAACTTTTGAATGCTTTTGGGTTTTATCAGTCGAAGTTTTGAGTGTTGCTGGATTGGAATAGGTTTAAGGTTGTAAAGATAAACTGGATTTAGAGCTATAACGTTAGATACACATTTAAGTAAAGTAAATGGGAGTGGCTCTAATTTAGATGTGGTGTTTTAAATTGATTTGAAGAATGAATTTAAGTTTAAAAATTATTGAATATTTTATTCCTAAATAAATAAATGTGATATTCTTTATACATAGAGTGATAACCACACCGCTATTTTTAACACCGACATGATATTTCCTTTTAAGAAATAATTTTAACATGAATTAATAAATAAATTTGATTTTACTTTTTATATTTACACAATATAATTATTTTCTTTTATGTTTTATACCTAAAAATTAAATGAGTCTCATTATTAACTTAAATGTATACCTGAATACCATGGAACTAGACTGCTGAATACATACAATACACAATCAATCACAATCAATTTTTTTATTTCATTATAACTATTAGAGAATTACAAAAAATGGAAAACATTTGTATCACCAAGGAGGTGTGGTCACCTCATTCAGGTGAATAAAACATATTTAATCTAATAAGAATACACAATATACAACAACAAAAATTCTAAAGAAAATAAAATGCAAACACACACACACACAAAAAAAAACTACTACTTATGTACAGATGAAAGTAATTAACAATATGGCAAGTGGAAATGCTGTTGGGTGAGCTTCAGGGCATAAATGAGCAAGAAAAAAAATTAAAAGTATTCCTCGATGTTATCTATGGAGTATATGAACAATTTTATTAATTTTTTTAAATTTGTGAGACGATATTTCTGCTTTAATATGATTTGGTAGGCTATTGTAAAATTTTGGGGATAAATAATCATAGTGTTTGTGTAAAATTTCTTTCCGTGTTTTAGGTATTATGTAATTATTTTTTGAACGCAAGTTATAACTTATATTTCTTGTTTGATTATTCTTACTATGTGTATTAAAATAAACAACTGTTTGAAAAAAAATAAATGACGAATTGGAAGAATATTTATGATTTGATAAGTATTTAAGTTAGGTATTTGATTATTGCTTAGAAATTTGACTATTTTATTTTGAATTTTCACAATTGGTTTTATATTTCCTAGATAGTCCCCTAGTCCCCACCCCAAGTTATTAAACCGTAGCTAATTATTGAATTAACCCATGAATGATAGAGCTGCATTGAAAAACTTTTATTTATTATTTTTTTCAGATAATAAAATTTATAAGGAATAAAACGTAATTTATTTGTTATAGGATTTACATGTGATTTCCATTTCAAATTTGCATCAACATATAGGTTTATTTAACAATTTGTCGAAGAAAAATGTATAGTTTAATATGTAATAAGTTTACTTACATTAATGTGATACGCTTCTTTTAGAGTTTTTATCTATTCACTCTAGGAGTTTTTCAAACTGTTTAAAAGTTATGTTCTATTTTCTGCATATCTAACCGTATAAACTTAAGAGAGTAAAACGAACTTAGAGGAAACCTCCCTATCAATCTTCTCAAGCGAAATACCTGACAGTTATATATTGGATTGTCATGTTAGTTTCTATGAAGTTTCCTATGAAAGTGTCTATTTAATTCTATTGAAGCTGTTTTATTCTGTTTTAGAAATAATACGTATTTTGAAATAGTAATATGTTGGTTCTCGTATTAAACAAGAACAAATCTGAATAAAAACTAAATATTTTATTAAAAATTATAGTATTTTGTCACATTCTTGCCTATATTTTTGGAAATTTATGAATCCAATTATTGGAAAGTTTAAAATTTATGTTTTAAAAAATGTCATTCATTGCCTAATTAAAAAAAACATTATGTATTTAATACTATTTATTTATTCATTTATTCATACATCTACCATATATATTAAAAAGAAATATATAATAAAAGAGAAAAATTTACATGGTAGGAGTACATTATAAAATACACACACACAAACTAAAGGTAAATATAAACTGAAAGAAAATCCTTTTTAAGCTTAAAAAATTATCATAGAAAATAACACTGTGATCCGGTAAACTATTTCCCGGATATAATATTATACTATACATACGCAAATAAAAATTTAGTTATTTAAATTACTTTTATTGAAGTTTTTTTTATTAAACACATAATGGCTCCAATATGCATTCCAGTGTCCTTAAAGAAATCAACCATCAGCACCTGTAAAACAACTTTTCTAGTGAGTTAAAAAAGAAACAGTTAAAGGAAAAAATATTTCAGAAGGTAGTATTTCACCAACCTTTAACATTGTATAGTATACTCGGTAAAGTTTATTCCATTTAGAGTATTTATAATAAATGTTTAATAGTTTTTATATTATAAATTATTAAATTGATTATTAAACATTATTAAATATAATACTACTCATAAAGAAATTCCATAATTAATAAACGATTTATGAACGTGATTGAAATCAAAATCTAATTTAAGCAATAAGCAATCAATACAGTGATAATAGTTTAATTGTTTTGTTTTACACTTACAGGTAACATCAATACCTGAGGGACGATTCAAACTCCTTTTGATTTCAAGGTCTGATACTCTCAATATTAGGCCTGTACACCGGCTACAAAGTAAAAGAAATCAGAAATATCAATAAGCTATTCATAGTGTTTTTAAAACATAAATACTCGTAAAATGTTCAGTTTGAAAATTTGAAATAAAGAAAACTATGCATATAAAAAATTATTATAAAAAGTTTGTATCCCAATAATTGTATTATCTAAATTTATATAGATCATACGCCATACAGTGAATTATATTTAGTTTCAAAAACAAGCATAATCGCTTTGTCTCATTCTCTGAAATATCGTTTTATTTTTAGTCGAAGGAAACATAATTTGTTTTTATTATTACCTTTATTATTCTTATTTCTTTCTTTATTATTTGTGTTAAGTTGTTAAGTATGTATTTTTATTAGTGTTTTTTACCAATAACTTTCAACAAGCAATTCCTTTTTAGTTCGTTTTATGTCTTCACTGCCACACAAAAAAAACCGAGACTAGGGAATTATGTATGCGCGAAACAGTAGTTTCTTTCAATAAGGCAACCAACCTAATGCATTTCCTAGCTTTCCATTTAGGCCTTAGAAATTACACTTACGAAGTCTTGGAATAACAGGACAATCTTATATCTGGGTCTGTTAGCCAGAGCTTTATTAGATAAACTTATCAGTAAATCGATTAACAAATCTAATTAGGCTTCTAAGGATAAATGAGCATCTTGTAAATGAGCAACAGCTGAGATAAGAGTAGCTCTGAGACCAGTAAATAGCTGAAGGCTTTGAATAATCAAATTAATTTCACTTGCTGCTGAGAGCCTCAAATAGAAAATCCAATAATCCAAAAGAGCAACTGGATAAAAATTAGGCTAAACATATTTAATCTTAACTCTATTACCTCATGATATTCATTCAGATACGAATAAGGATAGTTGATTATATTTTCTTTTGAGAAGTAACAGTAGAGAGGTAATAAAATAGAAGAAAAATTTCAAGAGTTTATAATTTCGGGTTCAAAAATTTACAAACATATTGGATAATTTTTATTCTTTTACAATTTTGATGTCTACATACTTTCCAAAAAAAAATTGATCATTGTAAATCTATCATTATCAATATTTGATTATTAAAAAAACTCTAGTTTTTTCAATCAATTCTAATATCGGGTTGAAATAAATAATATCACATGTTATAGAAAATAACATTTAGTTTAGTGGTTTACTATCCCTTTACACACTTACACACACTTACTTAAAATATTATATATATGTTACGGGCAATGTGACCAATTGGGCATTATTAATAATGCCCGAAGTTGAGGCGGGCATTGTGATAAATTCCATGACATTTATCAATGAGTATTTATCACTTTGCCCGTAACATATACACGTAGGAAAGAGTAATTAAAAAAATAATCAAATAAAATCAAATTTTAAATATTTTAATATGAAGCTCATAAGGGAATTCTTTCCTCTCCAAACATTTAACGCTCCCACTAAAACCGAAAAGTAATCACAAAGAAGTCATCATATTCACTTGAGCGCAGTAAACTTAGAGCAACAACATATCAAAAAGTGAAATTAAAAGACTTCCAGCCTGGGTGCGAACCTACATCCTTTCAATCCCGGTTTTCAATCAAGACGTAACACAGCAATCTAACCCGGCCGTTACTGCAGCGCAGCAGAGAGAGGGAGAGAAGCCCGTCGTAAAACCCACCCCGAGAGAGGCCCGGATTGCCGCAATAAAAATTTTATTGCCGGATGTCCCGGTCCCGTCCGGGACTACCTGAACCCTGATTTGCTAAAAGCGGGCCGACACAAGTGTTTTAGTGTACCGGCGTGTTTGTTGGGGGATCGTAAATTGTTGTTAAGATGGCTGATAAAAACACGATTATGCTTGTGGAGAAGGCGAACCGGTTCGGGTGGCCGCGAAATTGATAAACAAGGTTTTGATTACGGGGTGGCTTGTTTTGTTTTGTTTCTTTAGTTTTGTTGTTCTGGTTCTGGGTTTATTGGGGTGAGAGGGAGAAAAAGGGGGTTGGGGGTTGATCAGAGGAAACCCCGGAGGATGGAGAGTAGCACGAACTTGTAAAGTAGTTAGGGATAAAACTTTTCCTACTTTATTGTTCTTTACTTATGCTTTAGATTTTAGGAAGATTATTCTTTTAAAATAAAATTTTATTTTCTCCCACAAATTATTCACGTTTTATTGGGTAATTACATGAGTTAGAAATTTAATTGAGTATAAGATGTACATAACAAAATTTTTGTGTAGAAAAAATTGCTAATTTTTTTTTTTTTTTTTTTTTTTTTTTTTGAAATAATTAACATGATCCATTCAGATGACACTCAGCTTCCCTAACGGCGAAATAAAAAAAAATAAAAACTTAATTTAAAAACTAAAGGAGATAGAGTAAAAACTTCAATACCAATATTTTTTCAAAATTATGAAAATCTCACTGAAAAAAAAATTCATAAAAATATTGCAAAGGTCTTAATAAAAATAGCACTTTTTTTCAGGCCTCAAAAAAGAAAAAATCCTCAAATTTGAAGTTTAGAAATTTTTTGATTAAATTTTGTTTTTGTCTAACTAAACAAACACAAAACTACATAATAACACCTGCAAATTTGCAAATTTTTCTTTTTTTGTTTCCAGTGAGCTTTTCATAATATCAACAATTCGTATTAAAGTTTTGACCCTAGGAGACGTTGTTTCCAAATAAAAGCTGTGAAAGGGACTTTTGAAACACCCTGTATACTATATTCAATAATGCAATAAACAAAATATTGCAATGATGTTTCGATGAAATTTTATATTTTAAAATGTATCATGAAGACAAAGATTCAGAGAATATTATTTTGTTGTTTTATATAATGTTGATTAATCATATTTTAACGCATTTGTGAAGAATGCGGTTCCTAAAATTTCATTTACGTGATTTAATAAAGCTAATTTATTTACAAAGTTATCACTAAGTAATATTGGATAATGTTAGTTAAATACTTTAAGTGTAAATTCTAATACAAATTCATTTTAATTCAAAAATTATTGCAATGCTATAAATTGTAATATTTTCTTATCAACTTTTACTGATAATTCATTCCACCATCTAATGACTATTAAAAAAAGTAAATGTTCTTTATTTAATTTAATGTCCAGAGTTTAATATTCTTTAAATAAAATTGGAAAGAAAAATTGCATTTAAGGAAACCTTATGAACTTAATTGTGTGAAGAGTGCAATAATTTTATGGCAATCTTAAAAA
Organism: Tetragnatha montana; assembly: GCA_963680715.1. NCBI lineage: Eukaryota > Metazoa > Arthropoda > Arachnida > Araneae > Tetragnathidae > Tetragnatha > Tetragnatha montana. Next base: position 50,561,272 of record OY796675.1, read on the forward strand.
TACATTTCGAAAAGTTTAGGTAAAAATGAAACAACTACATAATATTACGCTTCTGTGATGAAAAATATACTTTCAAATTTAATAATGATACTTTAAAAGTGTAAAAGTAAGTTTCAAAACTTTTCCTGGACTTCTGAGTCTCAAAACCAAAAACAATGTAAATTTATTCCGAACAACATAAATTGAAGTGAAGGTCTTAATGCTTTATTATTGGACAAAATCTCTCCAGAAAATATTTCACTTGCTAATGACGAAGAAACACTTTCCAACGAGATGGAACCGTTCGTAAAGAAACACATTTTGATTTTGCAATTTAAATCTCTTTCATCGCCTAAGGTCAAAAGTTAATTGGAATCACTCGTAATGGGCAGCGTTTGTGAAGCAAAAAAATAAATATAAATAATTTCCGATTGCTTTTGTCTCAGTCTTGAAACTCGGAGCAAGTCGAAAAATTATAAAATCTCCATTACAGACGAAAGAATAGCTTTAAATCGAAAAGGAAAGAATCAGAAAAAAAACCAGATCACTTATTGAATCTTTAAAAGTAACGATCACTGAAATCGTAAATTGAAATTTCGTTCCCACTCCAGAAAAAAAAATAAGAAGAGGAAGAAATTCTGGATTTTTCTGAAGAAAGAACCATTTAGAAAACAAAAAAAAAGTTCGAAACGCGCAAATGGAATCACGCGCTCTTTGAAAACCCACATTTTGATCTTAATGCCACAAGATTTGGGATCTCGATAATAAATCATCGCTCTACACACGAGAATGGCGAATCCTCTCCAAAAAAATAAAAACCAGGGAACTCCGCAAAAAATGAAGACACAGAAGAAGAATAAGAACGGGAGAGAAAGAAAGAAAGAGGATATAAAAAATGTATGGCCGAATGCATTTTTCAGCCCAGGCACTTTACGAAAGAAAGATCTCAGAATGCCGGTATTGGGAAAAAGAAGATGGACAAAAGTAAAGTACTTGAGCCCCTCGATATGTAACTGCGAAAGGGAGCTTGATTTGGTATAAATATTAATGCTAATGGTATCTAAAAGCATTCCAGGACGCTTGTGAGTTTGAACAGTTCGATTTGATGCGCAATTCAGTGGTGTTAGAATGGGGAGTCAAGGGATAATAAGCGAGAAAAGACAATGGGCGGATTTTTTTGTGTGGGGAAAGCTTGACTTTCATCTTCTTAATGTAAGGTCGGAATGCGAGGTTGGGGTTTTTTTTCCCATTAATTTGTGACGTGTTTGTTCAGAGGGGATATTTTAAGTTTACATTTAGTGAAGGTGAAAATGAGAGTTCAATAGCTTACTATTTCTTATGGGAATCTTAAAGTGATCATGACTGCTAAAAAATTGTGATGAATTTGAGACCCCTAAAATATTATGGAAAGCTAAATCCATTTTATAATATGCACCGCATACTTTATCATATTTAATTGTAATTTTTCACAAACATTTTATGCTATATCTATCATCACAAACAGCAATCCTTTAGTAAAATAACTACCATAACACTTATACGAATTACTAAAAATGGAACTGTCATAAAGAGTTTTGAAAAATTCGCGCATGTTTACAAATTTTTTTTCTCGATATTTAACTTATTTGGTGAATAAGAGGTTAAGCTAAACAATGTCCATCACGCTATGTCTCTAAATATTTTCTTAGAATTCAAAACACGACGATAACTTAGTTGAATATTCGAATACCAATTTACAAAGGTGTAAAAACGATATTTTTTGAATTAAGTATTTATTCTTTATTCATAAATTTATTAATTCACGCCAAGTAGTTAAATGTATCCATCCTTCGCATTTGATTATTATACTATTAAAACCACACATACATACATAGACTTATATGGTTTTAAAAGGTCAGCGTCTAAAAATACTCCTGATAAAAGCGTATAGAACCAAACCAACCTTCATGATAAATTACTGATGTGCCGATAAAAGCTTTTAAATCATTATTGGCCAGCATGCCTATTAATATTGAGTGTATAATGCTCCCGTCTGCATATAGAAACTCCGTGAATGCCTACGGAAAATCGATATTTTAGCGCGCCTTTGTGAGAAATGCCTCATGCTGACGTCGATTAGTAGTCCCTTGTGCGAACCCTACACGGGTTATACAATAGTTAGATGGGTTTCGAAAATGATTGATGAACACCTGGATTCGAATTAAGTGGTCAGGTACTATTAACACACCGACGTATACACATGGTTCGGTACCAGATCAACCAAGTGTATCTTGCATGAATAAGGGATATAGGGCCTCAAGGGATATTAAAGCACCAGGGGTGCTTATGGGTCAGATAAGGCACTAAATGATATACATGCTAATGTTCGATAGAGTATTGGCCGTTTCTACTTTACATTTTGAGAACATATTTTTATACCCATTGTACACAAATTGGTCTTCTACGAATTTAAACTTCTTTAGAATTTTGGAACAACTTTTAGAAATTTTCCGGGTATTCAAAACAAGTTTTAATGTTTTTCTATATTTTGAGAACATGGTTTAAAATTTCTTTAGATATTTTTATTGCTAGTACAAGTACATTTTAAAAAGGGTAAAAAAATCTGCTTTTAACCTATTATTATATAGTATAATTGTTCTATAAAAGAAATCGAACTAAGATTATAATAAACACACACACACATAAATATTTATTATAATTAACGTTTTGAGACACATTTTAATAAGCTCTTATATGAAAAAAAAAAACTAATTGAATTTTTTTTTTATTTTGTTCATTAAAAAAGAAAATATGTACGTAGAAACAAAATAAGAGTAAATTTTATTTTATGCTAACGAAGCAGAGAAAAAATGAAATTAATTATTAAACTATAAAATTTTACGATACAATAATAGTACTTACACTGCAATCTTTAAAACCAAAATTCCAAAATTGATGTGGTAGTGATTTAACATCATCTAGATCATTTTAAAATGAAACAAAAAAAATATGAGAGAATACTTTTGGGGAAAATGCATGTCTGATAAAGTTGTTCGATTAAAGAATCCATAGAAATAATTTATTCCATTCATTATGAGCTAGTATTAAAGGTAGAAATGATAGCAAAGCATTTTATGCTAGACACCTAGTTTATCGAAAACTCATCAAAACCTTCCTCGTGCATTTATTTTATCACATTTAAATACCTCATCTTTATGTAATTACTGACAACGGTAGAAATAATCAGCAAAAAATGAATACTTTAAATGGTTATTTGTATTTGAATGTTCTAAGAAAATATAACTTGAGATATTTTCCTTTTAGAGCCTATAAATTTAACCACGTAATTAAACAATAACAATGTAAAATTGACAACTTATAATATGCGCTCAGTACTTGCCTTAATAAAAAAAAATTGTAACAAGAAAATCTCTAAATCAACAAAATATCTAAAAATGCACTTTTGGATTATAATTAGCCCTAATGGAAGTAATTAATTCATCCTTAATAGAAAATTTTAAGTTGAAGATATATTTATCTGTAATAATTGTTTTATTTAAAGAATGATGTAACTTGATACTTTATTTTGTTACCTTTACAAAACTGGTTTATCTTATGCAAAAAAAAAATATTTTACTATATTACTGTTCCAGGAAATAAGGGACACGGTGTCTGATTCTTTTTTATATTAGTTTTGTAGCCTTAATTGCTTAAGGTTAGTAATGAAAGTAGCAATAAAAGTGGTTGTTTTATTTTCAAAAGAGGGGGGCTCTTTCCCCTGCTCACTAACCCCTGAAACAGCTGATATATTTTACTTTCCTCACTTATCAATAATTTCATCGAAATATTATCTTCAAAATTGATCAAGCAAGTAGTAATAAGTACCAACTTTAGTATAAAACGTTAACCAGCATCCCTATTCCCTAAGCAGGGTGTTTCAAAAATTCATTTTATTTATCACTCTTATTTGAAAGCAACGTCTCCTAGGGTCATGGAAGTAAGGTCTACCTCTAGGTAAGTGACCATGGGGAATCTATTGAGATGACTTACTCCCTAGCTGAGAAATTAAAAAGTTAAAAAATTAATTAAAAAAACTAACAGAGATAATCGAAAACTTCGAAAAGAATATTGTTGCCAATATTGTGACAGACAAACTCACTGAAAAATTTTCATGAAATTCGCGGAGATAAATATTAGCATGTGAAAAAGGCACTTTTCAGGCCTCAAAACATAACAAGTTCGTAAATTTGCAAGTTCTTTATCATTAATTATGTAGTTATGTGTTTTTAGATAATAAAAAAAAACAATAAAAAATAAAGCAACTTGCAAATACTATGGGTCAGTTGGAAAAAGCCAGTTTAGTGTGCTCTTTCATAATAAAAAGAGGTATAAAATGGTTTACTATAGTTTTTAAGAATATACTAAACAATGAAAAACAGCACTTACATCTTACATACATCCACAAAGTCCACTGTAACGTTTTTTTTTCGCTTCTTGTGTATGCGCATTTGATAATAGTATTTGCCATTGAGCAAAATTACAGCGTGAAGAAAAACACATCTTTTAATTAACTTACGGACAGAAAAAAGAGAACTCTATGATATTGAAACCATAAATCCAAACCGTCAGTCAGTATATCCTAAAAAACACCATCCCAAAACATCCTCTACGCCCGAGAAATCGCATCATTTTTCAAAACACCGCAATTGGCATCTTCCCAAACCCCACCGTGAGATTAAAGCTCGCTTTACGGGACCATTCGGAAGCCATAACGCCGTAATAAAGGTAAGCAACGCGGCCATTTCCATAGTCTGCGGAATTGATAACGGAGAGGGTCTGCGGACAATCCCCGCGTCGACGACATTTAACTCCATCTGCGTCGCCTCGGATCTGGGGGCCCTAATGGTCATCGCCGCTGCTCTCACTATTATGCAGATGAGATCATAAAGTGGGGTTGTTAGGGTGGTTCCCGTGGGCACAATCAATAGTCGTTTGGAATCGGGGGGGGGGGGAGGGTCGTTTGGGATGCAAAGACAAATATTGTTAGAATTTTCTTTTTGTGTGTGGTTTTGATTATTGATTTTGTTAGCGCGTTATGGGGTAGGATTTTTAATAAAGGGGAAGGATATGTTGTAAAAGTTGATTGGGTGTGTATGATGAAAAAGTAAGCGGGTGGTATGATATTGGAAAATCGTAACAGTATACTATATGTTACGGACAATGTGATAAATTGGGCATAATTATTAATGCTCAGTCAATGTGATAAATTCAGTGGAATTTATGAATGAAATTTATCTCTTTGCCGCCTCCACTTCGGGCATTATTAATAATGCCCGATTAATCAATTTGCTCGTAACATATATATGGAGTTTTATAAGACGTTTTTGGACAAGTAATAAGAAATATGAGTGCCAAAATTAAAAATCCGAGGGTATGAAAAAATTTAAATTATAGATTGCATGAACCAAGTTGACCTTAAATGCTTATTTGTAATTTAATTATAATTTAATTTTAATTAAGATTCCCTTTATTTTCCGGTGAACTTAACGTATAAATCAAGTACTAGGTTCTTCCCGTAGTTGTTCTTTAACAAAATCTTATTTCGAAGGAATGAATTTTTTCTTTTTTGATTTTTAAAATCATACCACTTAAATTGATGTATACCTCTTAAAAACTTATGAAAGGAAATTGAACTACTTCCTACAATTTGCCCAACTAAATCATTAAATGGATGAAGTGAATTACTGTTGGCCAAAAGAAGAATTCTAAATACCTAGGTTTTTGTTTCATTTACATTCGACGTTTTAGCTCATTTTATAAATACAATAACCTGATTAAATTTTAAAGGGTTTTAAAATCGTATTGATATTTCCTTTCAGTAACATTTTATTTTTTCTCAAATTGCGAAAGATTTTAATATTTCTTAAAGGCTTTAACCCTTTTACCTCTAGCCTCCTCAAAATTTTCAGAAAAAAATTCAAAATTCTGAAATGGTTAAACATAGTTCATCCAATATATTTAAATTTCAGAAACGAATAGTTAACAGAAAAAAACTGGCATTTCATACAATTTATTTCGCTTCTCCTCTTCAAATTCTTCTCTGGAAATGCGTCATGCACGGTTCTTGAAAAGCCCTTCACAATACCCCAAACTAAGCTAACTATAAGCTTTGCATCCCATAGTACACATCACAAAATTATTTCAACTCGAGCCGCCCGTTCCTCTCATCCATAAAATCACGGACCCATTCAGGGCAAGAATATCCGTCTATGCACAGGGAAAAAATACCGGCGGCATTATATCCGAAGGAATTCCTTGAAAAGGAGACACATCTGTTTCCTCGAATATATATCGTAGAGGGGAGAGGCAGCTATCTACATAAATAACTTAGACTCGCCTCAGACCTCTGTAGCTACAACGCTTGCATCGCTGAACAAAATAAACGCCCGTGCTAGGGAAAACGCGTGTCTTTTTTCCCCTAGAAAACAAAGATTTTTTTTTCATCTTTTTTCCGTGTATGGCAAATAAAGAGAGAAGAATCGAGCATATAGCCGTCGGCGGAAAGGTTAAGGCAGGCAAGCAGGAGCGGTGGAGAATGATTACTTTGAATGAAATGCAAAATTTTCCCTTCTGTAGGGAGTTTTTGGAGATCATAGGTATATCTAAATTTTCGGAATATATATTTCTCTGCAGATAACTGTCAATCGTATTGACATGCTGGGCTGGAATCCGGTTTGAAGGTAATTCGAGGGGGATTTGGGGTGCAGTTCGGGATTATGTTAAGAAGTTTTGTGTCTTGGAACCGTAGGGAAATGACTTAATGTAAAAATGGAGGTCTAGATAATAGAAAATGGGATATGCACTGTGCATCAATTTAGTATGTCAGAAAGCTTATACCTAATATGATCTCCCTCTCTCTATCTGTTTTTATTGTATTTAAGGGTTTACTAACCCAAAAGAAAGGAATGAGTATGTAAAGAAAATAAAGAATCGAAATGGTCATTCCCGAGATAGTTTTTATCATAAATGGTAATTATTCTAAAATAAATTATCAAGCTAAAACCGATACTTTTATTAAATGAATAATAAGAAATATAAATATTTTAGGTATTGGAAAAACAATAGTAATTCCTATATTCAGTAAAAGTACGTAAAAATGTTTACAATAACTTTAATTTTTAATTTAAAAAAATTTACATATTTATATTTTCGTAATTATTTATTAGTTAAAATAGTTATGTATTGCTCTTACCATTATAATACTTAACCATTACTAATTTTATTCATGTAGTAGAAAACGTGGATGAAACTTTTGAAATTCAGTGTAACTGGAATAATTGAGTGTTGAATATACCACCGTAAAAGTTCGAAGTATGAAAAACTTTGAATTTCAAAAGTAAAACTGATTTAATAGGGAATTCTAAAGACCATAAAAAAACCTTCAATCACTAACTGAATCCGTTCAAATCATACAAGTAAATATTTGAAAATATTTTATAAAGAGAAAAAAAAATTAGTAAAAATTATCGTTGACAAAAACATATTATGTAGGCTATCAAACAGTCATAGTTTTTTTATTTGATTTTTTTTAAAGAAATATTTTTTCTTCTTCTTTTAATGGCAAAAACCCTGTTGACTATCTGCTGCCCTTAAACCATACCGTTTAGATTTTTATATTAGTTAAAATAAAATCATTGCCTTGATTAGTAAATTTACATAGTAAATTTATTCATTTTATTAAGTAAACTCATAGCAGCTTAAACTACGGTACCACATGTGTACATAATCAGGAGATAAAATTAAATTAACATGTAAGATCAATTCCAGATTATAATGTAACAAATATGACGTTTAGTAGCTTTTGAATTCCTGATTGTAAACGCTCACAACGTGGTTTTTTTTTGTGTGTTAGCTAGAACACTTAAATATTTTATTATGTTGTGATAGAGTTCCAAATAACATTTGAAAAGTATTTGCTATCCAGAAACGGGTAATATTAAACATCTGAATGTGTTTTTAAATTTAGATAAAACCACTATCAGAACATATAGAGAGCACATTTCCAACAGAGAACACATTTCTTTCTTATATATTTAGAACACCTTTCTGGATGCAACACTTTTCAAACATTTTCATAACACTACCACAATAAAGAATAAAGCGTTCTAGCTAACAGCACAAACTTAAGCGTTGTTAATTTGAGACCAAAAACTGTTTTTAAATATTTTGTGACAGCTTACAGTGCATTTGTTAGATTCCCAAAACCCAAATATTCCCTAAAGCCTTTAATTTTACCAAATAATCCCCCCATTTCCTCACTAGCTGCATCACCTGAAGTCTCCAGTTCAAAGCCCCATCAGCGACGAATCTTGGACGGCCGCCAGGGCCATTTCAGCGTCGCAGCTTCTCCGATCACGAACGATGCGTCCCATAGTCCCGAGTCACTGGAGCACGCGTCACGAAGACCTGACCACAAGAACCGCCGCACGAGATCAATATCTGCGATTTGCTGCATGAAGAAACACACTACGGCCCTGATTCAGGCCCATTGTGTTAGAGGATGCTGCTGCCCTTCAATTTCGGCTCTCTAACATAGGAAGGGCAATTAAATGGGCACGCTACTGTTTGGTACTGGGATCATCAATGAGTGGTGGTGGTGGTAGTATCGCTTTAGGCCGTTTTGCTGCTGGGTAGATTCCTGGTGGTTAAACTGATGAGGATTTACTGTTTGTTGATGGGAATGGTAGGAACTGGTTAAATATCAGGAAACAGAAATTCTGAATTTCAGAGAAAATTGGGTTTATTTTTAAGAGTAGTTCTACAAAATACGAGGGGTGTTTTTTCAACTTCTGTTTTGCTCCTGAAAAAAAGTACAGTAGGAATTTCGAAATAATATTTTGGTACTGGTAGTTCTATACATTCTTCAGGATCAATTTGCATCTTTATTGGGAAAAAATTTAAAAAATTGGGAAGAAGACACAATTCCTAGAATTGCAATGTCTGATTCCGGTTATGCATAAAAATAAATATTATAAAATATTAAATATGTTCAGCCAGTCAAAAATAATTCATTTATTTGTGTTCATTAAATTAAAACAACGAAAGTCAAAAGTTTATAATTTTAAAGTACCAAGTTAGTTTTTAAATAATATATTTATTTGTAACGCAAACATTACTTTTGATTGTTGGTTTGAAACGTTTTTCAAGCCATATTTCCTAGAACGTCAGTATCTTAAAAAACCTTCGCATTCCCTCACAGCGTATTTAATTCAGTATTTAATTTCCATAACTTACTATTACGTATAGTATATGAATTAAGGAGGTAAACTAATCCTTAATATCGGTGATGTTTTGTTAATAACGTTTCTAAGAACTCTTAAAAACACATCATAAGTCATTCCAAGTAAGATTATACCATTTCTTAAAACCTTTTAACCTGGGAATTTGGTTTGTTTCTTTAAAAGCATACTGCATATCTTAAAGTTTTTATAGAACCCGAAAAAATTATTTTTAAAATTGAAGTAATTATAAACATAAATGTGTTTTTTAAAGAAACATTTATTTTGCTATGATTTTTTCTTCCTTTAATAATTGTGATGAAATTACTTTTAGGATATTTTTCCAAAAAAAAAAATAGTTGAGTTTTTCCAAAACCAGAATTCGTTTAAGCGGTGATATTTTATCCTATTTCAGAAAATAGTTCAAACTCTTTTTTTTTTAACTGATTTCCCTTTTTACTACATAAAAACAAACACTCAATCTAATTTGTACTCAAAAATAAACATTAAACAAAAAATCGATTCAGCCAACCCACTTTCTTATTCAAACAACAACGTAGTATAACACCATCAACAATTCCTGCGGAACGAAACTCAAGTGAAAAACTACAATCACACGTTACTCATTCTAATAATACAATAAAGACGTCGTTTCTAAAAATCAACACCTCCCACTGGCAAAGAATTAACGCGATTTAGAACCCTAACGAACAAATATTTGTTTCTGAAAAGCGCGCACGGGCTCTTTATTTTATTAGAGTAAATAACTCAAAGTGTCACGTTTCTTTTCAAAAACTCCCTTTATTTAAATCTTCCGGAGCGGTTTTTTTCCCCGTCGTTCCGTTCATGTCTGAACCTGTCTGCGCACTTAATCTTATTTCGCAGCTGCTGAGAATCCACGTCCGTCTTGTTTAATACTCGTGTAAATATTTGCCGCCTCTCTTAGCGTGTTTGCCGTGCCATTCGGAGGCTGTGTGTTAGCGGATTTGGACTATCGCGACCTCCCTCAACCTTAAGACATTAAAACGATGCGCCGTAATAGGATTATAATGCCCCGGGAAGAGCTCCAGCACGCTATGGGGAGAAAGCCTTCGGTTAACTCTATCCCTTATGAAGGGTTTTTGGAGACGTTGTGGGAATAGAGTCGTAGAACGAAATGCAAATAAGATATGCGGGTATGAAAATGTCAAGGAGGATTCTGTGTGGGGTGCACTAAAAAAAGAATACATTTGTGTTGTTCTCATCTTGTTGTTATGCAGTGAAGTTGCAAAAAATAGGAATATTGGAATACAGGGTAGGAATATTGCGCTATAAATAAAAAAGGAACCAGACAACTATTTTAGGAAGCTAGAATCTCTGAAGTATTGTTTTTGTGAAAAATATTTTGATTAAAAAAGAAACCACTTTCTCTTTTCCATCTTAACTTTCAGTAGGTACTTCCAAAATGTAATGTTATGTAAAAATTGAATCCAAAAAATTTACTGCATTTAATGTATTAATGTATTCATCACCGAGTAAACGACTGTAGTTTTGTAGTTTCTAATATTATGTATAGTTAAAATAACCATTCCAATACATCCAATTGACGCCCTATTTTTTTTCTTTGTACTTTATGTACTTTAAAATGTACTTTAAAGTACTTTCCATATTAAATATCATTAGACTGATAAAAATTCTAAAAACTTACAAATATGCTATTTCATGCTAAAACTTAACACATTTTGTCTGAAACATAATTTTCAGTCTGATAATCGAAATTTTACTGTACACATTGAGTGTCATGTTGGTTTTGTCTCTTATGATTTGCAATAGCTTAAGGTATTGAGGTATTGTTTAACAAATCTGGGTTGCAACAAAAATATGAATGATTAAATACTAAATATAGGTATATAAATACTAACGAGTTACTGTACCAACCATATTGAATTTGAAAGATTCATTGGTAGACATTGTTTTACAGAATGTTGATTAACTATAGTTATTAATAGACGTTCTGGATATTTTTTAAGGAACACACATTTTGATTAAATTATTGATAAGTTAGAGTTCATAAATATTCAAAATTTTAGTTTTATCCATGGAGATGACGTATACCTGGAAAATTGGTTGACGTTTCTTCTTCTAATTTTTTTTACTGTTTTATAAAGTGAGTTAAGTTTAGTGAGCTGGGTTTTGTGAGGATTTCGAAGCAATCCAAAAGGTCCTGCATAAGCAGTTTAGGGTGAGCGATGGGGAGTAGGGGGCGGTAGCTCCCTGTAAATAAATTTTGAAATTAAAATAATTTTTACCATTTATATAATATTCAACAGCATACCCAAACATATTTAATTATAACATCAAACTGACCATCAAGAAATCATTTTCGATATCCTTTGATTGATTTTGAGCTTAAGAGGCATTAAATATTTCTTTGAAGTTACCGTTCCCTTAACATTCTTTAACTATTCAAACCTTTGATCACCTAAATCTATTGTGGTCATAATAGAACTCTGCCTTTCCAAAGGCGTGGCATTTTGAGGTGATGATGGCAAACTGTTAAAAGTGCTAAAGCTTATGAATTTCCTTTCCCAATGGGGCTTTATGATTGATAAATCTTTTGATGGATCAGACAAGAGGTGGTAAGCTTATATAGTTCCTGAAAATTCATTTAACTTACTGAAATATGGATATTGTTAGTAGCTGTAATTTACATGAGTATACTCTTTCTTTATGCTTATATTTAGAGTAATTGTGATTTAGTAAACTTGAAGGATCTAATTATTTAATGCAAGATAACTTCCCTCTAATAATTACAAAATTTTACTGCTTATAATTTTACAAGTAGCTTTTTGACTCTGTTGTTACTCATTTGACTCATTAAGGACTTTAAATATGAATCTGAACAGAAAGTTTTTAAAACTATAGGTGTAAGGCAAGTTCGCTCAGGCTTTACTTGATCACATTATGTTGTAAGTAATTTTGCAACTAAATCTGTTTACTGTCTCAACATATTTTATTTTTTAGATTTTCTGAACGTTATGTGACTTATAGATTTAACTTAATATTTATTAAAATATTTTATGTTTTAGTAACAACAAAACAACAGAATTTACATGTAATGAATTACCATTCAATAATATTTCCACATGGATCGACCGAAATTTTAAAATAGGTAACCTAATTTGAAACAAACAAGGCTCCGAATAATAACTGCATATTTCAGATGAGTGGTCTGGTTCAAAATCCCGACAATCAGTTGCCCGAAAGGTACGTTTTCCGGACAACATCATCATCATCATCATCATCGCCAATGCGATACAAGGGGAGAGAAGGAAGTCGAATTGTTGGGCAAATGAACAAATAAAGGTCTCAAACAATATTCTTCTTACATCGATACTCCTGAAATAATTTAGATGCATCTTTATAAAAATACATTTCACTCGAAAACTCTACTTCTTCTACTCCATTTACGATTGTGTCTTCCAAAGTCCAAAAATACTCCAAACCAAACTTCCCCTCGACCCATTAGCTTCACCCGCAAACAAAACCACTCACATCCAATTCCAGAGCCGCTTTCTTCCACCGAGTAAACTAACCGGGGGACACATAAATACCCTCCAACCAACTGCTGATAAAAGCCCGAACCACCTAATGAGTGCAATTAGCGTGACGTAGCATTAGGTGTTCAGCTGATGGTAGTTAGTCGAGGTTATATCACCCAGATGCTATCTGGAGATTGATGTGGGAGGGGTCTGTTGTCCCCCTGAACCCCCGACTCCGGAGGATACCCCTAATCTCGTTCCGGGGGTACAAAGAACATTAATTGTCGCTAACTACTTTGAAACGTACTACTGCATCAGCTAGTTTAAACTGTGGGTGTTTCCGGAGTTTGTGCTGGATTGGGGGATTGCAGTAGTAAGTTCGTAAATGAGATGCATTTTTGGGAATTTTAACGGTTTGTGGGATTGATTCTGAGTTGTAATTTGGAATGGAAAGGTTAATTTACGTTGTGATTTGGATGGAATTGGGTGTTTTATTAGTTTTGTTAGGTATTATGATAGTTAGTGTAATTGCATTAGTGAGTCCAAAGTTTTATTTAAACTGTTAGTTAAAATCTTAAGTTGTTTAATCGATAAAATGGGTATTAGAGAAATTTTCACTTCTTTATTCGAAAATATGAGGGGTTTCTTTTTCAAATTATCTATAAATTTCACCTTAGCTAAATTGTAGATAACTTCTGTGTGTTAAAATTTTAAATATAAAAGAGAAAATATAACAATGAAAAAGTATGTAACAAAGCATTTACGTTTGCGTTTTACATATCTTGTAAAATTATTTTAAACCTTTCATTAAAAGTTAATATTTTTCGAACGTATTTCTTTTACTTTACTCAATGGAAGAAGTTAGTCTTGTAAACAAGAATTTCTCTATTATATCTAGCATTGATAACTGAATAAAAATCATTTATATAAAGCCATATTTCCTCCAAAAATGAATAAACATGTAAAAATAATGCTATATTAATAATGCTATTTTATTTTAAAAATGCGTTTTATAAATTCGCTGAATTAATTTGTAATCCTTAAGAATATTTTAAACATGAAAACGATATTTTGGGTGAAATATACTCTTGAAATTTTATATTATAAAAACAAAAATTCTAGCTTATTCATTTTGATTTAGAATATCTTACGCAACTAAATTGCATACCATTTCTATCATCCTTAAAATAATTGGTTATTTATCTTCAATACTTCATAAATATTTTTTAAGTAAAAAATACATTTAAATAGCAGTTATAAAGCAAAATGGAGAGCAATCTTATTATATAAACTTCCTTAAAATATAATTAATTCTTAAAATAAATTGTTTTGAGAATATTCAAGAACTGAGTAAATTCACAGGTATTTGTCATAATACGCTCTTACTTCAATAAGATGGCATGAGATTTCAGATATTTTTAGTTTAAAAAATAGCTCACAATTAAAACTGGAAAACAATAGTCCATGCATCAAAAATAAAGTTAGTTTGATATTTTAAAAGAGTGGCTTAATCTATAAATTGTATGCTAAAATTAATTTACTGAGCCTTGTCAATTTTATTTGCATGATTTTGGTTCTCAATAAAGGTTTCTCTGAAGGTTTTGAATCTTAAAAATAATCTAAAATGACATTCTTATTACTTTTATCACTTTTAATATAGTAATTTTAAATTTTTTCAATACGCTAAGTTACAAAAATGTAGTGTTTTTTTCTCTTTTAAAATCACTAGTTAAATACGAGTTAATGAAACATTTGAAATTTTAATAGTTCTGATATTGTTTCCTTTAAAAAAACATATTATCTCTAAAACTTAGGAATATATTTAAAACTTTATTAGAGGATATTTATATGTGTGTTTTCTTTTCACAAAAATACCATAACTGTGTAAAGAAAAACGTTAAATCTTACAAACATAAAAAAACCTTAAAGTTTAACATATATTTCCACTTTTGTAGTTTTCATTTTACATGACTTGTAATCCCTAAGTAAAAAAAGCTGTTGTTAAAGAAGATACCTAAATAAAATACAAAGTGCCTTTTTTATCGCATAAAAAATACTTCTTCCTTTAAAATTGTAGCATTTTCTTCTAAAGTTCAAACACTTTTCAGCAAACTTCTATATAGAATGCATCTCGCTATAAAAAATCTACTTTCTTGATAAAAAAAAAATCAAACACTGTTCGAGTTCCCACCCAAATAAGTTCGTTCAAGCACCAAAAAAAACCTCCGCAGAACTTTCTCATAAAAAAATCAAGTTTCCAATTAACAAACGAAACTCAAAACCACTAGTGGTCCTCTCACGCGCCCAAAACTACAGACGATAACAGTCACAGAAACATTCCCAACACGCAAAACCCTCCCCCGCACCTGTAGACACGACCACCCCTCAAAAAAGAATGGCGTGCCCGTTCCAAAGGTGCTCTCTCCCCCCCCTTAATTCGCCCCATGACTTCCTTACCCCGATGTTTGATTTATTCATAAAAGAAAAGATACCGACCAAGCTCTCTCTCTCTCACGCAAGAGTGCCTCCTCCTAGGAGCTATTTTTAACGTGCATGTTCCGAATTCTTTCCGAGATGAATTTAAACTCAACAAAAGCCCGCGGAATATTTTAATCAAATGGGCACCCC
The DNA here is from genome assembly GCA_963680715.1 of Tetragnatha montana. Taxonomy (NCBI): domain Eukaryota; kingdom Metazoa; phylum Arthropoda; class Arachnida; order Araneae; family Tetragnathidae; genus Tetragnatha; species Tetragnatha montana. The sequence goes on from OY796675.1 coordinate 50,576,657, forward strand.
CGTGTATAAACTAATTACGCAGGTTTCTGCGCCCTTTTCTTTTCGTTTCTTGTAAAGTAAATTGCAACTTAATTTCGGGTTGGGAACTTTGTTCCATCGGAGAATTCGAATCATCCTCTGGAGGGGTCTGTTATGGAATGCCAAAAAATGTTCTAACGCTCCGGAAGGTGCTTAATGAGTTGATAGGCTGGGAGCGGACGGAGAATGGGTCTATGGAGGGATTAGCGCGTAGCTAATTAAAATTGTTTCTTAAAATATGTTGGAGTATCAGTTGCGTTTTGGGAATGCATTGGGGGTTTTGAATGAAATTTCGATTGAAGAAGTGTAATGTGTAGGGATTTGAAATGAGAATATGTGGTGTTGATTCCGGCTAATAGAATAGGTTTTAATTTATGCATTAATTGAGGTATTTAAAACTGAAGTTAATTTTGACTACGAAATGAAAGGATTTAGATGGTTTTCAGTCTGTAAAAATAAAAATGAAACAAATATTTACAGTTCGTTTATGCATACATAATTTAATTGTAATATTAACCCATAACTGGTGAAAAATTTCCTGGTGAAACATTTACTTTGCCATCGGAATTGTGTAAGTATGAAGGTTAGTTTTGGTGTTAATTTTATAAAGAAGATAATTTTTCTATGATTTTCTCAAATGCACTCCCAGATAAGAGATTCCCGTTATTTATTAGCTTCAGTAAAACTTTCTTACATTTTTTAGATAAAGCGTGTAGTGTACGTGTATACAATGTAAAAGTGTATTATTTAAGTTGTTTTGCGTGTGAGAGATAAATAAAATAATATTTGTATTAATAATATAATATTATAATATAAGCATATTTACATGTATTTTTATATGCAATTACTAATTGGTCAGTAAATTAAAAAAAAGGGATTCGTATAAAGATAAAAATTACATTCTAATCAATTCATTTTGAAAATATATTTAAGTGTATTAAGTCTTAAACTAAAGCTTATAGAGATATATTTAAAATAATCTAATATACTTTTAAACTAATTCGGCTCTTAATTTTATTTTACGTAACACATATCTGCATAAAATAGACAGTATTTGAATATGTGTTGCAGAGAAGCCTATTTATAAAATATACATTTTTTTATTTTAAAATCCATTTCGATACAATATTTTACTTAAACTTAATCATTTCAGTGCTATAATTAAATTATTTTAATTGTTTATCTTTCTATAGTTAAATACTCAAAATCACTTTATTTTTAAGTATAAATAACCTTTAAATTTATAATAACTGTAAATATTTTTTTTAAATGAGAAAACAATCTCGTTCTTACTGTTCAGTAATTTCTGTACTACTTGAAAAGCGTGAACCATATATTTAATAACCAGTGTAAAGCTAAAACTATCTTTAACAACCATAGGAAGTATCACATGAGTACAAGCATTTAAAACAAACTTATTTTAATCCATCAGGCATAGACCAACGATTTTCTGAATATTCCTTGCAACCATAATTATTCCACTTAAATTTATGAAGGTAAGCAAGTATTTTTCATCCTGAATTTCATCTTAAAACCCTTCATATTACCAAACTATATTCTTAATGCAATGCTTAATATTAAGCAATGAATAATTAATATTACACTAACAAAATTCAGGACGGATAAAGTTTTACAGAAACTCGAGTTCACTAAACATTCTATGCAATTAGGAGGAAACATAACTCCCAAATGCAGCTGCAAAAATTCACATCAATAAGCCAAGGGGAAATATAGTAGGATGGGAAGAGAGTTTTCAAAATGAATCCTTTTGAATTCATGAACAGTTTTAAAAACAAAAGAAGGACAGGTAATTAGATGAATAACTTTCTCAAAAATTAGATTGAGTACGTTTGTACAATATAACGTTATAGACAGAGGTGGATATTCTCTTATAAATTTAAAAGAACTGCTTTTAATACTTAGTAATTATTTACTAACTTAGGAAATTGTTACAGATTTATGATTTAATTATTTTATAGAGGAACTTACTGATAGAATTTCTAATTAGGTTTGGTTTATGTATTAAATAAGGTGAATAGAAATCTAAGAAGATTTTGGATCTCACGAAAAAAAAAATTGATTAAACAGTATTTGAAGTAGGGGAAAATTTGGCTGAAACATTTTATAAGTTTTACACCAAGCACTTTTTAGTTTAAATTTTATCTGTTGTTTTGTAAATGTTTGCAAATTGTGTTGTAAAAAGTTTTTTAACTTTATACAATAGATATCTGCAGCAGTAAGACGACCTAACATATATAATGTAATGTTTTTGAATATTTCCGAAGGGCTCTCTGAATTAGTATGTCAAAATGTTTGCGTATAGTATTCAAAAAATCGATCATCCTCTGCTTTAACGTGCATTAAAATATAATCGAATGAGAGAAACAGAGAAAAAAAACTAAATAAATCTAAAATTATCATTTGTTCTCAAATTTTGTGAATAGCAAATCACAACTACTTCAGATTAGAATATTGCGTGGGTGTGCTTTTTGAAGGAAAATAATTATTAGTAGTACACCTACACTGAACTACTTAAAAATATAAATTGATATAGACATATAATTATCAGACAATCACAATTTTTTGATAGGAGATAGTTATATTATAATGAAAGAATCCATAAAGCCGTTTATATGGAGACACCGTTAAGTGAAATCCTCAATGAATAAATTTCCCCTTACAATACGTTCCTCCAGTCATTACCTACCCCACACAACACGAAACATTTTAATTCCATACAGCACTTAAAACACACAATCCGTGGTCTACAAAACTCTCATCATTATCATCTCCAAAAATCACTATCGGTTCCCAGATAAATATTTACTCCCGACAAAAGAAATGAATAAAAAACACGAATAATGAGAATAAGAAAGGGTAATCATTATCCGCCTAACTTTTTGTTACCCTGCCCACCACAAAACAATAATAACAATGCTGGAGCAGAAGAAAAAAACACCTATCATCTGTCTCGCCCTGACTGCAGCTAATGATGAGTTACATCTAATCGCTGCACGTGACATTGTTATCTTCCAACCTTATCCTTATCGAAGGAAAGGGCTATTAGCATGTTTCCCAGGATGTTAAAACCTCACAATGAACGACGTTTGAAAATAAGTCCATTGTTCCTCGCCAACGCAAGCAAAAGGGGGCTTTCAGAACGCGAACAATGAAAACTATCGATTTTCGTTAAGGTATATCTATTATTTTTGTTTTGTTCTTCTCCGGAGTTCTTCTGGTTACTTTCCGTTTTGTTATGTATATGTTTGGGGAGTAGTCCACGGTATGTTGTGAGTTTGTTTTTTCTAACTACGGAGCACACACACAGATATGGGCCGCTATCGATTTTATTGGCGTACTTACCGTTTCGTGCGTTTTCGAGCCGATACTGGCTGGGGGTCGTTATTTAGTGAAGTTTTGTTTTTGTCTTGTGGAATCGGGGGAGTTTTTATTGTGCTTACGCGCCATTAGGACGGATCAATTTCCTGTGAGGTTTTCACTCAGTGCAATATCGATGCATTTAAACTGTTTAGAGTGCATTTATCTGCATCATCTTACTCCGGGGAGAAGGGAGATTGAAGAGATGACTGGGAAATATTGAGTTGCGTTCATCAATTATTTGTTCCGATGTATTTTAAATTGAAAAATGCCCGAGCGTGCATTCTTATACAGCATGAAAAACAAGATAAAAACTCAAGAATGCGTGCATATTCAGTTTAGTGGTTCTTTAAAAAATTCCATAATAGAGTAGACTCCTCCAAATTTGAATGATTGAATAAGGGGTTTCTGTCTTTCGTGAATGTTGTTGATCACTGCCTGACACGTTCACTGTTTCTGTTGTTTGTTAGTGCATAGCAAGAAATGTGACTAAAACCAATCAAAACATTTATTAAAGTATATAAAATATGTTAACTGAATTCTTCTTAGACCAATAAATGTTAATTACATTAATTTATCCTTTGATAAAACACAATTTTGTAATTTAGTTTTACAATTTAACCTAACATTCTCGTGTAATATTTTTACAACTTCATACTTCTACAACGTTTATTCTTTAGGAAATATTAGTTAAAAGAGATTTCAGAAATTTTATCTTGTTTATAATAGTTTTATCTTGACATCTAATTATGTAAAAACTATAAATAAAACATTGGCATAAAGCCGAATGCAAAAGAAATCCTCTGACAATTAGACCAAAAGTATAAAAATAGGCTAAAATAAATTTTGAATGCTTTATATAAAAACTCCGCCAATCATTCTACAAAAAAATACCCAAATTCGATTTAAATTTGGTAATCTTATCAGTTAAGATGTTAAAATTGAAAATAATTTTCCCACAAGTGTAATTTTTAAAAACTTAACTTGAAATGAATATTCCAATGTATTAAGTTCTTAGTCATACCAAAATATTATTCTTTGAATGAAAATAATCTAAAAATAATGACAAAACTTGTCTTAAGATATTTTATTTCAACATCATTAATTATTTTCTCTTTCAGAAGTATGGCTTTCGGATTTCATACTCACACATCTGACTTTTGCAACTCTACTCATACAATTACTACATTAATCCGACATCTAAATACATATCATCCCCATCACCTATACCCTCACTTATCTATCTCAATAACCGTACCTTCTTGATTACTCCGCCAACACAGAGCGATACTACTCGATGCAGAGTCGAGGCATGATTAGAAATATCTGATCCATAGTGGACGGTGGTCATTGGATCAAAAAGGACACAGGAAAAGTAATCTCCGGTCAGCGAGCGGAAACCAGAAATTGATTTGCAGCAGGGAGGGGGATGAAAGGTCCCAGACTTTTGGAAGGAATGGTTTTTCTGGCCCTGCCTTTCACTTATACGCTCACGTGATCATGACATCCGGGCTGATTTACCTTTGCGTTGCACCTTGTTCGGGGATTTTTTTATTGTTATTTTGTTCTCCGGGTTCCTTTCCCGTTTCTCCCGGGAATGGAAATGAGAGGATATAATCAGAACCAGATTGCGGTTCGGGGAAATGATTGAGGGATATACGACTGGGAAGAGGGGTGGAATTGCTGTGGTGAAAGCCGGTGGTGACTTATGATGGGTATGGATATTTTTTCTTTGCTAAGGATTTGCTTGAATAAGAAAAAATCGTAATAAAAAGACATTATATAGTTTGTTTGTTTTTTCCTCAGATTCACCATTCACAACAAAACGTATTTTTATGTAAGGTTTAGAATTCAGTCTTGGGACTTCTCTGGTGTTTGCAGATTTACCTTTTGTCATAACAAAGTCTGCACTTTTAACCCTTACCAATGGAGGTAGATTGATGCATTCATGTATTGAAATTTAATTAATAAGTTGCTACTCATACCTCTTATGCAGCCGTATTTGACCAGTACTTTTTTTATTTTATTCATGTTATTAATTGAATATTGTTTTTATACGTTTTTCCACAGCGTTTGCTCTAAAAAAGTTAGTTTTTGAAAAATGAAACGCACATTTGTCAAAAAGGGGACATTCCTGTCCTTATTAAATGTAAAAGTAGCTACGAAAGCAAAACATTTCTCAGTTTGTTCAAAAAATATACATTGTAAAATTTCTCTCCTAATTTTCCTGAAATGAGCAACAAAAAATGTATAAAAACAAACTATTGGTTTTTATTCCTTTTATTATAGCAAGTAAGTGTTATTAATACCGTATTTAAATAAAATTTATACTCTTTAGGAAACTAAAATCATTTCTATAAAAAATTTTATATGAAGCAGAGTAATAAAACAAACGGATTAATCTAATATAATAAAAGTCAAATATATCTTGTGTGTGTGTTTTTTTCCTTTATACAAATCTACAGTTTCCTTCCGATCTGCACAAAACTTGGTATACATCTACGTAAAAACATCCCATTTGAAATTTAGGCCATGTTTCGAAGTTCTAGATCTAGAACGACCACTTGACCCTCTTTTAATCATTTTTATGATCATTTTACCGAAATAGCTTTATTTTTGCTCAAAAAGAGATCTGCTTACCCCCATTGGTAAAAAAAAATGCAAAATAGCAAGTTTTTAAAAGAAAAACTAAATACAAGTGTATAGGTATATAGAGTGTTTTCAGGTGACGCCACGACCAGCTATTCTCCATCTCCACCCGTGCAAGGCCGGGAATATCAGCTAGTAAAAATATATAGTATTCCAAAAAAAATAATAATCATGTTACCTTATTTTCTCAGATTTTACTGAAATAGCTCCATTGTAATTACTTTATAGACACTTTCTTATTTTTTTCACATAGCTTGAAATTAATTTATATACTTAAGAAACACTTCCACTTTATTAAAACATTATATTGTCAATTTTCACGTATTGCTTACCCTTCTGTTATCCTACATTTATAGCTATTTTCTTCTACACAATTATATTAAGATATCCTTTATAATATAGGTTCCATTAACTAATAATGTGCGATTATAGTAATTGAAAACCAACTCTGTAAGGAATTTCCTTTTTAGTATCATCCCACAGAAACCAGACGATTCAATTTGTTTTTCTAGAGTTCGTATAAACCATAAAAACTTCACTATAACTAGATAGCAGAAATTCTTTCCAAAATAGAATTCCGTCGATAAAGATCAGAACGGAATGATATTTTACAGTCCTATAAAAAAACAACCCAAAAAAATGGAGAAAATTGCCGAACATGGACCCAGGACAACTTTAAACTCTCCAACAGTCCGAGTTTTACTAGTCCACTGAATGTTTATGATCAAAAACAGAGATCCTGCAGAAATAGCCTGGGGAAAAACACGCATTCGATCAATTCTTACAGCAACTGGTTTTCCAGAAAAATAATAGAAGAATGCATGTCGAAGAGGCTATCCTGGGTATCAACCGAATCGTGGTACTCTTGTTGAGGCGTTTTATGTCTCAAAATATTTTCCATAACAGAATGAAGAACTGGATACCTCCCGGTTGGATTGGAATTTGAAAAACAAACAGGGCCGGATGCACTCACTGCAAGCCAAAAAATGCCCAGAACTGAAAAAAAGAAATAAACTTATTTTTTTTCCTTCCACGTAAATTTTCCATCACAGATTTGAATTTCAAAGCATACAAGTGTCTATTTTAGACACATTCATGTTTTATTTACACTGCATTAGGCTTTTTGAGAATGAGAAAACGAGAATCCTTGCTTTTTATTAGGGTAAAATAATGGAGTTTGTAAATGGTGCTTTAAGAGACATTTTGCTGAAAAATGAGTTAAATTAGTGAAATTCTGGATTTTTCTCTTTGAAAATTTAACTCGTATAAAATTTTTGTAACATATTCTTGCAATATATTTTTGGTAACATTTTTAGAGAAAATGTTTAGCTAGACTTAACTATAGTTTTATGTGTGTAGTTAAAATTACAATATTTTCATCAAGTTTAATTAAAGAGAAAAACACGTGAAACAGCAAGACGATGTTATTTTAATTAAATTCTTTCAAAAAACGCAATAGAGTGTTTTCAGGAGACGTCACAACAGGTTATTTTCTTTTAGATGTGTATCTTCTGTAGGGCTTTTAACTGTTGCTAAGGCCGTTGTTTATCTGTTGCTAAGGCAGTTTTTAAGTATGGGGTCACGTGATTGCAAATGCTCCAATAGAAGAATTCCACGGCCAGTCATTTTCTGTAACTGTTAACCTCTGTAGGTCAAAAAACTGTAACATTTCTGTTGCTAAGGCCGTTGTAAGGTGCGAGTCATGTGATTGAAAATGCTCTATGCATTTTATAAATCTCAAAGGATTTGTTTTTAAACTAGAACAAGTTCAAACATCTATCATATTTCAATGACTATAATAAACTATGCTATAAATTTGTTGTTCTTGTACGGTAGTCCCTAAAGGAAACGGGAAATTCGTTTAAAAAGATATTTGTTAGTTTTCAAGAAAACATTTTATTCAAACATTTATATTAAGATGACATTTAAAAACTGAATTCAGAGCAATTTTTCTGCAGTTAAGAATTAAGTTAACTTAATTTAGGTTTTATGTTCTAATATATTTAGGTAATTGCTTTATTAAACGGTTTCAATGCAAAATCAGTTATTGTCTTTTTTATATCCGTTTATGTTTAGTAACATTACATACCTTTTTGTCACTCAAATGTTTATCACATTTTAAATTATATTTCAAAATGTACCATGCTTAAAATGTAGTCAAACAGCAGCTAAAAATATTTTACCAGTAAAAAAAATTAATACTTTTAAGTGCCATTTTTACTACTTAACTGGAATTTTTAATACTTTATTAAAGAACGGTGCAAAACAACGCCTTTTTTTATTTTTTTTTATGCACCCACCATCCACCACAACAACAATAGAACATAAAAAACACTTAATAACCTTCATTTAATCCCCCCACCTCCGTTTTTTCCTCACAAAAACCTATTATCTCAATTATAACTCGCCTGCCTAAAAAAAAAAACAAATACCCCACCTATCCTGTTACACGGTGTTTTTCAGGAAATGTTACTAACACACTCAAAAAAACGGCATTTTATTAATATGCGAGAGCACTAATCTCCGTTCTGAATCACAACACGTAGAGCACATCATGACCGTGAGAATCTCCCCATACGTCGTTCTCCTTTACTCGTGACTTGTTTACAACTTTAAGCTAATTAGTAAGGAGTAAAAGAAATCGGGATACGATGAAACCACTTCCATTCTTAGTACCCATAGGTGATAATTACTTTCGTACCCTGCGCTTTCAGGGCGTGATATGACGACAAATATAAATTTCTTCTACATTTACCTGCATACTGTGAGGGTGTCTATTAATTATGAGGGTTTTTCTCCATTAAATTGAACTATCTTTGCTGTAGAGATAATTGTTTAGGGCACTAGTGGGACAAATCAGTTCTGGTAAAGCCTTCTTTGTGAGAAGCTTTTAACATTTTGGGTAGAGGTAGAATCTGTGAGTCTTTAAAGCTCTGTATAGGTGAAATTTTATTAAAATCCAAACAGTTTTTCTTTGAGAGAGTGTTTTCAATCTGTCTTATTTTTTTAACTTAATTTTTATGGAGTTTACTTGGAGAAAATTTGTAATTATGTACTACTAAGCAATACTTTTTTGTGTTTTTGAATTCAGACTGGACATTAAACCCGTCTAAGTGTCAAAAATTAGGCTTTCCTTAAGTGATTATTTTAAAGAAGATTTTTCATCAGAACACATCTACATAGCAGGCCATATTTTAAACTTTGTATGAAGTATAACTGATGTATGTATATATATCTTTTTAATTTCTGGCACTTAGCTCTTGTTTTATGTCCTGGATAGTCTTAAAAAGTGAAAAAGTTGTTCCAAGGTTCTTTGATTAGTATATAACATTTTACTAAATATTTTTTTCCATCTTATTACAAACTAACTTGAAAATATTTCAAAGATCTTTTTTATAGATCGTTTGCTTGAACGAATATAAGAGGATCTATTCAAACTGATTTAAGTTATAAAACAAATACAAGGAATTCATTTTTAAGAATTTACAGATAAAGCTCAATTATACCACATATAAGCATTTATAAAATGAAAAGAAAACCTTTACTTTATCCTGGAAATTAAATTTTAAAATTCATCAGGTTTTATTAACATACCGAAATTTTCAAACTTCGGGCACCAATAATAATTTTCTCAATTTATACTAGTAATGTAAATGGTAATGATGATCTTATACATTATTCGTAAAAGATATACTATTTGAAGTAACCCACAAGTATCTGACATTTATAAAAAATCTACGCATGAGATATCAAGTTGTCTTTTAGGGTAAAAATAAAAAAGGATGCATGTAGAGTTGATTCATTAAACCCTAATTATACATGCTTTGCTGAAGTTCATGCTGCATATATCCAGGGTCAATTTTTATTTGCTTTGATTAGTTGGTATACGGTTGTAAAAACCACATAATTAGTTACACTTGGGGGCTCCTAATTATTAATATTTGGAAGTCGAGTGCCAGAGTTGTGCTCAAGTATTTCGATCACGTCTGAGGGCAAAAATTCACCTGAGTATGCTTGCTGTACAGGAAAAAATTAAGATAGCCTTTAATAATTCATGCGTTGGAATTAGTCGAACACACCCAGCTACCAGAAGAAACGGCGAATAGAGATTTCACTTTATAATGGAATGCACGGAAGCAATTTGTCTATTTTTCGCAAGGATTTGATTAAAGCAGAAAAATATGCAAATGGGGCATGCGTTTTTGTGACGGGTTTCGAGTGAATTTGTCCCACGTCAGTCGAGTGAAGTAATGAAATGTGGCTAGAAAGTGTTACCTGCTCAGGTTTTCATTTTGAAAGCGTGTGTGTGCGTCAGGATTGGGGTAATTTAACTATCATAAACTTGCAGATTACAATCATGCTTAATGGATAGAAAATGAGTTTTTAGTGTCTAGAGATAAGAATCAGGCTCAAATATAGAACCTTAATGATGAGTTTCTAACTAAAGTTCTTGGTTTTATTTTAACATTTCGAATAATATGACTTAAACTTCGCCATAGAAACTTAACAAACGCCTCACCTTTTGGTATTGCGAATAATAAAAATATATCTTGTTTCAACTAATTATCAAACTAAGCTTATATTTCCATTTTCGTTTTGTAAGTACTAAGAAATATATCAAAAGTGGTAATTAGTATTTCATGTAAAATTTTAAACTTTTAAAGTGCAAATATAAAATTTCATTAAATTTAAATAATTATGTTATTTTTATCGAATAAATATCCATGCGCTATTGATTTTTAAAAATATTAATTACTTACCATGATCAGAAAATTTATGAAGCTTCACTAAAGAAGTGAAGATTGACTTTATAATAAGAGTGTTACCTTTTCATCAATAGAGAGTTAAATATTGATGAAAACTTATTTGTAGTTGAGGCTTTTCCACAAGAACTATATTGAGATTTTAATCACTCTTAATATTTTACATTTTTGAAAACTCTTGAAAAATCAATTTATTTATTCAGCATATTTTTATTGGCATTTTGGGATTTACGTATTTTTTTAGAGAATTATGCATTTTAAAACATAATGTATTCAAATTTTTATCTTGAAATATATTTTTAAAACTTTCTAAAAAAACTTGTGTATTAAAAAATATCTTATGGTTTACCTATGCCCCTAATAACACTTCTTTTTTAAATTATTTTGAGATAAATAAAAAATTAAACATTTTCTTATACATATTTGGAAAAAGAATATAACTATTTCAACAATCTTTTAACTTGTATTAAAGCAGCCTCCCTAGTGAACTGCTTATCACCCCCGAAACAAATATGCGTTTTCTAGAGAATAGTTCAAAACTGTGAATAAAGCGGAATATTTTGCACTTCACCTTAATTCCGTGTAATCCCAGCAGCTTCAAAACGATTCTTGAGAATTCCATAGCAAAATAGAAATCGGATTTGACTTCAAAATGATAACACTCATTTCCTATACCAGCCCCGGTCGACAAACAAACGATGAAGAAAAAGCCCACCCGGCAACAAAAACGAGCCATCCTCCAGATATCTAGGGACTTTTCGCAACAAGAAACGTTCGGAAATACTCCCTCTCCCAAGCGATATATTCGCGCAGTCGGTATTTAAGATCCGCGAGCGAAATTGTCATGCTCTCTCGCAAGTTGACAACTTTGGGAACGAAGAATATATAGAGCTTTTCAACGCTGGCATCTCTCAAAAATTCCTTTCTCGGGCTCTCCAGTCACTGTAGTTGTCAAGATACGGACGAAAATGTTATTTTTTAAAAGAAAATTCATCTCGTTCTCCTCCCAGTGTTGGGGTGGCAAAAAATAATCTTATAAGACCGACTAGGAGAACATAAACCTTGAATCTGGAGCAACTCTATTTCCTGGAAGTTTTAACAATGGGAAATATTCTATTCAAGTGCTCTGCGTATTTACATATGATGTTTCCAGAAGTGACTTTCATAATTGTGTTGATAGAATATTCGTGTTTCTCTTCACTTCTTTCCAAACAACTCGGATGTAAAATTTTGAATTTTTAGTTAAAGCTTTATGAAAGTTTGTAGTGAGTTTTGAGATTTAATATTAAAATAGAGGTAGCAAATATTTGTCAAATGTCGTTTCTTATAAATATTAAAAAATCAAGAATTTTCAGAATTCTACTAATAATACATAGTTTGGAAAGTTTTACTCATATTATTTATTAGAATTAGATTATAGTGATACAAGAAAAGTTTTTGACAGAAGTGTCATAATGTTTGTTTATTCAGAAACTAATTTGAAATGAGATATTTCCATCTGAATCATCTATTGAATGATGAGTGAAACTCCTTTGTTAACGTAGGATGTTCTATGACACTATATATCTACAGCTTTTGAGAAAAAAATCCATTATTGGACTGTTTGATACTAAAATGTGTTATACGTATCAGTAATTTAAAAGTATTTCTCGGGAAACCATTAACCAAAAATGTTTTTTTGCATAAATGTGAGATAGGTAAAATGTTTGATATGTTTTCGTATCTTACTCTAATACTCCAGTTTTTCTACTAATCGCATATAATTGATAAATAATTAACGTATGATATTTAAAATTTACTGCATTACCTTGATTAAAAAAATCTTTTAAATCAACATTTTTTATCAATTATAATTGATATAATATCTTTATCACATTTTAATGCTTATTTTTTAAAGTGTAAATTAGATAAGTTGTGAAAATATTTAATATTTTGAAAACTCAATATTTGTTGATATCAGGAATGCATCGGAATATTAAAAGTTATAAGATAAAATCAATTTTACAACGAAAAAAAAAACATAAAAAACTTGCATGCAAAAGTACCAAAAAATGACAAAATGTAATTTTCAAACGTTTATTTATAAATTCCTTAAGCCTTAACTTAATTCACTCCTCAACTCTAAAAATACCCTAAAAGAAATCTACTTTCCCGAAATCGTGACAAATGGTGATTGACTCTTAGCTTTTATTTAAAAAAAAACGCCCCGACTCCTAAGCAAATCCTTTTGTGTTTTAGCTCCTCAGCATTTAAATATTCCGAAACTTTTTTTACGACCCGAGCGTCAAACTTCGGTATCTTTCAGCTAGCTGCATTTCACATTGGTTACTCGACAGTGAAAGGGTACGACCAAACCAACAACAAAAAAAATCCGGATTTTTCAGTGGGAAAAGTGCTCCAATCGGTCGCAATTTTTTCGAAACCCCCTTTTTTTCCAGCCAACACCACTCTTTCTATCACGACGCACATTTCTGAATCGTTCTTTTTTTAACGGGTGAATCCACAGCGAGAAAGAAAGGGCTAGGAGAGAAAAAAAATTGTATTTATTTCTTTTTTTCTTCTTCTAGGACGACCCGAATTGGAGGTAAGAAATATCAAAGAAACGCCAGAAAAGAGCGAAGGGCCCTAGGCTAGATATTAAGAAAAGTGAATGCCAGTTGACAAGTGTTTAGTGCGGTTGCAGTTAGAAAAAAAATATCGGAGAGTGACTTTCTTTGTAAAATCTCGTGTGTCTGGTGATATCTAACACTTTAATCTTCTCGAAGAGAGTTGGTATAAAGGGCGGGGAATGGTATTTATAACATCGAGGGAAAATTCTTTTCACGTTCGCGGGTTTTATCAAGGCAAACAATAACATCCCATATCTGGGGAACTGAGCGATTTTATCAGGATTTCCCCTCTTTTCACTTGATTCAATAAGCGGTGGTAAATGCTTGAGGTATCGGGCTGCATAAAAACTCGAGGTTTCAAGCAACCACAGGGGATCTTTTTTTCTTCTCTGTAATTTTTTAGGAACATTAAATGTCAGAGTTTTTATACATTAAAAAAAAACCATCGCTAAATGGTTTTACAAATGATTACTATACTATCCACACTTTAAATGGTTTATTGTAATGTAGGAAATATGATTAAGAATACACAAATTGTTTCATTACTTTCATTTGCATACATACCATGCATACAGATATTTGAGTTTCAATGTAAGAAATAATTTTTATTGATGTTTACTACTAAAACAATATTACATACTTTCTAAATCTTTTAATAATTTTTTTGATTGAATGCGGTGTGTGCATTAGTCTAAATACACCATAAAATTATCATTTAAATGAATCCTAAAATGCATATTATTTCAGCTGTTATACTCAAATAATACTTAACTACTAAACACCTCTATACGTTAAACAATAGAGCATAAAATACTACTTTTACAATATACTCTACTACAGTATTCTATAGGGATACAAACATTTTACACCGTATCCCATAATTAATAAGTTAGAATTAAGCATTGCATAATACTCCTAAAACAACTTTATTCATGTAGCCTTATTTTATATTATGGAAAACTATTTATCTCAGGAGGTGGGGTATTTTCTTACGAGTATATTCAAGGTCTTAGTTTTCTTTTTAAAGTTAACTAAATGAATTGAATTTTCAATTCTATAATTGCTAAATTCCAAATCAAATTAAATTTCACACTACATCCTAAATTGATATTTTTTTTTGCTAAAATTATATAATAGAAAAATACGAAAGTAGTATCAAAATTATTTTTATAGCAGTGAAAATTTGGAATAGTTTGAGCGAAATGGAGCCCTAGGGACATTGTTTTAACCCAGTCTAGACATAACTTGATCTTAAAAGGTTATAACATCTATTTGTATTCTAAATATAAAGATAAAAGTTGGCATTAAACGTAAATACCACATTTATGTAATAGGGTTCTCTATGGGGATAACAAACAGGGATTTATGCTATTTATGCGGCATTACAGCTTTTTAATTTATTTTTTGAATTTTAAAAATTCTTGCGTGTAATTTTAATGCTTTAAAACTAAAAGTGATTATTTTGCACACACAATCAAATATTATATTTTATTTGCTATTATTTTACCGGATTCATGAAGGGGGTCTATTAGACCCCACACAGGTGATGTGTGACTTTTTACTCTTAGATCACGTACAAATAATTGAAGAGCCACTCCAAAATGTTTACGCACTGTAAAGATGCACTTAATTAAGGAATACGTGCATTGAAACCATCAAAACTAAAATCTGAGGGAAAAGTTTGGTGTCTAATATTACTTTAAACGGGGTATGGCATGTATTATTACATCAAACAAAATATTTTATTTTTTGATATAAATTTAATATGTGTACACATGGATAATAATAAAACACAATAAAGTTTGCATCGCAGGGTATAAAAATGGAAGTTTCAGCTCATATCAAACCATCAAAATCAAACTTATCAAATATATATTATGCTTGGCATGCACGTAACTATATTCTGTAAAATTTATGTGATCGAAACTACGTTAAACTTACTACCCACCAGTCTTCCCGTCAAACACCCAGCGAAGAAAAAAAAAGAAACCTTACCATGCCTAAAACGTTATCCCATCGACGTTATACAAAATTCAGTAACTACTAAAACATTTCGTATGAGCCAGCATTCAAAACACATCCGACCAGATGTTGATCGAGGCATGATGGGAGTTTAACACCAGCTCGACATTATTCTTTCACGAGAAACATTTTTCTTACGGAATCCCCTCTCGCTACCGAAAAAATTCCGGGACCCGACACACATATCATTTATTTAACAAACGGCCGCGACGGATTCACCTAGTAGTAAATAACAAAACATTATTATGAATTCGGGAACAACGCGCTATCGACTTTCAATTGGCGGAGTCACCGCTAAGCATTCACCCCGCATGCGGCGATACTTATGTCGCTGGGAACCTTTTCAAAATGGATATTCCCCGCATTTAAAGTCCGGGGACGATTCCGAATATATTTCGGCACCGGGACCTGAATTCGGAATTCGGGAGTTTGGCATTCATGGCGTCCCGTCCCTCAATAGGATTGTTTGTCAAGCCGTTTTAGTTTTATTTTCCACGAGTGACAAAGGCTGGTGCGAGAGAGAATATTAAAAAAGGCGGGGTAAAAAAACTTCCTCTCAACGGCTTATTTGAGGAAGCAACAGCAGATGGAGTCGGACGTGAGGCGGAGAGGCGATACTCGAGCGAGGGGAATACTTGGAATTTCGTATTCAGAGCTTATATAAGCGGCTCTTTGAATATCTTTCGTTGTGTGTAAAAATGCTATTTATAGCGTTTTGATGAGGAGATGCGGCCTTGTGAATTTTCTAAAAAAGCTGTTACGTCGAGTTAAAACGCTTCATGAGATTGCTGTCGGTGTTAACGGTTCATTTAAAACGAGGATTATTGCAGGGTGTTTCATAACTTCTAGAGAATTTAGGGTTCATCAAGACGGACAAGAATTGATATTGGTTCGGGGGTCGCAAGTGCGGTTTAAGGGGTGAAAATCACGGGTGAATATAAGCAAAAAACCTCGTATATCTGGGCAGAAAGAGATACAATTTTTCGAGAACCATTTTATCCTGCTCAACTAAAGCCAGCTTCTTAGAAATGTGGATTATTTCACACTTTATTTATAACTGGAACAAGTTTAAATTGTCCTTTTGAGCAGCATTATTTATGAGATAAACTTTTGAGATCTTTTATTTCAAAAAATTTAAAAATTACATAAATAGCTATTACAAAAACATCAAATCAGCCTATCCTATATTCAACAGGAAAATCCAGAAACAAAAAGAAATATTAAATTTCCTGTTGCCCAGCCCCTCTCCGCCCCTAATACATCAACGTGACTCAAAAGAAACACCCTTCCATGCAGTTTTCATATCAATTTGTTCCATCATTCAACACAAATGGATAAAAAAAGAGCGAAAATAAATCCCACTATACGGACCTTATTGCTCAAGATATTTCCATCGAAGGACACGTAGCAATTCCAAATAAATTGAACAATAGACGCTACCCTGAACGTGACACTTGTTTTCAACAGCACCGAACGCTGTAAAATCACTTCGCTGCAAACTCGGAGTAATTACACGAACGATAAATCCCTTCTGCTATAACAAACGGCGCGGAGAACGCAGGAGAACAGCCGGAAAAATGTTCTGGAGGAGAAAGAACCCAACAAAGAAATCTGGAGAAAAGTAACTTCGTAATGGTTTTTATTTTCGAGCGTATAAGAAAAAAAAACGGTATAAAATCGGAGTGACGTTTCTGACAAACTGGACAAAGGAACCGAAGAACGAGCTAAGAAAAATGTGACGTGAAAGAAATACGAGCACTCTGGAACGAATGGTTTCTGTGTGTGTGCGCTCTTAATTTTCCGTTAGCGGAGGGCAGATGTTTAAAGGACAGCTGGAAAAAAATACGTTCGATTTGAATTACGCAGTTTTAATCAGAAACACAAACAGGAGGTTCTTGGACAGGCACTATTGATTAAACGTGATGGGTCGCAGAGGGACCAGGAACATTTGAGTCAGCATTTCGTTTGGATTCCGAATCACACTCGCAAAAAAAAAACGAATCTCATTCACAAGATGCGGGTTTTTTAGGCTTAATGTTTTCTACTATGTATTCATTTCGAACCGATTTCTTTTTTTCAAGTCCAGAGCATTAGTGCTCTGTTTTTCTGGATGTTATCTAGAGGGTTTTTCTATTGTATATTGCGTGTGCTGGATCATATGTTTGGTGTCTAAAAAGATTAAATATTGTTTGTAACGTTTTACGACAGAGGACATTACTTCTAATAAAGTATGAACGCGATTTCGGTGTTTTTCAGAAGATTTGGATTGGGAAGGATTGTTCTGAAAAGAAGGTAAAGATGCAGTTGTATCAATCTTCTATATTACTATCTGACATTAAATCTTTGATTATATATAATTAATTACACAAAAATTTTAACTAGTTTTTATATTTTACCGTTAAATTACACTGTTGGTCAGAAAAAAATAATCAAGGAAAAATATGCAACGTTGAATCGAAACAAGAAGTTAATAGTACTTACTACATCTAAGACACGTACTTTACATCCAGTTGCAGTTAAAGAATCCATTTACTGAATACCCGCTAAATAACACTGAATATGTGTAATAAATTCCAGAATAAAATTAAGCAAAACAAATAAGGATGTCATTTTAGTATTTACGTAACACAAAAAATTGGATGTTTTAAACTTAAGTTAGAGTGGGATACAATACTAACACTTGCAAATACATTAATCGAAATATATAAAAAGATGGAACTACTATCCACATAATATAAAAAATGTAAATATTTTAGATTAGTATATGGCTCAAATGAATTTAATGGAAAAATATCCTGAAAAAGGGTAAAATTTAGATATTATAACCGAAAGTAATAAGGCCCTAACATCAAAAACTTCTGAATGAAATTAAATAGATTCTTTTATGTGCAGTACTTTGATGTCTAGAGGACTCTGTGGTACTTTTCTAACCAACTCCCCTAATTAAATATTGTAAAGCGCCTGATCCTCTGAGTATATTTTCTAGAAATACATACCCTTCTCTTCATCAAAGGGAATTAGCCGAAAAGTTTTTATGGCACATAAGCTGGGTGTTTTCATTCACTAATGCCTAATTCTGCGTGTCACTAAGTACACCCTAAGCACAAATTAATCCTGAAAATAAAGGGGGAACTTTTTCAACAGATTAGGTAATGGAAAAGCTGTGTACCTTTATTGATGTGTAGAGCAAAACTAAAAAATTGTGGTATAAAAACTCCAGTTGTGCATCAAAGAAAACCGATATTTAGAAGAAGTGCTCTGCGTAGAAAAGCCATGGTAAAAGAAAGTGTGGACATTGTTATTAGTTGATTTATTTATTGCGCATATGTATAGGACCTAGCTGTAATGGGGATACTTAATTCCAGACAATAGTGAATTTTTACGTCTTGGTGGTTTGCTAATGCCTCATTATCTAAACGAGGATTGACATTTTTTCAGATGGTTACTTTTAAATGGTGGCATAAAAGACTATCTTAGTTAATTGACGGCAGATGAAGTTTTTAATTTTTTGTTAATAGTTAAGAATTATTAAATCGATTATCCGATCCCTGCGTGACAAAATATTTAGGTATAATTTGGTAATTATATTAATATATTGGTTTGGACTTTTTTCTAAGAAAAAAAAACATTTTACTGATTTTTTTTTAATGTAAGGTCTTTGGTTTTAGAGATCATTCACACACACACACAATAAAGTATAATTGGCTTTTACTTCATCTCATTCATGAACATGAAAGAGAAACTAAGTAACTAAGTAGGTATTGTAAAGCAACTTCAAATGTTAATATACTAAACATAATACACACATTTATAGTAAATTAAAAAAAAATAAAATTTAATTTAAATTCAGAAAGTAAATTATTAAACCAATCTCTCTTATAACACAAATAACAATCTCAAGAAAGAAGTATGCAAGGGAAGAGGTATTCTTGACACTGCTATGTGTGTTAATATACAAAAAATAATATTTTTCTATAAATGATTTTTTTACTTCAAGTTAAAATTTAACCACTGTAGTATCTCTTTATTTACTTTATATTTAAAAAATTAATTAGCATAAATATGTCAGCAAAAAAAAAAAAAAAAAAAAAGGTCAAATTGCTCGGAACAAGTGTTTGTTTCCTACATCCCTTTTCACTCATATATAAAATCAATATATAAAATTAAATGAAAATTCCCGTGTTAATAAAATTAAATTTTCGATAGTACCGTAAAGATAAACAAAGTTTCTATAAATAGCTCAAAATATGTACTATTTGCCGTAACAATTCCTATTTTTACTTTCAACAAGGAAATAAATAATGCTCCATTTGAACAAAAATCCCCCCGCAGAGTTGACAATTAAACCTGCTCGCAGAACAATTATCTGTTCCTTTAAAAAAATTCGATATTTAATTTTTAGACATCCATTCCAATGGATTATTTTTATGGACTTTCAAACTTGTCTACACCTTTTATTGTGCCTGATATATCATTAATTATATTAACAGCAAATGATTATGACATCCAGTATATCCTACCAATCGATCACTAGTGTATCGCATAACATAACAACTTCCCAATAAAACTCTTCCCAACCCCAAAAGCATCAGATATACCATAGGCATATACAAATGAAGAATTCCTCTTTTGTGAACATTTACATATTCCCTATTTCAAAGAATCTTTCGAACTGTGTGCCTTAAAATAACGTTAATTTGTCCCTGAATCTTTCGCGCAACGTTAACCCCTTGGGGGTCTTAAGACTTTTAAGAGATGTTTCGAATTTTAAGCTTAGAAAAATAAGACTTCTCTGACACATACTCAGACGGAATAATCATTGGGTATTTTCAGCCGTTCATGTAGGAAGGCCAGTTTAACAGAGGGTAGTACACTTTCTCTTCTTTAATTAGTGGTTAGAATCGGTTTAAGTGAGACATATAAACGAGTAAAAGAATGTAACTCAAGTGATTAGACTATTTTAATTGAACGTATTTGACCTCAGAGATAATTTTCTTTTGTATACTATCCAAAATTTCACTGTGTGTTTATAATTATGAAACTTTGTTGCTGGCGATGTATGGGATGTTGAAATGTTTGCACAGCTTACACAGACGTTAATGTAGTTATTTTGGAATAAATGAAGTAAAAGTAAAAAAGGTTTAAGGTATAAAGGTTTAAGGTATAAGGCATAAGGTATAAAGGTTTAAAACTACCTAGAAAAGCTTTAACATCCTAGACAGATTGTGATTAATTTTAAAATTATTCCATGCTGATAGTTTAAAAATAATTTAAGAATGATTTTAATATTATTTAACCCTGATGATAATAAAACAATTTAATAATGATAATAATAAAACAATTTAATGCTGATTATAAACTAATTTAATTGTATTTATTTTTTATAATTATTAAAAGTTGTTTAAAAGTTCACATTTGTCATTTTGTTTTCTACACAAATGTATGCAATATATATAATGTATTTTGTATATTCATAACAAAATCGTTGTTGTTCCAAGAATATTTTCCAACTACGTGGTAGATAGTAATTATCAGTTATTATTAATACCTGTAAATTACATTTCAACTGATTTTATCCATTTACTACTTCTAAATATATATGTTTATTTTCCAAAACACACAACCTTGATTTCTACTTTTTTTACCTTTAAGTTTGTTTGTACATTACTTGATGTTGTTTTAAATATTCCTTTTCGAGCTTTTTTTTAAAGAAATGCTGTGTAGGGAAAATAATCAGAAGATTAGTTCACGGGCCATGCGTTGAATATGTGATGACGTACCTCTTTGTATACTTATGTTCCCCTGAAAAACTATTACTGAATAATTTGTAACCAACATTAATTCAAACGATCAAAATTTCTTCAAGAATATAAATGAAGCTTGTATAATCGAGATTTTTTTCTTTAGGGGCCATTCCATCAGAGAAATATCCCACATTACACCACATAAAAACAAGAACGGACCTCATTTTCAAAGAAAAAAAAAGTGCGGGTTAAATGAAAAAAGAAGTTGAAGCAGAAAAACAGGGCTCGCATTAGCGTATAAGTACGAAAAACCTTATCCCTCCAAAACCCATTCTCGAAAATAAAAGGGCAAAAAGATCACTTAACGGTTCCTCCAGCATCCACCCATTTTGTCAATGCATGCGACAGAAGTACTTTTCGAACCAAAGCGAGAGATTCCTAATAGCTACAAAAAGAACAAAAAAACGGAATAAAATCCGCGGACGAAGAGCATTAGGATGGAGAGAGAGAGGCTACATAGAAGCTTTATTTCAGCAAAGAGTAGAGTAGAAAAAAATGTAAATTTTCAACAAGGTATAATTTTTCGGGACGGAGACTACTATATATTAGGTCACGATATCAGAGTGTGTCACACACCGGCTAGAAAAAGGGGGACGTTTTCTCAAAAGGAATTTCGATTATCTTCGTCGTTTTTTTTTCAAGGGGGGGGGGCTCAATTGTGGTCCCTGTCTCCTGGTCTAGACTTTTCTCAGAAATAATAAAAACGTGAAGTGCTATTGGGTGGGGGAGGATTAAAAAGTAAGGTGAGGTGGTGGTTCTTTTTGGGGTGATGGAGTGGAGAAATAATAAATTTTGGTTGCGGAATTCCGTTCCGGGGAGGTTATTTTAAGCTTATTTCATCGGTGGTTTTCTCCTAGAAGAGATTAAATTTCCATTCTTTTAGTATGATTGAAGAATAATCTTTGAAGTTCCGAAAACATCATTATATATTAATTACAAGTTCAGGGATTACATTACCCTTGGCATTAGAAATATTAATATAAATTAAAATATTGAATTTCATCGAGTTTGTAGCATAATATGAATCGCAAATTCACATACGATGAAAAAATGGAACGATTACGTAATTTTTAGGAAGAAGTATCGACTGATGACGAATCTATCCAAGTTGTAATACAAAATGCGAAAGAAATTTCTGTGGAGATTATTCTGTTTTAACTTGTATCAATTGTACGTAAAATTTGGTAAGATCTTTTTAAAAAGTCTATGAATAATATTTTATAAAATTATTGCTCTAAGTCTAAACATATTCTTAAATTATGTTGTTAGTAAATGCTTAATATGGTGTTTAATGACCTTAAATCGATTAACGGGCTTTACAGGCCCGGTGCGAGTACCCGTGTACGTACAATTAGCACGGCGCACCGGGTTTATGCATGGGATTGATATTTTGATTGTATTTGTAGCACGACTCTTCAAAAAGTATATCAGTTTCCTAAATGCCTATGATTATCTATGAAGTAATTTTTTTTATTAGGTACCTCAAACTTAATAATCAATTTATACTGTTAGAAAAAACCCATACATACTCCAACCTAACATATATACCAACCATCACAAATGTAATTACTGTAAATGACAAGTAATGATTACAATTAAATCCCCGCATCAGTGTCCATAAACAATTCACCCGGTTCATACCCCACAGGAGACCAACTTCCTCTCCTACGACTAGTGTACAATCCTCCTTTGAAATATTCATCCGAATACAGTATTTAAGCCATAATCATGACGTTGAATTACTTCCCTTTTCTAACTGATGAAAAATTCAATTCACCGTGAAGGAAACCCACGGATCGTGTCACAATCTGCATTCCACCCTTCAAGAATCGATTCCGAGAATCGAGTGAAGAAAAATCGATTATTTTATGTTCATCAAACATCAAAGCAAAGATCGATTTTTAAGATTTTAATGCTTTTGTAATATTATGCCGTTACATGATACTTTTCACTCGATTTATCTGTCTCTGATGAATCGAGTCTTTCGGGTTATATTGTGAGAAGCACGGGAGTATTCATCCATGGATCCATCCTAGCTGGAACCGTGAAAGGTTATAAATACTTTGATGGCGTCCGTCCGTTTTGGGACGTCCCTTGGGCCGGTCTTGGAGTTGACAGACATCCTATTCCGGTGATTCTTCTCACGTTTCAGAACGCGGGATGGGAGATATGACTGGGAATGCTTACTGCTCCTGAATCGTTAACGAACCCTGGTCACTGCGAAGATGGACGGTTGATGAAAGTAGAAATATTATTTCGGGAGGATTTGGGGATGTTTTTGGCAACAGTTCCAGTTCTTTCAATTACGGGAGGATCTGTTTGGTTTGTATTGCTTTTTAGGAATGCTGTTTGGGTGATTTGGGAAGCAGTGTTTGAATAAACCATTTTTAGGACATTCAACCTGGATTTTGATTTTTTAAAGAGTGTATTAATGGTTAATTTTGGCGTACTGAGATTTTTAACAATAAATACCTGATTTGCAGGATTTTTTTTTATAAAAGTACGATGTCAAGTGAGTTCTGCAAGCGTGAAACGCTTTGAACAAAGCAACTTTTAATTGCGTATAATTTATAATAGTTTTAGGGAAATATATTAAAGTGTAAATTACACTTAGTTATAAAAGCATTCCATAGTAATGTAATTCCGTATAATCATAAGTTCATTAAATTCTTTAAGGCAATTGTAAGAACTCTAATGAAATAAAGTCACGTTAAAAGTGAAAATTTTCTAATAGATATAAAATAAATTTTGTAAATCGAAATTCAAATGTAGGCAACGTTTAAATTTTAAAAAATGTATTAAGTTTCTTAATAATTACTCTAAAATATTTATAAAAACTTAGAATGTACCGATATATCAGAATGAGACATATGTTTTGTTATGGAAAAAATACTTTATTGTAACGTAGCTAAATGTACCATCTAACTTTCTGGTCTAATGTAGGTACAATATATTTCTTTAAACGGGCATTCTAAATTCTTTTTTCAGGCAGACACCATAAAAATATAAAAGGTTTTATAGTAAAATACCAATAAACAAGAACAAAACTTTATAAACTAACAATCATTAAATAGATAAATCCCCAACGTCATAATTATAAACTTTATTACCACTCTAGTCTATAGTTCTAGAGGAGAAAAAAGGCAATACACTTCGTATCAAATATCCGAAATCCGAAAATATGAGTAGGTTTCTCAATCTACTAGGTCAGAGACATTGGAAGCTGCCGCTAATTCTCTGGTTTTGTTTGACTTGATGCTGCCTCCTTGCTCCAATCCTAATCCCAGAGAAGATAAATATTACTTGTACTTACTCTATTTTTCTCGCTTACTCTGAGGAAAGAAATGGAAAAGCTATGGATCTCATTCTCTTTTCTAACATGGTCTAAATCTTCTGGGTGTCGTAATTTGACAATAAAGTAAAGAAGTTAGAAAAATATTTTATGGGTTTTAATAATTTTGTCATTGAACACTTGAATAAATTGTTTTTTTTTTATTTTTAGAATTCCTTTGTACTTTTCTTGATTGTTTGTTTATATTTTAAAAGTGATTGAAAATATTGGAATTAAAGATCCTATAAACGAATTCAACCGGAACAACATGTTACTTTGACCAAGAAGCCCTTGAGCACTTCCAGTGTATTCCATAGCACGGAAGATAAATCATATTTTCAGTTTGAAAAAATATCGGCGGAAGTGTTCTTGGCTTCGTGACGTACAGAATTCGAAAAAAAATCCCTTTAAAATAGGATTGCAGCACATCGTATGGGGGGCGATGTAACAAACCCTTCTTCCCCTTAGGTGCTTACTTAAACGGTCCCTAAGTGAACAAAATCAATAACTGTACAATATCAAGTTGATTTAAATAAAGAGGATTTATATATTTTTTATTCAAGATAAAGTTTCATCGCATTTTTATTGAAAAATTACAATATCAATTCACTCAATTTCTAAATTTTTAAATTAAAAAAAAAACGAAGGCATTACAATCACTTACCCACAACTTAACAGGTTCTACAATATTGCAGTTAAAATAAGCTAAAGGTTATACCTCACTGGGTATGCGCTTTTCCTTGAGACGCGATGATCTGTAAAACCATTTTTACTGCAATAGATATCTTAACACAGGAAAGTAGGTTTCACAGGTTGAGTTTCTTCCTTTAAACCTTTCTTTTGCTGATACTTAATGCCAATCGAAATCATACAAAATCGTAAACTATAAGACTATCTGATAAACGGTTATCGGTTAATTATAGTTTTGTATATTTCCAATGATTTCAACTGAATTAATTTTAATTTAACTGTTGAAGTTAATAATAATTATATAATAATAATAAATCAGGGACTCACTTAATTTGGATGTATGCAAAAATGAGATCATAGTAGGTTAAAAAAAAATATGTAAATGGAATCAAAATTTTTAAGATAGTTAAGTTTTAATGGAGTTTTATGGCTTTTAAGGGAGAATAAAATGCTTTAATTTTAATTTATCCCTAAAGTTAAAAGAACAGCTATTCATAAATAGAATTCGCATATAAAATTTTTAGATTCAGTATAAGAATTTTTCATAATAGAATAGGTATACGTACAAACTTGGCAAAAAAAAATTTAATTATGAACCTAAAAATCTTAATTTTTTGTAACAAGTAGTTAATTAAATTTTAATATGAATTCCGACAATTAACTAAAGTAATTTTAGTTAATTAGTTACAATTTAATGAGAAAATTAGCATGTTTTCGAACAGTTTTTTCTCTGCTTGTAATTGTTCTAATAAGATAATTCTGTTTGAAATATTAATTATACCTTCTCTATGTTTTGGCGTTTACACTTTGTTTCTAAAGTAATTAGGTGATTTTTAAGAATATTTTTCTAACAGGTAGTCTAAAAATCATGATATTTTTTCGACAATTTTATTTTTGGAAAAATTATCTTAAAATGTTATTTAATTGAATTTTGAGAATTTGAAAAAGCCAAAACATCCGCTATACTATAAGAGATTATTGTAGCATGAAATGTAGCATATTTTACCTTAATAGAACAGCTTTTAAACATTGTTTTATAATCACATTATCTGAAGTGGTCTACAAACCTTTATGGTTAGGAAACCACTTACATTTATGTCATCGATGAATACCTTTCTGGTTAGGAATTTTTATTTTATTGCCACTAACCAATATAAAGGTTAACTACAGAGGAAAATTTAAAAAAAATCGCTTCCTTTAGATTTATGAAGAAGATAACTTTATCCCACAGAATCAGTTAAAATGTTACGACCCATTAATTACACTCTTTAATCAACATCATCGTACACCCTCAATTTGATTCACGACTGCAATTGCTTCAAGATGATTTTCAACAACATCCGTCCGACTTCCAACCAGAAACCCAACATTTCGAAAGATAAAGTGACCACCGTATCAGCTTCTATACCCATAAACGGATCCCAGATGAAACTTATCTAAATTACGGTGGCTCTAATAAAGCAACTTACCCGGAAAAAGGTTTTATCTCGTGACCCTGAAACCCGATCTCGCTCTAATCCCGGTTTCTTGTTTTAGAAAGAAGGTTCCGGATTATTCCCGTTGTGAGCGTCATCGGAATTTCGGGAGCTCCTTGAGACGCTCCTGGAATGTGAAACTGGATATTACCAGTCTGCAGCTTTATTTACGATGCGTTTATTATACGCTTACCAGAAAGCGGAGTGTTCGGATTTATTTATCCGGATAGTTTTTCACGTTTGCTGTTGGTGGATGTGTAGAAAGAAACTCAACTTAAGAAATCAGACCATGCATTATACATCGATATGTATAAAATTATTTTCTTATCGTTCAATCTAACATTTAAAAATACTTTTTATGCTGAACTAGTAGACAAACTTTTAGTTCTAAACAGCAGCAGGCAGGCAGTTTTATCATTGCAATTTCCATTCATTTTTCTTCCATTTTTGAAATTTAAAGCAACCTCAAAGCAATCATTATTGGTATGATTACACAGCTGAACTTAGAATGTGCAACATGCAACATGTTTAGAATACAACTAAACGTCAGAAATTTCGGTAAAGTCAAATAACAACCAGTTGAAAACACCATTGGTTTATTAACATTTCTACAGTAAAATTTCGTTTAACGTTACTTGTTAAAATAACACAGAATTTTCATATAATACACGGCCATTCAATTGAATGACTTAATTATTTTAACTATTAATTTTACTCAATTTTTGGCTATCCCAATTAAGTCTTCCATGCAAGTTCATGTGACTAAAATCATTGTAAATATCAAGGATGAATAAAAGAGAAACTTGTAGAAGGAAGGGCGCCATGAAAATTACAGAATAAAACGGCACAAATTATAAACTAATATATTAAGTTATGATACAGATCAAGGGTTCTCAAACGGTGCGTTGCGACCCCCTGTGGGTCGCAGAACGTGTCTAGGGTATCGCGAAATACAAGGAAAGCAAAAATTCATTTAAATAAATCAAAAAACACTATTGCGACTATATGATATCACGGGATTTATTGCTTGTTTTATTTTTTTAAAGTGATAATATGCAATAAAGACGTTACACGTGATTTTTAGGAATAAAAATTTACAATTATTGTATTTTTTTTTTAAATTTATTTAACAGCATAATTCAGAGGGTGTGGGAAAAATACTTAAAACCTAAAAAGGGGGTCACAGTGTCAAGAAATTTGAGAACCCTTGATATATAGTTTATTTCTATGAAATGAAGATGGGGGCAGCCTTTATCATTGGCATCTCAATAGCCCCTGGTGATCCATGGTTTCTCTAGGGAACTATTGTTTTTGGCAATCGATCTCAAATCTTTGACCTTCATGTTCAAAAATTTATTTCTTTGCGTATTTATTCGGTAGTGGGCCTTTTCCTACACTTTTTGTCCAATTGAGGAAGCTGAAATTGCTTATTTTATATAGATTCGAGACATTTTTATCTGAATGTTAAATATTGTTCATTCTACCAAAAAAAAATATGTTTTTACCATTTCATTATTTTTGTTTTAAATTATTTTTTGTATTTATAGATGTTCTACATACACATATGTGACAATTATCCCAGTAATAAAATAAGATAATCATTTTTACAGAAAATGTTATGAAAATTTAAGTAAAAAATAATTACATTGACTGTATGGTGGTATTCTGGTTGGCTGTGTTATGACTCTAAGAATTTTTTATGAAATTTTAAGCAGATTAAAAAATATTCACTTCCCTTAATATGTTGTATGTTTTCTTAAGTAATTAGAAAAACTATCACAAGTTAAAATAAAATGATAATCCTACTCTTTGAAATGAAAGTATAGGTTTTCAATGCAAGCAATAAGATTTATGACGTGAAATTTTCCTTGAAGAGTGTGTTAATAATATGGCACTAAAATCATTTAAAGGTAAGCAAATAAAGAAAAATGTTTGATCTATTTCGAACAAAGTTCAATACCGTAAAAGAATATTTCATGAAACTTCTAGTTAAAGTTTAGCAGCCAAAGGTAGCCCTTTGATAAAAATATTTCTTAGACATAGTTTATTTTAACAAAATACGTTGTTTGAAGGTTTACATTTAATGGTACGAAGAAGAAAGAAATACTTTTAATTTAAAAACATCAAAGTAGCTATAAAAGAAGAATAAGCTTCATTCAAAAGTTTAAAAATATTCCTAGTTCCTAGCTAATTTTTTGCATCGCTTGGTTTGAGCATCACTCAACGTTACATAATATCCGAAAATATTACAAAGTTGTAAAATAACAAAGCCATTTAATCATATATAACGTGTCATATTTAAATCTAATCAAACTTAAATAATATATTAGTTTATTTCTTTTTATATGGCGTAACAATTAAGTTTTGCAAACAACTTTCAATAATTTTAAAATTAAAAGCGTACCAATTTTCCTAAATATGGAATTATAATATCGTAATCCTTCTAAATTTCAGTATTAAAATTAAAATGAACTGGCTACTATATTAAAAATAAATCTTAGCATGCATAAATTAATTTATCTTCCAATGAATTCAAATAACATCTATAAAATTTAAGTCACGTCTTTCGTTCAATACCCTCGACACCACTCACTGTTTTAACCATTTCAGTCCTATGCCGCCCGAGATTACCACTGAATTCTATGGAAAGTTTGGGGCGGCTAGAACAAAAAGGGTATACAAAAGGTCTTATTATAAAACGACGATGCGCATTCACATAAACATTTCTTTAATTTGCCCCGACTTGATTCTTAACCAGAGAAGAATTAGTGTTAAGGAAAAGGTTCGTTGTTTGGAGACCCTCTCACAGGTAATTCCATCAAATATTTCACATTTTAATAGAGTTAATTACCATGGACTCGTTAGGCGTGTTGAAACAAGCTTTCATTATGTGTTCGGTAAACACTCTCTCGTTTAGAAAGCTCGATGCCATTTCGACGGCGTCACACGAGTGAATTTAAGAGGTAGAGGTACTTTAGTGAAATTTACATCCTCGGTTAGAGTTTTATGAATGAGGTGGGTTAGTGCTAATTTTTGGAGAAAATAATTAGAATTTTAGTATAGATAGAGGCGATTTCTAATAAAGTTTAATTATAGATTATACTTTGCGGGATCGGATATTCCAAGTGCATTAGATTAAACAACATAAATATATTAACAGCGTATTTTGTGTAGGATAAATTAAATATTTGTATTTATAATTTATTCGATTTTAATTGAAATGTATATCTATGATAGAAAAAATAAGTATTGTATCTAAACCACCAAAAATAATAGTTTAATAAAAATATTAGTTAAGTGATCACTAAATTGATTTCTCCGAAAAGGATTAAATTTATAAGTTATGTTTAATGAATTATTCAAATGAATATTTCACACAAATTCAAATTGAGTATCTTATTATTCAATTCATACTATACATTTTTCAATATTAAGGACTTATATAGCTTGTAAACTTCAAAACCTCTTTTGAATGTGTTTATTTTGAGTATACTTAAAACTGAAAATTAGCGATGAATTTGTTTTATTGAATACAGGGTGGTCCTTAATTCATGGTACAAACTTCTAGGGGTGTTAGAGTACACCTAGACGAACAAGAATTGGTATAGGAAGGGGGGTCGCAGATACGCCGTTAAAGAGCTAGGACCTAATGTAGTGCGAGTGCGTTTCAAAAGGCCGTTTTTAGAAGGCCCGTGTGACGAAAGAAATCAAAATAAAATGAAAAACATTATTGCATGAGGCACAGGAATATCCGTACTATTTAAATCCTCAATGTGATAGAAATTGAACCACTTTCTAAACCGTGGGGTGAGTTTTAAAACGTGCAATATTCATCTTTTAGCCAAAGAATGGAGTTCCCTTACATTAGTGTAATGGTATTTAAAAAATGATGATCGGGAAAGGAATCGGGGAAGGAAGTTTGTACCATGAATTAAGGACCACCCTGTATAAAATGTTTTGTGTGTTAGTTAATAAATATACAACTGTTTACAGACCTAAACTATAATGAAGTTTTCTATGAAAATACAAATTTTAAAAGTGGGAAAGTTATTTTTAAAAAAATAACTTTCCCACGTTAATTTTACTTTACGTTTTGAATACAGCAAACATTTATTAAACAAACGTAAATCATAAAACCCTTTCAACAAATGAATGTATTCTTAACACCAGTAATACATTTTTGAAAATTTTCAAGTTTTCAAAAAAACATTTTCTAATTTTGTTACCGTTTCTGCGTAAACAAACTAATTATAAAACTGTTTTTGAAAAACGCAATTCTTCAAAACACAGCGTTATAACTCAATCACTATCTAAATTATTTTCAACATAATAACATCCGACGCATTCATGATTACTCAGAAAGAATTTCATTTATACAAAATTCGAAGATAACTATTGATCTTTCTGCGATGACGGTGATGTAAAAAAATAAATTTTCTCGTTCTATTTGATTATAAATAAATAAAAAAATGGATAAATTGGGTAAAATAACTATTAAAAGATAAACATATTATCTCACTTGCCCCTTTTATTTTCCAACGAATAATCTCTCTGCACCATTAAAATTGATTTTAAACAATATGCAGTTCGCCCCTGAATCCCTCTTAATTCTTGAAATGATGAATGCTGATGAACCGGGCACGTTGCACAGCATTTAAGTATCATACCTAAGCGCGATGATCTACGAGACATGTTAGGAATTCCTGCAACCAAATCTCTCTCAGTTAGGCTCGTTGACCAGCGGAGCACTAAGGAATTAAATACGCAGCTTAGTGAGCCGGATCGAGCGTAAATTAAGCCGAATCGTATCTCTCCGCGAAATGTTAATAGATCGATTGTTACGGCCTTCCTTCCTTGAGAATCGAAGCGGGTGCCCGGAATTCGATACAAATATTCGATCCGTTGTGTCGGTAATTAGGCCTTTAGAAATATTTTGAATTGCATAAGCATCGATCTTTGACGTTGATGTATCGCGCTTGTTACTGGATGTGCTTAGTTGTGACACGGAATTAATTAAAGAAATATGAAGGAGGGAAACTTTGGGCTTGGGTTAGCTGTAAATAAATTAGGGTGGTTGGTGCCTATTGTTTCGAAAACAGTTTTTAACTATATCTTGTAGTTAAAATAAAATCCCTGCGAACTTAATTGTTTGGGTTTAAGTTTCTCTGTTCATAGAAATTTATAGTTGTTTGAATTTTAAAAAGTATCCTCCAAAATTTAGTTTTTGTGTTACATAAAAAAATATCCTTAAAAATTTAGCTTTTGTGTTACATAAAAAGAAGATAGCATGGGTTTTTTTAGATCTATTCTCGAATATTTTGTTGAAAAAAGTAACCAACAATTAAAAGGAAAACGAAGATATTTGGTATCCTGATGCATTTTTCAACATCTTAAAAGGGGAAAAAATTAACAATATACATTTTAGCAGCAATCCTTTTATAGTTTTTTTGCAATAAAAAATCAAATTTTTTATTTATCAGAGAAACATTTATTTTTTGTAAACCAATGATTTTATTCCGAGCTTATAATATACTCTTTGTTGATAATTGGTAAATTCTCATGAGCTAATAGTGATATATTGCTTAGGATCATTAGGTTGCACAAAAATATTTTTCATCAAATGTAAACTTTATTTTAAAAACTGTGTCATAAATTTGAAGGTTTTATTCAACATTATCGTATAAAAACTATGCTTTTTATTGCATTCCTTTCAATAACCTTTTTATTCTACAAGAGAAATATCAGAAATAAATTGTCTTACAAAACGCATCCGTAGAGAAAACCTATCAAATAACCTCCTTATTTTAATCAAATAATTCTCTTAGAAATTGCAACAGAACCAAAAAATCGTTTCTCAAAAATATTCCTCCCGCTAAAATGGCAACGGATCATTTCCCGGATTCTCTCAATAGAACGGCTGCAAACTTTATCTCATCCTCCCCAAAAAGATAACACACTTAACATCCATATTTTACAACCTTCGAGCCAATGAATACCATTTATGACCCTCCAGAATAAAGAAGCTTAGGATAAAATTGTTGACACTTCAGTTAAGCTCTATTCTTCGAAGTTTCCCTTCCGAATAAATGGTTAGTCATTATCCCTATTCATCAGAACCTAATGACATATTTAATAGCATTACTTTCTGAATCTACTGACCCGGCTATAAAAAGAAGGTAGATTGAGTTTTACGGCAGTAAGTGGTTAAATGGAGTAGTTTGTTTTTAAATCAATAATGAATTTAAGTTCCTCGCTTAACTATCTAACAGTGTTATCTACCGAGTAAAAATTTTTATATCGTATTTATTCCTTTGTCAAAGTCTCTAAATGAAACGAGTGATGCTTTTGTTTTATGTTATTTAGTTGCTTAAAAATGGGACTTTTAGAGATAACGCGTTATCTTTATTGGTTTTTAAAGCGCCAAATTTAGTCATCGCCAGTTTCATACCTTAGTATATCGTGCGGAGTTTTGGGATTTTTGAGTTAATGGTTTTACGTGAGAAGACCTTGTCTTCTTTTTTTTTTAAATTTCTTTAATTAACTACTTTTGTATGAGTTTTAAATGTTCATTAGTTTTAGATGAATTTACATAACGTTATCTTTTGTCTTATACAAATACTTCAAAGATTTAGAGTTATTAATACTTCATTATGTAACACAGCTTACTTAGTAATTAGTTCAATCCACGTTCCTTAAAATGTCTGTAAAAATGTTTTCTTCACACTTTGTACTGAATAGATTACTTTGCAATACCTCATTTTGTAAAGATGTGAAAAGGAGCCGGAAATTATAAATGTTTCTTTAAAAATCGCACTCAATTCATCCTCGGTTATAAATTTTCATTTTAAGTGTTCATGAATGCTCGGAATTTCTAAAGATTTTTCCAATTAATTCAAAAATCAATAATAGTTGTTTTAAAAAAGAGCAAAAAAGAAAAATCATTAGATTATTAAGTTCTTTTTAGAGTACTTAAAACTCATTGAGGTAATTTACACTGTAAAAAATTCCCGTAAAATTTACGGTTTTAAACTTGCAGCTGGATTTGTTGTGGAAAACCGTTAAAATTACGAAGTAAATCCGTAAAAACAACGGCGTTTTACCAGTTTAATCCATTTTTTTTTTGTTTTACAAGGTAAAAGAAAACACTGTTGTTTTTACGGATTTTCTTCGTAATTTTTACGGTTTTCCACAACCAACCCAGCTGCCAGTTTAAAACCGTAAATTTTACGGGATTTTTTTTACAGTGTAGAAATCAAAACTATTTTCTCAGATTCAAAAGCAATAGTAATTTTTTTTCATGGGTCACCTTAACTTTCAATGGAATTTTCTTCCAATCGTTTGAGTTATTAGAGGATCTTTTATCGAAGTGCACAGTAATGTCTATGTGTGTAGGCTAATCAATATACCTAGTTAAGTCTTGATAAAAAAATTTCAAAAAAGGATCAATGAGTAATTTGTTTTTAAACATATTATGGGTAATACATTAACAAAAGGGGATTCCTGTAGTTCTACAATACATTGACGACAAATGACTAATTTGATTAATTATGTCCCTCATATAAGTATTGATCTACGTTTTCCCCGAAAGGACCATCATATACTAATCAATGTTTAATAAATCTCATAAAAACATATTTTTATGTATTTTTTGAGAAATTCCAAATATTTTGAAATTTTTTTTTGACAAGCGTTTCATTCCTTAAAAGAGGTATAATGAATGCGTTACAATATTCTTATAAGAAGAACCATCAAGTTGTACACTTAAATACAATTTAAAAAAAATTAATTTAGAGTAATGAAATTTGTTTAAATCTTTAAATACAATAATATTATTTAAAACTTGATTTCAATGGAGTTCTTTCATAATTTCTATTAAAACTCAATTAAATATTTTAAATAAATCCATTCAAAAGGGTCTTAAAGAAACATTACAGTTTTGAACGAAAATATTGATTCTTTCTTCCTTATTCACAAATTAAATAATCAAATATTGAAACTAATTCACAAATTTAACTTATGAAAACCACCATTGACGTGTCTAACAAGATTTTAAGTTGATATTTGTGTATGATTGTCTTTGTTTCAGACACCATTGTCAGCAACCACAGTAATGTAAACAAAGAAACTAGGTTTAACGGCAATTTATATAATTTAATGATTACTTTTCTATAGTATTCTAAACTAAAGTGCCATGTTCCATTGTTTTATAACACAAATCCAGACATAATAAGGTTGACTACCCAAATTTAGCTTCCCTTTCAACAACTTTCTGAAAGACAGAGCGTTTCCATAAATATCATATTCAAGTGTAATAATGCGTGCTCACGAAGTATATCAAATTTTAAATGAAAAGCAGGATTTAGAAAATAGTGACAGTCATTCGAGTCGGTGTTTTCAATGGGATTTTATTCGAAATATGTATTATAGTTATGATTCGAAACGTGATTAGTTTCAGTTAATTTAGGCCTTCGAATTACTATTATTATTAAATAGTATGTATGTGATTGTTACACAAAAATCTATTGAATAGTCATGTAAAGTTTTCATTATTTTTAAAGATAATTAAATACGTGTATGAAGAGTTGAAAATTTTTCTTTTTAAGTAACATTATGCCACTTTGATTGGATTTACTAATTCTACTATAATTAACTATAAAAATTGCTGATTCTAACGCTCTTACAATAAAAATTTTCATTGTGATACAAATGGAAGTTTGTATTCTGAGCAACACTTTCAGTTATACCAGAGTATTTAAACGTAAATTTCGATTTTTAAAATGAAATATTTCACCCCCTTTTAGTTAAGAAAATTATTAACAAAAATGAGAACGTTAAGAAAATGTTCTTTGGAGTTTTACAAAATACTTTGAATTTACACACACTTTACTGAAAGAATTTCCAATGGTTTTACTAAAAAAATGTAACAAACTAACTACAATATTTAGTTTAATATAGTTAAAGTAGTTCATTTCTCCTTTTTTTTTATTGTGTTTACATTTTCCAGTTAGTGTGTTTGACGACACCAACATAATTTTTAATAACACAATTTTGACCTTTTTCATGCCAATAAATAAGTTTTTAGTTTGTAAATAATTATTAAAATGAAAAAAATATTTTTACACATTTAATTATTATTAAAATTGAATAGATTTAAAACCATCATTTAACTACAAGACACATTGGATTAAATGTCTTTCTAACCGACTAATCAATGCTAAACATATTTTTGTAAATATTTGTTCCCTTACACCCGAAAAAACTACCCGCACAAATATCTCCAACTATCAATCCCCGAAAATAATTTTTATTCCCCAAACGACGCTCCCACATTCAAAAAAAAAAGAAAGAAAAGAAAAAATGTTGTCTTTTCCGCAACGCCGGGAATCCTCCCGTCCCCGCAGGTCGAAAAAATTTGAATATTGCGGCGAAACGTTCTTCTGCCCCGGGGGAACCAAAAAGCCATTTTCGCAGAGGGGTGGCACGGCATTCCCTGAGGGCACGAAAAGTGCGTCCCGGGACTCAACTCAAGAATCTTCATGCTAAATTACTTTGTCGGAAGTTGAAAAATTTCTAGAGGTTCCCGTTACTGAAAGGAACCGTTCTACCGTCCCGTGACGCGTTCGAAATAGGCGACGAATATTTCGCGACATCCTCTTGACTGCGAAAAAAAGGACGGGTTTACTTCTGGTAAATTCGAAAACGTATACGAATTCTAATACCGTCTTTCGGCGAGACGCAATATGGTTGAATCTGAGCGAATGTTTTATTCAATGTGGACTGTTACTGTTCTTATAAATTCAGGGATAGTGCGATTTGTCTCTTTCATAAAGCGGCCGTTGGGGAGAGTGAAATTGCCGCTTTTGGGTGAATGTTTATAGCTTCAGAGCGTCTTTGAGTACATGGGTTTGAAATTATATCACTTCTGATTTTATGCGTTTCATGTAATTAAGTTATTTTATTTATTGATTCAAAAGCCTGGGGTAGAAAATTATTAGTATTGATAAATAACACTCAAAAATAACATTCTGCTTAAAGGAATAAATTGTTGAATATTCCCCAACCTCCCATGAGATGCATGTAGTACATTTCTTCAGCTTCACAAATGTTTGAGCAGAAAGTTTGTAAACTGTAATTCAGAAATTTAAAATCTTCATTTTATAATAATTTGGTTTTTATTTATTCCTTCGCAAATAAAGCTTTCTAAACTGGATATTTAGGTATTTCTAATGTTTTTAGTCTGATAGATAAAACACATTTTTATACTAGACTGCAACGTTTCTTGAACCCAGTACGTCACAAACGCGGAAGGAGAAATCGGTAAACACAAAGCCTGTTGGGTTGCTAGGAGGAGTTTTGGTACGCAAATCGTGATTGAAAAGCACAATATACATGGGTCTAACAAAATAATCGTATTTTTAAATTGACTTTCTTTATTTCACTCAAAATTCAGACACCGCAATGGGAACTACTTTGTTTGTTAGTGACGTTGTAGGGTCAACTTAAGTTGCTGTCTAGTATAGCTTCTACAGTTTTTTTAACAATAATTCTATAAGATGAAAGTCATTTTTCAGGAACCAATACTCATTTTTTTCTTTGACAGGCTTTTTTAAACCTGAAAAAAATAACCCTAACTTTATCTTTCAGTACTTCATCTTTGTGTCATCTATTCTAAAGAGACCACTGGATAA
Source organism: Tetragnatha montana (assembly GCA_963680715.1). Lineage (NCBI taxonomy): Eukaryota > Metazoa > Arthropoda > Arachnida > Araneae > Tetragnathidae > Tetragnatha > Tetragnatha montana. Next base: position 50,614,084 of record OY796675.1, read on the forward strand.
CACGAAGTTAGAACTGATTTCGGCATGCCTGGAATAATGACTTCTGTTTTAGTGTGTGTTGTGCTCTACCATTAACCCCCCCCCCCAAAAAAAAATCATTCACTTTTTTTAACTCCAATATTCGTTTATTTACTATTTCTAAGTATTAACGGAACCTTACAATGTTTCAATATACCTGTTGGTCAAAGTAGCCAGGAGTCTCCAAAGTATATGGTTCAAGCTATAGAGCTGGATTTCCTGATCAGTTTGACCCTCCTGACAGTTGACCGACCTATGCATCTGATATAATTTTTAAAGTGTCAGATCCTAACTTGGGATTACTTTGAGGTAAGACAACTACCAAAATGTCATGAAATATATAATATAAGTGTATCGTTTGAATTTAATTAAAAGGTTTCAAATAACAGCTGTAAAATAATAATTTTTGTGCATTACATTATTATAAAAATACGTGTGTTTTTAGCTGTTTAGGTCATGTTTATTAGATTGATGTCGATGTTGGGTTGTTAAGAGCACAGAGTATAGAGCTGAGAGTTAAGCTCTATACTCTGTGGTTAAGAGTTCGTTCATTTATGAATTATACCCTTGGTCTAGTTTGGCGATCCATGGCAAATACTAGTAAACCTTATATAGAGTGTTTTCAGGTGACGTCACAACCGGTTATTTTCTTTTAACTGTGTACCTTCTGTAGGGCTTTTAACTGTTGCTAAGGCCGTTGTTTATCTGTTGCTAAGGCGGTTTTTAGGTCTGGGATCACGTGATTGCAAATGCTCCAATAGAATAATTCCATGGCTAGTCATTTTCTGTAACTGTTAACCTCTGTAAGGCAAAAAACTGTAACATTTTCTGTTGCTAAGGCCGTTGTTAGGTCCGAGTCATGTGATTGAAAATGCTCTATAGAGAAAGAAATAAGTGCAATGAAATAAGCTTTGGTTATTATAATTAAGTGTAGATGTTACATAAAAATTAAAAATTCCTTGAAATATTGAAATATATAATAGTGCATTTCGTGGGGAAAATGCTGATGATTTTTCTTTCAAAAGTATTATTATTTTTCATAAACATTTTTCTCATCTTACAAAGTGCACAAACTTCTATACTTTACGTAGTAAAAAATATAACTTGCTAAAAGGTACTGGTTTTAAAGTTTTCTCTTAAAAGCATTTTCGGAAAATGCTTTTAAAATAATTGCACAAGGGATAGCATAAAATGCACTTTAAAAAGACTGTACAATACCCAATGATGTACCTACATGAAAAAAATTTAGATTTTATATTAATAAAACAAGTATGCATGCATGCACATAAATTAAAATATCTTAATTTATATTAACTAGCCTTCGAGAAAAGTAAGTAGAGCGTTGGCTAATGACGTCCTAAATTAAAAGGCAAGATTACATCGTATCTCAGCTCAATGCACAAGACATTTACAAGAAGATCTTTTTTTGAACACCTCCTTTCGCAAAACTTATGAAACGATACTTATCAATAATAGCCCCGGCATTTAAAGTTTTCAAAGTAATAAACTTAATTTTTTCCAAAGAAAAAAATGCGAACAAAACATACGAAAAAAAAGATGAGCGAACCGAAACTTTTAAGCGACTTTGAAGCAGTGTTAAAAGTTACTAACTCAGGTATAAATAAAATATGCTGTTAGGCCGATGCAATCAACCTAAGTGCCCCACCACGTGCTCTATCAAAGAGATAAAACCAACAAAAAAATAAGCACTTTTTGGGCGGACTGAGCCGAAAAAAAACCCAGAGTTTCTCATTTAACAGTAATTACTGCCTGCTTGCAGGGACAGCAATTATATGCCTTTCAGCAAAAATCTTTGAATACCGTGATAGCGCCAAGCGGCCTATCAGTTCCTCAAAATCTTCTTCAACATGTGAATATTTAATGTCTTTCCTCTGTTCGTTGCTGCGTTCTTTTTTTTTTATTTTATTCATTCACTCATTCGTTTCGGACGACGTATTTTTTTTTTCGTTCTTTCTTTTGTTGGGCTCTCATTTAATGCATTCTGTGCTCGCAAACTATTTTTGAAGCAAGCTCCGTTTCTGTTTGCGCTAAGGTAACAATGGCGTCCGCAATTATAAATGAATTTGTGCACGGCAAACGTTTTAATTTTTTGTGCAAACGTTTACGGAAAATAGTTCTTTTTACCGGTGTTCCAACCTGTTTATAAATATATGGGCTTAAAATTCACTCCTTTTCATTCTCTTAAAACCCATTAAAGATGTGTGTCTTTTATATCTTAGTATCTTTACCGTCCTTAGTATCGTTTTTATAATCCAAATATTTATTTTATATGGTAAAACCAAACTTATAACAAAGCAATTAATAAGAAACTTAAACTCTAGAGAACGAAAATGCACAAATAAAGTTGTGCTTTTTGCATTCATTTAAAAAGTTTAATAACATTACATTAACATTGTTACATTGTTCTAAATCAATGCATATGATAACACAATTAGAAGTTTTGTTGCTTAGTAAAAGGCTTAAAAAAAAGAATATTTTAGACTTAACCCTCCTTTTTTAACCTTCAACTGGGTTTCTGAATCATGAAAAATAATAAAGCCCTATTTTAATGTATGAGATGTTCATAAAATTTACATTGCATAAACATTTTAGTTGTTAAATTCCATCAACTTATCTAAAAATGTTATTTTATATCAGAAGCCATCTTTAGATTTAATGAAAATTTGAATCAAGTTATTTTAGTAATTGTAATTAATTTTTTAATTGTTAGATATGTTGAAAAATAAAATAATTGAATCATCTCATTAAGATACAATTATTGTAATTGATCCCTCATAATTTCGAGGCTTTTTTTTCGATAAAAAAACGAATTCACCACAGTTAACCCCTGAATGCATAAAGACTTGTTATTTTTCCTTTTTTTCCCTGTAAATCAGAAAATGTACCAAAATTTGGTATTCTTGCAGTGCAATCTAAATAATAAGCACACTCTAATCAGACAGAATTACATTAATAGTATGCAAAATAAAAGGTTATAGGATAATAATCTTATAACACGTTATTTTGCATATTGATATGATAATGTCTAAAATTATATTTATTAAGGATATTAATTACTTTAATTAATTCAAGTAATAAAGAAATTCAAAGAGTTTTTACAGAAAATGCTATATGAAAAAAATTATGAAATTCTGTTATGAATTGTCAAGATCTTGCGGGGCCAGTAGAATTAATTTTAATGATTTATGCAATAATCCATTACCTCCTTTGAAGTTTTAATTAGAAAAAACAATCAAGTCATCTTTTGAATATTACTATATATAATAAACATTCCATTTTCGTCATCGTTATTCAATATTTTTTATAAAATTAATTAGGTTAATTTGTGTTTTAACAGTATGCCTTAGATTTGATTCGGAAGCATTATCTAGACTAGATCCTATACTAAAAGTAGGGAACTTAGAAAAACATCCTTCTACAACTGCACTCTAAAAAGAAAATTATTTTTCAATTAATTATAACGAGTATGTTCTTTTGATTCAGAAATTTATAACAAAAGCAATACACGCTTCTGTTTGGATCAACCATTAGCATTAAACTACCTGTCCTACTTGATGGATTTTCGAAAGCCTTGTATTCCAGCCTCATTCATTGACGTAGCATATAATTAGCCCTTAAATATTTATACCTTCTGCTCACTTGCGTGAGACAATCGTGAGAAAGACCCCGGTCAACCAATTTTCGGAGGTAAATTTACTTCAATTTTCCCATGACTTTAATAAGACGGATCTTATTTATTATTTAGTATTTTTTTGTCTTGTTTATTACAAGGCAGCTAATTTGAAGTACTAGATAGAAGTATAACTGTCAGTCAGACTAATGTGGAGAATGAGTTTGGAGAATTAAACACACAAAATTTCAACGTAGATATCTGAATCAATTTTATCATAAATTTGGACTTCCAAGTAAACTTAATGAAATAAATTCTTATAGCGGATGAATAAATATTCTAAAAATAATTATAAATATTGCATTTTCTAAATAAAGATAATTTGATTAAACGTTTTCCTTTAACTTTATTCAAAAATTAAATGCATTCTAAACGGAAAAAAAGCAAACAAAACAGAGAAAATGGCAAAAATAATGAAAGTACTAGACTAAACGAATTCAGTAAACCTCACTGCCTGTGTAACTATGTTTATATCCTAACTATTATCAAAATCTCCATGCGCCTACCTACTTTACTTTTAACATGCTAAAATCTGCATATAAATCTTCTTTTCTCCCTAAAGAAATACACGTAATTATCCCTTACTGTTTCACACACGTACGTTTCTGAGTCCTTACTTAACATCTTAATGCATTTTTATCTTCAAAGATATTTTTAAAGGGGGTATTTAAATTAAAATTATGATGAGATACATTTTGCAGACTTTCCCTGATAACCTTATTTCTAGAAATATTTAATCTTATTTGTGCATACCTAAATTCTTCACTACTTTTATAGTGTACGTAATGAAAAAGCTGTATTTTTTTAATAAGAATTTCTAAAAAATCATGCGTACATAGTAAAAGAGAACACATCATTATTAAAATAATTTTATATGCGGGAAGTAATATACATCTTACAAGGAAGCCTATTAAGAGAAGGGAAGCAAATATAATTTATTTACACATGATAAAATTAAAAAACATACACCTGTTTCTGTGGTACTTGGGTCCCCTTCGTCTTTTTATAAAAGAACATATGATTAATTTTATGGTACTCGTATATATGTTACGACAAACTGATAAAATAGGCATTATTAATAATGACTGCGAACTGAGGCGGATAATGTGATAAATACAATGACATTTATCAATGAGTATGTATCACTTTGCCCGAAACGGCTGGGCATTATTGATAATGATCGGATTTATCACATTGTCCGTAACATATATGTCTAAACATATTTTCTGTATTTATTTTTTAGACATTGACGAAGGGGTTCCAAGTGTCCCAGAAACAATTGTACGTTTTTTTATTTAAATTTTTAAAACGTGCAAATAAATAACGTTTGCTTTCTTCCTTCGATGAAGCCTAATTCTTCATTCTTTATTTTTAGTGAATCGAGAACAAATAATAAAACCTATAAAAATGCTTCTCTCTCGTAAAAAATAAATAGGTAATCCTACTGAAAAATCGCGCTTGACATTATTAAGTTTACCACTGCTGGGTTGTACCTTGCTTTAAAAATATGATACCCTTAATGCCAGTAAGAAAAATGGGGTTTTGCCGCTTATGCGAGCTATAAAAGTATTTCTCGCGTGAATGAGAGTTGGTTTTTATTTCTCCCGTGGTTTTCATTGATATTAATATACGTCATTTAAACCCACCGGCTGGAGAAGATGTCGATAGTGAAAATTTCCAATACTTATTTATTATACCCTTTGAATAAGCTAAGGTTTTTTAATATTATGGTCCAACCTTCCATTTTTTTCTCGCTAGAGTCGCTTTCTCTGTGAATAATGTATGAAGGAAAATGGGCTCCCTCCTTTTATTTTTTGGTGGTTGTTGTTACAGAAAAGCGAGAGATAATTTATTCCCTACTTTCACACTTTCTTCTTCGAGCTATTTGCTGTTAGCGCTTTCATTATTACCGGCTTGAATTAAAATTGGTATTGACCGTCGTTGGTGAATGATCGAGAGAGTATAGAGGTTAGGGGTTTTTTTTGCCGTTGGAGGAATAAAAGTTAACTGTCTAAGGTGCGGAAGTTACCGAACATTTCGATGCTTCTTTGCCCTTCGATGATTCCGAAGATTACTTATGGACTAGTGGTGGAACGTAAAAAATAGATTTTTAAAATGTATTAGCTTGTTTTTTCCTGTTTCTTTTTGGTGTGTTGAGCTGATCGCTTGTTCGTAGAATGAGGTGCTTTGAGTTGAGATGAGATGGTGAAACTTTTTAGAGGCAATGAATACAAGATGAGTGTTTGTCTGGAGAAGGTAAAAGGAGTTTTATATGTGCCTATACATAAGATGAGATGTAAAGATCTTTAGAAAAACGAAGGTAAAGCATCATTTTTTTTGTTTGCTTTTGCGTGTGTTAATGTGACAAAATACTACACAGCTAGGCAGTAACTCTAAACATGTAAGTTTTATTCTACTTATTTATAATTGTAGAATATTTTGGGGTTTTCAAAGGTTGTGTTTCCGTGCAGTGATCGGGGAGTCCCGAAAACGGTAAATAATTTCCTATCGTTCTCCACATCGATGTGTAGAATCTAGTCCTTCCATTGGTTCTTAGCGCTATGACGTTGAAGTTGAGTCGTTATCAATGGGGAATTTTCGACTGTTTTCCCCTCGACGTCCCGGTCGCTCTAGTCGCTGCATATAAACACGCCCAGAATTTACCAAGCGTTTGGTTTAAATAATTTAGTGTTTTCTGTAATAGCCTTTATGGTGTTCTTATATAAGAACTATATCACACGAATTTAAGGAAAATAAAATGGAATCCAAATAAACGTTTACCTGATATTCTGTATTTTTTAGCTGTGATGAGGGCAAACATTGCACACTTAACTTGCAACGGGCCAAAAACTCGACGTGGCGGGTGAAAGTACGCGACATGAAAATCACACTTTTACTTTTCTAGGATTTTAGATGAGCTAGTTTTAAGCTTTTGAAGGATTGTAAGCTTTAAAAGGGTAATTTAATCATTTATTCATCAATTGTAGCACATAACTCTCATGTGGTAAAAAGTAAGATATAGAGTAAAAAATCTTGTCTGCGTACTCTTAGACGCCGATGTATTAATTCTTTAAAAGTTCTTGGATCAACCCTAAAACTCACTGTAGTTAAACTCTAACGAGTCTTAACGTCTCTAATGTATTTTAGGAAAGCTTATGATACAAGTGTCCATGTGATCATACTTTCTCTTTCTTCTAATGTTCCTAAAATTCAAAACACCGCTGCGTACTTTTACCCGTCAGTCCCTCCTCCGTGCACTCAGTCCCTCCTTTCCCCTATAGTAAATATAATCATAAGATGGATTGAATATAAATTTTCATGTTGTTAGTTTGATGATAGTTTTTAATCTATGGTTACATTGCACAATTAAGTAATTTAAACAAAATAAGCGTATATTTACATTTTCGAGCAAAATACGAACAAAAACAAACACAAGCTTTTATCAAACATTTGGAATTGTTAATCGTAGAACTTTATATTTTGTAATAAAGAATATTCTTTTACTTGAGTTCGAATACATTTTTTTAATAAAAACCTTAAGTTAAATCCAGCTGAGACCTTTAGAGTTTAAAAATATTTATGGTTAAACAAAAATAAGAAAAAAAACACTCTCTGGACTCAAAATATATACTTAAGTTGATATAAATCCTAAGAAAAACAAGCAGGCTCATAAGAAAAACTCTTTTATGTATGAAAGTTTTATCTCTTTTTCTGAGCTTTCTCTCCAATACGCGGCTCTTCAGAATTTGACGCATGGGACTCATATGCAAAAAATAACACAAAACAGTCTAATAAGAAATAAAATCTTCAGCGAGAATAAAAGAAAGAAGAGATAAAAACTTAAAATTTCGTATAAGAGGACAAACAATTTGGAGAAAACAAAATGCACGAACGGGGTAAAAAGAGCACTGCAAAGTAGGAAAAGTAGAGATAGGAATTTAGCCGGAAAACTGTCTGGTAAGAAATCACTCTGAGGTGAAAATGTAAAATATGTGACAGTCTACCGTAACAACTGTTACGGAAATGTAAATTTTTTAAAAGAGGTGAGTTCCTTTTTGTTTGTGTTTCTCTCGCGCATTCTGTTTTTTTTTTATTTCTGTTTTTTAAAGGAGAAAAGAAGTACAAATATTCGTTCCTTCTTATTCATTTTGGGTTTATTACTCTTCGCCCGGATGGGTCATGGTTTTAGTTTATTTTGTTTTAAAAGTATGCATTCTGGATTTTATTATAGCAAGTTGTTAGTTATAAACGTGTTTAGGTATTCTATAAAATATGTGAACAATTTGGTTGCCTAGTAACTTGGGTGAAACAGGGTTGTTTAAATTCATTATCTTAGATATATTACCTATGTGATTTATCATTATGTGTTCTATAACTAGGTTGCAAATATTCTGTAACGTTGTTAAACTTTGAATAAACGTCTTGCACAAGTTTGGAAAACATATTCATTGTCTCACTTAAAACTTAAATTATTTTAAATAAGATGAATATTTTCCCATCTACTTCCAGTGCCTGCTAGAGTTATGCAAAGTAGGCGCTATCCTTGGAAATATTGGATGGATACAACGATGATATTCCCAAGTATCCCATTTGCCTAACAAATAAAATTAGTTGAAAAACAAAAAACAAAAAATCTTTAAATGTTAGTTGACTAAAAATGTGTAAACAAAATCTACCTATAATCACAATAATGTGAACATGATGAAATTTCTCTTCATTAAATTTATAGAACATTTTTAGTTAAATATAAATAAAATTATAGCAAAATTTATTTTAAGTAATATAATATATAAACTTTATGGAAAAGTGTTAAAAAAAGATTCATAAAAGTACACAGGTTAGTGAAGAAAACTCTTACAAATAGTACCTACTATTTCAAAAAATTTCGAATATCACATTTTTATGTTCCAAAAGAAATTGTGTACCTTCCAAACAGAAAGTTTTCTTTAAGGTACTTTTCGTTTGACAGTGAGGTGCATCGGGAAGTACTAAGAAAACAAACATCCTAAAAATCGATATTTTGTCGCAAAATATTTTAATATTCTTTCGATCCTTTAACATAAATGTTCTGAACGTTTGATACCTGGAATATGGTAATGCCTCTAAGAGAACAAACTTTTGAAACAGAAATATTTTTCAAGTCAATTTTTTTCTCTTGGACCGAGTTTCTCATAAAAAACCTGCTTTGTGTGGTTTGGTTCAAATGTGGAAACTATTCTTGAAGTTTTTCCATGTAGAGATGTTTTAACTTTTTAAAACAATGTGGACAAATTTGTATTTAAAGAATTATGTTATATTCATTTAATCACTTGATTTTTTTTTCAGGTTTCCAGAATGGACTGAAATACTTCCTTCACACATTAAATTTTTTTTTAATATCTCGAGTACAATTTTTCTAAATTCGTATCCATAATTCAATAGTTATTTTTAAAATGTCTTTCTTACCTTCTTAACAACATTATAAACCGCAATAGCAGATACAAAAATAACTTTGTAATTGATCTTATATTCTCAGGTACTGAATATATTTATAATACAAATGCATACACATTTTAAATTCTCGTTTACCCTTAACATATACGTAATTGACGAGAAAAACTAACCAAACATTTTATCTGCACATAAAACCTTCGTACTTCATATTTTAAGTAAATTAAGAATTAGCGGATGGGAAAAAGAGAAAAATAGGTGAGTTGTTTTTCTCCTTTTTTTGCCCAAGGACATTAATATGATAAGTTTATTGGTGGAGGTTAAATTTTTCATAAATGCATTATATCTAGGCTTATCAAAAGCATTTAAAAAATACCAATTTTTAATTGCTTGCTCGAAAAGACTATGATCAACCAAAGTACAAAACCAGTCCTTCCCATATCCACACGGCACAACATCCAATTCCTCCCTAACTAACCACCTCAACAATAAAACCCTCCTGAATCTCGCCAAACTAATCGCCAAGTTATCACCAACGACCGCAACAATGCGATCCCATCCTCTTTCCTGCTGCCTTAACTACGTCCGAGCCATTCCGGTTAACGAGAGAGAGAAAGGGGCAGGAATTATCTTCTCCGGAACAATGGATGGACTCTGATGACCATTGGTCAGTCTCTCTATCTCCCCTTGCCCCTCCTCCCACGCTGTATCGCCCAGAAGTTTCATTATCACGGCCGGACGCGTAAATCCGGCTTTATGAGAGTAATTTCCAGCCTAATATTCACAGTGGGAGCGTCGCGTTTAAACTGCGGTGACCAGCAGTAAGTAAATCACGGACGTTACACCCCGGTGGGTTGTTTCGGAGGGAGGGTTAAGTGAGGGTTTGATCGGTTGTGACAGGGGTGTTGGGGTTGGGTCGGTTTCAACACCGTCCGTAAGTCGCTCAGTTAAGAGGAGAGCATAATGTACGGTTGAATGTTTCATAAGTTGAAAATAAGGAAAAAATTGTTCCATCATGATCATTATTATAATTATCATTATCATTATTATTGCACTTATTAGGCTTGTCAACAAATCGGTTTGTATTCCTCCAATTTCAACATCATGAATGAATTGGGACAAACGTGTAATTCAGAGAATGAACTACTAGAATTGCCACATTTTGTGCAATATTTGCATTATTGGACAATCAATTATCTTTTTAAAAAATAAAACACTCCTTATTCATAGCCCTGAATATTTACATATAATATATTAATAAAGGCTGTACTATGCAGCTTTTTTCAGAATTAAATGTAAAAAATGATAGGGTGGTTAGAAAACCTAGAACCCAGACAATCATATTTCTAACAGGAATGGGGGGGGGGGCATATGCCCTGCTAAAGTGCTAGCACCTAATGTAGTTCGAGGGAGTTACAAAAAGCGATTTTTCCATGGCAAGTTTAACTAAACTAAACATAATTAAGTGAAAAGATTCATTGCATAAGGTAAACCAATATGCATACTAATTTAAAAATACATTTTTTTTAAATTGGAATAACTGCCAAGCTTTAGGATGAGTTATAAAAGTGCAATATTGAGAGTTAGGCCAAAGAATGAAGTTCCATAGAAATATCAGCAGTAGATTATCTCCATTATTTTACTGGAATCTATTTGATCATCCAAACTTTAGTCTGGAGTTTTCCCCAATAACTTACACAAACAAATTCCTGTTTGATCATTACAATATCACCAGACAAAGGGGGACTCCATTCTTTGGCTTAACTCTTGATATTTCATTTTTATTTCTCATTACAAGTTTTAAAAGTGTTTCAATGTTGACCAAATATATGATGAAAATAGCTGGCATACTGATGTTCCTAATGTAATGAATCTTTTCAACCAATTATGTTTTGTTTAGTTAATAGGGCCTTGGGAATAATCTATTTTTTCGTACTGTATTAGGTCCAAGTTCCGGTGCATCTATGTCCCCAATTCCTATTAGAAATTACGCTTGTCTAGGTCATTTGTGCTCTAACCATCCTATAATTTATTACATTTATTTCTAAAACACCCTGTATAAAATCTCACTGTAGTCAAATTAATTTAGTTTAATTTAATTAATAAAGACCAAATATAGGATTTATGGATTTATGAACTCTATAAAGTATTGCTCATAAATATTCTGATTTTCTTTCTTAAATAGTTTTAAAGAAATTGAAAAATAAAAGCACAGTTTAAGATTGGAAAAAGAAGCATAAAACTACATTGATTTTAACATAACATTGATTAACATAACATAACTACATAACATTGATTTTTATCTTCAAATAATCACGGGAATTAAATTTTTTTAATAAAATGTCTGAAATTCTCTAATTTTAACACATAAATTATATTTGTTGTGGTATAGATTGATGATCACAACAAACATTTTCCAAAAGATTTTATAGAAATAAGTTAAAATAAAGACATGCTATAAAAATATTCATAGAAAAGAAGAGTGTCCGTTAATAAAATAGAATATTACATAAGATTACTGGAATTACTTATTTAAACTCTTTAAAAAATCTCAAGCGCGGAATCCCTTAAAACGTTATTTCTTACATAAAACAAAATTTACTTGGAATTCAACATTTACTGATCTTAAGAGGGCGAAACTTAATATTTTATTTTCCCATTTATGGCATTACTGGAGCAAATACTGCATAGTTTAAACATTAATATTTCAAATTCATATTTCATGAAAGCGTTAAGATTTTTGTAACATTTTTTTTTTTTTTGGGTGGGGGGAAATACTTAGAAAAGTTGTAAGTTAAGTATGAAATATTTTTTTACTAGGCATATCTCCTCTTACTACTTTGAGATCCATCTTTTAATTCTGTACGTATAAATAAGTCACGAAATATACTTATACTCAAGTAAATAATAAATTATGCTCATTTTACTTTATCATACATTTTCTACTTTTATACATCATGAATTCGAGGAATTACTTTATTGAAACTTAACCTTATTTTATATAATTTTATCTGCTTCTTTTAACTATTATTGAAAAAAAAAATTCTAAATACTAAATTAGATTTTTTGTTGGCTTTATCCAGATTAACTTCCTTTATTTTTAGGCGCTCAAAAAAACTATTCTATCTAGATATATGTTTTGTGGGGAAAGGAGGGTAAGAGGGCGCAGTTAAGTTAAAGTACTACACAGCGTCAATAAAGTTACGTTCTGTAAATTTTTGAGGATACAGCTTTTAAATTATCAATTTTATAGCCCAAAATAATTTTTGTTTGTACCCTTTACCCTCCTTTCTCATAATATACCTTACTGTAATTAACTCACTATAAATCACGGTGAAATTAAAAGTTATAAAATTAGTGATTATACATTTCCTATTTTCGCAAAATAATCCAGCCATACCGATGGCAGTTTCGACAGAGAATTAGTCTTCATTACAAATTCAAACAATTGTCTAGTTTAGGTAAACATGTTATTAGAGAAATATTCCCAACATTTCGCTAACATCTATTTAAAGCTCCCGAGACTGTAACAAAGTCCATTTAATATTAGATAAATCTAGATATGAGGATACAAGCTCCTATATAATCAGTAAACAACTAAAAATCTAAGCTAAGTAAATTTGAATAGGATCTCTTTGCTTAGTTTACAAAATAATTTTAGCGAAATAATTTACACTTAAAAAGTTCCTAAATGAAAAGCAAACATTCTGCCCAAGAGAATAATACGCTAGAGGGTAAACAACTCAAGCTGGAGATCAGCAAAAATTTCAAGCTGCATAAACTTCTAGGAAGAAAACATACATTTCTATTTGTTTACCCACATAAAAATAACGGATTAATTAGTTCCATTGATTTTAATTGAAGCGTAAAAAACATAAAGGAGGCCAATCATCTCGCGATTTTATGCGTTTTTTATTCCATTGTGGTGCGTTGTTACATTAAGCCACGGATTAGCGTTGTTAGTATTCAGTAAAATCAACAATAATAAAGGGAATTAAAATGTTTTTAAGAACCTTTACATTTTTATGTACAAAACTTAGGCATCGGTAAATAATGGCGCAATTTTTCTGCTGCGTGTTTTACGGAGGTAAATTTAAACAAAATTACAACAGTAACGCCACGAGAAAACTGCTCTTCCGATCATTTTATAAAAATAAAAAGAACTCAGGCGCTTACAAAATGTGTTAATACACCGGTTCTAATGGCCTTTTTTTCTCATTAAACTGGATTTGTTTAAGTATCTTGTAATTACCGGTATATACTCTCGAGACATAGTATCATTGGGATTATGGCTGATAATGTATTTTTAAAAATGTTAGATTTTTAAGTTCTTAAATGTTTACAGATTCATAAGCTATGAATTATTCACCTCGGAGTATTAGGTGTTGACTGAAAAGCTTTTAGAGAGTGTTTTATCAAACTAATGCAAACTTATTATTGTGAAATTTATACAAAGAACAAACACCTAATCTAAAGGACATTTGTGTAAATCAGATCCTTTCCCTATCGGAATAAAGTGTTAAGGTTATTCCTTTGATAGTTATTCTTTAAAATATTTATAACTATATTTTTTAAAAATCTTAATATGAAATGAATTCAAATATAAATTAATCCCTTCAGTATATTTTGTACCTAAAGCAGCTTAACTTTAATACTTTAATTCAGTGATTTGTCTCTTATACATCCCATGTGATGTAGAATTTTCATGTATTTAAAAGTTTATTGTGTCAATTAATGGTGTTGAATTTAATATTATATGAGTAGTCTATGTGTATCCAATTTAAAAATGTGTTTAATTTTTGAGTTCATTTCTGTAAGTAAACTTATTTAATTAATAAATAACTATAAATAAACATGAGATATTATTGAGTTCTTATTAAAGCTTTAGAGGGATGAATTGTATGACCATTAGAAAGACATATTTTGGGATAAACATAAATTTTTTAACTACCTAGGTAATGATATTCATAAACCCACTTCATAGAATTGAGGTTTTTCATCAATTATGAATAATGATAAATTTTAATTTTACTTAATCAACACATATTTTTTATATGTCACAAAATTATCTTATAGCATTCGCCTAACACATTGCTTATTAAAGGAAAATGAATACTTAATTAAATTTATAACTATATTGATCCCTTAAAACCTTATTGAAAATGCTTTAGGTATAAATAGTATTTTTTTAAAGTAGGTTAGGAATATATTAAAAGAAAATATCTCAGTATATATGTGCTTTTTAGAATTCAATTCATTTTTATATAGAGGAGAGGAGGGTAATATGGAATACCGAAGTTTCAGCCCTCTCACTAACTGCTATCACGTGAGAATACCATGAAAGACTTAAGAAAGACTCCCATGATACAATGCATAAAGAGTTAAACTTCTTGTTGTTGTCGTAAAAGTCTCTGCCGAACAAAATGTGTTTTGGGATTTTCGAAAGTTTTTGCCGGTAAGGGTTCAAACATTTTAACCTACCAGTAGTTATGAGATTTAAATTTTGTTGCTAAGCATAATGTGCACTGAAAGAATAATAGTTTCTTATGTTGTAGTCGTTTTTAGCTATCAGTCTTTTATCCGACAGTAAAATGGTTCATAATCCAAGATGGCTTGTAGGGTATTATGGAATACTAGGTATTCCATAGTATATTCCACTATGAGGTATATAGCCTGCCCTAGGTATATTCCACTTCATACCATCAACTAAAGAACCGGAAAACAGAGATGCTGAATAAATCTTTTGTAACAGGAAATTCTCCAAAGATCAACGAGGAGAAATTTGGATTTAATGCATTAACTATTCTCTATGGGCTCATCTTGACTGTACTCGAGCAGAGAAAGCAGATTATGTTCGTGACTTTTGTAAATAGACTCAACAACAAAACTATTTGAAAGTAATTTTATCAATATTGTGTTTATAGTTAAAAATTACTATGTTCTCCGAAGTATAATCAGTTTTTCAATAGTTGTAAGCAACTATTCCATATTACCCTCCATTCGTTACATTTTTTAAAGTTCCCTTTTTCATAACAACAAAATAATTAATGTTTTATTTCATCATTGACACTTCATTATCATTATCTCTATCTTTAAAAAATCACAAATTCTTGGGCAGTTGAACTTGAAATATTTTTTCTCTCACAAATAAATAATAAATTCGCAATTCACAAATTAATAATAAACCTTAAATAAGTATGTTATTATAATTTTAGAAAAATTAAAATATACGTTGTTATCATTTTGTTACTCACAGCACTTGAATGGTTGCGAAATTCAAAATAGGTAAAGATACTAATGCATAAGCCTTGCATTTCTTAAATATATAAATACATTTCTTGTTAAAAAAAGAAACATAATCTAAGTTTATTTCCTGAATAGATGTTAGAATGTATATTTTGCTATAATTCAGAAGTATTCCTTTCTTCTAAAAATTGTATCGATAAAACTATAAAAATAATAATAATTCTTCAGAAACACCATTTCAATATTAATTGAAAACATGAATTTACAATTAAAATTGAAATTATTTTTCACAAAAGATAAAATGAAAACTTTTTTTTTTCGTTTCATATAGAGTTCAATTTCCATCCCAGGATGTAATTCCCAAGGAATATACAGCATTTAATCACGATTCTATATCCAGGCAATAACGATACTTTTCGGAGTACGCGAAACGTGATTTATTTCCCAACTCACCCCAGCGAATTTCATTTTTAGAAATTTATAGAAAAATACCATAAATTCATTTCCAATGAGGAATGAAGCTGAAAATAATAATTTCGAAAGCACTGAACTTTCCCACAAAATTGGTCATAAATTTTCGCGAAAGCCAGTTGAGAACGGAGCCGCCAGTTTTAATGGTCTGAGTTGACGTACGGTAGTTCCAAGGGAGCCGCAGTTTTTGTTCCTTCTTTTGACACATTTATGAACGAGATATTAATATTGCTCTTTCAAATGTAAATTCGTGAGCATTGTTTATTTACCTTCCCTCAAGAACATAAAGGTGGAAAATGTGCCGTAAATCAATGCTGCTTGGGAGTTTTGGGTGTTTTTTTCTTCTGGGAGTAGTTGATTTATTGTTGTACCATTCATTTAAACTTAGTTTATTTTTTTTTGTTAGTTTCACAGTCAAAGGGAAGCTAGTGGAAATTATTATTCAAGGGAAATGACATATGGATTGTTGGAGGTGTATTTTAATGATGAAAATTGTTTGGGGGTTTGTGTATTATGTTTTATGAATGACTCCGAATAATAGGGTAGAGATGGAACTTTTTCAATTTTTTCACAGACTATATTTTAAGACATACCCTTGAATAAATATTTCAACGAATCATAGTATAATTAGAGTAATATTTTTAGTTTAAAAGGGTTTTTACAATACGTTTAATTAAACCATCTTCAGTAGGAATCAAAGTGTAAAAAAAATCAATATGCTATGTATCGAACGACTTTTATTTAGGTTTATTCGTAACTGGATTTTAGAAAGTTACACTATATTAAAAAGGATAATTAACCTAATCCCTATAATAAATTTTGTAATTAAACCATACCCCTTTCAGTAACCTTTAATATCA
This sequence comes from Tetragnatha montana, assembly GCA_963680715.1. Lineage (NCBI taxonomy): Eukaryota > Metazoa > Arthropoda > Arachnida > Araneae > Tetragnathidae > Tetragnatha > Tetragnatha montana. The sequence continues at coordinate 50,630,800 of OY796675.1, forward strand.
AACTTACTAAATAATATTGAAACTAAAGTTTAAACTAGTGATATAACAAGTATATTTCTAAAACATTCTTTTAAACTCTCCCATTAATGATTTTACTTCTTCCCGTTTTCTTTTATAAGATCGTAAAATGCTGTTTGAAAACTTCCATTGAAAAATGTTTTACAAACTAATAAATTCCACACAAAACCCTTCACAAATAAACCATACCAACAAAGTTCTCCGAAAGTAAACGAGATTGTTTTTTTTTACACCTGATTGTTCGATTTTAATTTAACGATATAGTTAATACTTTGTAGCGGCATGTACAAAGCATGTACTATAAGTATTATATTTAAAAATTAAAACCCGGACCCATTAGAAACATTTATTTTCTACTTGTATCATCATGGGAAAAAACTCAAAATCTCTACACCGTTACTATAAAGCACTACGCAAATTAAAAAACGGGTACAAATTTTAATCATTAATTACTTTTCATGGACTAACTGCCTAGAAAGCTTTTCTGTGGCCCGAAGGCATAAAAATTTCGCTCACGTGCGAGACACCGTTAATTATTTCCGCTCTTACTATTCCGTCTCTTGCGATGACATCTGATCAGTAGAGTGTGAGAGCGTTAATAAATGGAAATGCAATAAATTTTAACCCTAATGATACTTTTATGGTAAAAGAGATTATTAGCAGACGTTGTTACTCAAGTTGAGTCTTTAATTTACTCTTGCGTCGAGAATAAATGAATACACGAGATAGTTAAGAGGCTTTGCTTTGTCGTAAACTATTCGGGGATTTTTTTTTCTGAGCGGTAAAGGAGATATTGAGCAAATATGTTTCAAAATGTGCGTGAAATATATGTCAATTTTTGACAGTTTTTGGTAAAAATTGACTATTGGTTGAATGGAGTTTGAAGAACACATTGAGTGGTTTTTGAACAGATCAAAACTTAACAAAATATTATTTTAACATTTTATTATGACAAATATTTTTGGAAACTATAAATTTTTAAAGAAGCCCATTGAGATAACCTTTTATCCCCTTATGGCGTGCATTGTTTCTATATTGTCTTGAATTGTATGCATTTTCCAAAAATACACATTAGTAAAATTTAAGGTTATTATTCAAATTATAGCAGACATATCATATCAGTGTATGATATTTCTTCATGAAAGGTAAAACGGATTACTAAAACTTGTATTTCGCATCAAAACTTAGAGAACTTCAACACTTTCAGTCCAGTCCCGGGCGCCTTAAATTTTCTAAAGGATTCAATTGAAATTCCGGGTGTTCATGATTGAAAGGGTAGAAAATCATTACAATATATGAATACAATTTCCACTTTTATAATTTCGATTATTTCTTATTTCTAAGGTACTTGCTGCCTTTTAAATAGCATAATGATTATTATACATATAAAAAAATACTTGATTCGGATCCTTACTTCACTCCTAACCACCTGTTTATATGTATATCCTTTCTATTATCCTTTATTATGCTTTCCAACAAACCTACAAATTTAAAAAAAAGGCAATTAATCATAAATTTAAAAAAAAAAAACTCCATATGCACCTCACCCCTAAAACACGATACACAGCAAAAAACCTCACGTTCACTAAAATTGCTTACTTACAGGGGCTCTCTCCACATAAAAAAAATTAGCTCGAACTTTTTTTTTCTCGCCATGCCTATGCCTAAGTTCTGTTCCTGATTTTTTTTTACCCAGAACATTTCGATTAATCTTCCCAACCCACACTCAAACCTAATACTTCCCGACAGTATTTCACTCCCACCCACTTTCCCACCCATTCACAAGCGAAGGACAGAATCCCTTTAAAATCCCTCTCCCCGCCCTTCAATCCCAGGGAAGGTAATTTCAGTTTACTGATTTCCCCCCTTTCTTTAACGTCTCTCCAGAACGGCCGAGAAGTTCCATTGTACCCGGGTAAATACGGGTAATTCCGGGCGCCCAATTCGATTCATGCCCGGTATGGACCAGTCGATTGTGACACAGGGGTTGTAAATAACTTCCCTCGAGATTAAAAAGAAGAAACGTTATTTAGACGGATGATGCTTTTTGTAGTTGCTTTTTTTTGTATGCATTCATATGCATAATTTTCGAAGTTTTTGAAGATGAATTGCTTTTTTTGAGGTTCATACTAGTTACGTATAAGTTAGATCTTATGTATTAGAAAAGTTGTATAGTTAGGTCTTTTAACTATTCTATAGAAAGGTAAAAGCACAATGAATGGTGTATAGGTAAGACTTGAATGCGGATGTTGTATTCTTGGCTTTGTGTGAAGATAAATGGTGTTGTAATACTTGGGTAAATTGGAATTTTCGTGATAAGAAATTTCATTTGTATTTCTTGTAGTGTATTTGTTGTAGTTATTCTTTCATTCATCATGTAAAAGAGGAATAAATATATACGAGTAAGTATTTCATTACTTTCCTTTGGACAACGTTGAATTAAATTACTCCATTTTTTTACATTTAACATTTAAACAACATTTGAAAAATTAAAAAAAGAATGATTCACACTTTTTAAAGTGCGATCAAATTTATTTCCAGGTACATGAAATAAGTAAAATTTACATAACTAGGGGGCCTGCCCCCTGCTCGCTATCGCTCACCAACCCCCGTAACTGCTTCGCAGTTCTTTTCAGATCGCTTCGCGATCTTAGCGAGCAGAGCTCGCTTGTTCATCTCAACAATCCAGCCTAAACCTCTTCTCGACTTAATTAAGCCTCTTGTAATACCGAAAATACCTCTGTCTTGCTTATAAATAATTTAATTCGTATCATTCCCCTAAATTAACAACAAAAATGTTGCTGAAATATATTCCTTTTTTAGCTTATCAATAATTTAATCGAAATGTTAAAAAAATATACAGCAAGTCTACTAATAATCATAAACCATTTTGTAGAAAAAACATTGTTGAAAATAAAAGAAATCAGACTCATCATAAAACTCGTCTGTTTCTCTAGTGAACGGCAACAGAAAGAGAAGAAAAAATTAAAACTTTGAATCTTAATAACTCCAAAACTAATTAGAATTTTTTGAAAAACAAAACGCCAATATTTTTATAAAAAATAATTGTATGTGTGTTTAAAATATCATAGTTCTAATGTTATTAGTTTTTCTTTTATAACGAAAAAACCGAAAACCCATCAAAAATTTCGAAATTTTAAAACTTAATTACTCCAAAATTAATTCGAAATTCGAAAAAAGGGCGACGAGATGCAAAACTTCACATCTAAGAGAATGCGGCTGCAAAAAATCATATTTCTGCTGCCAATAGATTCCGCTGGGGGCGAACTCGCAGCAGAAAAAAATAATTTTTGACTTTGACATTAAATAATTCCAGAACTAATTATCTCATTAATTAGCTATTTGAACGAAAAGGATACTCATACATTTGTCTACAAATGGTCAAAATTTCAATAATTTCCGTTCTATAGTTTTTGCATAGTGACAGTTCAAAATTGTCAAAGTGAAGATTTTCTGAAACAGCGGCGGCGGCAGCGGCGGCGAGGCGGCGCACAGTGGGACGAAACGGTGTTCTCACTGGACATGCCTTTTTCATCCTGTTATCTAAACGTAAAATGTTCGGTATGGGTCAATTTTATGTATTTTTTGCGCTAAATTGAATAGTGAAGACTGTTTTAAGATTTGAATTAAGGGATGAATATCATTTTGTTCTATAATACCGTATAATATTATACATAATCCGTATCGAAGTATTTAAGTACAAATAAAGCGGGATGATTGAAAATAAAGCACAGAGTATTAATAAAAGAACATTTTAATAAATAAATCCTAATATAATTTAGTAGTACTATCATTCAGTTACATCCATATCCATAAATAGCATTGAGTCCAAGAACGGAATAAAACTACTGATTAGAAACAAACATTTAAAAATGTCCTATCGGTTAGTTTCTCCTGGAAAAAAATAAAATAAAATTTTAAATTGAAATTCAAATTTTTGAAACAATTAACTATTCAACCTATGTCAAATGAATTTAATTTAAGAAATTTAAAACTTCATAGCTTCAAAAATTCGAATTAAAATCTAATATTTTTCAAATTAATTTTTTCTTTCTCCTGGAGAAGCTAATCGATAATAATTTTTGATGCCGAGTAAAATATTTTATTAAGAATGTGAAGTTGTCATGACAACCATCTCGTATTTGTCGATCTTTGACTCTGATATAACCATTTCAAACAGGGCTAGCGGACAAAATGGGTAAAACTGGGTGGCAATTTTTACATATTTTGTAGAGAAATATCTTGGCTACACGTCTGTGAAATCCTTTCTTTGAAGACTTTTGAAGCTTTTTTGTACGAGACGATTTTCTAGACGCTTCAATCAAAAAGTATACTACTTTGTAAGCAAAGTGCTCATTTTGGACCACAAAAGGGTTCCAATATCTGTTTTTTTCCACACATATATACTCCTACACTATACCATAGCTGTCTATAAAAAATTAGGACCGAACACTTATTTTAGATTCGATGCAATTCTAATAAACGAGAACGAGTTAATCATGAATTTTCATCGTAACAGCCCATTCTTCCCAGCGTTTTACAGCTTTTGAGTTCGAAAAAAAGGTGGAAAAACTTAAATTTGGGAATCGAAATTTCGTGTCCATAGTCTTTGGAGTCCGTATAATGTATTCTTATGCTTTTAAAAGCCGAATAAAAAACTTTAAATTTTGACCAATGTCCAAATTTTAACATGGGTTCGTCCCACTGTGCGGCGGCGGCGACTGTTACTTTTTTTTAATATAGAGAGATACCTATATAATAAAAGTTTAAATTTATGAACTCTAAAACAATAAAACATTATATAATACTTATGAATATTAAACTTCTTGAAGAAACAAATCTAAAGCATTCACATAAGAAGCTTTTCAGATAATTACGGCTATTCTAACATTTTCGTTAAAATATTTTTATACACCACTCTTTGTATAATATTCTTACAAGTTTTGAATAATACAAACCATATAATAAAATATTGCTTCTCTAATGTAAATCATTTAAATTCAAATGACCCATTACCATTTTATTGAATACTATCTACTATTATTTTTTTTAACTGATATACACAAAAATTATAATTTCACTCTTTAATTGATTTATGTTTATTTTCTTTAAAAATCTAATTACAAGTTCGAATAAAGATAAGTTAATAAAGATAGTTTTTTGCAACAAGTTGCTATAAAATAAAACATTTTTCAGGAATATTCAGATTTTTAGCATAAAATTTGATGAAAATAGTTTAATTCAATGTTTAATTTTAATTGAATGGTTATTGTAAAAACTTGATTACTTTGATTTTAAGGGACCCTTAATCTATATCTATAAAAGCCAAATACCACTGACTGACTGACTGACTCACTGACTCACTGACTCACTGGTAAGTGACAAACACTCAACACGGAATCTCTGAAACTACTGGACCCAGAGGCTTGAAATTTGACAGAGACCTTCCTCTCAGCTATGCGACGCGCACTAAGAACGGATTTAAAAATCGAACGACTCCTTCCCTGTTTTTCGGCGCTTTTTCTACTCCGTTTTTCCCATTGAAATAGCATTATGCATTGTTGAAATGCGTAAATTGCAGTAGGTTTATTTCTCTCTTGAGGTTTCGTCTGGCCTCATGTGATAAAATATAATTTCATAATTTATAACAAATTAAGACGAAAAACACATCGTAAATTTCTATTTCAAAATTATAACAATTTTCAGGAAACATATAAATTCAAATAATTAATTTTGAAACAACATTTTCCTTTATTTGTAATTTTAATTTTTTTCTAAAATAAATATATTTATGGAAAGGCTAAAATAAATGGTTTCTATGGAAACAGAGCTGAAATTATTTCATTGTTTCATGGGGCAGGGTTTACTAGACTTATACATTCACTAAATTTTTATTGTTAAGTACTAGAAAACCGTTTTTACTAAGAAGTTGGCTATCATGATAAAAGGAAAATGAGATTTATCAAGCATTTTATTATTTTGATAAAAATGTTTTTATTTTTGGAGATGTAGGATCATACAAATAAAAATGGATTCTTTATCATTTTTGAATATAAATTAAATTAGGTATAGTTAAATATTTTGCTTTGGCGGCGGGCGTTTTTGACTGAATTAATTACACATAGGGATTATTTTTTGATTAAATTAATATCATTTTTGGAAAACGATAGAAACTTCATATGCGGCTTGTAACATCCTGTAGGAAATTATTCCCAAGGGGCTCAAAGAGGGATGTGATTTTTACTTCCTAAGTTTTTATCAAGTGATTTATAAAAACCGAAGCGTAATTTTTGAAAAGGACATCGGAAATACTTCATAGAAATTTTGTTTAAGATTTTAAACTATAAATTTCAAAAGACTGATGATTTCAATTGGATTGTTCTTTTACAGCCACAGTAAAATGCGGGACGGGATACGTTAGGGTATATTTTCGCAGTAAGAAACCGGGATGAAAAAGACGACGGGGACGACGGGATGATACGTGATTGCTAACCAGGAAAAGAAAAACCATATAACTCAATAAACCTGATGATTTAAATTGGATTGTTCTTTAACAGCCAAAGTTAAAAGCGGGGCGGGATGAGTTAGGGTATATTTTCAAAGTAAGGAACCGGGAAGAAACACAGGACGGGGGTGACGGGATGATAAGTGACTGCTAATCCAGAAAAAGAAAAGACATATAACTTGATAAACCTGATGATTTCAATTTGATTGTTCCTTACAGCGAAGGTAACAGCCAAATTTAAATGCGGGACGGGATGAGTTAGGGTATATTTTTACAGTTAAGAACTGTGATGAAAAAGACGACGTGGACGACGGGATGATAAGTTCCAGAAAAAGAAATCCAGAAAAAGAAAAGACATAACTTGAAAAACTTTTTAAAATATTTATGAATTAACTCAACCCGTGCAAGGCCGGGTAAGTCAGCTAGTACCATAATATGATCTAAATTTGTAGGATCTTTGATATTAATGTATTTCAATAATTATCAAATATGGAAATATTATTTGAATAAACCGTAGGTTGTTTATATGTTGTAGGCTTTTATATGAAGTTCCCAGAAGCCATTAGACTTTGAAGTAGTTGAAGTTGAAGTAGTTGAGTATAGCAGAGACATATGATGCTGACTATGGGGAGTCGCTTTGTCTTCTTCTTCCATAAAATTCCATTAGACTTTGATTTTGAAAATCAATTTCTATTTACAAAAAACACTGTTGCCAATAACTCAGTAACAATACGCTTACAAGAATATAAAATAAAATAAATTTACTAGTGAAAATAAAATTGTACAAGTTCCGTTCACTAGTCCTGTTTCCAGAGTGACCATATTTAGTTTTTCAATTTTTGAGCTCCTTCAACAAGACAACTCAGTATTTAATTTTAGAAAGAAACTACTTTGTTGGGAAACTTGCCTTAATCGTTTATTCTTTTTACTATCTAGAAAACTAAATAATCATCATTTGATGCAGATTATAACTTTACTAGTATTTAATTTCAGGATTTATTTTCATAAAAAGAAGAAGAATACTACTGGTTTATATTTTCCCTGTGTCTGATTTTTCTCCCTTTCCACTTAAGCAAAATCTCCGCGATTTTCCTTATGAAACCTGATTGGCTACTCTAAGTCATAACTTTCACGCCTTTTTCATCCCCCCTGAAATCAAAATGAGAGCCAGATGGGCCCCCCCTGCTGTTACCCATAGATTTTTTTTTTCATTTACAGTTATGGGTAAAGTTTTAAATTTCTTATATAACTATGCTATAATGCTTGCAAACCTAAAGGGTATTTGAAGAATAAAAGCAATTTTTTTTTTTTGTTCTCTTACAAAAAAACAAAAACAACTGAGATCTCTTAATCATAAGACAAACAAAGTACTTCTATCTGTGTAATTATTTACTCGAAACATTTATAACTTCTTGAGTTCTTATCAATACTTGAAAACTCTTAAATAAATTTGCTTCCTATCATAAAAGTGCAATACATCAGTCGGTAAATAAGCATAGTAAATTTATCATATTCCCTTTTGATTCAATTCCTCTCATGTCGGACATATTCCGAAAATTTTCTGTACAAATAAAGTGATTTTAAATCAGCCTCCTGGAGCCATTTATATTTCTTGACACGGTACAAAAACTGACATGTCGTAAACTTCATGATGTATGGAATGACCGTCTGCTCTCATCTTTAAAAATGCTCTCCAACTGCCAAAAGTGTTTTATATACTGATTCTGCAGTGATGCCTTGAATAAAAATAGTTTGTGTCCAAATATAGTACTTTGACATGCTGTAAAAGAAAAAAATAATAATTGTCAATATATTGAATGCTTTAAAGATTTAGGAACTTACTGATTAAGTTTATTCTATCAATGTTAATAGTTGTTAATAATATCAATTTTAATAAATTATATAAAATAAAGATAGTAGAAAAAAGAAGAAAAAAGAAACTAGATAAAAAAAATTTAAATTATAAATAAAATATCTACGATTGAACAGAATAATAAAATTAGTAATTCAGTACTTTCGAATGTTTTTAGAACAAAAAAATAAATAGTAAGGTGAAATTCATCCAAAATAAAAATCCGAATAAGTTAGAAGAAAAAATATTTCATAAAGCTGGAGAATCATATATTGTGAGAAATATGAAGTAAAATACAATTGTTTTTTAATTCTAATTTGTCTCTTATATTTTTACTATCAGAAATTCTCATTTAAAAATATTAGGAGTTTTATCATCGAGCATATTTATTTTTGTATCGTCCTCAGGTGACGACTAAATGTTTTTTTCTTTGCATAACTTTCTTATCTACACGGAAATACGTGCACCTGTAAAACTCGTTTCACTGGGTTTATACCCTTGTGGCAGGAAAGAAAAGTCAGGACGCTACGATTTTCACTATTCGTTTCTAACTGTGTTTGAGATTGTAGAGTATTACAAGACAATAAATGCAATAAAATAAGTGTATAAAATACAATGGATTTTATCAACACAATACTAACATTAAAAAAAAAAAAATATATATATATATATATATATATATATATATTTATTTTTCAAATTTACAATTATATTCACTTTTCAAGCCCAATGACATGGAATCGTATTTTTGATAAATATATTTTTGAAAACGAGGTTTTATGTCACGTCATTTTTAAAATTTCCTTTTTCACAAGTTCTTTTAGTTTATAAACCTCGATGAAGAACTGTTACGAAAGATGTCCAATAATTAAAAATACATGATGGTTGTAACTTGAGACTTCTAAATATAAAGTCATACCTACTACTTTTACAACTGCCTTCATTTTCTTATATTAAAAGGTTCTGACCCCTGCTCGCTTTCGCTAATTAATTCGAAATTCGAAAAAAAAAGTGACAAGGGGCAAAACTTTCATACCTAAGAGTATATGGCTGAAAAAAAAAATCCCATTTCCGCTGTTAATAGATTTTGCTCGGGGCGATCTCGAGATAGAAAAAAATAATTTTCTAATTTGAATTTAAATAACTCCAAAACTAATTATATCATTTTTTAAATTGAAAATAACCCTCATACATTCTTCTACACATGTTCGAAATTTCAGAATATTTTGCGTAATAAGAGTTCAAATCTCACAAAGTGAAAATATTCTAAAACTGCGACAGCGGCAACTTTTTTAAGAATAGAGAGAAACATCGATACCAATGCACTAGGTATGTATCTGGTAATATTATTTTTAATAATGAGTAATTTAAAAACTGCACTACTTAAAACTTTTCGGAGCGAATTCAACTTTAAAACCTCCTGAATATATTTCCCTACAGTTCAACAAACCCATCAAACTTAAACACAAACATTCCTCCTTTCCCCTTCCACTTCAATCTCTAATAAACGACCAGATCCACAGATGCACTCCACTCCTTTCAAACCTAATTGCAAAACAAGAGCCACGGCCATCGAAAGCAAAGGACCCGAGAAATAGAGCACTAGTACTCCATATCGCACTAGCAGATGTCCCGAATGGCATTTAAGACCAGTCCTCAAACACACATAGCAGCCAAAACTTTCCGAATCGGAGCATTAAAAACAAACAGCAACTGGCACAACACCGACACCGGCCATAGATTATCTTTTCCTCATAAAACCTCACTTGAGGCGGTGCCGCCGACACATTTTATTGAGATGGCACCCATCGTTGGGCCGTTTGATGGCCGATGGCACCGCCAGGGTCCGCCAGGGCTGTTAAGATGAGTATCGAAGCAGATGGCTCACTGTTGGGTGTATTTATGCGCCGCTAGCGCCGCCGGTGCGAGGGGTAGGAGTCGCCCCGATACGGGCGTTCCTTTCATTAAGTGCGGGGTCATTAAAGGGGATGGACGCTGGGTTTTGCAGGGGGCGGCTGCAAATTGAAATTAAGCAGGTGAAGGCTGAATTCAGAGGGCTACAGAGTGTTTATGTTGGCATGTTGTTTCAAACTGAGCTGGTGAGGATGAAAGAGGTATAAGTTCACTGAACGTAGTTTTGATAGGTAATCCAAAGTTTTTTCTAACGGCCCCTGTGTTTTCCTATTATGGAGAAAGCATTTTTTAGGTAGCTCTTACAGGCCAATCATTGAACTTTTCACTATCAGGCGACTACCACACTAGGTAAAAGATCTTAAAAGGAAAAATTATCAATAGACGTCAAAATTTCAAGGGGGGCTGGGGAATCCTTCCCCAGAAAAAATTACGGAAATTTGCCCCTTTTAAAATAGTTTTTTTTTGTCTCATTTTGAAACTTTTTGGTGAACACTCAAAGGTAACGCTTCGAATTCCTGAAACGAAATTTACGTTGATGGCAGTTAAAGGGTTAAAAGAGAGACCATCACGGACCCCCTAGAAAGACGCTGGGGATCCGCGGGGGTCCGCGGACCACAGTTTAAGAAACGCTGGTCTAGTGCATCGTCCCTCAACTCCCTTTCTTTCATCTATCTGTTTGATAAGGATCTTTACGACATCGAGCGATTCAAGTCGTCCAGTGTGGTCAGGCCTATAGATTGAGAGAATGGAGGCCATGGGGAACGGCTATGTTGCGTCTCATTGATGTGATTTTTTAATGTTTGTTCTTTGTCGTAATAAATAAATTGTTCGTTAACCCATCTGCTCACTGGCTGTTCCCCATATTAATGTGCTTCTCAACTTTTTAAAACTGTTCTTGACAAATATAAATTCATGAAACTTTAAAAACTGCATTAATATTACTGTTGGGACAGAAATTACTACTAACCAGAATCGCTTTAATCTATCATAATAGAAAAGTCCACAAAAGATAATTTAATCCTAAAAACAGAAGCAATTAAAAAATCATTTAAATGATGTGAATATATTTAGGTTGAAGTTTAAAAAAAAATATGTGCTCATTAGATTTTGACTATTTTTTTTATTATTTGTTTAAAGTGCATAAATAGTTAAAATTAAATAATTCGTAGAAAAATAATAGTTTGTTTACTAAAATGGTAGAGAGTATTTCCTGACGTATTCCATGTTTATTAGCGTTTAAAAATTAAATATGTAAAATTTGGAAAAAGGATAGGTTTGATTCAAATTATAAAATGATAAGACAAAGGAACACACAAAGTTTTTATTTAAAAACCTATGTATAAAAGGACGCAGGTTCACAAATCCAAGTATAACAAAGCTTATATTACCTGGGAAATCAGAAAGTAGTATTTTAACAGGGATTGATACAGATGCATTTCCAACAACAAAAGAAAAAGATTTACTGCGATTTGGGAAGTTGAAGATTAATTGACCAACCTTGATGGAATCCCAGCTGTTGACAGTCATCATTATCTGTATTTGTATTTAAATATTATTTGGAAACCTTTTTCGTTGAACATAGTTTCATACAAAAATACCTAATTGTATAATAATCCAAATTCTATAGTAGTTAAATGACCACATTTAAAAATTACATCGCAAATATTCTTTGTATCTTTTCTGTTTACTCAAATGCTTGCAAAAAATCTTTTATGCAAACATACAAAACCAAAAGTTATCAAATGATAACCATCAAATCTAATATGTATTAAACCTAAAAAATATTTTTTTTGTTGTTGCGAAAGATAAAGGTATTATAACTAGAACCATCATTGCAATGAAATTTTTGAAAGATTTATTTACTTTTAAAATTAATTCATGGTCCATATTTCACACAAATATAAGAACATCATTAAAAAGGGTGTTTTTTCTTTAGCGTCGTTTTCATTTTGATTAAAAACACTTAATTTTCCTGTAAATTTAGCGCTTTTGGGTGGAATTGGGATGACTTATTAAAATGTAAAAGCTATAAAAAAACTGTTTAATGGTTGCAAGTTTCGAAGAGTGTTAATATAAAATTTATAGTAGGTATAAAACCTCTAGTAGTAAAATAGTATATCAATTAAATATATTGTAAAGCATTCTTGAATTTTAAACCATTTGTTAAGAGTTCAAATATGTATATAAAGGTTAACCAAGAAATTTATGCGTTCGTTTTCCACACTTTCTCTTACTATGAAGCATGTTTTCTTAAAGCGTGTGTTTACGTTTTCCCAATCAATATGTCTCCCCATTATGTAAAGAACATTTCATACTAATCCCAGCCCTTTATTCTGGCTTCCTTGGTTTAGTACTATATTGAACATTTTCAGCAGTTATTCTTTTGGAACATTAATCTTTTTTCCGTTATCGATCTAAAATAGTCTGTAAAATGTGATAAGATTCCGTTTATAAGGAAAAAACATAGGCATTTTAGGAGCAAGTTTTCTGAAATTTTTCAAAAGAACACTTTTTAAATAAACGATAATGCTTTACTTGGCTTGACTTCAAGTTCGATGTCTATTACGTATAGTTTGTTGACGGAGCAAAAAAAATGTAATATGGGATAAGTTCTGAAAAAAGGTGATATTAGTTGAGCAATAAAGTGTATTTACCATTACTATGAGACTGTTAGTTATGTACATATTTGCATACTTAAACATTTTGAGTTAATAATTTAAACCATCATTCATTGAGATATACGAAGAAAGAATCATTAAAATAATTTACACTGTACCGTAAACGTTTTCAAATTGATTTTTCACCTCAAGAAAATATCTTATTAAATTAATGCAAATCCCGTTTATAAAGACTATACAATAATGCAATTATATATTTATAATCAAAAGTTTATATATTAATTCATACTTAATTTAAATATATTTAAGAAAGAAAAATAAAAATATATTCAAATTTTATGTATTTTATCATGATTTTTCACAAATTTAGTTTAGTTCATTTAAAGGAATGGAGTTTTATAGAGAGGTAACTACTACAATACTAACAAAAAAGAAGTGCACTTTAAATTTAAAAATTTAATTTTAGTGGTTAAATATAATTTGTTTGTCACCTTCAACAAAATTGTAAACAATATATTACATTTTTGAAACATTTTTAATTTTAAAAATTGTGGTTAAGTTCAACTCTGACGAATTTTGAGTGAAAACGTTTTTTTAGCGATTCATGATCATTCAAGGAACGATAAAAAACTTGCTAAAATAAGCTGAAGAGAGTAGCGTCGCCATCTATCCACAGATACCCATTCCATGTTGAATTTATGTAGATAATTTTGTGCTGCCATCTTTACTTGTAATATACAATGTTTTTCGCCCTAAAGAATTTTATTGAAATAATGTTTCATGTTGTCATGGTTTATGAACAAGTATTTAAAGTTCAAATATTTCTCTTATAAAATATATTTTACAACGAATCTTTGTGTATGTGTTCAAATTTTTCCGCTGGGAAAATATTTACTGCCAAAACAAAAATAATTGCCAATAAAAGGTCTTCGGGGCCTCCAGAGCTCAACAATTTTCGACCAAATCAACTTCATAGGGTAAAAATTATGAAAAAAAAATAGAATGAAGGAATGTGGAAATAGAATAAAATAAATTAACCTACTAAAAAAACTATAAATATTTTCATAAATTTAATTCATTTTAGAGAAAATTATTTTAGGAAAAAACCCAAAAACCTCAGGAAAAGTCGTACTTTTCCAGATTTGGATAAGGAGATATTTGAATAAGAAGGATATTTGGATCAAATCACGTATTTGGATAACACACACAATAGCATCACGCGTGAGATGTTATTCCTTATCCAAATATCTTCTTTTGGAGGGTTGCCTTATCTCTTTAGAAGAGATTTTCAATATTTAAATCCGCACAAACACAATCCTCATCCATAACCGAAATTTTATAAGAAATGGAGAAGATGTTCTTATTTCTAATAATTCGGATAATTAAATGAAAAAAAAATGTACAAAAATTATTTCTTCCATCAATTTATTGCTGTAATTCTACTCTAATGTTTGTTTATTAGTTCTTATATTTTTATATTTTCAATTTATTCATGAAAAATTAATATATTAATTTAAAATATTCTTCTTCCTTTTTTCCTTAATTATTTATTTTTACACAATATAATTGAAAATGTATTCCACAGCGGAAAAAATAGTTTTAAACTCCAAAAACAAGTTTTTTAAGAAAACCTTTTCAGAATACTCATGTTTTACAACCATATTTTTAAAGAAAATGTTTAAGTACATTTAAAAATGAGTTCAAGGTTACTTTAACTCTTGTTTGATAAATAGAATAATTTTGATACTTGGATATTCTAGAATTTTTTTTTTATGAAGTATATTATTTGAGCTTTATTTAATATAAAAATGAAGGTTATTAAATAAATTATTATACTCTTAAAATTAATTTGATTCTTAAAAGTTTAAAACATTGTTTTAGAAAAAAAATTAAAAACTAATAACATTATCCTCAAAAATTATTTAAAAAGTAATTACTAAATAGCATGCTACAACACTTTTTATTGAATTTTTTTAAAATAAGGATAGAATATATGTGGGAGGTTCAAAATAAGACACGAAGTTGGGTGATAAAGATATATATTAGAGTAGACTATTTACAAGAGTGGGTACATTGGTTGAGTTACACGTCGTAAGACAAGCGCGTCTCGCTCGTCTGGCTAGTCCCGTCTCCTTCTCCAATCTCTTCTGGGGAAAGCCCACGGCAGCTGGAGTGGATAAGCAGAGTGGCATGGTGGCGCCCTCTAGGTATGTTCTGGTGGCACCCTCTGGGTGTTGGTGAGGCACCACAACTTCGGCCGTTCCTGACATGGATTCTGCCCTCAGGATCACGGGTAGATACAGGAAGAGTTCACAGGACGCGACAGGAAAAGGAAGACAGACATCAGATAGAAGGATGGACATCAGACAGGACTGCAGTTCTGAAAAGAGAACGAAAAAACAGCAGCTCCGGCTCTAAAGAGGACAATTCCAAGGTTTAATATATTCAGAACAAGTTGTTGTATTAAGAGGTCCTTCAGTAAACCCGACTTTCTGAACGTCATACGTGCCATTGGGTTTAATTTTCGTTATTTTGTAGGGTCCGAGATATTTTGGTTTAAGCTTTAGGTGAGGTCCTTGCTGTGTTCTTTTGATAGCGACTATGTCGTTTAACTTGTAGGTTTTCGGTTGTTTCCTTCTTAGATTATAGGTTTTTCGATTTTGATCTTGTACTTTTATTATTTGTCTTTTAGCATCTTTGCGCAATTTTTCCCGATCTTGGTTGAATATTTCTCGAAATTCGGCTTCAAGGGCGTCTTTTAAGTTTAACGTCTTTGTTTTCATTTTAGTTCCGACGAGTAGTTCGAATGGGGTAGCATCGATACTTCTTTGATACGTTGAATTAATAGTTTGCTGTAGCTCGTTAGTATATTTGTACCATTGGGCAGGATTCTCGAGAGACAACTTTGCGAGAACGGCTATTATTGTTTGATTGATCCGTTCGACCTGACCGTTGGCTCTAGGCAACCCTGTTGTAATCAGGTGATGTTTGATGCCTTCTTTCGAGCAATAGTCAGCAAATTCAGTTGAGGTGAAAGATGTACCTCTATCTGATATTATCTGGGAGGGACTACCGAAGACAGATTTTTGGACTTCTAACTTAGCTATGACTTCGGCGGACGTCGTTGTCTTCGTAGGGTAGATCCATACAAACTTAGTGAATGCGTCTATGACGGCTAGTATGTGTTTGTAGTTTTTGTTGGTACTCTCTAAGGGTCCTAGAAAATCTATGTGATATGTGTTAAGAGGCGCGTCTTCTTTTTGGAGGGGATGAAGGAAACCTTCTTTCTTTCCGCGTTTGTGGTTCACAAGAATACAGTGTACGCAATTTGAAATGACCTTTTCTATTTTTTCTCTAAGCTTGGGAATGAAATAGTAATCCTCGATGTGCTTTTCTGTGTTTTTAACCCCTGTATGTCCTTTCTCATGGGCACTTCTTATAAGGGACATCTGCATTTCTTCTGGGATAACTATTACGTCATTACTTTTAACCGTCTTGTAGAGGAGGTCACCCTTCATTATGTAATCGTCGCATGGTTTACCGCTTTTAATTAGTTCTTTAATTACTCGGGATTTTTCATCTGTGTTTTGAGAGTTACCTATCTGTAGTAATAGACTATCTTGTATTAGCATGGAAACTGGGTTCCTACTTAATGCATCTACATGCCGCATTTTCGTACCTTGACGATGTTCGATGGTATAATCGTAATCTTCTAACATTAGGGCCCACCGAGCGATTTTCGCTGAAAGGTCTCTTTTAGTCATCGTTTGTTTGAAAGCATTAAAGTCTGTGATGATTTTAATGGGGATACCCAACACATATGGTCTGAATTTTTTCAGGGCTTCAACTACAGCCATAACTTCTCGTTCGTAACTTGTTAGTTTGCGTTCTGTTTCGGACGTTTTCCTACTCATGTAGTAAACCGGATGTAGTTGGTTGTCTATCATGGATTTCTGCATTAAACAAGCACCTACACCATCTATGCTAGCGTCTGTGTGTATTTCTGTTGGGGCTTTCTGGCAGAATAGGCCAAGAATCGGGTTACTAGATAGCACCTGTTTAAGTTTCTCGAACACAGCCTTCTGGTAAGGAGAGAATTGGAAAGGGGCATCTTTACGAAGTAGGTCGCTGAGGGGCTTCGCAATAGCAGAATAGGCTGGAATAAACTTCCTAAAATAGCCTGTTAGACCAAGAAACCGCTGTACATCTTTAATGCTTTTCAGTTCAGGGTAGTTCAAAACAGCTTTCACTTTTGACGGGGATGGGGATAGTTTCCCATTTTCAATGACGTGTCCCAAAAATTCTATCTTTGTTTGGAGGAACTGACACTTCTTAACATTAAGTTCTAACCCGTGGTCGGAAGCGACTTGCAAAACACGTTTTAGGTTTTCTAATCCCTGATCTGCATCTTCTGACGGAATGATCAAATCATCCATGTAAATCTTTACTATGTTTTCTTTTAAAAGGTCACTAAAAATGTGATGAACGTAACGTTGAAAGACGCTGGGGCTATTAGCCAATCCAAAGCTCATTTTATTGAATTCATACTGTCCTGAGTGAGTTACAAAAGCTGTGTACTTTTTACTACTTTCCTCGACGTCCACATGGAAGAAACCATTCTTTAAATCCAATGTGGTAAAAACTTTAGCATCTTGCAAACTATCCAGAATGTCGTCAATTAATGGAAGGGGGAAATGTTCTCGAAAAGTTATCCTGTTTAGGCGACGATAGTCAATACATAACCTTGCAGAGCCGTCTTTTTTCTTTACTAGCACAACTGGGGAACTGTATTCGGAAACACTTTTACGAATAATTCCTTGCTCTAACCATTGGGTTACTTGTTCGTCGACAATTTTTTTCTCTACTAGAGGCAAACGCCTAGGATTGGAACTAATCGGTATATCACTTGAAAGGCGGATGCTCATTTTTACATCAACTGTTTTATTTTTGTTAGGCATATATTTCTGAAGAAGCGATAAAAGTTCGTCTTGGTGTTTTCTTTCTTTTATGTGTGTGAGATCGATTTCGTTTTGGGTTGCATTCGCCAAACAAAACAAAAAATTATTTTCTCCTTCTTCGGGCGGCCGGAGACAGCTAGTCTCAATGGCAGGTGTGATTTCCGTTTTTTCATCGCGAGTTTTGTTTTGTTTTTCTTCACGCGCTTCATTTATTTTGCATTCCTGAGAGTCTTGAGCGGATGTGGTTTCGGTTTCAACTACGGCATAGCCAACTTGAAAACTTTTTCTTAAGCCTAAAATCTCTATTCCTTTGTTACTGATTGAGATGTTTAATTTACTAATTACGTCCATCCCAATTACTCCTTCATAGCATAATTTTCTAAATACATAAACTTCAGTTTCCACAAAAAAGTCTTTCAATTGTAATTTAGTGTGAAAGAAACCAAGGGGAGTTACACTTTCACAAGAAATTCCCGACACAGACAAGCTGTTAAAATTTAATTTTGGGGAACCAATTTTCAGGTAGGCGTCGTAACTAATCATAGTTAAATCTGAACCAGTGTCTAATAGGAGCTTCATTTCTTTATTCTGTATCAACACGGTTTCAACTATTTTTTTATCTGTGATAGTAGGTTTATTTTCCACATCAGAAAGGTTTGAGGAATATTCAGTTTTAGGGGACTTCTTAACTACTACGTCACAGTCTTTGGCAATATGGTTACCGAATTGATTACACTTAAAACATCTTTTCCCTTTGTTTTTGTTTTTACAATCTACTGACTTGTGACCAGGGATACCACAGTTATAACAGCGTGTATTCGAAGAGGTGGTTTGAGTTCTCTCTGTTCTATCAGGAAAGGAAATATTAGGATTACTTTTCTCAGGCGTCTTGAAATATTTTGTTTTAGTTTGGGTATGAGAACTTAATTTAATTTCTTCATAAATCTTTAATTTGTTTTTGAACTCTGATAGGGATTGGCATCCAAACAGAATAGATTTGTTATTGGGTGAGTCGTTAATCCCGTTTATGATGTAATGCATTATTGCTTTATCGTCTACGTTGCCTCTGCTACATAGTTCTTTCATTACCAGATAGTATTCTCGGATGGATTCTCCCTCTTTAATTTTTCGGCTCGAAAGCATTTCGTGTAACTGCGCAGAATTGCACTCACAAGAAAATTCAGTTAAAAGCACTTCCCGCAATTTATCATACGAATTCAGTCCTTTTTCACTTCTAATTAATAATAAAGCATTTCCTTTCAGACATCTTCTAGCAAATATAAACTTATGCACCTCATGTAATTTAAACATATGGGACACACTTTCGAAATTATCTAACCAATTCCGAATATTTTCATTAGCTTGACCAGAAAAATTAGGAACTAAACTTTCAATGTCGTTAAAATTTATACAAATACTCATGCTGTTATTCATTAACATATTAGGCACCTTTTCAACAACTTTAAGATGATCAGGTATATAACCACTTTTAAATTCTTTAATATTACTTTCAGAATCATCATTATTCACAGATGGGGTATTGTTATGCATTGTGGAATCTTCAACATCTTCGACATCAGTTTCTGGATCTTGATTAATTTTTTCGAGCTCATTTAAATCCTTTAGATTATCCAAAATTCTTTTGATAACTTCATCGATGGAACCATCAAAATTAATATTTAAGACATTGCATATGACTATCAGGTCGTTTAACGAAAATTCGTTCTTTACTTTTTGAAATTTGCTTTCGAAATCAAAAGCTTGGTCCAAAAGATAACCTTCAAAATTTCTGAGTCTCTCTCGGTTTTTTCTATCACCTTCTGTACCGAATACGAGTCTATGTAATAGTTTAATCTTGGATGTTTTTTCCTTCAACAATGCATGTGGTATAATATCGTTGAGCTTCTTCATTTTTCTCCAAAGCTCATCGATAATCAACAATAAGGAAATTTTTTAACTCACCGTTTTGAAGATCGCTTAGGTGAGGTCAGTGCAAGACGTCGTGTTGCAAGCTCTATACAGACTCTTTCCGTAGTCGTCGGGATGAATAGTCGTCGTTAAAAATTCCGTCGTGGGAGATGGCTTTTCGTCTCCGGTGATGTCGTCTCGTCTTGGATGATGGCCGTCTTGATTTCGCGTTATTCGAGGCGTTGAAACTTCGATCCCTCTCCTGGCACCAGTTTTGTGGGAGGTTCAAAATAAGACACGAAGTTGGGTGATAAAGATATATATTAGAGTAGACTATTTACAAGAGTGGGTACATTGGTTGAGTTACACGTCGTAAGACAAGCGCGTCTCGCTCGTCTGGCTAGTCCCGTCTCCTTCTCCAATCTCTTCTGGGGAAAGCCCACGGCAGCTGGAGTGGATAAGCAGAGTGGCATGGTGGCGCCCTCTAGGTATGTTCTGGTGGCACCCTCTGGGTGTTGGTGAGGCACCACATATATTTTAATAGTATATCCTTCTCAATACGGTAATTCCGCTTCTGGTATTGCAACTTTTTATGTAGGATGGGGGAGGCCTTTTAACCTGAAATCAAGCCTTTTTGTAAGTAAGGTTTGCAGAGGCCAGACACACACATTTAATAGTTTTCATATCGGTATGGGCAGAAGAATGGGGTATGTCCTTTAACATAGTGTTGTAGTGCTCCTAGCGCACTACCAACATTTTCCATTAGCTGAGATCGTATAGAATTTAGTTGCGTTGTGATTTCTACAATTTCCATATGAACCGAACATCAACAACCCAGGACAATAGAACTCAAGAAATGATTAGAAGGCTTGGATTTAACACAAAACACATTTATTTACACTTAACATTAGAGTATATACAAATTTAGGACAATGGGAAAATGCATATGGAACATGCTTATTTGATACCAATTTCATTACCTTAATAAATCTTTCATTCAAAATTTAATATAATATGTAAGTTATCTGACTTTAATACTAACAACAATAACTTAATTCAAAAGCATATATATACAGAGAGAGAGAGAGACTGTGAATTTGTGGTAACTGTATCCACTTACCCCATTTATGACTACCATCATCATCATGGTTGACGTGGCGGAATCGCCGATCCTTGGCCACAAAACGGCAAGTCATCACAGTGGTTATCAGGCCCGCGCACACACAACTAGCTCTCCCTCAATTTTAGCATTAAACTTTTAAGGATGCCGGTTAGCATCTAATTTCTAGACGGTTCCATCGAATGCTCCTTGGACTTGCACTTCACGTAAAAACTCGAGACTAACTCCTGAGGAATCTCTTGTAGCAGTATTTATGAGCTCCTCTCTTCTGGTTTCTCCGCCCACCTAGAATTTCTTGGCTAATAATATGGGTTCTGGTCCGGAGTACGGACGTCCCTCAGCAATCTAGGGTTCCCAGTGGTTGGATATTTGGAGTTTACATTAAGAGATTAAGCCTTCTGGTTGGTTGCCCATCTTATTAGAATTCACTCTTTTCCCGGGGCTTCTTCCTACCCCTCTCGATAATTTTTGGAACACCTATTCTTAGTTACTGACAATTTAATGGAGGGTTCATTGTGTGCACCTGGACTCTCTGGTTATTGTTAAAATATAACCTTGTGTGGCAATCCTTAGACCCCACACGTTGCCCCAATTGAGGAATGTGCACCTGGTTATGCCGATGAACTTGTAAAATAAAATTGGTGATGGGTACCTGTTGTACCCACTCAACAATAGGTAAATGTCAGGTATTGCACATGGGTTGAAGGAATAGTAGGCTGAATTTTATCTGCAAGGGGACAAAATAAAAGAGGGTGATATGATCAGAGATCTAGGGGATGATAGTAAATGAAGACTTTAAAATGAAACATCAGTGTTCAGCTGCAAGTAAAAAGGCTAATAGGATATTGAGATACAATAAAAAAATTGTTTCTTCAAGGTCCGGAAATATTATTTTGCCATTATATAGAGTCTTGGTAAGGCCTCATCTCGAATATGCGTCTCCACACTTAAAAAAAGATATAGATTTGGTTGAAAGGGTTCAGCATATAGGGCTACTAAATTGGTCAAGGGTATATCTAGTTTTAGTTACGAGGAAAGACTAAAGAAGTTAAGTATGTTTACTTTAGAGAAAAGAAGGGCTAGAGGGGATTTGATTCAACTTTTTAAAATATTAAAACAAGGGGACACAGAGGGACTAGATTTCTGTACGGGTAATAGAACGAGGGGTCACAGTTTAAAATTGAATAAAGCGAGTTTTAATCGGGATTGTAGGAAGCATTATTTTTTTAATAGAGTAGTGGATAAATGGAATGCATTACCACCTGAATCGATAGTTAACTCAAGTGGGGTTGACGAGTTTAAAAGAAAAGTAGACGGATACTGGAAATCGGGTGGGTTGAATTAAATAGACTGGATCAACCTTGCTGGGCTTTTAGCCTGTAGTTGATCGACTATATTTGTATTTGAATAAAAAAAAATCTTACTACAAAATGTTTGATTTTTTACATTTGTTCAGGTAAATACTTGTTGTATAACTTTTCAAATTTCCAAATTTGCATTGAATTATTTAAAAAAATAACTATCTCAATTTGATTAGCATAAAGTTTGGAAGAATTAATAATTTAATTAATTGACTAACTTAATTTATCTTTGACACTTTAATAAATAATTCATAATATTAAGCTTTATTTGCTTAACTAAATGGTGGTCTCTCTTAATAATTTAGACATTTATCATTAACTTAATGCAGAATTTGTTTTCCATGAAAGGATTTTAAGTTTAATAAATTGGGAATTCCCATTTAGTGTCAAGAAACTTCTGATTTTCAAAGGTTGGCTTAATGCTGAAATTAAGGATTGCAATAGTACTTAAAATCATGCTAAATAGTTATTAAAAAAATATATTATTTTTTATTATTTAAAATAGGGTGTCAGATACTGGATCCAAAATATCAATTTCACCAGTAACTGACATGGGTGTCATTGGTGTTTAAGTGAAATTCAAGGTAATTGTGTAAAAATTCTAGGAAATATTAGAAAATTTAGAATGTTGTTGTGCAATTAAATTTTAAAATCTACTATTTATCCAGTAACTGACACCCTGTCAGTTATTGGTTGTGTCATATGTCAGTTATTGGTATTGGAATACATCAGTGTTTTCATTCTACAAGTCATCAGATGTTAGGGAAATAAAGTGAACTAACTTTCTCAAAAGAATTGAGGAATATTCAAAAGAATATATTTTAGCACTCACTTAACCAACTTCCTTTAAAAATAACAATTAGAATCATTAAGTAAACGAACTTATTTTATAATTAGAAATGTGAAAATAATTTTGATGGTAAAAATACTTTTTTACCAGATATTTTGTAAAATATCTTTTTAAAAGTAAGATATTTTCTTTTATTTTTTATGTTTGCTAAAAATATAAGGTAGCATATAAAACAGCTTATTTATTACAGGTATTTCAAAGTTTCAGTTACTGGTGATACTACCATGCCAAATTAAAAAAATATATATATTATAAAAATAGAGACAGTTTGCTTATTCAAACAAATTGTACTCGAAATAAATACTGAAACTTCATTTAATTTTTCAGAACAAAAAGTTTTTTTCCAGGATAGTTTTAGTTAGTAGCAATAGCTAATTAATTTTAATATTGCTCTTAAAGTGTCAGTTCCTGGTGCCATTACGATTCACACTTATTCGAAAACCAGATGTCGCTACTAACGTAGCTGTAAAGTAGGTTGCCGTCCCAGGAGTTTATCTATCCTTGGCGCGAAATTTCCGTCCAAATAGACAGTGCCTTTAAAAATAGATACTAAAATATTTCACAAATAAATGATGATTTGTCGATTAAGAAAAGCATAGGCTAACTGTGATCAAAAGTTTCATGACTCTTTCTCAGAAATATCTAGCCGAAATTGCCGTTCAAAAAGAGATACCGATACCGCTGTTACTGAAACTTTCATAAATTATAAATTATTTAAAATTATTAATAACATTATTTCAACTAAAAACGAGCTAGATCACTTTCGGCTCTTCCATAATGCAACAAAATTGAGAATGTGCGATCAAAATCGAGGCTCCAAACTGCGACCAAAAATGTCCCATAGGATAACATGGGAACCGATCAAGGTCACTTATCGGGGAGGAGGACTCAAAGTTAAATCAGCGAAAAAAATTGAATTAATGCCAGAAGAGAATTAACATTAATTTTCTTTGTTAGCAAAGAGTGGTTTTGGTTTTATTCGCAAATGGCATATATTTTTAGTATAAAAAATTATCACAGCTAAACCTAAATTGATAATAAAAAAGAAATAATTGGCCCATAATTAAAATTTGCAAAAAACATAATTTCAATGCAGGATATAAAAAAAATATTGATTATTAAAATTATATAGTACTATTAAAAAAAGGAAATATTCGGACTTGTGCTGCCATCTTTAATTTAAAATATACACTTAATATTCTACAGATTATTTTAAAAGAGAGATGAACACTTACAGTTTAATTTAAGTCTTGGAAACAAGAAGTAAAGACATCTAAACACATTTAAAGCATAGTTTTGCACATGTGATTAAAATAACCTCATACCTCGGGTTCCATTTTGAAAGTACAGTGAACAATAGTTGTTTTTTACCCATATGAAGTAAATATTTAGAAGTGTGTTTTTAACATGTTTTTGCTATCAAAGTTTACTTTATAGATATAATTAATTGCTATAATATCAGGTGTATTTGAATCTATCCATTGTTTAGTAAAAGCCCCTTAAACAAAAATGGTGCTGGTGAGGATACTTCCCAAGTAGCTGAGCCATAGCAAATCTTGTGGTAAAATTATATGCAAATAAAAATTTAACTTACTTTATCATGCAAGGCTAAGCACTATACTTTTCATTTTACTTTGTAAATTACTTTTCTTTTCTAGCTCTATTTAAAACTACTTATTTAAAGTATAAATAATATCTTATGTAATGAACACAGATGCAATATTTTCAATTTAATACGGTATTAAATTATCCATTTATAGTTTTTTAAGTATTACCCTTAAAAAAGTATTAGAACTTTTCCTTTAGTAAGCGTATTTAGAGTTGTTTTTCAGCATTCCTCAATGCTGGCTCATATATCCCCCTCATGGGGATACTTGAGCCACAGTGAAAAGGAAAATGAAAACAGTTTTTAGACACAGAAAATGGACCAAACAAAAATAATTACTACTTCATTTTAGAGAAAAAAATATCAAACTTTCCAACACCATATACTTCTTTTTGCTGTAAATTAGTTTAAAAAAATTATAAACACTTAAACTGTAAAAAGAGGCTCAAGTATCCCCTCTCTCCCCTACTCATAAAAAACTTTAAGAAAATCGAAAGTAACACCAGTGGTTAAGATATTTTTTTAGTTTTTATTTTGATATTTGCTGATGTTTTTTGCAATTTATCATGCGACCAGATAATTCTTAAATGCTGAAAATAAATAACTTTTCAGCAAATAAACCTTTTAAATAACAAATGTTTAATACTTATTTCATTTTATAGTTATTTAACATCGATTTTTGAGAAAAAGATGTTCTGTAAAAAATATGGACAGCATTATCACAAAATGAATATTGTGTTTTAATTTTTTAAGAAATGCATCTCGAATTGCAAAACATTAGTTTTAGTCTAATGAATATTTTATTTGGTATAAAAATATATAAAAATAGGCTTCCTACTATTTAGTTCTCTTGTTCTGCATAAATCAAAATTAAAATTTTATTTCCTTAATTTACTCTGCTTTAATAGTTTCCTTTTTCCTATGTTCTGCTTTATTGTAAACAGTTTTAAAAGTAGTTATTTAAAACCTTTTTTTGAAAACTTCTCATAAGAAGGAAAAAAAAACATTTCATAACTCTTTAAAATGATATTGAACTAAGGATAAAAACTGTAAAGTTATTTCTGAGCCCTCAAAGTTTTAGTTCATTAGAATACCTAAGCAATTTACTTAAAAAATAATGAAACATAAAACCTCAATATAGAATATGAAGCATAATTTTATTAGGAATTCAAGATATAAGAAAAACAAATAACTCCACAAATTAAAATCCTTATGCACTTAATTTAATTTTTTGAAGGAAAACTATTTTAGAATATTATAATAAATTGTAAGTAATAAAAACAATAAATCAATAAATACTACATTCCTATGTATAAAATTGTGCACAAAAGCTAACCTTTATCACATTGCATCACATAAATTTATTGAACAAATACATTAGTATTTTAACTTTCATATAAAAATGTAGAACATTCCAATTTCAATACTCAAACATTCTATCTATATCTTGGTCTCGGAATTTAGAATTTATTGAAAATTTTCAAAATAAATTATGCTTTACGCTCAGTAGTGGATTTCTAAATAGGCTAGCTAGGCTGAAGCCTACAGCGGCAAATTTTCATAGGCGGCAAATTTTTGACGGTTGAATTTTTTCTCCGCAAAAAAAGGAGAAAAGAAAGGAAACACAAGCACTGATGGAAAGACGTAGAACGCTATTTTCAGGTAACCAAAATCCCAACCCCCCACCCAGAAGTTTTGGGTAGTTTGATTCAGCAAAGTAACAAATCTATTATTCTATGCTTTCTTTAGACCACATATGGGCAACCTCATGCCCGCCTCTCCATTTGTTTCGGTCAGCGGAACATATAAAAAATTGTCATAGAGAAGAGTCAAAAGAATCTCAAAAGGACTTAAAACACAATTTTGAGGATCAAATTTCAATTTTTTTTTTGAGGGAGAACCCCCAACCCCCCTCCACAATTTGGAAGTCTGTTACATAGTGTTTTTCCTTTGGAAATTCTGCGGCTTACAAGAAACGGTTCCCTTTGCGTGTTCCCCAAAGTGGTTTCAAATGAGATAAAACACTAGTTTAAAGGGGAAAATTTTAAAAATTTTCCTGGGGGTGGACCCCCAGCCCCCTCGAAAAACCATAAAAACAACGGTATTTTACCTTGTAAAACAAAAAACATGGATTAAAATGGTAAAACACCATTGTTTTTATGGATTTACTTAGTAATTTTTACGGTTTTCCCCAACCAACCCAGCTGCCAGTTTAAAACCGTAATTTTTACGGGAATTTTTTACAGTGAATAGGCGGCAATTTTTGGTTCAGCCTATAGGCGGCACATTTTGTAATCCGCCACTGTTTACGCTCCTTTTTAAAGTTAGATGAATACGTATAATTTCGTGAATATAATGATATAAAAAAAGTTAAAAATCAGAATTGTTATTTTAAAGCTATGTTTGGAACAAGTGAAATGATAAGCATTGTTTGTAAAAGTTGGAGAGGATTATTTCACCTTTTAATGAAAGCTAAACCCATGAACAATTTGCATGTTATGGTAATTCGTCCGTTAAAACATACACAAAAATCGTCTTATTGTAAATAATTCTTACTTTTATTCAATACAATTTAGTTCTTTATTATGTTTTATGGTTTTTGTTTCGGTTAATTTACTTTAATATTAGGCTATTTTTGGTTCTGGCTCACTCTGCAGCATTTACAAAGAAAACATTTCAATCTACAAGAACAACTTTTACAGCAATATTAAATTAAATGCCTTTTTTTAACGTTAAATGTAGTTTTATTTAGCATTTCCCTAAATGTGGTTATTTTTATGCTTTCTTAAAATATTTTACCTTATACATTATTCGAAATAATTATTCGAAAATCCGCCATAATTTCGTAATGAATAAAAAATAACCCAGGTGTGCATCTAATTAAATAAAATCCACCTTTATCTCTTTCCCACTTTTACCTTCTTTTTAATTTTCACAAAACACCCAATAACCGCTTCAGTAGCCGCTAAACAACTTAATAATCCGATAATTAAATCACAGAAGACTCGAAGAGTCCTCACATTCATTCATTATTTTTTCCTACGTGTTTTTTTTTTTCAAAGCATCGAAGAATAAAACGTCAAAAAATTATACCCTACAACAAAAAAAACAACCAAAAATCAATACAAGGCTGCAGCATTTCGAAAAAAAAACACCAACAAACAAACAAAGAGATGAAAGTCAATATAACAGGCATCAATTTCTTTCTTTCATTCGCTTCTTTATTCCTCGTATTGATCTCACAAGATTGTTCAGGAGGCCATGAATGACACATGATGGCGAAGCTGTTTGAAAATAACACCTTCTTCGCGCTAACTCGGACCTGAAAAAGACAAAGCAAAAGAAAAGGCTTGAGAAAGGGAGTCGCGCAGCTATATAAAAAGATATAGTGGACAGCGCCGATATAAAAAGAAAAGCCTTTACTGCTACATGCTCGCCTGGCCGGAATGCAGTACATAAAAAGTGCGCGTGTGGAAAAAAGGGGTCCCTGACACTTTTGAAACATGGACAGTCATTCATCAGTCTTAATGTGACAAGAGTGGGACCTCCAGTTGTGTCATTAGTGCACTGGCGTGGCTCCTGGTGGGTTTAGACTTGCCGACAAAATATGGGCTACAGCGGGTGCCTTAAGAAATTGAGCCGATTTTCTGCCTTTAGAGTTTTGGGTTTTAAATTTTTTTAAAGTTTTTGAAAAGTGGAAATTTAATGCTTCAAGAACTTCTCATTGTACCCGTCAATTCCGATTTTGCATGGATAGCAAGCAACAGGCATAATAAGTAAAATATATTAGTGAATATATTTCTTCTTTACAGTGTCAGGAGTTGTTTTATTATGTTATTATTATATTCATTCCAACATTACAAATCCAATAACTATCTTGAAGTATTCGTTAATTTCTATTTTCCACGCTTATACGCAGCGTTAGAAATTGGGGAAAAAACCCACTGGTCCTGCGGACCAGTGTTTTTCCAATCTTACTGGTCCGCAACAAGAATCACTGGTCCGACAAATTAAAAAGGACCGGTTTAAGCATTATTATAAAGTAACTATTGCACTGAATGTAAGTGCACCAAATAGTAATGTTAAAAATTAGTACACATTCAAATTCAATAATGTTTTTCTTTTTCGCCGGGGTCTCCCCTAACCGCTGCTAGAACTGGATGGTGGGATATTTTTTCACCACACACACACTGGTCCGGAAGACCAGTGATTTTCTGATTCCACTGGTCCGAGCCGTTTTTTACTTGTCCCGGACCAGCAAAATACCCCAATTTCGAACGCTGCTTATACGTATACTATATGAATTTAAAGGGTTTGTTTTAAATTTTCACTTTATGATTTAATAAATTTTACGGAATTTCTCAAATAGCTCTTTTATCAATAGGTGAATGATGAGGTCTTTTTTATTTATCAGTGTACCTATACGATTTCTTTACAGGAAAATTGTATTCTATAGTTTTAAGAACTTAAAGGAGTGACCCTAACCATGATTACACGAATATGTCATCAAAAGTTTCAATATAAATTAAATAAAATTCATTAGAAGCATCATATATTCATATATACTATATTAACTTTTTATGAAAAATTCCTAAATTTGTTATTATCTAAAACAGTCACATTTCCATATTCACAAATAGAAACTATGTAACTTTTTAGTTCGTAATTTAAAACCGCTCCTAACAATTGACCCTGGTATATAAATAATTGTAATTAAGGTCATTCTAATAAAACATCACAGGCCATCTTTATCTTCACTGAATAGTGGTTTCTTGTCCTATTATCTTTTATGCACACGCTGTTTCTCTTTCCCCAGTCTTAGATGGGAAACTTGAACATTTATGAGAGACACGGTTTAATCAACAAGGGCTTCACTGTTCTTCTGAACAGTTCTTTGTAAGGTAGGTTTTCTCTTACTTTTATCTACATCTTTTTATTTTTAGTTCGTAACACAAATTAATGTAAGTTTATTTTTTACAGCATACTATGTCGATAGTTAGTTCAAACAGTTCCTCTATGAAAGAATATGATTGTACTTCAAACTTTTTATATTCCCGATTGAATAATTGAAATGAATATCAGTTTTTATGTTTTAAATGTGTTTAACAGTGGTGGTTTAATGGGTGTAATGTCGGGCGTTTAGTCTAGTGAGGTAACAGTTCCAAACTGGTGAATCATCCGATAACAAATTAATGTTAGAAATGGAAGAAGGAGGCATGTAACATAAAATCTTGTTTAGAGATATTTGGCCTTAAAATGTTTTGTTCCTATTTTTTTGTAGTCAGATTCTTATTTCATAACACTGATATATCTCTTAATAATGGTCCGGAGAGCAATGGTGTCTGAACTAAAATGTAGGTCTAAACGTACTCTATCTCTATTCATTCCACTACAATTAGCTCAATTTTCTTAAAAATGTCACATAACTCCTTTTTCCGCTCACTCTTCAAATTCTCGATGGATCACAACAAGGTTTTGAAAGTAGTGCAGCGTGCGATTATTCCGTAATGTACTAAACAAAACTTAAATATTAAATAATTTCAAAAAGTTCATACATTTAGGGGAATCGTAATCAAAAACATACTGCATATTTAAAAATTTTACTATTTTTAACTGCTTCACGCGTATTAAAACTATAATTATATTTCCACTAATTTAATAAAGCATTTTTCTGATAACCCTGCAAATTTACTTCCAAAAACCTTAAGAATTCCATGCAATTTCTCATAAACGTCAGGAACCTTCCGAATTCCATGCCCCGTCCTCACCAACTCCACTGAATTAAAATCCGAACCCAATAAAACCATCATCCCAGTGGCCCCTGGGCTCTCTCTCAAAAATCAATAAATCAAATAAAAATCCTCTAAAAGCGATTCCTCACACCCCCTCGAGACCCCTGAAGGGGGGACAAAATGGATGACCGAATCAGGAATGCCCCCTCATTCAAAAGGCATTCGATAATGGCCGACACCCCAATGACGAATGGGGACGCGAAGAAAACCTCTTTGTCCCTTCACTCCGGTCTCTTAATTACGGACGGCACTCGATGCGGTGGTCAATAGGCCGGTGAGGAGGGATGTCCATGATATGTGTCGGCCTTTTTTGAGAACGGTTTTTGAGGTTTTTCGGGGGTGGAAAAGGGATTTTTGAGGCAGTGGATGAGTTGGAGGAATGCTTATGCATCATATGCTCTATCACATCAGGGGAGCAGAAGTTTTTCATTGGGGGCTCAAAATTTTAGAAAGTCAAGAACATTTATTTGCATGTTTTCAATGATTATTTTATTTACTCTTACAATCTTTTTTCTAGAATTGTCTTCCTACACTCTTTTTTCAAGAATTTTCTTTCGTATAATTATTTTATGAGAAAATACGTCTTTTTTTCAGACAGAAAAACTCATGTGTCTTTTTCTTAGTCCAACAAGTGGGATATAGGTATCTGCCTCTCTATTTATTTATGAACGGATTGTTTTTGAAATTTATGAAAAATGTTAGTATTTACTTACGCACCTTTGTAAAAATAATATTGATGTTACTTTGTATTGTTTGTTGCTTTTTTGGTCTAAAACCAGCTTAATTAAGAAAGTTGACTTCTGATGAGAATTAAGGTTACCTTTTATAAAAGGAAAGAAAGGTTTAACCAACGGAGCAACAAGAAAGCTATTGCACAGAGCTACTAAAACTTTGAGTCTTAGTTCAGTAGTTTGATGTTTGACTGTGTGTTTGAGTCAGTTGAAAATGGCGATGCTCCATACGGTCAAAGTGCAATCGAGCAGTGTAAATTGAACTGTAAAGTAGTAAATGATGGTTTACCATAAGATAATAAATTACAGTTAAACTATGCCATTGGGATTGTGGGATATAAATATTTGTTTTTTCAAGCTTAATCACACATGCTTAAAAAAGGGTCAAACATGTTTTTCTTTAACTTACCTAACAATTTTAATAAAATACTACAAGATTCAAACACTAATGAGGGGAGTTGTTTCCCATGGAAAAATAAGAGTGGATATCAAATTACATAACAAAGAAGAATCAAACCCATTATTTTATAACACGTATATATTTTCTTCCGACACTTCCTCCATCTGTTTCTTTAATTACACCTCCAAGAACAATATTATCGCTACGAGCATTCCCCTCACAAAACAACTAATCAACTCTTTGACAGCCAACCAGAGAGTCGGACTGACATTTAATACCGAAGAGCCGGTTAAAATAACAGGTGGACATTACATTAATACTCAGTTGTCGAGATCGTTGCAACACTGCGAAACTTGGCGAAATATTTCTCATTTTCTTTCACCTGTCTCTTTCGTTGATTTGCCTTTTTACCAGAACTACACTGCTGCCATATTTGACTGACAGCGCATTCATTATATGCAACCCCCTTCCATCCCTTTTGCCCTAGAGCTCCTTAAAACAGCATGCGTTGGCTTTAGGGTTTGTTTACGGGTATGAAGGTTTTAAGTTTCTTACTCTGCTGGAAAGGCTGTCCCATGCTGTAGCGTTTTATGCGTTGCAGCAGCGCCTTTTTATTGCCTTGAAGACAGGGGTTTATCATGTAAATTTTTGTTTGTGCCTCCAGAAACGTTGTGAGGGAAGATCTCGAGGATATCCAGAAATAAGGTTCAGTTTTATGTTTCGGTATGGAAGGATTTTGCTTAAGAAATTTTGATTTTATAGGTTTCTTGGAAAAGAAAGCGTATTCTTAGAGAGTTGAAAATGCGCCTGGTTTGGGGTTGATAAAATACTGCTTGACGTAATATGATTAACGATGGAGACAAAATATGCAATACTCGACGCCTAGAAACGAAATAGCTTTAGAAAAAAGAGTTACGGCACACTATTATTTTTAACATGTTGAAACCAAACAGCTTGCTTTATTATACAAAACATACAATTAATTGTTACAAATACATGAATTCTAAAGGAAAAGGTGTTCGAATTATTCAAATCCTCAAAAAATTATTTGTGAATCATTTAGTAAAAATATTTCGTCGTTTAGTAAAATTATTGCAGTACAACTTTAAATAAGTATTGTATAAATTGTTTTGTCTAATTTTATACTCATAATATATCAGTAATACAATAATATCTTTGCATTAAGTACATAAATTGTATGATATATTCTCAGCTTGATACTTCATTACATTATCCTTCATGTAAACATAGAAATAATAGTTCAAACTCTTATTAAGAGATATTAATTATACAGATTTTCATTTGTAATTAGTAATATCCTGAAATTTATTTCCAATGATCATTTAAAAAGCTTAAATCATCCTTTTTTAGAATACATTGTGCATACATTTTTCCAACACATTTTTTTAATATTAAATAAACATTAATCACTAAATTTTGCCACTTTGTTTTAATCCGAATGCCTATTCCAAATTCAAACTTTAATGCCTATCTAGCTCAAAATGGTTTAATTTTTCTTACTTCATGACATTTAATAACCCATAAAAGAACTAATATTTGAATAGTACGAGTAATTGCATCTGAAAAATAATAAGCGTCAAACTGAAAACTTGAGTTTTTAGAAGAAAAAAAAACATTGAGTTCTTTTACAAAGCTGACAAACAAAATTTAATGAACTATAATAAAATTACCTAATACGATAAAAGTATTTCATTAGATAATAATTTTGTTTCTTCTCATACTACTTCCAAAAATACTATCATTAAATATTTCCTAGAACTCGTTTTATAAGGTTTCACTTTTTGTTAAAATTCTTTAATGTGTCTGCCGGCCGTCTTATATAATAATTACTATGTAACTAAAGGGAATAATTTTGAAATGCTTATGTTTCTTTACGCAAAATATTCTATTGAAATATATTATTTTTGTGGAAAGAATATACACAATGAATATAAAATACTTTTCAAAAGAAAAGTTACTATAAATTTAGTTAAAAAGTTAAAAAAAACTGTTAAATTTTGTGGGATTGGATAGATTTTATAGTTCTCATAATAATGATAACTTTTTCTGATAATTATTTGCAGAAACTTAAACATAAAAAGTAGTTACTGTAAACATAAATTCATTGTCTTTAATAAGAAAATTTATATTTTTTTCTAGAGGGAATTTTTTACATTACAGACAACATTAGAAACATTACAAAGGCACATTAGTAAATAGGACATTGTAAAGAGTTCTAAAGTTTTAAAATAAGTTTATTTTGAGAAAAACATTTTAAAAAAGATTTAACACTGTCATTTTTTATACTATCTTCTCATAACTGTACAGTACATTGTACAGTCCTGGGAAAGTAACTTTACAATGGATATAATTACGAAATAGCCGGAGTTAAAAACATAACGGTATCAATTCCATTAACTGTATCATTAACGTCAAGTTGTTTTGGACGCCAAATAATCACTAAATTTTTAGGATTGCAATTGGTATAACTATAAATTTTTATATGCTAGATTGGGATTTTTAGAGATTTTTCTAATATTTGACGCCTAAAGCAAGTCGGCGATACTTAAACGGGACAGTTAACGGAATTGACCCAAGGATACTTCAAAAAGAGTCTTATAATTTACACACCTCTCTACGTAGATACCCATTCTGCGTCAGTTTTTCATAAATCTATAACTACCTTGATTTCATATATTTTGTTTATAAACAAAAATTTTTAAGTAATTTCTAAAAGTGATTCCATATCGATATTCATATATATTGAACTTCCGAAGTGCCTCACCACCATTATCAACTCAAACATATGAAATCTCATCGAAATAACCATACCCACTCATCAGGAGCACCCTATCGCTTAATTCATCTCCAATACCACTCCCAGAAAATCATCCTGACCCATCCCCAAATCCCACCCCCGAAAAATCCCAAACGACTTCTATCTTCCCCTTACCCTCACCATAAAATCGCCCCCAATCGCCATACACCTCCAGAACAAATTACTTTTTTTTCTCTGTGTTTTCCAGTATCCTCCCAGGGGATCGTTTTCCAAAGTCCACGTTTTCCAGATCAATGGAAAGGACAGAGGGAAAACGGTAAGTATGGGACGCAACTGCGAAATTGGCTCTAACAAGGTTAAAGCTACGTGATAAAGAGTGGTTTTCGAGCGGCTACAGCGGATCACGTATATGCCCCTGTAGTGTGGGGTAGTGTGTTATGTGTAGTGTATCGCGGGTGTGCTCTTTTCCGATAGTTGGGGGAGAATGATGTTCCATCGATTAGGAATGTCTGATAACTTACTGCTATTGTTATCGAATTGGAATCGGGTACAATTTTCGAGGAGGATTTTGTGTGGAGTGGTTTGGGTGAAACAATATTTGAGTGTGTCGTCTTTTTAGTTGGGACATGGTAAAGTTGTTTGAAGGGAATGTTAGATTTTGGAGTAGTTTTCGTTGGTTTGTATCTCCGGGTCATGATATGAATGCATGACAGAATCTCAGCTCATCAACTGATATTAAGTAAAAAGAATATTTATGATGTTCACGTTAAAGCTAATAAATTGTGTAAATGCGTAAGTAACCATTTAACTGACATGTTCTTATGCCCTGAGGAAGAAATAACCTATAATACATGCAGCGAATAATTACTTGTAATTCATTTACCAGGAATGATGTAGGACAAATTGTCTTCAAATTCAGGTGCGCAACATTATCCAACTCTGAACTTATGTAGCGCATGTATTGTTATGTACATAGTATTTATGAGTACATCATTGTATCCTAAGATTAACTATCGAATTTTATGTCTAAAAATAATATAAATTTTTATGAGGATTTGTTTATAAGGTTGACTATCTGTGAAGAAATCTTATGGAAAATAGCCACTACTTAAAACTGTAACAATTGAAAGGATTGGAATTTTTCCAACCTTTTTATACCTTAAAAAGTTCGAAGTGAAACTAAAATATCTATGATTAAGTTTAAGAAGTGTTTATGATCGTAAATAGTAAGTTTATGCATTGGAGCTGGAGGTGTAAATCCAATTGTTTTTCTTTTAATTTCCAAACCAAGTGTCGTGCAATGACCTGCCTCCACGATAAAAACTTTGAACAGGGTTGCTGTGAGTGGACGAGTCCAGAAGAAGACAGAAGCTAGTATGAATTGAACTGTAATATTTGACAAAATAAGCGCATATTAGGTGAAGAACCATAAAGGCAACTTTTAGTAAAATGAGACCTAAATAAACTTGATAGTTTTGAGATATTGAAAGTGTATCAATGTGCTCCTTGTATCAAATCCCCCAGTTTCCCCTATATGCAATTGATAAATATGTAACAAAATAAGTATATTTGGCTTGAATATGCAAAATTATAGTAAAAGTATATACTAGAGTAATTCATTAAGCATCCATAAACAAAACTAGTTCACACTGGTTTGTGTGACTAATGGAATATACTAATAATATAATGGAATATGACTAATGGAAAGAACATTTTTAACTTGTCAAAACCAGACTTATTTCACATTTTCATGCATTAAAATAATAGAGCTTGAACAATCCTAAATCTTAACATTACTTTCTCACATACCTGACGTCCAAAACTAGTACGATTCAAAAACCCAGCTAACCCCTCCATCGCCTTCAAAGAGCAACTCTCAAAGTCTTCTCGATAGTTTATCACCACCCTTACTCCCCGATAATCTGCCCATAAAGGGAGTCTTAAATATTAATTTTAACCACCCCTTTTATCAAATGCGGCCTTAAGTTACCATAACTACATCGCTCCCTGGATCCACATAGACATCTCTCCCTTGGCCTTCGGGACCCTTTCAAAAGCCCGGTATTCAGAACGTTAAATTAATTTCGAAGCGAAATTCGTATAAATTTCGTACGCCTTGAGGACGGGAGTGTTCCTTTAATACAGCGAGTGCTTTTCGGCTGGCTTTTCAAAGCGGATCCGGCTTTAGAAACTGGAGATCGGGATCTTCGGGTGGGTAGTTTTAATGTGCATTGTGTGTGCCTCGGAATGAATTTCGAGATATTCGCTCGTTATGGCTTTAGTAGTTGCTGGGGCATTTTGAACGGGGTATCGTTGGTTTGTGCAGTCTATTGAAAATGGAGGAGGGGTAGTTAAATTGTGGATTTATTATGTCTATTCACGTTTATAAATGACTTATTATTTTAGATAATATTCGCATTTGGATTGACTCAAAAAGGGTAACTGCCGGTTTAAGCTATGCCTATTGGATATTCATCGTTTATTTATTTCTGAAATTGTTATTATATTTGGCTTCATTTAATGATAGTTATCGATTTTAAATTCCTTTAGTAGTTATAATCAATTTTATTTGAAGAAGTGAATCAGATATAATTAATTGTGTATCCTATTTAGAGTCAAAATATGTCAATTGTTTGGTTGAATAAAGAGTATTACAGTTTAAGTTAAGTATCCTTAATAAAGTTGAAGCATAAAATTTTTAAAGTAAAACTCATAGTATAGACCATATCAGAGATTATTATTTTTATCCCAGATTGGTACAGTGAAAATAAGTGGACTTCTTCCTTATTTCAATAGAAGTATCCCCCCATTGAAAATTCAAGTTTTATATTTTAACTAGAATTGACTATTACAAATATGGTAACCTTGGTATTTGGTATGGTAACCTTGTAATTTGCATCATTAGTCCAGGCAAATTAGACAAAATAAGGGCCAAACCCGGACATTCAATATAACAGGCTGAAAAATGGTGGAAATGTAGAGGATAGGGTTCTGATTGATATCCTAAAATTCCCAAAAATTCTATGTGGGGGAAAATCCGCCATTTTGAAAAAACTGCTGCCATCTTGGATTACGTTTTTAAGCATAGCGACTCAACCAAGCGTTCGATTGAGTTCGTTTGTGTCCTAAATTGTTTACTAATGAGTATATTAAGAGGCAACATCAAAAAGTTCGAAACAAGAAATTTAATTTAATTATAATTAATTTTTATTTAAAAAAGGCTTTGCTGCGTAAAAAGGTAGGTAGATATTCCAAATAAAAAGCTGAAAATTGGTGGAAATGTTGAGGATAGTATTCTAATTGATACCCCAAAATTCCCAAAAAATCCATCCAAGGGAAACCGCCATTTCGAACAACAGCCGCAATCTTGGATTGCGTTTTCAAGCATTGCGACTGTCCCAAGCGTTCGATTGTGTTCGTTTTTGCTCCAAATTGTTTAATAATAAGTATATTTTAAGAGACAACGTCAAAAAGTCACATTTAAGTTAAAAGAGGCACATTTAAACTCTATGAAATAGACAATTTGATAATGCCCTTGACATTTTACAAAGTTTAGAAATATGGAACGAAAGTAAATTCGGAATAAAAATTTAAAACTAAATATACTTCAGAGAAAAAAGTATTGTAGGTAATACCTTCTATCGTAACAAATTAGGATTAACCTTAGAAACCGCTGATGATTGCTTCCTCTACATTAACCAAAAAGATTATCTTGTAAGAAAACAAATAATCAGCCATGTCTATAATACTAATCCTTGAATATTGATTTTTTCACTGCTACTCTTAAACATTTTTTTTTACATTCACAACATTACTTCAGAAAATTACTCTAAGAAACTCCCTACTGACTCATAAGAATACTCCTAACAATTTATGATCCGAATTTTACAAGATGCTTTAAAATTTAATCACCGAATTCGGCTTTAAGAAGGCCCACCATCTCCCATTTTAGAAACCATATAAATTCCAATAGGGGGTGATGGTCAGTTCCGCATTTGAAATTTCCCTCCTATCGAATAGAGAATGTTTTATGGATAGTCTCGTACAAAGGAGGAGACCCATATCTTATCCCAGGGTTTATATACCAAGGGGATCAACATTCCTCACAGACCATATTATTGACTCCTTCATTGGACCTATAGGGATGGGGAGGAGGCATTAGGGGGAGACTAGACTGACCACTGCATTCTTGAAATGTCAATCCCGACTTCTGAGGGTTTAGTAAGACATTTTACTAAATATTTGAAATCTCAACAGAGAGGTTTTAAGATTAGAAATAAGTAAAACTTTTTTCGTTGAATGTTGGGTTTTTGTTATTTTTATTGGTAAAAGTAATTATTGATAATCCAATTGGTTAGACTTGTTATTAGTTTTTAGATATTCCTCAATATTCTTTTAAACATAGAATTGGATTATAAAAAGGTTTTTATGTTATTGATTTTTAAATTTAGCTTTAAAGATTTCTTTGATAGTTTTGAAATACTTGTGTGTGAGTATGAAAAAATATACATACCAGCTATTCCAAGGGTATTCGCCATTTTCGTAGTTTTTGAAAACAGATGGGGAAAAAAAAAAGAAAAGGAGGTTCAGTTACAAAACTCAATTCTTTCAGTTTTTTTTAAAAATAATTTAGATTTATCACACTGTAATCCTCAAAATACTCCACAAAAATACTTTATTCCATACAGTTGGAATAAATTTTATGAGAGATTAAAAAAAAGTGAAGGATATTCAGAAGGAAGATAATTAAAAAATACAAACAAGAAAAAGTATTCAAGCTAAAATGTAATCAGCTTCTCATCAGGTGTATCTTTAAATAAAAGAATTAAACTCCAAGTCTCAAAGCAGTCGCAGAAATATCCCTCCATCAATCATGCCTCAACACAGTTTTTTTTGCGCTCGTGCATAAAATTAATTACAAGGAAAGACACTCAGAGACCACCAATCTAGAACAAAAAGACTACACAGAAGAAATCCACATGCTGCTAATCGGATGGCATTTCAAAGACGACAAGTAAGTCACAGA
The DNA here is from genome assembly GCA_963680715.1 of Tetragnatha montana. Lineage (NCBI taxonomy): Eukaryota > Metazoa > Arthropoda > Arachnida > Araneae > Tetragnathidae > Tetragnatha > Tetragnatha montana. The sequence continues at coordinate 50,670,259 of OY796675.1, forward strand.
AGAATATGAAGAAGATAAATCCATCAAAAGAATGTGTCGTAATCGTAAAGAAGAACCATCCAGAATGACAAACAGTTCCTTCTATTCCTTTCGGCATTAGCATCCTCCACATAATTAGTAACCGTCCCCCTCTACTTTTTTATCTCTTACGGTGCAGCATATAAAGATGTTCATTTTTCTATTTTGCACCGGGTCTTTTTTAACGAAAAATCTCTAATGTGCAGTTTGTATTCCAAACGCCGCGCCATTCGAGGTTCGAACCGGGGAAAAAAACGTCCCACTAAATATGAAAATGCGCGCGGGCTTCATTTTAGACCCTCAGGGAGGCCCTGAGCGTAAAAAGATGCAAGGAAAATACTTGCCGGAGACATAAAAGTCCTTTGAACGTGGTAATTTATGGGATACCTCCCATACAGATATATAGGGATGGCGTGCATTCGAAAATGAAACGGCGGGCGTTTTGCCGGCAGTTGTCAGGTTTTTTCTTCCGCCCGCAGAGTCGGAGGCTTTTTTTTTACGGGGCGCCATAAAATTCGGGCTGTAATTGTAGCGTTTCTCGTTTGGTGATAAACGCTAAATGGTGTGTGGAGGGAAAGATGTAGATGGAGGACTGAACACCCCAGATGAAATTTTAACGATTATTTTCCTTGTGAATAAGGCCATTACAGGTGGTTATTTTGTGGGTGGAGATAAGTTTGGGGAGTGAAATACCCTCAGATTGACTTTTTGAGCTTCTGCGTGGGCTTTTAAAACTTGTTTATCTAAGCATGTAGGTAGTTTGGGATAGGTGATTGATTTTGCAATGTGGATATGATAAACGTTAAGTCAGGGATTTTTTTGGTCATTAGTTGGATATTTTTTACTCCCTTCCTTTTATGTTTAATTTGATTTAGTGTTTCGTATAATACTGTACCTACAGAATCTGGGGAATGATAGTTTTGAAGCTGATCTGAACGGAAATTCAGTAAAGTCCATCTGACTCAGTTTCGAGCAATTGAAGGGTTTTTCGTAACAGTACCTGCGATGTTCTTACGTAAAGGTACTTTTAAAAACTGATTTTTCAGACCAATTTTCGATAATTTGACTTTTTTGTTATTCAACTATCTCATTAAGAAAAAGTAAGATAAAGAAACCTAAATTCATAGTCATCTCAAATTTAATAATTTTTGACATATTACATAGTTTTCCTTCAATTTGTGAAAAGCTCATAAAGAACTCGACTATCTTTATATAAGACAAACGTCATAGTCAAAAAGAAATTTAAAAAATGTATTGAGTCATATTGAATTTTAAACGAGACGAAATGTAATGTAAAGAAATACTGACTGAAGTGTTTATAAATTTTAAAACATTTGGAATATCTATTTCGCGTGCTACTTAAACCTATCTTTTTTTTCACATAATTTTCCTAATTCATCTATTTCAAGTATCAGTTTATAACATTTCAATTGTCATCAAACAACTCCAATTGATATTTTAGGTAGTTTTCTTTTATAAAAAGTTACCTAATTTATTATACAATGGCGGGATAATAAGAAGAATTCGGAAACTTTACACAGGCATTAAACCTATGATTTGAAAACATATTGGTGAACGAGTTCAAAACCGATTTTATTAGGTAGAAATTTGAATGCGTTATAAAGTTTCCAATTTTTAGAACACCAGCAATGCCCAATAATCTTACTATAGACATAAAGTTTTATTCTGAAATAAAAACACAGCAGCAGTGATTCTAACTCCAACGCAATGTCGTCGAAAGTCCTCTTTTGAACAACCTTCGATATGACCGTTACTCGCAATAACAGTAGTAAATTATTAATCCCATGTTCACACTAAGCTCAACGCTTTGGCCATAACGGCACTGCAGGCAGAGAGAGAGGGAGAGAAAGAGGTTCTCTGAAGGGCTAAGACTGAGATCCAACTAATGCGATGTTTGAAATGTTCCCTCTACGCTACATTAAACCCATGTATAATGCAGTTTATTGCTTACTTGGATGCAAGGAATTTCGACTCATTTAAATTCAAAAGGTACCCTCGCGATCGCACAAAATGAGGAATGTTTCTCGGATTCCCAGTGTGTTCTACCCCATCATTATGGTCGGGATTTGAAGTTGAGGAATGCAGAATCAACGGTTTTCGTCAGTGAAATAAAATTCTACCATAAAAGAATATCCTTCCTCTGTTCATTAAACCAGAGTGTAGTTATACAACTTTTCTGGTTTTTTTTTTGTATTTCTATACATTTTTTAAACGAAACACCCTTGAAGATTTGCAGTTCCTCGTTCTACCACAATATATGGTAGTATTCCTTAATTTAAGCACGAGCTTCTATAGAGAGAGAGAGAGAGAGAGAGAGAGAGAGAGAGAGAGAGAGAGAGAGAGAGAGAGAGAGAGAGAGAGAGAGAGAGAGAGAGAGAGAGAGAGAGAGAGAGAGAGAGAGAGAGAGATGTTAAATCCCTACTTATTATTACATAAAAGTTTAATAAAACGGCTATATTAGGAAGTCGCAAACCTCTGCTCCAATAATCAGACACAGATGTCTGAAATAAATTCTTCATCATTATGATTGAAATAAAAACGATGGTTTAGCATTGGGCTCTGAATATTTAGTGAAAAATATCAAAGCAATAAGAAATAAATACGTAAAATTTGAATGAAAAATGGAAAAAAGCTACTAAAATCTCCATTAATTTAAATCACACACTGAACTATAGGAGTAATAAATTAACAAAAATTAAAATAATGTTTTTAATGATATTCCCGACAGCACAAAATATATAATAACTAGCTGATATGCCCGGCCTTGCACGGGTGGAGTGTATCAATTTATTAAAATTTTCTCAAGTTACATGCCTAATTTTCTGTAACCATAATTACCAATCATCCTGGTAGTTTTTCATATCCCGGTGTTCCCAGTATTTTTTCATATCCCGGTGTTCCCAGTATTTTTTCATATCCCGGTGCATTTTTCATCTTGGTGTCCCCGGTGCCTTTTCATCTCGGTGTTCCCGGTGCATTTTCATCACCGTGCTCCCTGTGCCTTTTCCCTCCCGGTTCCAACTGTGTAAATCTAACCTAACCATCCAGTTCCGGTGTTGCACATTTAATTACGACAGTTACCCAATTATCCATTCTAAGTGAAAAAAAATCCATTAAAATTATTACAGACTTTTGAAATCCCAAAATTTGTAAATACCCCCTGTTTAAATTGAAAAAAAAATCCCGTTAAACTACACCAAAGAAACAAATTATAAGGTTAAATAACAAATTGATCTAGTGTTTCTATCATCAACTTTCTAAAAAAACTGCATGATGTAATCTTTACTTTAACCAGTCTAATTCTTAAAACTTTCTATTTCAACTTAAAGTTTCATGGAAAATGAAGTTTTTAATAAGAAAATACTGTTATAAAGTTTTTTATAAGGGCCGTTTTTAATTTTTTAAATTATTAATAACCTTTTTAAAACATTTAAAACAATTTTAGCCAAGTTTTATCTTTAAATACTTTGTTTTATGTTTAAAATTGTTTTTGTTGTATTATTTGCAACAATGCGAGTTAAACAGATCTTCTTTAGTGGAGAAGTAAGGCGATTTTTACAAAAAGGCCTAAAAGGGGGTGAAGGGGTGGTTTTAGAAATTTGGAAATGATGTCATTGTCTTTCCCCCGTCCCCATACGTATGTGTACCAAGTTTGGTTCGATTCGGACGGGTAGTTTTGGAGAAATTGAGCCAAATCTGTTCCGGACAAACCCAGGAACCCAGGCAGGAACCCAGGGACACCTTCATTATATATAGAGAGATAGAGAGATTCAAAACTTATATTTCTCCATCAACAATTTTACTTTTTTAAACAATATTTTAAATTAAAAGGCTTTTAATGGTAATTTACTTAATGAATAAAAAACAAAAATTCACATAATAAACAACCTATAAATTTCTAAGCATTCCTATTATATTTACATTACATTCGTACTTTGTAAAAAAAACTGTATCAGAGTGGCGGCTTAATATTAATGTCAAGAAACAAAGTTGCTTTTATATCCGAGAAACTTGACTGCTTTTAAAGGAAACAATTGTATAAGGTAAAAACAAGATTAAATTACTTGTTTCTCTGGAAAAGTTTAATTTTCCACACATCCATTAGGGTAAACGGGTGTTTATTGTTCCCTTAAATATGCTATAAATGTGGAATTTCTAATTTATTACACTGCTATATTTGATACCATTTATTTAAAGGTACTTTAACTTCTAGATATACATTTTTGTTCCCATTATTTTGGGGATATTACTGAAAATATTCAAGGTATCAAAGTTTCATTTTAGGCTTTAAAATGTTTGTTCAATTATATTTATCTTGTATTTGTTTTGTGGATTTACGTTTCTTTTCCTTGTGAATCGTAACACTTCTCCTTGTTTTTTTTTTTATTATTTTTATTTCTGAACCTGGAATATGATTTTTTAGGTATAGTTTGATTTGATTTATGTTGAGGAATTTGTTTCCTAGTATTTTTTTTCTGGAAACTTTCTTGTTTATTTATAAAAGTGAAAATATTACTTTGCATATTTACTTTATGTGTGATATACGTCAAGAATAAGTAAACCCACGGTTCTTATGCTCGGTGTGAAACAGTGCTATCAATTCCATAACTTTAAAATATATATTCAATAAAAAAATCGAAACGGTCTTTTTATATTTTTTTTAAACAAAACAAACTCAGTAATTGTATTGAATTTGATTAAATGTATAAATACTATTTACATCACATCACATTTATTTTAGAGTTTGAAAATATGATTGGCAACATTTCGAAATTCATACGCTTGTTAAATTAGTATTAGTATTTAGGAGTGCAACCGTATATGTACATCAAGATAGATTCCCCCTAAGTATCAGAAATTCCTTTTTCTGACCATAGAAAATGATTAAACCCCATATCCCTTTCCGAAATTTGAACATTCACCTCTACATTTTTTCTGCTTCCACTATTGGTCTTAATCACCTGTAAAGAACCTCGATAAGAGACAGTTACATAGAGAAATCAATTTTTCCATCCTATAATTCCACGAATAAAACCTTACATAGCACCGAACCGTCACTACACCACCCATACACTATTTATTTCCGAGACGTATAAAGAACGCATTTATATATATGGAATGATGCATGTCCAGACTAAACAGGAATTGCCTGCATTTATCAAGAGCCTGCTTTTTCTCCCTCAGCTTAACGGCATTGTTTGAATAAATTTCGGGATGAAAAGTGATTTTTATGGGATGCAGAGGATGAGTTATGTTTTTGGAGGATCCCGTGGGGAGATGCGTGTAGCGATTGCCTTCCTTTGGTTTTGGGTGTGTGCGTTGTTTCGGTTTAGGTTTGGTTAGGGTTCCCGGTTAGTTTTATTCAGGTGGGTGTCGTAAAAGGTTGATGGCTGGATGCTTTATGTAGGTATGGATTTTTATGCAAAGTGAAGGAAATTTCAAGAAAATAATAAGGATAGGATTTAATCAGTATTCTTGCAGTATGGAGTCTGACCAGTTTAGTTAGCTCATTAGGATTAGTTAGCTCATGAGGATTAGTTAGTTTATTAGGAATGGTTAGTTTTTATTTAGCTTTTATTTTAAGTTAGCTCATTAAGATTCAAAAAACACAATTTGCGGTGTCACCATCTACCCTAAATCCAGCTAACTAAACTGGTAGATCGCATACTGCAAGAATACCTTTTAATTTAATCTATCAATCTAAGTATATCGTACACAAATTAAAGCTGGATAAACGTTTGGGCACGTGACTGATGTATAGTAAAATCAATTAAATTATTATCAAACACATCAAATAAATAACATTTTTGTGAAATTTTTAAAAATGTGTTGATTTATATTTTCCTCTTCAACATCACAACTCTTCATAAAAAAGCTCCGAACCCAATAAAACCATTTTTTCTAAGGGCATTAAAAAGACAGTAAGTCCTAAACGAGAATAATTACTGATAGAATTATTTGGAATCCCTAAATAAAGTAAAGCAAACCATCAACAATTTAAGTCTTTAGCACTTTCAACCCTAGCCACCCCAACATTTCCATAGGATTCAATGGTAATCTCGGGCGGTTGAGGATTGAAGAGTTAAAGAAACTAGAACTGCTAATCCATTTTTAATAAATGATTAGTAACCTGTTGTTTTTCAAAAAAGGGGAAATGTATATTAATACGTATGTTTTCGAGGTCAAATTAATAGTGACAAATCAGACTGATTCAATTGAATAAATTATTACTCAAATTACACTAGAAAAAACATCGAGAAGGAAGCACAGAAATTATTCATGCATATTTCGATAACTTAAAGTAATTTTCTACAATAAACGATGAGTTAATTACATATCTACATTTCCAAATGGAGTTTTCAAAGCATATAGTGTGTAAAGTAATCTTCTAAAGCCTATACGTTAAAGTAAATTGAAGTCAGAACAGACATATCAAATTTTAAATGGTTGTTAGACATGTAAATTAATTCGTAAAGCAAATACATCATGCAATCAGTCTAATTACCAATCTACTCATATCAAACTGTTGAGAGAGGTAATTCGATGTAGGCTGTCTGCGCAAATGACAGAGAGCTGAATAACTTCGTATATTAGAGTCCAATTAAAAGGGAATGTATTTTCTTGAAATATTTAAGTGTGAAGTATCTTATTTGATTAGTTTCTTTAAATATCGGACTGGTATTCTGACTTTTTGAGAAGCGGATTACTAATTTCTTATTACTTTATGTTGAAATAAATCAAAGGTGTATCGTCTTTTCAAGGCTGTCTAAATCGTACAAACATTTTAAAGTCTTAGATTAATTCTGAAGTAAATTTATTTCTTAACATGATGTTGTTTTATTGATCTTTTGATGATGGTTATAGAAAGGTTGACAATTTATTAGGGCTCAGAATACCAAATTCGTGATTTATATATACTTAAAATAAAATTGACTTTAACGTTGGAATGAAAAAGTATGGCGAATATTTAGTGTTTAGATTTTAGAGGTGATCTTTAGAATACGTTTTTAAAGTTGTTATGTTTTAAAAAAAATCAAATTTAAAAAAAATAGTATAACCCTTAATAAACAAAAGCATATTCCGTAGCATATCACTTTCTTTAATCTCAGTTTTATTTTAAACCACAAAAAAAAAAAATCAGCTGAAAAAAATTCTGCAAAACATTTCTACCTCTAAATCATTCAACTTAAATTGTGAATAAGGTATATCATTCTGGCTTTTGCGGTTACCCTTAACACAACAACTTTTATTTCCCAATGCAATATTCTTCCCCCAATCGAAAAAAAAATAAGCCCTAGCTTTGTGTCCTCTCTAAGCAGCTTAAAAACCCTGCTATTAATAAAGATTTTTCCGAATGGTGTTTCAAAAATTGTTGCATATGATCGATAAATAACTTTATCAACATTCGCCTCCACTTCCAATCCTCTTAGTTTTAATTTCTGCATGGGTAGCAGAAATAGGATTAGAGGATTAAAGGCACGGTTCTGTCGAGAATGTATAGGTTATTTATCGTACGCTTGGAATTCCCTTGAAAATATCACGGTATGCTCCAGAATGTAAAATTATTCTGTAATGTTATCGGAGATTTAAGTTGGTTCTGCTTTAATTGCACTAAAGAATTGTTGGAGAACATTTAATGGAATTTTAAAAATGAATAGTTGATTTAATTTGAATAAATATTTCATTTGTACATCATATGAAATTATGGTATTGAGTGAAAAAAAATTAATTTAGATTATATTCATATGTGGTGCTTTTTTCAAAATTATTGAAGCCTTTTGGAATCGATGGTTTCATGTTTGTAATAATACATAAATTTTAACTCTGAATGCTTTAAATTTTAATCTGGTCAAAATAAAGAATATGATGAAGTTTGGTTCCTACCCAATGATTTGGATCGTGTGTTATTAATTTTTGTATATTCTCCATTGACAGGCTATATTTAAACTATACAGTACTAACAGTATTGTATTAGAAAAGACGGTCGGAAGAAATAAATTTGGAAAATATATAGAAGGTGATATTTGCACAAGTTTTTTTTAATCTCTTTGGAAAATGTGTTCTCAATAAATCTAAAAATATTATTGCCCAATTGTTTAAAATAAATGTAGTAATTAAATAGGAGAAAATCTTTGTTTTGTAAGCTTATTTGTGAACGACCGATTTTGTAGTGGCCAATCAAAAAAATAAAATAAAATAAAAGTTATACTTCGTATAAGATTTGAATGAAAACGTCAATTTAAGACTACATTTGAAGCTACAGAGAGTTAATCACTTTTGTTTTTTAAGTCAAATTTCATTAAATGAAGTATAAATATAAATCCAATAAATGAAGTATGAATCCAATATAAATGAAGAAAGTACCAATTTAATTCAGATAAATCTAAACCTAGTTTATTGAGGAATTATTTATTTGGATATACACTAGATTACAAAATAAAAAAAAATACAAACAACTCACAACACCAAATCACGATAAATGCGCCACTTTAGATCTGCATAAATTATTATTTCTTTTTTTAAGGTATTTTTTCCCATGTTATACTCATTTGTTTTCTCCCTAACTAAAACATTCTTCAAAAAAACAAATAAAGAATGTAATTTAGATTCGTTAAGTTTAAGATATTTTTAAAAGTTCGCATGCGCATTTAACACCTCGTGCCGTTGTAAGATTTAAACACCACATAAAACTAGATTTCCCTTTCTATTTCCAAATAACACCCCTTAAAATGTGCTCAATCGTGCCCCAATGCCGTTGCAAAGCACGTTTTAATCTTCCACTCTTCGCGCATAAGTGCCAATTTATCCCAGGCACCAATGACAAATTGAAGCAAACGCGGGGACACGAAATAACCCAGGGAAATTCCTCTCAACACCTCCCCTTCGACAGGGAGAATTTATGAACTGTTGCTCCCGAGTTATCGGAGGAAAACTTTTCAACGGATCCCGCGGTACGTCCCGAAAACGTCGTAAAGCGCCAAAATAACGACGCACATAACGACGGTAAAACTAGATTACATCTGGGCGCGTTTACCAATAGCGCTTTAAAGCACCCAACTCAAACAGTAAGTGGTTATCCTAAGGGGGGAGGGAGTTGTATTTTCCTTCACCCAATTCTCTTTTAATGCTTCCCTCACATTTAAGTGGCACTTTATCAAAGACAGATAAGACGTAAAATCAGATATACGAGGTTTAAGGATAATTAGCCTTATAAGTAAACAAAATTAATGCGTTTTAGAGTCCATCGGCCAAGGGGTATGAAGATGTTCTCTCTTTTTTTCCTCCGGTGTTCTTGGTGTGTTTGTGTAGAAAGAAGGCGTTAAGTCAAGATATGTAAAAGAACTGGAGGTTTGCATAAATTCTTCGGTGCATTTAAATAATTTAATTCCGGGTGTTTGTAGGAGGGCTAGGCGATAAATTAAGACTTTTTACGGTTATTACTTTCATTTATCTTCCTACTTTGGGCAAACGGAATCGTCTATATTTGCATTAGTAGTATCTCTCCCAGCAAAACTCGAGTAATGAGTAATGATCCAAGCATAAACGAATTAATTTTCGGGAGAGGACTTTGCTTAACCCTAACAGTAGTAATTTGTTACGCGCTATCCTTGGCATTTATTGCTTAACTTGGAAGAACGGTTTCCTTTTGCATGGTGTGCAATAATATTGAGTTATTGTTCTGAAAAATGAAGAAACACAAATCATAATGTATCTCCTCCTTCGTTGAATTTTTCCTCTTCTTTGGTAATATATGTGTCATAATGGACATTCATTTAACAATGACTGTGGGGTAGTTTTACTCAAAAGTTATTGCACTGTACTTTTTGATATTGTAAAATTCCTTGATACTTTGTTAAGTTGAATACTTAAATAATCAGCAAAAATGTTTCATAACTAGTGAGATTCATGTGGACTATTTTAGTAATAAATATGTTTTAGTTTGATTTAATTTCTTTCAATGCGTCTTATAAACCAAATATTTTTTTAATTGTCCCCGCCATTTAAATGGATTTTTTTTTTGTTATGGCAGGTGATTAAATAAATAAATGAAAGGTAGAAAAGCTTCTCTAGATGAATGATAAGGACCCATGTCTTAATATAGAACATACATCTGATAATAAATGAAAGAAAAAAATTAAAGCACTTCGGGAAAATAAAATGAAATCTAACGTTTTTAAAATAGATTCTAAAATAACAAACAATACAATGTTAAGCAATTCAATACAATGAAACAGTACGCATTCAACTTTTTGAAACACACTGTTTCTTCCATTGAAATCAAAAATACCTTTCCTTATTCCCGCCTTAAACTCCACGGAATCAGAAACTCCTTCGTAATACCCAGGTAAACATAGCACGGGATTCTTTCGCAGACAGCATTGCATTGCAAAACAAATCCCGCCAAAAAAAACCACATACCATGCATCCACATACAAGAAGCACTTCCCTCCCTCAACAAACGTTCCATATGATGTATCGTCCCGACTTCCAGAACGCAACACAAAACAGACGATAAAACTCGAATCTTCTCAACTTTAAAATAGGATTGGCTTTCGGTGGCATCATTTATAAGACCGAACTCCTCCATTCCAGAGAAAAAAAAGTAGAATTCCCCTTTACTCCCTAAACCTCTGATAGATGAATTTAGCACTAGAACTACCCTTTAGTGCTGCCTCACTGGACCCCCTTCGAAAGTTGTTGGCTCAGAAGAAACGGAAGGGTTTTACGCCATGCTTGCTTTTAAATCAATCTTGGAGGAACACAAGTACCAATTCCACTTCTAATCTCGGTAGGGCTTTCCTTTCTTCCAGTGCTGCATTCCGATAGCAGAAATCAGAGGATGGATTTGACATGTTGTATTTAATACGGGATCATGTAATTATTCGGCTTGTAGTTTTTTTACCGCCGCGCCGGCTACACAGTCGCTTTTTCGTCTGTGCCGCAAATCTTTATTACGGTTCCGCCGACTTATTGAAGGGGTTGTTTTCTTTGTCTCGTGGAGAGGGGAGAGAGAATGCCAGGCGGAAAATTTCGAACGTGCCTCTAAGGGTCGTTTTGGTCGCGAGGATTTTTTTTAAGGGGGTCCGGGACACTTCAGAAAAAAAATTTTATTTTTAAGTTTAAAATTTCAGAAATTTTTTTGAAGATTAAGAATAAAATGATTTGAAAAAATTACTACTCAAAACTTTTCTCAAATGTTTTGAAAAATGTTAAATTCAATTTTTGTTGAAAAAAGAGGGGTAGTTTAAAATTGATATAACTCAAAATATTAATAATCAATTTTTAAAATTTTTTTACCAAATCAGACAGAAACATATTATCTTTAATTGTGATTCAGCATTTTAAGAAATATTAATATTCTTAAAAAATATGAGCAATTAAGAAAAAAATTCTTAAAATTTTCATGTTAATTATTTTTAAAAATTCATATCTTAAAAAGTAAACAATATTTTCAAATTTGCTGAATCACGATTAAAGTAAAGTGTTCAAAATATATGTGTTTCAAATTTCAATCTTTATCTTGAACGGTTCTTGACTTATATCAATTTGAAGTTGAGAAACAGTGTAAAAATGCATCATTGAGAAACACGCATTCGAATGCAGAACGTAGAATGCTAGATTAACCAAAGCAGCCGGCAATAAAGGATTGTATCTCTGGTTCTACTTAGGATAGAAACATAATTCAAACATCATTTTAAGCAGAAGAAAATGGGTTAACTTTTAAGAGCATAAAAATATTTTTGAAAATCTGACGATTTTTGTGTCCCGGACCCCCTTAAAGGGAGGGATTGATTTGACTTTGAAGTTTGGAGTTTTACCTGACTCTTACAGCTAAAATGTCACTTCATTGACGTCAAGTATAATACTCTAAGTACATTGTATATTTTATATTGATAGTTTGGATTAAAAATCACACTTCGTAAACATATTAATTGCATTTATAACGTGCGATACTATTTCATGATATTTATTTAAAAAATGCTGTTAAATTTCTCGAACGCTTTGACAGGATATACAAATTCAGTGGTTATAAACTAAACATAACGGAAGAATTATTAGGAAAATGTGTGTGAAATAGTACTTCAGATGGGTTATTTTGTATTTGGGAAAGTTGCTTAAAAAATTTGAGAACCAAAGTAAAGAGTCATAACATAAGAGTCCCATTGGATACGGCCTTGTGCGAAATTATAAACAAATATGTACAATTTAAATGTAACCTTTATTTGAGTTTGTCCCGTTAAACCCTGTGAAGAAGAATGTTGTGTGATTATCATTGGTACTTTGACTTTTATGGCTTTATAACCAATCCAGAAATTAAAATTAATGAACAAATATTACAAATTTGCAAACAATATTTTGTTAAACAATCAATCAAACTTACATCTGAAAATTACAGCGAATAAAAATGTCCAACGACTAGATTAAATCCTTCAGATAAGGCCCGATCTAACCTGAGAGTGGTAGCATGTGGGGTACCTCTATGAAAAGACTTTAGAGGGTCAGTGTACCAGTATGTTCCAAATTTCCCTTCGTATACTTCAGTACAAGATAAAAATCAAGTACTTCTCTCAAAACACCTCTAAATAGAAATTTTTAACAGAACTTAACTCTCCTCTTTTACCTCATTTTATCAAAATGTATATAAAACCACAAAAAATACTTTATTTCTTGTATTTGAGTGAAATTGAGAATTAATCTTTCTTGGGAATATCTTAAATATTCAAGCATTACAAAATCTTAATTATAAAACTTAAAGTTCAACAAAAAAAGCTAAATTCCCAAAATTCAGCAAATCTTAATATGTTTACAGCAAGCAGAGAACGCTAATGCTTTTATTATTCCACCGAAATTGGAATATAAATACATATTTCCAACAGATAATATATGAATAAGTTATAATTTCAGCACATTGAACGCATTTCTAATTTCCCACGAGGTGTTTTCAAACAAATTCTAAGAATTTTTGGGAAAACATCGCTTTTCTTTGAATATAACGACACGAAATTCTTCCCAGATCTTTTCGGTTTACGATTCCCTGGAAAATATAAAACTGTTTCAAACCATAAATATGTTTTTATGTAATGTAAGACAACTTTTTTCAGCGTCGTTTTTATTGCTTCGTTCGACACTATTTATTCTTCAGTGTGCGCAGAGCCTGATATGTCGAATATAAATAGACACTTCTTCAGTTAGGTTTATTTAAAGATCTTTTCAGAACTTGGAACTGCGTTACATCTCCGAGAGAGGGTGCTATTAAATAACAATTTTCCTCGCATCGGGCGAGAAAATTCTGGATTATTGCGTGGCATATTTTTCTCCCAATGCACTGAAAAGCTGGTATTCTGTCCTTGGGGAGATACTAAGGAGATTTCAATGGAGCTCGTATGAAGATGCGTTTCTAAAGCGAAAGTGCGAGGGAAATGATCACGATTTTTTTTCTTTGGTTACTAATGGGTGGACATTTTTCTGTGAATCGTACCCGCATTGCTCGTGGAGAAAAAACAATATTCGTGAACACAGAAATCCTTTCGAATTTTTATGATCGAGAGGATTACCTGAATTTTCGAAATATTGGAGAAGTTTTTGCTGCACATTTTCTGCATTCGAAATATGGGTTATTTTTGAAGCAATGAGGAGTTATGACACGAATTTGAGATAGAGAAACTTATAAAGATTTTTTGAAGTCGTTTTTTTTTATTTATATTGATTTAAGCATTTTGATTAATTTATTTTTTTTTAGTATTTACTTATAAACTCATAAACTAAAAACCATAAGAGTAAGTTTCAGGAAATATGTAGTCCATACTGATAATTTTCTTCAAAATTGTAGATACTATCTACTTTTTACAACCTACTGTTTTCACAACTGATTACACTGTTCAACAAATTTGACCTTCAAAATTTTTTCTTAGATGAAAATAGTCATTTCTTATAGATTTTGGGTCGCTGAAAACGAAAATTGCCATCAAAATTCTCAATTGGTTCGGGATTTTCGGGGAACGGCCCCTCCCCCTTTTTACGTTTTTTGATGACTTAATGACTTAGAATTCGATTTTCAGTGTCAAAAAGCATTACTGAAGTCTTGAAACTACTCACAAACGGACAAGGAAGGTTTAAATTTATAAAATGTGAAATTCTGTAGCAAATGGATAGGTTTAAGGGGTCATTACCCCCCTAAAAAGGCGAAAAAATAGCTAAAAATAATAGAGATTTTTATACGATATTTTTTCCTATTATTTTTTACGCAATTCACCTTTGAAGGGTCCTAACCCATCCCCAAGGACCCAAATTTGATGTCAATATGCAGCAATAATTTTTACTAAAAGCGGTTGAGGTGTTAGCGCCCCAAAAGCCCCCGCGGAAGAGTACGAAAGACCCTCTCAATAGCGTTGTCACTCGCGCGCTCTGACACCAGTTCTATTCCGCCCGCGTAGTACCAACACCCTGTTTACTGATTTAGTGGCCAATTGAGTTAAAAGGTTCAGTATACCATACATTTATATGCCCTTATATGTCTATTTTAAACTTCTCAAAGCAAAAATATTAATTTCAGTGCGCGCGAGTGACAAAGCGATTGAGAGAGTCTTTCGGACTCTTCCGCGGGGGCTTTTGGGGCGCTAACACCTCAACCGCTTTTAGTAAAAATTATTGCTGCATATTGACATCAAATTTGGGTCCTTGGGGATGGGTTAGGAACCTTCAAAGGTGAATTGCGTAAAAAATAATAGGAAAAAATATCGTATAAAAATCTCTATTATTTTTAGCTATTTTTTCGCCTTTTTAGGGGGGTAATGACCCCTTAAACCTATCCATTTGCTACAGAATTTCACATTTTATAAATTTAAACCTTCCTTGTCCGTTTGTGAGTAGTTTCAAGACTTCAGTAATGCTTTTTGACACTGAAAATCGAATTCTAAGTCATTAAGTCATCAAAAAACGTAAAAAGGGGGAGGGGCCGTTCCCCGAAAATCCCGAACCAATTGAGAATTTTGATGGCGATTTTCGTTTTCAGCGACCCAAAATCTATAAGAAATGACTATTTTCATCAAAGAAATTTTTTCATTGTTGAACAGTGTTATTGATATAAATCAGGAAAATTCAAATGATGCAAGAGTGAAAAATATAGTAGTAGGTCTACTTCAAATGATTATTCTACCAGATGAATAAATCAAATAAAAAAACGTAAAATAAATTTTTTTGAACTATTTTTTTAAATTTTTTTGATTAGTAATCATTAATAACAATAAATTAGTTTACAATTTATTAGAATACAAACATCTAAACAATAATTTTTAAACTTTTTTTTTACAATTTTACAATAAATGGCAGAATGTGAACTTAGCATTAAATATCATAATACTTTCAAAACCCATTATGAGGAATTTTTTTCTTTTGTTCGAATTCTTAAATAAATACTATTTAATAATGAAAGAAAATGTAACAGATTTGGTACCTATCAAAAATCAACTAGAAATTTCAACTAAACTTGGCAGTTATTTGAATTACCTTGATATTCAAGGTAAACAAAAAATATCATGAAAAAGAACGATTCAAATCAATTTGTTTTTACTAATAGGAGCAATTTCAAGTGGTGCTCATTTAAAAGAGCCTTTTGAAATTAGTATTTATTCCACTTTATAAAAAGATAACCAAATAACAAACATTTCTTTCTACCATTTCTTATTAAAAAAAAGTTTTGCAAACTTTCTGAATATTTCTTCACAGAGAAACTGTCTTTCACAGCCATCGATCAAAACTTTTCGTTAAGCCGGTAATCGATACTATTAAAACCTCAGTCCCCTAACTCGATATTGAATGCACTCACAGCTCTTCCTTCACTCCTCAAAAGTGAAGATCAATGGCGGAAAGTCCATCCAGCAGGTTTTAAAATTCCTCCCCATAAGAGATAATGGAAAGACAATAGAGGGGCAAGGGCACACCGTCCCGGGCAGGAGACGAAAAAAAAGTGCCCTATCAAAGAAATGAAAATCAATGGGAAACCGGCAAAAGGAAAATAGCAAATCTCAAGGACTTTTGGGTTCGATTTGCATTTGGTTTCCCTCTTTCTCTTCGACTTTATACGTGAAAAGATTTTTCAATGATAGCCAGATGAGCTCGATTTAGAGATGTCTGAAGAGCACCGCTAACATCCAGATAGAATAGTGATGAGGATCCCGTGTTACCATAGAAACCGATAACCTATTTTGTGTGGACCGTCTTTTTTCAATCCTCTCTTTTCTAGCTTTTGTTTCTTTCCATGGGAAGTACTTTTTCAATTTCCATTACTTTTTTTTTCTGCGATTTTGAAGTACTTTTTGAGGAGGAGGGGGGGGGGGGGGAGAAGTTCAACAAGACCGCAGGAGCGATAGACGGAATATGATGATCGCAATTGTGAGGAAGGGTTTAGTGGTGTGTCAATATTGGCTCGAGAGTATATTGCAGGGAGATGACTTTATCCATTCATATCGGGGTTGGAGGGGGGGGGGCTAAAGAGGGGGAGATTAGGTCAGGGGTTCTTCCAGACGCTTTTTCATTTTACAGCTTTCAAGTTTCTTTCCAAGTTAATCTCTCACTTCAAATGTCTTTATGAGGAGAGCATTACTCTCCTTAACTTTTACAAGTCTTATCAAGACTTGAGTTATATTTCTCTTTTGTGTAATTAATCTTTAGCTCTTGATATGTATTAAGAGTATGGAAAGAAGGACTGCTGTATGTTAATACATAGAATTAAATTTAACTTATTCATAAAACGAGTGCTTATATTGATTGAATTCTAAATGAATAATCTTACCTACAAATTGCTGAAGGAAGTATTTGAATGCTTTAATGGGTTTACGTTTGCTTATTTCTAGTAATTTAATATTGTATGGTACAATCAATTATTCGTGCTTCTCAGAGAAAATATGGTATAACCACTTTTATGACAATTTTAAGGAAATTTATGATTTGCGTTTGAGTGAACTGATTTAATTAGATGTTAACTAGTTTTCATCTGCATGAAAAGCTATGAGAACCTCCGGAACCCAAGAAAGATCTACCTAAAGATCTGAAAATTTTGTCTTAGACAGCTTTTTCTATTAGATGCTCAAGTAGTGATTAGTCTTTCTCCCGTAGCAATTAAAACCATATATTGGGTTTATTCAAAAATTTAAAGTTCGCTGTACTGGATATCTGGTTAATTTCGTTATCTGTCCCGATAAATATCACCAAACTGTTTTTACTGTACAAACTGTTATAGTGACAAAATATTAGAAATATCACTACAAATCGCCAACTATTCGGTTAAAATATTCAGTTATATCAATAAAAACCATAAAACTTTGAGATATTTGAATATTTTTCATATTAAACACCTTGGCGATATAACGGGACAGTTAAATTAATTGAACTTGATATATTTTCTTAGTTACTTTTCATTGGAAGGATTCAGAGTAATTAGGAATTTGAAAACACATCATTAGGATTCCACCCCTAATCCCACCATATGTAACAGATGATTAATCACTAAAATAAATGTATTCTTCTACTTATTACCTTTGTTTGAAGTTGTTATTGCATGAGTTAGTTATTTTAAGTAACACAGAGACCTACCCTAAAAAGTTTCTTCTGCACAATATCTTATTCTGAAAAAGACACATTTAAATTATGGAACATACTTCATAAATCAACCATATAAATCACTAGAAACCCCCCGGAATACGGATCATTTGATTCTAGGGTCATTTCTGAAAACACATTCCTCTCTTTTCCAACATAAACAACCCGAATCTCTCCCAGAAAAAAGTAACGAAGCTCATACTCCAACACAACGGGGGAGCATCTTATTCAAATTTTCAAAAAAAAAAAAAAAAAAAAACGACAACCGGAAAAAAAAAATAACAATTTCACTTTCTTCCAGAAATAAAAACAGCTTATGGAAGGTACCTAACTTGATTTGAATAATTCAAGGAGGAAGAGAACAGAAATAAAATCGAGGATAAGGACAGGCATGGGGGGGAGGGAAACACCCTGTAATGACGTGTATGACGGGCGATTCTTCCCCGAAGAGAGATCCAACCAACATTATGTACAAAAAGAATGGGCGTGTGCTCGGCAGAAGCATTTGGAAGGGGTATTATGCACGCTACTGTGTTCTAATGATGCTTCAAATCGAATCGCTGACGGCCTGAGATTTTAAGAAGCAAGAGGGTGTAAAAATGGGTTTCCTATGGTAAATAACTGCAGATATATCCACTGTGCGGAGAGAAATAGATTTACTTTTTTGCGCGTTGTGATTGTTTGGTATCCAAAAAATAAATTTCAATTGGATGGATGGTTTAACCCCTTCGGACCTGATGTGCGGTATACCGGACATCAACTTTAAACTCTACTAACTTCATTAAAATACTTTAGAATAACACCGATTTTGTTGTAGTTGATGCTCCACATCTGTACTATTGTTCAAGGTTTATTTAAACATAAAATATGATTACCAATAAGTTCTTTTTATGGCGCTGAATGTTTTTTTAAAATGGATGTCCGCTATACCGGACATCGTACTGGACGTAAGTAAAAGCTACTTGTGATCGTGTAGTTTGTTTACATGGACGAAACATGTTTTAAACTTACTTACACCTGTATTAATGCAAGTTTTCTCATTTTATTGCTTTATTATATTTAAAAAATAATTTATATAAGTGATTTTTGATATTTTAAATGCTACTTTTTTCTGTCTGTAATTTCTTTAAATATTATACCAGACACTTCAAAATTTGTGACGGATATATTTATCATCATAGCATACTATGTACCAAAAGAAAATATTTTCATACTAAAATTTCAAAATTCCGACTGAAGGGGTTAATGTTTTTCCCGGTGTTGGATGACCGAAAGAATCATTTATGAATCGATTCTATGCAGAGGAATTTTTCTTACACAGTTAATGTCAATCTTAACTGGAAAAATATGAAATTTTCATTTATGATTTTGAATTTGTTACTGTTTTATTGGCGTTTAATTACATTTTCTCCCTAAAGATATCTCTAAAACTCTCTGAGGCATTATAAACTGTTTATTAATCTTTAAAGAATATAAATGTACCTACTTCTACAATGCTTCAGGAGGTTTATCAGTAATACCTTATTATTCTATAAGTAAAATTATTAATTTTAATTTTTTCCCAAAATTTTAAAAATTATTTTGTTCCATCTGATTTGATTTAATTTAAACATCCTTGAAACTTGAAAATAGCCCTAATGACTTCAAGATTAAACTATATCTCTATAGGAATAATACATTTACAGTATATTCTTTTTTCCACGAATTAATATTTAGAAATAAAATATCCCAGATTATGTTGTTACAGCTGAGTACATTTAAAGCTCTATTTCCGGCTATTTTTTAGTGTTCTTGTTAACTTAACTTCCTAATATTCCTAACTGGGCTGAAATACTTAATTAAATAAAAATAAGTATTTCTGTTACTTAAGAGCATTCTCTACAATTTTTGAAATGGAATACTAAAGAGCCTAATACTTAAGATAAGTACAATTAGTACTAAAGATACTTAAAGCTACTTTATTAGATAGATAATTAAATCCTTTCAGTGCAGACTTTCTTGATATGAAAATTGATACGAAAAAGTAATAATTATACGTAATTATCCCATGAAAATATCTGGAACTTTAAATTATTGTTTTTGGCCATTTTTATTTCCACAAAGACTTGAAAGGAATTTATCGGTATGCTATTATGCAAATTGAATGCATGTGTGTATGAAAAATAACAGAAAAACCAAGTTTTAACGATAACTTCCTAAAGTTTTATATGTTATCTTTTGTAACGATGTATAGGTGTGTTTCTCAGCATTGTAAAACACGCAAAAAATTTGAAATAAATGCAAACTTTAAAAATAACACAATATATATTTTAAATTAACCAAACTGCTAAACATCCCTGCAGTCTATTTATATGTAATGAAACTAAACATTTGTCATCGAATGAATTTCTTGAAGATAGAGAACCATACTAGGGTGTCCCTTATTTGGGCGTTTTTTTAAAAAGTCGGGGGAACTTTTGCGACACCCCCCAATTTTTTTCCTTTTGCTATCCTAAGATAGTGTGCAAAATCTTAAATCGATCAGATAATATTAACACGTGCCCCAAACGGCCTAAAGTTTGAAAATTTGGACATTTTTTTCATTTTTTCAAAAAATTTTAAAAAATTATTTGAATATTGTATGGTTGAATATTTGATTTTTAATGCACCTAAAAGGACACATTTGACCCATTTTCACTCGCAGTTGGGTCTTAATGCCCATATTTTAGTCTGGACGTCAATTAGAAAATCATTGATTTTGCACATTTTGGCCATATAGCAGGAAAGTAAGAGGGAATTAAAATATCTTTGTAAGCCATAATTTCATACATTATTGGTTACGAAAATGATATAAAAGTGTATAAAAACTTAAATGATCGTATTTATTATAAATATTGTATATTTGCGGACGCCATATTGGATTGAATTACCCGTACCTAATCTCCCCTCAAGAATCTTATATTTATAAAACTCAAAGAAAATCATGTTTATAAAGACAATTAAGCTGTTTAATTCCTTATTTTATATCATATCATACATCTTATATACATCATATACATATACATTTTATATACTATACATACATATTATCTTAGTATCTTATTTATTTACTAACAAAATGTGCAAATGAATAAAATTCTTAGAACACATTTTTAATCAGTGTTTCTTTTGTACATGTTTTTTTGGCTCTAAGTGTATATTGGGAAACGAGTAAGAGATTTTGAAAATGTTCCTCCTTTTGAACTTGACCAATGTACTTTTGAGTCAAAGCGACTCCTCGCTCAGCAGCATCGTTCACTACCTGCAAATCCGTGAAAAAGGTTTTTGCAAGTTTAAAATCTATCGAATTTTCCCAATCAAGGGGATTTTCTTTTAGAAAATCCATTCGTAGGCCATAAATTTCAAAAATTTTTAAAGAGCTTTGATTCACAAAGTCACTTATTGATTTGGATACAACTTGTGATACATCCGTTAATGAAACAGACAGCCGCAGGCCCCGTCTTTTTACAAAAGGTTGTACGTCATTTGTAGCATCCCTTTCATTGAAAATTACAGCTACAATTTTCCTCTTTTCTTCCAATGGAACAGACTCATCCAAAAGTGCTAAGCCTGCCCATTCAGGAACAAGATACCATAAATGGTTGGCAAACTTTTTAACAGCTACTTCAGACACTTTTTCATTTACATTTCTGTATTCGTGTAACTTTTTCAGGAAAAGCAAGTCGAGCTTGTTGATTCTTGAGGGAATTCATCAATACTCGGAACACTCTCTGATAAAAAAAATAAAGTTAAATTAATTTAAAATTTCTCTCTATGGGCTGATATATAATAATTACGATCAATTAAGTTTAGTTTATTGGGTTGTAAAATCATTAATTTCTTACCTTTAAATGCATCAGATTCAGCACGTTTCCGCCTGTTTTCTTCTGATCTGATTCTCTCTTGTCTGCTTCTTTCTTTTTTATGTAAATTTAAATCAACTGATGACATACTACCCGGCCTACCTTTTTGTCTTTGAAGTTTTAAGAACTCTCGGTCCTCATCTATATTAATCATTTCTAAAGCATTTTGATGAGCAATATCGAAAAGATCTTCGAATACTTGAGAAAAAGCATCTTCATGGAGCACTTGTCGCTCGGATCGTCGATTACTGTGTTTTTGAAGGGATTTCCATTGACTGTAATAATCTAATATTTTTTTAACTATGTGACATTTTTCTCTAATGGGAATTATAGCTTTCTGCCAAAAAACCATCACAGACTCTGCAACTGCAATGCTAGCAACCGCCGCCGTTTCTTTAAGATTGCGAATTCTGAAGAATAAGTATACCTCAGTACTTGAATATTAGATGGTAGTTTAGAACCCCGTAACTCCTCATCTGTATGGTCAATGAGGTAAATAGAATTCCTAAAATTTTTAGGAGGCATACTCAAAATATGTAAAATCTCCGATTCAATCGTACATCTGACACAGTTCCTTTGCTGTGCTCTACTGCTTTATAATCACTTATTACTCATTAACCCTTCTTTCTCTCTTTCCCACCCCAACGTTTTAAATGGCAATAACCCACCAGATGTCATAAAAAACACCTGCAAAAATGTTTAATATCATAACCTTGAACTACAAGAGGGGCTACCAAGAAATAAAAACCCTTTAAGTATAGGTATTGCATTTTTAAATTGTACGTGTTTTCAAAGAAAACGACGAATTTTAACGATTTTCTAAGTGACGTCAAGACTAAAATCTGGCCATTAAGACCCAACTGCGAGTGAAAATGGGTCAAATGGGTCCTTTTAGGTGCATTAAAAATCAAATATTCAACCATACAATATTCAAATAATTTTTTAAAATTTTTTGAAAAAATGAAAAAAATGTCCAAATTTTCAAACTTTAGGCCGTTTGGGGCACGTGTTAATATTATCTGATCGATTTAAGATTTTGCACACTATCTTAGGATAGCAAAAGGAAAAAAATTGGGGGGTGTCGCAAAAGTTTCCCCGACCTTCGATTTTAAGGGACACCCTAAACCATACTCTACTTGCAGCACTCTATCAGCTTTGAAATTCATCAAGAATTTAACAAATCCAAACCCAGTTAAATGGAATATTATTATAACGAAAGATGCCACCACTCGTTTACGAAAACAAGCTTTTGAATTTGCCTCTGCAATCTGCACGAAAATGCAAAACGCCGAGGAGACGAGAAACATCTTTCAAAATTATCCGGACTGATGACAACTGCGATTTAAACGCCAAACAAAACACCCTGGCAAATACACCCACAACTCTCGCTCGTCATAACGAACTCTAAATGCTTCATAAGGAAACCGAGTAAGCATATTTTCCATTTCGTTTCTGCGTCCTAAATTATTCAGCGGCACAATTTAGGATGCGAGATCTTTTGTGAACGCGTCCAAAACGGATCCGAGGTGTTATATAGAAACGTATCGCAATAACGCTTTGCAGCAATGGCGCATCCATTGTCTAGTTTGGCGAGATAATAGCCACTCTCGGCTGTTGCGCTCATTTAAAGATGATGACGCTTTTCGCGTTTTCTGGGGGGAGGGAATGACAATGGAAACTCGGATTGTGTTCGCACGCGTTCGCTCTGGGATTTGGTGATGCGGGCTGTTTCGAATGTGGAAGGGGAAAAGTTGTAACTTGAGAAGATTGGATTGACAATGAGAATATTTAGAGCACAATGAGGTGTTTATTCACTTAGTGAGCGTCGAAAGCATTCATTAGGAACGCTCAAAAGAATTATGTTATCACGCCTATGCGTTTTGGGGCTATTATATCATTTTTATATCACGATGTTGTTTTCTTGAAGTACCTATTATAAATTATACTGAACTCCCAAATCGGATGAGTAGTTCGGTTATTTAACATCTCATTTCCGTTGGGTTTTAAAATTATAAAATGTGAGTTTTAATTTTGTACAAAATTAGTTTAAAATATAAAAAAGCATTTTGGATTTTAAAAAAAATTGGGTGTTAAATACATTTAACGATAAATATGTATGGATTTCGTTTATGGAACTAGATAGAGAAAAAAAAACTTTAGGGAAGATTTAATAATAGCACATTACAACATTTCCAAAACCTCAATCTATATATTACTAAAACCTTTTGTGGCTATGTATGTGTGTGGGTATGTGTTACATCTCCTCCCAAAATACGCCGCAGGCGTACACAAAACTCGGTATATAGACGTATTCTGAGGCGAGGATTATCAACACGAACTTTTCCAAGTTCGAAAATCGAATATTTACGAGTAATTAACGATTTTATGGTCAAAAACGCTTATTTCTCCATTTCTCTGCCAGAGTAGATCCGCTTGACTCACTATTGTAATAAATGAAATTAAAGCTTCAAAACTGCATCTCCTCTCAAACTACGCCGCAGGCGTTGACAAAACTCGGTATATAGACGTATCTGGAGACTAAGATTATAAATACAAAGTTTTCCAAGTTCAAAAATCGAATATTAACCTGTAATTTAACATTTTTATGGCTAAAAATGCTTATTTTTCTACTAGAGTAGATCTGCTTGACTCACTATTGTTAATGAGATGAAAACCTTAAAATTAAATATTTTACTAGGGGTAACTATAAATGTGTAACACAGGAACTGGATGGGTTTGGGTAAATATAAACAGTTGAAACCGGGATGAAAAAAAAGACACCGGGAACGCCGGGTTATGAAAAATTACCGGGAATACCGGAACAGGAAAAATTACCGGGAATACCGGAACATGAAAAATTACCGGGAACACCGGGATATGAAAAACTACCGGGAACATCGGGATGATTGGTAATTGTGGTTACAGAAAAATTAGACATGGAACTTGAGAAAACTTTAAAAAAAATAAATTGATACACTACACCCGTGCAAGGCCGGGCATATCAGCTAGTAGTTATAAAATATAATTAGTTCCAAAGAAAACTATCTGATTTGTAAAAATAACTTTACACATAACCAAAATAATAAATACATTTTTAAAATTCAAATAATTGAACAAACGCATATTTCCCGAGAATTTTATTTTTCAAATTATCAAGAGATATAAACTATTGAAAGTTGAATTTCCCGAGCTTTAAAGTACCAAAAAGTACTTAATTTACACCTTTTAAATATAAATATAAATAACACCCACCTCCAAATGAGATTTTATAAATTATATAAAATCTCAGTGAGTTGCAAAATATTCACACTAACAGATACCGTAATATTCATCACCTGAAATTAATAAGCTAACAAAACCCTAAAACAGTGAGTTGATTGTGATCCCTACTCATTGATTATGCAAAATAGTAACGAAAATGGCTTTTCTTTGTCGGAAATATTAGATGGGAAACTTCTACCACGCACGGGTTCTTCCATTTTCCCTCTTTTCCGGTATCAGCTTATAAATTGATTATGCGTCTGAAGAAAGAAAAGGTGATATAAAGGCCAAGAAATTCTCTCATCGCCGGGTTAACTAATTTTATTCACGGCCAATGCCTCAGTTATTTTTGTTACGAAGTGAGAAAATTGGGTTAAGAGCCTTACGGGGCTAGAAGACGTCGATGTCTATTTGTTTATAAACTTTAGCTTAAATGAAGGGCATAGTTTTTCTTTCCGTCGCAGGAAAAAATAATGGAAGTTTCAGGGAAAAAATGCATGGTGGGTCACGGTTAATTATAAGTGAAATTTCAAACTTCCTCTTCTGAAGAAGAAGAAGAAAATCTTCACACACCACTGCTTGTTTCTCAAAATTAATCCTGAAGCTCAGTTCCGTGGTGAGATTGCCAAATTATCAGGAGTTGGGAAGAGTGGAAGGTTTTTCCTGGAAATAGGATAGCACCTAGCTAACTAGTGAGAAGTTTTGCTAATGAAAAATGAATTTTCCGTTCCACTTAAGCTTGTTTAAAAACTTTCGGAATGAAAGGTAAACAATTAAAAGGATGGTCTGAACAGCTAAATTTTTACCATGACCTAATTGGTTTCTTGTTTATAGATAATAGCTTTCGGGAATGATGTAATTAAAATACTTTTATTTCTATCATTTATAAAATGGTTATAACTGGTGTAATTTAATTGTTATTTATAAGAGTACGTGGTAATTTTTAGTCAACTTAATAATTCTTGATTTTAGTGACATGACAAAAGAGAATAAGCATTTATTTTCCCCTTAAATGTTTTACTTAATAAAAATGTTGTCAAAATATCATTGCAATCCATGTATTCATAAAACGGTTAAAATGTTACATTTTAATATTATTGTTTATCAATACAGTGAAAGTAGCAATGAATGTCTTAAAGAACTCTGAGAATATTATGTAATGTATGTATGTAAATGTATTAAACCAACAAATGTTTTTGTCACGCTCATTCAAAATTTTTCTAATAGACAGAGAATCTTTAATTATTCTTCCAAAATTTACAAATATCTTTCCCATTTATAGCTTGATAAGAATTTTTACTTTATCAATTTACTTCTTATGGTGAAAAATAAACAATCATCCGTTACAGGATTATCAATTTAATTTGATGAATAAATTTACTCCCCCTTTTAAAGTCACACATGCACCCTTTATTCCCTATTAATCCATCAATGCAACGGCAAATATTTCCTCGAATCAAAGAAAAACTACTTCATACATAAAATAAATATTAAAGCAGCGACTCGTTACAGCACGGAAAGAAATCCCAAAGTTCACATATTTTTCCATCCAACACAACATCTAAATAAGACATCAAACCTCCTCAAGACAGGAGCAAGTGTAATGCAGTTAAACACGCGAAGAGCCCATTTCAAATCAAATAAAACGCATAAACAAACAAATCAATATCTCGCTACGTATGATTTCCCTCGCACTCCGCGCGTCAACTCCGAAGAGACGTGTTTCCTCTTATAAGAGTCGGAATTACATTTTTCCTCTTATAAGAAAAAAAAAGAACGGAGCTTCCAGATTCGACGGGCAAACACCCCCTTCGCATAGAACAAACACCGGAAAAATTCCCGTCGAGCCTTTATTTCTTGTTGATCCCGCGAGTTTGCAAAGCAAATAAGCTCGACGTTTTAAAGTTATGCATTTCTGCAATTTACAGAAGGTATGTCGCGTGTAGTAGTAGTATCCTTTCTGTTTGTCATATCTCTCCGATGCAACGGCAAACAGAGCAAGCGAGTGGCAGGTGACAAAAGCATGCGAGAATCGGTGTTCGGCTTTTTCTGGCATTAATACCACTTCTCGTCGAGATTAATGGGTCTGTAAGTGTTGGAAGGACTCTCCTGAGCCCCCGAAAGAGGATTTCTTGCTCCTTTTTGCGTGATGTTTTGATGTGTCAGAGTAAATAAATGTTCGTTGGATTTGCGGATTCTGTTCTTTATGTGGGTTTAGCCATGGGAAAGAAAAACACGACCTACTTTGTCCGTAAAAGCACTTTATATATTAAGTGGTTGTACAATAAGTAGCAGTCAATAAATGATGTGTTTGTTTCTTTGATACTTTTGAACAGCAAAATAACTGTAAAAACCGCGCCATTTTGTTTCATAACAAAACTTGTACAAATGACATGACGTGAACAAAAATATTGTCATTATTTAAAATTAAGTGCTCTAGAAGAGTGAATTTCTTTTTGTTATTTGGAAGAAAGTTTATTTTAAAAAACAACTTGTAGTAAAAAAGAAATAAATGTAATAGAAATCAAAGAAGTAACACTCTTTATGATGTAATTAATATAATAGCAACAATTTAATTCGATTATGTATCGATAGGCAAAATATTTTATATTTTCTAGGAAAAAAGAGATTAAAAGTTGTAAAAGTTTAGGAAAATGTCGCTTAAACTGCTTAAATAAAATTTACAACATTTCTTAACTAGTTGTTATAACTAAAATTTATAAAATCTTGGTTCTTTATCAATGCAGATTTAGTGATTCAACTCTTTATATGATTTATTTAGATTAGTGCACATCTAAATCTTACATTCTACAAAATTCACTTATATTCAATCCTGCCGTCATTCATACGAAAACCAAATTAAAATTTTACAATGCAGGTGAACCAACTATTGTCTACTCATGTCGAAGGCTTTTCCACCTTAAATCCAACAACTTAACAACACGTTTCCCAAATCCCACCACATAAATTTATCATACCCAAAATCCTTCATGCACCCTAAGCCATTTACAGCCCGAATCCTTCACGACAGCTTCCGAAAACAGCACTTCCATCGGAAACAGCCAAAACGGCCATAAACACGGCACACACACACCTTTGATTTATCCTTCTAAAAGGCCACCAACGTGTAATCACCAACCAGCGCCTAGGGCGTAGAAGATCCATACGATTATTATGAAAGCGCTCTTTATGAAGTGCCGCTTGTTATTAGCTCTCATTGTGCCGCCGAAATATGACCTGGAGATTTTTAAACGCAGAAAGGATTTAAATGGGGTTTCTGGGAGATCTTGGTTTCCGCCGGAAACGCGGAAGTGTTCCGTGGTGTGTTATTTCGAATTGATAAGTCCTGGTCTTGGACGTGAAGAGGTGTGGGATATGGGGTGATTTATGGGGAGGTGTGCTGCTGCTTTGTGCCATTTGGGGACAGGTAATGGAATTGAGCACTATTTATAGATAAATTATTTCTAAGATTATGCCTGTCGTGATGAAAGTGTCGCGGTCGGTGGTCTTAGGGTGATATACGGTACAAATGTGTACAGATAATATGGTATTTTCCGTGGCCTGTAAGAACCACAGAATAAGAAATCATTTAAAGCTTAGTACAGCTATTTCGGTAAACGTTAGAAATTGTCAACCGTGGTGCATTTCAATGAGATCAAGATTCACTTGAGTGTAAACTGTAAAGAGAACGTATTTTTGCATGGCTTTTAAAAACAACTTAATGAATATTTAGGCGTATACATATCAGTTAACAGTTAGTAGTTATCTACCAAGGCAAGTTTTAAAAAGAAGTTAGAGGATGTAAAAATATATTAGCTGCATTAAACTAATTAATATTTTACATGGGGTGGTGGATACGTTAGTAATTATTCAGCTTTAATTTCACTCCAAAATAAATTCATGAAAGTGATATTAAACTCTTCAGACCACACAAATCTTTTAATGTACCAAACTTTATCTATTCTACCATTACGATATTTTTATTTTTACAAAACTTGTTTATTCATCTACAAAAATCCTAACTTTTGTGAAAGAAAAATACTAATAAACGCAAGAAGAAGTAATGAAATCTACAAAATTCCATATCCCACTAAAGAAATCATGCGCAAAATATTTTCGTATCTTGGCCCAAAGTTTTTCAATAGCCTACCACTAAATACACAAAATATTGTAACCAGTAAAACCTTCAAAAAGCATCTAAAACTATATTTACTAACAATTACTGATATTGAACAACTTTTTTAATCTGACTGAAATTAATTGATAACTCCCCGACACCGTACCGTTTCGCCAACGCTTAGTACACCTTTTTTTTAATACATATTTATTCGTTTTTTTGTTTTCCTTTCACATTTTTCATTATTTCGTATTTCAATTCTAATAGACCGGGAGCCGGCAACATATTTTGTCAGTCATTTCCTCTCAAGCGATATTTGGTGGAAAATTTCAGGAAGTTATATCATAAAGCCTGGTGAGCGTCAGCTGGCTGTAGGGCGGTGGAATAGACGTCAGCTGGTCGTTTAACATTTGGAGCGTCTCTCTCAAAGATTCTTTGCGGCTTCAATTACGCAAGAGAAAAAGAACAAGAGGGAAACTCCAGTGAAACTGTTATGTTTTTGTTTACATTTCGATTTGCTTTGTATTGAGGAGAGGTACGAATGGGTGTGTGGTCGCATGAGCGGCGGATATCGTTTTAAATCAAGATTTTGTAAATAATGTAAATAAATATCTGTTAATTATTATCCAGATCAGATACTACACTAGTAGATCTACTAGTGTAGTATCTGTGGGAACCAATGGACTCTAACCGTCTGACGTCACACGGAACCAACACGTGACCTACTGAGCTTGCTATTGGTTACCACAGATACTACACTAGTAGATCTACTAGTGTAGTATCTGTGGTAACCAATTGCAAGCTCAGTTGTAGGTCACGTGTTGGTTCCGTGAAGTCTCGAACCAGATAGGCGGTTAGAGTCCATTACAAGCTCAGTAGGTCACGTGTTGGTTCCGTGTG
Organism: Tetragnatha montana; assembly: GCA_963680715.1. Taxonomy (NCBI): domain Eukaryota; kingdom Metazoa; phylum Arthropoda; class Arachnida; order Araneae; family Tetragnathidae; genus Tetragnatha; species Tetragnatha montana. Next base: position 50,700,055 of record OY796675.1, read on the forward strand.
ACGTCAGACGGTTAGAGTCCATTGTTAGGAAATAGACCAACTTTCTTTAAAGAACAATAAATTATTACTTCTAAAAATTAATTACTAACCAATGGACTCTAACCGTCTGACGTCACACGGAACCAACACGTGACCTACTGAGCTTGCAATTGGTTACCACAGATACTACACTAGTAGATCTACTAGTGTAGTATCTGTGGTAACCAATTGCAAGCTCAGTTGTAGGTCACGTGTTGGTTCCGTGAAGTCTCGAACCAGATAGGCGGTTAGAGTCCATTTCCCTAAAGATAACTTTTAATTTCTTTTTATAAACCAAACCAACTTTTTGAAAGGACACTGTTTTAATTAATTTTTTAGATATTATTTGTTTTTCAGATAATTTTAAGTTGGCAATATTTAATTAATAATGTTCTAGAAGGGAATTGTTTTTTGTTGACAACTTGAGACTCATGAAGTCAGGAAACGTTGAAATGAAATCACTGAAAGTATAAATTTTTGTTCATGTTTGTTGGTTCCTTCTCCTAACCCAAGGCTGGATAATAATTAACAGATATTTATTTACATTATTTACAAAATCTTGATTTAAAACGATATCCGCCGCTCATGCGACCACACACCCTTTCGTACCTCTCCTCAATACAAAGCAAATCGAAATGTAACAAAAACATAACAGTTTCACCGAGTTTCCCTGGAGTTTCCCCTCTTGTTCTTTTTCTCTCGCGTAATTGAAGCCGCAAAGAATCTTTGAGAAAGACGCTCCAAATGTTAAACGACCAGCTGACGTCTATTCCACCGCCCTACAGCCAGCTGACGCTCACCAGGCTGTATGATATAACTTCCTGAAATTTTCCACCAAATATCGCTTGAGAGGAAATGACTGACAAAATATGTTGCTGGCTCCCGGTCTATAAGTATTAATTTTGCCAGTAATTTTATGTTTGTTTATTATATCTCATTGTATTTCTATTATACCTGCACAGGATTATTTCCTCCAGGTTATGTATGTTCAACTGTAAAATCCTTCTTTCTTTGTCAATAAATAAATTTGTTCTTGTTCTTGTAATTAATTATTTATTACTTTATTTAACTTCAAATCAAAGGACATGTTAAAATGACTGCATTTTTAAAAGTAAAATTTTTAATGGAAGAGTTTCGCAAAAATTTAATTGGGAGAATGGAAATAATAAAAAATTTGAAAAAAAAAATATGGATACAGTAAAAAAAAAAGATGACCCCAACCATAGCACGGTTTGGAAACTGCGGGTGTAAACATTTAAAAATTATTTGAATGTTTTAAATGATATTTTTGAGTAAGAAATACGTATCTATAATTGTGTGAGGGTGAATTTCTTGAAGATTAAAATGAATTGAAGTTGAAACTTCTTGAGAAGAAATTCATGATAAAACTTATATAAATAGTTGTAGAAATTGAAACTGACGTTGAAACATTGAATTTACATTCGGATCTACTAACTAAACCATCCGTCCAAATGGAGGTTTTCAGAAAGTCGCACAACATATCCCACACGCCTTTGATGAAATATTCAGATAGTTACTCCAAGTATTTAGAAGATCAAAGAAAAATATCGACGTGTATATGGAATGAAGGGTATCATTCGAAGAACATATAATAAATTCACGGTATATCATCAGAGGTGTTCGATTTTATGGATCAAGTATAACGAAGCATGTGTTACGATGAGTAGAATCTGCAAAAATATTATAATAGATATATCCTAGATGTATGCGAAACGTTTGAGTTAATATCTTGAGGTCGATTTCAAATAGATGGAAAAATAAATAATTAATTTCCTTGCTTTCATTTTATATGCTTCAACACATGTTTAAAGAGGATTTTTTTAGGGAATATGATAAAGTTGTTTAGCACCGCATTGCATACAATATAATCTTTAAATAAGAAATTTATAGCTGTTTATTACATCACTAGGACAGAATTTACTTAACCTAATAAAAAATGTTAGCAAATAATCAAAATCCTTTTCAAAAGTTGAAACCGTAGAGAATCGCTTTAATTTGTAAAAAATAAAATATAATTGTCAAAAATAGAATTTATGTTAGATTATTGCAGATTTGATTAGTTTTAATTATTGTTAAAACTTGATATTAGCTGTATAAATTTTAAAATTTTATATTACCTTTTATAAATATTGAATATTTAAAAATTTATTCACTAATATATTTAACCATAAGCATTTGTTTGCTCTAAATGACTCCTTTTCTTTTTCAAATGAGGTAGGATGAAATATATGAATTTAACTTCAGTTATTATGTTCCAAAGGTGAAACCCCCCTTCCAGTTCCTTCATAAAAATCTTTCACAGGTCCGACACACATCCGAAACTTCCTATCACAGGAGCACAGAACGATTTCCAAATCTGTAATCAGACGGTACGAAGTTAACCTTAATGGCCACAGAACACGCACTATGATAGTTTTTTTCTTCCTTTTTAAGCAGAAAAAAACAGGGGAAATGACTGCCCTACCACTCCACAAAAGATGTGCGGTTAATAATTTTCGGGCCCGTCCCATATCCGAGAATCTACAAATAGAGGTATATCCTTAGTGACATCGTGGATTGTGTCGTGAGGAAACGTATAAGTGGATCTTGGCGTGTCTTGTGCCGATAATCTCACTTGGTTTGACATATGTGCGAAATGCTGTTTTGTCTCACATTAAGTAAAAGAAGAAGACGACGTGTATTGAATGGATCAAGGCGGCTAAATAGGATCCAACTGTTGTCTGAGATAACCAGTGGAGACTTGTAAAGGTGCTTATTATATTGGCCGATTATAGTGTATGGCAGACATTTGTTGGTAAAGGCAAATACAAGGTTGGAGGTAATATGAAAATGAGGGCTAATTTGTGACTATTTTTTATATTTTTTTCTCTGGTTATGGGTACAATAATTGAGATACATTGTAATAATGTCGAGAGTCTGGTAGAATGCGTTACATTGGTTCTGAAAAGGTGGTGTAGAAAAAATTATGTGTATAATCTTTAGTAGTTTCATTATGATATATTTAAAACTTACGCCTAATAATGCTTGATGCCTATGCATATGCCTAATAAGATTTGCAATCGTATTTCTTTTCTTCTATAAGTAAGATATAATACTTGAAATTATAATTTGTAGTATTTTGGAATAAAATTTTAAATAATTTTAACGTAAATGGAGAGGAATTACCTTTATCTCTTTAAATATACATGTAATTTAATCTGCGATGAGCTTGAAATTTTCTTAAAGACATTGCTACGTTTATTCAAAGTTTATATTGAATGCTATTTAATGTAGCGATTATCTTCATAAAGTGTTTTAGTGCATAGGTATTGTTCGCACCTGAAGAGGGTTCACTTTTTTGAAGTGTAAGTGACCTAAATACGTGGGAGTAATTTATTGCCACTTGGGGTGCCGAGGTGTTAGATTCCAGGGAGAGGGGGAGAGATTTTCTGTTAGTTGTGAAGGAACCACTCTTCAGCGCGGATGTGCCGCCTGCCGTGTTATCGATGGAACAATAAACGAATATACAGTCCACAAAAGTGTTGTATTTGTGTGTGAATTAACAGATATGTTAAAAAGACATGAATTTTTAATATATATGGTTCCTGTAATTCTTCCCGGATTGAATATTGTAATACTAAATCATTTAAAAGATTCTTACTGATCTGCTAAAAAGGGTTAAAAAAAGAGCAAAATGTGTGTGAAAGGAATATAACCCAATTGTTATGGATGATAAATAAGAATATAAATCAATAATATAATAATTATTTTATTTTGTATTACTGTAGGTCAAAATGACGAAAGAAATACTTCTTCTCAAGCACCATAACCTGTTGCACGTCCAATGCAATCTCTTTTATTCCTTTTCAGTAAATCTATTTGTCGCAATCCTCCATTATCAGTTATTTAGATTCACTCTTCTACTTTCACTCTTTTTATTAGGCATACATCATTTTCAACCCCATCTGGTGGGAGGTGACTGAATAACAATTGTTAAAGAAATGCTTGCAATTAGTTTAATATCCATTATAGTTTATATTACATGAGTCAGTGATGCATTCCATGAATATTACTTAAGTCTTTGTGAAAATTCAGTTTTAATATCCTCCAATCTTATATATTATAGAAATTTCTTAAACTAGATCCTATGAAAATTTAATAACTAAACTTCCCCGTTTGAACACTTTTCAAAGTTTTCAACACTTTTATCAATATAAATATTTAACAAAAGTTTATAGCAACTCTTAAATATTTAATTTATTCATCCACCTTGAAAGAAAATTACATTTCGCCAAACTTTTGAATTATCTATCCATATATGCATTTACTCTGTCTTATCAAACGCTCTGTGACTTTATATATAATGTTTCCTATCTTCTTCCATATTCAAAACACTCTCTTTTAAGGGGCCTATAAAATTCCATCTTATCCAGGATAGCGAAATTAAAACACATCGAAGCTAAATCTCAATATATTTATACTAACCGCATTCATAAAAATTCTGTGTGGTAAAGGCTTATACCCTCCATATATCTCCCCTAAGAACAAAAACCGAAAAAAAATCCTGATAGATCGATCAAACTTGACCTGAATATTCTTTATGGATGGGACGCAATCCTGGGGGAGATATATCGTTGGAACGAAGAATGTTGACTTCCCTCCTAGAAGAATGTTGATTTTCTAAGTCTTTGGTATCTCCCTGATCGTAAAATATTCCGCTGTGGCGCCTCTGTGTGGGAATTTCCACGAATACAAATAATTTTAGCACGGTTACTGGGTGATTAAACTTTAAACTTGAATTTCTCGGAGTTTCTGGGGATGATAAATATTTCATCTGATTAAAATGGAAATCATAAACTTTGAGTTGAGAAGTTTAGTTGAGGAGTTATGAGGAGGATAAACATTTATATGCCGATTGAGTTCTGCTAACAAATCACATCTCCTCATATTCTCGAAAAATTTCACCATCAACAGATTTTCTCACGATTATTCGTTAAAATTAATGCCTATATTTATTAAAAAGCATATTTTAAATTAATGTTTGAATTCATACTAATTGCATGGATGTGGAGGGAGTCAAAAGCATGGATATTTTTTTATGTAGATTAAAATGTTTTAACATTATTAATAGTGAAAATATAGACATTATTTCGAATTTGAAGTATAAAACAGAGAAATATACTAACCTATATAGAGTATAATCTAAAGAAAAGAGGTATGCATAAAAATAAGAAATAAAATCACGAACAATTTTAATATGATTTTAATTTCATATTGATTTATGTAATGCATTATTTTATTTTTTATGCTGATCTGGATTCATTTCAATAGCTTCAATAATAACTCTGAACCTTTAATTGAGCACCATTTAATATTACCACCCTTTTATACAAAGTGTATATTTCAGATAAAGCACTATTAACAAAAATTCATCAAATAGTATCTATCCGTGCGGCCAAATACTAGTTTAGTGCACTTAACTGAACTTAGTGAACTTAGTTAACTGAAGTTCATACAACGATACAAACGCTATGCTCAATATTTATTTCTGCATAAAATTTTAAACAACGCCAAGATTATATGAAAGCATTATTAGTAATTTAAGTTTGGAATGAAAAGTTAAATAAAATCACTTTTTACCATGTTACAAAAAACTTTTAAATGTAAAGATCCCCCCATTAATATCTATTCAACTCAAACATATTAAAAGTAAATTAATATGAAACTATGAATAAGTAAAAGCCATTGCAAGCTCACACAGAAACACATTTTAGAATGCATGGGGCACACAGAAATTTCTCTCATTTACTTAATTAACTTAAAGTTTCAAATCATTCTCTCAAAATACAAACAAACATTTTCCTCGACGGTTTATTCATTCAAATATTTCCTCGATGGAATTTCTATTGGAAAATTCCCTTTTTTACCAGGTCGTCTAAAGCAACATAATTAATGAGTTTCCATTCAGAAATCCTTACTTTTCTAGAAAAGATACAACCTTTCGCAAGAAACTATTAAGTTCTTGTTCTGAATATCGCTTATAAAACATGTGTCAAGTTTCTAATCGGGCCGTTATTACTATGCTAAAGACTATTCGAAGTAGGGTAACCTAGAAACCACTTTGCTGCGATCTTAAGGGATTACTTAGTTTCCTATGCACCACCTGAGGTCCAGAGATGCTGGAATTTTTCATTGCTTTCGAATTCAGAAAGACGCTTGTTTTTACTGTGAGGATTTCTCGTTTTGATTGCTTAGAAAGTTTTTTTTTAATCATTTTACAAGGGAGATTAAATTTCTGATTGTGTTTTGGGATTTAAAGGTTTGTAAGTGCCTTTCTTAAACAAATCGATGTTTTGATGAATTCAGTGTCGTGAGATTATTAGGTATAGTTTTCTTTGAAAAATTAAGGATTCATATATGTATCTATTTAAGAAATATAAGTATTAAAAAATTTAGTTTTATAAAAGTGATATTTATAACAGAACCCGTTTATTGTTTAAAATTCCCTTGGGTGAAAGGGAATTTAATAAATTTTTGGGAGGGTTTTATAAACTTTATACGCATATTCCTAGACATTATGAACATTCATATGTAAAACAAAAAAAAAAGTGAAAAATAAATTAAACCCGTATTTCTTAGATTAATTGACTTTTTACCAGGAAAGCAAATTTAAGTCTATATTGGAAGAATATTACAAATATTCATTTTCATTTATTATGAGTATACCTACTATTAGAATAACGTGCATATTATGAATTACCACTTTTACCGCCACACCTATACTTTATTTTATGTTATTTAGATTAAGTTTAGTTTTTAAGTTAATTTAAGTTAACCAAAATACACTGATCTGAAAACTGTACGTACTAAGTAATTTTATAAATATGTGTAACAATAACTTAACAGTGGGATACAATTAAGTAACAAGTTAACATACAATTTGTATACCTCTACTTAGATAAAAAAAAAACATTTGTGGTTATTTAGTTTATAGGATCAAATTAAATTAGTTTCTTAAGTTATATAAATTCAATATTTTTCAAATGTATACATAATTCCAAATAGAGGTTTGTTTAGATTATTTCCAACTTTAAGTATATTCTTTGTCTGTGTTTAATACAATTTGTATGAAGTCAAAAGTCTTTTATATAGCAAAATTTTTCCCTAATTTTTGAATTTCTCTTTCATTACAGTTCAGATTAATTAGTCTTAAAATATATAGAAAACTTTTTTATCTTATTTGTAATACGAGGGTAGTTTGAAAAGTTCTCGGCCTCACCCAGAACACGCGCTCTAATTCGCGCGAATTTTTTTCTCCTGTTAGAACAACTCTTCAAATGAGCCTAATTAAATTTTTGGGTTGTTCTGATCAGAATTTTGCTGTCGGGAATTTTTTGAATGAGTTAAGGTGAGCTTATTTTCAATAATGGAGAAAAGAGAGTATCGAGCTGTTATAAAATTCTTTTTAAAAGAAGGGATATCACCAAATGAAATTAATTCTACGATCGTAAATGTGTAAGGAGACTCTTTACCTTTGTTTTCCTCGTGAAAGAATTAGAGTTGAAGCTTTAACATGGTTTCAAAAGTGTTCTTAAAGAACCATGTGAAAAACGTTCAAAAAGAGCCGCCATACCAAAAATCGTCAAAAAGTGCCCTCTATGATTTTAGAATAATGATGAAAGAAGGTGGGGACCTTTCTAATAGTCTAGGGATTTCAAAGGAGCGCAAAAGTAATTTTTTGCACGAGGAATTGCGCGTGAAACCAAGCTGGACATGATGGGTGCCGCGAATCCAAATTGTGGCTCAAAAATGCATTGAAATGACGACTTCATTGCGATTTTTGACGGGATTTACACAAAATAAAAGCGTTTTATTACGTCCATATGCAGAAATAGACATAACTTAGAACTTTTAAGTAAAATAATAATCAATGCAATGGATAAAAGTCAGATTTTCAGCACCAAAACGTGCTATCGGCTGGAAAATTCATGGCGTAAGAATTCTGGGATTTCAGGGAAATTTTGTCAATGGATTTCAAGGAGAAGGGTATGAATATAACAGCAGAATATTTATCTAAACTGTTGATGAGAATACCCGAGAAAAAAGACCCATTAAGCAGATTAAAATGCCATTTTTCATTAGAACAGTGCTTCTGTTAACAAACGTGTTTTTGTGGTGGGAAAACTGAGGGATTTGGGTTAAAAATTTTAAAAGCACCTATCCTATTACCCAGATTTGGTATCTTCAAACTTCCATCTCTCCTCCAAAGTGAAAAATTTTCTCTCTGGTCACCGTTTTTCTTCGAATTAAGAAGTAACTGTGAGATGAATAGGTTTTTTCACGAAAATCTAGAACAACCCCCAAAAGAATGAAAAATAAAACCGGGCTGTCGTTCTAAGAAGTGAGGCAGCTTATAAGGAGGCAATGTTGAAAAATAAACCATTTTTGAAACCATAAGTTGTCATTTTCATAGTCAGGCCGAGAACTTTTCAAACTACCCTCGTATAAGGACCATATTTTGATTTGTTATCTAAATTTTTTAAATACATACATAAAAACTGCTAAATATCTAAAATACATACATAAAAATAATTTTTCAATACGTTAACCATTAACTTGTAAGTGTAAAACTTAAATTCTAATTTAAAGTTTAAAGCACAAATATTAATGTTTCCAAAGAATCCCTGCTTCAATTTAAAATCTTTCACTTCTATGAAGTGAAAATCACTTGATAATTCCATGGAAAATTCATTAGTGACAACTTTCTGAGAAATCTTGAATGTTGTCAGTGGTAATTTTATGGAACGCAGTTCTTTGATGACGTGAGCCTTTTCTCCAAGATGTGAAGAATTTTAATTACTTTGTTCAACAATTACAGCGGACAAACTTATTCGCTTCAGTAAGAAATATTGTCTAATAAAGTACTTGTTATAAGCTGGAAGTAGTTGGAGTATAAATGTTTTTGAATAAAATATTTAATTATTCTTTGGTGTCTGAATTTCGTGAGTAAATTTTATTCTGAAGATTAAGTTGCTGAAAAAATCTCAAAAAGTTATTTTTAATTACACATAGTGAATATCAATTTACGTTATAAAATTGAATTATGAAATGAGTTATTACGGGGATTATAACGGGAATAGTAGCTAATCGTTGTTTTTAAAACAGGTTTTCATTAAAGTGAATACATTTTAATGCATCTTTAATGAATTCTAAAGGGTTATCTACTTGTCGGCGATTAGAATAGTAGATTTTTAGTGATTTTTAGATGAAAAATCAAATATTTTGTGTTCTAAACTACTTTTTTAAATTTTTGATTCTACTTTGCATTTAATGTAAAATCGTAAGCACCCTATCGCATTTCAGTATGATGATTACAAAAAACTTAAAATTTCCACCCACGAAGATTTGCGAAAGTTAATACTACCAAATGTTTGCACAACTAAGTGTCGATCGAATTGATTTTTTGGACCAGTGAAGTGATCAGATCAATCAGCACGATTGATGAAACTTAAATTTGGATCTGAAAATCACATGTGATTTATGTATTTTTGGTAAAAAATAAAGACTTTTATCAATCAACTTCTTAATGATCATTTACGATCTAAAACTACATTACTTTAAAAAATGTATTTCCAATTTTAAAAATGCTTAAAATAGTTTATTAAAAGGTAAAGCATCAATAAAAATGTTCAGTTTTAGCTCTTTTCAATTAAAACCTCCCTTTTAAAGGGTGTCCACAGGTACAACCAGGTCTGTCCATAGGGAGAGCCGGTGGTTGTACATATGGACACAAATTTCGTCAAGTTATTAAAATTAATAAACAATCCAATTTTCAAGATTTTAGCTAATAAAAAATATCCTCCTACTCACAAAGGTTAGGACTATAGGTTGGGCACTTTAAATAATCAAAATATGATTTTTCCTGTCTTAGAAAAATTCAAACGTGATTTTTGTCCGAAGGTACAACACTCTCCCATACTGTATTTAATAATAATCCTGAAATTAATTTTAAATAATACCGAATATAGGTGATATAAAAAAGAAATGCAAATTTTGTAACCACTGCATGGCGAATTTTTACAACGGGAATAGAATTCAAATGAAAGAATACATACATTATTTTAGTTAAATAAGAAATAAAAAAAAACTGTTTCTATTTGTAATAAGAACAAATACATTTTACAGAATGAAATAATTCACATATTTAAAACCTTACAAATTAATCTGCGCGTGTTTTTTAAAAAAATCTTAAGCTCAAACACAAGAAATAAGTTTCAAAAATTTTTACGATGATCGAAAAACATTTCGAAGTCTTTGCCTCCATAATTCTCTGTCAGGTAATAATTCTTCTCAGTAAATCGAATCCTCACACATACAGCTTCAGTATTAGAGCTTAAATGTGGAATAATATTCTCTTGTTTTACACAAAATATGCTGTAGGTGCTTCAAAGCTGTTTTACGACCACAATGATAGCGTTACGAGTGCCATAAAAAAGGACTTAAAACTATCTGGACATAAAAACATGGAACGTAAAATTTAACGTTAAAAAACTGTGCATCACTCGTCAATTTTGGCACCATGGTTTTTTTTAAGGAAAATAGAGTATGCGACATTCTTTTGATTTATAATTATGCTTCCTGAAATTACAGCTAACTCCCTTATCTGTCAACATACGTATTACCTGTATCACCATGATTGTAAGTATTAGCTAAAGGAAAGAAGTAAATTATTATGAAATACAAAACATGTAATAATAACATTTCTATAAATATGGATAAAATAACCTTTTGTTTGTAGGAACAATATTGCTAATCGTGAAATAAATACTAGTTAAAACTCAAACTTATTTGTAATTTTAAATGCTTCAAAAGAATATTATACATTTGAAAACAAATCAATACTTACTGTTCTTAGTTATAAATATATAAATGTATCTATTTTTAGCAAATTTATTATGTGAGCTTATGGGCGAGGGACGGAGTTATGCCTCTTTTGGGATTTTCATTCAATTTCTTTTGGTTTTGCTCTCTCTGGTTTCATTTTTAGATGTGTATGTAAATAATTAATGTAATGATGTAAAATAATTGTACAAGCATAACGCAACAGATAGATCTGTTGCGTTATGCTTGTACAATTATTTTATTTTTGTGAATAAATTTGAATTTGAGTTAATAATAAAATTATCGATTGATAATGAATGCAATTAAGTTTTTCCATTCAATTATTCATTTTAATACAATAATCCTAGACATTCAAAATAAGTAACTACACTTCAAAATAATTTTGTTCTAAAAGCAATTTTTATATTTTAAAGAAAGATTGAGGTACGGATCAATCCTGCACCAAAACGAATTGAATCCACAAAACCAAGTAGTTTTTCAGTTATTCTAATTAAGCAGCTTCCTCTTGGGAAATTAACTCAATCTAGGAATTTTGAAAGGAAGAATCTTCTTTATGATTCCTCGATAGAATGTTGTTTTAACAGAGCTTTCACATCAACTAAAATATTATATTGTCATTGAATTCTTACGAATATTTAAAATAAGTTGTGCCATACTTTATTTTCGATTTTCCTAGATTTTGAGCCAAGTCCATTATTATTTTTACTCGATGTCTTTGATAATGAAATGTAAATATTTCTGTCACTTGTGAACTTTATTTTTCTACATCGATTAAGAATAATAATATATCTATTTATAGAACTTAACACAAAACTTCAAATGATTCATACTTCGAAGACTTGATGCAAAATTACTTAACGATTATTTTCATACTCTCATACTTCTCTATTATAAATACCTACTGAATATATTTTTTTTTTTTGCCTAAAATAGACAGGGTGTTTCAACAAGTCTAACTATGCACAGAAAGACTCCTTATACAAAGTAGATATGTAAAAGTGCCCAAAGAACTATCCCCAAGACCTATGAGAAAATCGCAACTCACGCTAAAATGGTTTATGGAATACGTGAACATGGTTATTTGAATATGTTTACACTAAAATGTTAAAAATATACACGTCACATGCATGAGCGCGCCGTGGAATGAAATAATAAAGTTTAAATTTTTAATCGGCTTAGTATCAAATGCCACGAAGATTACTTTTTATTTTTCATTTATATTTAGTAATTTTAGTATCTAATAGTAGCATTTATATCGTACTACATTGGCGTATGTTTATGTTGATTGATTTCGCCTTTATTTGGACATCATGGGCCATATATGCCCTTTGTCAATATGTCTTAGTTATGTAATTCCCTGGTTATGAATCAAAATTGTTGTGACCAAATAGGAGGAAGAAGGTTCCTCTCTTAGAAACATAGTTTTTTCCAAAGTTTTATTGCGGAGTAGTTTTACATGAGCGCGTGATCGTGTGGTTGGGAAGTGATAGTGAGAAAGGGGAGATAGCCTCCTAGTAATCATGAAAAATAAAACTATTAAAATATTTCAAAATTTGAAATTTTAAAGAACTATTGAAGTTTTAAAGCAATTTTATTATGCTGTACTTAATATTTAAGTACAATGCAGTAAAATTTCTCTTGCAAATCGCTCGTTATCTGCAGCAGTGTATTGAGACCCAAGTACGCACCTATCCCAAGACACCCAGGATCAGCCAACCCTTTCTTCACGGCATATCTGCTCCAATTACACCAAGACCCACTCACCCAGTTATCCCAACAAGGCAGGAGACCGCTCAACCCCATTATCTTGTAGGAACAACACCGGCCGCCCCTGCAGGCGATGCTATCGCAAGCCCCGGCTTGTCGCCCCAATGCAAATGTGAGCCCTCCGTCATTATCGTGGGGCACCCGTAGCGTTATTGAACTATCTTCCACCCACAATGGCTATGATTAGTGTTTGGGAAGGATTTGGAGGAGTCCAAACAAAGGGCGCAGCTGTTTCGCTGCGGGTTTTGGAGGGGTGCGGGTTGTTGTGTCGGATGGGCTAATATAGTCCCACCTGTCCGTCATATCTTGGGGTCGGTTTGTGTGTAAATTGGATTCGTGGGAGATGATTTCTGTGTTAGGCTGTTGAATAACGGTATTAGTTTACTTGTGGTTGTTGTTTCGAAGATGTAAGTAATAGCATGTTGAAATGAAATGTAACTGTTATACGCAACAGAGAGAGTTCAAGAGAATATTTTTGTCACATTTGTCAACCTATATATTTTATACTTATATAAAAAGTAATTGCAATAAATTCTTAAATAAGTGTGATAGTTTATATTTTTTGAAAGTTTGTACAAAAAAGGAATGTTACAAATATATCTTATAAGTATTCAATTTTTGGACTCTTTTTTTTTATCGAAAGTTACGAAAATTTATGCCTAAAAAGATTTATGATCAAAGATGATCCAAAGATCAAAAGATGTCTTTTGATGTAAAATTATGCAATCAGGTTCGCAAGAAACATAGAATGACCATTTTAGGATACATAAAAAAAGAAATTATTTTGGATCTTAAAATCTTGGTTTTCAATCAACTAAATGAGCTATAATTTAATATATTTTTACTTTTGTTACCCCCTAAAATCTAAACAAAAAATTCCCCTTCTTTTGGCAGCTTTTTCTAAAAATTTTATACAACTGATTAATATACATGATTATATTTTATAAAAACTTCAATTTCTTCATAGATCTGTTCTCCAAAGTAATGCTATTCTTTCCTAAAGTAATTCTACCTCTACCAGCATTTCAATATGAATAAACAGGGCATAAAATTCTTTAAATACACTAACGACCATCCAGCGCCCTACAATCCTCTTTAAACAACTCAACCCAACTCCCATATCCGATTACAATTTATTTCCACGGAGCATCTCTTCAATGCATAATTCAACACTCGGCTCAATTTACACGCGACACGAAGCATTTAATTGCATTCGGAGCTTTGTTAGACAATTAGAACCCTTTCTTTGCCGCACACGGCCCTGGAGCATTCCTCTCTTGAGCCGAAGCGACACAGGGATCCGTGCTTCCCCCAACAGCAAAACTGCGATCGCAAATTGGGACGATTACAGTTACAGTGAATATGGTCAGCCCTGGGGGACGGCCCTTAACGCAATTATGGGCGCCGCTTTCGACTGTTGCCACTTTGGATGATGATAGTTTTGGATTGTCAGGGCGGGAAAAGTCGATGGCTGCTGAACTAGGCTTTCGAATAAAATTGAGAGTGAGTAAGGGGAGTCGATATATCGATTGAATAGGTTGTGGTGGGAAGGGTTTTGTCTTTATTAATTTTCGATGTGCTTTTAGTCATGTGGGAAGACCAATAAGCCATGGATTTGTGACATAAGCTTATCATGTCGAGTAGATAATAAAAGGGAGAAATAAAATTTTCACCTAAATAACGAGTCATTCAATCTGCATGGTGGTGATAATTAAAGATAAAACGGCCATAAATATTAAACTACCGAATGAAATGTTATTCAAGTTATTCGTAGGTTAATGGAGGTCGTAGAATATTTTATATTTCTTCCATCAGGAGGTGATTGTTTTGGTTTAAAACAAAATGATTAAACAAAATAAGGGACGAATTCAACTGTAAATAAACCACAAATTATTAAATACCTGAGCATGTGAGAAGGGTTGTAAGGGGTTAAAGGGTTGTTGTAAGGGAATGTTGATAAGGGGATAAGGCGCTGAACCCCCCCCCCCCCGCCGAAATTGTCATAATTTTTTTAGAAATTTTTGAGGTATACAATGAGTCATCCAAAGGGTCTCAAATGCTTATATTTAACTTTTAAAGGTTTAATTATAAAAAATACCAATTTGGGGACTAATTTTTAGGAAGAAATTGCATAATATTATCTAAAATATTAACAAGTTTAAAAACATTTGGTTCAGTACTTCGTTCTATTTCCACATAGTGGAACTTTAACCTAATTAATTTACTATCCTGCATATCCATTTTATATGAAACGGATGAAAAAAAAATAAATAAACCATTTTATAGCTCATGTACCACATAAATATATATTTTGAAATAATACAATGTGGTTTCTACCATTATTACTTAGCTTTAAAGCGTTGAATGTTGAGTATGATAATTACATGCTAAGTATGTAAAAAAGCATACTTATGTTGGTTGTAAAACAATAATTTATCAATTAAATGATTGGATTCCATCCCCATCTCTCAGTATTTATAGGATTGCTGACAAAAGAAAAAAGTGTTGTTATTTGTTTCATAGAAAACCTTTGGAAACTTAGTTTAACTAAATTCGTTTTCAATCTATTAAACAATATATCAAACTGTTTTGTATGTTTAATAAACTTTAAACCTCACTACCTTTATAATAAATGAAAATTATTTTAATAGGAATATAATCAAACTATTTCTTTCACTATCTCTAAACGTGTACAAAAAAGAATGGATAAGAAAATAATTCCATACATGAAATGAATACCTCAGGTATCAAAAAAACAATCTCCCGAAAGAGAGACGAATTCCATTACACCAATTTACTATTAATACTATTATGATTATTTATGACAAGCAAATTAGTTATCCTCTTTTTCTAGCGATTACTCCCCGTAAGCCGAACTTTTATTTCCAGCTTCCAGCCGTAATGGATGTGTGATTGAAGCATATTTAATGAACTAGACTCAGAATCCGTTGAAAATACAAATTGCCTGGTTGGTTAACTATGGGAGGTGTATTAATATTTAATTATTCTTGCAGCTGCGGCGAATGTGGAAGGCTTTTTTAAGCAGCCAGACTATTCTACTAAAACATCATTAACCGATCATTTCAAGTCATGTGGTAATTATGAAAGAACAGACTACCTGTTTCAAGACAATGGATGGATCGGGTACACTGATATGGAAATCAGATACGTTTTTTTGTCCGTAGCTGTTCTTTTCAATTAAGGATGTGTTTTTGTAGCAGTTCCTATACTTTTTCGGGGTAGTCCAAGGATCTATTCTGGATTGCAAATTACCGCATTCTCTTTCTTAATGGTTTTCTAAATGTTCTTCTCTGTATCGATAATTGTGTTTGAATATTTAAAGAATGGTTTGAAATAAACTGTACAGTTGTAGAGTCTTATTTCATAGTACGCTATTGCAGGCGCTACCATTTTAATAAAAATATTTTAACAGTAAATAAATTTTTATTTGTTTATGTTAAGAATTTCCCCCGTTTGAATGATTTATTGAAACATTTCCTATACTAATTCATACACAAATATTCCATTTAAATATAAATAATTGAATGTTATTTAAATAACTCAAATTTTAGATTCAACAAAACAAATTTACACACACTCTCTTCTTATTCTGGAAATTCGAGAAAGTATAGAACCTATTCAGAGTAATATAAGGTCATAATTTGAGCTACATTTTTTTCCAAAAAGTAAATTTATGTTTTAACATAACATTTTTAAAGTTAAATAATCATAAAATGCTAAAACGTAATTATACATCCTTACTAAAATTTTTTAAATTGTAAATAAATACACAGAAAAGTTGCCTACAAATATATTAATATAATATTATAGTAGGAATGTCTTTTCACACACAAGGAATTTAATCTTCTTAGGAGGATTATATAAAACCCTCGAATAAAAATATAAGTTACGTGGGTGTCTAAGTGAGGGATTATATATCAGATATGTTTTAAAAAAGTTATTTTCCAGGGCCTAATATTTTGTCTTATACTCCACCGAATCAATTATTCAACCAAGAACGTTCCAAACAAACTTTGATAAAAACCGCAAAAAGTATCCTCGATTCATTAATTATCTCTAAACTTCTCAGAAAGATTCCTACAAACTCCCTGGAGATATATTTGCCAAAATACGAAAGAAACGCACTCTTAGAGTGTCTGCATTCCCTTTGACCGAGCTCAGATAGTTTTTCCTTTGCGCAAATAGATAAGCATTTATTTTTAGAGCAGGGATTTATCAAAACACCTCATTTGCATCGACGAACGCGTATACAGATATATCCTAGATAGAAAACTCCCCTAACATAAAAAACGGAAGCTAGGATTTATCGGCCATCAAGTTTATAGGCTTCTTTCCGGTGATAAGGTGTGAATTATTTGTTCAGCGAGTACAAATAAACTGAGGGCGTACAAAAAAACAAAATAAGTACATTAAGGAGCTCAAAATTACGTTCTTACAGCTTCCATTTGTTAGAATTGGGCCATTCTTTATGCCTATAACGGAGGGGAGAAAAAAAAATTAAACTATATATATTGTCGAGACGTGTTCCAAATTCTAGCGTCGCTCCTACGGCTTCCCGATCTGCGAGATTTCAGGCACGTTCGCAAATAACAATAAAAGAAATTGCGGATGACAAGCAGGGCTGGCGTTCTGTTACACAATAGCGTTTTTATTGTGCATTTTTGTTTTTTGTGCGGACGCGTTTTTGCTGCGTCCCCTGTGACTTTTTAAGGACGGAGAATTGAAAATTTCTTGTCCGCGTGAATGGCTCGTGAAGAGCCTTTTGAGGTGACCGGGGGACTTGGGATGCGGGACGAGATGTGGGAGATGTTGCTGTTTTTTTGTTTGTCCGATCCGAAGAAAGGGTTGGAGAAATGGTCAATAGAAGATATTGTATGTTGAAGAGCTATTGGAAAATAACATATAGCAATGCTGTGAGGAAAATTTCGAGGTGGTATTGGTATTTGTAAAACGGAATTTTTAAAGAAAAGCGCATTACATTTAGCTACGATATTTGGAATGAAAGATAAAAATGAAAAGGGGGGATGGATAGAAAGAAAAGAGACAGAGTGAATTAGAGAAGTGAGAAAGGAGAATTATATTGAAAAGAAAGGACTGGGAGATAGAGAAAAAGAAAAGTGAGACATAATAAGAGAGGCACTGTGAGGAACTGAACCTTCATCCAAAGTATTGTAAAAAGTTAGAATTTTTAAATCAATATTACAACCCTATAAAACCCTTACAAACCTTTTTCATTAGTCACTGTCTAGTTCAGATTGATTGTGTGAAACTTAAAAGAAAGGGTTTTAAATGATGAAATACTTGTATATTGATTTAATATTTAATTTTTGAATACTTAAATAATTAAATACAAACTAATACTTTATAAACGTAAATATTAAATACTTATATGTTAAACATTAATATTGATTTAAAATATTTTTGAATCAATATCAAAACCCTTTAAACCCATATAACCTTTCTAATTAAGGAAGTTTCTTCTCAGTCATTGTCTTGTTCAGACTGATTGTATCAAAGTTGTAAGAGAAGATTTTAAAGAGTAAAATACAAAAAGATTATTTTTATCTTATTTTGTCTACGAGTACTTATAACTTGATATCCATTTTTAAACCACTTATCACTCAAACACATTTTAAATTATACAAGTGTTAAATGAAAGCGTGAT
The DNA here is from genome assembly GCA_963680715.1 of Tetragnatha montana. Lineage (NCBI taxonomy): Eukaryota > Metazoa > Arthropoda > Arachnida > Araneae > Tetragnathidae > Tetragnatha > Tetragnatha montana. The sequence continues at coordinate 50,718,428 of OY796675.1, forward strand.
TCTCTACATAGTAATTTAAACTACTAAATTAAGATTTGGATTAAGAATAAAAACCATTTCACATTCTTAACATTGCAAACCTACAGAAAGCTACTAATAGCTAACGTCAGCACTTTGAGAAAAGGTCACGGCTCTCTGACTCAGAAAATACCTCCTTAAAAGAAAACAAACAGCTCATTGCTCATTTGCATAGAATTATGCTCCATTTGCCCAGAGTTCTTTAAAAACACGAAGCAATTTTTATTCTTCTCACTCTTATCTACCACTGAACGAGAAAAAAAAGGAACCATTTAGAGGTATTTGCTCACTTATTGTTTTAAAGCGTTGTTTTCTCTCTTTGGGAAATATTCTTCTCTAGTCTTCATTAAAGGAAGCAAAGCCTTTTGCAAATACTACCCGTGCGTGAAGACCGAAAATAAAAATGCAGAGATTAGAGCTTTCTAAAAGCAGTTAAGTAAATACTACGTTGAAAACGAAATGGTACTACTGCTAGAATGGGCTTTTGAGCTATAGCGGATTATTATTATTTTTTTGGAAGACTGAGACATGCAGGGATTTTTTTAAGGATGTTCGTGTGAGCAGGTGTATATTATGTTTTAGGAATGCAAATAGGATTTCATCTAATTTCTCGTTTGGAATTAGCGAAGTTAAAGATTGTATTGGTTTTAATTACTGTGTCAACAACTGATGAAAAATGTACCAGAATATATTTCTACATGTTGGAGTTGCAAATAAGATATTTTTACGTGTTTAAACCAACCAAACAATAATGGCTGTATAATCTCTATTATTTAGAAAATGTACTTTGTACTAGATACTTGAATAAATAAAATCATTTGAAGACTTTAGGAAAAACAAAAATATATTTTTAAAAATACTTGTAGGGAAGAATCATACCAGTTTCCTTCAATATCTAACTATACTAAGGTCTCTTCTTGAATTAAACACATTTCACTACATCCTTTATAAATGAAATGAATACCTGAAAGTGTTGCTTTCAAAATATTTTTAAGGGCATGCTTGCTGATGCAAATTTTATAATACACGAACTGAAACTGAACAAATCAATGTTCAAGATCCAACCATTCCATCCATTACCAATCCATTCCATTCCAACCCTATTAGAATGAATACACAATTCAGACATAATATCGTAACATTTAGCAAGGACAAGGTTACAATCGTTAATTGAAATAATGTTCAAATAACTACTATGTATTTAAATTGATAAAAAATTCGTTTATAACAAAAAAGAAGTAGTATTTCAAGTATTAGGATAACAACAACTATTGACTTAAAAGTTTGAAATATTGTCTCGTAAATAAAAATAGCAGTTAATATAAAAATTTATAAATTTATTTAAAGTAGTGAAAAAGAAGCTAAAAGCAAATAAACCCAAGGAGTACAAAAGTAATCTGCAAAACAATACTGCAGAATCGTCTAGAACTAGAAAAGAAGAAATAACCTAGAACAACATTATATTCCTTATTCCTATTTCTCCTTGTTGCCAAAAAATATGTAAAATGTGTAAATAAATATAAATTAAATAAATTCCCTAGTAATAAGTAAAAAATGAAGCTGTTCATTAGTCCCAGCTATCATTCTCGTTTCATTGTTCACAGTTATTTTCATTACAATGACATTGATTAAAAATTGTTGCGATTCAATTTATTTTTGTGAATAAAACAGTCAATAAAATGTATTAATCGCCATTCTCACTAGTTGCTCCCTCATCAACAGCTATCGCCATCCTCAATGCCGGCTCACAGATAAGTCGACACAGCAATCAATTCCTTTAGCTGATAATTAGAGCAGTTGAGGGATTGGAGAGTGGTTCATGTTGGGGATATCCCCCCAATAGGACGGGATTGAATAAGCTCGGTTTACGTAGAGGAGAACTCTCCTTCGATAAGCCACGGCCAGGAATTTACACGCGATAAGTTTGTACATCGTTTCTGGCTCGCTTATTGTCGTTACAAATAACAGGATGGCTTGTTCGGTTTGAGGATTGTTAAGCTTGAGAAGGGGTTATATCCGTATTGGGGTTATGCATGTATTTTGGGGTGGGGAGGTAGAGTTGTGGTTAGTTGTAAGGTATTTTCTCAAGTGATTGCTTTATGTAATACGGGATACTTTGGTTACATAATTTAAAAGAAGTTAAGGTTAGGAAAGGGGAATTACATACAGAAATATCCCCTAGTTTAAGCAGTTTAAATATTAAGGAATATATGGCATTGAGGAATTCAAATTGTAAAAAAGAATGGAGATGAGAACCACAATCAAAGATAAAGTTTTATAAAATAAAATTTATAAAATTTTAATAAAGTTTATGAAATAAAAGTTGAGTGTATTTGATTTTTTTCCTTTATAAAAACAGGTATTAAAATTTACCCAGATATATAGCCACGTAAGGATTTTTAAACTTTGTAGTAACATCTTACATTAAGGGTTTGTAAGGTTTTCACTGCCAACCTCTGCAAACTTGTGACAAGGTAAAAACTACCTGAGCTAGTTGAGGCTTATAAGGTTAAGGTTTTTTATCATTTTTGTTTTCTCCAACCTTGTCATGCAAACCCAAATATTGAGGAAAGGGTTTTCGGTGAACCTTGTTTTGGGAAACCCAATGACAATGAAAAGAAAAGATTAACCTAAGGGGGCTACATCCTATCTGGGTAAAGAGCTATTTTATAAAATAAAAAACAATGAGTAACATTTCTGAAGGAAATGGTAATCTCAAATGTAATGGAAAAATCCTTCATGTTTCAACATGCTACTTTTACGACGTGTACTGAGATGAATTAAGGATAATAAATTATCATTATCTTTGTTTTTCATCAAAGGGCACATTACTGAACCCAAATAAAATATAAGTATTATTTCTCAGAGGAATAAGCGAAGAAACAAAGATTAAAGCAGAATACCATGAAATAACAATTCATACGAAAATTCGAGCTACCCTCTTTTTCTTTTGAGGAATTCTTCACGTTTTTCTTTCAGTAGGACTCTGTTTCATTCGTTTCTCCCATTCTCCTGCATTACATATATCGAAAATCGTTACATAAACTGAAGAAAAAATGGAATGTATTTTTTTGAATCTTCAACCAAGACTGCAACATCGGCGAAATATTTTGTTGACCTAACTCTCTGGCTAAGAAAAAGCAGAACAGCTATTGTGAAATTGTATTTCATAGACGTTCTGAGAGCAATACTTTCAATTCGTTATAAACATTTTTCCTAAAGTATTTAAGAAATGATATTCTATCCTAAGGAATTTTATAAGTCATATGAATGTGTAAAAATAATAATTATAAAATATATATAAGTAATTTATTAGAGTTTAGTATTTAGGTGTTAAGGTACCAAAATTTGGTCAAAATATCGAATTTGAGATTTTGCAATCAAAGTGAAGATTATAATTATTCCTACCAAGTTTCATAATGATATGGGGATTCTAAGTTTAAAAATTTTGAGGTTTCTGAGGCCTAGATAGGCTTAAAAAGCCTAGTTTTCTATCTTTAAACGGCTTTTTCTCAAAACAAGGTTTTTAATGTTTAAAATCTAAAGACTTTTTTTCTAATCATCCAAACCACTTCAAACTTTGTAGTCGTTATCAGTAACACCTGTTAAACATCTTCAGGCATGGATTTTATAATATGTTTATTACAACTTTTTTTACGGAGCATTAAAGTGGAAACTTAGGGTATTTTTTCGAAAAAGATGCCAAATTTCAGAGTTTTTTTATTTTTCAAAAACTTATGCCTACAAGTGATTATATATGTTTGATTTATGTTCAGAAAAAAAATCAATCAAGTCAAAATAACATATATTAATTAAGGGAGGAGTATCAATTTTAAATTTAGGGTAACTTCGGGCATTTTTTTGAAGTTTTTTATAATTTTTTTAAAAAATAAATTTTAGAAGTCGCTTTTTGGGGTAAATATGAATTAGTATGGAGTAAATACATAATTTAACACCTTGAAAGATAATAAAATCCAGTTATTAGAGAAAAAAAATTTTTAGGTACCAAGTCCCCTTAAGTATTTAAGAGATGATATTCTACATTTACCAATTATCAATACCAAGGTACCTTACCTTTGGAATTTTAATACGCAACCCATGGAAATTGGGCTTAAGGGATTTTATTATTCACACGAATGTGTAAAAATGAGAATTACAAAAAAGGTATAAGTAATTAGAGTATGTTTTAAATTTATTCGCATATCGTACACATATTTACAGTTTGAACCACATTGTTTTCAAAAATGTTTAATTAAAAGTATACTGAGGGTTATGGTTATTTTCATTATTAAAGTTGAAAAAGAGTTCACAAGTTGTTTAAATACGATAAGATAAATATAGATAAATATTCCCTTTTCCTACCCATAGCTTTCTTAAACGCTTAAAAGTCAAACTAATCAATAACTTCATCTAATTAAAACCTGACTCTGTAAATTTTTAGTAAAAGAACCTTGAACTTATACGAATTTAATTTAATTAGTTTTGCTCCAATTTAAGCAATTATAGATTAACTCGAGCAACCAATTACGAAACAGAACACTTAGGAAATTGTTTTACATCAAAATAAAGTAATATTTAACACTTTAAACATTCCTTAAAACTACCCCATCGGATTTCTACCTTCCATTTACCTTTACCCACTTATAACAACAATTACAAAACTCAAACACAATAACCCTTTGTTGAACTAATCAATACCACCTCTCAAGGGAAACGCTATCTTCCATCTCCATAGATCTCAACAAGGCAGCACAAAACAAAACCTCCATAAATCCGGCAAAATTTCCTTCCCGGATTTTATGGACCTTCACCTTCATGCGCAGTAGAGAAGCCCCATAAATTCAAGCCACTCGCCTTACATAAACAAGGGCGAACAGAGTTTTAATTAAAAGTTCCCCTTTCCTGCGGTTTCCCTTTAAACCCCCTTAAAACAAAAGGGAACCGAAAAGCGAAACAATGTGACGGAGGAAGGGAAAAATAGGGAAAAAGACGATCTAATCCCTTTCCGGAGCATGGTAATTAATCATCCAGTTGACGAAAATTGTCCTTTGACTATCCTTTTAACAATCTAACCAGGCAGAAAAATCCGGACAGGGGACATCCGCCGGTGTCTGTTAGGACTTTTCTTGGAAACTTTTTCTTTAGAGTTGGAATTAATTTTGTTGGTGTTGTTTCATTCGGGATACCGCGAGGGAAGATATACCGCTGTGGGATTGAAATTTATGAATTAAAATGTCAGGGAAGGTTTTTAGAAAGTCTTATGTGGTACAATGAAATGTTCTTTTTCCCCAGTCCTTTTCATTATTTACTTCTTAATGAATAGGTTTTATCTCCGAGTTAGTTTTTCTTAAAGTTTTAGTTCAGGTGAAAGTGTTTGTGAAGAGAATTTTTCGTTGGAGGGAGAAGTTTTATGAAGTTGGGGGCATATCGCAATAAGTAGGATTGTTTTTGAAAGTTTGTTGAAGTACAAACTTTTAAAAGTAGTAAGCTAAGCATAATTTATTTGTTCGGGGGAAAATTATAGTTTGAGAACAATGAATTATATCCATTAAAATGGCTTAGAACAGCAGTTAATTACTGAAAATATGTATCAAGTTAGTAGCAGTTTCTTTAGTTATGAAATACGGTATCCAAACATTTTCTTGCAATTTCAAGTTCAAGGACTCTTTAGGCACCGCTAAATAACTATAACTCAAACTTTAAAGAAAATGTTAATTCTGATTTTTTTAAAGTACCATGCTTGCGTTTCTATCTTAATTTCTTTCATAAAAATGCTTAAATAAACTATCATTTAATCCCATTACAAATTTTTCTATAAATCCTTGAACAAGGACCAAACATATATTTACTGTGAAAATATCATACTTGTTTCATATAATAATTTCCTACGTTGACCACAGACACGTAAACGGGAAGAAAAATCTGTTTCAATTCAAGTATTTATAAAATATTGTCATCAATATAAATATTATTTATAACCACCTACATGGAAAAAACATCACAAATATATAAATAATCAAAATTTCTTTACTGTATTTTCGGGCAAATATAGAATGAACCATCTTTTTTAGACATTTTCTAGTGTGCACCCAGAGAGCCCAGCCAGCATTGGTTTGATTACAAGAAGTGTATTAGATTTCTGAATCCGTGGATTGAATACAGTTCATCTCACCCTAGCTGAGAGTAACTCAATACTCAGCGCTTAGAACTGGTTCCATTTCTATGCAAGGAAATTGAGTTCTTGCATAAAGTAATACCTAGACTCCTATGTTATGGGAGTTCTGTCGGGGAATACTGTTTGAGATAGTTTCATATTACTAAACTAAGACTTGTGTTACTTCGTTTTTCTCTCTAGTTACTTGGTAAATAATATATGAGTGAGGTTGGTGAAGGTCTGAAGTGAACTCACGGGATATTCTTAGTTTATTTTTCGGGTTTGAACTTATTTATAAATTTTTTACTTTAAAAGCAACTAAAGATACAATTTTTGAAATTTTGTATTTGAAACACGTTGGATGTATTATTTAAGTAATAATGGGGATACTTTTCCAGTGCATATTTATTTTCATTAATTTTTTCAACGGCATTAATTCGTACAGAGAGATGATACTAATATTTATATATTTTTAATTTATTATTTAATTCAAAAATATTATTTATATTATAGCATGATATTAAAAATGTTTTTATTAATGTGTACTCAAATGAAAGTTGATTTTTTTATTTTATAACTGCTTATTCTTCCATTTAAATTACTGGTGAGATCACTCTTCTTTTAAAAATACAGTACAGATGAAGGCGAATTAATATACGTTTGAAAACAATTACCGACAGCTAAAGGTATCAAGAAATTAGCGACGAATACAACTTTTGAATGGAAAAGTAATCAGATTATGTTTCATTTCAACATCTCACAGAATTATTCATATATCCTCTCATTTTTTTGAGCTCATAACGGTTTAGAATGATGCTATATTCCAACCACTACGAGAAAAACAAAATTAAGAAATGAAGTTCAAATCTAAATGATAGTCTCACAGATTTGCACAAAACGTTTTTTAAGTTTTTATGGATTTGAAGGAGGGTCATACTGTGAATAGTCAATCATTTAGGATAATATGATGTTTAACTGACAGTTAAGGGGATATTTACAGGGGGGTTATGTACAGAAAGTGGTTTAAACAAAGGAGCGGCATGCTCAAGTCGTTCGCTCATCATTCTCTCTCGTCCTTCTGCCATGCGTTCGCACTCCATCGGAGAAGAGATGAGGAGTCGCGTGCTTCTCCATACGGCACGAGGTGGGCATTATGGCAACCCCGCATAAATAAATTACCATCATCCCTAAAATTATGGTGAATAACCTGTTTAACGTCAAAAGTTTTTCTCGTGGCGGTCGGACTATATATCCATTGAAGAGAGTTGTGTGAAGTTATGTTACTCGATATATGAATTTTATAAAATTTACTAAGAACCATGAACCTCATAAATGAATAATATCGTTTTTGACGTAATGTGATTTGTAATTCGATCCAATCGATAATAACATAAAAAAACGAACAACCATAAATTACCGAATACACTGGGGCATATTCAGTCAATAGATTGTAATCTCCAATTCCATTAAACACATATTTACCTAAAAGCCATAAAACATCCCAAAGCAGTACCTAATAAGACAGAGTGCGTAGGGGAAATTACGTGGAGAAAAACAACCAAACCATTCGATCCATCAATAACTCGATTCAGCTGCATGCGTTATCCATCCATTCGATTCCTCCCTTCCCCGTTATCATGGAAAAGTGGGTTTCAATTTACATATAATTGGGAATACAGCGAAAACCAAAAGCTTGATAGAGAGCTCAAAACCGTCGCTAACTTATTCTTCTCGTGCCTTTATGGGCGGCGACGATTACAGGGTTGGGGGCATAATCGCGTGCCATCGGAGATTCGCAGTTAATTGGGAATAAAATCAGCGACGGGGTCATTAAAAGATGATGACTTTATCCCAAACGGCCTACGGGTGGCACGTCGCTGGAATTATGATTTAGGAGCGAGGGCCAAATTGAAAAGGATGCCCCTCGGGGAGGCGCTGATGGTGTTGTAACTGAATCGCGCCAAGGCAGTCGCCAAGGGGGTTGTCGGAAGTCGTTATGGGTGACGGTCGCGATGGTCGCTTTTCCGATCACGTCGTTTTGGGGCGTCTTTTCTGTGACAGATTGATTGGGGGGTGATGGACGTTACGTGGGAAAATATTGGGAAATAATTGCGGGATGATTGGAGAATCGTATAGAACATATTCAGAAGGAAGATGTCGGAAGTAACTGTGAGCTAATCTATTCACAAGACAAATATATCGAGAATAAAAGATTATCCTAATAGTTAAAATAGTTTCATGTCTAAAAATGATTAAACATATCATCCACTGAAACTGAATTCAACAGCAGTCTTTCAGATTTTGTGCTTGTCAACTGTTAGTATGACCAGCGCCGCCTCATGAAGGAAGGTCTGTGGAGAAAGAATCGCACCCAAGTGACACAACGTTCAAGATTTGTCCAATTTTTGTCATGAATGGTCAAATTTCGTTTACTTCTAGTTACAGTTACGTAAACGTGACATATTTGGTATGAGTGATGCTACTAGGGCATAAATATATCTTCATTTTGAGACCAGGATACGAAAGGAAGAGAGGTAGGTAGGTAATACTTAGAGGCAAACTCTAGTTCTTCCACTCCGTTCACCCATTTATCCCTTCAGCGCTGATGGTCATAAAATACTGCCGTGTGCACCAAATCTGAAGGAGCGGTTCCTCTTATGCGTTTGGTTGCGGTACGGTAATCTGGTGAAACTCATAAGTACCTGAGGTGACGTAATACCTTCTCGTCCCCTTTTGCACAGAGATTTGGTACTTGACCAGAAGGAATTAGTTCAAATTTCTCTTCCTGGGATTCGTCATTTGGTCAATCCGGTTGGCCATACCGCAACCAAACGCGAGAGTGGAAACTGTCCTTACGGCATATATTAAGTGCAGCTTCCTTTAAAGCTATTTCCAATTGATAAAACGGAAGCAACTAAAATTTCATGATAAAATTAAAACCCTTCTTAGTCATTGTAAATTGTAATTTAAAAAAAAAACAATTCTAAGATAATTCTTTTTATTCCAGTGCTTTCTCTTTACACTTCAATTTGGATGAATGCAACTCAGGTACACCATTACTTTCTATATCCATTACTTGCTCTTTACTGAATCTTACTGTTTACTCAAAACTTCCTCTTCTACAATCAACTACAATTGCTTTTGTTTTCTAAACATTTGAAATTGTCTCCTGTTTAAGAGCTGATTGCATAAAAAATACTGCACTCTATTGAAATTTCCCTCAAAGGGATAAATAACTTTAAAAAATAGTGATTGCAATAACGTGGCTGTAAGGTAGAAAAAAAATCGAAACAAATAACACGTTCTAACAAAATATTAAGCAATTTCAAGAAAAGAGTCTTCCCCATAAACAACAATAGCAATTTTCAATGGAAGTCAAGATAGGAGTTCAATTTTTACATTTCCCCAAAAGAGCCTTTAGGTTATCTGATCGTTAATTGAAGATCTGGAATGGAACTCGAACAAAAACATAACCTCCTTCTGAGACTCTTCTCCCCGTCTTGAAACGACCACTCCAACGCCTACTCCTCCCATTATTTCACGGAACTTTCCACCTCGGTCGCGGCGGCAGTGACATTCAATGAAGACCGAAATGACTTTTCGGAACGCATCCAATATGAAGGCAAAATATTTATACAGCACATTTATACTCCGCCGCGTGGCATCGGTGGGTCCCCTCGAGGCATCTGTGGAGAAACAGATACGGAACGGTGTTCGATTCGGAACTGCTGTCCACTTTTGGGAACTCATGTTTCGTGTTTCCATTTATTACTATTATTTTTTTTCTGGAGCGTCTTTTTATGGTTCTCACGTGGGCCCGCCGCCATCTGCGATTTTAAGTGATACAACTGACTGGGAGGAAGAAGATGGTGTATAGTTATAAATGGACTGGGGTTTGTTGACTTAAAAGAATGGGACAGGAGAAAACGACACGGGTGTTTCCTTCTGGGACAATTTTCTAAAAGCATTTGTCTTGTTTAATGTTTTCAAGCAGGGTCTTACAACCGGTTTTGTTATCGACTCCTGTTTCTATAAAAGGAAAATGGAGGGCTTTATATTGTTAAGATCGTTTTTTGTTGTTCTCCTTTAGAATTCTCTATTTACTAGTCTAAATGATAATTCGGAAATTTGTATATGCTATCATATGTGCATATCTTAAACTCATTATATTTTTTACTTTTTTTTTATCATTATATTTAGCTATTGAAAGTAAATTCTCAACTCTGCTTGTTTTATGTACAAAATGTGTTTCTATGATTTTTTTTCCATCTGCAATAGATACAAGAACAAATTTCTAGCCTATCATGTATAAAATTATTTTCCACTAAAAATTGTAAAAGTTGTTTTTTCTTAAGTTATAAAACTAAAAAGAAATCAGTTATTTGGTTCGAAAAAAAAGTTTTCAAATAAGTTAAATAAAATTTGATTCTGCTCAAAAATATATAAGGATAATCATTATTCATTATGCAGTAAAACAAGTATAAGTGACCCAAACTACTCCATTTTTCAAACATAGTAAATATTAAATCCTTTTTCCTGACACATATAAATTTTTATAGAACAAACTTTCCAATTATATGAGTGTTATATATCATTATAATATAGTGTATTAAATACACTACATTAACTACAATTAGTAAACCATACACACATTTATGTGTAAAAATTCCTCAGGGGGCGTTTAAATATTACATAAGCACCTATCGGGGGGGGGGGTTGATCTTTGGCTTATTTTTCCTGACAAGGGGGAGGGAAGGTGGGTATACTATGAGTAATGGTTACGTAAGATGTTACAAACACAACATTTTCGAAAATATATCTTGTTTCTTGCAAAAATAATTTTAAAATTCAACCAAAAATAAATTTATTTTAAAATTTATTTCCTAAAAAAAAGAACAAAAGGGGGGGTCAGGCAGTATTCTTAATTATGAGGGGGTTGCAGTTTGCTTATCTTTTCTAACAAAGGGGGTCAAAAATGACCAATGCTTACATAATATTTGAAAGGCCCCTCATCATAAATATAAAATTATCGAATAACAATTTAATTGGAGTTTTAATCGATTCCCCATAATTATCGATTAAAAACCCTGTTATCAGCAATCACCATTAGTAACCATGCAAACGCAAGCAGCTATACCTACTCCCCCACCATAAATTACCGACAATCCAAACCTTAACAACCAACGTAACTACATCGGTTTCCAAGGCAACACAACTCCTGACCTATCCCCGTCAAACACCACAACCCAGTCGAACACATCGGTAAAACGTAATCTGAACACCCATCTCCTATTCCATGATTTACGCCTTCTCACAGCACTCAGGAAACACCAGAATCGACACATCCAACGCTCCACGTAATAGAAGGCATTAGGATACATAACACCAGCGAAGATACTACTAACAACTATGTAACTGTAGGATACGCGAGTAGGGCCCTTTAATTACCTTTACTGGAATTCGAGGATACACTTTCGGTTATGATAGTTGTATGTATGAGATTCGTGAAGGTTCCAACTTCAACAACTCTGTGTGATTGTTGAGAGGGTGTGTGGGGAGGTTATAGAGTCTATTACTTGCTCATTAGTGACGTAGGTGCACTTCATCATATGCAGTAATTGAAGATAATTTGAGTTTGCATAGTCTGCTTTGTTTTGATGTTTATTCGTTTAGGAATGATTGTGTATGCTTAATGAGGTACTTTGTAGACTTGTGAATTAGGTATAATTAAAACGATGCATGGAATATCTTGCATGGTAATTTTCTGTTTACTAGACTGCACTCCAAAGAAATTATGAATTTATTGTTAATATATAAAAAGAATATACTTTTCGTGATTTCGCACTAAATTTGGTTAATTGACATAACAGATTTATCCATTTTTAATCACTAACAATGGAATGTAGAATGAGAATGTTCGAAAATACCTTTTATTTAAAACTCATATAAGGATTAAACTTCAATATATTTGTAGGCTTGTGCATCATTTTAATACTAAAATGAAAGAGCCAATATTCTAAGCACTTAAAAAAGGTCATTAAATGATAAAGAGATATTATTATTTGATTATATAGCTTTGATATAGTTAATAATTAAGGCATGTAATTATTTATTATATGACTTGCAGGTATGTAAAAAAATACACTTAGAAAATACTTAGGCTTGGGTAGTTTAATATATGAAGCAATATATGTTTATTCTGGAACAATATACAAAAACAACTGAGTCATTTCCTTAGCAAAAACAAGTTCATACTTTTGTTCTGTCTTAAACTAAAAAAAACAGATAAATTTGTTATTAAAAAATTAATGAATGCGTTACATTTAATGAGTGCAGAACTTGCTTGACTCTGAATTATGGAAAATATCCTTCTGAAAGCAAATTAAGAATTCCAGACGCTTCCCATTACTGAATAAAACAAAACATACTCGTACTTATTCATACTTTATTTAATTTAAATAACAGAGTATGCATGTATAATATTAATAAAAAAAGTACATTTTTATAGGAGATACACCTCAACGTAATAAATTTTAAGATACCTCACGGTACCAGACATTTTAATAACACATTCCAAACTAAAGTTTAACTAAACTTTTGCAAATTTCATACCAAACTACTTCTATATAGTTCTAACAAACAACCTGGAATTTGCGACAGAAGTTTCTTATTCGTAAGTTCCCAAGCTGGATAACGCATATTTTATTTCAAAGGAAACTTAGATTGAGGATCGCATGCATTTAAATGGTCCCCAACGAATTCTGCAGTGTCCACTTTGTTACATTCTGACGTTTGTCTAGGGAGTTTCGAAACTTATTTATTTACGAGTAGAGGAGTTATCTCTGAACTCACCTTAATTCTCTAGCCTCAAATCTCTTTCCAAAAATGTGCTGGGAAATTATCAAAGCGAACAGCTTGCGGGGAGGGGAAAAAATAAGTGAGACTTTTTTGTACTCAAACTTTTTTATAAATCTTCTCAAAGCGATAAGTAGAGTGAACTAAGAGAGACATAGAGTTCTTGAGTTGTTTGGGATAGACTGAATTTGTGACATTCTATTTCATGATAAAGATTCGCATGTTTATGACTTTTAAATAAGGGAGATTATACTTATTGATATTGAAGTCAAACTATTGTGAATCTTTACATTTAGAGGTTTCAGCTGTTATAAAAATTCAGGTATACTATATATATTGTAGAAATAGCATTTTATGTAATTAGAATAAAAGTAAGCACTACCAAACTTAGTTTTAAGTTACTAAAAGATCTCTGGGACGGACACTGTTGTTTAAACTCTTACAAATACAAATGTAAGTAATGACAACCAACGACAGGCTTAAAGCCCAGCAAGGTTGGTCCATGCGATGGTGTTTACTAACCGAATAGTGAACTTTAGAATAAGTCAACCTGCTACATAAAATAAATTATATCTAAAAAGAAACTCAAATTAATGCTGAACTTAACTGAAGTTTCAGACTTATATCCACTTCCATTATGAGCAGATCCAATGAAAATTACGTATGAAACTGAACAAAAGTAAAAGTTTTTCAATGACTATTCTTAGTTTTAACCAATCATTATTTCGAGTTTAACATCACATTTAACTTCTACTAACTTGTGCTTTTTAAAATGAAAATATACTTCTTATAAAGTTTTGCATGAAACTGAGGTAAACTTTTAATAAATATATTATTTAACAATAAAAATCGAATATTCGATTATATATAATATTAAAAAAAACATTTTTATATGAAAATATTCTTTTATATAAAATTATCCCAGAAGAATTTTCTTATAAAATTATTCATGTGGAAAACATTAAGAACTTGGATTCCTGTATTAATAATAAGCATACGGTTTTTAAATTCTGAAATATGACTTCACATTTATTAAAATGGTCCATTTCTGTTAAATAAGATATTTGATAATACTTTTTTAATTGCTTGAGAAATAAGTGACGCCTGTTTTTACATACCAGAAATTATAATTGATAAAGGCTTGCTGTAAATATAGAGGCAGGATACATTAAATAATATTTATGCGAATAACATGAAAATAATAATATAAACTAATTATTTCTTCCATAAATATATATGCAAATCGCTTTTTTTTCCTCCATAAAATTGTGTTATTTGAAAAACTATTAATGTTTTCTAAAATTGTAATCAACAAAAAAAAAGGACTAACTGAATATAATTTAATTTATATTCCAGATTACTACGCAAAACGATAAAGGTGATTCTTTTCCCAGACTGTAATTTAACAAAATATCGCAGTTTCAAAACGTTTTCAATACTAACTATTTCATAATTTCTAAACTGAGGAAGACCATATATAAATATTCGGGTTTTCAGATAGAAAAATGTATTTGTCATATTTGTTCTGGAAAAAAAACTTTACAAAATGTTTACGATGTAAAAAGTAGGAAGATTCACAACAACAACAAAAAAAAACGATCTCACATTAGTAAGATCTTGAAAATATTACTAGGTATTCCAGTATGTTACAGGTATTAAAAGTTAAATGTTCTGTACACCTGTTTTGAGCAGGTCTTAAGCTTTTATTTTCAGACCAATAAATTTTCTAAAGGTTATAGAGATGGAAATATAAATTTACTATTGTGCATTGAACATATAAATTTATAATAAAACAATAAAATGGATATTCTATAAATTTTAAAGAACGGTATGGTTTAATTATCCATTGCTTCTATGCTATGCTTTTGTGAATAAAAATTTAAATTTGGGACTTGAGTGAATCAATGTTCTACGAGAATCATAAATTTCATGTTGATATAAGCAGTACCATATAATATATTATAGTTAGCTTAACCAATTCATTTTCTAAAAAAGCTCAGGAATAAACTTTACTATTCTTCCTATAGTGTGCTTATTCAAAGAGATGATGCCGTTCACAGACACTATTGTGCATAGATCATGTAGGCTACCTAGTTACCAAAGGATAGTATAGATCTCCGTTAAAAAAATATGAGGTAAAAATCTATTTACGTTAGCACTATTTCACATTGTAACAAAAGGTACTATAGTAAGTTACCATGATTTATTACATTATATGCATATAGTATTAATATACTTCTTCCGCAGAACTAGATTTAGGGGATCCCATTATTTTCCACTGCATAATCTTTCATCTTTGGCAGATAGGTACCTTATATTATAGTGAGGAATCACGCATATATTCTAAAAATCCGCTTATATATTCCAGACTGTGATTAAGCCAGTGATTTATTTGAATTTGTTATTGGTGTGGCAATTTCCAACCATAATATTGAGTGGGCAGTTTTATTTATCTGTTAAACACATTGCTTTAAAATTTACTATACAGCCAAGTAAAATGTATGAATTTTGATACGTAGGTACTATCGGATGGAACACTAGTGGTCTTGATGGGAAAATAATAAATTATAATACAACTATAAGTTTGAAAGAAGGAGGTGATAAAATAAATTCAGTGACATTTATTGTAAAATAAATATATAAATACATTTTTTTGTTTCCTGTCATAAATTTTCATTTGGTACAAATTTGTTTGGAGGTTGCGTTTTTCAGACAGTCAAAAAATAGGTAGAACGCTTAAAAGGTAAATGGTAAATATTAAACACGAAACCAGCAACTTCCTCATTTAAAATACCGTATGCACGTAATAAAAGTTACAAAAAAAACACGAATTTTCAGAATAAGATTTCGCTTAGCTAAGAAAATTGCAGATTGAAATAAAAGCATCCACGCTCTTTAGAGAAAAGTTTACTACTATATTGCAATCTCAGTTTCAGTTCTCACGAACTCAAAAAACGTCCTCGCCATGAAAAAAAATGAAAAACGGTTCCGAAAACTGCAACTGAACCTCAAAAATAATGCAGTAAACTAATATCACCGGAATGAGGTCTCACTCTCTCCCGGAAAACGCGAAAAACGGGAGTGAAAAATCCCGGAACCCCTCAACTCGAGATTTCGGTAAACACGACGGAGTACTACAAAGCATTCGCGGACTCAGGGAAATAAATCAGTGTAGAAAAACGTAAAAGAGAGAACCTAAGAGAGCAAAGGGGAAATCTCGAGAGAGACAGGGAAAAAAAAAGAATGCGAGAGGAAAATAAAGCAAAACGAGGAGTAAAAAAATTATTTGAATGTCAGACGCTTATTGTGAGAGGCATATTGGAACGAAGACGTATGAGTTTGAAGGTCAAGATGCTTGCTCCCAGATAAATCCTTAAGAAAGGAGACACGCCCCCCGAGGAAAACTAGTGTTCTTGGGGAAAAGGCTGTTGTTTGTTTACGGATGTTTTATGTGCTTTATGAATTAATATACTTGTATACTTAGTTGATGTGATTACTACTTCTTGTGAAGAAAACTTAAGTTGTATTTGTGCATTGTGTTCGTGTTTTGTATGGTAATATAAGAGGTGTTAATTTTGGTTTTAATTAACGGGGATAATAGAAGGGGAAGTATGTAGTTTATGGGTAAAAAGAAAACAAAAGAATACTTATTATAATTTTTTTTTACAATCACTGATTTTGAGTGAGTAAATTTTTTTCATATTTTGGAAAGGCTTTGATGTAAAAAGTATTTCCTAGCAATTATATCAAATCAATATTTAGAAGAAATTCTTTTATTTTAAGTTGTATTTTTTTTTTTTTTTGAGAATATAGTGAGTAATAAAAAAACTACCCGTGTATTATGGTTTTATAGAAAGATAAGGAACATTCATCATGAAACTTTTATGAATCCATGCATAAAACAATACATTAAAATTTTTTTATACAAAAATTTTGGTTCAAGCTTGAGATTTTCATAAATAACATAGAATACTTATTTTTATGATTAAAAAAACTGATATAAAATTTCTACTACTACAGAAAAAGAATCCAAGTTTAAAATTTGCCACGAGTTTTTGATCTTTCTCAAGCAACATAC
Organism: Tetragnatha montana; assembly: GCA_963680715.1. Classification (NCBI taxonomy): domain Eukaryota; kingdom Metazoa; phylum Arthropoda; class Arachnida; order Araneae; family Tetragnathidae; genus Tetragnatha; species Tetragnatha montana. The sequence continues at coordinate 50,735,533 of OY796675.1, forward strand.
TTTTAATTATAAATTATGATCTCAATAGAAATTCATAGCTGATTTTGTTTTGCTTTTTCTTTGTAAGGCGTAAAAAGTATAAATGTATGAAAGAACTTTGAATACTAACATTAAAAAAGCATAGCATGAATTGAATACATGATAAAAATTACTTATTTGAATTTATTGCACTACTTCGTAGAATTTTAACAAAGTTTATGGGAAAAGCAAATATTTCCATTCTCTCTCAGATTTATCTTTATTAAGAATTATATCCTTTATATTAATCAAAGCAAATATTGCATTGAACTGATATAGCATAATTAAACGCCAGTGGTGAGTTTTAAACATAATTTAAAGCTTTATTTCTAAATTTAAATAAACAAATCCTCCCACAATATACAAATACGAGAGCGAATATTTATTGACATCTATACTCATTTATTTACTTGTTTTTACGGCAGTATGATAAAATACTCTGTAGATATTAAAAACCAAAATTGCTATTAATACTTCGGGTTTGAATAATATCTTAGAAGTAAATATAAATTGTGTGTGATACATAAAACGATAACCTTATTTTTAGTAAATTAGGGATTTCTAAAAGGAAATATATCAGAAAAATTTGAAAAATGAACCAAATTTACTTGATTATGCGTAATGAAATGTGAATTATGAACTTATTTCTATTTATTAAAGGATTTATTTAAAATAATAATGGAAAACAGAAAAGTAAATAAATCAGAAATAATTTTTAATAAACGTATAAAAACAACATAGTAAAAAAATTGTCTTCATATAATGCCCAACTACTAAACCCGGTATTTTAATTGGATGTTATTAAATTTTACCTTTTTAAAGGAAGAATTTAAGAATTTATATTGAATATAATTAAAAATAATGGGAAGAGCGTTTTACTGGTTTCTTTTACGCGATTAGAAAACTCTTACCAATAAGTCATTAATAGCACACAAAATACTTTTTTTTATATTCTAAAAAACTTAATCTGGGAAACTGTAGATATGGCCTTTACGGTTACAAATTTTGCTGTTACAAAGTCAGTCATAAAATATTCAACATTCCCAATAAAAGAATCTATTTTAACTATAATTAGTTATAAAAATGAAATCATGATAAAAACTTTTTTCGACAATAGCCTTTTGAATTAAGGTTCAAATATAATTACGAGTGTTGTTGCTGATGATCTCCGGAGAATAATCCAAAGTATTAACTTGATCAAACCTTCAAGTCCAGGGTTAAAAGTTATATCGAATAGATGTGTAGAAGTGTGACTAAACAAATTTTTAAAAGATATAGGCCATTAACATTCAAAGAATCTGCATTAAAACACTGTCAAATACAAAATTAAAATAAATTATACCGGGCGCATATTAAAGTCCCTTTAACTTGAAATACTTAGTAAAGGAGAAAGCTACAGCTATGCAAGCGAAAAGAGATGGAGAGAAACTTGCTAACTAACGAACTTTTTCGTGTTTGAGGCCATAGTGCCATTTTCACTTGCTAATATCTTAGTCACTTTACAATACCGTTATATAACTTGCATAGCTGTAGTTTTCTCCGTTAGAAGTATTTTCAGGTTAAAAAAAACATGAATCCTTTCACTCACTCTCCCATATCCATCAAGCGTTTACCTTCAAAAATACCTCGACCATGATCCTTCATCTCCAACCTACCTCACAGATAGAAACAACCAAACCCTACCCACACCAATCCAACACTCAATTTTTTCCATCTTCAAACGTCCCAATGTCACAAGAGATGAGACACCATCCCGATGGACGAAACACGTCTACTGAGTCTCATCCGTGGGGCCAGGACACACTCGACGTTTTGAATCGCTCGATGTCGTAAAGATCCTCGCCAAACGGAGGGAAGAAAGAAGGGGAGATGAGGAGTGATGCACTGTAGCAGACTTCTCCTGTAGCAGAGGGAAACTGGTGTCATCCTTTCCACTTCCAACCGCTATCTTTTGACGCGCTTATGATAAAACTTTTATTTCAACAGAATCAGAACCTTAGGGAAATTTAAGACTAGATGGATGTGTATTCATGGGCGGATTTAAGGGGGGTTCATGGGGGGGCGATGTCTCCCCCCATTTTTTTGAGATAATTCCTTTTTGATGAGGGAAATTCATTTTCCAAAAATATCAGGGTCAGCTTGCTCCCCCCCCAAGGTTTCCAATCTGCCCCTCCAGGGTCCACCACCTAAATCCGCCTATGTGTGTAATTCGAAGAAAAATGGAATATTTTGTCGACCGCTCTGCTACAGGAGTAGTCTAGTCAGGTGCGGATCCAGCGCAGCTACAAGGGGGGGGGGGGCACTTTTCCAGGACATCACATTTCCTTTTTGGCACAAAGTGTTAAGGATTTTCCAAAAAGTATCACTCAAGACCCCCTTTTGGTTCCTCTGGGGGTATGGGGGACCTCCTCCAGAAAAATTTCATAAATTTGACATGAAAAAGTAGGGTTTTTACCCATTTTGAGAATCTTTTTGGGTGCAAAGGGGGTCACTGATCCGCATCTGAGTCTAGTACATCGCTCCTCAACTTCTCTTCTTTCTTCCCTCCCTTTGATAAGGATGTATACGACATCGAGCGATCCAAACCGCCGAGTGTGAGCTGTTCCTCCCACTCCATCCATAGGGACCTCCCGCGTTGCGGTGTTCGAGGCGCGAGTGGAGACAACCTCTGAGCCTTTGAACCCGGAGGAGAGCTTCGATGGTGGCTTTTTGCATTTAAATTGACTTCTCACGGCGCCTTTTACGGCCGCCATTCATTCACGTCGTCGGGGGGCCGTCCACCAAAAAACAAAAGTGTGACCGCCGGATTATCGCGGGGAATTAGCGAAGGTGGAGGTGCGAGGTGAGGCCTGTCTTCGGGTTTTTCTCGAGCCTGTTATTTATTTGGGTGGAGTTTTTGTTTGGAGCAAACTGGTTCTGTTGTTCTGCTTCTTTGAGAGTGATGGCATGTTGTGTATTCTTGATAGTTGAATGATGGCTAGAGATGTTATGTGTTTAATGTTCAATGAAGTGTGATTAAATTGAATATGCATACAGACAAATTATTCAGAATAATTTAATCTATAGTAGTGATTAAGTTTATTTCTTGTTATTAGTGATGATAGTTTTATTGGTGTGTGAATCATATTACTTTAGTGCTTTAATACTTAGGTATTCGATAAGATTCCATTCTATTTTGTATAGGTGTGGAAATTGATTATTATTTATACACTTATTTGAATCACTTCTACCTACCAACATTATTCTACATCAATTTGCTTTGGATTACCATTAATCCCAAATTCATTGAACTATACTTTGAAATACATAAAATATAATCAATGGAAAAAGGGCAAAATATTTATTTCTGTGTTTTATATTATAAAAAACTTCCTTGAACTAAAATTAGTTTTTAAGGTTTTAAAAATAACAATTAACATATCTAGAACAAAATGCAATGCTCTAAAAAGATTTTCAAGAAAATGTGATGCTAGAAGAAAATAATTTACCTATGTATTAATATCTGTGTACAGAAATAATAAGAAACTTATAAAACAAACCTTTTAAATGCCATTATTGTGGTACTTAAAATTGTACAGCATCACGTTATAAGGGATAGAAAAGCACCTTAAAATATAAATGTCATTAAATTAATGATAGCATAGCTGCAGAAAATATGTTTTTCATAGAAATTTGTGATCTAATATTAATCACTTTCTCTAAGCACTTAAATTATTATGCATGATACTGATGTGATGTAAACAAATTTTCCCTACCGGGATTTTCAAAACTATCCTTATAATTAAGCTCCAAAGACTAATACTTTACTACTATAATATATAATACAATGCTGTTAGACCATATATATTAGTAAAACCTTCAGAATGAATTTTCCTTAATTCCTAAAATTATTTAAGTTTATACTCTAGTTAACGATGAAATTCATATCATAAATATTATTTTAATGAATAACGTACTTCTGGAAAAGGTTAAGACTGAAAGGTTAAGAGGAAAGGTGTTAAGACTAACTGGATATTTATTTCGAGTCCTAAAATCTAAACTATGCATTTGAATAACTTGTTTTATATTGCTTAAAATATTAAATATGATACATAAAACCAAGCATCACTTTGGAATTTTAAAGTTGTATTAGAAGTATATTACAACGGATATTTAAGTTTATCTCTTAATTTGCAATATACGCATTATTCTAGTCAATTTTACACTGTACAAGTAGCGCTAGGAATTTACTGCTAAATGTTTGTTCTTAATCCGTTATGATGAAATTAAGAAATTAACAAACATTTAAATCAACTTCATTGTTTTCAACGATAAGTATTCAATTTTTTTTTACTTATTAAATATAACATAAAACATGAAAAGCTGAAAAATGCTTATGATCCATTCAAATTATGCTTATTCAATATGCTATGTTACCGGCAAAGTGATAATTCGGGCATTTTTAATAATGCCCGAAATGTAAAAGGGCGATGTGATAAATTCAATGGCATTTACCAATGAATATTTATCACTTTGCCCGAAATACGCGGGCATTATTATAATACCCGGATTTATTACAATTCCCGTAACTATACATTATACGACAGAACTAGAAAGCTAATGATTATCCTATGTTTGTGTCTCTAACTCAAAAGTTCAAATAAAACGAAAAAAAAACCGGATAACGAAAAGGCAAATACAGAAAAAGGAAGGCAGTGAGATACGAAAGACAAACGAAAATATCATTACAAGAACTAAAGCTCATTTTTCTACTCTCATTGTAAGTGCAAAAGAGAAGAGGAAATCAAGAGAAATAAGTTAAATTTTTAAACGAAATAATCTCCCCCCTCCAAACACAAACTCAATCACAAACTTTACACCCCCTCCAAACACTGCTTCTTCCCATTATCATTTTCAAGATGTTTGCCTGAATATTAAGATACTTGGCAAACTATTAAAATGCAAATTGTATTCTGCCCTTTCCGATTATGGCTTTATTAACCTATGACACTCCTCCCAGCTTATTATGTTATAAAAAAATCATAATAGATAACAAGCTGCTTTACTAATAGCTCTATTAACTTTTTGTTTTTACTTTATTCGCCTTAACAAGGCTATCTATGAGAAAGAAAGAAAGGGAAAGATCGTATACTTTAACTTGTTTTGTGAAATCGGTAGTTTTTTGGACAATAAAAATGTCCGTGTTTTGATAATGACATCAGATTTATCGGCGTCTATTAAACTTTTTTAAGAGGAATTGTGTTGGCACAAAAAAGAGTTTCCGATTTCTTTGTTGTGTTTTTTTTTAATAATAAATTGAACAAATTAGGCTTCCGGGGTAGTCTTGAAAACGAAATTGCTTCTTTCTATCGAAGAAAAGGATATAATCGATGCTTTTAAATCATGAAGAACGAACTTTGGATGAGAGGGGGAGAAAGTTTTGTAAAATTGAGAGCTTTCAAAAGTTTTTTCTTTATGTTACCTCCTCCTAATGAAAGAATTATGAATTACCAAAACAATAACGTTATATTTTTTTCGTCAACAATACTTTATAAATGTATTACTTCTAGCTTAGTTTATCATGTGTCTATTTACAAAGAAACACGTCAGTAAATTTCGTCTAAAATATTAAAATGAACTCGTTAAGGGTGACTATATAAAGTACTTCATTTATTAGTAAATCAGTATTGTATAAATCAAAATGTTTTCCTTTCATAAACCTAATTTTTTATACCGTTTCTTAAATTTAGTAAAATTATTTGCTTTTTAATTCCCTTCACGTAAATATCCTAATTCACTTCGTCTTACATAGAGAAAAAAAAACATAAAGGAGTACAAATTCTTCTGTTTCTAATATTACGATTGTTAAACATTAAATTTACAATCGTACAGAGTGTTATTGCTTGTAATAAGTTCTAAAGTAGTACTTAGACATTCACTTGTTATTATGGAAACTGCTGAACATAAAATTAAATTTTTTTAGAATCCCACGGTTTGAGAAACACTGATTTAGTATTTATTAAATTAGCAGAATACATTGGAGAATCTAACTATAAAACTATTAGTTTCTAAACGTGAATAGTTTCAGATTACATTTGAGAAAAGACATTGCAAACATTATACATACACATTTATGAGTGTGAGGATTACAAAACCGATTGTCATATAGTTTACTGCCCCTTTAATACTACAGAAATCCGTCTTGCAAGCATTAGTTTTACTCTAGAAAAACGAACTAAATGTTTGTTCTTGTCTGTCTCCGTAATATTTGATACTCTAGCGCAGGGCGCGAAATTTCCGCTCGCCAACTCGCCATTGGCGACCAAAAATTTAAGGCTGGCGAGAAAGTTCTTTTCCCTGAAAAAAATGTTGAGTTTAAAATAAAAAATGTCCAAATCAAGGAACCTCAATCAAATCTGACCTGACATAAAAAAATATAGTTAGTTTTATTATTTTTTGCAGTGTATTTTAATTTTAGATTCATTTAAAGTTTTACTTTCCATAATGTTTCTGCAAACACTATTTTTTAAAATAAAAAAAATATGAATCTTAAGTAGTGGCGAGTAAAAATTTTAACTTTGCTAGTACCTTTAGAGCTGAAATTCCATGCACTGCTCTAGCGGCTACTTTCATTTTAACAATGTGAAGACACATGAGCAAATAAAAATGAAATTTCAGCTAATGGTCTCGATTTCAGGCGAAAACCTTGAAACAATAAACGCTACCACAATGAGTAACAATGCCTCAAACTGTTCAATCACTCTCCATTTTTACCTCAAACCTCCTCTCAACCGTCTCCTCACCCCATGTCTCATCCTGGCGATGGCTCACGTTTGAATTCAACTGCATCTTCTCCTCCAAGTCGGGACTGTTTTGACGGCCTTCAAATCGAACTACTACTTCCAAAGCCATAAAAGGCGGGCATCCCACACACAGGGCAGAGATTGGATTCCATGAGCGCTGTTTGTGTTTGCCCGGGTACGTCTGGCCCGGTTAATGAGATCGGGCAGTGCCGGGGTGCTATTGGATTCGTGCTGAAGCGAAAGCACTCGCAGGCATGCGTATGTAAATGCAGCCCTTCGTCTGTCGGAAAGTTTTAGAGAGGATTAGTTTGGGATCGCATTAAGGTGCACGCGTTTGGAATTTGGGGTTACGTCTGGGGGTGGATGTTGAGAGTTCGGTGGGTTCTTACTTGGGTGTGGAGTTTTTGAATTGAGTTGAGTTGGACCAAATAGTGATTTAATTATAAGTGTGTTTAATGGAGTTATGATGGTAATTGTAAAACATGTATAAAAGTTAAGTTATGAATTTTTAGCATTGGAAAGTACAGGATGTCTCAAAAAAGACTGACGCATTTTAAAAATTTTTAATTAAAAAACTAAAAAAAGATAAAAATACGCTGTTTTTTGCATCCTACACTGAAGACCAAAGAATTTTATGACACAAATTTTCGTAAATCATTGTTCCCAAATCACCCGAGAGGGTATAAAAGTAATGGTAATCTTCCCATAGGAGATAATATAAAATAGGGCTGCCACCTGTCGGGGGATTTTTGAACTATGATTTATGAAAACTTGTGTCTTAAAATTATTTGGTCTTTAGAGTAGGATGCAAAAAAAGCGTATTTTTATCTTTTTTAGTTTTTGAGTTATTGATTTTAAAACTGTAATGTGTCAGTCTTTTTTGGGACACCCTGCTATTATGGAATATTCTTATCATACTATTGTCATAAAATTGCTACTAGTACAGTTTTTTTAAGCTTTACTTGATTTGGAAAATATCATTGGTTTATATCCATGGTTATATCATATTTGGTTTATATCATATATTATTATACCAATATCATATTTGGTTAACTATCATTTAAGTTAACAGCACAGCTCGTACATAGTATGATAATTTACGTAATTTCAACTAGAACGTAATTTGTCCATAAATGATAAAAAGTGGACGAGTATTGAACGTTTGTGTTGTTTCGATCTATGGTGAAGAGAAATATAAAAGATACTTTAGGTTTAAAGAATATTTAATAGACATTTAACTGCGAAATCAGGGAAATATCTAGCTGAAATGACATAAAAATATACTATTTTTAGTAAAAAGAAAGAAAAGATTAAAACCAGTTTCATTCCACCTAATCTATGAAAAATTTTAATGTTTGGGATAAGTAAATAAAAAATTAATTGATTGTGTGATAAATGGGGAAATAACTAGAAAACTTATATATTTATTCATATCAGTCCTTTTATGCGATGTTCTGAGATAATTTTTTAATATCATAGGCAGATGAACGGACAAGGAGAATCAAAGTTCTAATACAGCATTTCTATACAAAGAATGCATACTCTGAGTGAATCAGTAAAGTATTTTTTTTTTTGGTTGAGAATCTTAACAAGATATATTCCATAGGGAATTTTGATAGTTCCTAAAATACTTGCATATGACAGAAAATTTCTAACCATGATAATTATTGTAATTTAGGGAATATCCTCCTATTGATGACCTCTCCAACTGTCAACCCAAACGCCCAAATAAATCACATCTAAAATCACTACAGTTAAAATTACACAAAAATCCATCTTTTCCCGCGAACATTTCTCACATCACAATACCACCACAACATCTCACAAACCATTAACAGCACTTCGTATTCAGTCTCACACCTTACAAAACCATTTACGACGTCAAATTACAATTCATCCGCTCCGAAAGAATCTCGTCTGATGGCATACATGCCCCCAACAGGAACTCCAATCCAACCCCCCTTTAGCATCATTAGTCCGGAAAGGAATAATTTTTCGGCACCGCTTGTATTAATTCACGTGAGATGAAGGTGTGAAAACAAGGCCTCATTGAGCCCGTAACGAATTTGGAAAGAGGCCGACTAAATTGCTATCCACAGCACCTGCTCTAGTCGAGCTACAATGGAAATCCGAAATTTGTGAGCAACGGAGGGAAGATTTGAAGTGAGGATAGCAGGTGTCAGCTGTTAATTAATATCTCAGAAAATGGTTATGCGTTGCTGCTTTAAAATTTGGCTGAGGGGGCGATTGCATATTGAAATTAGATTCATGAATGATTGAAATCGGCATAATTTGAGTTATAAAAGTATATATCGAGAAATCCATGCAATAAAACTTCTGTACGATAATCTAGGTATAAGGTACATGGAGTAGATTTAGAGCTGTTTTTAATTGAGTTATTAGGGTTACATGATTTGTACAATTAACGGATGTATTCACCTCTAACTTGACCTGGAATCGAGCATTTTCGACAGCTCTGATTTAACCTAAGGTCAGGTTTCTGGTGAATACAGCCGTGAGTGATCGCCAAAGAGAAAATGTGAGAGAAGAAAGAGAGGAGAATCTCACGGGATTTTCACACTAAATCTTAAAATTTTTCTTTTCATATAAAAGAAGTTTAGCATAAAAGTACAATAATTCTAAAAGGGAGGTAGTTGACTAATGATCATATGGCCTCTAAATGACGCCCTGGTGTTAAGCAAAGAGAGGAAAATAATAGTTATTTATTTTAACATAATGTAGTGTACTAGTATCTAAAATAATTACTAGTGCACCACAAATAATGTTTAATACAACGTGTGCATGTGCACTCACTTTTGGTATTGCATTTGAAATTCAAAATGAGTTTATATGAAGCCACCAAGTAGGAGGTTAATGGATTGTAAGAATAAAGATTATAGTAAGATTGGCTGTTAGTTTAATTAGTGTTCTGGTACACGATAGTGGCGACGAGGTTAGTAAAAAAACTCACTTTTATTTGTTATTTAAATCTAATAAAGCTGAATAATGAGTAAATTAGGATTAATTGGCAGTCTTCATGCATTTGACTCATGTCAAGATGATATCAATCTTTATATTGAACAACTGGAGCAATTTTTCATTGCAAATGATGTCCAGAATACTAAAAAAGTTGCGGTATTTGTTCTACAATTGACTGGAAAATGGCTGCAGCAGCAGAAATTCCAAACATGAGTCTACTTGGACGAACCAACCCCATTATTGTATTTAGAGTCAATAATTCTTGAGACTCAGCATCCAGCTCGATTTGTTGATACGCATGAGACATGTCCAATTTAGTAAAATACTTGCCCCCTCTTAAGGTAGCAAAAAGATCTTGTTGTGTTGGCAGTGGATATTGGTTCGGGTCAAGAAACTTATTAACAGTTACCTTGAAATCCCCGCATAGCCTTACAGCGTTATTTTATTTGGTACGACTACTACAGGTGTAGCCCATTTGGAATGTTCAACAAACTGCCAAATATTATTACTAACGGATTTTTTTATCTCGTCAGTTACTGCAGGTTTCAAAGAATAAGGAACAGGCCTTGACTTACAAAATACAGGCTGACAGTTACGATCAATTTTGAGAATTGCTTTAAAATGTTTAATTGGTTTATCACTTACTTGAAAAACATCGGCATACTTTTTCAAAAGTGCTTCCTTATTGGTACTGACATCAGAAGATATTGAGAATATTTGCGACCAATTTAACTTAAACACCGCCAACCAGTCCTTCCCGAAAAGAGCAGGTCTATCTCCTTTCACAATGGTAATAGTTAGCTTGTGACGTTGGTTGTTACACAGCACATCCACAAGAATTTCTCCTAATACTGGGATTATCCCCGCATTGTAATCTTTCAACATGATTGATGATGGTCTGATTTTAATGTTGGCTAAATTGGTTTTTACCCATACTTCTGAAACTATTGAAACATCAGCAGCTGTATCAAGTTCCATGTCCAACTTTTGGTGGTTTAAAAACACAGGAATAACGTATTTCTTCATACTGGAAACTTGATTAACAGATTTTACAGCATACATTGAAGCTTCAGAGACAGTAGATTCATACTCTACTGCTTCAACTTTCTTCGTAGATCCTCTTGATTTGCTTATACAAGCTGGTGAAATGTGCCCTTTTTTCCCACATGAATGGCATGTAGCATCTTTATATTTGCATGTAGAAGGGTCATGAGCAGCTCCACACCGATAACACTTAGAAAACTGTTGTTTACTCTTAGTATTATTTGGATTATTACTTTTCCGGGTGTTAGAGGATGAACTCTGATTTACTTTGTTTACAACGGGTGTAAATGACTTCATATTAGCAGCATCCTTTTCTGCTATCTCTATAGCAACGGCAGTATCTACTGCATCAGATAACTTTAGGTCTTTCTTAGCTAAGAGTCTTTTCTGGATGTTTTCATTACACAACCCACACACGAAACGATCTCTCAGTGCGTCATTAAGAAAAGAACCGAAGTCGCAGGTTGATGCTAACCGTCTGAGTTCCACCAAATACTGGGCAAATATTTGTTAGCCTTCACATGTTAAACCAGTGGCCTATGCATCAAGAACATTGTCTAAAGCTGAAGCCAACTACTCTCAAACCGAAAAAGAGGCTTTAGCAATAGTCTTTGCTTGTAAGAAGTTTCACCAGTATCTATATGGAAGGAAGTTTGTCCTGTATACGGATCATCAACCGCTTATCACCATTTTCTCTCCGTCGAAAGCCGTACCAACCATGGCTGCTGCTCGTTTACAGAGATGGGCGATACTTTTGTCTTCGTACGCATACACCATTAAGTATAAAAGGGGTGCGACTCATCAAAATGCAGATTCACTTTCGAGACTACCAAATGATGACTGTAAAGAAGACATTCAACCATCTGACATATACAAAGTTTCTCATCTTTCGGAATTACCAATTACTTCGGAAAACATATCAAAGGCATCCAGAACAGATAAGATCCTAGGGATTGTTATCAAATATGTCCAGAGTGATTTTCCATCTAAAACTGATAATCCTGAATTAAAACCATATTTTCTCAGGAAAAATGAGTTGTCCGTCGACAAGAATTGTCTACTATGGGGAATGAGAGTAATAATACCAACGATCTACAGAAAACACCTGTTAGAGTTACTTCACGACACTCACCCTGGAATAGTCAAAATGAAAGCGGTGGCTAGAAGTCATTTTTGGTGGCCAAACTTAGATAAAGATATAGAAACCATGTCTTCTAATTGTGAAGCATGTCAACTGGTTGCTAAATCTCCACCAGCATCACCAATGCAATCATGGGTATGGCCCAAGGCACCATGGGACCGCATTCATTTAGACTTTGCTCAAAAAGACCGTATTGAGTATCTCATAATTGTGGACAGCTACTCCAAGTGGTTGGAAGTTGCTGAGATGAAATCTACGACATCTGCAAGCACAATAGGAGTGTTAGAAAAACTGTTTGCCAGGTACGGTTTACCGTTAGAGGTTGTCTCAGACAATGGAACTCAATTTAGTTCAAGAGAGTTCCAAGCATTTTTGAAGTCCATGGGTATCCTGCAAACACTAACTCCTGCGTATCATCCACAGTCGAATGGTCAGGCTGAGAGGACCATCCAGACGTTTAAGTCACACCTCAGCAAGATGCTTGGGGATCGAGATGACCAATCTAGTCGCATGAATAAGGTGAATAGAATACTACTTAAATACAGGTCATCACCTCATTCACTACAGGACTGTCTCCAGCAGAGTTGTTCTTGGGTCGGTCGATTCGGACTGTTCTTGCATTACTACATCCATGTACAGCTAGGCATGTGGAGAAAAAGCAACAAGAGCAGAAAAAGTATTTTGACCGAAACCATACCAGCAAAAGAAGTTTTGAACCCGGTCAAAATGTATGGGTTAGATCTCATCGGGATCCGTCCATGAAATGGGTTCAAGGTACGCTGGTGAGCAAAAAAGGATCTAACACGTGGGTGGTCACCATTAACGAAAAAACATATTTGGCACACCTGGATCAACTGCGTCTGGCAAGTTCTGAGGTTCCTGTCATTTCTGATGAATCTACCTTTATGGACTGTGACATTTCAAGTCCGTCAACGCCCATTGTCTTGTCGGGTACAGAAGACTACCAAAGAAGAAGTCAGTCTCCGATACCTGAAGATCCAACAACACCAAGTTACAGTGGAGCCGAAGAAAAAAGACATTATCCACTCAGAACCAGGAAAAAACCTGATAGACTGATGATGACCTAGATGTCAGCTAAAGAGGGGATAATGTAGTGTACTAGTATCTAAAATAATTACTAGTGCACCACAAATAATGTTTAATACAACGTGTGCATGTGCACTCACTTTTGGTATTGCATTTGAAATTCAAAATGAGTTTATATGAAGCCACCAAGTAGGAGGTTAATGGATTTGTAACGAGGGGATTTACCAAAAATAATACGTGCACTTTCAAATAATTCACATTTTTTTATTTACTCAAACTACACCATCTTTTTCACTCCAAATCAACACAACACATTCTCTTCTAAAAACATAATTCTATTATTAATTTTAACAATTGCCAAAATTAGAAAAGTAAACTTAATTTAAAAATTATTTGTTAAAGTCAGTTCACTAGTCTACATTGTTTAAAATTTATATGGTTCACTAGTCCAGTCTCTAACATTACTCCCTCACCAGTAACTAAGTTACGATACCAAGCATCCATGGCAGAGGAAGGTGAGTCTATTGGAAAGTCCATTTCAACTCTGAAACCGGACGGGCAATTTCACCTGTCTCCCGTAACGGGTGTAGACTGGACTTTTACTGTCCTCCACAGCTTTGGGAAGCTTTTCGCTGGAATGTTCATCATCCATCGTCCTTTTCTCAGGGAAGTTATCAGTATCTGTAGATATCATGTATGCTGGCTTCAATCTATCCACAGATATGTTGACTTTTTTACCTTTAATGAGTAGAGCAAAATATTTATCATTTCTGTCAGTTACTTGGAAAGGTCCTGTATATGTTGGTTCTAGAGGTTTTCTCACTCGGTCTGTTCTTACAAATACATGAGAACATGATTTTAAGTCTCTGTGAAAGAAGATTTTTTGATTCGCAATACTCTTGGATTTGTTAGGCTTTAAGTTATCCATGTACTCCACCAGCTTGCCTACAAACGTATCAGGGTCAACCTTATTTGTGTTTGGTGGATCGAAAAATTCTCCAGGTATCTTGATGTTCATTCCATATACCATTTCGGCAATCGAATGCTTCGTGTCTTCTCTTAGGGCAGATCTGAGACCCAACAGAACTGTTGGTAATGTCTCAGTCCACTGAGCATTGTTATGTGCTTTTATAGCAGACTTTAAGGTTCTGTGGAGTCTCTCAATTTTTCCATTGCATTGAGGATGGTAAGCTGTAGTGTGAAGGACTTTCGCTCCACATATTGCAGCTAAACTTCGGAACAATTCTGATTCGAATTGTCGACCTTGATCAGTAATAATTTTGTAAGGTACGCCAAATCTGCATATCCAGTTCTCATAAAAGGCTTTACTGACTATTTCTGCAGTTATACATGGTAATGGTATGACTTCCATCCATCCAGTGAATCGGTCGATACAAGTTAAGCAATACACATTTCCATTTGAAGGAGGTAATGGGCCAATGAGGTCGATGTGTACTACACTAAAACGGGTGTCTGGTTCTTGATATTCTGAAAATTTTGATTTGGTGTGCCTCGTTACTTTGCATTTTTGGCATTGAATACAAGCTTGAGCCCATTCTTTTACTTGCTTCTTCATTCCAGGCCACACAAACCTAGCAGTCATCTGTTTGATGGAAGATTTAATGCCGGGATGTGATAACCCATGAATTTGGTCAAAAAGTTGTTTTCTGAATTTAGGTGGAATGTAAGGCCGAATTTTCTTCTGTGAAGTGTCACACCATAAGATTTTTGAAGATGGGAGAACTGACTGATTGAAATTAAGCGTTGTATCACTTTCCATCAGGTCTTTTAATTCCTGATCTGTACTTTGTTCTATGGCGATTCGGTCGTAATCAATTACAGAGATCCTAGATAGAGTATCAGCTACGATATTTTCTTGTCCACTAATATGTCGAATATCTGTCGTAAACTGGGAAATGTACTGTAGATGTCGCAGTTGTCTTGGGGATGCTTTCTCATTTTTTTTGCTTAAATGTGAAGGTCAGGGGCTTGTGATCCGTTACGATCGTGAATTCTCTGCCTTCTAACATATATTTGAAATGTTTGACTGAGAGATAGATACCCAAGAGTTAACGGTCATAAGTGCTGTAAGATCTTTGAGCGCTATTCAGTTTCTTGGAATAAAAGGCAATTGGTCTCCAGTTTTCTTCTTCATATTGTTGAAGTACAGAGCCTATAGCACTGTCTGATGCGTCAGTGAACAACGATAAAGGAAGTCCAGGTTTGGGAAAACATAGAAGAGCAGCATTGGCTAGATCTTGTTTGCATTTTTCAAATTGTTGAATTGCATCCTCGGTCCATGGAACTTTTCTTTTATCTTTCTTCTTAGCACCTTTCAAGAACTCGTGAAGAACTGCTTGTGTCTGAGCAGCGTTTTTACAATATCTTCGATAAAAATTTATCATTCCCAGGAACGTACAGTACTGGAAAAAAAAATCGACTCAGATTTTTTATCTCTGGAACGGCTCGAGATACAAAGACAAATAAGGTACCATTTTTCATCATTTTAAGTACTCTTTAAACAAAAAAAAATTCGAGTCCTTAAGGGGTCGTCTTCATATCGAACGAAGCACCAACTTTCTTTTTTCCTATGGAAGGCCTCAAATATTATATTTTATTCTGAAAGATCACCCTCCATAACCCCTAAATACCAAGTTTCATATCTCTGCGTCAACAAATAGACCCCCCAAAAATTCTTAAAATTTGGAAAAAATCCAGTAAGTTATCTCTTGATAGCAAAAGATTTGTATCGGTCAGAGCTCAAAATTGAATTTGGCTTAAATACATTTGGCGACTTATCTCTGAATTGGCGCATTTTTTTTCAAATATTTATGTGTTTTTAATTGTTTGCTTTGTTTAGGGGATTTTCTAACTATACATTTCGTGCGCTTTTTAGTGAAGAAGCTTAGTGAAACCATTAGGAACAATTTTGCTCCTTAGAATCTGTAGATTCCGAATTACAATGATGGACACTTCCGGTCTGGGTCTGGGGATAGTAAGAGGCTCAGAAGAGGAAAATTTACCAGTTTTGATGTTGTGTTTTAAAGTCAAAATGGTTCCTTTTATTCATTTAATTTGCTCAAATGCGCCATAATACAAGAGAGGTGAGAGAGGACTAACAGAATATAGAGTTTGGAAAGGATCAGTTCCCTCCAGTCAAAGGGGTGAAAGGATGAAGTCGAATGCAAAAATTTGTATGCTTTTTTTCTCTGAGGATCATGTTTATAGTCTTAAATTAACTTAATGAGAGGTAACATTCTTTTCCTTACTCTCAGGCGAGAAAGTATTGCGATGGTAGAAGTCTGGCAACGCTCACTAGGGATAGGGGAGGGGCAGGAAAAAACTCGAAATTCTGTGATAACTAAATAAAAACAATTTCTTTTTGGCACCAAACTGCGGTTGAATGTTTTGTAAATTGACACCAAAGATGGGAAAAATCCATAAAACCGATTTTCGAATGGTTCTCTATTTCAAATAGGGGCGGAATGGTGTAGAAAACAATTAAGTCAAATTCTTAACTTTTAGGCCGTTAAAAACTTATTTTTCTTCATGAAGGAGCACACATTTCAATATAATTTTTCTCTTTATACACTTAACATTACGAAATACTATGGTAGATATCTGGGACCTGCGATTAGGGAGGTTGAGAGGGACAGAAAAAATATTCCAGTTTTGATACTGTTAGTGGAAGAAGAAATTCAAAATTTTCTGCTTTTAGTAGAGTCAAATGTGGTTCAAATAAAGGAGACCGATGGTTGACATGCAGAACACTCATTTAGAAAAGCGTTCCTTACATTGGAAGGTGGGATAGAAGGGTTATATGGAATAATTGAAGTTCTTTCCAATATTTTTAGACAAAATAGTGTCTATTTTAGTGAAATAACATAGAAATCAATGTGAATTGGTTCCATGTATAGTATAGAACTGGAAATGTGAAAGTAAATATCTTTCACCATCGACCGGGGATAATGAGTGGGACAGAAAAAAGTTGAGATTATATTTTATTGAGAGAAAGAGTAATTATCCAGTTTATAAGCTTTTCAGAACTAAAAAAAAATGTGATTGGGGACACTCGGGACTTCTATCTTGAGAAGCATACCTCAGCTTTGGAAGTTGGAAGGATGAAACAGAACATTATTTTTTGAATAATGGCATGAAAAGGTTTTAAGGAGTTAGATTAAACAATGACAGTTTTCCTTCTCATACTCCCCAGAATGGGTCAACCGATTGTGTGATTTGGGACCCGAGACTGGGGAAGGTGGACGGCGCAGAAAAATGCGGAACATTCTATTTTAGTTTAATTAATAATCTTATTAAGATTATATATTCCTAAATTGAGAAAAATGTATAGCGGCCATGCATGAGACCCATTTTGAAAAGCGTTTATTGGAGGGTAGAAGGATGAAATAGAATACTATTAGGGAGTAATACATATTTTGCTTTTTCTCAAAACAGTGGGAATTTTTTCGGAAAATTGTATTAAAAATAGTTGTTTTTCCCTTTTAACTAACTCCATGTAATATGACATGTATAGGCGGAATCTGTATTCTGACTTAGGGGAAGGTGTGTGGAGCAGAAAAAAAATATTTCCTTATTATTTTTTTCGTCTATTTGATAGTTCGTCTTTAATTAATAGTTTCGTCTGTAGATATTTTTAAAGTAGAGTAGTTATTTTATGACCACCCTGAATCTCCCGACGGTGTCACGGACGTTTCGCCAGCTCTAAAATTTCCTACCCCCTGCTTTCCTGTTAAATCTTCACTTTAGAAATTTGTATGGGCCCAGCAAGTGGGGGTAAGAAAATTATGAGTTGGCGAAACGTTCGTAGAGCACCCCCCCCCCCCCCGACTGCCCTCGGGCAGCATGATTCAGAAACCAATCAGAACACTATTTTCAGATGACATCCTTTTCCCATGTGCTTTCATTCTTTGAAAGATTTGTATTCTTATTTTAATTAAAAATTTTTATTGAGAATATTTTAACAAACTTTTAAACAAAAATAATTTAGTATTTTAATAGAAGTTTTGAACGTTATCATTCAGATTTATTCATCTTTTAAAAATCAATTCATCAACTTACTTTCAGAATTATATTCCTGTCATTTTAAGTAATAAAACTAATTAATTTTGCAGTAAAAAGTTTTGAATTCTGTTTTTTATTAGTATCATTTTAATAAATAGTATGATTTATTTCATTATTTCGGTTACAAACTGAAATAGTGAAATAAAAAAGTAATATTCAGAACCCCCCATTTGAACAATAAGATTCTTTTGTAATAAAATTTAAATCATGAAGGAAACAAGAAAGTCTACGTGTAATTTGATGTAATTAAACACCGAGCACAAACAAATCTGGTAAAAAGAGACTATAAGGCAGAGAAATAACCTCCATTACTGAAAATATCAACAAATCCGTCACGATTCAAGAACTGTAGAAAGCTGATTAGAAAATAATGCAACAAATATAAAATTATAAGCAAACTGGAATATAAAATTAAAATAATGGAAGATAATTTGTTGATCCCTGCTAGTAGTTTCATTAATGCATCGGCAAGTAGCTCGGGATGGTTCTCTCACTTTCACCAGTCATATGAGTTTGGCTCGATGGTTGGCGACCGTTTAAGACATAGTTGTTTCCTGCAGAGTGCACAGAAATATCCTGGCTTACTAGGGAAGATTCAAAAAAAGTTTAAATAGGAAATTTAACATGGGATGTTTCAAATTTTAAAATTTTTTGGGGGGTCTGTTTCTTGACGCAGAGATGTGAAACTTGGTATTTAGGGGTTATGGAGGGTGATCTTTCAGAATAAAATATAATATTCGAGGTCTTCTATTGGAAAAAAGAAAGTTGGTGCTTCGTTCGATATGAAGACGACCCCTTAAGGACTCAATTTTTTTTTTGTTTAAAGAGTACTTCAAATGATGAAAAATGGTACCTTATTTGTCTTTGTATCTCGAGCCGTTCCGGAGATAAAAAATCTGAGTCGATTTTTTTTTCCAGTACTGTACGTAGATCGTGTATGGTGTTTGGTAATGGGTAGTCAAGAATTGCTTGAACTTTGCTAGGCAGGGGAGATGATCCTTTGGCAGATATCTGATACCCGAGAAACTCAATTTCTTCCACTCCTAGGATAGATTTTGATGCGTTGATTCTAAGACCATAATTATTTAATTTTTCAAAGACTATCTGTAGATGTTGTTTATGTTCTTCTTCTGTTTTTGAGGCGATGAGAATGTCGTCTAAATATGGAAAAGTGAAATCTAAGCCAAAAAATACTTCGTTAATAAATCTTTGGAAAGTAGCTGGAGCATTTCGCAGGCCAAAACTCATCACATTAAATTCAAATAATCCAAATGGGGTAATTATTGCAGTTTTGGGTTTGTCTTCTTCATCTATTGGGATTTGGTAGTAGGCTTTAACTAAATCAATTTTTGAAAATATTGTTTTTTCTTGTAAAATTAGATTAAAATCTTCTATTCTAGGAATTGGGTATCGGTCTGGTACCGTTACATCATTAAGGCGTCGGTAATCCCCGCAAGCTCTAAATGTTCCATCCTTTTTACTGACTAAATGTAAAGGACTAGCCCATTGAGACTTTGATGGTCGAATAATCCCCTTGTCCAACATGAACTGGAATTCCTGCTTTGCTAAGGCCAGTTTTTCCGGATCAAGTTGACGTGCTCGTGAATACACTGGAACACCTTTGGTCGTTATGTAGTGCTTCACATCATGTTTACATGAGTTATTGAACACATATGGCTTCGTTAAGTCAGGATAGGATTTTAATGTATCATAAAATTTAGAATTGATGTTATGATTCATAGTGCTGATTATGAGTTCTTCTGAAATAGATTTAATTTCTCCTATTACTGATAACTGAGTAACCCCATCAATTAATTTCCTATTGTGAATATCAATTAGTAGATTAAATTGATTGAGAAAATCAGCTCCAATAATACCTCTATTAACTTTTGCAACTATGAATGGCCACTGGAATTGTCGTCTGAGTCCTAAGTCGAGATTTAGAGTTCTTTCACCATAAGTGGGAATATCTGTGCCATTAGCAGCATATAATTTATATGAGCATGGTGAAGTACTTGCATTGGTTGCTGGAATTAGGGATACATCTGCGCCACTATCCACTAAAAACCGTAATCCCGATTTTTTGTCCGTGACATATAGTCGGAATTTGCGGCTAACATCATTCCTAGCAGCAGCACTGGCCGCGGAGTCTACTGCTGACTCGCGTTTCCCGACTCTTTCCATTGACATGGTTGCTTACATTTTTCAGGAAAGCATTTAGCCCCAAATTTAAAATGATAATAGCAATATTTCCCATTTTCATTATACCGTTTCCTTGATCGTGAGCGGCTATTGCAATTTCTATTGTAACTATGAGCTCTTGATCTGGAGTTGTGGAGGGTCATGCTGGCAATTTGGTGTTCTAACGCAGCTATCTTTGTTTGTAAAGCCTCCACGACCGCCTCCTTGCCCACAGCAGTTATTTCCTGGTGTGGGTGGAGTTCAACAATTTTGTCAGCCATTGTGGCTAATTTGTCTAGATCCTCGTCGCTAACCACTACTATGTGTTTCACAGCATCTGGCATCTTTTCTAACCAAAGAGAACGTAACATGCTAAGAGGAATGTCTACCCCCAGTGATTTCATTCTAAGAAGAAGTTGGCTAGGTTTCATATCCCCAAGTTCCAATCCAGTAAGTAGACGCTTAATGCGTTGATTTTCACTTTCTTTGAAAATACTGAGCAATCTTTCTTTAGCAGTTGAGTATTTATTACTCTGAGAATCCTTAATAATATCCCAAATATTGTCTAAGAACTTTGGTTCTAACTGTGCTATTAAATAATTAAACATTGTCTCTTCGTTCTTAATACCACTAATTCTAAACTGTGCCTCTACTTGAAAGAACCACATTTCTGGTTTTTCTGTCCAGAATGGAGGAATTTGAATGCTTACTTTGCTAACTTCCATCGGCTGTTCCGGTCTAGAAGGGTCTTCAGTTAAAGACTGCTGAGCTGGAATTGGCTGTTCGTCCGGCATAACAACGATGTTACTGTCCGTAGTCACCACTTGTAACGAGGGGATTTACCAAAAATAATACGTGCACTTTCAAATAATTCACATTTTTTTATTTACTCAAACTACACCATCTTTTTCACTCCAAATCAACACAACACATTCTCTTCTAAAAACATAATTCTATTATTAATTTTAACAATTGCCAAAATTAGAAAAGTAAACTTAATTTAAAAATTATTTGTTAAAGTCAGTTCACTAGTCTACATTGTTTAAAATTTATATGGTTCACTAGTCCAGTCTCTAACAGATTGTAAGAATAAAGATTATAGTAAGATTGGCTGTTAGTTTAATTAGTGTTCTGGTACACGATACATACAATTTGAAAAGGCTTCAAGCAGCTGCTGGTTTATCAGCTAATTAACTACTAAGCAAGTTCAGATATTTAATGAACGTTATTTTTAAATTTTATTAATACCTCCTACATTTCAATTAAATCAAAACAGTTAGATACGTGTAACTACTGTAATTAAAAATGAAGAATTTTTTAATTAAATATTAATAGTTTTATTTTTTATTTTTTTTTTTTGCTTGTTTAAAAACAATAGACAGTTGTAACTATTAGGGTTCATTTTTCAAGTCTAATAATAATGTAATAACATCTTGTGTAATTCATGGTTTTCAAAGCATACATTAAAGGCTCTTTATTTAATAAAAACATAAAATATGATTAAAAAAGGTTATCTGTAATCAAATAAAAATCTTTTGAAATCTAAATAAATTTTTCAGATAAGTGAGCTGGAAAATGAAGACGACCTTAATCTACTTTTGTCATTAGTACAAATGGAGATAAAAGTTCAAATCCAATACAGATTAACTCAAGTCCATCGCACCTTTTCACTAATCAATGATCTTTCATAATATCTCTTTCCAATTACCATTGACTAATTTGTACGTTGTTTTGAATCATAAAGAGTAAAACACAAATCTCTAAAGGAGTTACCCATCAAAAACTCACTGAAAGGCTATCGGTTAATTATAAATTAATTAATTTCTTCCATTCGAAAACTTCAGACTTCAATGCATAAAAAAATATCGATTCTATCGCGTTATAGGAATACAGAATTGAAGTGTTGATTCGATTCTTATAAAAGTAATGATCTTTTCAAAAAAAAAAAACTTCAAGGAAAAGAGAGAAATTAATTAGATTTTGTTTTCGGATTCGCGCGGTTTGGAAAAATTGTCTTCCATCTATTACGTCTGAATCACTTTTGCACGAAATTCTTTTTGCAAAGTGAGTTTTCAGAATGTGCGGAAGTAATAATTTTAAGAGAATGACGGGTACTCGGATTTATATAAAGAACTTTGTGTGTGTTTTTTTAAATATTCGATTATTTACGGTCTGTCGGGTATTTTTGTTAATTGAAATCAGTAGGTTTTTTATCTGTCAAAGGGCACTTTGCAAATTCGTTTATTTTAAGTTAATACAATACAAGAGGGGTTGGATTATTTTTGAGTGCACTTATTGAGTTTCAATTAGTATAATTATGATAGTTAAACCATACCGAAATATTTGTTTTTATGTTTTTAAGAAGATTTTTTTTTTTGCGTCCTTAAATAATTAGCATTTTAAAATTGATGCTAGTTTTTTGTAATAATTTTAAACCGATGTGTAAAGAATTTATTTACATGTTTAGGGATATTTCTCAATATATGATAATGATTCAAATTAATATATTACCTCAATGAGGATTTAATTACGAATAAAATAAAATATCCTTAAAAATTTATGATTAAGTTACCATAGAGTTATTTGGAAAAAATACGAGCATAAAAATTTTTGATTTATTTTTTCCCAAATATTTAGATTTGAACAAATATCGTCAGTGAAATACATAAAACAATGTATCGGGGGAAAATGTTATGGTTTTTTACTAATTTGTAAAGCCAAGGCTAAACTGGATCTGTTAACTGTGTGATATAACACAGTTAACACTTAACAGATCCAGTTTAGCCTTGGTAAAGCAAAGCAAATTCTACCTTGGTTGCTTGCATTGTTAAACACCAAATCGTATTAAAAACTGGGAAGGTGGCATTTTAGATATAGGACGAGATAAAAGGAATTGGATTTTTAGATCAGGCGGTTATTAGTATAAGGAGCCATTCATTAATTACGTAAGGATGATTTTCGCAATTTTTGACCCCCCCCCTACCCCCATGTAAGGGTACAAAGATTTTTCAAACCCCTCGCCCTATTCTTACGTAAGATTCCATTTCGTTTTTCAAAATAATAAATTATACCTTATTTTTTTGTAAATTATAGCTTCGATAACATACCGAGATCGCAGCATTTTTAAGTTTTTCTGGGGTTATTCAATAGTAACTTGATTAGAATAATTGGAATTTGTTTACATTAACTTGGAAAATCTTACGTAAGAACGGGTTTGACCCCCCTCACCCCCCAAGTAAGGGCATGTATAGATTTTTCCAACCCCCCATCCCCCTCGGGACCCTTACGCAATTAATGAATGGCCCCTAACTTTATAAGTTATATCCATAGTTATATCATCAATGTATCTTTTACTTTTTTTCTAGGTGATTAGATCAAGAATAATTATGAAATTTAAAATTTATACGTACAAGAGAAGTGATAAAGGACCTCAAAGGACATAAAATAGAAAGAACACTTAAAAACATTCGACAGTATGTTCGTATATAAAGGTAAAAACAACCTACAACATGAACCAACAAAACAGCTGAATTAAACACCAAACAAATCAAAACCCTAGCAACACGTAAGACAAGATAGGAAAAAAAAATTATGACTATGTTGTCCAATCCCTTTAAAATTAACTCCAGGAAGAGAGTACACCTCAACACAGCAGAACCGAAACATTAAGTCCGCAGACAGACTCAATCCGATGTTGGCGCTTCCGTGTTATCCCCATTAGCAGAGCCCACAACACCTGAAACGGGAGCTCATTGTGCGATAGATAACCGGAAAAGCGGGAGTCGACACAATCTTTTCCGGAGAGCCGGGCTCCCGGACTGCATTAATGAGGAATTGATGATCCTTTCGCCAGGGATGCTCTGGACATTGCTGCGGGCAGGCTCGGTTCTGTATCTGTAATAATTGAATTGGGAGTTAAGTCAACATATTGCATCGTCTTTTAAGGGGAAAAATAGGGATATTGAGCCGTTTAAGCCCAAAAAGTGAAGAAAGTTCGTTTAACGATTGAAGTGTGAGATTGTAAGGTTGCTGAATTAAAATATTCAATGTAGCTGTTTATGATGTTTTTTTTGAGCCCAGATTTTAATATTTTAAGAGGAGACAATTGAAAGATATATATTTTTAAAAAGAAATTTCTAGAAAGAAAGATATATAGATTCCCGCTACCGTAAAAGAGATCACGGTAGCGGGATATTGAAATAAATAAATAAAATATTTTACAGAAATCAAAATACATTTTTTATTCAAACGATGATAAGGAAAGTTAAAATGTTCCGTAAATCTATTCGATTTTGTGTTATTTAGAAAAAAAAATAGTGATATGAGTACTTAAAAAGGTAAGATGATTTTTAAAAAATTTAAAATATAGGATACCAGTATCTCTCTATATATAATGAAGGTGTCCCTGGGTTCCTGGGTTCCTGCCTGCCTGGGTTTGTCCGGAACAGATTTGGCTCAATTTCTCCAAAACTACCCGTCCGAATCGAACCAAACTTGGTACACATACGTATGGGGACGGGGGAAAGACAATGACATCATTTCCAAACTTCTAAAACCACCCCTTCACCCCCTTTTAGGCCTTTTTGTAAAAATCGCCTTACTTCTCCACTAAAGAAGATCTGTTTAACTCGCATTGTTGCAAATAATACAACAAAAACAATTTTAAACATAAAACAAAGTATTTAAAGATAAAACTTGGCTAAAACTGTTTTAAAAAGGTTATTAATAATTTAAAAAATTAAAAACGGCCCTTATAAAAAACTTTATAACAGTATTTTCTTATTAAAAACTTCATTTTCCATGAAACTTTAAGTTGAAATAGAAAGTTTTAAGAATTAGACTGGTTAAAGTAAAGATTACATCATGCAGTTTTTTTAGAAAGTTGATGATAGAAACACTAGATCAATTTGTTATTTAACCTTATAATTTGTTTCTTTGGTGTAGTTTAACGGGATTTTTTTTTTCAATTTAAACAGGGGGTATTTACAAATTTTGGGATTTCAAAAGTCTGTAATAATTTTAATGGATTTTTTTCACTTAGAATGGATAATTGGGTAACTGTCGTAATTAAATGTGCAACACCGGAACTGGATGGTTAGGTTAGATTTACACAGTTGGAACCGGGAGGGAAAAGGCACAGGGAGCACGGTGATGAAAATGCACCGGGAACACCGAGATGAAAAGGCACCGGGGACACCAAGATGAAAAAGGCACCGGGATATGAAAAAATACTGGGAACACCGGGATATGAAAAACTACCAGGATGATTGGTAATTATGGTTACAGAAAATTTGGCATGTAACTTGAGAAAATTTTAATAAATTGATACACTCCACCCGTGCAAGGCCGGGCATATCAGCTAGTAGATGAATATTTAAAGAATAGATTGAAAAGTTATAAAGAGGGAGAGAGAAATAATATTTTTTTTTCTAAAACAATAGAGAAAGTTGTATTAAATTAATTAACAAGTAGATTATGTGGTAGGTAATTACAGAAGTAATAATGACTGTTCAGTCAATACTTTGGCGTATTGATAACATATTAGATAGCTATAGAAAACATTAGTTAAATGTATTGGAAATTAGATTTAAATATTCATATAAAATTCTACTAATATTTTTAACTGAAAAGAAGGGAGTGTTTTTTCGTTCGTTTGAAGTATAATTAATAAATTTACTAGAATAAGACTTCATGATCTCATAACAACCATGTAGTACTATTAATAATGCATGTTATATTAGTTTCTGTTCATCCACATTTCTAGTTTCAGTTAATGAATTTAATGCCAGTTTCCTTTTAAATTTTCATTATTTTCGACGCTAATTAGTTGCAAAAAGGTTTTATTTTGAAATTCTTGGAAAATGTGAGCATTAATTCAAGATGAGATGATTTAATCTTCAGGAAAGATATTAGTCAGTGAATAAAAAAGTCTCCGAGAACAAACATTATTTTTGATACATGATACTTTTCATGGAATGAATATTATACTTGAAATTAAAAAAAAAATATGAAAACCTGCGCGACCTTGCATTATTATTTTAGTAAAAATAAATTTGTTGATTAAAATTTAAACAACAACACTTTTTTCTTAAAAATTACAGAGAAATCCTAAAACTATCGTATTCTAGAATTCTTTGCAGTTTTAAATTAGAAATACGTTTTTTTCAAGCTGACGGAATAATAAGTAAGATCATTTGACAGTAACACTTTTTGTGTAAAGCGTATTTTTTTAAAATGTTTGTATCCGTTCTTTTGGTCTTATTATAACGTATATTTAGAAAAAATATTATTATCCTACTGAAAGGTTAAGCGAAAAAAATTTCCTTATTCCAATGAAGAAGAAAAAAAAACGACCCAATTATAATTTTCTAATTATTGTCATTTTTTTTTACTTTAAATCTTTTAATGAAAGAAAAATCCCACGGAACTGAATTTCACGAACCTGCTTGTTTACGAAAATACATCCTTGTTGTTCCCAACTTCTTTTGCAAAATTTTACATTGTTGTGATACTGTTAGTAATGGCAGATAGAAAACAGTTCTTACAACAACATTTGGACTAACAAATAATTACATCCCCTTATACAATGTTCGATCTTTTCTACAAAATTTTTACTTTCTCTGCTATACTTCTCCATCCCTTGTAGCTAGCTCCACGCTAAACCTGATCACTCAACCGCTCTAAACCAAACCCACTCCAGCTCCAGTCAGAACTCCAATCCCGCTGATACCCCTTTACAACACTGCTACCCAACCCATCAATAACACTATTTCCAGTTACTTTCAGATCACCTCAATCCCGGATTTAGGACTCTGCAATCCGCATCCCGAGTGCACTTAAGTATTCAAATGACCTTACCCCTCACTAATTGCTTTCCGCTTCTGCGATACGCGCTGGAATATTCATAGAGATCCTCACCTGGTGAGTCTATCTAACGAACCAATTTACAAATTAGAGGATTAGAGTGGTGTAAATATTTGGGTTCTATCGAATCTTCTATCTCTCTCCGGGGGATAAAGGCGGGTTCGGGAACTCCGAGGGAGTTGATCTTGACCGCTCCAGAGACCGGGGTTAGTGGAATCGTAATTTGCTTGTACTTTCCATCATGCGTAAGCCGTTTATGCATGAGGATGGAAAATTTCGCGGGATGGGGGTGGATTTATAAAGGGATGGCATGTTTTCAGGTGCATCATGATTTAGCAATCAAGTCAATTATTATTTTACATCAACAATTAGTCAATTGTACCTTATGCAATTGAGATTGGATTTAAAGGAGATGCGCGTATGACGCGGCGTAAATGGTTAGGGAAGAGGAATAGGAGATGTATGGCTTTATTGAATTTATATTAGGTGTATTGGATTTTTTATTATATTTTAAATTTTGAGTTGAAACGTAACTCTGAATGAAATGTTCTGATTCTTGATTGTTGAAATGTTGATTTACATTCAGTATTCATAAAAAAGTGTTCATGTTTTTCCAATTGTGAATCATATTAATGAAAATAAATTCTTACAACACACATTGCATTTTCTAAGAGTGCTCAAAGTTTCCAATTGCCTAACTATAGGATACATACCAGAGAAACATTTAATCTTTATCCTCCTTTTTCTCCTTGCCTGAAGATGTCTGGAAGCAAATACGGCATGATAATTTTAACAATCGGGGAAATACCTTGGCATGAATTTTAAACTTTCTTCAGAGGAGATGTATACAAGTTAAGGCCAACAACATTCTCTTTGATTCGTTTCACCTCAGCCAAGGTGTCCCACTGAGGTTAGTGCTAAGTGCTTTATTTTTTTACTATGTATTTGACTGGGGCTGTGAAAGTGCCTATTTCCAGGGAACATTACATATTTACTCTTCATTTAAGTAGTCATTTGAATTATTTTATTAAAACCTCAAATGAAAACTATTTCTATTTTTATGAACTCAAGCTAGGTATATATAATCAATCAGGTTGATAAAATCAAAGAAACTTATTTTTAGTTCTTAATGTTTGTTTCAATTTAGGTTTTATGAATGGTATTTTCTACTGCATTTAATACATCATTGTAGATCTTTAAATAACTTGCTGATGATATTAGCATTTTGATCAAAGGTAATCCGTCGTTTTTTGATATCTCCATTAAGTTTATCCCCATTATGTTTTGTTTGATTGTATTACTTTTGTATTTTATTTTTTATAATCAAAATGTACATACCTACAGGTAATTCTTCATGATGGAGTTTGTTTGATTTTTCTTCATTATTGTAACAAAACATTATCCTTACATTCATCCATAAGTCGTTACATCAGATTCTAGTAACACTCAACCTCCACAAATACTTCATTCGTACTAACCATCCCATCAGTCCACTAATCTCAGAAACTGATGATAATTCCCAGATAAATTAAATCCGTCTCCGAACACAAATCAATTCAGAAGATACTCCCCCTTAGGAACTACCCACATAAATGACCAGCAGGAAGTTTGAGTGAAACATCCCCGATTATTACTTAAGCCAAGAGATAACAGCCTTACATTTCAAACAGTTCCAGTCCACTATCGAGAAACCAGTCTCCTGTCGAAGACCTCTCCTATCAAATGACCCCCTTTCAAAGATGATGCAATGCCTCCCCAGCTGCATTTCTCGATACTATCGACCAACAATCGGGAAATCATTCAATTTGTAGAAAGCCCCGAAGAGTTTCAGGCAGAAGATGGGACCGGAATAACCCTACGCTTAGTATCGAATATTAGACGACCTGTCAACAGGATGTCAACAGCCGTATAGCTGTGTGCCAACTATGGAAAGCACCGAATCATTGATTCTAAAAAGGCGGGGGGCGTTTTTGGGGGTAGTGGGGTGAGTCGGTACCCATTCGATTTCCATCAAATTTCCCTTTTTGGGGGGCTTGGTTATGTTGCCGTCTCCTCCTTTTTGGGGACACTTTATTGGAGATGATGCTAAAGGATGTTGGGGAGGTTTCGTTAAAGTGGGAGTGAAGTTGGGTGTGCCTCTTAAGGAATTTTGATGTATTCTGGGAGAGGAGTTTTCGGATGGGGAATTGTTGGATTTATGGACTGCAAAGTCTCGTTTGATCCCATTTACTAAATCAAATCTCAATCATTTGAATGTCACAAAATGTCATTGTTGAAATCTGAAATAATGTTAATGTGCTCTAAGTAAAATACGCGTATGGTTTAGTATAGCTTGATAAGTGCTAAATATTTTGTTCTTTGTTTTTTCCCCTGATTTCGAGAATATGAGATCATGTACTCTTGAGATCATGTATTTTTTACAGGTAAGATTTATTCATTTTTTCCCTAGAGATATAAATAGGGTACAGAACCATATTTTTATATTTTTCATTATTTAATATCCAATATAGAATCTTTGTAGGTAATGTATTCTACGTATATTCTTGGGTCACCAACACAAATTGAGAAGAGTTTAATAAAGATTCTTTCTAACTCATATAACTTTATTTTAGGTTAAACACTTCTGATGCTTTTAAAACTTTTGATAACACCCAGTAAAAAACTTAATGTGTCTTCTTGGAAAAAAATTATTTTGAATTTTTAATTAAAACTATATTTGTCTTTGATTAATCTCTAAACTCCAAGTTCTTCAGATATTTAATACCTATTAATAAATAAATTTTTTATAAGTTTAAACTTTTCCTCAAACCTATGTTTATCTTTATCTATATGATTAATAAAACAAAAAAATCTCCAACTCTGTTTACTCTTACAAAAAATTTTCTTGGGATTAAAACCCCCTTCAACGTCGTCATTTGTTGGTATTTCTTGAAGTAAAACAATATAAAAGAATACTTTCTTTCCAACCTGTACTCTAACTAATGTTTTAAATATGCATTATTGTATAACTCAATCAAACTAAATCTTAACTAAAAGTTCTAATCAAAGGTACACTCTCATAATCCAAAATAAATTAGTTTCCAAGGAAAAGAAATTTCTTCTGGTAACATTTTCTTTAAAAAAAGCAACATTGAAATTTCATTACAAGAAACTAATACATAAATGTTCACAGACTGATTTATTATTTGTAAAATAAATCTTTAAAACTGGTACACAAACATTCCCTGGTTCGAAGCAACAAACTAAAACACCTGGGGAGAATTTTCCCTCTCCCCCTATTAAATTATTAAAAGCATTCACCAAAAACCAGTCCTGAAATATTGAACAGCAATAAAACAAACACACTCTTGAAACATCTTTTAACGAAGTTTTATATGTATTTCCAAACTTGTACCTCAGCGATGGAACTAAAAATGAAATAGTTGAATTTTACGATTTGGAGAATATTAGATTTTCATTCCTTTGCCCCAGACGAAGTAATTTAAGTTTCTCCCGTACCATATTTGCACCTTGGCCCCAAATCTTATTTCATCCAAAGAAAGCAAACTCTTGTCATAGCTTCAAGCGTTGTGATCAATTTTGATGCGATGCCTTCACTGAAAAAAGAAGGGTCTTTCGAAAATAAATTAAAAACTGTCTTTTGTTTTTTACGGTAATACAAAAACACTTCTATGACGTTTATTAAAGGCGTAATTTTCTCTCTTTCTGATACTTGTTTTTATTGTATTCTTATTAGCCGGATTTTTTTTCTCCCGGGACTTAAAATAACAAGCGTAGAAGAAAACCAATTTTGTATCTTCCCGTTAAGTCAACAGGTCAAAGAATGGCTTATCTTGTTCTGCTGATAGGAAAAAACCCTCCCGAGTAAAAATAAAAACAATATATTTTCCTTTTAAAAAATGTATCCATTTTATACAGTCGACTCCGCTTAATGTGATCACATTTTGTGGGTTTTTAATATTGGGCTTATTAACTTCTTGATGAATTTATTTCTATACATATATATATATGTATATTTCGAAGATAAAGAATATTTTTTATTCATTAAAAATCTAAAGAAATTAACCTTTGTAAATTCTTATTCATATTGATTAGAAAAATGGAATTTTTTTCTGGAAAAATATGTTATAGTAGGTATGTTATATTCAGGACTTGAATATCTGAGTACATAATGACAAATATCTTTTTTATTTACATTTTTTAAGTTTCATTTAAACAGTGAAGTTAAAGTTGAATCAGAATTATACATGCCTTTATAGTAAAAATTTAATCATTTTATTTATATGCTTGTAAATATATGTCATATAAAAGGTTAATGAAAATTAAAAATTAAAATTTAGATGGTAAAGAAGGACAATAAAGTCATAAGAGCTAAATATTGAAAACTGTATACCAAAACATTCTTCCATTGACGTATTCAAATTTTTATATTTAAATTGTATTAGGATTTTGCATTCAAATGTAAATTTGATAAAGGGAATTCATGGATATAAAATAATTTTTACAATTTACGGTACTTCCTTTGATTAGTAGATTTATAAAAAAAATGCAAGCCGAACATGTTTGATATTCATAATGCACTGATAATTCCAAACTTTGAAAAGCCACAATGCTTTAACTCTGGAAACTTTCCATAGGTTCTTATTTTCAACAACAAGAAAAAACTAAACTATCACAAAACATACCAGATCAATTGAGATCCACAATCAAAAACATCTGATCCTTCCACGAGATCCATTCGTCAGACATACGTCACTACAGTAGGAAAACGCAGCGCATTTCGATTTTGCAATTAGACTTCACCCGAAACCGTATAGCCGAACCATTTATATTTTTATAACCGAACAATATCGAAACTGGCACACTGGAGAAGAAACGATGTTAGAAAAATCGAAACACGGGGCAAATCTGATTATTCCAATGAGTTTCAGGCTGAGCATCGATAAAAAAAAAAGTTCAACAATAAATATTGACGTTAGTATAGAGCAGCGAATTGAAAATATCGATTTTTTTTTGTTCAAAAGAAAAATATATCCTTTTTTCTAAAGAACGAGCTGGAACAGAAAACGATGGTACGCCTTTTTGGTTTTCCGACTTCCTACTCAATGTTCTTTTAGAAAAGTCAGAGTTCGTTTCTGTTATTTAAACTTTTAACTTCTGCTTGTCTCGTGTTGGGTAGCAGTTTCAAAGACAGGCTGATTTATGAGTTCGTGAGGATGTCAGGTATGAAATATTTAAATGGGAGAAACTCAGAAGTAGTAATGGTTTTTGACAATGATATGAGTTTTTAAATTGTGATGAATTTAGAATGAAGTGGATTTTCTTTACTAACTAACCTAGGAAATAACTATGTTTAGAGCAATGAACTTTTACTTAAAGTAATATAGATTATAGACCATGGCAGAGGAAAGAATTTGGTATATTATAACAGGAATATTTTTTTTTTATTGTAATCAGTTTATTTTATTTTTTGAAATATAAGTAAGGCACATGTAGAAAAAGTTGTGTTTGTCTGATAAATACTCTTACTTATATGGTTTTTTTTCGCTAAAATTAGTATGTGCTGTTGACCAATGTCTATAAAGAGATATCTCGATAAAAATCTAATGCATCGATGCTAAAGTACCAGAAACTTCTTTCTCTAACTAAGGAATTTTTATACTCTTGAAATTTCAAATCTTATCTGAATTCAACAAATTAATTAATTAAATCCTTGTTTTACGAAAGTTTAAGATATCATTCCTATTAACATGAACAAAGGAAAAATCAACTTGATTTATTATCCTTTTTGGATCTCTAAAATTATAAACTATTATGATTTTTTGGCAATGATGGTATTTTTATGCATTAGAACGACATTTAGCCTTTCTGATTCAACCAAGAGAATGGTTATTTTACATAGAGCTGCTTAATATTTGGTTTCTATTAATTCTTAATAAAGCTTATGTGTTCACTCTCTCGTCATATCTTATATGCAATTTTTTCAAAAATTTTGTTGTGAGTTTATACTAAGTTTTTCAAAAAAATATTTTTAATTACATCACTCAACACCATATAATCATGTAAAGGTCTATGACAAACACATTTATGAATTTTCATATGCATATAAACTCTTACTACTATTAATACTGTTAAATAATGAACTATAAATGCTTAAACAAACATGCATAAAAACACTCCTTTTATAATTTCAAATGTACGAAATTTTTCGTTCATAAAAGTTAAGCACCTCGAATTGTATTTCAACCATTTGCACTTAATTTCCTTTTATCAATGGCGAATATTACCTTCCAAACTAGTTAATCGTTTTTTTCCTAGCTAGAACGGAATTTAATATCAGATGATTAATGTAACCAACGCATATTGCACTTTTTTTTACTCCTGCACAATCTCAGTGTAAAACTTAAAAATTAAATCCTCGAACCGGATGCATATAGCCTCCATCACCCATTGTCCTCGATAACAATAGAGGCAAAACAGGCCCGATTCAAGACAATATAACTCGCGGTGGCTGAGTTAGCTATGCAAATAAACTAGAGTCGCGATTCTCCCTTAATGAGTCTGGGCATTAAAAGAAAATATATTTTCCGTTAACCCTTTTGACGCCGTTTGCATAAATGCGGGAGCTGTCATCAACCGCAACTCCCCGAGTTTTGCAGGTCTTCAATTTGGTTGGGGGGCGTCCCTTCAGTGAAGAGTTTAACTTGGAGATTCGAATGGAAGTCAGATAATCTTTAAGTACCTACTCTTTTGGTAACTTAATAAAATTACTTTAGTGCTGAAATGTAAATCCAACAAGAAACATTATCGATGTGTTATATTCTGAAAATCGTCTCCCTTTCTTTAATTATATACAAGGAATGTTTTAGTTTAAATGCTCTTTGAGTTTTTCGCGTTTTTCTTTTTTAAGTAACCTAAACTTGTACAAAATTAGATAAGTGTTGAACTTTCTTTATGAATAAATATTTACATTCTATAAAAATAAAATGCATTAAACTCATTTTCCTGCACCTACAGGATGTTAAAAAAATCATTGAGAAAGTAATAATAATTAATTACGAAACTATTATCACTAATAGAAAATAACTATGTTTATTGAATTCATTCTTCGCAATACATTCAAAAGCTGGGAAAATTTTTAATCTCCATTCTCATCATTTCAAACAATTAAAAATCCTATTCATTTCAGCCTAAATTCAAAGAACACTTTCATAAAGTATTGTGCCCTACGTGATCAAGAAAGAGTTACTATCAGAACAACGAAGTATCCCATTCAAGCAGCACCCTATCTGAAAATGAGAAGATGGGAGAAATTCTATTTATTTTCCCCGAATTAGCGACTTATCTATGCATTTTGATGGCTACAATCTGCATACTTAAGGAGCTCAGTAGCCCATTAGTCTCTCCAAACAAAAGCATTGACAATTCTTAGAAGTTTCGAAGCTGCTCCAAAGGTGATACTGCGATTAGTTTGTTGGGTCGTCTCCATGCTTTAACAATTAGGGCATTCAGAAAACCATTATTCTGAACAGGCTCTTCCGTAAATGAGATCGTTTAAATCTAAGTCATCCTAACAAGAATTATTCAGGAAGTGTAATTGAATTCTGCTAAAAGCCTTTACGATAAGGATGGAAGTAAGAAAATTTTCGAAGAGTCGCTGCTTATCTCTACATGGGTACCCCATTATGCATAAGTCTATGTATTTCGTTTAACAATGGGTAGGTAACTTCTGGGGTTTCAACTTGCATAATGCAAAGGACAATTTAGTAGACAGGACAATCAATAAATTATTTGTTGGATTACATAAGGGTGCTCATACGCTTTTGCTCCAAAGGAAAAGTGAGACGGAAAACGTGAAAAACGAAATTGGAATTAGGGTTGTAATTGTTGCAAGATCCCATATTTTTATTAACAATAATTAATTATAGACGATTACTTCTTACAGATTTTCAGAGCAATCAAAATATGTGTTTGATAGTTCCATTTCTATGCTCAATTGAGATGATAGAATAAACTGTTGTTGTTGCCTATCTCGGAATTGTCTAGCAAGTCTAGACAATCCCCATGAATCCAAAAATTTCTAAAAAGTCTAAAAACAGTTTTGAGTCTCTGAGGACTTCGTCTTTGGTAAAACCCAAACAATTAGAATAATCTAAAACACATGTATAAAAAAAAAATTACATAAAAGACATGCATTTAAATAAATTGTGAAAGAAATCCCGTCAATATAAGTTGATAAGAATCAATTTATTTTGTAATAAAGGGCCGTTTAAGTATTACGTAAGCAGTTTTTTTTTGTCATCTTTCACCCCCCCTTGTCAGCAAAGATAAGCAAATCGCCAATACCCCCTCATAATTACGTAAAAAAATGCCCGATCCCCCTTTGTTCTTTGTACAAAGTGTTTAACAGTGCCTAAAATATCTAATTTTTTTTGTTAGAATAACTTTAGTCGAATTTCCATGTTATAAATTTATTATTTGAAATTAGAGATTTTCGAAAATGCAGCGTTTGTAACATCTTAGTAAGCATTCCACATACCCCTTTTAGGTAACAGATTTCTATTCAATGTCGCTTAATTAATTTTTTAAAGCTAAATTTTGGAAGTTGCCGTTCATTCACACCATTACAGTCACAGTTATATACAGTTATTCTTTACCTAGACTGTAAATAATAGAATCTATTTCAAATTTATCTAGGAATCGGCTGATTTAATTCCGAAATAACAACAAAGTAATCAATACCAACTGAACACCCCTGGTGTAAAACTGATACCAAAACGTATCTCCACCAACAAAATGAATTCAGTTCATTTCGCCGGCGAACCGCATCGACCTGGCAACACCTGATAGCTACAATCAATTCACCCCTACATCAATTTAAGTTCCACAAAACAAATTGATCCCAACCCCTCCCCAAGATAACAAAGGTTTTGTTTCATCCAGATACATCCCAAGCAATCGAAAATCCCCTTTCCTACAACAAAATCCCCCCTAATCGCGTATTTTTTTCTCCCCGAAAGGGTATTCCAAAGACTTTGTTGTAGTATCCGAACCTTTTTTTTTCTTTCTAGAGAGGTTCAATTTTAAAATGAATATAAGGGCCTTATCAGAGGTAGTTGCATTCAAAATCTGATGCAGGTCTACGTATACGCGCCGGGGTTTTTCATTTTACCCTCTGATGGGCATTTTACCCCGATTGTTTAATTAGCGACTGCCGTCAGAGGATGAAAAAGAGAGGGTTGTAATTTAATGGGGGCAGGGATGTGGAAACTCAATTAAAGAAGTGTGTAGCTGAATGAAAGAGTTTTGAAGTTGCTCGGATTTTTCTCAGTAGGAGGAAATCAAAGTTGAATCAGAGCGTTGTATTTCTTTGATGTAAGAATACGGGGACGCGACTTAATCCGTTAAACGGGTATTATTGTTTAACCCATGATGTTAGAGTAAACTTGTAAAAAATGCTTTTTCTTGTTATTCGTATTTTAGTGTTAAGCTTTTAATATTTTCGTATTTCAGAACCTTAGATTTTTTCTATTTGTGGAAAATATTACTATTCCTTTATAATCAAGAGAAATAATGATGGAATTATTTATTATGTTTTTCTATTTTAGAAAGTTTATTTTCTAGTTTTTACGAAAATTTTGCAGCTTATAAATTTTGGAATTATAAAATAATTATATAATAAGTATATAATTTATAAATATTTCATAAGCGTATCACTATTTAGAAAAAATTTTAATTACATCTAGATTTAACCATTAATATTATTTTTGTTCTAAATTTAAAATATATAAAATGCAAAACATCTGTTTTCAAGTAAGGTAATTCAAGTCATAAGACGATTGAAATTTCAATAAATATTTAGAGAACATTAAATCAAAGTGATCTATTCAACACGTGGGATCACGAGTGTTCAACAGGTTACTTATACGCCTGATATATTTTTAATTGCTTGTTATTTAGATAGCTAAAAAATGAAAAATTTATAAATTGCAACACATTTTAGTTTTTTAACTACTAAAGAGTAATTTGTATGAATTGTCTTCTATATAATTTAAAAAATCGTTGATAGTTTATAAATATTTGCTCAAAAATATTTACTCAATAAAGTAATGTATTAATATTTTTTATTAACCTTGATAATATTTGTCGGTTTATTACTACCGGTCTATTTCCATTTTTGAAAGCCACGATTTGGGATTTGCCATAAAACAAATTTGAAAAATT
Source organism: Tetragnatha montana (assembly GCA_963680715.1). NCBI lineage: Eukaryota > Metazoa > Arthropoda > Arachnida > Araneae > Tetragnathidae > Tetragnatha > Tetragnatha montana. The sequence continues at coordinate 50,772,895 of OY796675.1, forward strand.
TGTCAAAGAGAAAATTTTCACTAAAAGGAAAAAAAATCGTTTCGCTATATCCAATATAGTATGCAAAGAGACTCTCTTAGGAAATTAAAAACTTTTTTCAGATTTAAAAATGTCTAACTATTACAATTTCTCTAGATTTCTCTAAATATATTTTTGGTAAAACGCATTGATAACATTGATAACTTCACCATCAAATGTATAAAAACCACAAAAACAAAGCTTCCTTAGCAGTACGAATTTAGCTTTGTTTCGTTAAATTAATTTAATCTCTAGTGGGTTGCAATAAGATGATGAATAAAAAATATTGTTCTAAATATCATCGAGGTTTCGAAGTGCATGTACTCGGATTGTTTTGTAAAACTGATTTCCCATACTGTACATATTTACCCAGAGGAAATATTCAATTACCAAAATGGATTTTTAAACAGATTATTTGTTACAATACGGAAGTTTGAATACTTTGTTTTCCTTAAAGATTAGATATTTGAAATTAAACAAATTGTCTGACGAAGGCATTAGAATATTCTTCGTTAAAGATAAATTTCAGCATTAAAATTAATGTTTTAAAAACTGGCTAAAAAGAGAAAGAAATACATGAAGTAAACACTAAATTAAATTTTTAATTACTTAAATTCAATAAAATATTGGAATATTGTAAAACACGTATTACCTTTTGCATAAATATAGTGTTGCGTTTTGTTAATTAGAAACGGAAAATTGATTACGTAGAAAATTAATGTTAGAAAGTACAAAGAATACAAAATTGGTCACATAAATTTACTTAAATACTGTATAGTATATGTATAGTTAAAAAAGACACTAAAGAAGAATTAACTATCTTCAGTCTTCACTTCTTCAGTTGGAATTGTTGTACATAACTCCCAATTTTACTATAATTCAATTTTTTCATTCGAAAATAAAAAGGGTCTCAGCATGAAATAGCGTGTAAAACTGCATACATCACATAATTTATTTGAAAATAAAGAACTATGCTATTGTCAAATAGATGTCCTTCATTCCTATAGCATCCTCCATTCAGTTTATTACTATCCAGATGTGGTTAATCCATAAAGTACGGTTGGATTGTGTATTTGAAGTTGTATTGTATATTGAATTTGAATTTGTATGTGCATTATGGAAATAAAATATTTATTTATTTATTCAGGACGAAATCTATGCCCAAGTAAAATTTACATCCTCCACTTATTGAATCTGACTTTCCATATTGTGCCAAAATAAAACACTTTCTTCAATAAGATCTTTTGTTGACCACATTAGCATTCATTTTATGAACTCAAGTTGCAATAGCGTAACGGATCCATTTCACAACCAACATCATCCTCAGTTATAACAACATAACGTTGGACACTATCCAATGCAATTTAGACACAGAGCTTTTTATAATTACAAAAAGTCTACTTCCAGAACTTCTTCTCATCCATAAAAAAACCTCAAGAATATTTTTACGAAAACTTGAAGTGTCGTCATTTATTGAAATAACCCCAGCGTATATTTGTGGAACACACAAAACCACTTTTAATAGCCTCCACCTTCTTTCACATCCAGCAGGGTTCGTTTTTCTAACTATCTCGTTCTCGCTCATTTTTCTACAGTTTTTTACCGCCCTATCCATCTTATTTAAATATTATGCGACCAACTTTTTTGAAAACTTTCCTGCAGAGCTAATACCAGGAGGTGGAAATTTCGAGCTACATTTCGGGAAATTTCGCAGAGAAAAAGGTATTTGCCCGAGAACATTTCCCTTGACTAGTAAGGAGAATTTTCTCATTAGTTTGCACAGCGGGAAAGGATTTTTTCCTCGCTTTTAAACGACCGGAATTCGGCACATTTTTTTCCCGATGCCATCTTTCTGTGTGATTCTTTTTTTGGTCGTTTTAATCTCCCTCGTCTTTTTTCTACTAGGAAGACAATCGTTGCTAGAAGTGATGCCATGCAAATGGCACCGATTCAAGTGACTTCGATTCTGAAGAGAAATATAAATGGAAAACGTACAGGTAATAAAAACAGCTTATTAACCATGTTTTTAACCCCACAGTAGAGTAAGCTAAGGGGTATTTTAAGAAGAAGTCATCCATTCATCTGTGTCAAGTCTCTCCTTTCTAAAATTTGCTATAGTCAAAGATCAACCACACTGGATGATTATAGAATGTCGAGAAAGGTCGTGTACCTCGGACCTATTTTTAATTTTTACCATGGAATTTTATATTTATTGAAAATACATTGATGGAAAAATTTTTCCTAGGTATTTAAACCTTTCATAAACAACATGTATTTTTCCAACATGTTAACAGTTAACAACAGTTAATAATTATATATAAAGTTTAGTTTAAATCAATGTAGATACACCACTAGGAGAGTACATTCGTTCCAAGGGTAGTTTACCTTAAACCTATGTCAAAAATTGTTTTGTTTAATTCTTATTTAATGGATATAAGCCTTCTCTTAAGAAACTTAGAACTCCCTGATCGATGTACGGCTGTATTCACCGGTAAATTGATCGGTGGTTAAACGGCAGTCAAACTTCTGATTGGTTGTTAAAGAAGGAAAACTAGTTCTCCGCCAATCTGAGGGTCAAGTTACCGGTGAATACAGCTGTTAATTGTGTGATGCTCCGAATCGATTCAGCTCCATCGTACTTCCTTGCTTTCATTCAAACATTTTCGAATGTATACCTACTTATTCAATGATTCATAGCACTATTGTAGATGCCAGTTTTGAAATGTTTGAAAACCTCTTTGTTGAGGGGTTGCTTTTTTGTAGTTTGTGTGGGTATGAAATATTACCAGTGTCACCATTTTCTTTAGGAAAATGAATTATTTTTGAATTATTTTCACAGAAATATGGCTTTCATTGTCAACAATGAGTAGTTTTGCAGGAGCACCTTTAGTTGCACCTCTAAGTTTATGAAATGTTTGTGAAAAACTCATAGAACAAACGTTCATGAACCAATAAGATTATAGATTAAGTCGGGGCACTTTTCAGCATAATAGTTTTAAAGCAGTGCTTATGTGTAAGCATTTCTAACAATTTTCTAATGCTTAGCAAGAAAATATAAAGTACATTAGTATTTTTTTTTTTGTCTGTCATTTCATGATTAATCAAAATAAAAACATGTACAAATTACATCATGTTTGTAGCCAATAAATCAGTGGGGTATTTTTAGCAAGAAATATTCCGTTTAGCTAAGTAAATATTTGGCTGCTTGAAATTTTAAAAGTCGATCATGAAATTACACGAATTAATTTTTCTAAACCCCCATTGATTGAAAACTAAAAAGAAAATATGTAAGACACTAAAATAAAAATGAAACTATCTTACTTTCACCCAAAAGTTTAATTTTGATCTTGGAAAAAACAAAAAAATCCGGGGAATTCAATTCATAAATTTCCTTTCATTTTCAGGATCCGAATCAAACAATTTTTGATATTTACAAGCACAGACACGTGCTACTCAAAGGCCTTTATGTATTTAACCGTAAAACTTTTAACCTCCTCATCCGAATGGCTCTGTGCCAATCCTCACCGGATGGTATTTATTTCCAACATGAATGCTGAATAGTATCGACTTATTAGATTTCTTTGCTTCTTATCCAATAAGCCCCGATCCATCTCACAAAGGCTAGGGAAAAATAATTTTTCTTCTGCACCCTTTCTTTTCCGAAGGAACTGAAAAACTCTTCTTCTTTTTTCTTTTCCGAGGAGAAGGCCCGCTTTTTTTCTCTCTCTTATCTGGTGGGAGTTATTTTCGCACCTTTTCTGCGCCGAAAGTTCCGCGGGGACATATTGACACTGCCGACAGTGTGAACTGTCCCTATGTAAATCGGCCTTCTTTCGGAAGGGCGTAGTAGGGCACAATGGTAATCGATAGCAGTCGGAATGAAGTAGAAAGGGTTTTTTTGTGGAATTAGTCTGTTTAGGGTTTTTTTATGTTGTGGTGTTTTGAGATATTCTTTTGAAAAGTAACTGATTAAAGTTTAATTTTTACTTTACTAAGGAGATTGACTAGTCTTATTCTTTCATGATACAGTATTTGTTCCAATGCTTTCGAGATTTATAATTATGATTAACCTTTATATATAACAAGCTATGGGGTCATTCCATGTCAAATCAACCAAAAATTATCAATCTTTCCTATGATATCAATGAGAAAACGGTTTTTTATTATTTATTTTTTCATAATTTTATTTTTATATTAAATTTGTTATTGCAAATTTTGTCTTCATTTAACAAAAAACACAAAACTGCGTACATCTGCGTTGGTCAACATTGAAAAATTTGAGAACATTTTCTTTTTTGTGGCCTGAAAAAGTGCTTTTTTCACATGCTAATATCTACTTGAATATTCACGATATTATAATGAAATGTTTTTCATTGAATTCTTCATAATATTGGCAAAAACATTTCTCATTTAAATTTTCATTTGTTTATTTATTTTTTTTTTATTCCTGCGATTTGCAGTAGGGGTCTCAATGGATTCTCAGTGGTCACTTACCTAGGGATAGTCCTGACTTTTATGATCCAAGGAGATGTTGTTTCCAAATAAAATCCGTGGAACGGAATTTTAAAACCCTGTGTATATGCATATATCTATCGAATATTCACGATGTTTTCAAAACTTTTCTATGAAAGTTATCAAAGTTTTCGTTAATTTCATTTGTGAAAGTATTAAAATCTCTCTTAGGCTAATAAAAACTTAAAAAATCATTTCACTCAGAACCGCTCAGAACCATTGCTTCATTGTTTAAAATGCTAATACATCTATTGGACCAAATATGTTGAAATATTTTCTGACTATTGTTAAAAGTGTGTTACAAAAGTTGGTTTATATTTTCGTCTAAACATGGTAGATTGTTTTTAAAAAATTATAGAATTGATAGTTTATTCCAGAAAAATGTAAATTATAAATACCAGATTAGAAAATTATGAAACTAAAGTATAACTAATGTTTTTTTTTAAAAAATATAAGTATTACAAAAATTAAATGACATAGTTATGGAAATTCATATTGTATTATCACATGAAACATAATTAAAAATTTATGTAAACCTTTTAACTTAAATTTTAACATATTCTTAAAAATATTTATGAAATACTTTTAATGTCATTTGTTCTCTTATGTATATCAGTGAACATCATCATCAGATTGCCAAAGTTAAATTATAATTGGAATAATTATGTGAAAATATAGATCCATTACCTTTTCCCATTTTGCTTCTAAAGCTCAAAGCTCCAGATCATTTAAATTCTGTCCCATACTCGAGTTTCACGAATTTACTCTTCCAAAAATGTTACAGCCGTAGAAAATTAAATGACACTTGTTATACCTCCCCGTTACCTGCGTAATAAGAATCGAAAATTTTGCGAGTTTAATTTTCCTTAACAGACATGCTCTGAACTCTAATAGACAGGTTTAGCATATTTTGAGGGAAAATATTTCTTCCTCCTCGTCATCTCACATACTATTTAATAACGCATTTATCCTCATGATCAAACCACATACATACATACCCTCTAGTTTCAAATGGGTTTTTTCTTGTTCATCATGATGCTAGAGAAACTGTAAGAATTATTTTGAGACCTTTAAAATAAATTTATATTTTTTAGTTATACTTACTGCTTTGCCAATCTTACTGGTCCGCAACAAAAATCACTAGTCCGACAAATTAAAAAACGCCGGTTTATATATTATTATAAAGTAACTATTGTACTGAATGTGAGTACCAAATAGTAATGTTAAAAATTACTGCATATTCACACTGCATATCCAATATCGCCACATTTCGTGTTGCTAGAACTGCAGGGTGGGATATATTTTCACCACACACACACTGGTCCGGCGGACCAATGATTTTCTGATTCCACTGGTCCGAGCCGTTTTTTAGCTGTCCCGGACGAGCAATCCACCGCAATTTCAAACGCCGACTTACTACTATAAACTTTCAAAGAAAATGCTCTAGTTATTTACAATAAATGTTAGTTACATGTTACTTTATATATAAGACTACTCAACATATAATGGAAAATTGTTATTATGTGTTTGATGAAAGAAATGTGTTTAGTCAGGCTTATTTTATAAAGATAATAACTCGATGCATGGTCAGGTAAATGAGCATCAACGTTTTTTTTAACTATTTTTTTTTTGTTTCTCTATGTTAACAAAAATTAACAGTGACCGCCGCCGCTGATTTTGAAAATTTTATTTTTGAATACTTTGAACTCTCACTACGCAAAAACTCTTTAACGGAAATATGTGAAATTTTAAATATTTGTAGACACATGTATGAGAATCGTTTTCGTTCTAAAATCTAATAGATGAGATAATTGGTTCTAGAGTTATTTTATGTCAAGGTCGAAAATTATTTTTTTCTGTTGCGAGTTCACCCCCAGCCAAATCAATTAAAATTTGCTACTCATTTGTAGTGGTATATTCCAAATAATTTTTGTACCACCCAAGTTATTTGAAAACATCAATTTCGTTAATCTTATTTCTAAGTTCAGAACCAATATAAAGTCAAAAAAAGCAAATGAAACACGCAAAAACGTGTCAAAACATGTTTACATTCATATAATATCCAAATCCACACTTTTTAACCTCATTGTTCCAAAAAGCTCCCTAAAATAATTTCTTCTTGCGAAATAAATCATATATTTTCTTATTTAAATATATATTTGGTCACCTAAATGGACTAGTAGGTCCCAGGTGATTATGGTTCTCTTTTTTTTTTTCTTTTTTTTTGTAATTTTGTGTTGTGTGTTTTAAGTGTTTCTCTTGATTAAATAAATAAATAAATATTTTATTCAAAAAAAAAAAAAAAAATTAAAAATGAAAAAAAAATGAAAAAATTTAAAAAATAAAAAATAAAAAAAAAAAAAAAATATCTCGAAACGCTGGGCGCTAGAAAAAAAAACCCCTCAGAAATTCTGACTTCTTGCCTTTACTCTGAATAAGGCAAGACGTGATACCCATAGATCATCAGATTTCTCCCTTGGAAACGTTCTGAATAGCAATACAGAATCTCATATTCATCTCAAACGCATTTTTCTCACGTTTTCTTTCATATGCTCAGAGTGGGACGAATATAGTCAAAGTTATTCGAAAATAACTTGAACCAAAAGAAGTATTAAGTATAAAGCACTATGAAATAGTAATTGTCGTACGATTGTAATATAACTGATTCATTTTGATTATTTACTATATTATTTTTATCAATGTTGAAATTCGCTTACAATTATTGAACAAGCTAAAAGTTTTATCAAAGGATGCAAATTTTCTGAGCTTGAGCGTTATTGCGTTATGCGTTAACAATAATAGTTTTACTTTATTTTTTTGGGGTCAGTAGTTTTTAAAATTCAAATTTATAACCAGCAGCATTACTGTAAGTCAAGCTGTTAGAAAGATTATCATACAAATTGTGGCGGTTTAAAACCTAGTAGTATACTATATGTTACGGGCAACGTGGTAAATCGGGCATTATTAATAATGTCCGATTAATCACTTTGCCCATAATATACAGGGTGTTTCAGATAAGTGTTTCATAACTTCTAGGGAAGGTAGGGTACATCAAGACTAACAAGAATCGGTATAGAAAGGGGGGTCGCAAGTGGGGTCTAAGGGGTGAAAATTAGCAAAAAAACCTCGCATATCTGGGCAGAAAGCGATACAAATGTTCGATTCCGGTATTTTTTACATTCAACCAATTCAAATTTTTCTTGTAAAACGAGATGCAAGGGTTTATTCTAATCAAAAACAGACCAATAATTGAATGAGGCATGCGTTGTTGGTAGATTAAAGTTATAATTGGCCCTTGGTCAGACTTTAGTTCTTTGCGCCATATAACTCCAACCAACCAAACAACCAACAAAACTCTAGTATTAAGATGTTTTTGTCGTGACACTTTCTATTGCAGTCTATGAACTTACAACGCATCCTGTTTCATTTATTGGTCTGTTTTTGATTAGAATAAACACTTGCATCTCGTTTTTACATGAAAAATTTTAATTGTTTGAATGTAAAAAAATGCCGGAATCGAACAATTGTATCTCTTTCTGCCCAGATATGTGATGTTTTTTACCAATTTTCACCCGTGATTTTAACCCCTTAGATTCCACTTGCTACCCCCCTTTCTATACCGATTCTTGTTTGTCTTGATGTACCCTACCTCCCCTAGAAGTTATGAAACATTTATCTGAAACACCCTGTATACACAGAGTTTTTAGTAAATATGATAAATCATGATACTATCATTATTAACATAAATATCAATTTTGCTAAATGTTTAATCGATATTATGTTGATTCTAGGTACAGTGGAAGCTCTTATAGCGTAATAGACGACATTAGTGTGACGTCACTTGCTTGTTTGGAAACGTTGATTCTATCCGTGATTGGAAGTAAATCCTACGGATCCGTACGGAACCAATCACGGATGGAATCAACGTTTCCAAACAAGCAAGTGACGTAATGACTAATGTCGTCTATTAATCCGTACTGAGTATTTTGTCGCTATAAGAGCAAACTTCGAGTGATACACTCGAGTGTAGAATATCACTCGTTTAAAAGCAATAAACTCGTTAAGCTAAACTATCAATTTTGATGCTTTTCGGGAAGGTGGACTCGATTCCCTCTGGAAGTCTGGAGGAAATCTCAACCTGAAAACGATATCATTGGGATTTAGAACACAGTTCGATGATGATGCTCCTTCAGTCTAAATTTTAACGCCCGTCTAGTCTGTCCAATATATGAAAGACCACACTGGCACTGGATTTTGTAGATACCACAGAGATTAAATTTATCTATAGGGTCTTTAAGGTTGCTAAAAGAGATTTTATTAACAGGGGAAAATACAATATGAAAACCAAAATCTTTGAGTACGTTAGAAATTTTGTAGCTAATTTTATTGTTAAAAGGTAATACAACTAAATTGGAAGAATTCGGTTTTGTCATTTCACGGTGATTGGATTTAAGGTTTTTATTCAGAATTACATCTATCAAGGTATGACTAAAACCACGATCTATCGCTATAGCTTTTATGTAATTAATTTAGACATTTAAGAAATCTTTATTGGAGCAGATATTAACTGCCCTGAAAACAAAAGTATTAAAAGAAGCAATTTTTTGACTCTTTGGGTGGTTAGACTTGGAATGGGGTGGTAAAGAAACCGCAAAAGGTTTTCGGTAGACCGTAGTAAGTAATTCAGTACCAGCACGAATTACAAGTACATCAAGAAAAGCAATACGATAATCCTGTTCAACTTCATACGTGAACTGTATACAAGGGTCTATTGAGTTAATTAAATTTAAAATATCGTCAATATTTTGGTTAATGTCTATCAGTACAAATGAATCGTCAACATAACGGATGTAAAACGGGAATTGGATTAAATCAAATAAAGTGGTTTCAAAGTAGTGCATATAGAAATCACTCAGTATTGGGCTCAGAGGATTACCCATAGCTAAACCGTTGGACATTTTATAAAATTTGTTGTCAAATGAAAAAGTGCTCTGGTTTAAGCAGGTTTTAGTGAGGTTTACAAGTTCATTAATCTCAAATTCAAAAAATTGCAAGACAGTCTAACGCTCCCTGTACCGGGACATTAGTGAACAAAGATTTAACATCAAAGGATACCATAATATTATTTGTAGGATTCAAGTTACGAATTCTTGAAACAAATTCAAAAGAATTTTTAGTAGTATATAAATTATTTACTAATAGGGGAGAAAATATATTATCCCCTATTAGTAAATAATTACCCCCCTATTAGTAAATAATCCTCTGAGCCCAATACTGAGTGATTTCTATATGCACTACTTTGAAACCACTTTATTTGATTTAATCCAATTCTCGTTTTACATCCGTTATGTTGACGATTCATTTGTACTGATAGACATTAACCAAAATATTGACGATATTTTAAATTTAATTAACTCAATAGACCCTTGTATACAGTTCACGTATGAAGTTGAACAGGATTATCGTATTGCTTTTCTTGATGTACTTGTAATTCGTGCTGGTACTGAATTACTTACTACGGTCTACCGAAAACCTTTTGCGGTTTCTTTACCACCCCATTCCAAGTCTAACCACCCAAAGAGTCAAAAAATTGCTTCTTTTAATACTTTTGTTTTCAGGGCAGTTAATATCTGCTCCAATAAAGATTTCTTAAATGTCGAAATTAATTATTACATAAAAGCTATAGCGATAGATCGTGGTTTTAGTCATACCTTGATAGATGTAATTCTGAATAAAAACCTTAAATCCAATCACCGTGAAATGACAAAACCGAATTCTTCCAATTTAGTTGTATTAAATTTTAACAATAAAATTAGCTACAAAATTTCTAACGTACTCAAAGATTTTGGTTTTCATATTGTATTTTCCCCTGTTAATAAAATCTCTTTTAGCAACCTTAAAGACCCTATAGATAAATTTAATCTCTGTGGTATCTACAAAATCCAGTGCCAGTGTGGTCTTTCATATATTAGACAGACTAGACGGGCGTTACAATTTAGACTGAAGGAGCATCAAAATTACATTAAAAAACAAGAACTCGAAAAGTCATCAATGGCGAAACACTCTTGGGACTCTAACCATATTTTTGATTTTAATTCTGCATCTATCATATTAAATTGCAATAAACCTATTTACTTGGATTTTTTTGAAGCATTTGTTATCCATAAGAACTCTAGTATGTTAGTAAATGATTTTTCAAGTGTGCCCCCCCTTTCTGATGTTTGGAAATCTTGATTTTTGTATTTATTATTCGGGTTTTTGTTTCCCTGTAGGTTATAACTGTATCTTTAACCCAATTGCTTGACTATATATTTGTGTTTGATCAGAGTGTAGATCAAGCACACATACCGGAAAATATATGTAACCAAAAAACCAAACCAAACCTGATCAGAGTGTTGGTTTCCTGCTGACGAAGGGGATCTTAAGTATCCCCGAAAAAATTGTACAATTTTAACATTTTATTAAACGTGCAAATACAAAACCGCTGCCTTTTTTCATTTTCAATTATTTCTTATTTTATGAAGTCTTGATACATACAATTTCATGTTATATTACCTTATCTTTTGCTTTTATTTTAATTTATATAAAGTTTAAGATCAATATTTTACAGAGTATAAGTATTTGCGTTTGTTTTTTAAATTTTGATTTTGATATTAATTTATTGCATAGCTTAGCTTCCTTAGAAAGGTCTGATGCTTAACAAAATTTATTACATCAATTCTGCATGCAATTTGAAAAATTTATGTCTTAAATATAAGTCAAAAAATTGGAAATAAAGAAAGATAAATGAATACGCTAACAAATTTAAAGTCTAAAATCAACAAGGACATTAGGTAGCGAAAGGTTTCGTTTGGGATTGTAGCCGGTTACCCCGGGCAAAGCACGCGAGAAGAAGATGCGATCGTTACTTGGTGCTGTTTGTCATACTCTGATATTTGTTTATTGGCTAATTCTTGTGTGACGCACACAAACCGATCCAGAAAAGTATTCGATAAGCTGAATCGATTCGAAGATTAGTCTTTATAAGAGCACAAAAGTGCTCTTATAGAGACTAATTTTTGGGTCTTTATAAGAGAGTATTTTTATAAGAGCAGGTCGCTATAAGAGCTTCCACTGTATATTTCGTTCCAATTATTAAAAAATCCATTTTCCAATAAAACATTCATTACGTTTGGCACAAAAATATTTTCTATTCAAAGGGCCATTTATTGGGTTTATTACAATGTAATTTAATTATATGTGTTTGGAAATATTCGATTATAATACTCTCAAAGATAGATTCAAATAGAAGGTATTCACGATAGAATCAAGTTGCGTTGGAGACAGCAGTTATGTGAGTGTAGGCAAATTTAAACGAACAACAACTCATATCGAGACTACCATTATTGGAGTACTTAAATGGTACTTGCTATAAATTTAATATCGGGTATTCAGAGAGATTGTCTCTATAACAAAGATAGTTTAAACGAGTTCTGCATTAATGCAAAATTAAAATTAGGTAAAAGTGTCAATTCCTTGCAGGAATGAAAAGTTACTTATAGAAATATTTCGGTTTTGATCAAGAATTTTGAAAAATGTTATCAGTGGATGTTCCTCTCCAGTTTCTGGGTTATACAGATAAGAGTAAGCCAAAATGTACTTCAAGCAGATGTGCGTCGATTACCGGTACGATTCTATTTCATGTCTTCGTCTCGTACTTTTTAGCGATTTGGGTAAAAAAAATGATTGTAGATGACGATGATATGAAGATAATTTTAGCATACTTTTTTGTTGCTATGATCTCGTACGCTCTGTGGTGGTCTCTTCAGAGGCTGGAGACTCGGATAATCAAGCTATTGAAAACTATGCGACGCTTCTTGCCGAAGAGACGTGATACTACAATGTCACTAAATGAGAAGTTCGGGTTGACGCTATTGACACTTTCCCTTTTAGGGTGTGTTGTGCTTCATGTGCATTTCATTTTTCTCGTAGATGATTTCACTTTGTACAGCTTCGGGTTCAAAATAGAGAATGGGTTTCTCGATTCTGTTCTCACCTACCTGTGTTCTTTGGAATACTTTTGCATCTATGTGAAATGGCCGTGTGTGGCGCTGTGGTCCGTTTGTCACCTTATGTACCGAGGACAGTGCATTCTGCATGAATACAATGAAAGACTGAGAGACGTTTATTCAAACCTGAAATCGAAGTTACAACATTTCAGTGAGGCGCGAAGGGAGAGAGGTTTTTGGAAAGTACATTCAACACGGAAATTTGAGTCTCAGATTTTAGGAAAATCTATTATTTATGATATTCCTTTACCAAACACCCGAAGGGATCTTCAGGAATTAAACTCAATCATCACTGGAATGTCACGTTCATGTCCAGAAGGAGCGTCCATGGACCTCTTCAGAGAGACTCTATTAAAGTATTTTGAAATTATAGAAACTATTACAGAGATGAAAGACATTGTATCTACACCTTCCCTTTTCCTGACAGTGATTAGTTTCACCAACATCTACACTTTCTTATCAAACGCGTCAGTTGGGTTCAAGGAAGATGAAATGGATTTAATTATCGAAACAGTACTAAATGCAGTGACCGGATGTGTCATTCTGATTTTCTTGAGTTTCCTCGGAGCGAAGATTCCGCAATGCATTTCGGACATCAGAGTCACGTGTGGGGGGATCATAAATGATCGTCTATTTGATAAAGAGCGATGTTCTGAAGAACTCTTTCTGTTAGAAAGGATTGAGAAAATCAAGATCGTATATATTTCGGCCGGCGGTTTCTTTGTTTTCCAGAAAAGTTTTCTTTTGTCTTCTTTCGCCTCGATTTTGACTTTTGGGTTGCTGATCCATAATTTAAAACAAGAAGTCAGTGTTCAAGCTTAAATTTTTGACCCGCGATGGTGCACGTCAAGCCTATGGGGCCCGGACGCTGGAAAGATATTCACAAAATATCTCATTTGAACATCTATAGAGGACAGATATAGTAGTGATTGATCAATGGTAACTCTAAAGAGTGTCTAAAAGATCCTTTCCAGAAAGAGCACCAAGTCACCGTCACGTGATAGCGGTCTTACTGTTGTCTTCATTAACCCATATCCTGCCATCGTCCTAAAAATAGGACAGCATAAATATGTAGCTTTTACCAAAACTACATTGAATATTTCAATAAAACTTTAATACATATTGTTTTTAGGGACTTATATCATTACAAATTTGTTTTTATAGCAAGTCTAAATCAATATTAAATAATTTTTAAAAAATTTTCAAAATGCTGATTTTTTTAAGATTTTTATCTTGCATTTTCAACATAAATATTATCTAAGAATTAAAAACTTTTGGAAAAACTTGGATGCAAATGTATTGAGGCTACATAATCAACTTTAAATCCAGTAAAACAAATTTGCTGAAAAAAATTACTTAGGGGGTCAAATTCCCAGTATTTCTAGCTGTCCTAAAAATAGGACGATGGCAGGATGCACTACTACATTACCGCTCTCAGTATTGAACAGGGTGAGAATGAAGATAAAATTTTCAACAAAAGTTTTTTTTTTACTTATTTGTACATCAAAGAGAAATCAGTTACGTGTGGTGAAAAACTATTCTCTCGATAACTCGAACTTCGATATCTCGAAAACCTTGATATTTCGACTGTAAAAAACAAGATTTTTCTCAGGTTTTTGCATGTTCTATATCAAAAATTTCTTCTAGGGAGGAGTGAGGAAGTAAAATTCATTTTAAAACAAAAACTTGCATTAAATAAATTACATTTAAATAAGGCTGACCAATTTTTTTTTACTGTGAAGTAGCTTATTTTTCACGAATCTAAGGGTAAAAGATGCCAGAATTTCAATTTAATTCATTCAAAAGAGAATACTTAATACCCTTATGCAGCTCAATACCCATGTTAATAATTAGGATCTAAGGTGACTTAATTTTAAAGACAAAAGTGGCATAATTGGGACTATATATACAAAAGATACACAGAAAACTGTACATTTACATTGGTTCACATAGGTGTTCAATATATTAAAATAAAAATTATAGCTAAAAAATGTTAAAACGTTTTCAAAAAACCTTCAAACAAGAGTCAGGAAGTAATAACTGTGAATTATTTTCGAAATTTTTGCTTTTTACCAGTCCTAACAGGCTGTCGCCCATTAGATCTAATAGGGAACACATAGCAGTGGATCCTGCCATCGTCCTATTTTTAGGACACCCTGTAACGATGAAACTATTACGAGTTTGATTATTTTTTTATGTGTGTACATGGGCTAAAACTAACACATATTTGAGTTTTTAGGACAAACTATTAATTTCTTCAATGCTTGGCAGGATATGGGTTAAAATTTTATCACTATTTTCTGACCTTTGAAGGAGGGTGACCTTTGGAGGAAAATATTTAATTTTGAAATTGAAAGGCTATTTAAAGAAAAAGATATCCTTAATTATGTAAAGACAAAGAGAATACAATGGCTGGGACACCTCGAGAGAATGGAAGAAGATAGGGTCACCACATAGGGTCTTCGGAATCCAAGGGAAAATTCTTACTAAAAACACACACGGTAAAAAAAATCCTCAAGGTTACCAACTCATCTCGTATGCAGAATTTATCCCCATATTTTCACTTCTCCACTCATTTCACAACAAAATATCCGAGAAAATATTTCCTCCTAGCAGTACGAGTCAAGGATCCTCAGATAACGACATTACATACCACAAGTAATAAGTCCAAAAACGACATCCAAGGGGCTATCAAACACGTGTTTGTCATCTTTTCAATTTGGAACTTTGAACTCCCCAGCCTTTAATCCCGCCAACATCAGAATAATTGGATTTCTCTCCACCTAACTTCTTTCACTCATTTCATCGACATGAACACCCTACATTTTATTAGTGGAAGGAACGCTCCAGGAAAAAAGAACGTTTTCCGCTGGCCTTTAGCTTTCATTTGTAGTGTTCTTCCTCCCTCTACCCCCCAGAATATTTTTTTATCCAACTCTTTTCGTGTTCTGGAAGCATTTCATTTTTCGCCGTCCCTTCAATTTGATTCGTATAAAAGTCATCAACTAGAAATACAGCGGTTCGCTTTTGTTATTTATCCGCTTATTTACCGTTAGTTTTATTTCAGTAGTACTACAGCAATCGGATTCCGGAGAGGGAGAAATTGTTTCGGTTCTTATATGTCATGACTTGGGTTTTTCCAATAGGAGAACATTTCAAAACATATATTAAATTCTCCGGGATTTTTATTTATTTATCCCCCCCCAATCCTCTTTAGTTTCAAGAGAGAAAGATGAAAACATCCATTTTCTAATGGTTCTGGGTTTCGAAATTAAACTTTCAGAGAAACAAGCTAAAGTACAGAAAATGGGGCTTTTTTGAGCGACGTCGGGTGATTTACAAATTTATCATTTTGAGCTCTCTTTATGCCGAAAGGGCAATTGATGGCTTCGGTTATAATAGAGCAGATACTAGATTGCATCGGTTTGCAGTACCGGTAAACGCTGCCAGTTTTTCTGTGAAAGCAAAACGAGGTGAATTAACTTTCCATTTTGAACCATTTACTGAGCTCTTTGCCGTCCTCTAATAAGTAATAGATATATTTCTGTTTTTATTAAAAACAGATTCGAATGCTTGGAAAACAAGTATTCTATATTACCAGTACCCTCTTTATCAATCGATTCATTTCATATAACAATATAACTCAATAAACTTTCCATTTATACTTAGTTCTAATTACTAAAATATTCATTTCCCATTAAAACATTCATTACTTCATTACATTCGCATAAAAATATTTTCTTTTTCAAAGTGCTGTTTATTGGGTCTTACTACACTGTAATTTTAGTTATGCGTGTTTGGAAATATTGAATCCACTCTCGAGGATAGATTCAAAGTGAAGCTTCGCGATAGAAACAAGGTGCATTGGAAAGAACAGTTATGTGTATGAAGTAGAATTTGAACGGACAAAATTCATATCGAAAATACCGTCATTGGAGTACTTAAATGGAACTTGCTATAAAGTTAATATCGAGTTTGCAGAGAGATTTTCTTTTTATGACAAGTTATTGATACACGAATTCCGGTTTTGATCAAGAATTTTGAAGAATGTTATCAGTGGATGTTCCTCTCCAGTTTCATGGTTATACTGATGAGAAAAAGTCCAAATGTACTCCAAGCAGATGTGCGATGATCACCGGAACGATTCTATTCCATGTCTTCGTCTCGTACTTTTTAGCGATTTGGGTAAGAATAATGATTATAAATTATGGCGATGATATGAAGCTAATTTTAGCATACTTATTTGATGCTATGATCTCGTACGCTCTGTGGTGGTCTCTTCAAAGGCTGGAGACTCGTATAATCAAGCTACTCCACACTATGCGACACTTCTTGCCGAAGGGACGTGCCACTACAATGTCACGAAATGAGAAGTTCTGGTTGACCTTATTGACACTCTCTCATTTAGGGTGTGTTGTGCTTAATGTGCATTTCACTTTTCTCGTAGACTTTCATTTAACTTTTTACAGCTTCGGGTATGAAATAGAGAATGGGTTTCTCTATTCTTTTCTCACCTGCCTGTGTTCTTTGGAATACTTTTGCATCTATGTGAAATGGCCTTGCGTGGCGCTGTTGTCCGTTTGCCACCTTATGTACCGAGGACAGTGCATTCTGCATGATTACAATGAAAGACTGAGAGACGTTTATTCAAACCTCAATTCGAAGTTACAACTTTTCAGTCAGGCACCGCGCAGGGAGAGAGGTTTTTGTAAAGTACATTCAACACGGAAATTTGAGTCGCAAATTTTAGGAAAATCTATTATTTATGATATTCCTTTACCACACACAAAAAGGGAACTTGAGAAATCTAACTCAAACATCAGTGGAATGTCACGTTCATGTCCAGAAGGAGCGTCCATGAATCTCTTCAAAGAGACTCTATCAAAGTATTTTGAAATTGTAGAAACTATTACAGAGATGAAAGACATTGTATCTATACCTTCCCTTCTCCTGACAATGATTAGTTTCACCAGCATCTACTTTTTGTTATCAAACGCGTTAATTGGGACGTTAAATGTAGAGGACATGGGTTTCATGATCGAAACAGTAGGAAATGCAGTGACCGGATGTGTCATTCTTATTTTCTTGAGTTTCCTCGGAGAGAGGATTTCGCAATACATGTCGGACATCAGAGTCACATGTAGGCGTATCATAAATGATCGTGTATTCGATAAAGTGCGATATTCTGAAGAACTCTTTCTGTTAGAAAGGATAGAGAAAATCAAGATCGAATATATTTCGGCCGGTGGTTTCTTTGTTTTCAAGAAAAGTTTTCTTTTGTCTTCTTTTGGCTCGATTTTGACTTTTGGGTTGCTGATCCATAATTTAAAAGAAGAAAGGGAAGTCAGTGATGAAGCTTAAATTTTTAACTCGCAATGGTAAACTTCAGCCCTGTGGGGCCCGGCGGCTGGAAAGATTTTCACAGAATATCGCCTTTAAACGGGTGAAACCATAGAGGACAGATATAGTGGTGAAGCTAGCAATGATAACTCTAAAGAGTGGCTAAGATAATTTTTAGAAAGAGCAGCAAAGTCCGCCGTCACGTGATAGCGATCTTACTGGAAATGTTTTTCACTGCCGAACTTTCATGCCGTGCACAGTTGCTAATGCGTACCTTCTTGGTTTCGCGCGTTTTGTTGCCAAGCTTTAGCGCATGCCTTTGAAATTGCTAAGCAAGCGATAACGCGCCAAATCATCGCCAGAAGCCTTGCTAATGACGGTTACTCTTTTTCAGATTCCATTCAATGAGAATACTCACTCCACTTCTACTTCTCCCCTCTATGGTTTCTTTAAGCATTTTTCCCTATTTTTCCATTCTTATGCTTGAGTTTTACCAATTCACTTTTGCTTGAATCAACCGATTTGTATTCTAGAACACATGAACACATCAAATGCAATATATTAAGAGAAAAAAACAGAGTAATAGTCCATTTAAAAACTTTATCACCTATTAACTCAAAATAATTTTGAGCTTTAAATATTATAACATATATTTCATTGTTTGGGCATTTATTTTTCAGTAGAGTAGAATAAAAGCATGTATGGTAATTAAACAAGGTCTCTATGGAAACGGAGCTGAAATTATTTCATTATGTCGTCATAGTGGTATAGTAGTTTTTAAAGAAGTCTGTAATTGAGCAAATAAAAACTATACTATATGAAGGTTATTAATTTTTCAATTTATAAATAATAAATAACAATACATATTTTTTTATGAGAAAATTATTTCCTTTTAGCACAGTGTTCAATTTGTGCCAGTATAGATACATGAGACCATGAGAGAGATCCAGAGAAGCAAATGGATATATGTGCTCCCCAGGAGGGTCAAAGATGAAAAATAAGGAAAAAAGAAAAATTGGAAGAAGAAATAAAAACTGGGAAAATAACCTCACCACCACGTCAAAAGCGGCTATCTGTTGTTTTAGTCAGTTCACCCAGGGCCTTTTAGTAGTGCCTGGGCAATGCTAAACACCATGCCAGAGTCGAAAATTAAAGTAATTAGAAATAGTTGTAAACAACGACTTTGGAACTTAAGCAATATGTGGAAATGCCTACTGTCCGTAAATTTTGAGAATGCGGTTTTTTAGACACTGGGGAAAAAGCAGATGGTGTTAAATGTATACTAAATTATACTGCTGATAGTGAGAAGCAAATTTAGACCTTCGAAAGTTATTTTTAAACCTCACACTTTAACCTGTTCTTATTTTAAGTCAATGTATTTAATAACAGTACGCACATAATTAATTAATTAATTAATACGCATAAAAAATAGATTAACCACTTTGGCAATAACTTTCCAAAACATAATCAATGAAAATTTTTCATCTTTTAAGTTATAAATTTTGTAAAATAGTAAAAATTACAATTTTAAAACTAAAGTAAAATAAAAATCGGGATCTATGTCCACATCGATGTTCTTAAGATCCGAGGGTCTTAGCATGCTGCTTGGCGCTGTTATTCTCTGGATGGAATATTTTTAATTTAAAAAAAAATAGAGTAGAGGGCATTTTACCCCTTGGCGTAATGACAAAATTTTAATTTTGGCAAGATGAGTATGCACTCCATGTTATTATATGGTGGAGTTAGCAATGGTCACCCTAAAGAGTGAGATAATTCCCAGAAAGATCGTCAAATACAGTAAACATGTGACAATCGTCACTTGACGGCGGTCTTAAAGGACATTTTTTTCATTGCCGAACATTAGTGTCGTGCAGTGATGCTATTGCACCAAGCTTATGCCTTTGAAATTGTCAAGCGAGAGATAACGCGTCAACTCATCGCCAGAAACCCTGCTGATGACGTTCATTCTTTTTTTTTCGGAGTCGATTCAATGGGGATGCTCACTCCACTTCCATTTTTTTCATTTATTTTTATTTATTTATTCATTTACAAATACAGGACCAACAACAAAAGAAGAGAAAAAATAATTGTACACTTCGGGGATTTACATCCCTTATAAGTGCGTTATGAATCTGTTTACTAATACAAAGAATGAAGAAAAACAAGAAAAATACAAGATACATAGAAAATAATAAATTACAAGAAAATAAGATATAAAATAAATAATTACAATTATAAGGACAATTATAAGGGCTGGCAAAGGTGTCGATTGCAATATAAATATAAATATGGGCCCGAAGTAGAAAAAAAAAACATATTGACTAAATTGAAGAAGTCCAATGAAATATAAATAGAGCATTTGTATTAAATTATATGAAGAGCAATAAGTTTAAAGAATAACTGAAATTTCTGAATTAAATAAAAAATGCTTAAGTTTTTTTGAATAAAGTAATTTTAGGTATTATTTGAACCTCAATTGGCAAACTATTGTAGTGTTTGGGTACTAAGAAAAAAAAACATTTGTGAAAAATCTCTTTGTTTGATTTAGGAACACAGTAAATCATACCAGGGCGTCTAAGATTAACAGTTGTTCTTTTTATACATATATTCGGATTTAAAAATAGATTATAACGATTCTTGTAGAAAAACAGATGTTTAAGAGGAAGTATATCAATGGATTTGTAGGAAAAGAATGTTATACTTTGGTTAGTGGAATTTAACATAACTTTTAAAAATTTGTTTTGAAGGTTTTGTATTATTTGAATATTAGTTATGTAGTCACCACCCCATACACTTAAACCATAGTATATCCTAGGATGAACCCAAGCATAGTACAAGTTTTTTAGAAATTTCAAATTTACAAAGTTTTTTAAATGATAAAACTTATACAAAAGAAATCTCAGTGAATTAGATAGGGAATTGATGTGAGATTTCCATTTCAGATTGGAGTCAATATGAAGACCCAAGTACTTTATTGTCTTTACACTTACTAGTTGAGTACAATTACAATATAATTCATTTATGCAGTCTGGTTGGTGAAATATTAGTTTGAAAGGATTTTCTCGGCTTGTTAGGCTGAAATAGATATATTTAGTTTTGTTGACATTTATATTTAAATCATTTAGGTGGAACCAAGTTTTTAGTTTATTTAGGTCATGTTGAATTTTACTATTTAAATCGTTCTGGTCTTGACTCGAATATAAAAGGGTTGTATCGTCAGCAAAATATATGATATCACCATGAAGTTTCATGTCAAGAAGATCATTAAGGTAAATCAGAAATAAGAGAGGACCTAGTATAGATCCTTGCGGGACTCCTTTAGTAAGAGATGAGAGAGGACTTACACTATTTTTGATTTTAACTACTTGATTTCGATTGGTTAAATAGGATTTTAGAAGATTGTGAGTTGTACCACGAATTCCATATGCAAATAATTTGTCTAGTAAGATGTTATGATTGACAGAATCAAAGGCTTTTGAGATGTCTAAGAATATTGCTACTGTAAAGTTATTCCTGTCAATACTATTGTATACGAATTTAGTAAATTTAATGAGAGCAAGCTCGGTATTACGATGTGGCAAAAAACCAAATTGATTTGGTGAAAAAAAGTTTAAGCTTTCAAAATAGTTAAGCAGACGTGTTTTGATACAATATTCAACAATTAGGGAAAATGTGGTAAGTACAGAAATAGGTCTATAGTTGGACAAATTATTTTTGTCTCCTTGTTTATATATGGGAGTAACAACAGCAATTTTCAAGAAATCTGGAAAAGTACCTGATTTTATAAGGTCATTAATGAGTTTTGTGAGGTAATTAGAATGGTATAGAGAAAGAGATTTCAAAATAGTCACATCAATATAATCAATTTCACAACTTTTCCTTGTACTCAAGTTATTTATGTGAGTTAAAATCTCTGACTCATTTATATCAAAAAAAGCAAAAGAGTTTGGATATCTTGTCACATAGTTCATGTATCCATTACCCGAAATTGTTTTGGATGTATTTAAAGAGAAGTTGTTGTTAAAAGCAAGTAAGTTTCTTTTTTGTAATTGTATTGCAATATTGTATGGTAAAAAAAAATCAAATTTACTAAATGTTTTATCAATATTATGTAAATTGTAGGTATGTTAAAATACCTACAAATACAAATACAAATTAAGTCGACCAACTACAGGCAAGCGCCCAACAAAATTGGTAAGGTCCATTTAACTCAAACCACCCGATTCCCAGTATCTGTCAATTTTATTCTCGAGTTTGTTTACCCCACTTGGAGTTGATAATCGTTTCAGGTAACCCATTCCATCTATCCACTAAATCTACATAATACCGATAAAACATTTAGCATAACAATAACATTTCAGGGTGGTTATGAAATACATATTTTATAACCACCCTGTATATCAGTCGATTTATTTTATAACAATACAAAAATACAATTTGTGGCAAGTGCGAGCTACGGGTTGATACCAATCCGAAGGTCATATGACTCAACAGTATACTTCGGAGTTAAAATCGCTTCATTCGGTATTTATAACCCATTTGAATTATCTGACTCTTACAGTGGCGAGTAAGCTCGCCACAGCAACAAACATTCCATTTATATTTCGTTCTAATTATTAAAAAATTCATTTCCCAATAAAACATTCATTACGTTTGGCATAAAATTATTTTCTATTCAAAATGCCGTTTATTGGGTCTTATTGCACTGTAATTTTAATTATGAATGTTTGATAATTATGAACTTCATCCATATGAATGCTGAATAATGATGAATGCATGTTTGGAACTATTGAATCCACTTTCAAGGATAGATTCAAAGTATAATAAAGCTTCGCGATAGAAACAAGGTGCATTGGAAAGAACAGTTATGTGTATGAAGGAGAATTTGAACGGACAAAATTCATATCGAGACTAACGTCATTTCTGTACTTAAATGGAACTTTCTATAAATTTAATATCGAGTTTGCAGAGCGATTGTCTATTTATAACAGAGATAGTTTAAACAAGTTCTGCATTAATCTTCATATAGGTAAAAGTATCAATTTATTGAAGGAGTGAAAAGTTATTGATAGACGTATTCCGGTTTTGATCAAGAATTTTGAAGAATGTTATCAGTGGATGTTCCTCTCCAGTTTCAAGGTTATACTGATGAGAAAAAGTCCAAATGTACTCCAAGCAGATGTGCGATGATCACCGGTACGATTCTATTCCATGTCTTCGTCTCGTACTTTTTAGCGAATTGGGTAAGAATAACGATTGTATATTATAAAGATGATTTGAAGCTAATTTTAGCATACATTTTTGTTGCTATGATCTCGTACGCTCTGTGGTGGTCTCTTCAGAGGCTGAAGACTCGGATAATTAAGCTACTCCACACTATGCGACGCTTCTTGCCGAAGAGACGTGCCACTACAATGTCACTAAATGAGAAATTCTGGTTGACGCTATTGACAATCTCCCATTTAGGGTGTGCTGTGCTTCATCTGCAGTTCATTTTTCTCAAAAAAATTTTCACGTTTCACAGCTTCGGGTTCAAAATAGAGAATGGGTTTCTCGATTCTTTTCTCACCTGCCTGTATTCTTTGGAATACTTTTGCATCTATGTGAAATGGCCGTGTGTGGCGCTGTGGTCCGTTTGCCACCTTATGTACCGTGGACAGTGCATTCTGCATGGATACAATGAAAGACTGAGAGATGTTTATTCAAACCTCAATTCGAAGTTACAACTTTTCAGTCAGGCGCCGCGCAGGGAGAGAGGTTTTTGTAAAGTACATTCAACACGGAAATTTGAGTCGCAAATTTTAGGAAAATCTATTATTTATGATATTCCTTTACCACACACCCAAAGGGAACTTGAGGAATCAAACTCAATCATCAGTGGAATGTCACGTTCATGTCCAGAAGGAGCGTCCATGGATCTCTTCAAAAAGACTCTATCAAAGTATTTTGAAATTGTAGAAACTATTACAGAGATGAAAGACATTGTATCTATACCTTCCCTTCTCCTGACAATGATCAGTTTCACCAGCATCTACTTTTTGTTATCAAACGCGTTACTTGGGACGTTACATGAAAACGACGTAGGTTTCCTTATCGAAACAATAGGAAATGCAGCAACCGGATGTGCCATTCTCATTTTCTTGAGTTTCCTCGGAGCGAAGATTCCGCAGTGCATGTCGGACATCAGAGTCACGTGTGGGGGGATCATAAATAATCGTATATTCGATAAAGTTCGATATTCTGAAGAACTCTTTCTGTTAGAAAGGATCGAGAAAATCAAGATCGAATATATTTCGGCCGGCGCGGTTTCTTTGTTTTCGAGAAAAGTTTTCTTTTATCTTTTTTGGGCTCTATTTTGACTTTTGGGTTGCTGATCCATAATTTAAAATCAGAAGGGGAAGTCAGTGATGAAGCTTAAATTTTTGACCCGCGATGGTGTACGTCAGGCCTGTGGGGCCCGGACGCTGGAAAGATTTTCACAAAGTATCTCCTACAGGTGAAACCATAGAGGAGAGATATAGTGGTGAAGTGAGCAATGGTAACTCTAAAGAGTGGCTAAGATAATTTCCAGAAAGTGCACCAAAGTCCGCCGTCACGTGATAGCGGTCTTACTGGAAATGTTTTTCACTGCCGAACTTTCATGCCGTGCACAGTTGCTAATGCGTGCCTTCTTGGCTTCGCGTTTTGTCGCCAAGCTTTAGCGCATGCCTTTGAAATTTGAATTTTTCAATTCATTGGGAATACTCACTCCACTTCTATTTCTCCCATCTATGCTTTCCTTAAGCATTTTTCCCTATTTTCCCATTCTTTTGCTTGAGTGTTACCAATTCACTTTTGCTTGAATCAACTGCACATAAAAACATCAAATGCTATATTATACGAGTAAAAACAGTGTTATAGTCGATTAAAATTATATAACCTATTAAACTCCAAATAAATTTTAATTCTAAATACTACAACATATATTTCATTGTTTAAGCATTTATTTTTCAGTAGAGTAGAATTAAAGCATATAAGGTAATTAAATACGGTCTCCATGGAAACGGAGCTGAAATTATTTCATTATGTCATAGGTATAGAAGCAGTATAGTGGTATGTCATATAGTAGTATGAAGAAGTCTGTAATTGAGAAAATAAACTGTTATGCTCTAAAAGTGATTCATTTTTCAATTTATGAATATTTATGAAGGAAGAAGTTGGAGCACGGATGCCCCAGATAATTAGCGCCATTTATTAAAATAATTTTGAACATTATTTTTTATTGTCCTTAAGAAAATCCTTCGACCAACCGATACCGAAACTGAAAACCGTATTTTAATTCGGTTATTTTTCTAGATTTTATGAATTTTAAAATGTGTACGGACTTCCCGATCATCCTGTATAAGATTATCCTCTATTGTGTAACTTTATTAAGTAAACATATTCTGCATCAAATACAAATTTTACCTCATACTAAAATATAACTTGAATAAAATGTATCTCTTTACAGTTTCTCTAAATATGAATTAAGATTTATCAGTTAGACTATTCATTTAATTCAAAGAAGAAAATATAAACAATATTAAAAATGTTCCTCCTCAACTCAAGATATATTAGTAGTACTTCAGTATTTTATGGGAAACTAAACCTGGTTTTCCAAAGCTGAAAACTTAACTTCTGCATTTCCTAAAACAAATATATTCACAGAACTTATATAAAAAACATTTCTATAACAGTTTTAAGGATAAAAACACTGAAATAGATAGTTATTAATTTAACTAAACAGTTCTTATATAATATCAATACATCTTTTAGAAATGATGAACAAATAAATTCTATACTCTGTTCCACCTTAAGTTGGCACTGTTGGGAAAGGCGGAGGTTGTACCCATCCGCCCGAAAAAATAGTACTAGCTTGTAATGTAATTTAAAATAAAGAATACGCAAACACATTTGTAAATATGTAACATACATTATAGTTGATTGATATTTTTGACATACAACTAAATTTAATTACATGTTAATATAGCCTGTAACCAAAGCGAATGAATATAGTGCGTAGGGGATAAATAATTATGTGTTCTTTAAAAATGCATATGATTATAATAGTTTAAGTCAATTATTTTAGTTTTGTGTGTGATACCAGGGACATGATGTTTTGTATTAGAGTATCATTTTACCCTTA
The DNA here is from genome assembly GCA_963680715.1 of Tetragnatha montana. Lineage (NCBI taxonomy): Eukaryota > Metazoa > Arthropoda > Arachnida > Araneae > Tetragnathidae > Tetragnatha > Tetragnatha montana. The sequence continues at coordinate 50,798,977 of OY796675.1, forward strand.
ACCCATTTTAGGCCAAGCATAGAAATTTTAGAAAATTTTATTTTCATTGAAACATGCTTAAATTAAATTCATTAAGACACAAAAACATCAGGCTTTCCATTGAAAGCTCTTGCACCTGTGTATTCCTTTGCCTATTCCCTGAAATTCTATAACCCCCAACCAGTTACTTGAAATTTTGTGGAGACAAATGTGCTGGATCCCTATCTATGGTCTGAATAGAGGTCAACATAGCTTAAAGGTCAAGGGCAATTTTCTAATACAGGTGTATTGCAGGAAAAACTCCAGAACAGAAAGTGGATGCATAATTTCTATTTAAATTTTAATTTTTTTAAAGGTAGATAATAGTTTTAAGCACCTCAGAGAATCAAATACATGATTTCACATATGAAAGCATTATATTTTATTAAAATGAATTGTAGAGAAATGTAGATTTTAGAAAGTGCACTGCGGGGAAAACTGGAGTTCAGCAAGCGAATTCTCAAGTTTGAACACTTGTAAAGGGGCCAATAATCGCTCGAGGACAAAATTTTTTGCGTTTTTCTTTTATATTAGAACATATTTTAAAATTAGCCTGCAAATATTAAAATTTAGGTAGTAAAAAAAAATTATTTTTAGCCGATTTTAATTTTACATTTTATCATAGGATTTCACCTTTCTTGACAATTTATGTGTATACGGCAATTTTTCGAGAAAAATGAAATAAAATGTAGGATAATAATTTATAAGATAATAAGACAGAAAAAGCTAAATGTGCTATCATTTACAAAGTATGCAATAGCAATAGCTTCAATTCCTGCAATATGGATCTCAGTATGTCAAAGAGTTCTTTTGTTAAATTACTTACGACTTTTATTTCTTCTAATTGATTTTATATTTTCCTTTTTCCACCACTTTATCTGTAATTGTGTGTTGGAATAAATAAATAATTATTTTTTTACCCAAATTCCCATTATTCCCTGGATTGCATGTATTTTTTCATTTTTAAAATTTTTATTTCAATGCAATTTTTAATTCATCTAATTTTGTAAAATAATGTTTTCACATTCTCTATATTTTCTTCACAACCATCTGGAAGTCCTCCGAGTGTACTTTCTCAAAAAATGTGTCAGTTTTTTTTTTTAGTTTGGCAGGTGACATTCCATGCCCTCCTCCATAATACCACTGTGATTGCAATCCGAGAATCCACACCCTTAACTAACCCTAACCAATTGTTGTTATATGGCAAACTATCAACGCCTCACCTTAAGAATCCAAATAATTACGGATTCCTTCGCCTATTTCCATCCCAGAAAAATAATCTCCAAGCGATCTCCCATTCAAGAGAGAGAGAGAGAGAGAGTTCTCGAAAATCCGCTTCGGCAGACATTCCCACAAAGCGAAGGGTGCGCATTGATAAGTATGATAAATCGGATTAAATCAAAAGCAACGACAATACGGCCCTCCAACACCAAGACAGGCGAGCGTCTGAAGTGTTATTGTGAGTTAGGGCTGGTTTACATGCATCGAATCGAGCGACGCGGAGTAAACGGTCGAAAATTCCCCATCGCTCTCTTCATCGATGGAGAGTTGTCGTTCCATTGGTTCTCGGCGCTGTGACGTAGCTGCTACGTCAGCATTCATCGGAAATTTTCGACCTGTCACAACGGTTGCGTCGCTCTAGTCGATGCATGTAAATCCGCCGTTAGAGAGAGAACCAGTGGCTTTGTGGCAGAAAGGAGCGTAAATATTTTCAGATTAAATCGGACCAGCAGTCACAAAGGTAGTACGTATGATGGGGTGCTTCCTTTAAAAAGGGTTGGGGTATCATCAGGAATGCGGGATGGCTGTAGTAGTTGTGATTAGGGATGAATGGAGGCGGTTTTATGGGAGTGGAAATTATAGATTGGATTTGCCAGGGTTTGTGAAAGAATTACGGGGAAAGGATGAGCGGATTTGAAATTTAAGTGAATTATTCATAGACGCTCAAAAATATGGATGTGTAATTGGACGTGAGAGTACTTGAAAAGGTTGGGGTGCACTTATGTTTGAATATAGCTTTCTCATTTCTAAATAATACCTTTAAATATGAAATTAAAATTTTGTAGAGAACAGCTTTTTTGCATAGAAAGTCTTTTCATTGACTCGCTACGTTTAGACTCAAGTAAGGTTATCTGGTGCTATTCTGACCATCATTTATTAGGTCTGGTTCGAAATACCGACAATCAGTTGCCCGACAGGTACGTTTTCCCGACATCATCATCATCATTGCCATTGCGATACAAGGAAGTCGGATTTGTCGGACAAATGAAAGGATTCCATTAATATTTCCTAATTTTTTTTTCCAAGCCCTGGTAACATATTTTACTTAAACCACCCTAATTACCATAAATTTGAAATCAGGTTTAATATCAGTACCAAAGCGTCAGTTTCGTTTTTGTCTATCAAGGACGCTTTGTGTGTGAATAAAAATAATCATTCTGGTGTCATAGAACTTAATCAAAGTAACCACAATTCTCTTAGTAAGTTTAGATATAATCTTCTAAAATGTTTCGGATATAAGGCAATAATAAACCTTCTGCAGCACCCAATATTTTAAAAGCTATCATAAAGAAGTATGGCGTATTATTCGTTAGCGTTGAACTGAACATTTTCAATAATTTCTTTCATCATAACTTTTGATCAGAGTTGTGATATATGAATCAATATAAAAACTTCCGAATTTAAACACCGAGATTAGTTTCCATTTTTCATAAAATTAAATTATTTTGTATTTGATCCATCCCCAAGTTTCAAAAGTATAAAAACATATAAGTATAAAGAACTACTCATATTAAAATTTATACCATTAATCATCGATCAGCATAATAGCATCGTTTACATATATCGTTTCTCATACATTTCCTCCAGTTCAAAGCTCCCCACAAAAAACAAATTGTCAAGATGGATAGGTAATTTATGTCACCACAGAACGGATGCGTCGAAACGCTAAAATTATAATAACAGCTCGCTCCTTCTACCATGCTTCCTTCCCAGAAAGCCTCACGTATAAAATATCGGCACAGATGACAACGAATAAATCAATTCCCATACTCAGAAAGCGGAGCGAATGCATCATTAAGAACCCCCCAGAAAAACATTCTTTTCCGTCCGAGGGGCTTTTTCAGGGGTGAAGGTATCGTGAAGTGATGCGAGAAATTATCGTTAATATTCATTAGACCTGGGGTAATCGTTAATATTCATTAGTTTTCGTTCCATTTCATACGATACCGCGCGGAATTCCAAGTTCTTCCATGTTTGAAAAGTAAATCATGGTCCACAGCAGGCTTGATTTTGCTGGTTGCATGTGTAACTCATGTCTTGCATCTGAATAATCCTGGCGGAATTACTCATTCCTTTTACATGGGGGATGATTCTTAACACTTAATAGTACGAGGAGCTCCGAAGTTTGTGCAAATATTTGTGTGGAATTTAATGTTAATGGATATGCGTATAACTAACTGTGAGGAGCGTGCTGCAGTGTTTGGAGTTTTCCGGTCCGTGTGTTTAAACTGAAATTATTTTAAGTGTAAACATTTTCGTGTAATTACTTAATAGTTGTGAATGGGAGTTTTATGCGTTTGATTAAAGTGTGCTTTAAGGTAGTTATGCCGAGGAGATTAAAATAAGGTGATATAAAAACAAGTGAATACGTATTAGCTTCTGTTTACTTAAGTTAATCAAATAGTAACTATAGTTATTCCTTCTTTCATCGTTAACTAATTTTAACGCGTCTCATTATTTTATTTGAGCTATTTCTAAACGATATAATTAAACTAAGAAAATTGTTCATTTGATTGGTTAGGGACAATATACTGTTCTACCTAAACAGAGTTTGCTTTAAGAAACGATCTTCGTACTCTATTCCTAGAAAACTTTTAAGGCCATTCTAAAAGTTTCAGCATCCAGACAGTTTTTTATGAAAAACAAATATTTGATTCCTATAAATATTTATAAGATGTTCTAATTATCAATAAGACAATAGTTACTTAAGACTGAATGAAACTAATTTTATGAAGAGAGTACACAGAATAAGACCGTCAGTTTACTTTTCAGTTAATAAAACTATTAAAACTAATTAAATAAACTCATCCGGTTAATTCATTTCAAATAAACCATCAAAAAGCGTTAAATGGCTTGTTTTGAAAACTAAATAAACTGTATAACAATTAAAGACTCCGCGCTTCGAAACTACTGCGGCTGTTAACAAAATCTAATTAAAAACCATCCGGTCCCTAGACTATCATTACATAAGCAAACTAAGAAATAATGAAGAAGAAAAAAAAAGAGAGAAAGAGCAAAAAACACTCTAAAGGATTAGATATCATCGAAGAACGTTTTTCTCGCATTTTAGCGGATAAAATTGCTGGAAACAATAAGGAGTGAACTTAATTAAGAGATAAATGGGGATTGCTGGTACATAATGGCATTTTTCCAACAGAGTAAACTGCATAATAAAGGTCATTACTTATGAAACGGGGCAATAACTGCACTGCTTAGCTGCTTTACAAGCCCCTGGTGGGATCTCGGTGATAATACTTATAATTGGTCTCGCCCATTGTAATTGGTCTCTGAAGGGATGACTCTACATAACGGCACAAGAGAGTTTTGTGTTTTATCTTTGGGTTGCGCAAAATTGGTTTAGGTTAGACGTTTTTTTAGGCTAATTCTTTTTGTGAGCATAAATAAAAGCTGTTCATTTAAAATTAATTTACATTTTAACTTAATGGAAAAAAACACTAAATAAGTACTTACTGTAGAGAATATTAAAATAGCAGTTCTTTACTCTAAAGAAGCGTTTGTACTTATCCAGTCTTCTGCAGTACTACAATCTGGCATGTCTACTAGAACTAGACAGTCGGATGGGATCAAAAACCGGTTTAGGTTTGATTGTTTTTAATTCAACTCTTTTTTTTTCCTACTGTAAGCATATAAATAAAAATATTCATTCAAAATTAAACTTGCATTGCCTTTTCTGAAAAAATTGCTTGAATATGTTAGAAGCAATTCTGCTTTATGAATGTGATGTACAAAGCATACTCTCAATACCTACATAAATACTAAACGTAGTTCTTTACTGTAAAGATACTTACATAAACTTACTTCCAGTTGCACAACCAAATATTCTTTCTTCGATAAGGCCAGCCTTATTTACTGAAGTATAGATAGATTCATGAAACCTTTAATAACTTTACACAAATTTGCTCAGTTGATACAACTATTTTTAATTTTATCAAATCCTAAAATATCAACTTTTCCTGATACTATGACGCCACTAAAAAACAAAGTAGTTCCCAGCGCGGTCTTTGAATTTTGTGTGAAATGAAGAACGTCAATTTAAAAATGTTGTTACTTTGTTAAATTAAACGCCGCTATATGAACCGCTATGAAAAAAATTAATTTTTTGTGTGTTTTGAGATTCAATATGTGTCTCTAATCATATACAGTTTAAATTTTCAAAAAATCTCAATTTCGACCGGAGATATGGTATGTTCCCAAAATGGGAGCTTTGGCGTAAAGTGGGGGTAACGTAAAGTGGGCGTTTTCTCCACCGCCGCAGTGTTACGGGTTGAACGTTTAATTTTATTTGCTAGCTAAATGAAGTTAAAAGTTCCGTAAATCTTTTTCATATGATTAATAAACTATACCATTCTATACTTTGCATAATTTCTATTTGAATTGTCAATAAATTCATAGTGTTTTTTCAAAAAATATTATACTCTTTGTTTGAAAAATAGAATGATTTAGCTTGAATGTTTCTTTTCTTTTTTACCGATTTTAATTATTTTTATGTTGTTTCTGAATTTTATTCAGGTTATCTTAGTCGTTTTACGAACAATTATCTTTTGGACACCCTTTTCTATTTTTTATGTAATAGTCATTATTGAAATGTCCTTGTTTTTCTCCGTTCTAATATAAATTAGACATCACCGAATTTATTCTCTAGCTTCACTAAATCAAAATTATTTACATTAAAAATTTTAATTAAAGTTATTTTAACAAAATTTGGAGGCACCGATGAAATACCTACTAATCTTCTGAAAATCCACGCGAATCTGATTTTTGTATAGTCTAAAACACATTGCGCAGCTAAAATGAACAGGTATTTTACATTCAACTGAAAATTCTTCATAATCTAAATAAAGTTTCTCATCTGCACTTACTGGATATATAGTTTACAATGCAAATAAAGAATTCTACACGCATTCCTTGTCCATTCTTCAGAATAAAGGAGGTGGTACCGTAAATAATTCAACACCTGCTAAGCAATAAATCACCTGGTTGTTGATAAACACACCTCTTCTTGAACAACAAAAGGCAGGAAACAAGGGGGCTGTACCCCTTGACAGAAAAGAGGTGTAAATTTCAAAAGAAAGGCAATAAACCCAGAGAGTTCATACCTCACAATACGGGAACGCGCGAGAAATCGCACTAGTCACTTCCCGCCAAAGCTCCCATTTTGGGAACATTCTAAATAAACAGCTGTAAAATCCTTCTAAATTATTTTTTTGACCCCCGGTTTGTTTTGATTTAAAGACAAAACTATTGTTTTCCATATACATTGGTTTAAATCTCCCGCATTTGAATAAATAATTTTTAGTGAACCTATTTTGTTGTGAAGAAAAAAGTGCCAATTTTGTCAAAGTTTGAAGAATTTTTAAAAATAGAATTTAAGTTGCAAACTTTTTGTAAAAATTACTAACAATTATTCATATTCTTGTTATTAATGGACAAAAATTATAAATATGTATCTTTATTTCTTTTTGGTGAAAAAAATCTTTTAAAAATGTTCCCAAAATGGGAGCTTTGGCGCTTAATGGGTTAAACCACGGCTTACTAGATACTTATACAGGCTAGCCGAATACGAAAGTCATTGCAAATCCAGATGGCAATACTGGACCAACTGGCAAAGCATATCCACAGTGTTGAAGGCGGTGGGTGATATAGGTAGGTCTTGTAGCGCTCCAAGCGGGAAAAGTTGTCAAATGGTTTTCATTGTTTAAAACTCGGCTAGCCTGTATAAGTTATCTAGTAAGCCGTGGTTAAACCCATGTAGTATTATAATGTCTTTTTATCACGATTTGCGTACCGAAACTCTTCCTAGAAACCCAACAGGCTTTCTGTTTACGCAGTTTTTGCTTCGGCGTAGTGACGTCATAGGGTCAGGAAACATTGCTGTCGGGTATTTTAGACGCGCGTTGTTGGCTTACCAACCAGTATCTAAGGGGAGCCGATGACGTTTTTCAGCTCCAGCTTTGCTGCTCCATTTATTACTTCAAGATTTATTAGTAATACATTAGAATAACGACGATGAATGCAAAGTTGTGCTCTAAAGACCATTTTAGTTAACATTATTCACTGATTCACTCCTTTGATGTATAAAAAAACTTGCAAGAGATTGTATTTTTGTAATAACTTGAGCTGGTTTGATCTGAAATGGTTATTAAGTTTCAAGATTTCTAATTCGACAAAAAAAATAAGCAAAGAATATAAGTGAACGAAACTTTTGTTAAACTATATCCAATTGAAAATAATTTTAGATCTTAGAACACCATTACTTTTCTACTGCTATGTTCGATAAACGTCAAAAATCTGAAAAGAGAATTGTTCTGAGAAGTAACAAACAATAAAAAATCCTGAGAACAAACAAGTTTAATCGTTCCGGGCTACTCATGTAGGACAAATTGCACGTCCCAAGAATAAGCCATTGAAAAAGTCGCTTAAAGCAATCTATTATTTTGAACGAGCAATGAACCCTTTGAAATCCAAAACTGAAAAACTTCACCATTAATAGAATGATAAATGGAATTCTCCCGATACTTTTCTAAAGAAGAAAAGCTTTTTAGCCGCTTCTTTTCTAAAGGGGAGGGTAATCTTAATAGCTGAAGTCGAACACTTTTCGAAAATTCCAATGATTACGAGAAATAGTGAAACAATTCTACTAGGCTTGTTAAGAAAGTGGATTCTTTTGGTGTTGTTGTTCTTTCCTTGTGTAATGGGAGCAATAAGAAGGGGTGCTATCCTTTGGAGGCTGATTTTGTAGCTATTTTGTTGTCGATAACTTAACAGAATGAGAAACAATTGCCAATATAAGCTGCCGTTTTGCTGGTGGGAAGTGAATTATGAAACGTTAATTGTGTTCCTATTTCCGTGAATATAATACTTTAACAATCTAACTTAGAAAAATATTTTAACTTAAAACCGATTCTTTTAATTGATATTTTCAAAGTGTTCAGATTAAGAAGTTATATTTTTCTGGAATTGGTAAATTTGAGTTCAAAATATCGAAAAAAAAATCTGCAATAGACGGTAATTTCCTTTATGACGGTTTAAAGTTTCCCCCCTTAAACACTTCAGTATTAAGTACGTATTATTTACGTTCGCAAACTGTATATTTTTATTCTTAAAAATTTTTGTTTAAAATATATTCAAAGTATTCTAAATGAAAAAAAAAAATGAAATGCTGGGTCATTTCTCGGGGATTTGTAACATTTTGGATTATTATCTTTCAAAAATGTTATGGCTTCAAATGACATTAAGAAACAAAAGTAACATGTTAAGGACTACTACCCTTGAACTACCCTTGTGCTGGCACTGCTCCTTCTCCCCTTTTACGATTTAGCCTCACTCTTTTAACTTTACTACTTACTGCTAACTCTTATCTAACTTAATTACTTTAATTGGTAATTAGAGCAACTCCAGTTAATTTTTGTACATTGCATTGTTAATTTAATCTCTATCCGCCAATAACCCAGTTTTACTAAACTCAAACTGATCAGTAATGAATCGACAAACAAATTAGTTTTAAACATTAATATTTATTATATTCTTAAAGGTGTACAAAATAGCATTGTTAAATTTTCCGTACCAATATTTAAAACAAAATATCTTATATGAATTTCTAATATTAATTGTTACTTTAACATATTAAGGTACGAATTAAGAAAGAAATTAACAAACATTAAAAGTAATTTACACTACTATTAGAGTAGTGGTCTAACCATAAATTATATTAATTACATATAATGAGAATATTTCGAGGAAGGGAGAGAGAATTGAAATGGAGTGAGTCACTATCGACTAACCTGATTCCCGCTGAGTAAAGGATCATCCTCTTTGCTGACGATCTAAAAACTCCTCATCTTAAAAAACTTCAGAAGAACTCCAACTTAAACACTGCTTAAAGAATAACTCAAGAACTTAACTGATAACTGATCTAAAACTCATCTAAGAAGAACTGATCTAAGAAGTAAAAACTGACTCAGAACTTAAAACTTAAAACTCAACTCAGAACTGACTAAAATCTCTCTTGCAGCGGTATTTAAAGGCTTCTCTCTATTCTTTTCCAGTTGTCCAATCTCTGCATGTTTTACGCCCCCTTTCTATCCCTTAGCTCTCTGAACAAATCAGGGCTGGTCCACTCCCACATCTCCAGGCTAAAATTCCCAAAACTCCACCTCTCTAGTCTACTAGTGGAGAAAACTTCCCCCTACCTTCGAATCAGGCAAAACCCTTTATTCTGTAATTTTATCCCATTAATTCCTACCACCTGGCTGACCGAAATATCTTTCTGCCGAAAACAACTCCTGAGAGGCGCCTGGCGATTTTGCCTCAGGCGCCTCCGTTCTGTACGAGGACCGTTTTATAGCCATTTTACCTTGAGTGGACAATGGCCAGCTTCTAAAATTATCCTGCAGTAATGCCCTCGGGATGGCGGCATGGTTCTTTGAGTCCCTTTGTCGGAATAAAAGTGTTAGTTCGAGAGGACACCTGGCCTATAATTCCTGTTACTAACCGATCCCAACTTGAGAGAACCATGGTTTTTGTTTTAAAAAATGTAATGATGAGAACAGCTTCTCATCATCTTCGCCCGCCTCCAGAGAACCTAAGTCGCAATAGCTCCTCTCTCTCTCCCTCACTCTCCATCTCCAAGCTCACAACAACTCTATTATGATCTAAAACAAATAAAACATTGTAATTCAGCTTTATATTAAGTTTAAAAAATTTAAAAGTGGTAAGGAAAAGAAAAAAAAATAGAGTATACATGATGACACAATCTAGATTATAAATAAAAATAAAATAATGAAAATAATAGTATTAGTTGATAATCAGTATTTCACAGCTGTAACTCAGTTTTTACTAAAAAGTCTCAGTAGAAAAAATTGAGAATGAAGGCCTGCATTTTGGCCTGAATTTCACCCCCTTCTCCCGATATGGAAAGTGTGAAAGTTTGTGCTCCATATCTTTTCACTTATATAACGAAAGCACTGAGTCATCCTGAAAAAGCACAAGCAATTATCCTGAAAAAGCACAGAACATCAGCACGGTCATCTGAGTAGCGAAGTCCAAGTTGCGGGTGTCGTTAGACTTGAAGGCTGCTGGTGCTGACCCAACCACCGGGCATTTGCAACTGATCAGGATCCATGACCAGTGTAAGCTCTGCCGTGGCTTGGACGACGACGGATTTGAAGCACATCATCGGGGCTCAATGTAGAGGTTTCCAGAAATCACCATGTGGAAGTATGTGTAGCCCAGCGGTTCTGGAAGGGACCCCGGGTATTGTAGAGGCGGAGGCTCCCCAAGGCAGTGAAGGTAGGAGGGCCCAAGTATAGCAGCTCCATCCCGTAAAGGAAACTGGGGAGTCGCAGCGTCCCGGCGTTGCTGAAGCCGATGGGGTGTTGGTGGTGGAATAGATGACCGTTGCTCTGGAACGTCACTTTTCGACGATGGAAGACCCATAGGCAGACCAGAGCAGTGGTCCGCCATTTACGAGCGTCTGCCGGAGGGTTGGCATGAATTGTGATTTGTGGAGGTATAAAAGTTCACAGCTTTCTCGGAATTCAACTAACGTGAATAATGTCTGAGTTTAATTGGTTCCATGCATCCAGAACAAAGTTTCCTTAAAGTTCGTTCAAAAAAGTTTTATGAGTGAATAAATTCACATTTGACTGTAAGGAAGGGGGTTAGGCATCAGTCGATAAGTTAACTCTCCAACTCTCTCTCCATCCATAATCCAAATTAAGTTAGTTTTATATTATAAGTAATTAAATTTAACTTAAGAAAAGGTTACTCATTTCTAAATCATTAACAAGTAACAGTTCTAAGTCTGAATTTAACTTAACTGAATTGTTATTCAATTGGTTAATCAATTACTTAATTTATATATGTACACAAATGGGAAAATTATTTTCTATGATTCCATCTCGAGAAATATCCATTCAATATATTATAATCTCTTATAATGTCATTTGGACACATAATTAAGGGTACAATTTTTCTCATATTCTGAATTCATTAAATATTCTAATAACCATCATAATTTCAAAGAGATAAGAAAATATATACATAAAAAATAATTCGCTCATAAAATCCTTCTAATGATCAATAATGTCCACGTCACGAACGCCTCTTATCTCAAATCAGAATATATCAAGACCTTCAATAACAAATTGACTACTACAAAACTTGTCTCCATTATTTCCTTTGTTTTCTACTACAATAATGTCAAAAAAAAATTTCCGCATAATGAGACTACATGACACAATCAACAAATTTGCTAGTTTTTCAAAATAACAATAGCCATCACTAACTTTCAGATGTTATGTCCATAATTCGTATGAATATATATAAAAATAAAAAGGGGGAAAAACTCAACTGATTCAATACTACATTTCTTCACTTTCCGTTAGGGATTGTATTACATTTATTCAAAATCATTTCATATAACTAAACACAAAAAAAATTATTCTCAACCAAGCAACCAAATTCTCTACCTTTAGTTCCTGACCTGACTATATTTGATGAATGGTCTATAATGCATGTAATAAAATGTGTTTTTGAACATTTTCCATTATATCCAACTTTTATTATCAAACAGATCATAAAAAAAAAGGGAGGGAAGTCTCAAAATTCCACTGTCGTATCATCCTTATGCAACATTTTCTATAAAATTAATAAATTCCCAACTTTTCCGTACTTGCTATATACACCGTCGTATTTTGTCTCCGCATTAACTCCAAATTTATCATACGTACTCTTATACTAATCCCAAATAATTTTCTTATTATTTCTATATCAACCATTCCTTATCTTCTATCCAATAGTTAAACTGGCCTACACTCACGATATCAGCAAACATTTTCTTTTTTTTTTTTTTTTTTTTCTCCTATCTACCGTGTTCTCAAGTCACCGACTATCACCCCTCGTTTTACGATCGTCGTACCATTCACTATTCCTGCGTATCCACCGAGGTAGTATATTCTTGTCGCGACACACTAGTTACCTTTGTGTCGGCGAATTCACTTGCATTGATGCTTGCAACTCTATTATACTATATATCTATTTCGCACTTTCAACTCTATGCGGCGCGGCGGTCCTAAGATCTTTGAAGCAAGATCATTTTTGGGCTTACTTAAGCGTAGTGGTATATTCTATCGTAAGTCATTCGCACAATTTGGTTTTCGCATCTGTGAGTCTGCTAAGCGCTGTGCCTTGATAAATTAAGATTTATATATTTGCATGCTAGCCTTGATTACAACCTTAATCTCATATATTATTTACATTTATACTTATTGTTTACTACTACAACATTTACGCTTACAACAACAACTACACACAACTGTACTATATATTTTTGTTTGTGCTATTCATTTATATGGGGTTCATGTTTAGACTTGAAAGTTTCCGTTATTATTTTGGATGTTTTTTTTTCTCTAAAATTTTATCTCTGGGTTTGCTATATATTAGATCAATTTGAAAGATTTGTTTATATTTTTTCAGATAATTTTACAGTTAATACTTAATTATGGTGTTAAGTTTAAAGTTTTTGTTTACAATTATGTTTTACATTTATTATTACTGAAATAAAATTCAATCCCAATCAAAACTGAATTATCGCCAGCAATTATCCAATCACTAACCAGGAAAAAAAAAAATTATTTCAACCGAATTTTGTAGGTAGCTGCCCAAACGTGATCACTTCTTTAAACAGCGACGCACAAAATTCAATTATTACTTTAAGCAGTTTAATTATTATTATAACTATTTTGCTGATTTTTATTATTTATTGGTTTTATTGTAAATTTTCCTTTCATTGCTATATACTTATTTAATTGAGGATTATGTTATTATTATTAGCTTTTTTTTTATTTTATTTAGTACAGTTAGGCTAGTTTGGCTTTATTTATTTATTTATTGCAAGGCGTTTGTTATTCTATCTAAAAATTGAATAACCGATGAGGGTTCCTGTGTTGCTTCTTGTTCAGGCGGCGAAGGAGCCGTCACTCTTAAGGCCCAAGCCATAAATCTATCAGCATAATTGCCTTCGTCCTGCTGTGTGTCTACTTGCGTAGCAACACTTGATTCCACTTGATTTTCTACGGATAATTCCTCACTATTAACTAAACCACTCTCTCCCAGATTTTCACCCGTTCCGACTACTTCTAAATTTCCTGTGGATAGCACACCTACAGGTTTCTTATCCTTATCCCTAGGTCTTAAGTTAAAATCGCGGGGTTTAATTGATTGATTTTTGTGCTGCTCAAGTGGATTAGATTCCTCGCTAGGTTCCTCAACTTCGATATTTATAGCTTCCTCACCTGATGATTTTGAGTTATCTGCGTTAGTCTCAGTATTTACAGAAATTTGGACGTTTTGGCTATCTGATTTATTTTTTAGTGATGCCCATAAAGCTAAAGGGATGTTTTCCTCCGTCTCTTCGTCTAATTGTGATAGGTCATAGTATCCTCCCTCTACATCATAAATTTGAGTCTCATCACTAGAGGATTGTGAGTCCTCTCCATTATGGTTATTTACCTCATGACAAGAATTTTCGACTTGTCGGTTAACCTCTGGTATTAACTGTGGTGGGACCAAATATGCTAATGGAATGTCCTCTTCTGGGTCATCATCAAAATTTGCTGGGGGAAGGGACTTTGGTATTGTATCTGACTCTGTAGGCTGATTTTTCTCCTGCAATTCTAAATGCTCTTTCCGCTCAGTGTAGGGAATTAATCTCGATGCGTGTACTTTCATGGAATTTTGTCTACCTTTTGTATGTTGTATTGTAAAATTAACTGCATTATGTTTTTGGATTACTCTATATGGGCCCTGATAATTTCTACGTTTAGGAAGTTGTTGGTTTCTGTCCATTTCAGGAGCTAATAAGAATACCAGTTGACCCTCGTGAAAATTTCTATCCTTAGCTGACTTGTGCTGATAATTTTCCATTTTTTCCGTTGCCTTCAACAAATTATCCCTTACAATTTCTGCTGCTTTTTGATATTGCTGTGTCCGTCTCTCAATATACGTGGGGTATGGGTTTGCATGATTTACTTTTTGATGGGTATTAAGGGAAATTGGGGTTAAAGGAAGTGCAATATCATATCCATGGACAAGGTAGCTGGGTCTATCTCCAATAGCCGAATGATACGAAGTGTTATAAGAAAGTTCATAAAAGGACAAAGCTTCATCCCATTGTTTAGTTTCCCTTGCTAAAATTGAAAGTGAAGGTTTTAAACTACGGTGGGAAACTTCATTTACGCCATTAGTGGCGGGATGATAAGCAGTGGTGAAAATTTTGTCAGTTCCCAATCTTTTAGCAACCAAACGAAACAATTCAGAGGTAAAATTTCGGCCTAAATCACTTAACAAAACTGAAGGTACCCCCATTAGACATATGTAGTCATATAATTTGTCAGCAGTCGTCTCAGCAGTCATATTAGGAGTAGCGTATAAACGCATGAATTTTGTAAAATGGTCGATGAATACCAAAATGTAAGAATTATTTTTAGCCGTTGTAGGGAGTTTTCCTACATAATCTAAAGAAACTAGTTCCCCGGGCCTGGTTGGAATATGATTTCTCTGTAAGGGGACTGGAGGTAACCGATTGGGAGTTTTATACCCAATACATTCTGTGCAAGATTGAATGAAATTTTTGGTGTCACTATACATACCTTCCCAAAAGTAATTTGATCTTATATTATCAAGAGTTTTATTTAAGGAAAAATGAGCTGCATGACCTAACTTTAAAATTATAGGTTTATATTTGTTTGGGACAACAATTTGTTCAGTATTTTGTGGTCCTACAGATCTTTTTATCTTTCCCGCATGCATAAGAATCCCATATCTAAAAAAATAGTTTTGCTCTGAGGGCTTTAAGTCTGATGTGTTAGATTCAATTTTTTGTATTATTTCCAATAAATGTGGGTCATTTTGTTGTTCAATTGCTATTTCTGGGACTGTTGGTAATTCACGAATAATATTGTTTATTCCGTGAAAATCCCTACTAAGTGTGTCAGCTATATAATTTTCAGCTCCCTTAATTTTTTCAAAAGTAAATTCATATTGTTGTAAAAACAAAATCCAACGTGTTACTCTATTAGCTGGATTTTCTAACCGTGTTATGGATTGAATAGCAGAGTTATCACACCTGATAATGAAGTGTTTACCGTAAAGGTAGTTTTTGTAACACTTGATACTGTCAATAATAGCCAAAAGTTCCTTCTGATATATTGGGTAATTTTTCTCTGCTTGTAATAATTTTCGAGAAAAATATGAAATTGGGTGAATTATCCCAAACTTATCTTTTTGGCCTAAATAACCTGATATAGAATGATCAGACGCGTCAGTTGTTAAAATATACTGCTTATTATGATCTGGATGAATTAAAATTGGATACTCTCCCAATTTTTGTTTTAAGGTATCAAAAGCAACTTGTGCTTCAGGTGTCCATACAAATCTCTGACGTTTTTTCGTTAAATTAGTGAGGGGTATGCTTATTTCAGAATAATTTGGAATAAAACGTCGATAATAGGAGCTTAACCCAACAAAACGTCGTACCTGACGTACTGTCTTAGGAACAGGAAACTCTGAAATTTTCCTAATATTCATGGATGTTGGTTGGATTCCGTTTTTATCAACTGTATGGCCTAAAAATGTTATTGTTGGAACAAAAAATTCACATTTCTTTGGATTTATAGTTAAACCAAATTCTCTGATACGTTCAAATAATTTTCTCAATTTAAATAGCATAGAGTCCAAACCATTAGCACCAAGTGCAAAATCATCTATGTATCCAGAAATTCCCAACTCTTTAATAGGGTCAAGTAATTTGTCCGTTAGGGACTGCAATACTTGGGGACTAAATGCCATACCCTGTGGCATCGAGAGATATTCAAAGGACCCATAAATAGTGTTAAAAGCGGTTACTTCCCTATCTTCTGGTTTCAGCTTAATTTGGAAAAAAGAACTCTGCAAATCAATGGAAGAATACCAATTGGCATCTCTTAGGTTGTCCAATAAATCATTGATTAGTGGGAGGGGATGTCTATTAAATTTAATTAAATTGTTTGTTTTCCTATAATCGGAAACAATCCTATATGATGGTTTGTTACCATCTACTTGTTTCTTTTTGACTAGTATAACAGGGTGACTTATATGAGTATTGGTGGGCTGTATGATATTTGCTGCCAGTAATTCATCCAATTGATCCCTCAGTTCCTGCCGCAAGGCATAAGGAACTGGATAATGTCGAGATGTTTCCAATTTATTTCTATCAACTTCAATATTGGGAGTAATTTTATCAGTCTCTCCTATTGTTCTTAAATTTGAACTAAAAATATCTGAAAATTCTTTTAAAAGCTGAGATATCTTTTCCCTATGCAATGGCTGAAGATGGTCTAATTTAAAATCTTTGATGTTGAATTCTTGCTTCCTTAACTCTTTAATATAGTCTATGTCCCTATTATTTGAAACTGTTTCAATAGTTGCTAATTTGGTTAGTTTATTTATGCATATTTTTTCTCTACTGACATTAGCAATTGTTACTTCTATCGTCTTTCTAGACGTGACTGGGGCCATATTTTCTCCTATATTTATGTCAACTAGATGAGGTAATTTTGAAATTTTGATGACCTCTCCTACTTTTAATGGAGCATCAATGGCTAAATCAAAAGTCTTACTTTGTTTAGGATTTAATTTACATTTACAATTTAACTTGGCAAATTCATGAGTGACACTATTAATTTTTTGAGTTATTGCATCCTTAATTGGAATCCTTGTTCCATTTGAGACTAATAAGTGTTGTTCCAGGTCAATTTTAAATTTAAATTTTTGTAATAGATCAATGCCGAAAATACCTGAATAAAATGGGCTTAAAGATTGATCTATTACCATTAGGTCATGATTTATATTCTTATTTCCTATTGTAATTGGGATATTAAATGTAGCTACTATATTTAGTTTTTGACCCGTTAAGGAATTTACAGTAGGACAGGAATTAATTTTTCGTATGAGTGGGTCATTTCTTATATGCTCAAATACATTCTTTTCAATTAAACTGCATGCTGCCCCGGTGTCTATCAATATGCTATTTAATTTACCTCCAATTTTGGCGTCTATCACAGGTAAATAGAAGAAACCATTCGTTTGGGGTGTTTGGGTATTCACTATTAATTTTTGCTCGGATTTTGCATTAGTGCAGGGTCTAATTACCGAAGCATCAGTTTTTGTTTTAATTAAACCCCACTTCCGTTTCCCGAATTCGTAGGGAATCTTCCTCGGCTGTTTCCTCTAAAGTTAACGCGCGATCCCGTATTTTGATATCTAGCGCCTGGATTTGCGTAATACCCCCTAAAACCTCCCCTATGGGCTTGTCTTGGTTGCCTTTGATGGTCATAATTTATTGGAGGTGAGTAGCCGCCATTGTGGAATTGCCCCCTGGATGGGTTGGTTGTCCATTCCCCGAAACGACCGTAGTCATTGTAATTGGGGTACCCCCGACCTCTCTGTTGAAAAGAATAAGGGGGAGAATTTGTTGCTTGTTGTGAGACCATTTCTCGGCAATTTAAAGCTGTATGGCCGGCACGATTACAAAATTGACATACAGGTAGGGTCCTACTCGAATTTTGGTGAGGTATAGATAAATTTTCCATTTGTTTGTTTAGTTGGGATATAGATTCATGCAATGTTTTGTTTTGCCTATCAATTAAAGTTTTCAACTCCATTTGACTGTCATTGATTCTGTTTACAGAATTAAGGGTTGATTCAGGTTTATTTGGAAGGAAATCCTCCATGAAATTCATTGCATCTACTAGGGTTTTCGGATCCTTAACTATCAAAAATTGTTTATTTTCGGGATCCATTCCCTCAATAAAGCGAGTCAGTTGAGTGGACTCTACCAGGTTTTTCAAGGGTACATTATCAGCAGGGACCTTACCAAAAAATTTTAGAGTGGCAGTTTCCACTCTACTAGCAAATTGTCTGACTGTCTCAGATGGCCTCATTTTTAAATTTATAAAATCATTTTGATTATTTAATTTGGTTTCCTTTTTCTCAAAATATGAGAGAAATTTGTCCCTGAAGGTTTGATAGTCTGTTTCTTCCGCTAGTTGGGGGCTTGTTATTACATGAGATAAAGCATTCCCTCTAAGTTTCGCTTTTAATAAGACTAATTTTTCGGAATCTGTACAACCGGCCTCATTGCACACAGATTCTAATGTGGAGATGAAATAAGATGGGGAAACAACTGATTCTCCATCAAATTGGGGCAAAAATGCCTGAAAACTAGATAATTTTGAAAATACCGGCATAATTAAATTTTGGGGAGTTTCAGAAAGAGGTGGACTAGAAATAATTAAATTTTGAGTAGTTTCAGAAGAATGGGGACTAGTCATAATTAATTCCCAACAAATAATTTCTCAACAAACACAATAAAGTAATACAAAATACCCCTATCAAATTAAAATTATAACATGGATATCTCAAATCATGGAATCACATAAATAATAAATTTGTCGATTAATCAGTAATCACTTGAGTCTAGGATTATCCATAAATGTTAAAAGGCACCATTGCTGGCACTGCTCCTTCTCCCCTTTTACGATTTAGCCTCACTCTTTTAACTTTACTACTTACTGCTAACTCTTATCTAACTTAATTACTTTAATTGGTAATTAGAGCAACTCCAGTTAATTTTTGTACATTGCATTGTTAATTTAATCTCTATCCGCCAATAACCCAGTTTTACTAAACTCAAACTGATCAGTAATGAATCGACAAACAAATTAGTTTTAAACATTAATATTTATTATATTCTTAAAGGTGTACAAAATAGCATTGTTAAATTTTCCGTACCAATATTTAAAACAAAATATCTTATATGAATTTCTAATATTAATTGTTACTTTAACATATTAAGGTACGAATTAAGAAAGAAATTAACAAACATTAAAAGTAATTTACACTACTATTAGAGTAGTGGTCTAACCATAAATTATATTAATTACATATAATGAGAATATTTCGAGGAAGGGAGAGAGAATTGAAATGGAGTGAGTCACTATCGACTAACCTGATTCCCGCTGAGTAAAGGATCATCCTCTTTGCTGACGATCTAAAAACTCCTCATCTTAAAAAACTTCAGAAGAACTCCAACTTAAACACTGCTTAAAGAATAACTCAAGAACTTAACTGATAACTGATCTAAAACTCATCTAAGAAGAACTGATCTAAGAAGTAAAAACTGACTCAGAACTTAAAACTTAAAACTCAACTCAGAACTGACTAAAATCTCTCTTGCAGCGGTATTTAAAGGCTTCTCTCTATTCTTTTCCAGTTGTCCAATCTCTGCATGTTTTACGCCCCCTTTCTATCCCTTAGCTCTCTGAACAAATCAGGGCTGGTCCACTCCCACATCTCCAGGCTAAAATTCCCAAAACTCCACCTCTCTAGTCTACTAGTGGAGAAAACTTCCCCCTACCTTCGAATCAGGCAAAACCCTTTATTCTGTAATTTTATCCCATTAATTCCTACCACCTGGCTGACCGAAATATCTTTCTGCCGAAAACAACTCCTGAGAGGCGCCTGGCGATTTTGCCTCAGGCGCCTCCGTTCTGTACGAGGACCGTTTTATAGCCATTTTACCTTGAGTGGACAATGGCCAGCTTCTAAAATTATCCTGCAGTAATGCCCTCGGGATGGCGGCATGGTTCTTTGAGTCCCTTTGTCGGAATAAAAGTGTTAGTTCGAGAGGACACCTGGCCTATAATTCCTGTTACTAACCGATCCCAACTTGAGAGAACCATGGTTTTTGTTTTAAAAAATGTAATGATGAGAACAGCTTCTCATCACCTTGAAACTAATTTTTATTCATGATAATATTCGACTTCTCAAATAACGAAGAATTAATACTTTTTGCACGTTTTAATGCATGCAGATGAATTTTTAAAAAGTCATATTTGCCTGCATTAAAATGAAATTCAAACAAAACTCTTTAAAGCGCATTTATCCTCTAAGAACAACCCGACAATTTTCCCTTTAATTCCCACGAGTTAGAGCAATTTTCTCGACAAAATGCGCTAACCAAACAAAACTATTTTTCCATTATACCCAATAAAATTCCCCTCCAATTTCCACTCCCATGAAAGAAACTGGGCATAATTGCCTTCTTAAGCTCCACATCACGTAGTGCCTCTCACAAAACCTAAGAAAGTACCGAGGAAAACAAACTTCAAAAAGACCTTACACCAGTTAGCGAGTTAAAATTAAATCGCTTTTAGGGTCACAATATGCGTGAGAGGAAATACGTATTACTGAAATATGAATTTCACGCCACCTCATTTCGAGATTTCTTTTGTACTGTGCGTTCCTTCATTTTCGTGTCCGAGTAGGTGGACCTATATCATAGCCGCGGGGGACTGTGACTGAGCCCCGTTCTTGGCATTTCCAGAGATTAAATTCTGAGGCGATACAATGAGCAACAAGCGTTTTGCTGACAGGCGGCTTCAGAGCCATTACTCATTCACATCGAGCGGGATTTGAGCTCGGATCTTATTTATTACGCCTCATTTTTTTGCGGTATTAAGATGGATCTGTGTGGCAACGAGATTTTTGAATGAAACATTCCACACGCGAAAGCGGTTTTAGCGCATATATTCGCCGGTGAAAATGCGGATTCAGCCGCTTTTGAGATAATTTAAAAATCGATGTGGCTTCAGACAGCGACACGTAGGATTTTTTTTTTCTGGGCTCAAGGCGGCATTTCCATGCATTATGCATTATTTAGAAGTTTAAGCGGTAAAATAATAAAAAGTCGTTACGCTTTTTCCTCGGTTCTAAACCAAAGATAGTTTTTTTTCCACAGTTTTTACACATAAATCACCAAGGGAAGGAAATGTTTAGTTTCACTTTTTTCTCTTTTGTGTATGTTTAATGACATCTTAACCCCATAGTTTGTAAAAAACTAAACAACATTCAATTAAATAAACGAAGGTTTGATAGTTTTATTAATAATTTATCTGTCCTTGAATACGATAGTTAGCAGTTCATATCCCACTGAATTTACCAGGGATGCAGAAAGTGTTTTTACTTCCAAGATTTCCCCCAATCCATACAAAAATTTCCCCAACATTTTAAAAAGTAATAAAGACCTACAAGAATTCAGAATTATCGTCAGCATCAAAAATAGGTTAAATAAAAGTTCTATCTTTAAAACCAATAGACTTATTTTGTTAAACCCACAAAAAAAAAAAAGAAAAATATTTGTTAAACCCAAGATACTTAAGAGTTTTCGAAAGTGAACCTTCGATCTGAGATGGTGAAGGCGAAAATCGCCTCGTAAATTTTTATTACTGTACTGAAATCGAATTTAATAGAATACTTTACCTTAAAATTTCCCCAGATGGCTAAAATTTCCCTCGATCCTAGATCCCCGGATTGGACATATTCTGCATCCGTGGCAATTTACTTCAAATCACTGTAATTGTATTGAAAGTGAATTCATTAAGAACCATGCAGGGTTTCAAAGGGAAACTTTTATAAAATTATCTGACATATGAATTAGTTTTAAATGGGGATCCTAATAAAAAAGCTAGTTTGTTAACTTTCCTCCAAATCCATTCACCAAATCCAATTCACCATTTTATTTATCTTTAAAATTGTTCAACTGGAATCATTTACGTTACAGGTTTTTTGACGGTCCTAAACTTTTGATTACCTTTTAAAACATTTCTACCCGCTATTAATCGATAAACTAAATTTAAGTTAATGTGGGAATTTTTCACATTACACAACCAACCAAAATTAATTCTTATACAGTGAAATTTTTCACTTAAATCTAAACTACCATATCTGACTTCGCACCAACACCTTCTAAACGTCCATAAACCATCCAAAAATACGCAATTCATAGCTTATACCTAAACTGCTAAAACACGCAATATGGAACTTCATTCCAGACATCATTTTTTATCACCATCAAAGCGACCAACATAAACAGCTTAACGAAAAGTTAAAAAAAATGTAATCATTCCCTCTAGTCGTATCCAACAACATTCCATTCCGAGCGGTTCAAAAAAAGAACACCCTGAAAAGCGGTGTTTACTCCCCTTCTAATATCGCCATTTCGAATTTTCTCGGGAGTTAAGGCCACAGGGATTGCGACTCAACAAATGATCATTATTTCCCACGAAATGACTCCATTTATTTAACCCACTTTTATCTTCCCTTACTTCATAAAAGAAACATAAATAAAGATATTTTCAATAATCTCCGCTATATATTCAGGCTTTAAAATAAAGTCCCGGCTATTAGATTTTTGCCACGATGAATATTTTGAAGGAGGATTTTCCCCCTCTTTCTTGAATCGGGGATGAGAGGATACGGGGAGGGTAATTTTTTACTGCCTTAATAATGCATAGGTTATATCCAAAAAGAGAATTATGGTCTGATGCTTTTTGGCGTACGTTTGAGAGGGATAAGGATGAAGAGGAACGTATGCATTAGGATAAATCATTCTAAAAATTCTGTGTGTAAAAGTGTTTTTGAAACACTAAAAAAGAAAGTATGATAAAAGTAACACTTGCCTAATGTAAATTTTCTCTCTTTAT
The DNA here is from genome assembly GCA_963680715.1 of Tetragnatha montana. Classification (NCBI taxonomy): domain Eukaryota; kingdom Metazoa; phylum Arthropoda; class Arachnida; order Araneae; family Tetragnathidae; genus Tetragnatha; species Tetragnatha montana. The sequence goes on from OY796675.1 coordinate 50,821,878, forward strand.
TATACATATAAGGAACTAAATTTAATTAAATACTTGACTTGAGTGTTTAGTTTCGAAAAACCCACCGAGGTTAAGAGACGGAGAGTTGAAAAGGAAAAAAAAAATCTTCCGTTACAAAATTCATTTTAATTTTTTCTGATACATATTTTCATTTTTATTTTTTAAAGTTGTGTGAGATCAAGACCATATACCAAATCATTAAAATAAACAAAAAAATAATGTAAAAATCATTAAATACGGAACAAAATCATAAAAAAGTAATCTTAATATCCAAAGCCCAATCTAAATATACCATAACCCTCGCTAATGGGGGTTCCTTTCTACATTGTGTGTAGCGCCTTCTACTCCAAACTTTCTATATCGGCCTCTGGTTTCCCCCTAAGTGATATAGTCTAGCAGAGTTCTATTAGCAATAAAATCAGATTTTATGCACCTCAGAGTCTTTGAAGAACAAACGTTTCCTTTTCGTACGAAATTTTCTCAAGACAACAAAAGACAAAACTGATCATCAGATGCAGAAACCCCAGCTTTATCACCAGACGCATTCACCACCCTAATTCGGTAAGAAAGCTCATTCCAGGCGAAGAACAACTCCACTCCAAAAAGGTGCCATGAGAAAGGCTAATTCGTTGGAGAGAGAGAAAGCAAAGGACTGCGTAATGAATATTTTTCCGCTGCCACCGAGTGATAAAACTTCGCTAATGATATGAAGAATGCAGGCGGGAAAAGCGCGGGAAAAGGCGTTAATGAGCCGCAAATACGGGATTAGCTGAAAACGATCGAAATTGGCTGCAATTTGCGAGTTTTGAATGCGCCTAATAACCTGTAAAACATTTTAACTGCTTCGGGCGAGGCTTTTTTTTCTTCTTCATCGGCGTTCTTTCCTTACTTATTTGCTGCAAGTGCTCTCTGATATTATTTTTTGGAAGATTGTTGAGCGCTAATAAAGTATGCAGGGAGGAACGCGCTTTTCGATTATCAATGGAATGTTAAATGCTCGCGAATATTTTGCCTCATTTGCGCATTTGCTGAGAGAGATGAATATTGATTGTTATTTCGAGTCGCTAATGAAAACGCGACAATGAATGGCTAAACGAAATATTCTTGATGGGTCTGTTGTTTCTTTTCAGCGTGATTATGGGAATTAGTCGTAGCTAGGTACATGAGAGGGATTTCTATGTGATGGTCATGATTTTTCAATAACTTAAGTTGTCTTGCTTTGTTATTGCAAAACAAATATTTTGTCTAACGAGTCAGTAATACAAATGCCAGATATTAACTTGGTTGTAAGAAAAATAAACTATCGTAGAGCTCAATCCAACATCCGTTGCTTCTTAAAGAAATTATCCTAAATTTTTAATTTTCCTTTGCACCGTTATAAAAGGTTTACAGTTATCACAATAACAAACTCCCATGGATTTATTTGAAATTATAAAAGAAGAAATAATATTTTTCAACTTCGATGTTTTTGATGATAAAATAATAACAATAAATTTCAAATTAAAATTCATAACTTGCATACTGTGTTTTATGCTTCTTTTCTACTAATTATGACATTTTTTCCCCAGTTTAATGTGCCTTACATTGCTTACAAAAATATTACCTTGATTACTTAAAATTTCACAAGGACGCAAAATACTAAATTTATCTTCAAATATTTTTCCACTGAAGCTCTACCAAAAGCAACATGTAGAGGTTATAATTTTTCCAAACCTAATAATAATAATATACGGATAGTATAATTGAGATCTCTGGATGCTCTTGAGCAGCCTGTTAATATTAAAACATGGCATTATGCATGAAAAATTCTCAAAAAAAGTTTTTTGGAACGTCTACAGCTGTTTCTTAAAGAATTTTCTTTGAAAATAAACTCACAGGCTTTAACAAATGCCTTTCCTTAATTATACCAAACGACAAAATTAGGAGAGAAAAAAGCGCAACATTTGAAAAGACACGCATGATTTACCACACACGTTACGGTTCAGGCACAATATCCTCCATTCACCAGCACACCAACAACGCCGACTATAGACTTACAAATCCATGAAAAACACGGCTTAACAAAGAATTCAAATCCATCCAGCGTCACAACTTCACCGCCTCTTCAGCCATCGCGGTAGCCGCGTCCAGATAAGCCGACACGGCAATTAAACAAAGGAACGGGGTTTACAAAGACGACGACAGGACGAGAGATCGTAGAAACAAAAGGACATTAAAATTCTGTCGATGCCTGTCCCTCTTGCCCAATGGAGACGAGGAACTGGGTTCTAAACCCGGCCCAGGAGGATGGATGAAGTCCAGGAAGTGGGAAGGACGCGGATGCAGTAACTCCCCCTTTTGTCGCAGGTGTGCTGAACCGATTCTTCAGTGGAGAAAAAAGAGGAATATGAAACATCTTAATTAGCATAAACATGAGACAGATGGAAGGTATGAAACTGTTGGGGATTTAATCTTTTTATCAGAATATAACAAGTTTATCCATGATAAGGATACTTCTTATAACAGTGTTGCTATTTATTTAGAGGGTGTGGTATTTGTATGTTATAGCCATGGTTATAGCTCGTCATGTGTTAGGTTTGTTAGACATTTTTTTTGGCTTGAATAATCACTGAAAGAATTCCCTATATTACATGTCGTGATGCAGAAGTAAGATTTTTAAGGGAAATCTACATACGATATCTGACTGTGACGGGAAGCTATACGATATTTAACATTGGTCAATATCCTCAACTGTAGTTTAGTATCTATCAGTGAAAAATATTCGCCTAATAATTTTCAGAGCGTGTTTTGCGGGTATAAAGGATTCAACTGAAACCAGATATGGTGTGATTGAAATCGTGCTTGTTTTTTTCTCCATACCATGTGGTGTTTAGGGGACATCCATAAATTATGTGAGGTCAAAAAGGGGGGAGGAGTTTGGAAAAATCTCACCGAATCTCACCAAGGGGGAGGGGGGTCGGTTAAAATCTCACGTCAACTTTTTAAGTTAGAAATTATACGATTTTCTTTGTTTTTTAAGTTTGAGAAAGGAAAATCCTTTTTAAAAAGTTGTAGGTAAATCTCACATGGGGGGAGGGGAGGGTCCAGCAAAATCTCACTAAATCTCACCAAGGGGGGAGGGGGGGGTCCAGATTTAGGAAAAAACACCTCACGTAATTTATGGATGTCCCCTTACTCCTCATTAAATTTACTGACAGTACTAAAGTTGATGCTAAAAATTTTAAACTAGTTAAGATATCCGCATATAATTCCGACAAACTCATAATCCGTGGAATATTTAAGTTCAGTTGCATGGAAAATTATTAATTGTTTTTGTTTTTCGTAATAAAAATTTATTTCTTTTCACTTCGTATTCTCCTGTCCCTTGCTCGTTCAGCCATATTTTTATACAGGTCAAGAATCAAAAATCCACTGAATGGTAGAAAACATGGAGGAAGAATTCACTGTTGGTGATTTTACATTAGCAATACGCCGATTTTCTCGGAATCTATGAACAACTAATAAACCCAAAGCGGATCGAGCAAGCAGTGTCCATCCCCCTCGAAAATAACAGCCGCGAAAGGAAGAAAGGGACAACCACCACCAAGAAGAAGAAGAAAGAGCGGCTTCCTTTTCAAGACCATTAGTTCTTGACGAGTTGCTGCTGCTGAGAAAAAGGGTTAAAAATCGGGCCGACTGTTGACGCTCCAGCCGGTTTTTCGGTCAGTCGCGAGGCACCCGGTCCATTAATTTGAATGAGGGATGGCCCTCGTTTTGGCCACCTGCCCGTGTGAAGCAGAAAAAGTGTACAGCAATTAAGAGGATTAGGAAGGGCCCTGCTGGGGACGGTTTGTTTTCAAGATCATTTGTTAGTTCAGGTAGGGTTTAAAAGGTGGGTTGATTGTGGAGGCCGATAGTGCTTTTTGGTTTTATCAGATCCTTTTAATTTATTGCGACGGTGAGGGGTATTAATCAAGGTGTAATTGTGTAAATAACGTTTTTGGTCTTGTGTGAGGGGAATATTTTTTGGTCTAATTTATCGTCCTGTTTTTCTTGATGCTGTTAGATAATATGCTAAGTAAAATGATGCATGCTTTAATTGAAGCTATTTTCGATAGTTAAAAGGTTGAAGCACATGTAGTTAAAAGAAAGCTAATAAAAGTATCTTTCTCAGTTCTAAGTAAAGGTAGAAGGTAAGTCTAAGTAAGGTTATTTGTAAGTTCTAAGTAAAAGAAAATTTTCGAGGGAGGGCTTATGGTAATATGTTGGCTTTGTTTTTCCAACTCACAAATTGTCATGAAATAGAAATGTTTTTATAAATTAATAAAAATCAATGTATTAAAACTATAAGTTTCATAGAACACATAAAAGAATGAATATGAGGTGCATAAAATAAAATGTAAATGAACATTTACAAAAATAACTGTATCTATTCTCCTGATACATTTTTGGCATAAACTATACCTGTATAATTTTACAACACAAAGGGGCTACTTATACAATTTATCTTTCATCGGTGTTTTATGACAAAAAGTATAATAAAATTTGTGTCATTCCATGGTACGAAGAAAATCTGAGGAATAATTATATCTTGATCAAAAATAACAATCTTGCAACCAGTTAAGAAAACAGTGAATTTTAAATATCGTTGAAATACAATCTTTTAAAAGTAATAGAAACCTGGCATGTAGAACTTCATTTTGTAAGCATTAAAATATTAATAGATATTAATTTAAACACATATAGTGAGAAATACTTTCACATTCAGCATTTATTTACAATTTGATGATACATGTTTTCCCCGTTTAATTTACACAAAATCTATAAAACCCTAACAAAATATTTGCCTTAAATGTAGCATAGCGTATTCCCAAAACACATTCGAGTTTCACTACATGTAATTTGAAGCAAGCATATTTGCTCACATCCATCCCAATAAGCGTAAAACAATAGCAAAATTTATGTTCCGAGTATTGATATAATGAGAAATTGATTACTAGAGACAGTTTACAATGGAAACAGAGACATGGCGAAATAATAAAGAGTTTGCCGGCACAATGGAAACCGTTTTAAAAGAGAATCATCATGCATTACTCCGAAAGATCAGTTCACAAGATATATTTCAAGCCATTAAATTCGAAACTCGTATTGACCCATCTCGAAAACTGGAGAGAATTATGTCAATAGCAATAAGTAACACTGAAATCGAAACAAAACTGCTCAATTTCAACAAAATGTGCATTTGCTTGGTATTCACCCGAGTGTTTCGTATAATGAATTTTATGGATTTCTTTGAAACGGAGAACAGTTGATGTGGAATGGGTTTTAAGGATTCACAGCCTTCAGTTGGCACTTCTCCAATGGCGAGCATTTTTTTTTTCGTTGAGTAGTGAATGCGAGTCGCATGTGAATGCAAGTGCACAATCGATTGCTGAAGCAAATATTTAAAAGTTGGTGTCGGAGGCAGTCGCTTTACTCGGCAAAATCTGTTCACGGCGAAAAGTGCGTTTTTGCGCCGTAATTTAAAGGCAATTTCAAATTGAGAATGGGGAGCCTTTGTTTATTGGAAATTTAAAAGCTTTTATGGAAAGTTTGAGTTTAAAAAGTTTTCTATCGATGGTGTACTTCCCAGTTTTGAAATAGATTATTATAAATGGTAGATGCCTTTTAGGAAAACTTAGTGAATAGTAATTTATAACGAATATTGATTAACAAGGAAGAAGATATTAACAGCAACGTTTAATACACAATGAGATATTTGCATAAGTGAGGGATTTGCTTAATTTTACACTTGTTTTTGATACGTTATAGTTTAATACGTTAAATAATTCAAAATTCAATTTTATTTTTGCCAAAACACTAGTAAAGCCACGTGATCAAAAAACGGGAAATGACATCACAGCGACCTCGGATTTGATATTTGACTCGATATTTGAGTGTTTGGTGTTTAAAACAGCTTTGCAATTTTTGACGGAAGATACAGTACTAATGGAATTGTACTATAAAAACTATTTTCGGTATGAAGAGAAAAGAAATTGGAAATAAGTACTACAAAAGTTTAGTATATTATTCATTTCGTCAAAAGCAACATTAAGAAAGAGCTAACCGTTCAAAGATATAAGTAGGCATTCCAGCTGCAAGTTTACACTTACAGTGAAACAGCATTTACAGAAATATGAAGACCTCTGAGATGCTCTATATGAGGATCGAGGCACACTGGTAAAACTTAAATTTAATTTTTCTTTCATTATTTAAAATTGAGTCTGATAACAGACATAATTTTTAAATAAACCTAAATAAGTTTTAAAATAGGATAATCTTCTTAAAGTTGCGAATTCTGTAAAAGAGTTGCAATTCTTTAAACTTTTAATTAATCATTTATTCAAAATTCCAATTCCGCTATGTGAAAACTTCTCAATAGTCAGCATCATCGGTCATCTGCTAAACAAAAATTACATGACATATCCTTACAATAAATGTCTCCATAAACTTCGAACCAGAACTCCCAATAAAAAAGAAACCCCATATCCTTCTTATCCCCATCAATGAACCACATCGCATCGCCGCCACCGCAGTTCCAATGACACAGTCAGCGGCACGTGAAACCCATCAAAGCACGTGACCTTCAATTCTTCCACCGCCAATCAACGACGAGTAACCGCCCCCCTCCTCAAGTCACAATCACAGTCATCCGCCCTGAGGCTCACATCCATCGAGTAGTATCACTATATGCTTGACCGGTGGCTTGTGCCCACGGTAAGTGAATGCATCGTTCACTTTTCCACTCCGCTTTGCCCTGAGCCGGCCATGGCTGACCACTCCGGAAGATATTGGGGGTAGTTTTGGGAAAGGGAGGGGGAGGTCAAGCTTATAGATTGGGGAGTAAACTGTAGTAAAGTTTAATAGCTTTTAAGAAGGGATTTACTTCGTGTAATGTCCTTGAGAGAGGAAACGAGTTGACAGATTTCCCCTACGTGATAGGAAGGTGGATTGCCAAGGGATGCTGTCTTGCAAAATTACGAAAGATCTATATTTAGACTGTGTGTGTAGCCTAGGAGGTTTTCCAACTAGGTTTATAATTTACATATGATATGTGCTTCAGAGAAAAGCTTTTATAAAACTTGAATAACGGAATTATATGTATGTAAATAAAGAGCCTACTTTGCTCTTAATTTTACATTTACTTTCTACCAGCAGAAAAATCCTATTCAAATATATTTAGATGAAATAAATGAAATAATTCCTCATAGGCGAGGTTAATATAGTATCTACATCTAAATAAGGCATCCACAATATTGGACATGCTATTAAATTTGTTGTGGCAAAAATTTTAAGGGGATGGGTGCAATGCAAAGACATTCCATTGACAATAGAGATTCATAAACATTGAGAATAATATAAGAAAAATCCCCATGTGAAGGATATTTGGCGAAAATTCCCTTTGACATGTTATACCTTCTAATCCCTTGAAAAACAACGGCCTTGTGTTAGTATGATTTCCAATACCCATCCAAATGTTTTATTTTCCCAATCAAATGGCCGAAACTCAACTTTGGGGTAAATAAAATACCTGTCATGTTGTAGATGGGATTTATTACAAGAATAAAATAAAATCCTTTTGCACATATACCTTAAAAACATGGTATTTAATTATAATTAATAGCTTCTGTGCAACTCTTCAGTCTAGATAAAGAATCAAGATACGTAGTGAATTAACTATTTATTTGAGATCTAATCTTAGTTTTATGAGGCTTGCAAACTAGTAAATGCACTTCCAAACTTGATAATGTAGTTTGTTCGGTGATAAAATATATAGCAAAGCAACTTATGTATGTCCCATCTGGCTCACGCTGGAAAAATACTTGGCAAAGTGCCTGACGAAATCTGGTTAGTGAAGAACATCTATTGAGTGCATTATGTATATTTACCAGTGATATATTGCTATAAAATGATAAAAAGATTGTGTGCATACAGTAAAATGCACCAAGCAACAAAAATTTCCATCAACAAAGCATGCAACCTCTGTTTTAGTCCATATATCAACAGATAAAAATCTAGATTGTTGTTTCCTGAAGAAGTGAGTGGAAACGATTTTATTTGCATATTATGATGCTTCTCCTATCTGGACGAAAATGGCTTTAGTCCAAAGTATTCCCTTTCTCCGCACTTAAATTTCTATCAAAATCAAGGACGATTTGTAGAGATTAAGAAATTGCTAGGCAACGTATACATTGTTCACTTGATTTATAAAGTTTTTGCATGTACTCAAGTTTTAGAATTTTATGTGGATAAGTCTTTCCTAAGTGATATTAAAAAGTAATATCCTCGTTTAAGGATGGCAAACTGTAGCAATAAATACTTGCTTAGTGTTTATATCCAGCTTTATCTCTTTTTAAGTGCAGTAAAATCCATTTTATAATTAATAAGAGTGCTTAAAATGAAATATGGTTTTCTCTTCTGTATAGTTAATATATTTTAACTAGTTAATGGGCAAACCACACATTCTATACAACATTTGGAATAAAATTTTACCCTTCTTAAAATGTTTCATAGTTTAAATTTAAAATACAACCTAATAAGTGAAAATAACGATGGACAATAAGGGTTTTAGCTGGATAACTTCTAAGATTCTTTCATTAAATGTCTTTTAAATTTTATAAGCAAAGAATACATTTCGTGTTATCATCATCATTATTATTATTATCAGCATTATCAAATAGTTCAAGTAAAAAATTGATTTTGATAGGTTTACCATTTTTATCGATATTTAAACCTAAATATTGCAATTTCGATAAGATCATCCCTTTTAATCTACTAACAGTTTACTTATAAAAGCTATCACCAATTCATACATTTGATTAAAAGAAGTGAGGAGAAGGTATACTTAATAAAATATTAAATAAATCCTACTCAAGAGGTAAGTAAATGTTTTTGGAACATAGAAATAAACACAATGGGATTTTTTTCCTGTTTTTCAATGGGTAAAAAATAAACATCTAAGAGGAATATTTTTATATTGCTATAAACTCATGTGCCCCTCACTTGTTCAATTTTCAACACTACTAAATGGTATAAAAACAATGTTATATGAAACAAAAATTTTATATCACAAACCATTATCTATTTTATTTTTTTTAATGTTTAAGGGCCATGTAATACAATCTTAAGCCTAATATCAACAGCATCTTAGATCACACGTCAAAGGTCATAGACTTTATGGCCTGCAATAATGATTTTATTGCAGACATTTTTATCGAAACTGTAAAGCATCATTGCCTAATGATAGGTGCAATCTTTTTGGAACTTGTCGAAAGCCGAAATCGAATCGCACTGACTTGAGCCCATCATCCCCCAAACCGTTCCACGGCAAACGATAAGAACAAAACAACAACAATCAGATACGACACAGTAGCAAGCAACTATTTCTTCTCTGTAACAACCAAATCCGAGGTAACTGATTTGTCCATTTTCTAAACGACCAACATAACCATTTTCGGTAATGTGGCGTATTAGGCCTGTTTTATAGGTCTCAAACCCAGTTGGCGTTTCCCCCGCTTTCATTTATTTATTTACAGCGCGACCCGCTTTGAGGAAACAAGGAACAAACGCTACGGGGTAAAAAAAAAACCCTCAGAGATGTGTTTATTTTGCTAGATCGACGTGCATTATTCCTAAAAAAAAGAGATTGCGTAAAGAACGGTGCGATTACCGTAAGGAAGTCAATTTCACAGATTCGCCCGTGCAAAGGAGGTCATAGAGAACAAATGCTAAAGCAGAATTATTTCCAATAGAAACATGGGGTCTAAAGGTGCGTTTACATACGTCAACTTCAGCGACGCGACCGGTCAAAAATTTCCCATAAATGCTGACGTAGCTACTACGTCATAGTGCCAATAACCAATGGAAAGACTAGATTCTACATCGATGGGGAAAGCGGTAAGGATTTTCCGACAGTTTTCCCCTCGACGTTCCGGTCGCGCCGCGGTAGCCCCTACACGTATATCCGCCCTAAGAAGGGAATGGCCTTGCTGAGGTCTGGCTATTTCTGTGTTTGAAAAGCTCGCACGGGGCGAATGTTTGATTAAAATGGAAAACACCATTGAGGATACTGTCTGGGATGGAAATATCTCAAACTGTGCGCCATTTGTTTCGGAAGAGTGAAATGGCCTATGAAAATTCATGGGGGGGATAGAAATAACGAATACTACCAGCGCTGGTGCTTACTATGGAAAAAAGAATTGTTTGCGATGCGTTTTGGCAGCTGGATTTAAAATCTTTCTTTGCGGCGATTTCGGTTGGCTATATTTATTAGTTCTGGTATATTTTTTCTGGGTTTTCTATTATAAATTTATGGCATGAGGGATGTATTTACATTTTGTAATAGCTGTAGATTTGCATCATTTCTTATTTTAATAACGTAATTGTTGTAGCCTCCTGAATTATAAATTTATGTTCCGCTCAAATATAGGTAACTGAACTGAAAGGCTTGGAGCCTTGATATTGTTTCCTGCATGTTATTTATTATTAAGGCTTATATTTTTATTTTGATAGACATAAATTATTTTCAGTAGCATCAGAATATGCTTCCTACTATGTTGTGATTCCCGCAGAGTCTAGGTATAAGGTAGAATTAATACCCTTTCAGCAACACTGGGCTAACTCCAACAGTTTTACTTTGGAGTTAGCTTCTTGCTGCAGCAAGTGAATCAATTTTAGATGTCTGTAAACAAATAGAATATAACATTTTAGTGAAAATTCAATGATAATTTTTGTTGTGCATGTGTGATCTAATATTATCAACTTCAAAATTATTTTAAAATGTCATAAGTTCATTGAAATTTTAGGGTACCTCAACATCGACATTTGGGAACCCCTGCTCTTCACATTCGTTACTTAAACATTCCTTCTGTCAATAACTAATACTACCTTGCTTACTACTTCTTCACTACTTAACTTCGCGTGTCCCTCGCCATTTAGGATATCCGACCAAACGCATTAAAACACTCGTTCAAAGTTCCGAAACCCCCTTATAACTATATAATGATTCGAACTCGCCCCGCTTTATTCCTTCTGTCTCGCGAACAGAAGGGGGCAATTTTCGATAAAAGCCCTCGGCAGTCTCATCCATAATTCATCCGCCCTTTACTTTTAAGCAAGAAGTACATCCTGCCAAAACCCCTCCCTCCCTTGAAAATGGGCGAAAAAGGAGTCAGAATTTTCACTTTTACGACTCCATTCCCCGCATTTGAATTTCGCGTGCGCGCAGAGGAAATTGGGAAGACGTCTTCTTTATTTCGTCCTTTTTTTATATTTTTGAAAATATTTAAGATCAATGGATTATTAAGTGAGCGTGCATAGTGTAGTGTGAATGAGTGAGAATATTTCGTGGTGAGAGAGAGATATTCTGCGGTTATTCATTTCTTGGGTACCACGGAAATCTCTGAATTCATTCGCTTTTGCATATTTTAGTAGTACTGATATGTCAGGTAAAGTGTAAGGTGTTCAGGTAGGTAGAGTATTCTATCTATTTCGTATTTCAGTAAAAGGCAGAACTTGTTGAATGATAGCCTATAAATGGACATACTATCTTCAGCTTCATGAAAACTGTTGATTTCATAAAGTTGTGATTTCCTTAAATACATTTTAACCGAATTTTCTAAATTAATATTATTTTATTTTAAAGTTTTACAACTGGTTTGTTTGACATTAGTACAGATGAAACTTGGTTAAATAATGGATTTTATATTCAATTCATAAAATAATATATCTTAAATATACCTATAATAATTTGTATAAATAAATTTAACATAAAGATGCTAAATGTAATCGAAGATTCACTACTAAATGATGAAACAAAAAGAGATTTAAAGATCCTATAGAATTAAATGTATGATAGAAAAATGCATCTGCTGAATGTAATGTAAAAGTAAATGATTTTTTAAGAAATCATTTGTTGCTTAAAAAATGGAGTAATCCATTTCTTAAATGATCGAAACAAGAATAAATTATTCTAAGATTCAAAAACATAAATGCTAGAAATACTTACCTAAGCAACTATTTTCTAAAAAAAAAAATATGTAAAACAGTTTTAGGGTAAAGAAGTTTATGTATCATTTTTACGCATTGGATGTTTTAGTTCAAGAATTTTTTGAAAATAAATATCAACTTAATATTTTCTATTTAACTTAATTCCTAGAAAAATAAATAAATATTACGCACCCCTAGCTAAAAACCGTGAAATGCCAGTTAAGATTCATGTTATTCAAAGGTCTCACAAAGAACAAAGTCCAATGAACAATGAACATCTATAATAGTTCAAAATTAAAACTAAGCACTCAAATAAGGCTAAAAACATTCATTATACAAAACTTCTTAAGTGTACAAAAACAAACCATTAAGGAAAACTTATCCGTAAACTAAAAAACATGAATATGCTAATTGACGTATATATTTTCCCTTTTTATTAGCAAGCAGTATTGCCTCCTAAAAGGAATTTTTTTTTACACTTCCTCCTTCGGGAAAAGTCTTGCTTTTTAATTTTTTCCTTATTTGCATTGTTTTCAAAAATGAAAGTCCTTTCTAAGGAATATGTTAAAGTGCATTAATTATTTAGAACGAAACAAGGAGGTTTAAAGAAGATGAACTGCATTATTATAAGACTCATTTAATTGCAATTAATGCATAGAAGACATTAATTTCCTATTTATAAGAACGTTTCTTATATTGCGAAATAAATATTACTCAAAAGTCTGCTTTGGAAATAGTGCTTTATTAAGGGTTTATTTCCATGATAAAAAATGCTAACTTCCCTCTCTTTTACTTTTTTCAGTTTATAGCAAGCCTGGAAAAATATTGTTTTTGGATGACTAACTAAAGTATTTGAATAACAAGTTTCTGTAATGAAGCATAAACATAATTTTTTAACTATTGTTATGTAAATTTACAAAAATAGAAATGAAAAATTTTCGGGTTGCGAGAAAAAAGTGTGTTTATAGAAAGGTTTGCATTCTTTCTTAATAATTTTCACTGTTCCCTCCCTTTTCGACACTTTCGTGAGCCATCACTATTCCATTCTCACCCCTTTCTTTAATTATCTTCTTCAGTCATTTTTCTCTTTCTCTCCCTCTACCGAATTATTCTTCCTCTAATTTTCTATCTGATCCTCTTCTTTTTTCTCACAACGAAGTACGCAAACACTGGTTTAACCATTCCAATCTTTGGAGAATCCTATGGAGAATTTGGGACGGCTAGGACTGAAACGGTTAAGTATTAAAAACATTAATAAAATCTAATTCAAACAATACTTTTTAAATCATTGGGAAAACCTAGAAAATATTTGGTGCTTCTTGAACCTATTACTCCCAATTGTGTTTTTATTTCATTTAAAATTTAACCCTTCTTACTTCTTTCCACCTTTATAAAACCTAATATCAGCAATGAAGAGTAACTCCAACAGCTTCACATTGGAATACGTAAGTAGATAACTCCGATATAAAGCTGATGTTGGAATTAGCTCTGTCGCGACTGTCGAGTCCCCTTCTTTCTCCCCTCCGTTTGATAACAATCTTAATCGTTTCGGGCCGCAAAAATCTTCTAGTTTGGCCAATGCCTAAATCAGGCCCTGGGAGAGGCTTATGTGAGGTATTGGAAAGGGTTTGGTTTGTGAGATTGAAACACATGCAACGAATCAAGAGACGCCACTGGTCGAAGCTTTCCTATAAATTCCCTATAAATGCTGATGTAGTTACTACTTCATAGAACCAAGAATCAATGACAGGACTAGATTCTAAATCGATGAGGAAGGCACTAGGAAATTTTCCAATGTTTTGCCCAGTTTTACCTTTGTAGTCCCAGGGACGATGCACTCACTAGACTACTCCTGTAGCAGAGCGATTGAAATACTCCTCACTAGCCGCGTTCACAACAGCCAACCTGTTCAACCGGAGAAAGAGCTAAAGAAGTAGGGGAAGAGGGATCTCCAAAAACCGGCCGTGAGGAAATTGAATAGCCCGTTCACAAGAGCACTCGTCCTACCAGTAGAAAGAACCACTTGACAAGCAAGCGAGCTCGTAGAAATAAATGCATTACGGGAAGCGAGCGAGAGCGCCGTCTACAGGAGGTTGAACCAATTAAAACATTTCCTCCTGCCAGGGGAGAATTTCCAACCTATGGTCAGGTGACTTTTTCCCTAGCGTAGGGAGAGCGGCGGAGGAAGAACCAGTTTTCTCCGCCTTTCCTCCGATAGAACGGCTGTTGTGAACGCGGCTACTGATAGCGGTTGGAAGTTGAAACGAAGTCTGGCTGACCGTACGCTACTCCCGTTTTCCTCCACTACTGGAGTTGTCTAGTCACAATCAGTGAATCGCCCCTGAAGTCCCCTTCCTTCTCTCTCCCCTCCGTTTGATAACAATCTTAATTTGTTTCGGGCCGTGAAAATGTCCTAGTGTGGCTAGCACCTAATGGCAAATCAGGGCCTGACCTCTCCTATTCCAGCCAAACAAACCGATGCAACCCAAGCCTCTCCTATCCAAAACAATAAATAAATACCCAGCGTGCACGTTAACAGAATACGACAGACACTGCCCGCCGAAAACAATGGTGAGGGGCGGCGGTAACACAACCCCGGCATCGAGATTCTCTCCGCAATTATACGACTTCTTTTTCTTATTCTCTCTCTCTTTTCCCACGGAGGGAGAATTTCATCGGGAGGGATCGAATTTTCGAACGTCCCGAGAGGGGCTTCCAGAATGAATGCCGGGTCCCGTGGCGGGAAACCGAGAATCAGTCCTGGATGGAACAGTTCGGGCGTTCCATATTTTTTTTTTCGAATAGAGAAAGAGATGAATTGTAGCGGTCTTCTTTTTAGGTTGGGGAGAAAAAGGGGTGGAATGTGGAGTGGAGAACACTGGTGTGGGTGTTTTTTTCTTGGATTGTTGTAGATTCTATAAGAGAATATTCTTAGGTGGATTTCGTTACTAACAATAGCGTTTTTATTGTATGGGATATTCACGGTATTTGAGACATTTGGTAGAGTCTATTATATCACTTATTTTTTTAATAAATTTGAAATATTTAGTTTTTTTATACTTAGGTATATATGAAACTATTATGTGTTTCTACGCTGATATTAACTAATAGGTTATGTTAATATCAGCATAGAAGGTTTTTAAGAAACTATTACATTCATATTAAATTAAGAGTCAAAAATATCACGTCTCTACCATAATCCTCAGATACCGTGAAGTGTTCCATATAAGAATTTGAGGATTATATGGTTTTTTCTCGCTGAAAAAATGTAATATAAAATAAAATATTTTAAAAGATATTAATTTGATTGTTTACACGACATGGTTTGCTTTTTACTAGTTCTGAACTGTAGATTAAACATGTTTTTTTTACCCCAAATGCTCTTTTAAGATGCTCTCTATTAAGAAGATAAAACCATTTTTCTTCCGAAATTTGTATTTAGATACTCTCAGTTCGTAATTACCGCGTTATGCATATATTTATAAATGTATAAAATGTTTTTTCATTAATTTTGCATCGTAATTTAGTCGGCTATTAAATGCTATAGCTAGCTTATATTGCTTAAAATAACATTAGGAATTATGTTTGTAAACTAAAAAATCAAATTCAAATTTATTCAATTCTCAGGAAGGAATTTGATAACAGAATTTTTATAAATATTACTCACATGTTTATCAGATTTTTAAATCGTCAATAACTTTGTACACTTTTATATCTCATAAAAATTAATAGTTGACAATATTTTAAAGGAAAACCATACATGTGTTGAAAACATTTGTGTCTCGACTGTAATAAATATATGCAAGTGACATAAAATATGTCTTAGAGCAATCAGATTCCCCTCCGCCAATATTTATCTGAATTTAAATTATTTTTTAGTCCATAGCATTTCAAAATGTGCAAACATAGTCTCACAAAGTATGGAATAACACGATTTATTTCAAACGTATTTCTCAACATGCCCATGGGGGATCTTGCTTCGATTTCAAAGCTGAGAGACAATTTTAAAATAAAAGGCAACTAGCCATTTTTTGTTTAGTTGTAACACAATTTATACGTCTTAACTATTACAAACTTGTGCACAATGTTGTGGTGGCAGTAGTTTCAAAATCTCCGTGAATATATCGGGTTTGATATTATTATTATTATTATTATTATTATTATTATTATTATTATTATTATTATTATTACTTGTAATTTTTACAAATAATACTACTGATATTTTCCACTTTCCACAGCATGGTAGTACATTCAGATGATTGTAAGGTCATTAGTTGTTTTTTTTTTCCTATAATAAAATCGTTTTTATAAACTAAAGCATCAATAGGAGAATTTTTTAAGGAAAGATTAAACGAATGTTTTCATTTAATCATGTACATATTATAAACTGAAGATAGATTAAAATAAACACTATCCTGCATAAAAAGAAACTTTTTTCCCCGATACAAGTAATTTCGTAGTAAATCCACTCTGGGGAATAAGAAATTCCAACATCTACATTCCCCCCATAAACTTTTTCCCATTTCTCTGCAGGATAATATTCTGTTTTCCCAATCTCCTCCTTGATCCTGTACGCCAAACACGTATCGTGCATTTTCAAGAGGAAAATAACAGGGGCAAGGGAAAGCGTAGAATACTATCATACAACCTATCAGGAGAATCTTCGGTGAAAGAAATCAAACGCCGATGCGTTTTTTCGTACTGAAGAAAGAGCACTTAAGATACCGAAAGTGGGGCATGAGAAAAGAAGGTTGGACGTTTCTTACCTTAAATTTTTAAGGAGACTGGTAATAAAATGAAATACGAGGACGTTTTGGAGAAGGTTAAATTTAAACCATTTTTTCTTGGTATTAAACCAGGTACTTAATATTGAATAAATCTTTAGATGCTCCCTGTAGAAAACCATTCAGAACTAGTAGTGTATTGAATTCAATTAAGAATTTTCTTACGGTGTAAACTGTTTTATGTTCTTAATACAAAAGTGGTTTATTGATTTTTGGATATAAAGAAGGGGCTTTTGGGTGTAGCGTTTTATTTTCTTAAAGTGTAGGTAATGTTCTTTAGAATTTTAATAGTTCAATTCTAGGAAAACGTAAATTCCATTTAAAAAATTTGCTTTTATTAGCTGTTACATAAGTTTTTGTTCTGTTAAAAAAGGAAATCTTTGAAAATACGCTTTTTTATAAAGAAAAAAAAAACGTGAGATGATATATGCTTAAAGTTAAAACTTATAAAAAGTAAGTGTATGTTTTTATTTTATCAAACAGTGAGAAATGGATGAAAATGAATTTTTTGATGAATGAATAAAAAATTAGCTTTTGTTCTTCCCTGCTGAATAGGTTTTTTCAAGATAGAGCTGTTGTGGTTGCTGGGGCTGTCTTCGACAGCTTTGGTGTCATCTAACGTTTTGCACATCATGGGACACGACATCATCATTACATCATCAGGATTTTTCAATCTTACGGAGGAAAACCATTACCAGACGATAAACTCTTGTTATGCTTTTCCTTGATAAAACAACATTTATATCTATTATGATTAAATAAATAAAATAATGGATTAAATCAACTGAATTACTACTTTAGAATTAGTAATTATCTTACTTATGGGGAAAAAATCTCAATTTTGATACTAAACATGTTAATTTCATATTAATATTGAGTAGGATCTCGAAGGAAATTTTCGCTAAAGATTCAAGACCCTCAAAAGAAACCAAACCCAACTACTGTAATTCTTTATACCTGGCGATGCTTTCATACTTTTTCAGTCTAAAATAACCATTAATTATATTGATAGATAAACTTCATAACTAAACCAACCATATGGATGTCAATTAATGAACAACTCATGTAAGTTAAAATTCCGAACATCGTGAACTTCAACTGCTAAAGTATGAAGATGGAGCTTCATCTAGAAGAGAACCAAAAGAAAGTCAAAGCCCCCAGGAGTGCGACATAAACCAAGAAAGAGGAAAAAATATAAAGACAACTACTGCTGTTACCCTCGACCTAATTTGTAGCCAGAAAGAAGTAAAGATGAAAAAATAGCGGTGTGGTCTCGTTACAACGCTTATTAGCGGTATCTTCAGAGGAAGCCATTTGACTGGGCGGTCTTCCCGTTGGGTCTGTGGTACCTTTGCGACATATTTGTTGAGCGGACATAAAATAAAAAAGGGAGGTTTAGAAAATTTTAAGAGCTCACTAAGTAAGTATTGTTGATTAAAAGGGTTTATTTTCCTGTATTAAATGTTGGTTTAATGTTACATTGCTTCTCTCTTTCTTTATGAAATTCTTCTAATACCCATCTAGAAGCAAAATCCTATTCATTTTATTAAAGCAAGATAAAAGTAAGCATCAAAGAAGTTGAAAAGTAAAGCTCTTCAAAAGGGAAAAACATTTTTTAAAATTTTAATTTAAAAGTTCTAAATAAAACTCTTTGACATTGGATTTATTAAAACGTTTCATTAAAGTAGAAAAAAAAATTTTAAAACCATTAAAGTATATTTTTATTACAATCTTGGAAGAAATACTTAATTTTTTTTAATTGAAACTTACATTTAAAAATTATGCTGAAACATATTTTATTGTCTTTGGGAAATACTAAAACTACTTTTATCATCTCAGTTTTTCTTATAATTACTTTAACTTCGTAAACATCACTTAATATCTGGATATACCTGAAGGGAAGCAAACTACCTGGAAGGTCATGGAAATAATTAAAAAAAAAAATCGTGAATTGGTTGGGCTACACTGCTTCAACAATATTACGTAACCAAACAAATTTCAGGTATTCCTAATTAGCCTAAGAAACACTTTCAGAACAACATTTTCAAAAATGAGTAAAACCCACCATAGCCACTGTCATCACATGACTAGCTCCGAAACAAATTTACTCAAACTCAAACAAGAATGTACTAATTTATGAAAATATGCAGTTAGTACAAAGAAATGTTATACATCATGTGCCCTTATTCTAGTAAGTGAAAGCATGGTAATCACATAGATAAGAGGGTGACGAGTGTCACTGTAACCATAATATAACGTCACTATGACGTTAAAAGTCGATTCGTAAATTGTGTGTAACAACAATTGGATGGCAACATGGAAGATGAAGAAGTAGAAGCGGATTAGCGTAAAGAGCAACAAAAAGAAATACGAGGATTAAAGCAAACACCAGAAAAAGAAGGGATAGTAGTAAAAAAAAAAACAGTTTCTGAACAAAAAAAAAAAAAACTAAATATACTTTGGATGAAGAAGGCGTAAGCGGCCCCAAGTGAGCAAGCAGAGTGCCTCTACACACACCAATTCCATTCCATTCCATGTAACGTCGCAGACTGGTGACTCGCTCTACCATTCCTTAAATTGGGGTACTTCCAATAATTTCCTAAATTTTATAATTTTAAACTTAAAATCAAAAATAAGTAAGTTGTGTGGTGACTATTGAATTGTTTGAAACTGATTATTTCTAGTATCTTAAAATAAAAATGAATTTGATCGTCATTTTTGAAACAAAAAGTTCCATATCAAAATGCACCGATTTACTCAGATTTGAAAATGTCCTTTCTCTCAGTAGTGAACCAATGACGATCCCCAAGTTTGGGGTCCAAAAGAGGGGTGAATAGGGCGTTGAGAAATATCCCCCAAATTTATAGCCCCTAAAAGAAAGGAGGTCGCCCACGATTTATACGGCTCAGAGGGGTCGTGGAAGGGAGATATTCGAAGTTCTTGATCAAGTGGGGTGAGGCACGCGAAGGCGTCCTCTCAAAGAATATCTCTTTTCTTGGGAGCTAATAATTTAGAAGTGGGACTTCAGCTGTCACAAATCAGGGGAATGGACGGTTGGAGACAAACGGCATTTTTCCGACCTCTCTGGATTTAGGGATGGATGTAAATAACTCCCATTGAGGAATTTCACATGGATGGTGTAGGTAACCAACTAGATTCCGTTGGAATTTCGATCACTTTGGAAAAATGTTTGGTTGGTTTATTGTAGTGTATAAAATTTGAATATTTTTAATTTTTTTGTAGCATTTAAGTTTTTGTTTTAGACATTTTATTAATTAAGAAAGTGGTTAACTTGTGTTTGTTGAAAAGAAAAGTTTTTCTCTTTTAAAGGAGTTATTGGACAAATAAGATAAGGAATATAACATATAATATTAACAGAATATTTACCTTTTCCACTTTCCTTGATGAACTAGGACAAACACTAAACAGAGTTGTGTATCGTGTTCAAACATCTTAAAAGGGGAATGTTTTTGTGAATTATTTAATATCTTGTACATTCTTTTGAAGTTAGTTTTTTAAAATAATGTTTGAAAATATCCATTTATATTTAAGAAATATTAAAATATATAGTTTTAGTTTGCAGAAAATACTGTGTATTTGATATTGATATCGAAAAACTGAAATTACATGTAAACTATCTATAACTATAAATTCAGGGATGTTTTCCAGACTTTCTAAATTTATTCACTCTTACTTTACCTAACTACAAGTGATATTCAATTTAAAATGTTTTCATCCTTGAAGAGATATATTCTTTTCAATATGTATCAACATCAATTACAGTCTCCCCAAGTGAAAGGATTTTAAAACTGAAATGCCTTGTCAAAATAAATTGAATCACATTTTTGAATGCCCACCAAACATAAGTTGCATCAGTATAGTTACAAAAAACTTTCAAACAAGATGTTACATTTCTTTTAGGTAGAATCACTTTTATAGAAATTTAAGATTCTGAATTTTTGAATAAACTATGCTAACTATTACAAAATACAGAACAAGCTTTTATTTCGGTTCTAAGGAATGATTAAAAAAACATTCTAAAAAAGTAGCTTGTAGTTTTGATAGGAAAATATCAAATAAATCCCAAGAGGCATAAATTTATTATACTCTTCTCTTTTGAAATCTTAAAAAGTTATGCTTTAAGTTCAGGAGAACCACTTTAGTGAAAGAGTAGTATTTTTATTGTTTTTAATGGACATTTAAATGAAGAGATTGCTTGCTGCTGTGTGTTAAGTAAAAACAAGACTAACTCACAAATCTAGGAAAGAAACACTATTTATTTACCACTTCATATATACACAGAATAAATTTGAAACAACTCTTCAATTCAAAAATCTCTAAGGTTTGTGTTCTGGTATGTTAACATAAAAACAAAACATAAACACAAATGTGCATTGAAGTTGGTCAGTGTTTTACAAAGTTCATCATCCCTCACTCAAAAAATTAAATAATCGAATCTAATAAAAGTCTCCAAGAACAACGAATAACTTGCACATAAAACGCACATCACTAATTAATTCTTCATGCAATATGGATATAGTCACTTAATTTAAGCACAGAGGAATAGTTAATAGATACTTACAATTATGTTTATCACAGACAAATCATCAAATGGAACCTAATTGGTCCTTCTCATCACACAAGCTTCACAGAGTTTGTAATGGAAGATCTCCTCAGCGAGGAGGTTTTGAAGTCCTTGCTGTTCACACTGTCCTTGTGCAGCCTTGCTTCGGGCATGGCGAACCGGAGCTTCTCCCAGAACCTCCGGTCCCCCCAAGGAACCACCGAGGCCGATCTCAGGCAGACCCTCAAGTCCGAGTCCAGCTCTTTCAGA
Source organism: Tetragnatha montana (assembly GCA_963680715.1). NCBI lineage: Eukaryota > Metazoa > Arthropoda > Arachnida > Araneae > Tetragnathidae > Tetragnatha > Tetragnatha montana. The sequence continues at coordinate 50,843,502 of OY796675.1, forward strand.
GAGATCTTGTCCAGGAGGACGACGATCACTCTATGCCGCCTGTTGATCTGACTCTCGTGGTGAGCCGCCTTCAGCTCGTACACGCACCACTCGCTCTTGAGATACTGCTCGGACACCACAGCCACGGTGCATCGGCTGCACTCGATGGCCTCCGAGATGGCCTCCGCGACGTACTCCGCCATCGGGAGGTCCCGGTACCGGAGGCAGAGCCGGTGAGGGTAGGCCCCGTCCTCCAGCTCCGGGGCCAGCATCTGAGAAACGAAAGCCTCGTCTTTCTTGCAGTAGGAGAGGAAAGCGTCGAACAGCTTCTCGCTTTCGGAGGGGTAGGTGTTTCTTTGGAACAGTCTGATCCCGTACCGGCTGTAGACCCATATCTTCATCTCCGTGTTGTACACGCAGAACAGGACCAGACAGCATATCAGGATAATGAAGATGCATGGGGTGAGAATCATCACCGGGACGTAGTCCTTGGCGAATTCGGCTTTGTAGTAGGTTAATGCACTGTGGTTGTAGCAGGCCGAGGAGTTGAACTCCATGACGTAGAGGCCCGCCGACATGTTCTTGTAGCACCGCACCCCCTCCCGGTCGGCCACGAATACCCCGGAGACTACCAGCCAGTCCTGGAAGCTTCCCAGGTACTCGCACGAGCAGGCCCAGCTGTTGTGGCCCAGCAGGACTTCGGAGAGGCGGTGGTTGTAGTTCAGGTTCCACACCTGGAAGTCCACCAGGTTGTTGTGGTCCAGGTGGAGCACCCTCAGGAACTTGAGGTGCGAGAAGCTGGAGTTGTTGATGGTGGACAGCCGGTTGTAGGAGAGGTAGAGCTCTTGCAGGTTCGTCAGGTTCGTGAACTCGTGACCTTGGATGGTGGAGATGTAGTTGTGCTCCAGATGCAGCTCCAGCAGGTTCTGTAAACCGTTGAACGTCCGGTTGCGAATCACATGGATGTTGCTGGCGTTGAGGTGCAGGATCCTCATGTTCTTCCTCCCGATGAAGGAGTGGCTGCCAACTTGACTCATATCGTTACCGTCCAGGTACAGATCGGTCACATCCATGGGTATCCTCGCGGGCACGCGTGAGTACCTTCTGGAGCTGCAGTCAACGATGTTGGTGTTCCACGTCTGGTCCGAGTAGCAGGTGCAGTTCTCGGGGCACACCATCTCGCAGTCGCAAGCGTCGAACTCGCAGCAGTGGCACAGTGCGAAGCAGTGGCTTCTGTACCGGCACAAGAACTCGTTCGACTTCGCTCGGGTGATGGACACCAGCGCGAGCTGGCGAGGGAAATTCATGTGGCAGATGACGTCGTCCAGATCGGCTATGTGCGGATACTGCCGCATGTCGTCCAGATTGTTGATTCTCTGGAGCCATTCCATGGTGCAATCGCAATGCAGTGGGTTCTCTGACAGGAAGAATGTCGGCAGATGCTTCGTGATCGGCACGCTTCTCAACCTGAGTGCATTAATATCCAAGTTCTGAATGTCGTTATTGCGCAGGTCCATCGACGAGAGGTTGGCTTTGCTCATGAACGTAAAGGAATTGATTATTTTCAGCGAGTTATTTCGAAGAGATGCTACTTCCATAGCATACGGAAAAGTAGCGGGGTTTATTTCGGTTATTTTGTTGAAAGACGCATCCATGAACCTCAATTTCAATATGGATTCCAGTTCGAAATAGTTCCCCAGACTATCGATCCGGTTAGAATGCATGTCTAGATGTATCAGGCCAGTCGGGATTAGAGCATAATCAAACCAGGTGATATTATTCCTAGACACATTGAGGGATTTGAGATTTTGCAAATTCATGAAAAGGCCATTAATATCTGACAGTAGGTTATCATTTAGCTCGATGCGTTCGAGCTCTATAGCATCATCAAATATACCGTGCTCCAAAGACTGAATCCTATTATTCGAGAGATCTAGTATTTTAAGCGAATATTGATCCCTCAAAGTACCTCTGCTAAGATTTCCTATGAAATTATACTTGAGATCTAAAGAAACTAGACTTTTCAGATTTTCAAAAGTGTCATTAGTTATATTGGACATGGAATTCCATGACAAATCTAACTCTTGGAGGTATTCCATTTTGTTAATGGCTACAGGGAATGCTGGTAGGCTGTTATTTTTCAGACCCAAATATCGGAGTCTGGTCAAATTCATGAAGGCGTCGGAGTGGATTATCTCCATGTGGTTATTGGCCAGCCAAAGTTCTTGGAGATTTCCGAGACCGTTAAAGGTGTCAGCTTCAATCAGTCTCAGTCTGTTATTACCTAAATATAAGATTCTTAAACTGGTCAAGTGAGAAAACGCTTTTTCTGCTATGTACTCTACGATATTGTCTCTCAAATTCAACACCTGCAGACTGACGAGAGACTGGAAAGGCATGCCTTCTATTCTCCTGATCTTATTGTGACTCAAGTTCAAAACGGCGAGCCTGTTTGGATTCTTGAATGAATCCAGGAGGAAGTGGAGATCGGATATGGTGTTGTGGGACACGTCCAAATAAGAAAGCTGGGACAGGGATCTAAACAGGGCAGACGGGAAACCGTCAATGGAGTTGTTACGCAGCAGGATTTCTCTCAGTTCAGTGGAATGATGGAAAAAATGAGGATGGAACTCGCTCAGCCGGTTGTTAGAGAGATCGATGAATTGGAGCCTCTGCAACCCGATCAGAGCGTAGGGTGACATCTGGCTTATGTGATTGTCACTAAGGGTGAGGTTCTTCAGCCGCCTGAGGGACGACAGGATCTCGTCCGCCAGGGACTTCAGCCTGTTGAAGGACAAGTCCAGCATCTGCAGCTCCGGGATGCAGGGGAAGAGCTTGCGCTCTTCCAGCCCCAACTGCTTCACGTCCTGCAGTCCATTGCGGCTGAGGTTCAGCAGCTTGAGATTGATAAGGCCACAGAACACGTACTCTGGCAACGTCACTATGTTGTTGTCGGCCAGGTCCAAGAGCTCCAGCTCGCGCACTTTCATGAAGCTCGCGGGGCCGATGGAGAAGGTGGACCTCCCCTCTTCGAACTTGCCGGTGTGCACGCTGAGGTTCTTGAGGGAGGACAGCCCCGCCAGGGCCTCGTCGCCCAGTTCCGGGAAGACGCAGTGCTCGAACCTCAGCGACTGCAGGTGCTTCAGGTGCGACAGGGAACTGTTGCTTGCCAGCCGCCCCTCCACGAAGCGGTCATCACAGATAATGGTCAGCCCCACGGTGTGCACGGACTGGATAAGGCTGAAGTTGGTGCTGTCCATCTGAGTGCCCACGCCGCTCACGTGACACGTGAGCAGAACGCTCGGCTCCAGCATGTGGTGGCCTTTCAGCGTGGTCCACTGGCAGTCGCTGGGAGCGACGTAGTTCAGCACGTGCGCTCGCTCGCAGTGCACAAGTAGCAGGAGGAGGAAGGTCACCACTCTCCGTTGGTCCATCATCTTGTCGCAGCTTTGATATGTGTTATAATATGCTAGAACTTACAAAAACTAGTATTTACAGGTTCCTCTTAAAATATATCTGACGATCTGTGTGAATAGATTCTCTCGGGCATGGAAGAGGTTGAATAATTTATTTATTTCATTTATATATAATCCGACTCGGGGAAGAGTCAGCTATGTAGTGGCATGCGATGAAATATCTTTTTCTTATTATTATATCACAAGAGTCTCACAGTTCTTCTTATGGCGAAAAATAAATCCCACTCGCTCTCCAGGGTATAAATTGTAGCAATCTGATTAATTTTCGATCGAGCCGCCAGGGCTCGAGAAAAGTAATCCGGAGCGATATATCTTCCTCTAGTTGCAATTTGTGAACAAAATACTTTATATCCCGCTTCGTCCGGGAAAGAGAGAAAAGCGGAAAAGCCTTCTAATAACAATAAAAAAGAAACGCCCTCGAAATTTAGCGAATGAAAAATTCGAAGGGTTCTTTTTCTTCTTCTTCTCCCTCCAACTGCCAAACACGATATGTTTCAGAATTAAACCAGTTACTTCCTGCAGCAGCAAAACTTGTTCTCATCCGTTTAGCGGGGGAGGAGGCGAAAGGGGTGGAAAAAAATCCCGTGCGATAATCGTCGAGGAACAACTCGGATGAAAAGACGCAGCGATCCCTCGGACTTAATCCTCGAGTTGAAGTATCCTCTCAGAAAATCCTGAAGAAGACAAATAATGCTCCCGCGGAAGAACCAGATTGTGCTCCACGGGGATTTAACCGATTGGCTCCTCTTCCCCCGAGTTTCCGAACATGGATTCTTTCAGGGACATCTGTCAAGCGGACTAAGTGGCCGTCACATTCCTCTGGAGCAGCCGGGTACCATTTCTGGCTCATTTGCAGTTCTTGGCCGGCCAGTAGGTAAGCTGGCCATTAATTTCCGATGGCGAGGGGTAAATCAATTGCAGGGGATCTCTTGGCGATGGTGGCGGGTTTAGTCGAGTATGAAACAACGCCTAATGGAGACAAATTGTTGCCGCCGATCTCTTCGGCTGTCACAGATATCCTTGACCCTTTCTTGGGGGAAGATCTCTGGAAAGAAACAAAAGAAACGTCGTTAGCGAATAAGCTCGTATAAGAATTTTATTAGTGTAACACAACAGTATTAAGGATAAGAGGAGTAATGGTTATGAAGTAATTCCCATTGGGAAAAAACAAGCATTGTTGAGGATTAGGGAAATCTCAGAGCTTTCTTATACTGTTCATACGAATTAATGTAAACTTTGAAGCAACATAGTAGTACCTTACAGCAAAGGGAGTTAACACCAGAATAGCACATTTAATAAAGCAACTTTATACACAATTATGGGACGTGTTTATTAGATATTTATCCCTTTAAAGTTTTAATTTGGCGTAATAATAAGCCAAGTCAGCATTGTTGAGGATTAGGGAAATCTCAGAGCTTTCTTATACTGTTCATACGAATTAATGTAAACTTTGAAGCAACATAGTAGTACCTTACAGCAAAGGGAGTTAACACCAGAATAGCACATTTAATAAAGCAACTTTATACACAATTATGGGACGTGTTTATTAGATATTTATCCCTTTAAAGTTTTAATTTGGCGTAATAATAAGCCAAGTCAATAAAGCAAGAAATTTCAAAAAATTAATTTAATACTATTGAAATTATTTTAGGTACACCCAATCGTGTCTATTACTATCAGGAAAACACTTGATAATTTACTTGGTTCAAGTGTAATAATGTAAAATATGATATTATATAAATATCTTGTTAATTTTATTAAAGTCTTATATTAGTGTTACATGTAATATTAATGGGATGTAAATTGAAAAAGCATCTTCGCATAAGAATTTCGTTACTTTTGCAAGAAGTTGTAAATTTACATTTAAAAGTTTTCACAGGTTTAAGATAAAATCCTTCAAATTTTATTTCAAAGAACAAAATAGATAGGTATAATTATAGATTTATTAAACAAATATTTCTTCAAACTAAAAAGCCTTGTTTTAAAGAATACAATACCAGTAAAATTAGACCCCTGTAAATAAATTAGCAAAAGGTTTTGAGCAAAATTTTTGTCTAGCTTAGAATGCAAATGTTATTTTATTAATTCAAAAATAAGGAACTTGGAATAACCCCAATTTCTAAACTACAGTAAAGCGTTGCATGTTAATCTTTACTCCATAAAGATAATACAATTATATCTTAAAAGGTTTCCTTCTAGACTCATAAGAAGTTTCTTGATAACCCATAATTAATGCTAAATTTCAACACTTAAATGGTGAACGTGACTAAAAAAATTCCACTTGGAATAGAATAATAATGATCCAATATAAAATTCTCAGCCTTTATCTAGAACCTTTAATGGAAATATCAAACTTCTAAATTAAAAAGAAATTAGCCAATTAGTGTTTCATCTTTACAGTCTTTGAGCCGAAGTAATAACCTTAGAAAAAGAAACAAATAAAAATGAGAGAAAAAGTTTTCATACTGGGGAGTAACCCTAAATTACTTGACTATAAGCCTAATTTATTCCTCTACTCAAAATGAGAATCTTCATATTTCGAAACACTTGATTAAAATTAATCAAGCTTGTTAGCTAGGAATAATTAAGTTTACCGATTTTTTGGGGATACTTCATTCATAATTACGGAGAGAAAACTGGATAACTGGAGGAAAACTAACAAGTTCAAAAGGAAAGTGCGAAAAACTTTCAACAAAAAATGGTTTTCTTGAAAAAAATGAATATAAAATGAAATTTGAGACGATTTTTTTGTTTATGTGCATGATTATTAAAAATTATGTCAACAAATTTTCACAAGTATTTAAAATAAAATTTATAAAAGAAATAGGTAGATAGAGAATACTACTAATTAATTATATTAAAAAAATCTGTATCAGGCAATGTAATGAGTCGTTAAGGAATTTATTTCTTCAAGACAACATCAAATATAACAACAGAAGATATTCTTATAGTAAAATGTTTGTAATCCCTTTTTCCATAATTTAATTAATTTATTTTAGTTTTCAATTCTTTTATTAAGCCAACAAAAATGGCATTAGAAAGTGTAAATTTAAAATTTACATGATGATTGAAAAATATTGAAAAGATAGTGTGTTTTAAATTTTATATGAGATTTAACAACAATTTGTTACAGCAATATATCGTTTAATCGCTTTTAGAAACTAATATTATAAATAATTTGCCTTTGATATCGTGACTTTTAAACTATGTTTAATCCATTATCGTAGTTCAAACAATTATTTGTAAGTATTACTTTTTCCGAGGAACAAGCCGAAGTATTACCATCAAAAAGGTATTACTATAACTGCACTTTTTTTGTATGAATCTTCCTCTCTATTTTCTTCGGACGATCCCCAATTGAGAATTTTTATGTAATGCAATAATTTCTTTCCAATCAACTTTCAGTCATAATTTGGAGAAAGAAAACAAATTAGCCTATTAAATAGCAATTTTACTAATAAGTAATAGCTAGTATTTTAAATTGTCAATTACTTTTAAATGTTCAGGGGGCTTAACCCACTGTACAAAAACATTATACCAAAACTGAAAAGGTCATTTTAAAACCAATTTTTACAAATACCATAAAAGGATCTGTCAATTATTGTTATCTTTCCCCCTTAATTTTGTTGAAAGTTAAGGATAAATAATGTCTTATATAGCTAACTAATTGAAAAAAAAAAACCATCCAACTCTATGATGAGAGGTATTAAAACTTTTAAAAATTCCTTTTTAAATTAGTTTCATCGCACAAAAGATAAACTCAATGACATCATTTTCAGCATCAACGACTCCAAAAAGTCATTTTCACCGAACGTCAAAACTTTCCAACGAAAGAAAAAAAAAACTTCCACAACAAACCTAACCATCCGTGGCGGTGGTTCAAACCAAGCAAAAAATAAAACCCTTCAAAATTAGTTAGCAGGTATTAGTTAACGGGAAATTTTTCCATAGGTGTAGTATCACAGGAGGAAGCACCCCAGCCTCCTTATTAAAACCCGTTCCTTCATTATGAGAGGGGGGGGGGAATTAAGAAAGCAAGAGGGTTTCGGCGAATAATTAACAGGATTGCTAATATTTTATGCCCGCTGCTCACTTCACTTCAGGTCCCCGGCACGTGAGCCTAAATCTCCCCCCTAACACTCTAATTTGGGTAATTAGCGAGAAAAATCGCCCCTCCTCTACTCAACAAGTAAGCTTGGTGATGATAAACAAAACGAGGAGGGTCGCTCTAATTACGCCGGGAAAACCTCCTTATTAATGGGTTGAGCGAAATCCCGGAGATCCTTACCATCAGGGATTTTTTTTTTATGTGGGGAAAGACACGGGGAATTATTCGGAGGAAGGACCGCTGTGTGCTCCCTTTAGCGGCAATTAGATAGCGCTTTGGGTTTTAAATGAGAAAAGAAGGTAGCACAAAGCAGTAAGGGAAAAAACGTATGGTTGTAAAAACAGTTATGCTCTTCCCTCGCTAATTGTTCGCATTTATGTAATTACAAGAGTCGAATGCTAAGTTGCGACCTTGATAAAAATCATCAGAGGGAGGGGGGGGGGCATGGTGGTGTAAATGGGTTTTGCTGTTTGCTGGGCCGTGTTCGCGATTTTCGAGGCGTGAAGGAAAGAATGGAATGAGATTAAAGTTTCAGTCGGGTTATTTTTGCGTTGAATTGAATTTTTCCCAGCTCAAATGAATATCTCGAAAATTTAGTGTTTCTAAAGTTATTCTTGAAGGAAAGACTAATGACTCAAATTTTTCTTTTGTGCTATCTGGTCTTATTCTTCCGTCAATTTAATCTCATGTCTATTAACTTGAAATTTAGTTAACCCATGAGCAAGCAGTGTCTCTATGAACAAACACTTATTTTTGTCAGTCTATCAGTTATTTAAGTAGTTGTATTTTTTTTTTCATTTTAGTGTCTATTGTGTGAATCATAATAATATTTAATGTATTATAGTTCAGTTAAAAACCTTAAGTAAGTGCTCTAGTAAAAGTATTGCATTTAATTTAATACTGAAATAGTATTATTTATTTTCAGAAAACTTTGAAGTACTCTGATGGTCTCTGTAGAAGTATAACATGGAAAGAGTTTCACATTTAGCATTATAAATTTTAACATGCTTGATCTTATAATAAATGCTATTCCTTAATGCTATGCTTAATTATTCCTCATTATTATTATGCTTAATTATTCCTTAATGCTATGCTTAAATTTATTCATTACATAAAAATTATAATAATGTTCTATTCATTAGTAACTTGTTTTTTTATGATTTAAATGGATATGAGATTAGGTATCTGTAAAGTTTTTAAAACTGTTTCTTCTCTATGAGGACCTAAAAATGCAGAGCAGACACATCCCTGACTATATTCTCCTTCAATTTATTTTACCTAATTCGTTATTCTCTTAGGTTTACAATAATTCCACATATATTAGTAAAACAATGCCCCGAAAGCATCGCATATTACAAAACAATCGCTCTTTAAATTCTACGGAAACTCCATTAATCACAATGAATAACTAGCGATTTAATAGAACTAACTCGACTTGAATGCACTTTCACACCAAACAATTGAACCATAAAAATATATTTCTCCACCAAAAAAATAACAAAGGCACACAATTACTCCATTTCGAACAGAGAATTCCACTCTTCACAATACGCACGACATAATATAATTGCAAACAAAACGAACCACCGATAGCGCGAAAGGGAAAATGGAAAACGCAAGTCAAATGCTACACCACGCTTAACTAGTTAGTTTACTAAACAAACGTTCACAAAAGGTTTGTTTTGAATGAATGAAAACGCATCATAAAACGGGTTTTGGGATGGAATGATATCTTCTTTTATTTTCAGCAAGAACAGAGATATATCCGTTTCCTCCTTCCTCGGGAGAGACAAAAGGCGAATTATACCTAAGCCCCCGACATTTCATTCACCAGGATGAACATAATCTTCTCCATTCAAAACAGAAAGCAAATTGCCCGGTGCACTTATCTTTGAAGTTGGATGGGGGAAAATTAAACGCACAAGGAGGGAAAAAATAGAGAGACCATCGTAATATACTGTACTGTAAGACCACCTCGACTGTAATCAGCCTCTACGGTGGCTTTAAATTAAGCAATTCTTTGTTGAACCCGGATGATTAAAAAAAAAGTCTTCCTTTTTATCTGTGGCTAAACAATTGTTACTTAGCTGGCTGGGTTCCAAAAAAGTTACAAAAGCTTTCTAGGTAGTTTAACCGCCAACAAATAGTTCTCCATAATGAGAAATGTTTTAATTACTAGGCTTGATGTAGGAAAAGGATGTCTGCATTAGGGAATTTGGAGGGTTTGTAAGAAATGGGGAAAGGAGACTGTTGGTTAAGGGCGACTTTAACAAGATTTTCTCTGTGTCTTTTTTTATTATTTGCATTATCTAACTTTAAAGTAAGTTGTTTAATTTCCTTTATATTCGTCAGAGTATTTGCATGAAATAAATGAGGAAAATAATATTATTTAAAAGTACAAACCTATATTATTTCTAGATTAGGAAAAGGTATAAAGGAATCTAGACGGTACTCTATTCATATTTAAGATTTTTTTGTGAAATAAAAATTTTATTTCAAATTTAAAAACTTTTTATTTTAGTTTATGGCCATTGAACCTATTAATGATTAAATGAGTAAGGACCAAATTTAAGAGTTTCATATTTATAAATATGAAAGATAAATCCTGAAAATATTTAAATGAATACATATTTACCCAACTAAAAAATATTTTAAAATGAGCCTGTGGGAAATATGATAAATAATGGGATATTGCATTTAAATTCACGTTTAGCAATCGCTTATATCAATATAGATTTCCGTAGTAGAACCAACTGACACTTTACTTGACTGTAACAAATAGAGTCAATATTTTAAACACACAAATCCATAATTCATAGGACTTAGAACAGCAAAAAAACGCAACTTCGTTTTTTAAAACGCTAAAAAAAGATGTCTGGCCTGCTCCTGAACGTGTTTTGCATAAGTTACACCCCGATACTATACGATAATAAATTCTCCTCAAATCCAGGGAAATAAATCACAGTTAATAAGATACAAATCCTCTGCATGTAGTAGGGCTAATAAGACACTCGAGTAAAAACTAAAACCCGTCATTAGTAAGCGACCATAGAGTATATATAAGAGCGGATTCTCCAACAAAATAACAATTAGGACTTTAAATCAAATTTAATTGAAGCGTTTCTCACACACACACTAGATAATAAAAAAAGGGCTCGTCCGTTTGCAATGTTCGCCTTCATTAGCCGAGTAAAGATAAAGGAAAAGCGATATAGAGGGGTGATTTACGTCCAGCCAAACTGCCGGGATACTCGCCTTTAATATCCTGTTGTTGACACTGGGGGCTAGAAAAACATCGTTTCTGGATTGAGATATCGAAGGACACAGCGTCAGGTGAAAAACTCGGACGTAGTAAATTACGGCGATCTTCGTCGTTTTTCATCTATCCCAGGCTTTGTTCGAGCCTAATGAAGTTCTTAAAGGAATCCATTATTGAACGGGAGACCAACAATTTCCCCCGAAGATTAATCGCTTTTTGAGTGAACCTCAAAACAATGACCCCCGGGAACAGTGGAATAAATCATAGAAATGGTTCTTCTCCATGATTTTTGTCGGGTCGATGGTTCGTTTTTGTTGTTCGCGCGGATTCGGAGGACAGCTGGATGGATTGCCGGTGGTCGTACTTTTTTTTTGTATTTTTTAACAACAGTAGGGATCATGGAGGTAGGGATCCCTTTCAGGCCATTCACGACTGCTTAAGTCATTTGTATTAGATGTGAGGATAATATTAAATAACAAGAAGAGGTGGCTATTCTTACATGCTAGTTGTTTCTTATTGTAACATTAGTTAGACTGATAAAAAAATTGCATTGAACCAATGGATTTAAACATGACCTTAGGTTTTGGGGAAAGAAGAGTAATTTATTAATTAACAAACTTGAAAGTGTATTATTTTTTCTTAACAATAGAAGCTTTTTTCATAAAAACAAAGGCTTAAAAATCATTTTCGAAAAATTCAAATTACAGTTTGATTAAGATAATTTAATATATTAAATTAAAATATTACTAGGTTACACTATTCAAAAACGCATAAAATATAACACCCTCAAACAAACAAAACTGTTTTAAGATTCGAAAACAAATCTGCAACAAATTATTTGAAAAAGTATCGATAAACCCTTTAAAACTCAAGCAAGTAATGCCTACCTTATAAGAAAAAATAGTAGGTGACATGAATAGTTAAGGAAAGACAATAAAACTAAGTGAGTGAAACTTTTACAAAATACTCAAAATGTAATTACTGCAACTACACCAAGCATAAACAAAAGATGATTTGAAAAGTAGTTGTTTAGAAATTCCTTTCCTTAACATTTACCTTCGAAACAACGCTTTTCCATGTTTAAAATATGAACTAACACAAATTCTCACAAAACACAGACTGCATATTTAAAGAACTGCTAAGTGCCCTTAATTTTCCAAGACAAGTTCTCCTATCTAAGGAGAAATTCTATTGGTTCCAAAAGAAGGATCCATTAATTCTGATATTCTTCCTTTTCCAACTAATTATTGCTTAATCTCGAAACCATTGACTGCCAAGACTTACGAAATGGGTTTATAAACTTGTTAAACAATCTTTCTAAGATAACTAATGAATCGAGCTCACTGATTTTGAATTTGCAGCATAGAATTAGTGTTACGTAAAGTATAAAACAATTGATAAAGCGAATTAATAAATGGGGAAATCAAAAAGTAAAGTTTTACATTACACGTATTTTCGATATCAGATGAAAATGTATAAATATACGTTTATTCAGTAATTTCTAATATAACTAGCGAAGTGATAGGGAAATTTCTTTTAAGTAACGAAGAAGGATTATAATAAAAACACTGATATTGAAATTAAAGGTAACTGTTAATGCTAGAAGATTAATGAACTTTGATGTAACTGTAATCTTACCCTTACCGTACCCGTACCTTCCCTTACCCGTATAAAAATAATACGTGTATAGGAATTAGCTAATCTTTATAACATAAATAAAGATGCTATACATAGTTATAAATAAATAAAAGTATTACAATTGCTTCCTGAGAAACTTGAATGTTGTGGAACCAATGGATAACGATAATTCTAACAATAACCCACTTAACAGTGTCCTACCGGTTCTCCCTCTGCCTCAATTTTAAAGCAGAACGAAAGCTTGCAACTTCCACAAATATTCAACCAAATTAGCTAGTTTCTTTTATAAATCTCGCCCAAATGAGCGTGTTAAGAATCTTGCCGCCCTCTTCAAGGTTTCCCTTCTCATCGCTAGACACGAAAATAACCCAGACTTACAAGAAAATGCGTCGATAGAATCATCATTACGGCTCAACGGACAAAGCAGATGCAAATCTCACGGACGGGAACACGTAATTGCCCAACTAATCCGACTTGGAAGCCTATTATTAGACATCGAACCTGGGATCCACCTCCCAACTTTCGGCAGTGGAGGAATCGAGATACAAGTCGGGCGCTTTGCATAATGCCGCATCTTATAGGGGGGGATAAGTCCGACAGTAGTGGTTTCAGGAGAAAGTGGATGTTGCGAGTTATAGGACGTATAGCTGTCACCGTTTATGAATGAATGAGTTGTGCTTAAATTTTAAATGTATGTTGTAGAGTATTAGTGACTTAATGAACTTTGTTCAGCTGCTGAATTTTTGTGATGGGATTTTACTTTTTGGAATACACTTACCGGATGAAGTTTTGCAATGATTTTCAGAAAATCTTTTCTGATTATCATTCTTCAGTGATACTGAGAATCTAGAAGGAAAATAAAATGGTACGACATTCCTGCCCAGAGTACTGGTGGGGTACACTGGAGTGCTCGTGAAGCATTCTGGAGTACTAGTGGGTAGAAAAAGAATAACATTTCATAGCTTAAAATTTAGTAGATTGGAATGAATATAAGGTATTTCAAGAAATTAGCCGTTTCTAAATCTCAGCATGTTCATCTGACTTAGAGAAAATACAATTAATTTATTTTTAGAAAGAACTAAACCTAAGAGTTCTTTTTTTTATCGTTTTTAAGTTTATATCATTCATTTTTTTATCGGTTACATTTTTTACTGGAATAATTATTCCTTTGGGGATGCGGAGAGTCTTACACTTTCATTCATTCTAAACGTTTTATAAAAATGAGGTGTTTGCAAATACAGAAATCGGCAGGGATGTGGATAATTATAAAAAAAGTATACCTTGAAATCCAAATATCATCACATATCACGGACTCGCAAATGCCACCAACCGCAATTTCGGATTCGCGCAACTCACAGATAGAGGGATAATAGCGCGCCGGTCCCGCAGGTAAAAAGATGAGTCTCAAAACCGGTGATTTAGAGACCTAAGCAGGCGATGTTGTAAATCGTTTTTAGCGCTTTCGCGGACGTATACTAATGAGGCAGCCTCGCACCGTGTTAGGGCAGCAAAAAAGTCGGAAATATCTCTCTTGTCGGTATAAATCTCAAATCTTTTACGTTGCTGTTGGATGCCTTGCTGCTACGGAGGTGTATTTTCTGGGAGCAGTGTGGTATTAAGTACACGGAAACTCGTTTTGTCGATGGGAAAGAGTGCCGTTGCGATCAATCCTGGATGGGGAAGTAATAAAAGTGGGGGAGAAAGGGTTGCTGTAGTAGTGGAAATTTATCAGAGACTACAAGTTTAACCTTTTCAGCCTTAGTACGCCTGATGTTTCTCCATTGAATCCTATGGGGAGGCTAGGACTGAAAAGGTTAAGTGATGTATCATTATGAGGGTTAAGTTAGGTGATCCATTGACGGTTTACGTGTTTTATTCGATAGTATGTAATGATAATAGATTACACATGATGCCCACTGCTAACGTGGTCAGATAGCTAATTTATGAACCGAAAGTTTAAGTTGCATACTTTTTAACTTCAATCTACAAAATAAATGTTTTATTGGGAATAAAAAATTAAGATTTTCAGGTTTTTTTTGGACAAAAGTTATTTTTATGTTAAATAATGTATTATTTTAAACAGTTTTGCAGCCCTATCAATTATATTTTTGTTGAAAAATATTCATATAGTACTAGCATATAAAACATCCCTTCATTAGAAAAAAATATAGGAGCTTTAATTTTTATTACTTTGGAAATAACTCAAAAACTTAATTCAAAAGTTCAGCAACATGAAATTTGTAGGAAAAATTTGAGTCGACCGAGCAAAAAATAAAGATAATTCTTACGCAAATGGTAAATACGTATTGTAAAAAAAAATAGAGTCGATATTTTACTTCATTACGTCATTATGTGCCAAGATGGATTTCGTAAAACAATTTAAAAGAATCTATCAGATTTACAGCACTTTGCCTTCATGTAATGTTATGAGATACAAACAATCGCTTTAACATTATCAACAAATTGCTTCCTTCTTTAAACGCCACTGCAAATTGATAAAATATCCACAATTTTGCATTTCCGAGAAACTTAATAATAACTCCTCTCTGGACAACCATCGGAAATCTGCAGAGAAAAGATTAGGAAGCGCTTGCCCAAGTCCTGAATAATTTTCTCGTTATGGCAGAATCAAATTAAACTAATCCCTTTTGATAATTGTTTCAAATTGCGTCCGGGGACAAAGATTGCTCTCACTCCATTTCCCCAGCGAGATATTTCAATTATCCCATTTTTCCTGAACCCCCCCCCTCACCTCTACATACACAATACCACATCATCTACTCTGCCGCTGCATTATCACCCTCGTTTTTTTTTCATTGCAGCAGCGGCCCTCATAATGTCTTTCCTATGTATCTTTTTCGAGACCGGTCAAGATGCAAAACTGAGATTACCCGGGGAAGACTGAGAGAGTGAGGAGGGCATCTTCAATCTTCAGGGGTATCGAACTTCCCAGAAGGAGATGAAGAAGAAAGAAAAAGAAGAAGATGCATAAGGCGTCGTCGCCGAGAAAGGCGATAGAATCTCCCCCGTCCTCAAGAAGTTATATTAAGTGTTACATATGTTGGATGGAGGGTAGAACTAAATTGATCGTGAGCGAACGCATTCACGTGAGAGATAAGTCGTGAGTCACGCCGACAGGGGGCGCCCGGGGGTACCCTCGGACCCTACAACATTATCGGAATCTCGTAATGGCATGCGATATTTTTTTTTCTGCGTGCAGATTCGGTGGGTGATAGTGGTAGGGCTTTCTGCTGATATTGAGGCGTTTTGCGCAAGTGAAAAAGTGTGTGTTGAGGGCAGATTGAATCTTGTGTGTTGTGCGATGGTCATGAAGGAAGGTTTTTTTTAAGAGGTGCATCACTCATGTGTGGAGAGGAAGTGAGCTACCCGATTGTGAGTGAGTGAGTGTTGGCGGTCATGATCGTGAGTGTCGAGATGAGGGATGTTGTGGTACTGTGCTACCAAGAGATTACTGTAGTAGATGATACTGCGCACTTTTCTACCGAAGTTTCATTTTCCTGAACTTTGCCATTGATTATCACGTTATTGAAATTAAATATGAAGTCTATCAATCTACTATTCATTAGTTCATAACTGCGTAATATAGGGGTGCTTCTGAATTAAACTCAAAATCACGGAAAACTATTAGATTAACGAACCTTTTTATCCGTAATTCCAAATTTCGGAATGCTCCAAAATCCGTAACTTTTTTAATTTTCTTTTTCAGATGCCATTTTCCCCACTAAACTTATAGCGTGCTTATGACGTAGCTACTTTTTTATAGCGCTTAGAGCCCATGGTGGTGGGACTGAACTCTTCATAAAATACGTTATAATGCTGCAGTCCTGCACTTATTTTTTTTTTCATTGCAGCTAATGTTGTTCTTTCTTGTTAAGCTCGAAAATTTCGATAAAACCCGGAATTCCGGGAATATGCTATTAAAAAAGCGGATTTCCAGGGCTATCCCGAAAAAGTAGCCTCCCTGGTAATATATGTATCATAAAGATGCTCAAATGGCATTATTTAGTACATATTTTTTAGTCTTGGGGGAATCGTGTTGTTAAAATATTGCGTAAAATATTTGAGTGGTGATGCTTTGCACCTTCTCTAGGAAAATCTGAAAAGAATCTGTAGTAAAATTTTTGATTTATTTTTTTTACGGTAAAAATCATAAAGAGTCAAAATTAAAGTTGGAATAAAAGAAGGGATTATCGCGCTATCTAAGATTAACTATATTTCTATTGAAATAGAATCTACTTCATGCAACAGAATCCTTTTCTCAAACAAGAAATGAATCCACCTTTAAATTCTTCTCTTCAAAAATCAAATTTGAAAAACACCAGCATCAGCATCCAGAACCTTAATTTAAAAAAGAAAGGATTAAAACAAAGGATCTCCCCACCCTAGAGTCCTCAGAAGTTTTGTTGGGGGCACACAGGCAGGAAGAGGGAGAGAGAGGGTACGGGGCCTGCCTTTTTTCCTGCACGGTCTGCAATTTCGGAAACCCACTTAATTAGTTAAATACCGCCTCGCAGCGCAGTAATTTCTTTTGTAATAAAAACGTGCCCTAAGACAATGGCCACAGGTTACGGGTGTTGAAAGTGCTGGGCTGTTCGTAAAAATTTTCGAACCAAGGGGTTATGCTATCGCCAGCAGTTTGCAAGAAGGAAGGGGGTAATTTATTTGGGCATCGGGAGGGGCTGAATAGGGCAACATGGATCAGCACTTTGCCGCTGGGTATTGTAGTTTGAGAGGATGGGGAGTTTTATGGACGGTTATTTAATGGAAGATGGGTTAGCTGGAGAGATAGATTCCTCGGGGGGTTATCGTAGAGGTCCATAGGCGTGAAGGATCATCCGTTTAGTTTGTGTGGAATTGTCTCAAAGAGTGACGTGATGTGCAGTTATGTGTCGCACAGTTTTGGCCAAAATCAAATAATTTCCCCCAAATTATATTTGAAGATATTGATAAATAGCTATGCCACCAATTATGGGAGAATAATTATTGTAACGTGGAATGTAATAGAAAAATGTATGCTGAGTTAAAAATTGAAATGTACAGATATTCTTAAGCCTTACAGATTGATCGTTATGAGAATTACTTAACTCCCATCTTGTATAATAAAAGAAAAAAAATTATCTCTTACCCTTATATGTACTTTAGTAGCCACCTGAATATTGTCAATAAATAGTCTAATTTAGATTGATGTTGCAAATAAATAATAATAATGATTAAATAAATTAATGAAACTTTTCATCTTACCTTACAAACAACGGTTAGTGCATGCCAACAACATACAGAATAAGAGATATTTGGAATGCAATATTAAAAATTAATGCCTCCATGATCAAGACTATAACCATATTCTTATCATAGGGACTATTACAACTGCCAGTATAATTTTAAAAAAATGTTTCATGCCTAGATTTGACCATCAAAATACATACGTCCATGTCACCAACATGTGTTTAATTAGAAGTGTAAATTTGCACATATCTAGTACATCGCATCGACTACTTTTATTATTTCGATTTATAAGCACATTTGGCTATTTGAAAGTTCTTTACATTCACACTGATGCATATTCCCAAAAAAGACTAGCCTTAATAATCAAGTAACACACTTTTATCTCATAATTATTCAACGTTTTATCTTCTAACTGTATACTTGGTAAAAGTTAATACATATAAAAAGTTTATATAATGCCTTGTTTTTTCTTAACATTTTTCTTATGTATTCGAAAGGTAATGTCCCCCATAACCATCTTTCTTCTAATATCACAAACTAAACATATCTTATGTTTTCCCTCCATTCAAATGGCTCTAAAAAACTCATTTTTATTCAAAAGAAGTAAAAAAGAAAGACATTTTCAGTCATTTCCATCCGAGTTCATAATAAAACTTCAGATGAATAATTTAATAAACTATTAATGTAAGTACCACATTAACAAAAGTGATTTGATTTCCCGTATCAGTAAAAAGTGTCGGTATTCTTTTGAAAGGACTTCATATTCAAATGTGTATGCTTATCCCAGTGAAAAGTAATATTCATAAAAACAAAATATTCATTTTCTTTGATTAGGTTTTTTTTACATTTACATTAAAACAAGACTCCTTTTAGTTTTGAACTGAAACATAACAATCCTCTACAAAAAATGGTCTCGTTTTTTTTCTTAAGTATTATCATTCATTATTTTCACAAAAAACCCCTCGTTTTTATAAGGCATAATTGAGAATAAAAACATCGTTTTTTTCTAAGACCTTACCTCTCTAAAAAATTGTTATTACCTTCATAAGTTAAATAAGCGTACCTTTGTAAAGAAATAGAGAAAAAAACTGTCTTTTATGAAGCTACTTAAGCTACATAACAAGCTAATAAGCATCAAAAAATTAGAATTTCGAATGCATAAAACTCCATGTTTTCTAAAGAGAGCAGTAACTTGTTTATTCCAAGATCTTACAATACAAATAGAACCCTGTGGCGCTTTTAACTTTATAAGTACTCGGGGATTAACTAACTGTCTTGAAGAACGGAATTGAGAGATGGCATTAAGAGAACTGTTTGATCAATCAAATGAAATCCTTTGTAATTAATTAGTCAAAAGGAGTTTAATGAGCAAATAAATTTAAGGTCAGTAATTCCTTTTCCATTTCAAATGCACAGCGGGTGAATAATAATTCGAGTAAAAAGGAGAACGACATTCAGACTTCCCGAGTGTAGAGAGCAGTATATCAAGGAAGTTCAATGGAGAAATAATGTAATTTGAAAATTTTAACGATTTAGATATTGGCTTTTAAGTGAAGCATGACATAACTAAACTTTAGGCCATTGTGAGTTATTCATTGATCTCCTTTCAAAATTTCACACCGATTTAACAACAAATTTTGCCCACTCGCCGGCATGTGTTTGAAACTAAATAAAGGAAAATGTCTCAATTTGACGTAGAAGTATTTTTTGAAAGATCTCTTATTCAAAGCCAAAATGAATTCGTAAATAAAAACGGATATATTTTGGACTATAGAGCATTCGCACATGACGTCACTTGGACGAATAACAACGTTGCTAAGGCCGTTGTTAGGTCTGAGTCATGTGATTGAAAATGCTCTATTGAAAAGCATATTCTGTCTTAAAAACACGTTTTGATTAAATAATACAACACTGATAAACCAAAACATCTTAACGACATCACTTACCACCATTACACGCTCCATAACAAATCTACCCACACACAAATCCACACGACACCGCCTAATCCTTTGACCAACACATCAGCACACACCAGAATTAATTTCTCAATGCTGTTAAGCCGCGATAATCACCTATAAATACAGATCTAATCTCACGATATACACTCGCACCGACATTAACAAATAACCCTTATCAGGAGCTGGAACACACTTGAGCAACTGGACTGTCGCAAAAGCCCATTCTTGGGAGATGACCGAGGACAACATACAGTATGAGACACCAGAAAAGGACTCCAGGGTAACGTTTGTCACCCAGGAAGGTCGCAGCAGGCTGTTCACAATACGAGCGGGAACATAAATTAAGAACCGCTCTTCAAGCATAATCTCTAGAACAGCTGCTTCCCATAACTTATGTTCATTTGTCCCAGTTCGCGGGTGTAGGAATTCGTACTCGATAAATTTCGTTTTTTGTCGGTTGTTTCTTTTCGGGCTACTAGATGACAGCTGCCCAGATGACGAAATGTGGGTAAGGATTAAGTTAATCTACCCGGGTGTAGAGGAGTTGATTTCGGTGAAATTTTAAACCCGGGTGATTTATGACGGTGTTGTCTCCCGTAACGGGGTGCTTGAAGCCGGGTTGTCATTTTCGAGGAGAGAATTAATTGTGAAGTGGGTTCTAGCTAGGGCAGTTCGTGCTGTGGTTTATTATACAAAATGTTTTAATTAACATTCTTAAAAGTGAAATATGGAAAATAACCGGCGTATTGGTGGTTATTAACATAATTGACAGTAACTGAACGAAGATATAATGGCGCTTTTTGTAAAAAGAATAACAACAAGGGAGCTAAAACACAATGTAAATGTAAATGACTCACAAATTCAACTTGAAGGTTTATGCGTTTTTCTCAAATTACAAAGTGCGTAATTTACGTTGCTTTCCTTAGTATTAGTTACTGCAACTTTACAGAAGTATCAATTACTTTTACACTATTTCCTAAACAGCAAATTAACTTTTTAATACAACCTGGTAGTTTAAATACTTACAATTATAATACTGTTGAAGATTTAGTACTTGATTTAATACACGGTCTTTGTCCAATATTCATTCAATTTTCGATTCATTGCCTTAAAATACATTAGTATATATAAAAGGAATAGTTACCTTGTTGTTACAATTGTGAAACATACACAACTATTAATTATTAGTTTTTGTTTAAAGCAATTTTTAACACAGGATATGAATGTTTACGAGACTCACAATCGCTTAGTGGGATATTTTTTAAATGTCCAGTACTTATAACAATAGCCCATTAAAAGAATATGTTATCGCTTAGTAAGTTCAATGATCAATATTACCTATAATCGTTATTTGAATTCGATTTTAGTAGTCTTTGTGAAAGAACAATTCAGACAAATAATATAAAAAGTGGATGAATGCTTTATCGATAACCCCTTCATAAACAGGAGAAAGAGAGAGTACCTGGTTTTATCAGAGATTTGATTAGAAAAATGAACTCATTTTCTCATTTCCCTGCAGAAACTTTCTAAAAAAAATAAAGTCCCTTATGGTTGGTAGCATTCAACGATATAAATTTAAGTAGCTAACTAATACATTGTTGAGAGGGAAACTATCTACTCACGAATTAAAACAAATAGATTTTCGATACTCGAAACGATAACGATACAATTTATTGTTTTTGCTCTCGCAGTTCGCTTTATTATTTCGCTCAAAAACGATCAAGCGTTGCCACCGGAAGCGCCGAATTCACCGCAAATATTATTACGCATTCGATAAATTGCGCCCACTAAAAGTAAACTTCTCTGTAAAACTAAAACCATTAACAATAAATACGATGCGCTGTAATGACTGAAACGAGTTGGGATTAAACTGGAAAAGTTTTGCCGGTTAATGTCGCCCAAAAATTATTGGCGAAAAACCGATGGCTTCGGATATTTTTGTTGTTAGTGCCATTTGAGTCGATACTCTGCTGGACTCGATGATGAATCATTATCCGAAAATGCAAGTATCGTATCGCGAAAAAAGATATTTTGTATCGATTCCGAGAAGCTATTTGCGGCGCTGGGATCGCTTGATAATAGGGAATATTACGGACAGGTGAGACTGCGGTTACAGTTACATCCTGTTTTTCTGATCTCCAGGGAAATATGGATATTATGGATGAGGGTGGGTCGCAGAGTGTGTCGCAACAGACACCATGTTTCTGAAAAGCGTTAGGGAAAAGCGCATATGGAGTTTAAATGTCGATATTTATTACTTTCTGTTACCGAAATTAACTTTCTGTTTTACTTTTAAGTCATTAGTGTGAAAATACGCTAATGGAGTACTAAATAAAGTTGCATAAAAGTTGTTGAAATAGAGTTTGTAAAAACCTTTTCAGATAAATGAAAAACATAAAGGAAAAATATAGTGCATTCCCTTTTACCAATAGAAATTATTTCTAATGTTTATTTTAGAATTCTTTCTCTACATTCGTTTTTAACTTTGGAAAAATACTTTTATTCTAGCATTTGTCAAGATAATACTTAGTGTTAATAAAAATAAGTGTGTTTGAATATTTTTTTTCTCTCCCCCAAATAAGTATAAATTTAAATTCAAAGTTCTTATCAGACACTTTATGTCAGTTTTAATCGATATATTACTGAAATAAATTATATCTATGTAAAATAAAGAAAAAAACTTACTTCAAATTTTACAACTTAAGAAAATAATAAAATTACAGCCGCATGCTTTATATTGCAGATAGAAAGAACACCTTTAGAGTTTTCAAATTATTTAAAGAGAAAAGGGATGCTCAGCGTAACTTATTCATAATACCAAATGGAAAATAACTAAGATAATACTTAATTACATTTAGCAATTACTTTTCTTTACAAATAATTTTATAAATCTTCAGCTTACAGGAGAAAGACACTCAGTTACTTTTGGTGAATGAGAGCCTTGAGCGAAGTCTTGTTGGCACTTTGAAATCTTGCCAAGAAACAAACAGTTGGTATAAATATGCTTGGTGCAAAAGGAAACAATCCGATACCGTCAAATTTGGCGTAATCTTGTATAGAGAGGTTGAAATCAGAAGTGATAAGTGGATTTCTCCAGTGAGCCAACAAAATCCAGTAGTCACTCAAACAAGGGACTTTAAGCATAAAATTACTTTTAAATCGTATTATTTAAACGTTAACTTAATTAGAATTTTGAACACTTTTTCTTACGTTGAGTTTAATTGGATAACTCAAAAACACACAGCGTTCTTTTATTGAATTAACATAAAAAAGTAACATGGATGCGTATTTTTCCTACAAAACTTTCTGCAAAACACTTTAATCAGATAAAAGATTTCGTAAACATCCATTCATTTTTTCCAGACTTTTCTCACAAAACATCCAAAAGTTGCCAGAACCCTCCGGGCAAGAAACAGTTTGAAGTATTACCTCACACTTTCAATCAACAACACAAACAAAACAATTTTTAAAGAACGCGAAATGAAACAACAACGAGAAGGAAGCAACACCCCTCAGGGAGCCGAAGCAGCGATTAAAAAGCACGAAAAAAAGCCGAAATAACGCGAATTAGCTACGGACTTAACCTTTCCGCTATTACTTCATATCGTAAAGAGTTTTTTATTACTTTAAAACGCAAAATAATTCCCTCAGAAGAAGCTACCGCTCACAAAAGGCAAGCAAAGCAGCAACAGCAAAACTAAAAAACACACTCCGCAAATAAAATTGGAGCATACATCTTCCGACTTGAAAAGAACAAGTCGAGAAATTCAGCTTTTCTTTTACATTATTTATTTACTTATTCTCGTTTTATTTCGCCCCAGGACCTTGGTGGAAGCCTCCCCAGGGCTGCTGAGGGCGTGTTCTGGTGTCGGCCCTAATGTTTCAAGCCTTCAGGACTGATAGATGTGGAAGGAGGAAAGTTTCGGGACTTAGCCCTGGGTTCTGTTTCCACCACCGCCGTATACAACGGATTTGGAAACTCGCAGAGAAAGCGGATTCTTTTGTGAGTTTTTTTTTCTTTGCAAAGACCATGTATAATATCCACGGAGAAGAGGTCTCTCGTTTCTTTGTTTTCTTTTAATCTCTAGGGTCAACTTTATTTATTGATTCGGGGTTCTCTGCGGGACCGGGCATTGCATCTATCTTTGGAGTCTAAATGGAAGTATGAAAAATGATGGTTGAGAATTCCGAGTGATTTTGAGGGTTCTTTTACTTAGTTTTGGAGCATGCGATCTGAGAATAATTTAGAAGTCTGGTGGGCGGTTTACTGGTTTTGCTGGCAGTAAAATGGGGAGCTGGGGAATTGGGTTCTAGTTTATATATCGTTTTAAATCTTGGAGAGGAGATTGTATCGGTTTGGTAATAAAATTTTCAGATGTAGTTCCGTGTTTTGGGGTTTAATAAAGAAAATGCTTCTTTTATTTGACCGAAATGAATTGTTGAATCAAAGCCAAAATGGAAAGGATGCATTTTCCACCGTACAATTGAACCATCAATCAGTCTTCAGGAAATCCAATAAGAGTGTGGCAGGTGCCTCAACATTCATCATTTTCCCTCTTTTTTAAAAAAAACAAACGTATTCAAAACCAATTTTCCCAATAAAATTCTGCTTTGTTTAGAACAAGGATAACTTTCACAAAAAAATATTCAGTCTAGCAATTTATTTAGCTTCAAAATTATATAAAACTGCAGAATATCCCTAAAACATTCTCCGTTTGTTCATAATGACTTTATTTTTTTTAAATTTTGCTCTCCTCTGAAAATAGTAATAAACCCTGTCATATGCGACAATGCAAATGTGCATATGCATAAAGGCAATAAACATGTTTATTGGCTTTACAGCTACACCGCAAACAATAGTTAAACCTTGTAGCTTACTACTACATTACATATCACATTGGGCCAATAATGCAAGTAGAAATATAATCTTTATAGTATAACTCTATGCCTAACCATTATATGGTAATAACAAAAACTATTGGTCAAAGTATTCGATTGATATGATAAATTTTTGTTCATTTATTATTCATGTAACATTACTGGCGAATAGCTCAATAGCTTTAGCTTTCTGTAAAAAACTTCTCTGAGCCTTTAATTCTCAACCACCATAACACAACAAATCGAATAATAAATGTATCTAGTTGTTGCTATAATGTTTTTGAAATAAACTCAGCCTAACACAGACATGTTTCGATCGGGATATGCATTAGTAAGTCACTTTCCAGAAAAAAAAAACGTTAGTTTTTCCAATAAAAGTACAAATTATATTTTTGAAGGCTTCGAATGGGACTTCTGACTGTGTCTCAGTAAATATCACTTGCTTTTCACATCGTTTCTAAACCATCATGTGTGAAAGAATCAGTAAAACTTTGTCCTGAAACTTCTAGCAAAAGCTTTCGCTTAAGTGGTTTGATACGTCGTGTTAAAATGTCATTTTTAAGATAATTAAAATACGTATTGAAATTTAGAAGAATAATATAGATTATTCTGACAGTATGGAAAAGTCTTATGAAATAGGCTAGAATGGAACATCCATGAAACGGCATGAAAGTAACGATCATTTCAGATGTGTGAGATTAATTTACAGATAACTGATATATTATTAAAAATGTACCATACGATTTAATTTTTTTTGAAAAATCTATGTATTTTAATCCGGTAATAAAAGCACACCCAAGTCCGTAAAAATGTATACTGCTTAAAAATTAAACTTTAGTGTTTAGTCTGAAAGATAATTTTGTTTACAACAATAAGGAATGGTTAATATATCTGCCTCAGTTTCGGTATTATTTTTATTGATGACCTATCTATGATTGGACCTTTTTTGATATCAGAAAAAAGTAAAGGCAATTTGAAATTATAAGAAACAAGATACACAATAGACATAGTATCATACTTATTTCACACATAATAAAAAATCCTTATTTTACCTTCTAATCCTTAAGGTAAAAGTTTTACTTTTATATTTCATTCAAATTTAACCAGGAATTTACCTGCTTCTCTAAAATATTCAAGGACTTATCATACCGAACTGTCCAAGGATGTTTTATAACATTGGAAAAATAACATAATCATGCTGGTTCATATCTAATCCCAAAAAACCTCTAGCAACAGAAGCGGGACAAAGACTACTCACACAGGCTTCTCCCTCCATTTTTTCCATCAACACATCTCACAATCACATCAACATCCCCACAAAAATGTCACAACGTGCCTCCACACCACATACTAGTCCCCACATCCACTTGAATCACCCGTACCTTATCTCCAACAGATAAGCCGAAGAAATGATGCTGATGATGAACACTAGTACCACGGAATGTCATGTCGAGCACTCCAGAATCAAACAACCGTGCAAAATGAATGAGAACTATCAGTTCTAGGGGGAAGTTTCGAGTGTTTCGTCATTATAAAGAGCATGCATGAGGGGCTCGCTAGTGCCTTTTTGACGTAACGAGGACTGGGTTCCAGATTTTGGTGGAAAAACTTGGGATATAGACAATGGGGCGGGAGATTTTAATCTTTGCAGAGCGGGGAGGGGAATTAGTAGTTCTTGTAATGAGGATGTATGGAGTAGTATAATTATTTATTTAGTTGGAAGATATTATTTAGGAGTAAGTCCATATTTTTTTGTGTATTGAATGGCATTTATCCATTTGTGAAGGATCAGCATGTGGGATACCATATTGGGTTAATCCATGCTATGAGGTTCAGTTTTTATGACTTTTATAATGGGGTAACAATATAATGGGTTTTATAATGGGGTGCACAACCCCTTTTTACAGAGGAGCCACATTCATCCATCTCCACTCACAAACACCCATGCTCGAGTGGGGAATCGAACACCTGACGGCCAGTCAGATACCGGTCGATGGTCTTATGTAAACCAACCTTTGACTGCCATTAAAATTAATTCATAGTCCTTAGTTTTCAATTCAAAACCTTTAAGTTTAAACAGCAACTTTAACTTAACCATCAAAACTTCTTCTTATGAAAAAACTTTTGGATATTTAAAGCAAAAAAATGTGGATTGATTTTAAACAATGTATAACCTATAATCGGCATTCAATAGAGTTAGATGATAGAACAAAATACGGATAAAAAGCAAATGCCCTTACCTACCTAAAAAAGCCTAACAGGTAACACGCCCATCAAAAAGTTACATCACCACACCTAAAACCAAACTTCGAAAAGACATCTCGGTGGGTGACCGTAATGAAACTGCGGCAAAGACATATCCGAAAGTTCCTCGGCGAGGTGATAACAGGGGACACATAAAGGGAAGTGGCATTTAATATGTATCTTCGGCATTCGAATGGTCGCTACGTGAGGGAGGACTGGAAGACTTGTCAGATAATAATGAAGAGACGTCGTACAGCATAATGAACGTGACCCAACCATCAGACGATTATTGAACGGCTTTTCCGTTTTCTCTCTCTCAGCAGGGGGCGAGGTACATATTGACTGACGTTGTGATTGATGAGGATGGACGGTGGATGGATGTGTGATTGTGGTGTGGACTTTATTGTAATTGTGGGAGGGAGTGTGGTGGGTGATTTAGGTAAATTGAAGGGTGGTTGCGGGATGTGAATTTCAAGTTTTTTTTTTTTAATTTTCTTGATGGGCATTCTGTGGTTGGACTGTGGGGAGAAGGACTTGTATGTCGATAAGAGAGCAAAGAAACATATTATATACGATATACTGGAAAATGGTTCCTTTCGTACCCATGGGATTTTTTTTTTGGGGGGGTGTCATTAGTAATTAGAGGCGTAATTTGTCTTTAGTAATTAATTTTAGTGGCGAGGGAGGGACGAAGGTCAGTTACATGGTGTGAAGGTACTACAACATTTTCAAACATTTAAGAAAATATATAAATTTTTGGTCCTACTTCTTTTAACACTATAAGTTTTGAGTAAAAGTGTGGGCTTTCTTCTTTTTTTTGGATAATGGAACCCCTTATGACAAGGTTAACCTAAGTCCCATTTTCCTTGCTACGGTTGAGGGGAATTCCAAAGTTGACCACCTCCCCTCGGAACTCTAATTTTTTTTCACTATAGAAAACGACCGAAAATACTCCATATAGCCTAAGAATTAAATTATTTTTTATTTTGAAATGAAATAATTTTTGAATAAAGCATGCTAAAAAGTGTTTTGAAGCTACTTTTGGGGGTTTGCAATGGGCTTGGCGAACCGCCCAAAAGGACCCCGAGGGTTACCAGTTTGAAACCCTTGTGCTAGTGGATGTATTGAATACTTAACAAATTTAAAATACCACAAAATTAACAATGTTTTTAAAAACATTTTTTAAGAATTTCGTGTTTTATCAAGATAATTTTAAAGAGTCCCCCTTTCGCTAACTGCATCCAACATTTTAAGAAGATTAAATTGTTAAAAATATAAATTTCTAACGAACCAAAACAAAAATTATATTATTGGTAAACGAGTAGATATGAAAAAGTGATATGACTATGTGACTATTACCTTTAAAATTATGTGACTATTTACCTTTTAAAAATTATTGACTTCTAAAAATGTTCACTGTAGTTCAATTCATAATCTCAATAGTCTCAAAACATTATTTTATCGATTTTAAAGTTTAGCCTGAAGTGACTTTTGTTGTTAAACAAGTAAAACAGGAAAAATGTTATTTTCATGCAAATAATGTCTGCGTTTTGATAAAATTGCATTATTCGAAAACGCAAAAATTGAAAGCAAAAGAATTTTTTATGAACGATATCCAAAATGTATAGTGCCAGTATTTGAAGAAATGAAGGTTTATGTTCTGATATCACGCGACGAAGTACATTTAAGCTCAAATTTCACAGCTCAAAGCCAACGCTTTTACATCATTTTGATTTCCATAGAAAAAAGTGTTTCACATGAAGGGAGAGGGAGAAGTTTAGAAGTCAAATGCATGCAATGTAGAAGTTTAACATATAGGTTAATTGACTATACTAGACAGCAACTTAAGTTGACCCTATGACGTCACTAACAAACAAAGTAGTTCCCATCGCGGTGTCTGAATTCTGAGTGAAATGACGAACGTCAATTTGAAAATATGATTATTTTGTTAAACCCATGTATTATAGTGCTTTTCAATCCTCCTAGCAACCCAACGGGCTTTTTGTTTACCGATTTCTCCTCCGCATTTGTGACGTACTGGGTTCAAGAAACGTTGCTGGCGAGTATAGATGAGGTTAATTTAATAGTTACCAAACCAATCATATAAGTTTACAAGTTAAACAGATTTCGAATAAAGAGTTTTGGTCTAAGATGATTTATGTCCGACAAACTGACGTACCTAAAGGCTCATTTACACTTTCAATGTTCATCATGAGTGATCCTCACCGAGGAAATCATTCGTTTCTATAAGATATCGGAGGAGTGAAACGACAATATTCAAACTTGTCATTTTGGATGATTCCTCTAAAATGAAGATTGAAAGTGAGCATTAGATCTCAACGAAAATGTACAATGTAGCGAGCTATGGTTTTGTAAGCATTCGCCAAGTTAGTGACAGAGTTAGCTATATCCATAGAGAGAATGTATGGAGTTATAATATAATGAACAAACAGTAAGAAGCATAGTTAAAAAATCTATATTATCTGAAAATACATCGTTAGAATAACCGAAATATCTGGTACTATTTCAACAGCAGACACATGATTCAATCAATACTCAACAACTAGCTCTATCCTCCAATCTTATCAACCTATCCCAGACAACTTCGCACATCTCAAGGAACTTAACAAAGAGCGTGTTGAACTACACGACGCATAACTAATATTCCAACTCTCAGCGACAGCTTTATCTGCTACACGGGATAGTCAGTCCACACCCTCGCTGCCAGAAGATTGATGCATTTAGTTCTCTCCCTCCCACAATGAGGGGTGCTCTTATTATTTATCGTTTGGTGTTGATGTACGACCCGGGAATGACCGAGATGATGCATCAGGTCTTTTAGGCGGATGGTGAGACTTTTCTGAGGGTAATGGAAGGGTTGAAAGGAGACTTCTTTGCGGATCGATTCTTCCAGTTTCACGCCTTCCAGACGCCGCCATTTGTCAAAGGTGCGGTGCATGATGGGAAGGATGTCGTGTTATCTGATTGAGGCAAGTTTTTTGGTGAGGAAAAGATTGTGTTTGAGTGGATGTGAGATAGCTTGAGTGGAGTGTTTGTGAAGATTGGAGTTTTGAGTTATTTTCCGACATGATTGAGGTGTGTTTCTGTATCTGGAGGGAAATGAAGATGGAGGATGGTGATTGGTGATACTTTTGAGGTTTTATGACCGTCTTTGCAATTGTGTATTGGGATTTAGGAATGTAAAAATGGAATATTATATCTAGTAGAGAAAAAAAAATTGAGATGGAGTTCAATCATTGTTTGTGTACTATTTTTTAATAATCAATGCCATGAAATCAGAAGAAAGTTACCATGGATAGAGAGATATTTTCCAAAATTATTAGCAAATGATTTTTACAAGCGATGTAAGAATGCATGCGCACGCACAGACTGTTAAAAGGAAAGTATTTCAATGCACAACTCATCATATAATATAAAAAAATAAAGAAAATAATAATATAAATGTAAAATGCCCAGTGTTTTTTTTTAATTAAAATTTGCACAGAAATGAATGATAAAAATAGAGTTTCTGTTTAGGGTAATGAAAACCTTATCAAGAAAAAAATACTGTGAAACTTTATATTCAACGAATGTGAAAAATCAGCCTTCACAATAATAATTTGGAATAAAAAAAAATAGAAAAATTACTTTCCATGACGGAATATTTAACTCTATTTTTTAAAACGGGCACATCAGAAAATAATGTGTTACCTTTTTACGATATATTCGCCCCAGAACCTAATACATAATTAACCAAGAGGATAATTTTTCTACAATCCAAAACAAAACCCTAAACTCAGTCCCTACTTAAACCTTATTGATTGTGATCGATCCTCTAAAAATCCACTAGCAACACAATACACCAAACAGGTGGCAGCACGCAACGGATTTATAATCCCTCGCAGCCCGAATGCAAAGAAGCCTCTCACTCATCCATTACCCCTGAAATATGTTGCAAATTCATCAATTTCGGAACATCCCCCCAAACGTTTTCATCCCCACATATCAATTACGACGCGAAAGAATCGCCTTGACCCTCCAGAAAAATCTCGCTCCCAGTGCTGTAGATCGAGTGATCGATTCTCGCAAGTCGTGACTGCAACCAGATCGATCTATTTTGAACTAAAAGCTATTTAAAAATAAAGGGCTTGTATTGACGCTTCTTTAGATTCTTCACGCGCCGTAGCAAAATGGATAGAAAACCGAAAACTTCTTTTTGCGTTCCTTGAATAAAGCTTTCCGGCCTCAGGAGTCCGGTAAACCGCTGATAAGGTCCGGCAAAAATGGAGAAAGAAAAGAAGAGAAAACTCCCGCTTTTCATATTTGAGTAGCTTCAAGATTCTTACGTTTTATAGTATTTTCTTTATTGGATTTTACTACTATATAAGTAGGGTGCCTCAGTATTTATCGGAAAAAAAGGGAATTTGAAGATATAACATACAATTATTTGGTTTGGGAAAAGGAAGTTCAGGAGCCTAACTAATTGAGATTATGCAGAAAATTTTCAAAGGACGTAGTGAACTCATAAACTTACAGAGGAAATATTACGACTCGGGTTGTACTAAAATACGTAATACCGTTATTTTCTTCATCATTCAAACAAGAGCTAATACAGTTTAAACTATTTACAGAACAATCGGTATTATAAAGGGATGAACAAGTTAATGAATATAAAGTACAGTCAAATACTCTTAATGTGATCACGATTAATGTTATTAATCGGATAATGTTATCGAAATTGTATGGTCCCGATCACTTCTATTCAAATTAATGCAAATTATACCATTTTATGTGATAAGTATTACATTGTTTAATGTTACCAAAATTTGGTGAGATCCCTTAAAAACCTCCTTTTTCTCCCCACCCCGTTTGAAGGCCAATTTTAATTAAACATACAACAAATTGAGTCATTATAATTCAGCAGTGTTACATGATCCACTCTTATATTTTTCTTTAAGAGTGTATAAGTTGCAAAATACATACTAGAAAATAGTTTTAAGTACTTAAATCAGGACTACACAATTGTAATTTTAATGCAAATACTCGTGTTACACAGTTGACACTTTTTATTACAGAACGGATTACATCAATCGGATATTGTTGACATTCTGGCCTTGGACAAATGTGATCACATTAAGCGAAGTCGACTGTAAACGTCACTTAAAAAGGTAGATATAAGTTCAGTTAAACTACTCATAAAAATACCATATCCTCCTCTTATCCCTAAAAAATTGTACAAGACACCAAAAGTATAAAACATGAAAGTACTTACAGTTAATGATGGGTTTAGTATAAAGTTTTTCACAAAATCCTTTAGAAACTTTTAATTTTCAGACCTGTAAAAGAAAAAAAATGCGTTAGAAACATCTATAATAATGACATTTACATGAGCATATCAAATTCTTACAAATAGAAATGATATTCAAGTTGTAATTACGCAAAGGTGAGTTTAGAAAAAAGAAAGTTTATAACACTCCTTCTACATAATAAGTCTTAATATCTTCAGCACAATTTTAGAACATATTATGCTCAGAATATTAATGGGATATTATGACTAATATTCAAACACAAACGTTTGGAGAATGAGGTTTAACTAAAACTTATATCATTTGTATGAAATAGGTTTATATATTGTAACTTAGTTAATTGAAAATGAAATCGGAACATCCAACGATTCCCAAGTCAAGATGTATGTTAAATAACCTTCAACAGTTTAACTAATCCGCATGCATAACTTCTCCATTACAATCGCATACGGGGCTCTAACGCTCCATGTAACAAAACGACACGAACTTTCTCACCAAACATTCGAAAACCCACCCACGCGCAATTCGAAAACTCCCCAAACGTCACACATTCCAACAAACGATATTTCAACGTCGGGCTGGAAGGCATTCCCGAATTATTCGAATCCGTAATCTTAATGAATCCGTTTTCATAACACGTCCGTATATTATAAATTCCGAGTCCAACGGCGTTCACTTTCACAGGCATTGCTTGCATTGATATCGCCAATGGCGTTCGCTCCCCGTAGTAGCGTCATTAAATTCAAGGGCGTTATTTTAGCCCGGCGCTGCAGCAGCCATTGTTCTAATTGAATTGTTTCGGGGTATTGGGGGATCGGGTACGTGCCAATCAATGCCCTCAGAGATGCCGTATACCTGAGCCCGGAATGGACGCCCCGAGTTGGATTGAATTCTGGAGAATAAAAGCCTAATTAGTTCAATTCCGGAACATGTAATTCAATTCATAAAATCTCCATGGCAATTTAAGGTCTGTCATGAAGACAATGAAGGGAGAAAATATTTAGACGCATTTCTGTGAAAAGGTGTTTAAGGTAGAACGACATGTGAAAGAGAATTTCTGTGAAATTTTCGTATTATTAGATTTATAGTTTTGTATGTCCATCATATATTTGATGTAATAAAGCGCACCTGGCATTTCAAAAATTATGGAACAAATCACGTTTTCTATGAGCTAATTGGACCAGTTTTGCTTCTTTGATTTTATATTATCATCACGAAGAAATATTGGGATCCGTTCATTTGCCCGACAGTCAACTACCCGACGTTCATTTGCCTGACAATTCTTCTTCTTTCCTTCCTGTTGTATCGCATTGACGACGACGACGACGACGATGATGATGATGATGATGATGATGTCGGACAAACGTACCTGTCGGGCAACTGGTTGTAGGGATTTCGAACCAGAACGGAAATATTGGTATTGGTGTGAAGTGTAGCTTAGGGGCCGTTCAAATATCACGTAAGCATGTTTTGGGTTATTTTTGATCCCCTCCCCTCCTTGTCAGAAAAGATAAACAAACTGCAAACCCCACTTCATAATTACGTAAGAAAACTGCCTGATCCCCCCTTTGTTTGTTTTTGTACAAAAAGTTAAGCAGTGCATACAAAAATGTCAAATGTTTTGAAAATTTTTTTGGGTTGAATTTTGAAATTTGTATGCAAAAAAGAAGGATTTTCGAAAATCCAGTGTTTGTAACATCTTTTGCAAGCATGACTCATACCCCCCTCCTCACTTTGTCAGGGGAACAAATGTTTCTTTTTCTGAGAAAGAAACATATTATGAGTATCTTTCGATTTTTATTACTTAGTAAATATCCACGAAGTCATGAACCTGAAACCAGTAGTGGGACAACTTTGAGATCGATTGAAATAAAAAATAAGATAAACTAAACCACACACAGTTTGAAATCATAAATTGTTCTTCTCAAAATAAATAGGAATACGTCTCTTTGCATGATTAATGAAATGCATGAACAGTAATCAGGAAGATACAATGTAATCCTACCGATGTTATCCTGAGCTTCAACAACAAAGAACAAGAAGCTACCCTAGCATTTTCCCAGACATTCTGGCCTGATTAGCTCGGGGAAACGTCAAGGTTAACAAACACTGCCTACGAAATTAAGACATCATTCATCAGGAATACCAAATGAAACATTAGGCCGGGCCAAATGGTACCAGCTCCCGACAGTTGTTTTAGAGTAGAACCCACCATAATATATTAGCGCGCGTGTATATAAATTAGATTCTGATCGACTGGCACAATGGCAGAATGAAAAATGAGCCCGCGAAATTACACAGCATCGCCGTATCATTGACTCGTCTCTCTCCATTGAAATCGCCGAGCACAAAAACGAAGACAGGAAGGTTCTCTGTCTCCACGGTGCGTTTTGGACCCACGTTTTCCAGATGAGATCGGCCGAACGCTAATTTCGACCGCCATTGCACGCCTAAGCGATTACGATGGAGCGATAACACGAACAACATAATGACTTCATTTTCCTTTCCTTCTTTTCTCCTTTCCACCCGGGTATATAAAAAGGAAAGGCAGCTTGATATAATTCCCCGTTTCAATCCGTTGCCTTCCAGACTAATCTCCTCGAAACATCGACAAATTCCGCTGTGGGATGAAAATATTAAGAAAAAAATATTTTCATATCAGTACTGAAGTGAAGAGAGTATTATGATGATTGAGGTAGGCCTGTTCAAGCGTGTATCTGATAAGGTGCTCGACTTATGGTCAAAAAGTTTAAGAAGAAAACGATTGAAAAAAAAATGCTCCGGAATGTATAATTCAGAGCTTTGACCTCGAACGTTTGATAGTTAACGTTAAAAATAACCACCCATTAATAATTACGAAATACCTTGAACGGATGCCTCAACAGTTAGCAGTTAGTTATTAAGTTTGACCGGAACGCACCTTGACATTTTCCTCTAACTCTTGTTCTCCCATTGCTTTTATAACATTCTGTTTTAATATTCTCTCTAATGTCTACACTAACCCAGCCTTTAGTATTCCTTTTCTCTCTTAAGGTTCTCTCTCTCCGACTCTTTCACTTCCACGTTATCAATTTCTCTATCTTACTCTTCTTCTCTCTTTTTGATTATCTTTCTCATACACTCTGTATCCCCTTCCATTTCAAAGCATTGCTCAATATGACCTAATAGGGTCCTTGGTCCATAAAACACTAAATAATAAACCATCTCATTCCACTCCAAAGTAAGGGAAAACGGAGACAGAGTAGAAATAACAAAAATAAAATTGTAAAACAGAAAAAAAAAATTCTTATTTATACATAATAGACAGAAAATTTTAGGCAGTAAGTAATGCCGTACACATTAACGATAACCACAAACGTACCAACCTCTCCATGCAGTTCAAGCTCACTCTCTGAAACCTTCCCTTAAGAATTTCCCTTTCACATAAAATCCTCATAAATTACAGATTAATCCTCGGAGTTGGCCTCGTCCTCTTAAACTCCGTGGGAGAAAACGTATAGGTACATTAATTAAAAAGATCGCTTCCGTGGTCGAAAGCATATCGATCTGCAGCCGAGTGTATTAACTGATAATTACTCAAGCGTCTGCTAATAAGCGATCAATAAAACCATTAATCGGGAGGGGGTCCATTCGATAAATCGATGCGACATTCTTTTGCGTGGATCGATTCATCGCGAAAGAAGCCGAAAAATGTAGCAATGCACGCTGACAGAAACACTGTTACGCACACGGCCCATCAATAAAACATGACGGGTGCTGTGGATGCGGGGACATCATCGATGTAAAATTCAGCGATGAGGTTAATTGTATCGGAAAAGGCTTTTAAAAGGCAGCGGAAAAGATGTTTGGAGGGTAGGAAATTTGTTTAATGCTGCGAGAGAGATCCTACGTTTTGTCAACGTCAGTTATGTGAACGAGCGAGGAGGGATTATTGTGTATCTTTTTTGGGGAAAAATAAAGGATGTATTGTAATTTACCCTGTTCTGAGATGGTGCGTATGGATAAACGTTATCGATTGGGTCGTGTGATGACGTATTTATTCATTGTAATCGGTTAAATTTTAGACAAGCATTTAATGAGAGGTAAAATGTACGAGTTTTTGTCAGCGAATTTATTTGTGGATTTAAGGGATTAATGAGAATCGAAATTTTCATAAATCCGTTCATTAGTAGTAATCAAAATAAAAATTAAATATAAAAAATTATTTATTTGATTATAAATATTTGATCAATCCTTAAATATCATCAGATGTATGCGGTTGATTAAATATAGGAGCAAATTGGTCGCATAGAAGATCTTAAGTTTTAAAAAAGAAAATGTTAAACTTTTTAAATGCAGCAAAAAAACAGAACTTACTTAAAAAATTTTATTCTGGAACCAAAAAAGACATTAAAAGGGAAATATACTATTAAACCTATCGTAGCATAAGAATAAAATACGATTATATTTTAGATCTCTAAACCAAACTAAAATGTATCTAATACCCAATTTACATAAAACCCTTTTATCCGATTTTGTCTTGAATAAAATGTTAAACATTCATCACATTTTCATCATCTTTACATTAAAATCCCCCATTTATCACACGCAAATAAATTGAGACATGCCTTTAACTATAGTCTATACACGCTCACTCACTCTAAACAGACTTCACTGTTTAAACATCTAAATTACAATCACAACAACCAACAAAAACAACACATCCCTATATCCTATTAAAAATTACCATAAACATCTCATCCATCCCAATCCTTTCGGCACTTTTGATTTCATCAAGTTCTAAATAATGCATGACTACCTTATCCGAACCACTCAAGCAAATACCATCATACCCGAGATAACAAACCATTTAAACATCCGCTCAAATTCGCTCCATCCTCGTAATCACAATGAATTACCCGGCATTAATTACCACACCACCGGTTGACAAAAAAAATAAGCGATCCTGACCATCCCTTAGAATTCCAAACACAGACCCCAATCGAATGATACACCTCACAAAAATCGACACCAGGAGCAATCGAAGAACTTTTTTTGTGTCGATGGGGCCAAGTCTCCATTGGAAGAGAGACATCTCTCCTGTAATAGCTGCCTGGGGATTGGGGCACAAATTTACTGGGTGGGGCAAATTAGTTAAGGGAGGAGGATGTTATTACGCGAAGGGCTTTGGGAACAATGATTACTCTTTCTGCCACTTTTAATTGAACCTTCGGATAGTCTTTAAGAAGCTTCCACAAGGGTCTGAAACTTATCTCTTTGAGACTCGTATCAGTGCCTGGAGCAGGGATGTTTTACAATGTAATACCATTTTTTGGTGTCTTTTGAGTGTTGTGGCGATCAGTCACCGGAGGTTCAAGGGAGGAAACAGGTGCAATGTGTTTGATATAAGGAGATAAGATAAAATTTCTTGATTAATGGGGAGAAATGAAAGCGGTTCGGGGTAATTTGAGAGTATATAGAGAAGAGAGTAGTTTTTTAAGAGGATATACAATGCAATAAGTATACGCTTTGAATGTGTCTTCTCATATTTTACCTATTAAGTGATATTTGCTTGGGGGTATTTATCAAAGATGTTATGTAACACAACATTTATTATCTGAAGTGAATAATAGGTAGTTGGTAATTTCTCTCAAAATTGGGAAACTTTATTTGCTACCTACTACTTTGAACAAGATTTATGGCTAACTTCGATGAATTGTTTTTAATTATGAGTTCAATGTAATGTTTATTAGAAACTAATATATTGATTTTATTTAATGCCTAAATTATTTGCACGCAAAAGCCTAAAATGCTAAAAAATATTTCTTTACATGTTTAAATATAGTTCCAATACAATGTCATATCAAATATCAAATATTTATTTTTGGACACAACAATTGAAGAATAGTTAGCCAATTAGCTGTATACACTATCTAATATTTATGTTTAAAATTTTATTAGTTAATTTTTTTGCTATTAGAGAATTGATAAATATTAAAATTCAATAAATTCTCAAATACTAACTTAATACTAAACACACATGAATCTGAAATTAACACTAACTTGCCTTTTTACATCATAATTTTTAGACTACCTTCAAATGTAAGATAATAATATAAATTTAAATGTTTCTTTAACAACAAAATAATGGAAATATCTACCAAAACGCGAAGGTAGCTCACATGCAATGCTTTTACTTAATTTCTCTTTTTAGCGTAGAAAAGATGTAAAATGTGTTTCTGATGCTACAGAGTTAGATCCAACAAAAACTAAAGTACGAATCTAGGATGATTGCTTTCTCGACCATTTTTCAAGCTTGACGCCCTAATCATATTTTATAACTCCTGGAGTAAGAAGCAAGGGTGTAATGTGAAAATGATTGCACTTAAACAAAAACATCCGAGTTTGTTCCGATGCGAAATTTTTCTTGGGTGCAAAAAAATGAACTAACTTCCAGACGTTTTCCAAAACGCGAAATCGCATTTCTCTTTTACACATTTGCGTAAAATCTGTCAAGTGTGTCACGAATAATAAAATGATCAACGAATGTACCTGCGAGCTGTAAGAATTCAGAATTTATCTTCAGCTGAGATTTTTCAGGCGAAAAAATGCATATTTTAAAAGAAGTACGCAAATACTTCTAAGAGGCAGTCTTTAAATCTAAAAGGAATTTGAAGTTGCATGTATTTTTCTTATGTTTAAAACAGTCCATATATATTTTCAAATCGTAAAATATGCTTAAAATCCATTACATTCTTTTCCATTTATATTTATGTCTACGGAAAAATAAGTTCTCTTAGAGAGTTTTCTTAGAGAGAAAAAAGCATCAAGGATATTTACTAGATTTTAAAAACATCTATTTTATAGGGAACTGAAAAGGAATTTCGCTAGTAAAAAAAAGTGGTTAATAACTAAAACTTGCAAACAGCGAAGATTGTTTTTTCTTTATAATTAAAGTTCAGATCAGAGTAGGTAATAGTTATTTAGGTTTGAAGCGTTTTGAAAGTTAGTGATTCTTTTAAAACATACATTTGCATATAGAAAAACTCTTTAGATTATTGAAGATTTGCTTTTGAGAGTACCGAATATGAAAACAGAAACGGAATTTAAAAACATTTCAGTACATAATTTTTTCTTCGGATTCAAAAATCTCATAAGATTGCAGCCTTTTAAATCAGTGTGATGATTCGCATGTATTTCCAGGAGCAGATACTGCAAAATACACATTTTTAAAAGGGTGAATAAGTAAAAAAATTAATACAAATCAATTTATTTAAAAGTAAATAATAACAATTTATTAGAGAAAATTTTCATTTCATAATGAAACGAAATAAAAAATATGCAAGTTGTCAAAACTCATAAGATAGACGAAGATGCTTCTGACTTATGAATTCCTGATAAAAATAAAGCTAAAAGCTAGGTTAAAACATAAAGCTAATTTCTCAAACATAAAAAAATTCCTAATTTGAACTATATACACTTTTATGTGAAGGTCAACAAATGACTTTATATTTCTTTTTTGTACTCAAAATCTAAAGAGAAAAACCCATTCAAAAATTCCAATGCATAAACTACAAATCCTCTCAGGCATACCGAATAAAAAAAAGCGAACTGCAGATACCAAGTGTGGTCAGGATCGTTTTTAGAAATTCCCACCGATAACAAAACCTTTAAAAAAAAGTCAGTAAAAGAATAGCTTCCTTTCTTTTGTTGCGAAAGATCGGAAAACTTCACGTAACTCATTTATTTCTTCTCCATATCCAGGGGAACAAAACAAAGCAAAACTTCTGTTTGAATTCACCAGAGAAGAACAAGGGGGAAAAAAGAAACGGTCCTTTCTTATTCGCTTTTCCAGTTCAATTAGAAAATACTTATTAAAGCGAAATCGGAAAGATTCCGCCTTTGTCAGTATAGCGAACAAAATACAGAGTAAGGATTTCTTCGTCTTCTTTGTGCGCTGGCTCTTCATGGTTTTGCTCCAAACAACTTTAATTATTCGTCTTTCGCGGAACTTTGCTTTCCGTTTGAAATGTAAGTATTTGTACATTGCGGCTGGCAAATGCTAATGAGTTGGGGCGTTTATTTAAAACAGTTTTCTAGTTTTAATTGAATTTGTTTATTCATACTTGGGATTTATTTTAGCGCTCTGAATGATTTATTTTGCTTCCGGAGTACCTAAAGCCGTTGATAAAAATGGAGACGCTTAAGTATTTGGCTCCTTGGTGAGAGAAGCGAGGAAATAATGAGGGCTCGTATGCAGAATATCTATGAGCAAGGGGGGAGCATCCACAAAATTACTCATTCTCTTTAAAAACCTAAAACTACTGCTTAGTGTTAAGAGATTAAATGTGAGGTCTTTTGCATGAAACTTTCTCATAATTATTGCTAAAAGATTGTTTGAAAATGGTTTTATCTTTCATATTAGCAATACAAAATCTATATTAAGTAGAAATTATCAACTAAATATAGGACTTGTATTTTATAATAGCTGTATCAGTCCCTGTTTTACATTGATCTTAATATGTAAATATTCAAATTGAATGTAAAAGTAACTATATTGCTAAAGTTTAATTTAAAAATATTACTGCATTACATTTTATCCCATTTTACTTCTTGCTTATAAGAATACAATTTCTTTTAAAATGACAAGAAAAATCTTCAAAATATAAAGACCCATCAAAAAGTCCTGTTCAAGTGATGCATTTCTTTAAAAAAGTTTGAGACACTCAATTAAACTTTTGCCCTCGTGCGTGTAACTTGAAAATCAAATCTATATACATTTCACTGCAGGTGTATAAAGACTTTTAATAACACTGCTCTGTCCCATTATCTTCCATGTCTTTTGTCAAGAGTGAATGAGTAATTATGATAATGAAGACACCCTGTGGCTATTGTCTACTTTTCAGTGACAACTGTGACGCCAAGTGAAACGCAACCTGTCATACATAAGTGTCCTTTTTAGAAAGAGTCAAAGAAGTTGGCCGTTATGGCTATATGAGAGGATTGTCAGCCTTTTTCCAATTAAGATTCTTACCAACACTTCACAAGAAAAATTTCTTAGAAAGCAAATTTTAAACAACTTAGTTAAAATAAACTCGTTTGGATTTTCTTTTGAAGACTTCTAACAATCTTATTGTAATAACAACAATGCATGTTTTGAATAGTAAAGACTTTTAATTCTTATGCTCAAAAATATTTTTAACCATTTAAAAGAAATTAGCCAAACGTTTAATTAAAATTAATTTTAAGACAATCGTACGTCGTATTTAAATATGTAATGCTTTAAATATTGTTTGAGATAGAAGAATTATGATATCTTCTTTAGGCAACTAAAATTTCTCAAAAGTTTAAAGCTAATTAAGTCTCATTTTAAGACAATCATACGTCGTATTTAAATATGTAATGCAAAAATAATGTTTGAGATAGGAGAATTATTACATCTTCTTTAGGCTACTAAAATTTCTCAAAAGTTTAAAGCTCATCATATGTCGTATTTAAATATGTAATGCTTTGAATTATGTTTGAGATACAAAATTAGTGATTTACATTAATTTAACTTTCATGATATCTTCTTTAGGCTACTAAAATTTCTCAAAAGTTTAAAACATCTGATTTCCCCGAAGTCACCTAGTGAAAAATAAATAAATAAAAACAAGAATAAACAATTTTGAAACATCCGAAATATTAAGTTGCCATATTTTGTGTACAACGTAACTTAAAAAGGTATCTACGTTGCTTCAAAAAACACTTTTAAGTAAAAATGTAAATGACACTTTGAATATCCAACCTCCCCATGGAAAATGATAAATAAATTTGTAATTATCTCCTAATAAACATCGATAAAAAGACGACGTAAAAAATTCACAGCTTTCTATAATAAAAGACACAGTGATGAATAATATAGAAACTCATTTTAACGGAAGACTCCTCGTAATATATTAAAATTTCACCGGGAGAACAGTGATTTGATTAAACTATGCGTGATTTTGTGATATTTCCACCCTTGCATTATAAAAAAAAACACTTCTTCGCTCTCATAATTTCATTACTTCACAGAAAAATGCGATCAATGTTTACAGGAATCTTAGTTTTCTTTTGTTAATTCATTTTCACAGCAGTATAAACATTGAACAGAAGTAAAATACTCGACGAGGCAGAAAAAATAATTAATGTTTCCTTCATTCTCTTAAGGAATTTTTGATGAAATATTTCTTTAAAGGCAAAATGGGTGTTTCTGAGATTTCACGCCGTGTCTTGAATCTGTAATCATATTAATGATAGCGAATCGCAATGGGAGAAGGGAAATGTTTTTGCCTTTTTTCTTTACATTATCTTCGGTGACTACAAAAACATAACAGGTTCTCGGTTTTTAACTAGTTAAAATAATATTTTTGTTTAGCTTCTACATTTTTGCGTAATGGACGACATAGCGTTTTTTGTTTATCTTCTGCAAGAAAATGTTAACGAATAAATTTAACCAAACAATCACAGTGTGAATAATTCGAAAACAACTAATCTTGTTTTTAAAAATAGGAACTAGAATACTGATTAGATTCCGTTGTTAAGTTCTGATATTCCGTTGTTATTATCAGAACACAATAATTGTAATTCATGTGTATTGATTTAAATATTAAATTTAAGTTTCAACTTAGAAAATTAGGAATATCCTGCATTGAAAATAGGGTCAAAAAGGTACCGATAACTAAGATAATTGATTATTCTGTTAATTTTGAAGTGAAAATATTGACTTTGTAAATTTTCATGTAAAAAAAAATAAAAGTTTATTACTATCAACATTACCTTGAAAACAAAGGTAAACTATATTCTTTGAGTTTTAAGAAAATTGCATTAGACAGCCCCTTGATCATATGGATTTTAATAGAAAATTTTTCAAGAAATGATTTACTGATAATGCAAATTTGGATCAATCGTATATAACCTATATTTTCTAGAGGAAAAACTAGAACCGTACATAAACTCCATACTTTTAATATTTGCTCAATGTTTCTCTAAACCTTAAAACAATCCTCTAAAAATATTACCATTTGCAATGCCCAGACGGACCTCTTTTCTATATATGTGCAAATATTTCCTAGAAAATCTCTAGTTTTGCAGAGATATAACTTTATATTCTTCAGTGCGTCCAACAAAATATGCTAGAGCATTTCGCAATTCAAAAGCAGAATTCAAAATTAAGGTTCATGCAAACTATATCTACTATACATAAACTATTTGGAACTATTTCATCGTTTGGATAAATACAGAAAATGTAAATATTTCGTTTTGTAAAACGATTTAAAATTAAACAATTTAACATTTTTTAAACTTAAACAGATGATTATGAATTTGTATGATACGAATTAAATGTTTGTTTATGATTTCTTCACGAAATTTTATTAATGATTCTATAACTAAATTATGGGTTTCAAGTTTTACTTGAAATAATATCCATACATCTAAATGATCCTTGCAGTTAATCAATTTATTTTGCTTTAAGTTACCAAATGTATCAAAGCCTGATATTAAATCTAATGAACACTAATGAAAACAGAAAAATACACTTATGCTTATTTTCCACGGTTGCGAAAAAAGTTTCTTTTGTGCACTAGTGTAAAGCGATAAACAAGAGGCATAGATGAGAAGCAAGAGGTAAAGCTTGTCTTTCTACAGAAAGCAGCTGAAAACTGCGAAATCTTGTATAATGAAAGGTGCGGTTCCGCAGGTCTCAGCCGCCTTTCGAAGAAAGACAAGCTATAGTCAAAACTATTGTTCGTTAGTATGACACGGGTTTTATTGCATACGTTTTAAACATACTACCAGGTACATATTAGGGTTCCAAAAAAGTTTAGCGACGAATATAGAAAAAAAACCTCCTTATATACTACCAAAAGAGAAAGCCCAATTTAAAGAGATTTTTCAGTACAAAAAGCTTTGAATTTTTACTTTTTTGTCAAACACAAGACTACAGAACAAAAACAACTGCCACCAAAAAAAAAAAAATAACTTCCACCCACACTTGCAATGCAATTCAACCCAAGTTTTTTCAACCTCCATTTACCTTTCAGTACCACTTCCTGTTTCACACACAAAAAAAGAACACAACACACCCTTCTTCTGACTGCCAACAGCAATTCCCTTCACTCCGTAACAGAATACACCCCTAAAAAACAACCCCCAGTTATAACTCCACTCCCACCAACACTCCCTCTCATATAAAAAAAAAAATATACTACCCGCAAAACAAAACCCCCGTTCCTTTTCCCCCTGTAGTAAGAAAAAAAACCTTAATAAAAGCAAGGCCGTTACTTCTTCTTCTCCCCTACACAAAGCAAGTCGTTATAGTCGAGAAAGTCATCTCTTTAACAGAGTTACCTCGAGAAGAAGAAAAAATCTCTCCTTCATCGTGATTACAACTGCTCTCGTCACG
Source organism: Tetragnatha montana (assembly GCA_963680715.1). Classification (NCBI taxonomy): domain Eukaryota; kingdom Metazoa; phylum Arthropoda; class Arachnida; order Araneae; family Tetragnathidae; genus Tetragnatha; species Tetragnatha montana. Next base: position 50,888,001 of record OY796675.1, read on the forward strand.
CGTGGATCATAAATCTCGCGATCCACAATTCCCCTCAGAGGATGGAGAGAGAATTCCCCGCGAAATGGCCAGGGGAGAGGGTGTTGGATATTAAGTCGGGATCGTGAATCACGGGAGATCGATGCTTCGCGAAGAGTCCCGAAGTCCCAATCGGGTTCGATCGGAGAGTCCGGTGGCATTGATTGGCTTAAAATGGGACCCTCGACACTAACTTGGAGGACGACTTGAGAATAAATGATTTAAGCCAAATGAAGGGCGAGGAAATTTTCAAGTAGGAACAGGTTACTTGAAATTTCAAATTTTAAGTATTCTGTTTCATTGAAGATGTTAAGGATCTGTTTCGGTAGGTTATTTAGTTGCTAAGGAAAATTATGGCATAATATTGAGAAATATCTAATTACAGAGATGAATATCATACAGAGGAGAATTAGATAGTAGAGTCAATTTCCATAATGGATAAAAGGAGATGTAATGAGATTCAGACATCTCTTTCAAATATTTTTTGGAAGATAGTAATTTTATGTAGGAAGTAAACATGTGATGGTTCATTAACTTGGGTCTGGTTCGAAATCTCGACAATCATTTGCCCGACATCGTCTTCATCATCGACAATTCGGTACAAGGGGAACGAAGAAAGTCGAATTGTCGGGCAAATGGACTTCGGGCAGTTGAGTGTCGGGCAAATGAACGGATCCCCAATAACTTAAGTTTTGCATCACTTCCATAGATTTTTAAAATACTTCAATATGATCAATTAAAAAAAAACCTTTTAGATCGATGCATTCGTTTAGGGTGACATGAATTCGTTTAGAGAATATTAAAAAACACATTGCTATTAAAATACAGTGTAAAAACCAATTAATCGTAGCACAAATAATTGCAATTTTATAAATGCTGTATCTTCTGAGATTTAATAATACTGACAATAAATTAAAACTTGCAGTTTATTTAATTATAGACTATCAATGAAAAAATACGAGTAAGTATGTATATGTTACGGGCAATGTGATAAATCCGGGCATTATTAATAATGCCCGGGCAATGTGATAAATTCAGTGAATGAAATTTTTGAATGAAATTTATCACTTTTCCCGCCTCCACTTCGGGCATTATTAATAATGCCCGATTAATCACTTTGCCCATAACATATATATCAATGGATAACAGATATTAAAGTATCCCTAAATAGTTAAAGACACGCTACACGCAAGTTAAAACTAAACACAATGCGTTTAAAAAGAAAACGCGTAGATAAGATTCTACTTACTATACTCTTAACCATCGAGCAAAACATTTCCTTAAATGTTCAACATGATCTTAATGATACGAAAAACAAGGATGCTTTTGCTTTAACAACCCAAACCCAAATGAAATCCATTCCCCGGCAAGCGAACGTAATAGGTGGCCTTAAAAACCCAAACGATGCCCTCATGCAACAGATGCCACCATTAAACCTCGTGTCATCGTGATTTATGATGAATTTGAACGGAGGTAATATGTGGTTCACAATCCGATGATTCCTCCGCTTTTGACGCTGGACGTCTTCATCGTGCCGCCGAACAGAAACGTGATGAGCGATTTTCCCGATCCAAGAATTAATATATGTGAACGGAATGGTTACTAATAGTTCTTTTGATTAATGTTGTTTTATGAGATGTAACGAAAAAACGTTTAAATGTGAAATCCAGTCACGGTTGGCATGAGGGTAAATAGTGCGGACTCACAAGAAGGGTGAATGATGTGGAGAAGATGAACATGTCCACGAAGATCTGCTGGTTACTATTCAACGACCTTTGAGAAATTACAGTTAAATGCATTTTAATTTATCGTGAGAGCGGGTTTTACTAATTTTGTGCGTCACGATTTATTTGGAAAGCAGGAAATTCCCTTAAAATAATTATTTGTATTTTTTTTATGAAAAAAAGTTTAAAACGAATTTTAAGAACTTCCTTCCGAAATGTGCAAGAAGTATCAATCTCAAGAACTTCAAAACATTAAGAAAGATATACATGATGTCATATAAGTTTTTTTTTACACATTGACTTATTTTATTACTACTAACCGATATTCCAAAAGCTCATAAGTTATTTTTAAGTGGAACTCTGTCAAGACTGTGAATGCAGTGGGTTATCCTGCCTTATCTAGTAGGCTATTATATACCAATATGCAGCATACCAGGGGTGCTGCTGTATCAGCTATACTTCTCTAGCATTGGGACCAATAGGACCTTTAGACATATTGTCGTTCTTACTATGGGAGATTTTGCTATTTACAATAAATTTATTTTATTTCATTTATGTAGTTCAAAACATATTTACCATAACCTCTGACGCACGAAATGATAGAAAACTAAATAGGGATATTAATTTATCATAGAAACAATGCAAAGAATATCGATACTTTAAGCTTTAAGGTATTATACTTTTGTGAACAGCAGAAATAACATGAGCATTAAAAAACAAACATAAGCAATACATGTTCACAGTCATACGAAACTACTAACTTAACTTCCAAAAACATTCTATAACTCCCATTTACCATCCACTCCACACATCCACCTTCTGAAAGTTCCCAACAATCCAAAAGAGTAAGAGAAGTCTCCGGGTCTCCGGGACTCGGGGCATCTTTTTTTGCGTGTTCCCCCGTAAGCCGAGGGGCGGGGGCACGGCCAATTGAAAATCGCGTGCCGTTAATTACAAATTCATTAGCCGGGCCGCTCGAGAGCTCCGGGACCGGCAATTACCGGTCCTCGGGGCCGACTTCCTGCGGCCGCCCATTGAAAAGTGCGCGAGGAAATTGGATTCTTCGTGTCTTCGGAAACGAACGGGAGAGTTTTACATGCGTCGTTAAGAGCCGTTGGTTAGGGGGGGGGGCGAACCATTATGGGTAGAGGAGGGGGGTTAATTAATTTTGAATTGCCTTTTTTTAAAGGGGGGGTTGGAAGTAGTAAGTGAAATGGAGTGAGGTATTGTTTGAGAGGTATTGAAGTTTTATGCGGATTAATTATGCATTGTGGGACCCTTTTGTTACAGTGTGGGGAGATTTGTGAGGGTTTCAATAATGTTAAAGTTAAATGACTACCATAAGGGACAAGTCATAAACCTTAAGTTAAATAGTACTAATATACCTTTAACGCTAAAGTCTGATAGGCTTATTGAGGAAGTGGTTAGATCTTATATTTTATTCATTTTTAGAAAACCACTATCATTTTTTTTAAAGAAATAAATTTAACTTTTTTAAAAGTTGAATGAAACAACTAACATTAAACAAACAACTAACATTATTATTAATTTTGTGACATATTTTCTGGAATGCAAGGAGTGACGTGGGGGTTGTAACAAATATCTGAATTTTATATTTTTAATAAGAAATCTAAATTGATATCTAAGGTTATTACTTTTTATAAATACTCAAATTAATATTTATAAAAGTAGTAATGACAAAACAATATATTAATTTTTACTAAATGTAATTTTAGTAATGACATAAATAATTAAACATGGCATCGGGAATATCTTTGAAAGAAATAATACCCTGTTCAAATAATACATGCTACTGATGTAGAAACAGATTCCTTCATAATCTAGCAAATTAAAAAGCAGTTAATTTGACCGTATGAAGGTACTTAAGGTAGCCTCAAAAGTTTTTAACGAAATCTAATGTATGCTTATAAATGAAATGAACAGTAAGTAATAAAACAATCAACTAAATAACCACTTCATCTAAATCATTTTTGATCTTTGCGACATTTGAAGAGCACCTCAGATCCCTACAACGACACACAAAAAACACCAAATTACCGAAATCTTTTATCTAATTCAAAAAAGAACCTACCACCTTAAATTCTAAAGAACCCAGAACCTACATTTCTTCAACATAGCACCTCCTTAATACACTCCAATCCAAAAAACCCTTTTTGAAAGCCCAACTTCTCCAAAAACTTCTGCCCCACTTTTAGGAAAAGGGGAAGTTCTCAGCCGCATTAGCACGCTTAATTAAAGAGGATGAGCAGTCGGAATGCAAAAGGGGGAAGTGGGGAAATATGCTAAGCAGTCGAGAAGAAGCCGGCAGCTTCAGGGGAAGTTAGCAGTCGAATACTAGGGTAAAATGTTGCCTTATATTCGACTGTGGGAGGAGAGATTTCGCTGAGATGCTGTCGGCGATTTGGGGATACATACAGACGTCGGGGGTGGTGGTTTTTGGAGTTCGCTGACGTTGCGGTAATCTATTTATCCGGATAGGTTTCTGGTGGGTGTACTTGTGCCTTTAGGGAGAGACGAGCTCTTATTGATCTATCTATCTGAACGCGCGAGGTTTAACCCTTTTTATCCTGACGGTACTTATAAGTACCGCTTTGTTCAAACGCCTATAGATTCATAATCTCACCGTTTTTCCTGACGGCACTCAAAAGGACTCGAAGTGTGTAGTTCTGAGAACCGGTTGTAGGTGGCAGCACCAATCTGAAATCTTTTTTCTTTGCATTATAGCGATTTTTCGTTTGGCGCGCAGCATTCGAAAGCCATTTTGAAGTACAATTTATGCACGTGTTGTTCTTTTGAGTATTTTAGTGGTTTATTACCGGTTATTTGGAACCATAATTTTTTATTATCTTCTCTACTCTACAGGTAAGCATTCCCAATACTTTTTTTGAAATTATCGATTTTATTTTCTGCCATAAGGGTCAAAAATTATTTTAGTACTCAAAAGTACCGTCAGTACATGAGAGTAAATTTTTTTCTTATTTTTGGAAAGGGTAAATTCGGACATAATTATATTTGAATTCATAAAAATTACTTCAAATGGAAGACCAAATAAAGGGGAGGATTTTTTACCGCATATAAAACGTAATGTTGGTAATTATTATTTGATTTTGATTTTTGTTAGTAGTAATTCTTTAGTGATTCATACAATATTGGGATGTTTCGTTTTGTTTTTCCACTTTTTTTTCAAATATATTTCAATGCATAAAAATTATTTCAAATGGGAGACAAAATAAAAGGGAGTATTTTTATCCCATTGAAAACCTTATGTTGGTAATTAATCAATCAATTAGATCAATTAGAAAAGTACAATCCAAACCTCATTCAAAATGTTCATTTTGTAACATATTTCTCTGCTGCAATGAAAAAAAGAATTGCTTTCATGATTATCATCTCAAATAGTTTAAATAAAAATATTTGTGATTAAAATTTTCTGTTTTTGTATATTACCTATATTCCTGACGGTACTTCTAAGTACCAGCTGCATAATTAACCACTAAAACACTGTAAAAATTATTTTCCTCTTTCCTATGGTTATTCCCCACTAAAACTTATCTAATGATGCAAAAATTCAATTAAAAAGTTGATGGTAAGTTAATTCAGGATATAAAGGGTTAAAGTGGGATTGCATTTTGGATCGATTGGGATTGTGTGGTAAGATGTAAACTTGTTTGGTGGGGTTAAAGTAGATTTCTGTTGAGGTTTAGGGTGTTTTATGAAGAGAACTTTCGGAAATGTTTTTTATTTGTCTTGTCACACTGAAAATTTATTGTGTTTTTTGAGTTTTGAAATTTTTTAGGTTTTGATTGAATGGAATACAATTGAAATTATAAATGTAAAAACACAATTTGCTATTATTTTTAACACATTTAATTGCGTAAAAAACTATTATAATACGCAGTTTTCAGCATTGTTTACAATATTAAATACATTATTTTTATTGAAAACAAAAAAAGATAATATTGTTCACCATGAAAACATTGCTTTAATTCTTCTTAAACAAAATACTAAAAATACTTGAATACGTCAGTATTAATAATAAGAAATTAAACAATTTTACTTTAATTAGTAACCAAATAAATGGGCACATTTATCTACACCTTCAAAACATATAACTTATAAGGATAATAGATAATTATGAATGGTATAATGATAACTATTAATTTTAAAAACGTTGATAAGCTTATAAGCTATTAACTCTACAGAGACAAATAATACCTTTTGCTTAGGTTAAACTTTTCCTCGTTTATCATAAACTTCTAATGGATGAGTTAGGCTTTTAATTTACAACTTACAGGGAAATCCATGGATTATAATTCAAGAAAAGGTCCGCAGAATGCATTGAATTAAATGCAAAAGCACATTAAGCAAAACTTACATTTCATCACTGTACCATAAAGTTATGATGAATGGCCATTTAACTAGTCTTTTGTCTAAAATGATTAACACCGCGAACAAACGGCTTTAGAGCGAGTCATTTTCCACGTTAAGGTATTTAATATCTGACTATCTTTTAAAGCCTGCATTAACGGAACAGGCACATTTACATTAATGATAAATGTTTGATCTCATTCCTTTAATTAAGAAGAAACCTTTCCGAAAACTGATTTGTTTGATATGCTTAGATGAATTATTTCCATAATAATAAAGATCAAAACGCCAGAGCCATTTTTCATAAAACTACGTAAAGCTCAGTTTAAATCTGCCGACAAGAAAATATAAGCACACTTTTGATTTAAAGTAAAACATATTAATTGCTTACATCTCTTCGAATACATCAAAGGGGGCACACACGCGCAGATCCCTTATCAAAGGTTTCGCCTCTTATACAAATCCTACCGCTTCCACATATCCAGTCTCCACAAAGACATTTACATCTAGCTTTGAACTCTACATAAGTGGAACGCGAAAGAGATTCTCAAAGAAACCCGGAAAAAATAATATCGCAACAGCAAACCGAAAACTGTTATTAATTCCGGTACCGGAAACTTTTCGAGTGATACATCATACTTTCGCAACAACCAGGGCATTAATAATCTTTGTCTGTCAACGTAAATGTATCCTTAGCGAACCCATAAATTTTAATCTTAAAAATGAAATCCCCTCTACCCCTTAATGAATAATGATCCAGCGAAACGTAATTTGCATTCGGATAAATACGGTTTAATTTTTGTGCTGTTCTCCAACATACAGTTAAAAATAGTCGCGGCATCATCTATTTTCGTTAGGAGAAACTTTTCCATTACCTGAGTCCACGAAATTTTTTTTTGGGAAAAGTTGGTCCCACTTTAACCTAAATTCTGTCTCGTATATTTTAATTTATCCCGTTATGGCATTCGTTGAGGTTTTCAGGTTGTTTTTTTCGTAAACCCCCTTTTTTTTGTTGTGAGCTCTTAAGTAGTTTTCATGTAAGCATAACCGGTGTGCTGATTAAGCATAATTTATGGTTTTTCTTTTACCGCGAATGCTTTAATTATTTATGCCTTCATTGCTCGAGTTTGAGCATTTTGTTCCACCAGAGCAAGAACTAATTGTGTAGTTTCTTTTAAGCATATTTATATTTAATTTATTCTTTAGTAGCAACGTTCACAATTAAAATTTCGTTTTTTATACATACTTTCAAGTTTTAAGTAATGCTTTTAACTTTAATCACATATGGGGTTTTTTTGGCAATAATGGATGTATCTTGAAATTCTTAATGTGTTTTAATGTAAAGAAATATTAAGTTTTTTCATAAAGATTTTAGAAAAGAATTTCACGGGCTTAAGTGGGAAAAGGAGTAACATGTTTATGAATTTTTCTTGTTATAAACAATGAGGTATTTGCATAAGTGAGGGATTTGCTTAATTTTACACTTTTTTGATACGTTATAGTTTAAAACTCTCAAATATTAAATTTTTAAGTTCAAAAACATGTTTTAAGTAATTTAAAATTCAATTTTATTTTCGCCAAAACACTAGTAAAGTCACGTGATCAAAAAACGGGATTCTGTTGGTTGTGACGTCACAGAGCATTACAAAAACAGTGTTTCTGTTTTCGCGCCAAAACATAAAACGAAATCTCAAAAATTTATATCTCAGAAACTAAGCTACGAAAATACTTCATTTAAACATCATCCTTCATGGTTTTTTATATACTACTAGCTGGTTTGACCCGGCAAAGCCGCGTCTTACCAGCTAGATTACGCGCCTTTGGCGCTGATGCAAGCTTCGCTCGTTACTACCACACGCTTGCAGCGCAGTTAAATTTTTTACAATTTATTACTTTTTTTAAGCTGCATCGTCAGCGCTAAACAGTTCAATATTTTCAATCAAATTATAGGTTTTTCTAACCACGACTAATTTATTCTTATGCGTCATCTGAAGAGAAAGAAGTAATATTAATTAAACCTGTACCAGTATTTTTTTTATAAATCCAATATGCCTAGTATCCTGTTGCGATAAATCTAGTAAAACGTCAAACCATTGAAGTTTGATAATTTCAAAGTAGATTTTTTCACGCTCTTTAAAAGACGTTGGGAGAGAAGAAAAGAAAACAATGGGGCAAATTGAAATAAATTTATAATTTAAAAATGGAATGCTTTGAAGGAACGTGATATATTATTGGCTCATCTAGGGTTGGAAATCTTTCGATCAAGACCGAGTTTGTTCAAATCGGTTCAGGGGTTCGGTCTGGCGGCCGGCCGAACGGAACCTCCCCTTAGAGTTAACATGGGGGCAAAACGAAAAAATCGTATAATTTAAAAATGGAAGGTTTTAGAGGAACCTGACATATTATTGGATCATCTAAGGGTGGATAGCTTTCGATCAAGACCGAGTTTGTCCGAATCGGAACGGGGGTGCGGCCTGGCGGCCGGCCGAAAGAAAACCAAATTATTTTAATATATAAGATTTTAATAAAATTTAAACTCAAAACGTGAAAATAACTCATTACAAAATAACATGCTATTAAAGGTAAAAAGAATTACAGAAAAATCAATCAGTAAACTACTTTTATCTTATAAGAGTGTTGATTACAAATGTACATATCATTATGAAACTTGGTAGGAATAATTCTAAGGGTACTATCTTCACTTTGATTGCAAAATCTCAAATTCGATATTTTGACCAAATTTTGGTACTGAGTCCCCTTAAAATTACAAAATGTTCAAAAAGTGAGAAACTAATTAAAAATCAAACTTAAATAACTTTTAAAAAACATTCTTTGTGATGGCAACACTAATCTTGTGTAAATTATCTTAGCAGGAAACAATTAAATGTTATTTATTACACAATAATTAATTTTTTTAAAAGCATAGTACAATTGTTTCAGGGATCTTGGATCATGAAGAAGGGTACAGAGATCCCCGAAACAATTGTATGCTTTTAAAAAATAATAATTATTGTGTAATATATAAAGTTGAATTGTTTCCTCCTAAGATTCTTTGCGATATTAAATTACAAAAAGTGCTTTTATACTACTTACTCTCAAACCGACATACTATATTGGCAACTGATATTACAACCCTATTAATGAATACTCTTTCTCCATCAATATCTGGTGCACGACAAAGATGAAACAACACACAAATATATACAAATCCAAATCAGGAAAATTGCTCAATAAGACAGAACTCCAACATTATTGAGATCACGGATTATCTAAAAATACATTCCCAACAATTGTTATTTAATACGGAATAAACAGGGATAAAGCGTCCCTCCTGTCGTCCGCCAACCAGTGGGATGACGGATTATTTCTCTTATTCGCTGGAGAAGATTTGGTTAGTACTTATGAGTCTCTGCAGGAAAATATTTCCCCTGATTGAAATAGGATGATTGCTAAAAGCAATTCATTCATGGAGAGTATTTACTGGTCGCTGTGAAGTGTTTGGGTCCTTCAGACCCCTTCTATTCGTTGATGCTGAATTTGTCTTGGTTTGCCATTAAATATATGAAATTGCAGGGGTAGTGTTATTAAGCTTTATGGTGACCTAAAATTGATGAAAGTAGCTTTGAATTTATTGTGAGATGTATTTAACATATGAGGTGTGTTTAAAAATTTATCTCAATTTGCACCTAAATTATGCAAGTTTATAAAATATTGGTTCTTAAAATTAGATATCTTAAAAGTGTACATTTCTTATACGAAATATAAAAGTTAGTTTGATTATTTATATTAAAATTTACATGAATTTAATTGAAGAAAATATATTTGAATGTTAGGTTAATTTGTAAACTAAGAATGTTTTTCCATAAGTAATAAAATATAAATGAAAATGTACTCAATATATACTTTATAAAAATTTGTATGGTTTTCCCAAACGAATTTTAAATGGTTTACAATAACCAAGTTTTTTTAGTGGAATTTTTTTTTATTGATTCAATTTGTAAGCGCCACTAGATGACAACTATTGGATTTAAACTATTTCACTCCGTAATTTTTAATTTTAGTAATGACATTAAACATGGCATCGGGTATATCTTTCAAAGAAATAATACCCTGTTTAAATAAAATTTTGAAATGCATCGCATTTTTATTACCAGAATATTACTTGAGTTGAGTATCAATGCTTAAAACGTCATAGATTTTAAATTCAACGGTATAACAATCAAAAGTTTGATATGTTTCGAACTAAAATGCATGAATGTTGAATGAGGTACAAAGATAAATATGATATTGGAATCTTTGTGTTAAGAATAACGCATCACACCTCAATTTACAATAAACCAATCATAAAACTGAAATATAAACACTCTTGAAATTACCATAAGATTGGAGAAAACTCTTAGAAAAACTTGTTGAAATCACAAGAGCACAATGGACTCTAACCGCCTATCTGGTTCGAGACTTCATGGAACCAACACGTGACCTACAACTGAGCTTGCAATGGACTCTAACCGTCTGACGTCACACGGAACCAACACGTGACCTACAACTGAGCTTGCAATTGGTTACCACAGATACTGCACTAGTAGATCTACTAGTATAGTATCTGTGGTAACCAATCGCAAGCTCAGTAGGTCACGTGTTGGTTCCGTGTGACGTCAGACGGTTAGAGTCCATTGCAAGCTCAGTAGGTCACGTGTTGGTTCCGTGTGACGTCAGACGGTTAGAGTCCATTGAAATACTCGTGCATACTTCTTTTAACGTTACTAGTGAGCAGATTCTTTATAAGCATCCACAATATACAAACTTAAAGTACCACAACACCGGGGAAAAAAAAATTTCCGGCATCAAAGTTTTAACATCGTCTCAATATTCCCAAGCAGCTTCAAAACTCGATAATTATTCACAACAAGCGCTTCAAAGAATGCGCGATCCATTAACTAGTTTACAGAGAAGCCGTACTTAAGTTTTCGGTAAACTCCCCGCTAAAAATAATTAAAGCGCACCGGCTTTAATCGCCGAATAGGTTGCAATTAATATCTGCAGCATGGAATACCACTCACCCAGCCTATCTTAATTCAACAACGCTAAGAAAAAAGAATTTTTTTCCCGTCAGAGTTTCTTTTAAGAACTTCCGTTGGAGAAGAAACTTGAAAAAGCGAAGTATGTCGCAGCAAATTGCAAAAACATGCAAATGAGGTGGAGTAAAAAATGCCCAGGGAACATGCAAGGCCTTATCGCTACTGCTTTTACGGAATTCCCAGCGGAGGGTGTTATTTTTCTTCGGGGTTCTCTCCCCTGCCACGTAAAGGTCGTGCGACTCTTGTCAAATTTTATCTCGGGGACCTCAATTTTCGCGGAAGGCTAAAGCGCTTTATAATGGGCTGACGGATTCACGCGAGTTTGTGGTATCAAGAGGGAGAATGCAGTGGAATTCAATTTATTTTGCAGTTCAGACAGACTGTGTGTCAAAACGTTTGTATTAGCTTGCATGTTGAGACAGCGGGGAAACCTATTTTGAGAATCCTATATTAAAATTCAAATATTGAATGTAGTTAATAAATAGGTGTATTTACTTTCAATATTTATTTTATTTTATTTATTTCAATATTTATTTTATAAAGTAATGTAATAATAAACATGCTTTTTTTCAATAACAAACTTAATTCGTATTTAAATAATCTAGACTTGTTCTTATTAAAATATGATCCAGAAACACCCCTTTATTTAAATAAATTTTTAATTTAATTATTTTTTTACTGTTACTGTTTATCTGTCGAAAAATGAGCGGGTGAACTGTGTCAATTTCATTTGAAATAAAATCTGAACAATTATCATTTTTCTAAATATCAATAACACGTGAGAAAACATCAAATTAGTTCGACTCATTAACACATATTAAATAATAGAAAGGTATATTAACAATTAAAATAACATTAGCAGTAAATGATACATGCTCAAGCTCATAAATAATGATAACTAAGCAGCAGATGTTTCAAGTCAAATCAAACGCCGAAAAGACGATTTTCTACGGAAAACCGATTATTAGAAGGGAATATTCGAAATCTACAACCAAGCAGCTGCCTCAATTTCCTCTATCTTACCCAAATTTCCATAATGTCCTTGAGAATGGCCCGGGGGTGAGCGTAACACTCTTGGCAGCACCTCAGCAGTGCCCGATAAACCATTTAAAGGGATCTTCCATTCATTTGGTTAAGCGAAGAGCGATTACAGCAGGCGCATTAATAACATTTTCCACTGAAAACCCAGGAAGGTTCCAACCCCAATGACACGGCTAATAGCACTTAAACCGAATCGGCGTTGTCATTAAATAACCATTTGAAGCAACAAATGCGTTGCTGCCGATCTATTTCTACTGGAGCAGTAATGATCGCTGGGGAACTAGTACTAGAAATGCACAGTACAGCCGAAAAGTGCATCCAGATTTATCATTTTAACTCGATCGTAGGTAGTTTTTCCTCGACGATCAATGGAGTGAGTTTTTATTGTTCTGATGAAATTTTCAGCAGCAACAAATGACGGGATTTGGAAGAAATGCGATGGGGACTAACGAATCGACTTGTAGAAGCGTCCGAAGAAATAATTGATGGATTATTGGGTGCTTGTTTGTTAGAAAGAGCTTAAGATTTCAAAGCAAATCGAGAGAAAGAGAGATTGTTTCGAGCTACTTATCTTTGCGATCTCAGTTATCATCATTACCTTGTTAGAGACGGGGATTTGTATTTTTAGATTACTTTGGGAAAGAAGGCAAAATCGATATATTTAAGGGGATAAAATGTTGTGGCAATTACTATTTTCTTAAATTTTATCATAACGCAAAAATATCTTAAATTTCTTTTTGAGAGACGGTTTTTAGATAAAAGAGCAAAACAAGGTTTGGTGTTTTGCATAAAATGATAAATGCATAGGATTTTGAAATGGATATTGAATATCTCCATTGATTTCATTGAAATTAGTAAAAAAAATCAATTAAGTTTTTATTAGTAGTAGTAATAAAGTTTCATAAACTATATTTTCTACATAAATAAAATTTATAATGAGTGTGTTAATCGGTTCTATCAAGTTTTTTTTTATAGTAAGCACAAACAAAAGATTTATTTAGTTTTTAATTAAGGGTCATTAACAAATTACATATTCAACAATATTAAAAGTTCCACACCCCTCAACCTATATCTCATGTCTCAAGCTGTCCCGTTTCATCTACCTCCATTCCCATAACTTTTAACTCAACTTAAATTAAATATTTAAACTTTACCTCACTATTTCGTTTATTTAAGATTGCGTAACATTGTAATTAGCAAATATAAATCAAAATACCTCTTGACAAGGTTTTCCTCAAAAAGCTACTCAGTTACAAATTCTTTCCACAACAGATAAATCGCGATTTAACCGCCTTACTCCTCCTTAACCGTCAAGACTCCACAAAAAAACCCAGTCGCGATGAGTTATACCCCCGAGCTCCACATGACAACGGCAATTGAAACACTCTTTCTGAATCAATTAACGAACACTGAAGGAGAAAGCCTGGAGATCTTAATGGTTTTAATGGACTAAAGTTGTAGCCCGGTTATATCGTGTTGAGCCCCGCCTCCGGAGCTTTTAACGCTTTTTTTTGTGAGGTTTGAATTACAAAAATGTCAAAAAATCTCCGAAACGACAGATGGAATTTTTGCACTGAAATAGAGTGCTGGCAGAGCATGCTTTTTTTTCTTAAGGTCGTTAATTCCTCAATGATGCCGCGTAATTGTTTTCGATGGTCACGGAAAGTAAATAAAATCCATCTTGTTTAATAATTATGTAATTGATTGCGGACGAAATTCGTCGTTTTTGCAAGTCAATGGTTTAGTGATGAAACTGTTGTGAGCACGATGGGCCTACTTTGTGAAGTAAATGGTCTGCTTATGATGGTGATGGAGAATTAAGTAGTTATTTCCATGTATAACGATGACTACAACTAAATTAACCTAGTCAGTGCGGTGTAATTTTGAAAAACGAGCATATTTACAATGGATATTTATTGCTATGAACTCAATTTAATTCTCAAATTTTATGTTTGCGAGTAAGAAATACTATATTATACTTCTGCAGCTTCATAAACGATTGCCTAACTTATAGGAAGTCTACACAACATAATTTTGAGAAATGAAATTGTATTTAAAATGAATATTTATTGCGAAGAACTCAATTTAATTTTCAAATTCTAGTTTAAGTGAGTAAAAGCAAATCTTATTCAATTCTTAAAGCATAGAAGATGTATTCATGATTGAATTAGGTTTGACTAGTTTCAGTTAGTGATCCAGTTATATCCTTATTTAAATATACGATCAGGAACTTAAAATACTATAATAAATTAAAATTATATTACTTTTTTTTCAAATAGTGGTAAAACTGTTTATATTGAGATTGTGATGGTGTTTTGATGTACGGACTAAGACGAATTTGCGAATTTTTTTATAGAGTAGGAAAACATATAGAATGTTTCAAATGTTTGTTATGTCTGTTTAAGTCAGGGTTGGCAAAAACCCGGGTTTTTTTGAAAAAACCCAAGTGGGTTGGGTTTTTTCGGGTTTTTTCAATAAAACCCTGAAAAAACCCATATAAAACTGGGTTTTTTCAGAAGAAGTGTGGGTTTTTTCAAAATTAAGTGGTTTTCTTCTAATTAGTAAGTGGATTTTTTCAAATTTTAGTGAGTTCTTTCTATGTTAAATGTGTTCTGTCAAAATAGTGTCAGTTTTTCCTTAGTTAATTGGGTTTTTCAAAATTCGTCAGTTTTCTAAAAAATAATGTTTTTATTTTTATCTTAAAGTGTTCATTTACCAATGCTATGAGATCAAATGTAACAATAAGCTTTGGAGTAAATAAAAAAGAGTATAAATAGTAAAATAAAGATTTATAATTTTTAAATTTAATTACATACTATTCAATTCAACTGGATGATAATTGTAATATAAATTATAAATATCACCCTACCTGATCATATATGGGTCCTCGTAGTTGAAGACACATCGCATTTATATTTTGTTACTTTGACTACTATTAACACGAACGATTGAAAATCATATCAAACTTTTAAAAAAAGAGCGAACCTCATCTGCCCTGCCCTTGAGGCATCTGATATCTTTCCTTCCTTTCCATGTCCTTTCCCTACTTCTAAGAATCTGGTCACATGATCACCACACCCTCTATGACTCAAACCAATCACAAACTTTTAAAAGATTGGAAGGGAAAAAAAAAGAAGAAACAGCAGATGTCTTCCCGCTTTTATTTCAATAATAGCAAAGCCAAATCAAAACTCGTTTTTTCTGGTAGAGACTATCGATCTACAAACACTGCATTTTTCAAAATCTCATGTTTCTTGGATAAATAATTTCAAAATTCAACCAAAAATAAATTTCACAAAGAACTGAACTAGGAAAAAAAATTAAACCTTTTTTCACAACGAAAGTTTTAACGATAGGTTAAGTGTTCATGGAGAATAATGAATTACAGAAATCTGAGTTACTAAAGATCTGATTACTAAAGATTTCGTACAAAAAAAGAACAAAGGGGGAGGGTCGGGCAGGTTCTTATGTAATTTTGAGAGGGGGGTTCGCGGTTAACTTATTTTTGCTGACAAGGGGGAGGGGGGTCAAAAATAACCAAAAACTTGCTTACGTAATACGAAAAAATATTTCCTGAAAACTTAACTTCATCTGAGTAATCGATTTGAACTGGCTAAATTTTAGTGCTAATGTTAAATTTAAGGCCAATTTTGCAACATTTTTTTAAAATATTTCGATATTCTAATATGAAAGTAGTGTCACCAGAACCCTATAAAAATTTTAGTATCGAATACCGTATGGGATCTGCAGGGCTTTTATTGACCTCGCTTGTGTGTTTGGGGGGGGGGCGGGGATTGCGCATTCGGTAGCTTTAAGCATAAAGGTTGACTTTAAACGATTTTCACCGGGTAAATGACCTTTTCCTTAAATTATGTCTTTACGAAATAGAATATGAAATTTGAAGATGGTTGAAGAATAATTAAGGAGTCTATAGCCGTGCGTAATATGTCCGTATTTTTCATTTTAGACCCATTTACCTAAATTAAATAATTTTTTTGGTGACATATTCTTTAAGAGGACTTAAAAATATACATCCATAAGAATTTCCGTGCCATTTCATGCATTATGAAGTGGGTTATTCGAGTTGTGGAAAAAAGTTTAGATATCGAGTCAAAAACACAAGTCTAGTAAAAGCATGTTAACTGATATTAATTATTCAGGTAAATTTTTTCTGAAATTTTTATATTGTATTTGACTAATAGGGTAAGCTTTTTCCAGAAATTCCGGTAGCCATGGTGATTCTTACATCTTCCAGGAATTTATAAACACAAAAGAAGCCTACTGGTTCATATTGAGAACAAGTCGGCTTTTTGGCTAAGATGCGCAGACAAAGAAGAAAAGGAATTTCTTTTATTTCTTCCAAAGTTTTGATATCAGTTTCGTGATTTTTCACTATATTTGTCTCCTATAGGTGCGTTACAAAAAGACATTAATTTTGGAGGAGGCGTTTGAAAATTATTTTTCCCGCCCAAAATAATTTTTTTTCCAGTTCAGAAACCTTATGTTTTCTAATACATATGGACAAGTAGTTTACGGATATAGTTTGCATTAAGCGATACGATGGATTCAGGATTCGGGAGAAATCTTTAAAAAAGTCTTTGAAAAACAAACATTGGATTTTCTGGATCGCGCAATTTTTACACCACCCACTACCTGTTAGTGAGTAAGTCGAAAGCCATTTTCAAATTACTTCCGAAAATATAAATTACGAATTAGTAATTTATATTTAAGCTTTTCTAGAAACAGATACGGGGTTGTTCTTCAAGCATCTAAATCCGACGTGCAGGCTTAAAACGTGCCACAAGAAAGTCGGTTCCCGCCAAAAAATAGCACGGGATTAAAACTTGTATATACAACTTTTAAGATACTAATTTGAATTTGAGTTATTAATTCAATTTTACTGACTTGAAATAATTAAGCGATCATTAAATTTTTAACATTAAATTTATTTTTATATTTATGTTTTAATATCGGTGGCTTTATGGGACAAAAATTCTTTTTAACTTAGTTATGTTAATTTTTAGCTGCAAGGAGGGTTTTTTTTTGTAAATGGAGGTTCATAAACCTTATATCGGTAACCCTTTACTTAATGTCTCTATTTACAGTTTTTATTTTCCTTTCGTGTTCTGACAGTACGTTAGAAAATAATTCAATTTTATTCAGAACATTAATCATTACATAACGATAAAAATTAGTTAATGGGTATTTATTTGATAAATTCAAACACCATCTATCATTGTGAGTAAAAAAAAGAATGGAAAGTCTTCTCAGTTCACGACTCCAAAAGCTGTTAATATTTTTACAAAGACTGAAAGAAAGGTTTCATGGACAGTTAAAAAAAACACATGTCTTGTCTAACGTTACTAAAATCATCTGCATAATAATAAAAATTTCCATCATCTCAAACCGTTGAACATAGAAATGTTGGGTGAAGCTTATGGAAACATTCCAGCTGTCAGTCCAAATGGCCCAAACTGAAATTTGTTGGTTAATTAAGGCATTTCCGTTCTAAAAAATTGTCATTTATGCAGTTCGCTGGTATCATCCAGTCTAATGAGTCTAATGCTATCAACATTGAGAGAAACTTGAGAAGTGCTTCTTTCGCTCTACCCTTAGCTCACAGTCAATTCAGGCAGGTGTGGTTGAAACAGAATATTTTCTCTCAGTAATGCAAATAATTTTTATTTTGATAACATGAGAGTAAAAGGGTTACTATACTACTTGCAGTGTCAGTGATGTTCCCAGGGGAACTTCAACAATCCTTTTTTTTTTGCGTCAATGGATCTGGTTTTATTATTACTCGCTAAGGTATGCCAAGGGTTCTGATCCGTCATTGGCGTCGTTAATTGGCATAAACTTACACGAATATGTCCTATGTATTATAAATTTCCCAAATCAAAGATAGGAGATTATCCCATGACCCTAGCCAGTTATTACTTTCATCTTAATGAGATCCAGCGATTGTAGAATCACCAATCTTGCCAGGAGTGCCAATCTTGGATAATAGTTTGAATTTCTGCTTTAACGAAAAGGTAAGCTATTATATTTTCTATTTTCTTTGCATAATAAATAAATTAACCATGTGTGAATTAACCTTTTGCAATTCTATTAATTTTTTAACTACTCATTTATTCTTAAATGTTCTATATATTTTCGATTTACTTAAAAGCATTTTGCATTTTTTTAGGAGTAATATGCCATTAACGAATGGATCTGGGAGGAAACAAGGTCCTGAATGGCTTGAAGTATGTAGACTTGAACAGTCAAGTAAAGTGAAATGCAAGCATTGCAATACAGAAGTAACTTCTAAAATAGAGAGAATTCGCGCTCATCTGGCAAAGTGTTCAAATCGTAACAAGCACTTTGATAATGATATAGATGACGCTCCAGTTCATCTACCAAGCCATGTGTCTACATCTTCACCGTTCACCATTGCTGCGGGAAATCGAAAAAGAAGCAGCGACAGTAGTACGGCACCGACTTTTCAATCTAAAATGACCCGGTATACCACTACTACCAGTGTTGCTCAGCACAAAGAAATATCTAAAGCAGTTGGTAATTTTTTCTTTGCAAATGCCATACCTTTCAATGCAGCTGCATCTAAAGAATATTTAGATATGATGAAACTGCTTAGACCAGGCTTCGCTCCACCTGGAAGAAAGGAAATAGCTGGAAATCTGTTGGATGAAAGTTACCAAGACGTAGAACTCCAACTTCAACATGAATTGAAGGACTGTACAATAACTTTAATCATGGACGGATGGTCATCCGTTTCTAATGATCCTATCATGGCAACAACGCTTCACACTGGTAAAACTGGATATCTCTTCAACGTAGTTGACTGCGGCTCAGAAATAAAGACGGCGGAATACCTTGCAGATATAGCCTATTCAGCAATTGAAGAGGTAAAAGAAAAATATGATACACCTGTTTTCGCCATATGCTCCGACAATGAAAACAAAATGAAAAAAATGAGAGACCTTGTACAAGTAAGATATCCAGATATTCTCACGTATGGGTGCTCTGCCCATTACATGAACCTTCTTGAAAAAGATATCAGTCCTAAAAGTGATGTTAAAAACATTATTGAAATTCATAAATACTTCCGAAATCATCACACTCCGCATGGTTTGCTAAAAAAGAAAGGGGGACTGATGCCTCAAATCCCCAGTGATACTAGGTGGAATTCGCAGGTGGAATGTCTTGACACATTTTTGAAGAACTTCCATTTATATGTGGAAATCATGACAGAAAATGAAGACTTAATTCCCTCTAACATAAAGCGAATGCTAGATAAAAATGAGCTTTATCGGAAGAGTTCAGGATTACTAAAGCAGCTTGAACAAGTCTCAACAGCTCTGGATAGGCTACAGGCCGATTCAGCAAATTTTTCAACAGCTGTTGAGACTTGGATTGACTTGATAGAAAATTTAGAGTTGCAGCAGTATGAAAAGCAGATACGAGAAATGATGGTAAAAGCCATTAAACCATTTTTCTATCTCGCAAATATTATGGATCCATCATGTATAGGGAAGAGGTTGACAGCCGAACAAGAGAAGTTGGGCGAAACTTGGTTGAAATCGGTTAAACCTTCCTTTATACCAGGTGTCTTAGCCTTCAAAATCAAAGACAGCGAATTGTTTCCTGAAAACACTTTCAGTAAAGATGTTTTGAATCTATACAAAAACAATATTTCCAAGTGGTGGTTACTAATGGAGCGTAATACACAAAAATTCGAGAGACTGCCAGATGGGTTCTGCAGGTTTTTTGCTCAACTCCTCAGCTGTCCACCGAGTTCTGCATCGATTGAACGCGTGTTCTCCACATATGGAAATATTTGGACCAAGTTGAGAAATAGATTAGGGGCAGAGAAAGCTGGAAAACTCGTCAAAGTTCAGCGTTTCCTCAAGAGAAAAAATGACATTCAGGATTGGTAGATCACAACAGGTATAAGTTTATATAATTTAGTGATAATATGTGTTAAAAACATACTTCTAAATAATATTTTATTAAGTTGCCAATTATAAGTAAAAATATTTTTAGAATCAAATAAAATTTTGTATGGAATTTATATGTAAATTTTTGAGTAACTATTTAAAAAAAAACATTGTTTATAAAGGATTTTGAGTGTGCAAGATTTAATTATTATTCTAGATTACATGTCTGTAAAAGTTGTCAATTCTTGTTAAATTTTATGTATCTTTTCTTTTTACACTGAAAATTTCTTAGTTATTATGATGGTTATGATTATGTGCAGTAGAACTAAAATGTTGGAAAATTTGTAATACATATTATGGAAAAACATTAAAAATTTTCTACAGAAAGTTAACTGTTATCTTCAATTTGAGTATTGTCTATTTTATTTATGTAGTATTTTAAACTGAAGGTTATTTTTAAAAATTTACTTTATAATTAAACAATTTGGATTTCATCCTATAAAACCGTTCCTTCCTTTTGGGAAAAACGCATTTAATTTTTAAACTAATTTAATTAAAAGAAAACGTTCTAAACTATGAAAAAAATATTCAATCATGAAAGAACCTATTTAAATTTGAAAAAACTCATTCATATTTTTAAAATCCACCTTAATTTTTGAAACTAGGTTAAACTTTAAAGAAACAAACTGATTTATGAAAAAAAACCCACTGAAATTTAAAAAATCCTTCATTTTTTATATCTAGTTTGAACTTTAAACATCCAAAGTTTTGAAAAAAAAAACATTCAATAATGAAAAAACCCACTGAATTATATATAAAATAATCTATTTACTTTGAAAAAAACCCACTTAAATTTTAAAAATATCCTCAACTTTGAAAAAACCCAATTTAATTTTAAAAATATCCTCAGCTTTGAAAAACCCCACTTAAATTTTAAAAATATCCTAAGCTTTGAAAAAACCCATTCAATATTAAAAGAAATTTATTTAACTTTGAAAAAAAAACCACTGTGAAATTTTAAAAAAAATCCTCCTTAATTTTTTATAACTATAAGTTTGAACTTTAAACGTCCTAAATTTTGAAAAACCCATTCAATAATGAAAAAAATACCCATAATTTTTGAAACATGGTTAAAATTTTGGAAAAACCCACTCAACTGCAGCTCTGGGTATGTTATTTCGTTAAATGTTTTTCTTCAATATTAAAACTGCCAAAATCTTGATTTTTCTTGAAAAAACCCAAAAATGGGTCCAAAATGAGGGTTTTTTCAGATGGGTTTTTTTGAAAAAACCCATTGGGTCCAACCCAATTGGGTCCAATCAAGCCAACCCTGGTTTAAGTAGTATGTCACAATAAACAATGATACGTCTTCTAAAATTTAATTAGTTTACTCATATAAATAAAAAATATTACAATATGTTTAGTTGTATTTCTAGATGTTTGCATGCAGCGGTGTGTATAAAGAAAAAAAATGTTATGAGTTGTGGAAGCATTAGTTAATTTTCTTGATGCTAATATACCGCAATTTCAATGCTTAAACTGAAATCTCTCTTCCGGTAAACCCTGGAATCTTTTTGAAAATAGTTTCTACAATACGGTATCTCTGAAAAATTGAAAAATATGCAAAAAAAAAAAAAAAAAAAAAAAACATTACAGCAACCAGATAAATTACAGATAATTTCCATTCAATTCATACTCCATCAAATCAAATATCGGGAAAACAAATTAATTCCAAAATCTCCCTCATCTCGAGCGAATTAAGACAATCTACAAAAGGCCGGTCAAAAGCGAAATGGATTATAAATAGCTCCCCCAAAGCTAATGACAAAGCTGCTGGCCAGAGTCCAACGCGTTGGGATAAATGGAAAGCGGGTATGCTTCCGTACTTTTGAGAGTGATATAGCGTAATTGCTATTCTCCGTCGCGTATCAAGCTCAGGCATGATGATTTTGTAGATGAATCATGGCACGCAGCAACAGTGGATACGATTTTGTCTGCTTGGCTTCCGAGGAGTGGTCCTTGCCAGATCCGGAACAACCCTCGTCGCATGCGAAGACATGCCCCCTTGCGTTCGCTTGGGGTGGGGGAGGTGAATTAATTCGTTTGTTCTGGAGTTCATGTCTGGGCATCGTTAGGGGTTGAGTTATTGTGGGATTCGTCTTTTCATTGAAGAAATTTCCTTAATGGGCTTTAAAGATGTCTGTCGGAGGGTATATTTTGGATTACTCATTTAATATGTACACCCATTTGTCTTTTGCTCACAATTCAGTTTGGCCTATTTAGACAATCTAACAAGTGTTTTCACAATGATGTTAGTTTTTTTACTTTCGGTGTACCGTATTCCGCTAGTCATTTGGAATATGATGAAAAATGAGCGGAAATGGGAAAATGGTTAATTTTGAAAACGATAGAGAATATGAGAGACAAGGAGAAAAAAATATGACATAGAAATGTTTCGCGATGTTTCGATCTTGTGTGTTTTGGTTCATCTAAATCACAAGTTAAAAACAAATATACATTCTCATAAACTTGACATTTTTAAAATTTTTATTACAAGTGAAATTGTTTTAAAACATTTTTACTGTGAAATGGGAGAAAATTTCTAAATTTTGGGAATAAAAACAAATTTTACTAATATCTACAGTAAGGGTTTTAAGTTAGTACAGTTAGTAACTTAAGTACAGTAAGGGCCCAGTTTTAATTTCTGAGTGGGAGGGATACTATTTTTAACATCTTTCACATTAAAATCTGTTACTATTTTTGGAAAATATTGATGAATAATGTACTCCCCAAGCCATAAATTTACACATTGAAGCATTTCACGGCTTTAATAATCTGGTTTATTTAGATAATTTCTTTTGGAGACATTTTATATCCAGTGCGTTTTTACCCTTCTGAGCTCCTGTGACATCCCCCCAGCTGCACGTTTAAAATAATGTTATTTTCATTTAAAAATAATTTATTATAATGTATGAGTCAGAAAATCCTTCTGTATGATAAAAAAGATACATTAAAAGATGTATTGATAAAGTATTACCTTAAAATGTATTCTTAAGAAAGATTCACGAGATTTAAAATAAGTTTTCTGTTTTACATGCATAGCATAAAAAACTATACATACAATAAAATTGTGAATAAAACAGAGAAATAGATGATATCCTTATTTTCTCTTCGACTCAAAAAGAAAGATTTCAAAAATTGGGACAAAATGAACAAAGCCATCAAGCCGATTTCCATGATTCCAATATCGAACAAACGGATGCTAAGAAAAAAGTCAACAAACTCAGGCCGGAAAAACAAACACTGGCGGAAAGGGGAAAAGTCCGAGAATGTATCGCGATACATATTTTCACATCGCTTCTTTCAATATGTAGGGAAATGTGTCTTCAGAGATTGTAAGTGGAAATATCGGGGAAACACGAGACGAAGAAGCAGCAGCGTTATTTTTGTTTCCCTAAGCCGTTCACAATCGCGTAGTATACAAAACAAATACCGCGCGGAACTCTGCAAAACTTATGTGGAATTTTTGATATTCTCAGGGAATATAACGCCGGGGCATTATCTGGGATATGCGGAATATGTGATAGTATCCAAGACGCCAAAAGGCGAAAAAATGCGAGGTGAGAGCGTTCTCTGGGAATTGGATGTGTGAGGGAGCGAAATGGGAAAGATGGATCGAAATTAAAAGTGCTTTTCCTGAAATGTCATCTTTAAAATCATAGTTAGGAATTTAGAAGAGCATTTTATAGTTTTGCTGTTACATTCGTAAAGGCAATCAAAACGAAAAGACTTCTCTTACTGTATAAGCAAGAAAATCTTATATGTGTTAAGTTTTATACTATTCGTTTGGAGATGAAGTTCTATGACTAGATTTTAATTTTTTATTTAAAAAAATGTTGGTTGACTATGGGAATTAGTTTCTGTGTACCCCTTTAAAACAATATCTAAATTACAAAAATAAATATTAATTCAAACTAATATAAAACCATTGAAATTGAACAAAAATAATACGCGAACTTTCATCGCAGATATGCAACGAGTAATATCAAACTTTTATGTAATCACTTATTTGTTTTTAAATACAATAACCCAATTTTGAGCATAAAAAGAATATCAATTCCAAACTGAAGTTCTTACCTTTTTCAAGTTATGAAGCTGTTTTTCATTGAGAGATACCTACAAAGATCAAAAGAATGTAACTTAATATATGAAAAATATTCTATCTTTAACAAACAAATTACATTATTGTTAATTATTATTATTACAAACAATTAAAAAAATAATGGTATTTATTTTGTGAGAAACAAGACCCTGTTTGCCACTTTATTCATTTCATGTATTTTTTTTCTTGCATTCAAGTTTACTTTTTAAATTTTGTTATTCATATTTAGGCTGAGCGCGCACGAGCGACTTTTGTCACGGTGACAAAGACAAAATTGCTGCCTTGGCTATTGAAACAAATTAAGAGTGCGCGCACTAGGCGACGTGACAGTTGGCCGATTGCCAAGAATTTCTTCATAGAGATCCATTGTTTTCTAGTGATATTTTTGATACTAGTAATCCTGGTCGCCACGCCGTGACTTTAGTCACTCGTGCGTGCCCAGCCTTACGGTCACCTACATGGACCAAGAGATACAAGGTGACTATATGTAAACTCTTGTAACTGTGTTCTTTTTTTATTTACAGTTTATTAAATAAAAAAATTACATCACGATTTTAAGAGAAATTTGAAATATTGCTGACTTTGTTCAATAAATATCAAAGAAATTTTTACATAAAAATGATCTATGTTTTGAGGTAAAAATATTCTATGAATTATTTCTGGTGTTAGGATTAAAAATATATAACCTCGGCAATCGCAAAAGACTGAAAATCACTCGTTTTAATAAGAACCGGCATTTTTCCTTTCTAAAGCAAAAAATTTTTCCTTTCTAAAGCAAAAAAGTATAAAAGCTTAGAGTTAAATTGATACCGCTTGAAATTTTACTATATGATTTCTCCAAACTTTCTTTCCCGTTCCCGAAAAAAAAGAAAAAAAAATATGCTAATCCTTTCTACTTCGACTTATCCGCTGAAAAAGCCCACACACGCTTCCTGTCAGTGCAAAACGCTTTAAGAAACATGTAGTAATATATTTCTGCAAGTCAAGAAAAGGGAAGAACCCAACCAAAAAAAGAGTGGGAGCGAATATTCCCTTGAAATAAACGAAACGAAATTAAATTATGTCCGCGAATAAAACGCGAATTTCGGAATTCCCCTTTTTCTCTCTGCACCCCTCCTGAACGCGCATTCTTAAGTACTTTTTCTTTGTTCGAATTATTTCGTTTTATTGAAATGGCAGCGGTGGCAAGTCTTAAAGAGAACTCCCGGCAAAAGCCGGAATAAAATAAACAAAACGCCAGCTTTCCAGAAGTATTAAACGGGAGACTCCTTTTCCGGGCCTTTCCCCGCTTTAAGTCTTTCCCGGGAAAATTTCGCTATTTTGTTTCGCTCCCGGAATTTTAAACAGTGTCCCGTGTCAGATCCCGTTTTTCTATTTAGTGGACGTTGTTCCGGAAAGCAAAAAGTCGGGTTTCAGAGTTTTCATCGGACCACCCCTCCCTGAAAAGTCCTTCACCGAATCATGTTAATTTTTCCCGGCCCAGAACATTCTCCCCCCCCTCCCATTTTTTTCCTTCCTTGCTTTTTCCTTTCCCGAAATTGCCTCCTTATTTTGCATAATAATGAGGTATTTCTCATTTCCCCCCTAAAGGAAATATGAAGTTCGCACACGTACTAAGCCGGGCATGTCTTGACAAGCATACATGGTTGAAATGAAAACTCTCAAGAAGGATTGTGTGAGAAAAAGAGAAGAAAATTCCACGTTCTTATAGAAGTAAAGTTCCCCATTCCAAACCTAACGCGAAATTTTTTTTACACTTTAAAATCTTCACAAAGACTTATTATATAGTTGCGACTTCCTTTACATTTCTTCTCGCCATTACTTGACAAGTTTACGCAAATACCTTAATTTCGTATTTCCTCTGAGGAGGCCCAAGATCCCAAAGGTTGTTTATTCCGCGACACAAGTTTAAAACTGTTTCTCGACTTCACCTTACTCCATATACGGAATGCGAAAGCCTTTCGGAAAACAAGTTATCTTCTTGAAAATGCAAAAAGCTTTTAGTTTATGAACAGAACGCTGTGTTGACAGTGAGACCACGCAAACCTTGCTCGCACAGAATGTGGTTTATTTTCCTGCATGATAGAATTTCGGTTAACAAAATCTACCCATATTTATCACTGGGTTTACTTCGGAAAGGCTATGCCGCGTATTTTCACAATGTTACAGTAGATGGAAGATGACAGGTATGACAGTATTGGTTTCTAAATAAAATTGAGTGTAAAGGAGTTTCAATTAATCTTATTTAATATTTAAATACGTGTCGCTCATATTTTGTTGTTTAAATTGGATGAAGAGGGATTTTTATCAATACAGATTAAAAGTAATTTTACTGACACAAATTACGTACACATTAAAATCTAATAACATTTTAGTGCACTTAGAAAATAATACTTAGTAAAAAAACTTCTGCGTTTTAGCTTGAAAAATTACTAATAATTATAAGAACAAGGAGTAGAAAGGCAATCGTGGAGAATCATTACAATATATGACATTTTTTTTTGTATGTTTGCATTTTATTTTCTTCAGAATTTTTTGTTGTTGTATATTGTGTATTCTTATTAGATTAAATATGATTCATTCACCTGAATGAGGTGACCACACCTCCTTGGTGATACAAATGTTTTCCATTTTTTTGTAATTTTCTAATAGTTATAATGTAATAAAAAAATTGATTAAATTGATTGAAAAATTGATTGAATAAACTCGCAAAAACGATTTCAAATAGGTAATTTTTGTTTCTAGATTTTAATAATCATTAATCAATGATTTACGAAATAAATAAAATCGAAATTCAAAATATTTTGGAGAATTTCAATAGTTTTAATGATTTTACATTCATCATATCAAGTAAAATATATAATAAACAGAAGAAAAAGAGAGAAATATTGTTTTCAAGAGATACAATATACTTTTCACAGAACGAATTTCCTAATAGTACCTAGTTCATAGTACTATTAATATCTATTCCTATGAGTATTTATTAGTAGGAGTCAAAGTATGAACTTAGTGGTACTCATAGTATGAAAGCTACGCTAGCTGCTGAGTTTGATTCTAGGCCTTGCCCTGGGTGTATTCTCTCTCTCTCCATTACGAAAAAGTGAACATGCATGTCTTATGGAACCAAGAACACCAAAAGCCTAAGATATAGAGCCCTGGGTCAGTCACGTGGGTTAGAAAAAAGCGTCCCCACGTAGCGTCCGTAATATATACTTGGGGAGGAGATTGAACGACTGCAGGAAATGCGCCCTTGCACAATTTATGCGATGCGAAATGCGTTCTCTGGATATGTAAGTATTTGAGCACTCTTGGAAAGTTGTTTACTTCTAGAGGTTTCGGTTTTGCATGTAGAACGATATTCATAGGATGTGTTTCCCTTAAACGGCATTGAATGATTTATTGTGTTCTGTTTGGTCGGTCTTATAATAGATTTATGGATTATTATACATGCTTGAATATAAATGTTGCGAAAGGTTAATTTGTTTGATTTACCATGGTTAAAAGTTTGACGATGATATTTGAATAACGGATCTAAACGTTACATTTTTGTCATTTTAAAATTTTATTTAAATTCAAGTGTGCTGCTCAAATTTTACATTAAATGCAACACATTACATAATTAAAATATATTGATTTGAAGTATACAAATAAAATGGCCTATATCTGTTCTCCAAATATAGTTCACAATTTTTGATCCATAAAATGTTAAGTGTCGTTTATTTTTAATTTGATAATATAGCCTTTAAAAACTTTTTTGTTCAAGTAATTATTTAAAATTATGAATTTATATTTTTAGTACCTAACTAAGATGTACTAACTATTTTATTAAATACAATGATGGTGCAAATATTTCATTGTTTTATTATAGTTTGGAAATTTATGACTTATCTTTGATTAATATTATAAACATAATAATGATCACGATATAAGTTATAAGTAGTTATGACAGATGTACTTTTAAATAAGATTAGTTCTTTAACACTTAAAATGGTATCTTGTGATTCTTACTAGCATGCAATTAACATGCATACATATACTTGAAAAAATCAAAGTGATAATGGTTACGTTTTTCTGTATTAAAAACTGAAAAATATGTAGATTAGGGGGAATTCAAAGGATTTAATAAAAATCTAATAGCATTGATTCAATTCAACAGATAACATTAAATCATACAAAAAAAACCCAAGTCTTCATCTTAACTCCTTCTGCATCCACGCAAACGATACGCGATCATCTCACAACCACCCCATCAGGAACCACTCCCCTCAACCCGCGCGAAAGTAATTTGAATATCGTGAAGTAGTGACTTTAAGTGATAAATTCATTTTATGGCATCAGTGCTCTAATTACCCTTCACTATCTTCCCAAAGTAATTTTCCAGACACACGGACAGAAGCGTTCGGCGGAAAACTTTTATGGCCATGTACTGGAGAGGTGATGGACGTCACCCCAAAAGAGTACCCCCGGAATCTCGTTCGGAGATTAAACACTCCCCAGTAATTGCAAAGGGGGCGACCCTACCCCCCTAGGAAGGGCCATTATATAACCCCTCTTTTAATTCATATCCACAGCCCTGGTGAAAGATTTATCGAGGGGCGATTTATTGCTATTAATGAGACGGTCTGTATCACGGAATTGCCATTCTTGTTTCACTAGTAGATAGCGTGGTCAGAGACAGTTTCTTGGACGAGCAAAACCTATAATCAAGGATTGTGTTTGCTGTAGAAGAAGACTGTTGAATGGGATTGCTTCCATTGAAGAATATTGAAAGGAATGGCGGTTGTGTGTAGCTGTCACGTTTAACAATATCGATAATTAAGTGGCAATAGGTGGACACAGAGAGAAGTTGTCTTACTGGATGAAAGAGAGGCCTTTTCTCCTTAATGGCCAATTATTTATTTTTAACGGAAAGTGTTGAAATGGAATGGGATGTGTTGTGTGGTTACACCACCGGGATGTAGAGATCGTTTGAATTGTGCGTACACTTTCACGAGTTTGATTCTGTGGCAGATACAGTTTTGAAATGATGCTACAGTGTAATTTTACATCCGCCAACTGTTATTTGTTTCTAGCTAACAATGCAACCACTGAAACACCGAGACATAGAAGATAAGTTGTTAAGATAAATATTAGCTTCCAAACCAAATGGTTACCATTGAAAATTCAGATGTAAGACTGATAGAAAATGTGGGAGTATTATATTCCATACGTATAGTGAGTCATTCCTTATACTCCACTCTATAGATATATTAGTTTTATACTACTTTTTATCGAAAATACTCTGCCTGTCTTCCGAAATAGTAAAGCCAGGCAAGATCCAACAACATATGGGGTATTTAAATGTCTAAAGCAGAAAGAGAAGTATTGCAAAGTATATGCTTAGTCAGTGTTTTATATTTATGCTTTCGTATTTTTCAAAATATACTTAGGTATTTTTTTTAATTCTGAATAAATTCTGGCTTTCAAGAAAAGTTTCTGCCAAGCAAACATTTTACTACTGACAATGATTGTGAGATGAATGAATTATTGTGTCTAAGTCAATCGAAATTCCTAAATATATCTAGATGAAGAAATAGTGCACGGATTTTATATTTAAACTATAAAATAGCTTCACTGTAACAATATTTCAACCAAATAAAGACGACTGCTCTTATTCACATTTTATCTCAAATACTCTCCAATAACTATTTCACCCTTTGATCTTTCTCTTCCACAAACGTCTCGGAAGAAAAACACGACTTGGAAAAATCCACTGACTAAACTCGGATCAAATGGACTGAAAAAGCAAGCAAAGAAACACTAAACTACGCATTTCGATTCACAAACACTCGAAAAAAACCCTCGACTAAATCTGACTTTTCCGGCGACATCCCTATTTAATGCCCGACCAGATCGAATAATTCCAAACGAACAAAAAAAAAAACCTCGACGTCTTACTCCGTTTCATTTTTTTCTTCGTGTGGACCAAGGGCAAGAAATCTGTCCACGGGCAATTGGCATCATTAATGCTTCCCTAGCGTATGGCACTGTAGCACCTTTTTGGACGTCCCAAGGAACGGGATAAATGGAGCGAGCGTAAAGTTTGATGGATGGCACGGGACAATATGGAACGTTGTGGAATGCGCGTGTTGTTTTTCGTCCCTATCGCTCTGGAAAAATGGAGTGTTGGAGTGGTAGTAAGTTTGTTGGCGGGTGTAAGGATTTATTAGTGTATTAGAAAGTCATTTGCGCAACAATGTTGCTGGTAGATTGATGAGGGGGACTTGTTTTTTGGATATTCTAATAAATGATACCTTGTAGCCATAGAAACGAATCTACCTAAAGAGTTTGGTGCTGTTGGAGAAGTTTGGCACGATGAAATATCGTAGTGTATATTTGTGTATAACCCACAGATTTAAAAACTGGATCACATCTAGTATTCTTCTGTTTGAACATGTCCTTTTTTTTCGAATTATAAACAATTTCCTAAATTCACACGATGCAAATAGAAATAAATATTTTACTGGAAAGGCTATTTTTATCTGTTTATATTTATAAAACATGAACGCTAAAAACCGAATTTAACCTGTTTATTTGGCTGAGCTTTCAACATAAAAACCTCGTATTTTTGTCCATAGTTTCCAAAAAATTTACTACCTAAATAAAGAACACATACTTTCCCACTTATATTCTACAAATTAACAAGATTAAAAAATGTCCTTGACACCCCACCTTCTAAAATGTTATTTTTAAAATTAAATTGATTTATTTCTTAAAAAAAATGTTAATGCAATCAATAAAAAGGTATATATTAAACGTAGACTTGACTGACATTAAATTTGACTATAAAATAATTAAAAATTCACATGCTGCACTTGAGAGGATAAAAACCTCTATGTAATTACTAAAAGTGTAGCATAAATAAGGCGACCATGGTTACAGGATAACCCCCCGTTAAGCAACATAATACGGTTAAAACCACCTATACTCTCCAACATATCCAATAAATTAAGCAAAACAAACACGAAACAAAAAAAAACTCACTAAAGATAAATAGATAACCTTATCAGCTTTTAAAAATCTCGATAGCCTCGAGAAACTCCCTGACGTCCCAAAAGCCGGAGAGGGCGATGTTTTAAATTTGATTACACCGGTGACATAAATGCGGATTACCATTAACTAAACGTCACGTAAGCTTTTTTTAACTGATCAAGCGGTAGCGTGTAGTATGGGGTATGGGAGGGACTTTTAGACGGAAGCTTCAAAATAAACTTTGAAAAAAGTTGCGTTTTAATACAATTTTGAGACTGGGTTGCTCTTAATTAATTCCAGGTTGTTTTTTTGCAGGATGATTAATTCAGTTTGGAAGCGCTTAAAATAATGGTTGTTGAAAGGAGGGATCAGTAATCTTTGAACTTTAAGGAGGTTTATGCAAAACAATGAAGAAGGGTTTTAACTATTTTTTTTTGCGCGCATGCTTGTAAGTTAGTAGTTAGTATTTTAGGGGATAATGAAGTAAAGAAAAATATATTAAGTGTGAAGAAGCTAAGACATGAAAAGGCTGAGTAGGATTGGGAAGGTTGTAGTATTTTTGGATTGATTATAATTTAATCTCAGAATTTTAATGCAACATCTGAACTTATTATAAAATATTTGGGTGCAAGTTTAGAGTTGCGTAATTTTGGCTGTTTAGCGGCACATTAAGAAGCCAAATCATTCACTTAACACGAGTTAGGGTTACCATAATAGTGATCTGTAACGCTAAAAACTTGGCGCATACGCAAGTCTAAACTTGCGCCAATTTTTGTTACGTTATATTATTACTACTTTGAAGCCAAAGAGAATATTTTATGCAAGAAATCGAATATTTCTTCATACAGAAGAGATACAGAAAGTAATTTAGAGTGGAGTCAACTCCTAGAAGTAATTCTTGAATGAAATCTAACAGAACAATTTAAATCCTGGGGATATCTTAAAATTATTCAATATTCCGTGTCCCCTTTATCCCAATCTTGTTTTTTATTACTTAAAATTAAGTGTACTCATTCACTATTCTTCAGACACTTTTCCGTTACATATCCCGCTAAAAATCTCATCAATCAGTTTTATAAGCAAAATATTATAAAATATCGCCCAAAATTTTAAAACAACCGATTACAGTTATATTGATGACTACAATTAAAATTTCGGCAATACATTAATATTTTGTAGTCCAAAATAACAGAAAGGTAATATTTGTAAGGACAGCTAACGGAATTTGTGCCCATTCTTACAATTCTTATTAATTATTAATTACATGTTATTAATTATTAATTATTAATACTTAATTATTAATATAATTATTAATACTTAATTATTAATATAATTATTAATACTTAATTATTAATTCTTATTAATTAAATGTTGAGGAGAGAAGGAAAATACACAAACAATCCCCACTTTAAATTGACCCCTCGACAGCACACAAATAGAGAGTGTCGGAGAAAATAACAAGTCAATTTTTTCCCGTTACAAACAAATGCACACATGGGTGGAAAATCCACATGGGCGTGCGAAGATTCATCCCCGCGATCATGTAGGCGAGGCACCAAAATGACGATCGACGTTCGGCCGTAATGAGAGACAGATCGCCATTTAACTCGGTAGGGGAACACTTTTTCCCTCTCATCTCCTATACTTATTATCTGTTTGGGAAGGATCGATAGCTCAAGAGTTCGAATGGAAATCTTTCTTGCCGAAGGGAGCAGCGGGAGATTTAGGGAAGTTTGTTTGTCGATCCTATTTTCGAAAATAAAGTGAGCCGAAGTGCATAATATATTTGCCTTGTGGTTTTGAGGTGAAGATTTTAATGCATTGCTTAAAAATGGAAAGATTAGAAAAGTAGAAAAGGTTACTGATTAAATTAAGGATTTTATGCTGCTGGAGACAATGCCGGGGGGAGATTTAGTTAGAACTTAGTAACGAACAAAAAGTGTGTTGTGTAGTTTCACTTCTAAATACGGATAGAAATTAAAGGTGGTTTGTGAAACCACTCCTCCCTTAAAACTTGGAAGAATATAATTTGAAATAGAGGATATTTGAACAAGTCCGCCCAAACTCCGCACAGTCAGGTTTTTCCATGGAGTACTGCATGAAAATTGTCCAGATAAGTATAACTACTGCGTATAATTTTCGAAAATCGTCACAGAAAAATGTATGACGTCTCATACGCTGAAAAGGATTGAAAGCATGAAAATGGTTATTTGAATATAACTAAAGATGCCAAATAATATCGATTGCGCATGCATGCTTGCACCATGGAACGAAATAAAGAAGTGTTTAACAGATAATATGCCGTCACGTTTTTCAAAAAATAAAAGTCGTCGTGGAGGTATATAGGTCTTTGGGCAAATTATAGCGACTCCACGCAAAGAATCTTTCTGTGTAGAGTTTAGGAGGAATAGTTGAAACACTCTGTATATAATGCAATTTTTGCTTAATTCATAAGTGAAGTACATTTTAACGTCGCTAGCATGATATATGTGTGAACCATTATCCCTCAAACATCCCTCGTAATTTTTGAATGCAGAACCACCGACCGATTAAATATCTACCTACACACAAACCATTACCTATAGGGTCTCAATGGCGCTTTTCCTTGATGAGGATAATCCCCGGCGAATTCTGATTGACCAACCCCTTGAGATATGAATGGCTGAGGGTTGAATGCTACTCTCTGATTTACTCAAAGAGACAATGCATTACGGACGCTAACAATCCGACCATTTGAGGACAAGCCGAGAGCCGGATCAGCAAGTTGAACGTATGGCCGGATTTGATTTGAGTGGCTATTGCAAACCGACTAGTCCGTCAGGTGCTGATGCAGTAGTATAGCGCGTTCAGAAATCGCTCATTTGATTCTGCCCATTGAAAGTATTCAGTTGAAATGCAATGATGCTATAATTTGTAATTGCCCTTAGGATATTGGAGATACTTAAAATGTAGATTGTCATTGCAATTTGACCGTACCCTAAGTTAATATTAGTCGAAATAGGCAAATAAACTTCTTTTCGAAACTTTTGGACTTCTTATACACTTTTTATATCAAGACAATGAAGTGAAATCGAAACAAATAACCTGACACATCATTAAGAAAACGAAATTGACTCGTGCATTAAGTGGTAGAAATGGTTTACAAGAAGTGAGTATTACCTATAGCAAAGCATAATAGTAACTAATAAATGCAGTCAAACACAGAATCATGAAACTTTCGCTTCAGCGCGTGCTCAAGAGCTTAAAACCCAAATAGTCACAGAACAGTCCCCAAAAGTCAATCCAACCAAACATTTCCCCACCAAAATTAGAAAATACATCCACGATTACTCCACGCCATTTGAAGACGCTCCCCTGCACAGGCGTTCCGTGACGGTCATCCAGGCATGGCAAACAGCTCCAGAAGTAGGCGACTCCCATGTTTTTGGTCCCGAGTCCTGTCATTAGGCCTGCTGCTGCATATACTACATCGTAATTTGATGACTCTCGTCCACCGAGTTTTATTTCGTTTCGAAGAGAGAGAGCAAATAACTCGGGTAAAAGTCGAGGTAAGGGTAATGGGGCCACGTGAAATATTAATAACGATCGTAAATTCAGTCGCTCACTTGTGTCCTCGAACCCGTGTAGAACAAATATACATTTTATGGTACATTTATCGTCCTCTTACGGAGACTGTTTCGGTTTTTTTAGGGGCAGTCTTCTGTCAGACGGCTTATGGTGTGAATGGGGGATGGGTGATTTATGGACAGAATGTCGATTTTGATGTTTCAATCAATGTTGTTATTGAGTATTAGGAATGGTGTGTGTTTTGGGATCATTTTAAAGTACTAAGGATATTTAGGGATTATTATTTTTTATTATCAGTTTCGGTTTATAATATTGCTGAATGTATAACATAGTTGCAAATCAATATCAACCGATATTATATGAATTTTGATGCATAAAACGATAGCTCTCTGTTTCATAATAAAAAAAGTTCTGAAAAAAATTAAATCAAATGCAATTTTTATTTGGGTAAATGGAAGAAGAGTAAGAGTTAGCCAGTTTGTCATAAGCAATTAATAAATCTTTAGTTCTGCGGGAACAAAAACAACTTACTCTTCTTTACAACTAACTGTTCCTGAATATTTTTGAACTTTTATAGTTTTATATGGTAGAATTAGCGATTACAAAACAAGACTATAATGTGGGCGGGTATTATTTTTTTTCGGTTTATTTAGTAGTTGAAAACTAATCAGAGTAAACTAACTACAGTAATATCCCTGAACATGTAGTTTCCCTATTGGAAAATTTTTCCCAGTGTTCCATAAACCAGTATCAAATCATACTGGATCCAGTATCATTTATACTGGTTCCAGTATCACTTATACTGGATCCAGTATCATTTATACTGGATCCAGTATAATTTGATACTAGTTTATGGAACACTGGGAAAATTTTTCCAATAGGGTTGAGATGTGAGATTAGTTGACGGTTGAAACTAGATAAGTTGAATACTTGATAAACCTAACACGTTGTCTGTGACTGCAGCTACACTATTAGAGAACAACTCAGTATCCTTTATGTTAGGCTTTTAATGGTTGCTGCCATTCAAAACCTGTTATACTCCTAACATAATTAAGAAAGTAAGTGAGCAAGCACATCAAAGAAGAAACTTCATTCAGGGTTGCGAATTTGGTTCTCTTTAGAATTATATAAAAAGAACTAACAAAGTAGGAGAGTCGGTCCTTTTGATGAAATACCTCTAATTCAAGCATTAGGACCTACCAAGTCGCGAAATGAACACAAGAGACCTTATGCACGACAACAAAGTTCACAAAAGGAAACCTTTAAAGCCTTGACCTTTGATCTAGGTTTTTTGAAGAGCACACTCAACTCTTCTTACACAGCTTCATCATCGGGCGAG
This sequence comes from Tetragnatha montana, assembly GCA_963680715.1. Classification (NCBI taxonomy): domain Eukaryota; kingdom Metazoa; phylum Arthropoda; class Arachnida; order Araneae; family Tetragnathidae; genus Tetragnatha; species Tetragnatha montana. The sequence goes on from OY796675.1 coordinate 50,924,267, forward strand.
ACATTTAGATAAAAACTTTTCTGAATTCCTACAATGACTCAAAAGGGTTGAGAGTTATGTTTATTAACTCCACTTGTAACAAAACGTGTCAGTCCTAATTACGAGAACATATTGAAAAAAGCACCACGAGTGAAACTTATATAAGAAGTCTTATAAAGGATTGCTTTTTATTGCGCTTTAAACTGAACACATAGTTTTCTGTACAAATAGACAAGAGTGAGGGGCTTATTTTAGTTATTAGACATCGTATTTCATATTAAACAAAGGAATCCTAAAATTGTTTGTCATGGCGTACGATTTAAGAAGGATACTTAGATCTATTCATTTTTAATTGAGAATTTTGAATTTTAGAGTAAACAGAATCGCTTTTTCTATAGGGCACGCAATGCTTTGCCTTAAATCTTGACTATTGTTGAGTTTATTCACGGCTTACTAGATACTATATATATATACAAGCTAGGCAAATTTTGGATAATTAAAACCATTTGACAACTTTTTCCAACCCTCGTATTGCTGTTATCGATACCAAGAAACTTGTCATGTTTAACACGTATTTCACAATGACAAATGAGTGATAACAAATGAGATCTTATAGGGATTCGTCGAATAAAAAAACATAATTTTCTGGAGTAGTAGGAATTCGGGACTCTGTAATTTCAATTAAATTACATCTTACAAAACTTTAAATACATAAATTATAACGATAGTATTCATGTAGTTATACATAGCGACATATGAAAAGGATCACTCCTCTCTTTCTAACATAAGACTTCCCTAATAACTCCAACGCTTTAAGTATCGGTGAGAACTTAAGTACTAGAGCAGGAGATCCACCACAACCGGCGCTTCCCACATCCCCCCCCAAAAATGGCTTTTAACAAAACCCTTTAAAAGACTTACATCATTCAGGGTGGGATTCAATTAGTGCAGCCTCCAGAACACACAATTTTTAAACTCGGGAAATAGCTCCACCGTACAAAATTAACAGCTCCCATCAAAGTGGCACAATTATGGCCTAAAAGCCGGTTAAGTTCTTCACCCATTAATCTGCACACGGCCCGATTCCCTGGGACCAAGAGGGGAAATGGGCATGTTAGGTTCCTAATCACTCGGGAGATATGGGGCCACATTTTTCTCACTTATTTAGATGAGTTTCTGTTTGAAGCAATTACGGAAGGGCCCGGCGCGTTATTAATTATGAAGGGAGGTCGGATTTATTCGATCAATTAGAACCCAGGGAAGGGATTACGTACCTCTGCTTCAATCAAGCGATTAGCTTCGATTACAAAACGTGGGGAATAATTGCTCGGTCAGTATTGAGCATTCTCGAGTTTTTTCGGATACAAAGGTAGTAGGTATATGACCTGGATCGCCGCCAGAGTTGAATGACTTGAAATATAGACGGAATCGCGGAGAGTTGGGTAACCTATTGATACTCTATCCCCTGTCCGGGTAACTTGCAATTAGAGCTGTTTGGGGTATCCGACTTTTTACGCTATTAGTTTCGAGAATTAGTTGTTTCGTATCGTATCAGATAACTTATCTGGGAGGTATCGGTATCGATTAGTGATGCGCTGGGTTTTGAGTTCATGTTGGATCTCGAGTGTCATTTTTTTTGGTTTTTGAGTCTAGACTGGAGTTCAAACGGATGCTGTTAAGTCTGTTTAGCATCAACGCAGTGTTTGGTTTCGGTAGTAATGATAAAAATGTGATATGGAGAACTCTTCCAAGAAGATTTATTTATGGAAAGGTATTGCCTTTACTCATCATATACAGTTTCCGGGTTTTCAGAAAAAATAGTCTAAGATCTTCTATTGCACTTCTAATGTTTCATCAAATGATATTTCGCTAATGAAATTTGAAAAAGGAGTATGAAATAAGAGGTAAAAAAAGGAAAACAGTCTATGAATTTAATTAAATTCATAAGTGTCGTAAATGATAAATTAACTTTTCTATGTTAGTTATCTTTAAAAACACATTTAAACATAAATATTCCATTAAATTAAAGTTAAATATATAGTTTTTAAAAGATCTAATATAATAAGTATAAATTTTAATTAAATTAGGAATACAATTCTTCTTAACTTTTATAAAAGATTTAATTTGCATTTTGTTGGATTCCTTTATCCCTGACTTCATTTTCATTAAATCTTAATCTTTGATAAATTAATTTACTTTACAATCTTTAAAAACATTGGTAATCTTTTAAAAACATTGGTAAACTTTTTTCAGTGGATATATTTAACGGAGGATTTCCTTGAATATTTCCAATCGATTTATGATGGTCAAATATCAAAAAATATATGAGAACTAGAAGAGTTAGACAGATATTTTCATTAATTGTTTTACGTAATTTTATTTTTCTGCTGAAGAAAACTCAAAGAATTAATGAAAAATTATTCTATGCATTTATCCACAAGTTTAAAATCGCAATTTATTGCAAAAATGATTCCTATAAGCATCAAGTTTTTCGGGGATTATGGGATTTCCTTCGTCAACGCTAAAAACTTCCTTATTTTTAGCACTGAATAAGAGAATCCTATTCCCTCTGAAATATTTTTTGCTCTATCTAATAGTTTATTGTGCATTTAAATAATCAACTTTTTAACTTGTGGATTCATAGTTGCACAGTCATCTCATTGCGGTACACTTATGACTGATAACTGATAACCAATTTCAACAATAATTTTCTCCCGTACGTTTATTCAATTCCGTACAATTATTAAAGGCATCCCGTGAAACTAATTTGAAATATAATTTTGTAACAGCTGCTGAACCAGAAAACAATGCCTGTTTAAAAACATTTTCTTTTTCTGAAAACGTTACAAACTGCCACTTATTTCCAAGTGGCGTCTTCCCCGAGCAAAACGACACTTCACCACTATCAAAGCCCATCTCGACTACTTCATCACCACCCCGACAATCAAACGACGAGAGAAAAAAAAAACGAACTTGAAACCGCTTCGGCAGCCGTGAATCACCCACTTTTCGCTTTAAAACAACGGAGGCGGTGAAATAGAGAAAAAAAAACGTCGAAAAAAGCCGAGCCGGACCGAACGGACCGTGGATGATAAAAACGAGCTGCGCCGAAGACTGCCGAACGTAATTAGCCGTTGTCGGGAGGGATCCGAACAAGATGGAAAGGGCCGTCCCGCGGATTTAATCCCGTCATTACCGGGATAATTTCATGCGTCTGCGGAAGTGGATTTCCGATATCGAATCCGAGGCGATACACCTATAGTAGGGGGACAAAGACTAACGAAGAAAATGATAATGGAAGAAAATAACAATGACGAAAAGAAGAATGATGGAGGGAAGGCCAGACGGTCCCGGCCGGTTCAAACGATAATTTGACTGCGCAAAAAAGAGGGGTGATTGCGGGGGTGGGGGCACTGGGGCGTCGAGAAAAGTTCGTTGAGGCGCGCGTATGATGCTTTTGTCCGGTTGTGTGATTTTGGTATGATTGATTAATACGGATTTGGGTGAATGGGATGGTAACTGACCCATTATAATTGCAGTTGTTTGGGTGTGTGATGACATGGCAGCTTGGTATAATGAGGAGGTAGGGGATAAGATTTCAGCGAGGAAATGATTTATTGGTTGTTTATTTTTGTTGGTGTTTTGAAATTACTTGGAAAGAAAAATGAGTTTTTGCTTGCCTGCATTGCCATATCAGTCTGGAACTCAAATGTATAGAAGATACCTTCTAGAGGTCATAATTTGTTACCTAAAGGTTATGGTTAGAGTTTTATAAAATATTTTTATAAAAGTAAGAAAAGCTTGCTTCAGAATCGGAAAATTCTTGAAATTTCCGTAATCTATGAGGTAACACAAACTGCTTAAAAGCCTGACTCTCAAGAATGGATAAATAAATGAATTCGAAGGAACTTTGGAGAAAGGAGAAAAGCAAAAGGAGTATAGAGTATATAGATGCGGAGTTATAATATTTTAAATATTATTTTTTTTCTGTGCAACTATCGAATTGCGACCGGAACTGTACGAATAAATCAAACATTCGGATAATGGATCAAAATTGTGAAAATGGCAATTCATTAAAATAACTGTACTGAAAAGTAAGAGAGATTGCATTTCTTTCAAGGTAAAAAAAATCTGTGTATAAATATACAGTGGAGTACGTATTTTTGTCATAATTGTAGATTAAGAGTGTTTCAAAGTGATTTGAAAGACGAGTAATTTGCATAGGTACTTATGAGTATTTCGATCTTTACATCAAAACATTTTTAGATATTTATTCGATTCAAATACATTAATATATTGAAAATTGTTTGTTATCCAATGGTAGGAGGATGAATATTGGACATGAAAAGAAAATCAATTCAACACAATTTTCCATAATGCACAATTAGTGAAAAAGGAAAACTGTTTTCAAACCATGTTTACAATTTTCTCATAAAGATCAACACAATGGGAAATATGAGCATTTATTTACCATATCCAGACAAAAAATAAGAATATCTTTATAAAGATTAAAAAAGGAGAAATAAAATGTAACCGCCATAATCGACAAAATGTTTTACATATTGAATAAAAATACTTACTTTAGAGTGAACACGAAAGCTTGTTTTCAGATTGCACAACAAAACAGCACAAAGTGGTTACCTGGAAAAAATAAACATTGTTCAAACTAAAGTAAAGCTAAATAAACCCCATTATCATCATAACAAAAATCCAAATAGGTAAATGGAATAAAAATATAAGTATGTCTAGATCCTTTGTAAAGAACGTTAAATTGAAGGGGTGAACAAGATGGATTCCTAACAATAAACCCATATCATGCTGCTGAATAATACATAATAATATTAGCATATACTACAATGTTTATACTTGAGGGATGCCCAAGATAGAGTACAGTAGACGTAATTTAATGCTCGGAGGAATATTCTGATTTAACACTACATACATCGCGATGATCTAATGCCGACCGAAATACGATGATTCAATATTATAGAATATGTACTGATTTACACGCAGCAACGAACGTATATACTCTAGCTGTTTGTAATCTGTATTTGGTTGTGTTTACGTTGGTTGACATCTAATTGATGATGGCACCCTCTTTTGATATGAAAATACACAAACGTGTCCTCCATTCGTGTCAGTTAGTATATCGATTGCAATTTAAAATCAGAATTAAGATTATAGTATTAAAGGATAAGTTTAAGTTGTATTTACTGTGATAAACAAATAGTTATATCGTCGGTTTTGGTTTAGGTACATTTATAAATGAATGAAATACATAGTATATAGCTCTCGTTATCTTAAATATTAATTAAGATCCACATTATAAACTGTTGAAAAAAGAAATGGAAGATCATGTTGTAGGAAAATGGTAATGATCACCTATACAAGAAAACTATTAAGAGCTCACAAGTAATTCTACAGAAAATCTGTTATATTTTTATCAATAAAATACTATACAATTTAATAAAGTTAAGAACTTTCAGTGCACATCACACTATTTTTCATAAAATATCCAGGTTTTGCAGAACAGAGGAATAATCCTACCTCAATAAAACATTTCGAAACTTTCCTCATCCGAAATACTACGAAAAACGACTGTAGGAAAAAAATATTACCATTTAAACAAATAAAAAACAGACAAACAGCAATTAGCCAGCTTATTTCCTCCCAAACGAACCCCCAAACATGCTTCCCCCATTAAAATCGATCCCCTTCTCTTTTTCAATCAGAACTCCACCCAACCCTTAAAACAAAAGAAACTACACCTTCCAATTCCCAAGGTGTTCCTCAATGTTTACCTGCTCCCTCCCGTACGGAAAAGGTCAGGCGCGAAAGTGACATCCCGTACGGCTTACGGCTCAGCCATTAAGCCTAATTGTACGAGGAGGAGGCCTCCGCATTCAGTTGGGCTCTAGAAAGAACGAGGTCTCTGTTTTCCCCGTCTCTACTTTTCTTTCTTCTGCTGCTTTTGTTTCATAGCCGCGCAGTTTTGTTGTGTGCATTTTCCCAGAGCCATTACGCCGGTCTGTAAATCGTCCATTAGTACCGGCAGCCGAACCGACTCTCTGTTTGGGAGGGGGCAAAGTGGTGTGGTGGAGGTCCCGCCGTGGGACTTTCGCGAAAGTGACCGGCTTTTTAAATTCGTTTTTTTTTTCTGGCAAGAACTCTCTCTTTCTCTCTGTTGGAGATGTTTTGAAAGTCTGAGCTGCGGTAGTATACGTGTAAGGAACACTCCTTCTTCTAAAGGATATCATTGAGAAGAAATATATATATAAAGCAGGTTTAACAATGACTCGATAGTTTTTTAGAGTTTAAATAAAGATGAATGAAAAGTAAACTATTCACTGCAAAATGTTGTCACCTTTTATTTATTTTGAAATCTAAATATTCATCTTGCACTCATGTTTCATGTAATTTTATCAGAGAAATAATTCGTTTTTAAGTTTCTTTAAACAATTTTACGATATTTTAAAAATAAATTTGATTCATCTTCTATTATTAAAAAAAAACTTGAAATAAATATTTTAAAGCTGGGTTTGATATTGGTTAGATGCTTTTTTAAAGTTTAAATAAAAGTGAATGAATATTTTCATTCACTTTTATTTTAACTGAAAAATACCATTGCAAAACTTTACCTTTTATTTATTTTGTAATCTAAATATTCACCTTGCACTCATGTTTCATGTAATTTTATCGATAAATATTTGGTTTTTAAGGGTTTTTTTACAATTTTACAATATTTTAAAAAGAAATTTGATCATCCTTCTATTCTCAACGAACGTGAATTCAGTGCCCTTAAAAACACTACTCGTAATAAAACTATGTTAAAACCCTACCTAAAAAACAACCTATAATTCAAATCACTTGAACAATTCACCTTACAAAAGAGATATTTTCTTCGAAAAAGTTTTCAAACTAAAATATGATTTTTATTAATTCTCTTTGTGTTTATTTTTACGAGTATTTTATGTGTTTTTATAATTTTTCTGTGATGTAATGTTCTTCCAAATATTTTTTGAAATGTAGAGTAAATATATAAAACATTGATTGATAAAGAACTATTCTATTGTTTTCTAGTAGTAAAAAGAATAAGAAACGGAACATCGCTTTCGAGAGCATATTTCTATTTTGAAGGATTACATTCATGAAATCATTTTTGAGAATTTATTATTTTTTAAGAAACGGCGCACTTGGTGTATTGAATTAAAATAGCTTTAACTCCATCTAAAAGTTGTTTAATGCAAATTGCATAACAAAAGAATTTATTTCTCTATCTTAAAATGTGATGAGGTTCAAAAATAGAAAAAAAAGTATTTTAAGACAAGATGAATTGTTTTGTACTTTAAAATAAATGCTTACAAAAGGCAAATAATAAGAAAAAACTCAAGTACATTTATTTTATTTCAGTTTTATTCTTATACTTCTTATAATACAAAATATATTTTAGCTATCCGACAGATGTTTAAATAAAATAAAACCTAATTTCACTAAAACGAAGTCACTAAACGAAGAAAATAAAAGCTAAGATCTTCATTTATTTCCAAATTAACAAATACTAAAGCATTTAAGAAGATAAAGAGATAAAGTCAAAAAAATCTACACAACTACGCGATTCGGTTGCTTAACTGGTATCCTGCAGTTAGTTACTTACACTTCTTTAAACTTCTTTAATGTACATACATGTGAAACAAACATGGTAAAAGATTTGATCTTTTGAGCTAACCAGCAAACAACATGATCCACTATGCCTCTTCCCCAAACTAAGCTAATGATACTAGTAATACTAGGGGACATCTCCCAAGAACAGTATAATATCCAAACCAACCGAACCATTAGCTTCGTGTTTGTTGCCACATGGGCTCAATTTCGGCTCGAATAACAATATTGTGCGTTTACTTTAAGCAAACGGCTAATTGGAAGTTTCCGAAAAACGCCCGTCCTTTCATGTTGCGGAAATGAACTGAGTTTGCCTAGGACAAAAAAGCAAGGAGTACAAAAAGATTGAACTGTGAACACACAACTGCAGCTAATGACTGGAAGTGGCCTTGCATGACATGCCATTCAGAAGATGAAAGGACTCTTCGAGATTAAAAGGCTAGTTTTCATTTAGATAGGGAGATAGTGGAATGGGTAGTTTCTTTTTTTTTGTGTAGAAAACACAGAAAATATTGTTTGAGAAGGTTGTTAGCTAAAGTATAGGTGCATGGCTTTTTCATCGGGTTGTTTTTGGACGTTTAATATGTGATGTTCAATACTCAAATTTATGTTAGTATTAGTTTTATTCATCTATCTATCGGATGATAAAGTGTAGAATGGGAGGCCATAATCATGTAGCGATAATGAGCTTTCGTTTTAAATTTTCCAATACACAACCAGTTTATTTTTCGTATGGGAAGAATATTTTGGAAGGTGTTAAGTATTTTAATGAAAAATAATTAATCGGACTATTTTTAAATTAAAGTAATATTTCCGAAAAATAAAAAGAAGTCAAACTCTGTCCGGCTTAAATAGCAGTATATTTATCCAGTATATTAAAATATATTTATATTTTAATTAATTATAATTAATTATTATTTATATTTTATATTTATACCATTAATTTAAAAAAAAATTATGTGTTAGAAAATCAAAGAATCATTTTCGTCTCCTTAAAACTATCCAATAATATTTACTCACAAGAAAAAAAATTGGAATTTATCAGAAAAGTGAAGTGGATAATTAAATTATTCGTTTAAGTTAAATTTACCTACGTACTACAAATTAACAAATCAGTATGAATTTTATTTACACATCAAATGATAAAGAAATTACCTCATGCAAATTGAAATCATTAGATAATCTCAAGGATACCATGAGGTGTAAAAAGTTATTGCAGACCCCTTAAATTAATTCAATCAAGGATATAAAACTTCTCACAAAAGTGACGTGTTCCAAAAGTGTGCTATAAATTTTTAAGCAAGATCACGCGTATAAGAGAAGACAAATGCATATGACTAGTAACGCATATATAGACCCTTCAAAGAACCTGATTAGCTCAGACAAATAGGCAAGCATTATTCATTAAGCACTAAAAACCAACCAACCGGAAAATCTGCCTAAAACGACCACAGAGTTATCACTTCCAGACAATCCTAGTCAGTAAAAACCAGACACTGCCCGCTTTGTCTTCCAATTACCGAACATGATTTAATAATTACATAATTTTACAACTCACGGTAGCTGCCTTCGATTATGACTGGAGAGGTATATAATGTATTCCATTCCACGTTTTTGAGCAGTTTTTTTTTTTGCCCAACTTTAATAATGAGGATTATGATGGCCCATAAACTGAGAAAGCAGAACTATACAAATCCTCAATGCACTTTGTCATTAGTATCTACATAATACAACACGCCAGTGCGATAAACCCTATACATTTCAATCCAGAGTTACTAGACATAAAAGAAGGTAATGTTATTCTAAGCGACCCTGCCCCTAGAAAAGGGCCGCCGTTGTAAAAGTGTTATTACGGTCCTTCCAAATCCCTCACGAATGTCGTAAAAAAGACGAAGAAAAAGTATGCTTGCTGCCCACGACAAAGGATCCTCGCCGGAATCGTATATAAAAGAGGCATTCTTAAATGTATGAGCATGTATAGGAATCTACGCCTGAGTTGCAATATTATGCAGTTGCCTGGGAGATTATATCATACAGGATAGAATCGTTAAGGTTCGAGGTGTACAACTATCTCTCATTTATGATATCGCATAGAAACATAAAGAGATAATGGACAATATCACTCTGCCTTATGGTGAAGTACATTGAGTTCTTTCATTAGAGAATTCAATGAATCGGTGAAGTCAGACTACAGAATAAAATATGGCGTGGAATCCAAGTTTCTCAAGTTATGATACATTATTAAATTCTACATAATAAAATTTTTCAGCATCCAATACTTTCTATTAGTTCTTTAAAGCATACTCTTTAATTGTTACTGGGACATTGGACAGAATTTTTATCTAATTTTACAGTCCTTACATGCAATATTTCATACTTAAATTTAGAAAAAAAAAACGTTTTTCATAACGTGCAATGCATTATAACACACAATGCAATTGTTAAATTAACATAAATTGTTAACATGGTATCACTGTTAACAAAAATCTTTAAAAGTTCAAATTAATAACATTTAAGAAACATATATTACATAAAAGAACGTAACAAAATGTTACAAATACTGTGAAATGCCTCCAAAGCAATTTAAAAGCACATAATCCCCCACAGATATCCTGGCAGTACCTGCGTACTGCTAGATCCTTTAGTAGCAGATTGATAATATTTAATTTAATTATTTAAGCAGATTGATCTTTATTTAATTACATGCACAAGGTGCATTTAAGTTTAAAGTAATGAGACTATAATTCCACAAGATTAAGTATAAGTAAGTCATTTTAGAGTGTTTTTCCTCTTCAATTATTTATTCGTACTAAATATTCACTCATTTCCAACATACGTTTTGAATAATAATTTTCTTCTGAGGTTTCTGTGGACAGCTGACATTTACATTTAAAAGTAAAAACTTAGATTTACATAAGAACCACATGAATTAAAGAAACGCACAAACGGGACGGAAGTACACGTCAGAAACATTCCAAAATTGATAGCAGAAAAGCTTCCCCAGAAAACATCAAACTCGTCAAAGCTTTCAAATCAATAAGCGAAAAATACAAACTTTTACACAAAAAAACCACCTTTCGGATCCCAAAACCAATTTGGTAAATAGCTATTACACCAGGAAAGCGGTGTAAGAAGGCCTTTATAAAAAAACATTCCGCTTCTTTTTAAACCAACTTTTTCAACCCGGCTTTTCTCTCACTTTTTCATCATTTTCTCTTTCCAACGTAATCGTTTATTTCGATTCTGAAAGGGACCGCAGAGAATTTCGAACGAATTCATTAGAAGGCGGATGTTCCCGTTTTTATCGAGATAGAGAGAGAAAAAAAGGAGATGGAACAGGAAAAAAAATCCCGAATCCTGGAGACGTGTCGGGAGTGGTGCTCCGGAAACTAACCGGAGCGTCGGTGGCTACGGTAAATGTTGCGACATAACGTTTCCGTTTTCAATATCGTCTGCAGAGGTCGTTAGGTGCGAGGTGGTGGTGGTGTTAAGGCCTTTTACGTGATGCCCTTATCTTTTGGAACGAGCTATGGAAAAGAAAATTGTTTTACTGGCATAGTAGTTAAATTTTTTTCCGTCTCGAAATATTTTTCTTTTTGCTTGGGGTTAAAAATGCAGTTTATTATGCGGGTGTATCAGTGATGAAAAATAGGAAATGACAAAATACAACTTTGCAAATAAAACTTGAGAACATTATATTTCTCTAAGAAATAAACTTACTATTAGCTTAACATTATAATAACAGCAATAGCTAAATGTTAATGGATGCAGGATTCTTTAAATTGATATTGTAGTACACTCATTTAAAAAATATGCATATTGTTAAACCACGGCTTACTATACCTATATATAGTATCTAGTAAGCCGTGGTTAAACACTCCTCAAGCTCGTATATTTATCTTTCCAATGATATACTTGACCATTCATTATCTTAAACCTAAATCTTTGAATACTAGTTTGTGTAAGCTTTTTAAATGCATCATTCCCAGATTTGTTAAAACAGTATTTATTGTTCAGATAACAGTAGTAGTAGCAGTCTGTTACTTTTGTGTTATGATGATTAACTAAAGTGATTGCTTTTTCCCATTGGTGATTGTTTAAGTTTCTTTCGTTGCGCAATACGTTTTTAAATAAATACGAAAATTTACGTGCGTATGGAGTCTAGTTGCGCATTCTTCTAAGACATTTTTAGAACTAAAAATGACGCAGTGATAAAACAAAAGACATTATCATTATTAATTATGTAACAGCTATTGAATCAACCCTCAACAAAAAGTTTAATACGGATAAACCCGATACAAAAATTTCAGCATTTCTGTACAACAATAAAATGGTGCGTGTGCTTTTAAACTATTCAACAACTATATTTTCGATAACAAATCAGTTAAATACAAACAGATGCGCTTTTCTCGAGGCGAAATATCTAACTCAACTTTTAGAGTAGTTTCGGATATTGACTGCAAAAATCAATGTTAAAGATGTAATGGTTACTGTTCTTTCTGCAGGTTCAAAAAGAACAAGAAGAGTTTTACAAGAAGATTGTTACAAAATTTGAAGTGTTCTCTCGAAGAAGGATTTTCTGAAAGAAGTATTTGGTTCTGATTTAGAAACTAATCCCTCCTTGGTTCTATGGGACATCTTGAGTTTATTTTCAAACATAGGAATAAAATGGTAGTTATAATCGATTAAAAATACATATTAAAAAATATATTTAATGTTTTTAAAAATGATGTATTGCTTGATAAGAACAGACAATGACATTTATTACCGATTGAATATGAATGATAATGAGAACGACAACAGTATGTATATTATTAATAATATCAATATTTATGTATTTAAATATTGATACTTACTTTGCACAGACAAAGGGACTTCTTTAGGGAAAATCAAGTGTAATAATATTCGATTGAGAACAAATATTTTACCGAAACAAATATTAAAATTGTGTTTATCCCAAAAAAAAATCTTTTTATTCACGTAAAGGCAAGGAAAATATTTTTTAATCATTTATAAGAATTCCATTTTATAAAATAAATTAAATTTTCTAAACGAATATTTTTGTGAATAATAGCAGTTTATTAGCAAAAAAAATATTTTTAAGAATTCAACTATGCATCCATTAGTAGGGATATCAAGGATTTAAATTACCACAGTTTTGTTGAAATATTTAAAAGATTTCTCCATAAGTTATTTCAAATTCTTCGAATTTATCGTTTAAATTCAATCATATACTTGTATCGTCAATGTAGTTGAAACTCATCACTGCATAAAACGGAATAACTGGAGATGTTACATTTTGTGTAGAAAATGTAAAGAAAATAAGCTAGATCTACCATCTTATCCTCAAACACAGTAAACATTGTTTCAAAAACTACTATAAGCAACGCAGTAAACACGAGGATAACACCGCCCATTAAAGTTCAAAACACAAGCTTAACCAAACCCTTTTCCTACATCCTAGATTCCAAAAGCTATCGAAACTAGGTTCATCCCAAACCTCACTCTTAAGCTATAACGTCAGATCCAAAAAAAGCACCTTATTACGATCTTTCAGGGAAAAAAGCATAATCTTTAAAGGTAATAACATCTGGACACGAACACACATTCCATCCCTTTATCCCCGGTGAAAAAACATGGGGCGGGTGCTTTCTTTTGGAATAAGGCCTCCAAATAGGATAACAGTCGGTGCAGTATCAGGACGGATCCAATGAGGCGAATGCTTATGTGCCCTTGGCAATATCGCCCCATAAGCATTGGATAACAAGGCGGGCCCGCTTAGATTACGTGCCCAGTTCGATGGGATAAGTCACATGATATTAACCAAAGAAATTGATGTTTATCCTCTGTCCGACATGGGAAGGGATGCATCTTGTTTCTGGAAGATTTTGATGAGATAGATTTTTTTCTCTGGGTTTTAATCGATTTCGAGGTTGTAGGGGTCTATGGTGTGAGGACTTTTAGGAAGCTGGTTGGTTGGTTGGATTTTTATGGCCGAAAACAGGCTATAGAGTATATTCCAGAATTTTATTCGTTAGTGGTTGGTTTTTATGCTGGTTTTAATTTTACTAATTTTTAGAGTGGGGAGTGTGGTTGTAATGTTAATAGTATTACTTTGGTGGTAAATGTTAATATTAACATCCATATTAAAATGCAACACTAAAACAACGATGGTTTCCGGAAAATCTGAGGAAAAGTAGAACATGAACTATAACAATGATAAAGTTTTTCCCATTGAATAAAATAAAATCACATAGAAACGACAAAGTATATCCATTCAAAAGTAAAAATAAAAACATCTTATAAAAACTCATTTGAAGGAAAATTCTTTCATGAGAATTCATTACAATTCTAAACACTAATTGTCCATGTTTTCCGGGGATTTTACATAAACTTTATTGTATTACAAGGAAATTTGGAGGTAATTAACAAATAACCATGGAAACCACCCTAATACGATATTTAAACAAGAGTTATATGCAAATTATCGCAACCCAGCACGCAAAACCTGCATGAATTAAAAACCGAGTCATTAGCAGAATAAGCCAGACTCGTCTGGATCTGGACCTTCATTGGGACTCCATTCACTAGACTCGCACTCTCTATTGTCCTCGATTTAAACTCATCAGACTTGCTCAATTGAAGGCACCAAATCGTAATTTCCTGTGTGGAACTTTTCTTACCGAGTGGCTCATCGTCCAATTTATAATCTTTACGTAGTACAGAAAGCAGCCAACCGTGCTGCACGGTTTTCCAACGCTTAAGTCTTTTGAACAATTTACGTCCGAAAAACATTTTATTCCATTTCACTTCGCGTGTGGAACGTCATAAATTGACATCATGTGGTTGGGTTCTTGGTATAAGCGAATCTTTATTTGAATGTCAAAGGAACCAATCCATAAAAATAGTTGTAAGTTGAGCCCTTCCATTGAAATTCGAGTTGCGTGGTTTTTTCAGACCGGTAGAATATTTAAGTTTTAAGCATAAGGTTTGAAAGGGAATGTGAACGGTAAAAGTAAGTAAGTTGAGGCTATACTGTGATAAAAATTAACATTCTAGTAGGCTAATGGTCTATGTTAAAATGCTAATTGTAAGTTTTACTAGAAAAAATTGTTGTGGTTTTATTTCTTTGTTAAAAAACATTCTTTTTCTAATATTTAAAAGTCAAAATGTTTTATTTAGGATGTTTACTCTTTTACATTACAAAATGTTAATAAAAAAGTAAGTAAAAAATACAAAGCTATTTTTCAAACAACTTTAAAAATGTCTGTTTTTTAATTATTGAATTATAAATATTCTAACGATTAACTTTTTACTTAATAAAGTGATAATTCCAGTTTAAAATCTGCTATATTTACACATTTAAATAACATGTAGGGATTGTTACCACTTTCAACCATGGAGCTTTCATATTACACTTTATACATACTTTCATAAAAAAAGCACAATAGTACCATTTTTCATTTTTACTTTCAGGAAAATAAAACACCCATATCATAATGCATTAATTTCGCAATCCTTGATGAGCAAATCCGTAATAATACCTAATTATACAGATAAAATCTATGAAATAAGGGTACTTGTAAAAAATATGGATCGAAGATCATTAATTCTTCTTCTCTAAAGGTATTCCGAGTAAAAAAAAACATCTCCAGTCCCAGGCATAACTAAGATTTCCGATAGTCAAAAGGAACAGCCCTTAACTATCACTAAGGGTATTGCTTTCTCCCTTTTCATTACTCCACGAATTTTCTGTTTGTCTTTCTAATTTTTATTTCCCTCGTTCCCTCTCTCTGCTGCTGAATCGCAAACCGGCCGCCTTAGCAATAAATTTATCAGTCTCGGAAAGAACGATATGAGTTCCTGCGAAAGAAAACAACCCAAGAAAAGAAAACCGGAGCGAGAGAGAAAGACAAAGAAAGCCCTGAAAAAGATGCAAGAATAGAAACAAAAAGGAAAGAGTTAGCCAGGTTTTATGTTTCGTTATCGATTTGTCCGCAGTTTAGGCTTAGCTATCACTTTTTCCACAGCAGTACACCTTCAGCACACAGCGGCTTGCATCCTGCTTTTACTAATGAGTTGCGAGATATTCTCAAGGGAAAGAACAGACGATATAGAAATGATACAATTAATTAAAACGAGCGAGACCAAATTGATTGGTAGGGAAATTAAAATCTTGCAGACTCCCTCTTTCGGGGTTAATACGCAGCAATTTTTATTGCTTTCTTCTGTCTTTTTTTTTTCGTTCTTCTCCTAGGACCATATATATTCCACTTCATTGAGGACGGGAACTCAGAATTAAGATGAGATTTCGGTATGAAAAGAAAGGAAATACACAGGAGAAAAAAAAGCGAGATTTATGCACGAAACCTGGTTTAATAGAATCTTTCGAATAACTTATCCAATAAAGTTAATGTTAGTTTCAGCTAGATCGACCGACAAATGTCGTGGAAATATATTGGATTCATGACTAAAAGTATAATCAGAGTTATATTCTGGGTCGGAAAAATATTTCCCGGTTCTTTCACGCTGAATTAGGTAGCTTTTGATTAAGAAAGTCATATTTTCGTCCTCGCCCCATAAATATTGATTAAGGTCATTTATTTGTTGTGGGAGGAAAGTAAGAGCCAAATAAATGTTAGATTTAAGGCACACAATATATGAGAACCCAATGTGATAACAACATTAACGACAATACCATTTGAGTGATTGTACTTACAAAAACGTAATAAATTTAATCCAAACTCAAATAGAAATTGTTCAAAAAGGTTCGAGATACGTATTTATAGAAAAGTGATTTCAGTTACGCTATTTAAATATTTTTAAATAGACAAAAATTAAACAGGATAGTCGATAGCATACATACATTTTACAACAATAACTGAAGAAAAAAGACTGAGTAATTTTAAATTGATTTAAACCAGCCTAGTAAATTATATAAAAAATCCAAAAAGAGGATAAAAATAATTAATTAATTTGCTCATTAATATTTTCAATTCTAACGTAGTACAATTAAATGCACGAATGAGTTCAATTGTGTGACTTCACGAAGCCTAAGAATACTTTCGTTCGCTTATTATAGTTTGAACCGGAAATGCAATTCATCTTCAATGTTATGGAATACACCTTAGTTCTGCAAGGATTCGTGGTCAAAGCAAGTTGTTCTAATTGAACTGATCTATACGCGTAATATACTTTCAACTAATAAATTCAGTTTAAATCTATCCATTTTCGCAACTCCATTCTTCTAATATAAATTTAAAATATATCTCAATCAGATTAATGTTACATTATCTTTATTTCATTTATAAAGTGCTCTAAATACATAAGCAGGCAAATAATGAATCAGATGCAAAATCGATCATGACTACCAAATTCAATTTCGAGCTATTATTTAAAAATAACCCGAAAGTAGTACATGTCTCTTAATGGCCATCTTACAGCTTATTTAATATTTCTTCATAAATTGAAGCAAACTCCCAAATTCCCAAAGGAGAACAATAAAAAAAAAAGAATGCTAAACCACCCCATCATTTTTACACGCAACTATTTTTCACCCAAAATCAATGACCTTTAAAAGGAAGATAAAAGACACTTACTTTTCAATTACTGGAAATAATGGCGCTTCAAAATTCAGGGAATTTCTTATGAATGACCTAAAAGAAAATGCAATCCATTAGTCTTGGGGCGATAAAAGCTGGTGTTCTTTCCCTAACTTTTAATAGGAAACTTGCATCTCAGACTACACATTAAAAGTTGACCCGATATTTTTAATTAACACTAGATGCTAGTAAAGTGCAGCTAGCAAAGAATATAGCTGTTTTTAAATTCGGTAATTTTTAAGAAGCTTTAAGAGGCGATTTACTTTTTTAAGGAGCTTTCAAAGAAATATGCCGTACTTAGAGGGATAAAGGTGGACCAAACGTAATTTTGCATGTAACGGAAGAAAGGCATATTCTTTATCTAAATGGCTTTGAAAAAATTACTGAAGAAAATTATAACATTAAAGTTGATTGAATATATAGATCCTACACAGACACATAATTCAAAAAATTTTCTACAGAATCTTAGTAGATAAACAAAGAAATGCCAAAATTTTCTTTTATCCAGTCACCTTTGTTTGTAAAAGTATTGAGATTCATTTTACATGAAAAGGGAATATAGATGGTTTTATTAAATTTTTAATTAAAAAACATTTATGTATATCTTAAATTAAAATGAAATTTTCAAAATTTCCTCCAAGTATAAAAGCTTTCATTCCCCTAAATTAAGCTGAATAAAATTGGCTTTGCATTGTTAGAGAACTGACTCTTATTTGAGCAAAAAGGACATATCGTGTGTGCTATGATGTCATAATTACGTGTTACCATGCGTAGGCATAATAAGTGACGTCATACGTACAATCGCGGAAATAATGAATACTTCTCTACTGCTTTTAAAAAAAATACATACTTTTATAATTGAATATACGTACTACAGTTTAAAATGTGGAATAATGCCCACTCTTAATCTACCAACAACCCTCCCTGGGTAAAATTAGAACTGAATC
This sequence comes from Tetragnatha montana, assembly GCA_963680715.1. Lineage (NCBI taxonomy): Eukaryota > Metazoa > Arthropoda > Arachnida > Araneae > Tetragnathidae > Tetragnatha > Tetragnatha montana. Next base: position 50,942,454 of record OY796675.1, read on the forward strand.
CAAGAAGGAACCTTTTAATGAAATTCAAAGATGCGTTTGGTAGTTAGCAGAAAAAACATTCATATGGTTTACGTAGGCTTCGTGTAGTTATAAAAGTTTTGTAAGTACCCTCACTCGCTTTTATGGGATTTTTATGCAGTGTATGCATTTATAAAAAGAACGTTTTATACCCTTATCCCACGCTAAGTCCAGTTATAAAACTATGCTGAATAATCCAAGTATTTTTCTTGAGTAGGCGAAGTTCAGGGCATTGATCTTCAGGAATAACCACGAAACTAAAGAAATATTATTTTAGAAAGCTTACATTTCCCATTTCTTCTGTTTTCGTACGATAAATACCACTCCTTTGACATACAATTCTGAACAAGCATGTAAATCATATAAAGAGTTAACTGTGAGCCTAAAAGCTGTTGAAATACTTTGGGCTTAGCACTTTGTAAATTTTAGTTAATCCGCATTGCATAATTGCTTAGGTTTTGGATTTCTTACGTCATGTATTATATAAATCTAAATATTAAATATTTAAAACTAAATCATGCACTACCACTAACCTTGACAGATATTAAACCCGTAATTTAAGACACCCTGTTTGCCACTGCTGTTTATCGATTTATATTTATGTTGTTCCTATATTATTTTCATTACATTATTATTCACCTTAGTTTATAACTTCATCACGTTTTAGTTTTTGTAGTTATGTCTATGCATGTTTCGTTCACCTATATGGATCGTTGCGATCACAGGTGATATAGATATTTTTCTTGTTCTATTTTATTTGATTGAAAGAAAATTCAAGTTATTAAATTCGAGTATATAAATTTCTTATTTAAATATCTAGATATTGAATAAATAAAACTGAATTCAAAATTTGAGTACAAAAATTTCTTATTTAAATATGTGCGTAATAAAAAAGTTTTATAAAGAGTTACTTATTAAAATCAAACAAAACTTATCTTCATTTATCCTCAGTTATACTACACCTCAAAATAATTATTCAAACTTGTAAACCTTATAGGCAAGGAAAAATTGATTGATTGATTTTTTAAATACAGTTGTAACGCCAGTTAATTTAAAATTTGTTGTGACTTGTTAATACTACATTTATTATATTTTCCTTAAGGTAGAGAAGTAAATTAACATGTTATTTCTTTTCCCAATTCATTGGACATTCCTTGCAAATTTCTAAAATTTATTAAACTTAATAACGGTTTTCTAAATCAATATCACAGCTTGTGCGAAATCCTCCTTTGTTTAGTAAAAAGTGTGTAAACGTCCTAACATTTGTGTGTATGGAATTTTACACGCGGTTTTATATTTTATGACATATGTCTAAATGAAAAGTGAGCATATTTTAAAAGTTCAACGCAACACAAACGCACAAAAGATAGTCAGCAGCAGCTCCTCTTCTGACCACACCATTTGGTCCGCCACACAAGCACTTTCATTACTTTTCCATTATTTACCACATCCGACAGGTTTTTACACCCCTCTGCCCACGCCTCGAATAAAACTCAAACAGGTTTGCGCAAAAGAAGACAACAAACGAAAAAGAGCCTTTTGTTGGGGCTACAAGCTGCGGCGTTTAGCCGCGACCTCCCTATGGCGTGCGGCTAAATCATTTTTGATGTGCACGGAGAAGAAGGAGATTTACAACAGCGTTGTAGGTCGTCGACTTCCTTGTATAGTAGGAAACATTACCTGCAGAGCTCTTTTTTTAAGGTTCAAGTTCGTCTTTTTTTGCCAATCTCTCATTTTACTCCCTTATCTTTTTACTCTCTCTCTCGCTTTGACTTGCAAGCGGTCATTCGGAACTTATTTACTCCCAACTTCCGCGGTTTTTGATGAGGGAAAGGCGGACCACCGGATTCTGCTTTTTTAAGGCTTTTTTAGCTGTCCCTTTTGGCAACGTTTTTGTTGTGGGGGGATGTGGTTCTCTGAATGCTTTTGCGCTTTTTGTTGTGGGGCTTCGGTGGAGGAAAATGGAAGAAGTAGCTTTGTTCAGTTGTAAAGTGTTGCACGGGAATGAAAAGTGGAGATCTGAATCCTTAGAAGGAGCTGAATCGACGCGAAAGTTCGGAAACTTTGTAGCAGAATTTGCGTAGTCAAATTAGCATCGATTTATTATCAGCATTCTCCACACTTTTAACTCTACAAGCATTCTACGTTTAGGAACTATCATTATAGAGAAAGAAACGATAAAATACATTTCTTGAGTGTATAATAAAACCCTTTTGTGGAAAATGTTACTACAATATTTACGACGAGTAATAATAGCCTTTATCTAAATGATGGTTTTGAATGATTAATGTATGTTCAAATCTATTTTCTTTTTTTTTTAAACTGTAAAACTGTCTTTGCATATTGAACACGACAGCATAGGAGTCGAATGTCTTCAAAAGCGTCGTAACAACCTACCCTTACATGGGGGTAGGGGGGGGGTCAAAAATTGCCAAAATCATCCTTACGTAATTAATGAATGACCCCTAACAACCTATAAATTTATATTTGTTTGTACGTAGAGAGAAAAACCTTTCTCGAAAACAAGATGATAAAGTTAGATATTATATTTTATCAAGAAAAACTCTTTGCATAATTGAACATTAACTACTATGATGAACCGAAAAAAATATCAGAGTTTCGTTGAAAACATATAATATATAATATCCTTGAAGCTACAAAAATACTACGCACAAACCCTATATCAATAAAAATAAAACTTTATTACCTAACATTTTATTAAATTCAATTGATTAAAAAACAACACGCATTTTAAATTAAATTTAACCTTACTTTTAATAACAACCAAAGACTCTAACTAAATAGGATTCCTATGAAACAAAACAAAAATATTGAAAATACGTATTTTAACCTCCATTAAATAGAAGTCTAATTTGCTGAAAGGAAATATTCTGACCCACCAAAATCCATTAAAAAGTAAATTACTATAATCTTTTACCTAAAGCAAAAGATAAAAGAAGTTATTTACATCCATATTATACGCAATTACACATATTTTCCATGTATTATTCAATTAACAACATCCCGTAACGGTAAAAGCCATCTTGAATTTTCCTATACCACAATTTTAAAACCCACTTACATAAATACCATATTCTCCCATTTAAACACATTCATTACGATAATTACAACATTACAGATAGATTACCAGTCACAAAAAGAAAGAAATCTCAGAAAAAAAAAATGGAAATTAAACTAAGACAAATTTATCTGTCTCTTCCATCCTACAAAACAAATCCCGGATCACGTGACAATTCCCAACTCGCGAGGGGCATTCTGGGTAATTTACCCGTAATAGAGACGTCTCAATATTGCGATAAAGAAAAAATTAGCGGGTCCGTCAGAATGATATTAAATACAAAATTAATGAGCCAAGAGAAGCCGGTGCAGGTAACAAATAAGGTTACAAAGTGCGCCGAGCCGCTTCTTTGCAAGAAAAAAAAAGAGCAGAAGTCGCCATCCAAGATGGCAATCATTCGCAATCAGTGTCAATCACTGTTCTCGGATCAATACAAAAAAAGATCGAAATAGAGGCTTCGCAAATTCGCGAGGCGGGGTCTCGGCTTCGGCCTTTGAAGAAGAAGAAAAAAAAAATAAAGAAATATATTCGAAGCAAAATAATGACGAAAAAATAATTGATAACCCCTGTCATCCTCTCCTGCAGCGGGCATGGATTTTGAGAGCTCGGCAAAAACTGCCCCAAAATGTGACAGCTTAAACGCTTGAAAGCGGAAAAAATAATGATATTTAAAGGCACGAGATCGGAACGGATGAATTTGAACTTTGCGGCGTTTATTTTCCATCTGACAGCTTTTTTTTAAAGAAAGTTTGTGCCTTTAATAGTGAGTTTTACGGACGTAGTTTGGCATATGAGGGGTTATAATTCCAAGAGAATATCAATTGAATTTTCAGTAAATGTATTCCTAAAGATTGAAATTATTATCTGGTACAGAACTGGGAGCCCACGACAAAATCACTGCATTATTTTATTTACCTCCATAGCTTCATATTAGTTAGTTTGTGGAGATATACATAATTTTACAAATAAAGAGTTAACAATGAATGCTGCTTCACTTTGTACTTTTGAGTAGTAGACAAATATATTTTATTTAAGTTCTTGACAACAAATTAGATTATGTTTTGAGCAAAATCTTTTATTAAAAACGCTTACCCCTGGCCTATTTAGGTTTTATAACGGCCTATTTAGGTTTTATAACGGTCTAAGTCGGGCTGTAATAATTATGTCTCAACGCTTTTCATCAACATCAACCCTACCCTGGAGTAATGCTTTTTAGTAACATTTAAAATGTAATAGGTATATTTCATAAATAACTATTTTGTTTTATTTGAGATTTTATTAAGCTAATTTATTGAATATTCTCCCCCTCATCAAGAAGTTGTAAAAATCAAGTAAAAAAGGTACTACATTATAATGAAGAAAATTATAGCAAATATGTAGTTTTATAAATTAAGTTGAATTTCAAATTTAATCAAAAAATACAATGAATGGACATCGATTTCGCAAATTCAAGGGAAGCTTGGAGATTTTGTTTTGCGCACAAAAAGTCAATTTGCCATTTTCTGGACTTATTCCCTTGATCTAACTGACGATTCAATTCTAAATAAGTTATTTAAGTTTTCAAGCAACCATATAAAATATTCTATGGAAAGTCTTTACGTACGCGTGGATGCATTCTAATTACTTATCTACTTACGAGATTCGTGAAATTTGAATTCATATTCATGCAAATACAAAGTTGGAAAGCATTGGAAGTTTTAAAAAAAATATTCAACATCGGGAACACTCAATACACTTAATTAGGTTTAGATTAAGAGTCCTATTTCATATTGTTTTTCTTCGTTAAAGAATTTCTAATTTAAATGGAAATGTTTTGCATTATGAAGAAATATTTTGGAGAAAATGATTATTGTGTTAATAAGTAACACAAAAAAATCAGAAAAATAAGCTAATCGGTAAACACATTATAAACTTGTTCGTAATTAGGTTAGGACGATTAAATTATGGTGTATAATATCTTTACTTAAGTATTAAGAATGTTTTTCATGGTAAATTAACCCTCATTATTAGTCAAATTTTTTTATTTATACCTAGTTAGTTTATGAAAATAAATCCTAATCCCAGACTTTTGTTAAAAAACGCATTGTAATGATGATATCAAAAATTAATATTAAATACCATATGGAGTGCAATAATCTTAATAGTCGAAAAAAATGGGAGAATTTGGGTAAAATGAATTACGTTTGAAAAAAGACGATGGATTTTTGAAAAAAAAAAAAAATGGATGAAATTTTTAAACCCAAAGTATTTTAATTTTAGCATTTGTTTAGCCATGACTAGCAGGAGTTTCTTGAAGTAAGTCAATGGTCATCTCTTCTAATGAGAGTTTGAAAAGATTGGCAGTGTACTTCATCTTTATCATACTTCTTCATTTTCATTAAGAAATTTTATCAAGTTTCAATTTTACTAAGAAAGATTGTGCTAAAAACTTTATTTTTAAGCGCAATCTATCTTAGTAAATTTCCTAGTCTTAAACTAACCCTAATTTCTATAACCACTGGGTGAGAAATATTCCTATTACTATAACACATCCAATCTAATACCTATCAAATCAACTTCATTCTTATGTTCTATATTATTAACGACATGGCAATTTCTTATACAGTCGACCCCGCTTAATGTGATCATTTTCGTCCAAGATCAGAATGATAACAATAAGCGATTTGATACTAGAAAGTTTCAAACAGTGTTTGCTTTGAAATCACAACTATGTAGTCCTAATTGAAATATTTAAACTATTACCTAGTATGCATTTTGCAACTTTAACATTCTTGATAAACATGAGTGCGGAAGATATATAACACTAATAAATTAATGATTCATTTTGTATGATTATGCATTAAAATTGTCCTTCAAACGGGAAAAAGGAGGTTTTCAGGGGATTTCACTAGATTTTGATAATATTAATAGATATTTTGATCACATAAAACGATATATTTTGCGTTAAGTTCAAATAGGAGTGACCGGTCAATTTTTATAACATTATCCAATTGATAACATTAACAGTCATTACAATAAACGGAGTCGACTCTGTAATTCTATTAATCAACAAAATTCACTTACGTACAGTCATTTCGAAATCGAATTCCACAAATAATCACCTTCCGTACCGAAAAATACTCGCACCGCAATTCAATTTAAGCTATCTTTTAATTTCCCTTAAAATACGTCGACCCCATTTTTACGTTCCAGAACCATCAGAAATTTCTCATGACTTTCCGAGCGTTATTCGAATCACGCACCCCAACTCGAATTCGTGACTCCGAAGTAAAATGGAAGTCACCGAAGTGTCATCGAATATCAATTCCCTTCCTCCCCAACACCGTAATTTATTGTCTACAACAATGTTTCAAGGAGGCTCGAGCGAACAACCAACAAAAGCTGGAGCAAGATTAGCAGCTCTCCCGTGAATATGAATTTCAGCCCACGTTGATTTGGTTCGGAAAATTCCGCTGGGTTTATATTACCGTATAAGTTAGTTTCAGGAATTGTTGCAGTTGTTTTACAGTGACAGTGGTTTTAGTCCAACCTAAAATAGTTTTACACCAGTTGAAAGATTTTGGTATCGGTGTACATGGTGTTGTGACTCTGGTGAAGGCATATTTGCGGTGATTCTTACCAACAATGGAAAATTTCCGTATTTTTAAAAAATAGGAAAAAAAGCCACGTTTTAGATAAAACAAATGGTTATTATTGGCTGTTATTTCAAAAATCACCATTGTTGAAAGTTTTAAAAAATAATTTAATTAGATATTAGAAAATAAAAATAGCTAAATTTGAGTTGCTTTCGAAACACTCGTGACGTAATTTGATACAAACAAACATCAAGAATCGCCGAAAGGCTATTATTCTTGATCGGATGTTCCTACTGGTTTTAGTACCAACTGACGTCACACAACTATTTGTGACACAGCAGCTTTTTTCGCACCTTTTTTAAAAATATGAACTTTGGAGTAAAATAAAAATATAATTAAGCATCGGAGTCAAATCTAAAATTTATTTCCAATCATCTCTATCAAATAAAAATATTTAAAAATGCGGGAATTGTCTATTGAACTTATGAAATATATCTAAAAATAAACCTAAATCTACACTTATGTTAAATTTTCTAATTTGCACTTAGTCCACTGACATTTCGATTGTGAGTAGCTCTTATTTGTATATCCCCCAGTCCGTAACAATTTTCAGTGTGTTTATAATAAAATAGATGAGTATTGTGCGCTCAAAACCACAAGGTTTGGTCAAGAAGAAAACGAAATGATAAGCATAAGTAGTATCAAGTTGTTAAAATATGTATAAATGTGTCAAACAATAAAAATGAAATTGAATAATCTGTAATTTTTCTGAGTGTCTTCCAAAAGGAAATGATTGACAGTATTTAAAAACGAAACATGCCTTGAATTCGCAAAAAAAACCAATAGATTCACCGATTTATGAGAAAATATAACCATAGCATTAGGTATATTTTTTAGGAGTAACGCTTAAGTAAGGAATTTTTTTCGGTAGTAAAAATGTTTAGATGAATGCTAAAATTTAGCAGATATTATGAAGCTGTTCCAATGACAAACGAATGATGTTTATGCTAATATATTCTAAAACATTAATTCAGTGTTTCGTATTACGTAAATTAAGTTCAGAAATGATAGAACTACTTATTTATCAATATGTATTCACTTATTATAATAAATACATTACTTCAACAATATTTTTACTTCTATGAGAGACAATTTAAAATGATTAACACATCATTTCCACAAACCGTAATCCCCAACCGTGTCAACAAATACCAAAAAACCGCTTTAAAACCGATTCGATTTTAATGAGCATTTAGTTCTACAGCCACCACATCGCACCACTTAAGACAAAGACATATACTCATGTAGAGGCAACGCAAGGGCCATTTTTCCTAACAAAGATATATTAATTCCACTTCGCCTTTCGTGCCCCAGAGGACCTTGGGAATCCGTTGCCGTAACTACCACCATCAGAATCTGCAGCTAAGGCAAATTTCATATTCAGTGACCTTGAACCCCTCGATCTCTTCCGTCATTAGCAATTCATAAGGACGTGTTCTAATGGGCCATGGGAAATGCCTGACTCTCTCTAACAAGGGGATATAAAACAGGACTGGGAGAAAGTCTCGTTTTCTGGGAAGCTAGAGGGGGAATTTTTAAGTGTGAGAGTGGTGCTAAGCAGCTTGGTAACGAGGGTTTGGTTAGAAGAATCTAATTTAGTTTCGCCAACGTGTGGTGTTTCTTGGAATCGCGGGAAATGCCGGACTTGTTTTTAATGAGCCATTGTAACATTGTAATAATGAATAAAATTGCTTCGGTACAACAGGCTATTGGAAAATTGGATTCAGGGTGAAAAGCAGCCCTAAAAATAAGAAGTTTCCATTCATATTTGTGGAAAAACTGCAGAACGAGAGTTATTTTTACCCAGACAACAATCGCCGGGAGGAAGTTCTTATCAGCCGGATTCAAATTGGCCATACCCGTTTTACTCATCGCTATTTGCTCATTGAGAAGCAGGCTCCCACATGTTCTCCTTTTTAGAGTCGTATTTTCTGTTTAAACACTTCATCTGTGAATGCCATATTTTTAATGTTCTTAGAAATGCAATTTTAAATGGTATCAAGTTTAATTTATCATATAGTTTTAAATAATGATTCATAATTTAAAATTGTCCTTTAGGTACATTAAACGCATAGGTTTTACACATCATCTGTATAAGATTTTAATTTTGCTTGTTACTTCATGCTTGAACATGTGGGTTTTTTTTTTCAATTTTAACGAAAGATGTATGGATTACATCTCACTAAGGATTTTTGCTCCTTCGATATTTATGGTTTTTAAAAATTTTGACTTGCTTGGAACAGAATGTCCCGATAAGGGTCTTGTGTCATAAAACGAAACCATGACAACATTTTGGAGAATATCAAAACTTACAAATCTTATATTTACCATCCTTAATTGTGAAATTTAAAAATACCACATCACCGTATAAAGTATTCCACTTCTTTAATTTCCCCGAAAGCTAATTGTCTTTATGTATTAAAAGTAAAGGGAGAACAGAATAAAAGCTATATAAGTTTTCTTGAAAATGCAACTCATTAAAAAATCAAAAGCACTTATTCGAAATACTTGATTAATTACCCTTAAAAGTTTCACCGAAAACAGAACATTCAGGTTGCCAAAATGCTTCTCTTAATAACAAGCGCATTTCCAAAAATAACTTTCACTTAAAAGTATCATATTTCTCTACCGTTACTGCTATTTATTTAAAACCCCTCTAGGTCGAACTTAAAACAGATGGCTTGATTTCCATACCATTACCATCTCAGCCTCGAAAGCATTAAGAGAGGCAACAGTTTTACTACAATCAATAAAACCATTAACTAAATAAGAGATGTTTTGAAGAAAAAAACGTTAAAAACAACGGACATAAAAAAATGCAGCCCTCAACCTGTCTCAACCGATACGATTAGGAGAGACTAATTAACCATCGTGACCGAAAGGGATGCTGAGAATAAAATAAGGGACGTAAAATGGCTCAAAAAATGATGTGCGTTAAAACGTTGAAATAAAAACGTTGTTTTCTTCTAACTGCTTATTTCTTGTATTTTTAGTATGCTAATGATGAAAAATAGAAAGTGGGCTTCGAGACCGAAATAATGCGATTTGTTTTGCTCTACAGATGTGAAGAAGTGTGTTTTTGTAAAACGAAGTATCGCATATTACATTTTAAAGAAATTGAAGCTTTGTTTTTTCGTTTCTTTTTAAGAGTGGATGAAATTTCAGTTTATAATGTTTTTTAATCTGGCAATTAATACATTAATCAAGATATCTCCAGAAACTGGATATTTTTTTGCACATTCATTAGACTATGAAATAAAAATTAAATGTATATCAAAATCAACTAAGTGATAGTTTAGAATTAGAAGCAACATTCAGAACAATTTTTTGACAAGCAATACCTTTTAAATACGTGAGTAATGTATTACTTTGCGAATGAATAAGACATTAAAAATAATTCCAATCTTCATGAGAAAAAAATTAGAAATATACAATATTTGTTTGAAAAACACAGAAATATGAAAAAGTTTTAATTTCATCCGGGTAATAAAGATGATAGGTGAATAATTTTCAAAGGCACTGAAAAGAACCCTTAAAATTACACACGATTCAAAACAGAGACAATTAGAAGTGATTTTCTCCAAATAGATTGGAAAGCAGAAGTCATCTTGAAAAATAAATGTTCCCAAAATTTCACTGGGATAGCTCAAAATATGGCTCAACTCCCATTACGCTCAATGATCAAAGAACAGATTCACCAAAAGTGGATAATTACTCTATCCCTCATCCAGATACCCATCATGCAACAGAGCAATACAACAGAAAAAAGCACCAACGATCCTCACATGATTCTAATTGCTCGTCGAACGGAACTAATGAAACAATGGAAAAATATCAAATGCCAAAGGCACGTTGCACCCCTACTCCACCCTGAAGAAAAGAGAGAAAATAAAAACCCCGAAATTTTCGGTGTAGAAGATTTGCTAAACGGTACTCCCAGAGCTTTGGCTTTAGTTTCGATTCCGTGACTATTAGAGATTGTGATAACGCAGCGTAGATAAAGTAATCCCTTAAAATAGACTACCCTGTTCCTGATAAGGCCGTATCACGCTCTAGGTAGATTGGGAAGGAGAAATTTTCTGGGAGGGTCTTAAGGGAAGTGACGACCTACGTCAGGCAAACTTTAAAGTCTTTTTGGATCCAGGAGATCTCGTGTGTGTCAGCCGTGGGCTTTGGACGTCATTTAGATAAGAGGATTTGTTGTTAAGTTTTGCACCGTCAAAAATTTTTGACTCGACTCTTAAAAATATGTTTAAATCCTCGTCGTGTATTATTTTGCTGATATGCGAGTTTTGAGTTTCTATGTTTATGATGAAATTTGTGCAGATAGTTTGTGTTGATATTTAGTTCAAGACTAAGTAAAAAAAAGTTTGGTGTCTGAAAAAATGATGTGAAAAACAAGAAATCGGTAAAGATAAGTAGTTATGTACAGCCTGAAGTTTATTTGCCTTTTTAAAAGATCAGCAATAACTCCAGATACTGAGACGTGGTTATAAAATCATGTTTTTACATCACTTTAGTGGAAATTACTTTTGATATTATGCCATTTTATAATATTTTCATAACAAAAAAGTATCCCCTAGGTCTGATTTGTAAACACCTAATGTTTCAGTAGGTAAAGATGTTTAAATAAAAACATCCCTAACTTTTAGCGTATGTTTAGCGTAAACAGCGTAATATATTTCCCAATTATAAGTTTAATGACACCAACCTCTGAATGTTGCATTCCTTATATCAGTGGTTCCCAACTGGTCGTCAGTGAAAGTCTTCAATGTGGTCCATGAAGGGTCTCAGTACTTCACAAATTATTTCCAATCAACAAACATTTGAGCGCATTAAAGGATTAGATTACATCCGTGCCAATGACTATTTCCGCTATTTAAAATTTGTATGAATAAAAGTCACTGCTTAATTGTTAGAAATATTTCCGCTACTATAAATAATCAAAGTACAATCTGATCTCTAAAAACGAAGACATTAATTTTAAATTGGTTCTGTAGACTTAATTAAATCATAGAAAAATTAGTATCTATTGAGAGTTAAAATTAAGTATTTTTTAAATGTATAGTTATCATTCCAAAACATCATATAAATTCCATGATAAAGAAAGGCAAAATGGACTGTCATCTTGAGAAGGTTACAAAGCATGGTCCTTAAAGGTTCAGATTTTAGGTCTAGTGGTCCGAGGACTTCTGCGAGATGAGAACAACTGCCCTATATACACTGCACTTGAGTCATTGGAGCGTTTGGTGGTAAAATCCAATAACTATCATGGTAACAAAAAATATAACTGTCAAGATTTTTCAGAAAGTTAGCAAGCCTTCATCGGCAAACCGTTCAACACAACTCAACCCATTCCCCGCCATCATTAATTCCCTCAACCCCGTAAATAACTCGAAACTGTCGGAAACAAACACCAACACAAATTTAACTTCCATACATAATCGCATAAATAACCAAAACAACGAAAAAATAACTCCAACTCCCAGAGTCCATCCTATCGGACAGTCGCAGCAGAGAGGACTTGAGTTATGGGGTGTCGCAAGGAACTTTTATTTCCGGCGTCTCCCTTTTTTCTCCCGTTTTACCTTTTCTCCGGTTCTGTCAGTGACAGGGCCCTGAAGTTTTCCATTGCCGAGGAGATTTGCTGGGACCGATTCGGATTCCTTTTTTTTTTGGCCGGTGCCGCTTGGGAAAAGATTCGACGCGTTTAAAGAGGAGATGGGAATAAATAAATGAGGAGTCGGGGCTTGAAACGTTTTGCCGATTCGGACGGTAGTTTGGTTTGGTTTATCCGGATGCAATTGGGTTGTTTTTTTGTTATTTTTGTCGGAGTTGACCCTCGATTGAATGTCAAACTACATGTAGCTAGATAGATTGAGGTTGTGGTTTTTCATCGTAGAAGTAATTGAGAATTTGGTATTCTTGCAGTATGCGATCTACCAGTTTAGTTAACTGGATTTAGGGTAAATGGTGACACTGCAACAGATGTTTTTTGAATCCTAATAATGAGCAAGCTAAATTTCATAAGCTAACTTAAAAACTAACTAATCCTAATGAGCTAACTAAACTGGAAGATCGCATACTGCAAGAATACCGATAATTTTGTTGAATATTACTGATGATGATTGATTTTATCTACTGGAGTTATAGTCTGACCACCACGAGAAAAACTTTTGCAGCCGTGGAAGCCGTACAATTTTTGGCGGTTGTAATGAAACTACATTTTCCCACTCAATTTTTGCTGTGATGGAGGTAAATGAGGAGGTGTGTGTTGTAAACGATGAAAAAATACGTTTTGTGCTATATTTGTGTGGCTATCATTAAACTTAGTACTTCTTTTCAAAGTTTCGTTTTTCTGCCAAAAGTTTTCTCTTACAGCTAGTCAATGCTTTGACCACCAAATCGTACTGCCTACCCCTCTGTCAATTTATGTATAATTTACAGTGATGCCCCCCTATACCATGGGATGGTATTTGAAAATAGCGTTTAGGATTACTTACTTATCTTACTTTTTATTAGGGAGTAAAGACAAATTGAGCTTCGATAAAAAGTCCATTTTGCTTTTGTGATATTTTAGGCGAAAAAAATCTTCACTCCTTTCAAAATAAACATTTTCAAAAACATCTGTCTCGCTGAAGTACATAAAGCGCAGTCTCATATTGAAGTATGTAAATATTAAAAAACTGAATTTAATACACGCAAGGAATTTATGTGTAAGGTTATTCAAGCATAAATCCTGAAATGAACGAACTTCTCCATTTAGAATAAATGGAAATTCAACATGTTTAGAATATATATTAGAGGAAAATATTTGTCTAAACACGTTTATTTCTGACTAGACAAAACAATAATATTTCGGGAAATCTTAAGAACTGAGTGGTTTGAAGGATTTTGAGAGAATAACTGTTCTGAATTTAGTCAAAACCTTTCAGAACTTCATCTATCACAATCCAAAAAAGTAGTCTAGACACCAAAATAAACTGTCACTTCGATTTGGTTCGGTACCAAGAGTTCCTTAGCCATAACCCACAAAACAAAACCAGGTAATTCTTATCCAAACACGACACTCGTTACCTCTGTATGGCTTTTATTCTTTAACCAGATGCCATCTATAAGGGAATCATGATCCTAAAGAAAAATTTAAAGTGGATGTGATAATAGGATTCTATTTCCTTCGTTTGACATCATTTGGAGTCAGTTTTTAACCATAACAATGCGTTTAGTTAGAGTATAACCTTGAGAATTTATTATGATAGATGATTAGTAATGGTAATTTCGGTTTCAAGAAATGACTTATCTCATCTCTGAGATGCTAATTAGTATGACAGAAAAGTTTATGTCATATCTTTATTAATATAAGTGATTTGCATAAGATAGTTTGACTCGTTGGTGTAATTTATCATTGGACATTACTAAGCAATCGAAAAGGATGAAGGTAGTTTTAAAAAATTAAGCTTAATCAGAAAAGTTATTAAAATCGTTTGATGATAATTTAACGAATAAAAATATATTTCAGATAAAAAAGATGGCGCTTAGTGGCGGATTTCGAAAAAAATATCCATTGATCTATCAGTCCAGGAGGTATTTAAACTTTATGTTATGTTTGCGCAAAATCAGCTTTGATATAAAATAGCAGAGTTACGTTTGTCGTTTGAGTACGTAGTCAGCATTAGTATTGATGACAGCAGAAATGTTGCGCAAAAATAATGAAGAATTTAAAAACAAAATTACATTTGCACTTATAATATATGTTAAAATGTATTTTAAGATGTTAAAACGTAAGATGTTAAAATAAGACTTAACATCTTTTAATAGAACGTCTTCCTAAAATATTTGGTTGGTATTGATGGATTTTAAAAAACTATTTAGTACATTAGTTATTTTAAAGAATTAACTATTCATAAATTTCACTACAGTGTCTAATGGTGTTTACCATTTCAACAACTAATCAATAACTAATGGTACTATCCATTTATAGTTAATTTATTTACGCGTTCTAATATTCGAATAAAAAGAGAACATAGATGACTGTCTTTATAAGGACCGCGATTCGGTATGATTTGTCAGTATCTTCCACCTTCCTCTATCGTTCGTAAAAATGCCGATTACATCACACTACCCAGAATTCCCCCAAAGAAAAGTATCCATCGCACCCCAAACAAAATGAAGGACCCTTGATCTGTGTAAGCCCCCGTTATCTAATTACGCAGAATAAATTATCACGTTAAAGAGGAATGCTTCATTCTTTCGTGATGCAAGCACATTTAGGAGAGAAAAAAACTGAAGACATCATTCTTGCAGCTAACAACAGGAGAAGAACGTAGGGAAAAGAGGAGTTGAATTAACGCAGTAAAATACTGTTAGGATTAACGCGGATTAGTCGTGTCTTCTGGAAATGCGGCCGCAACACGCAGGGCCATCTTTCTTCTGGGTGTTTTGGGAAGAATGGGGGCTCTGCGACCATCATCAAGCTATGGTACGCCATCTTTCTTCAAGCCATTAAGTGCTCGGTTGTGTCATGGAAAACCTATGTGACTGTTGGTGGAGTTAGTGTTTTGATGGGTAAATGATTGCGCTCATAATAATTTTTTGCTGGTTCTCACTTCAAGAATATTAATCATTAATGTCATGATTTCATGGAAATACAAATTAGTAAATCAGCAAATTGGAGATTTATGTGTTTTTAAAGGATTCTCAGTGTATTCTAAAATTTACTAACATTTAGTTCACTTTTTTTGTATACAGCCCGCCAATTTTTTAGTTGATCGTATACATAACACACGCAGTTACTAACTTATGAATATTAAAGGATATTATGTTAAAGTCAATGTTAAAAACGAAAAGGTATTCAAGTTTAAGTTTAACAGAACAAAACTTCGTGTGTAATTAAAGAATGAATTATGTCTAGGCCAAAATAATTTTAAACAGTTGAGTTCAGTTTAGCTAGCGAAACGTAGTGAATTAACGAATTTGACCCTTTTTTTCTTAAGACTATAATCATATTTTTCAGAATGCAGTTTAGTTACAACTAAATCATTCTTTGAAGAATAACAGATGGTTGGATAATGGATAAATAAGTAACAAAAAAAATGTCCATGTGTTTCTCTAAAAAACTACAACACTCCCAAGAGAGTCCAGACTTACGACAAAAGATAATTATATAATCATGAAAAAAAACCCTCGAGTATTCAAGCTCTGGTGAGGTACACAATCAACAAAGTCATGGTAACCGTAACCTCATAGCAAGGGTGCATGGATAACGAGAATACCTCCTAGTAAACATTTGACAAATGATACATCATTGTGCCAGAGTAGGCCGGCCGTATGAATAGCGAAGAACGTAGAGTGCTTCAAAAAAGTAATTTAATTTGACAATGTAGCAGACTTGATTGGTAGGATAAAAGGACTAGTTCAAAAACGGGAGCTTTGTAGTGTGTTTTTCGTGTTTGAAAAGAGGCACGAAGCCTTAACAATGAGTTCAGCACGAGAATTGGCAAGGCCGCAGATATCAATGAAGGAGAAAGCAATTATGGATATTCTCATTCAGGTTTCAATTTGAAGATTGTAACTTCGATGGGTGTAATGTATGGATGAAGGTAAGTTATAAGCGTAACAGAGTTTTTGAGACAAGGAAAGGACTGACTGCCAGATAAAAGTTTTTAGGATTTTTTTTGTGAAAGTGTTTGATGATGAAATTCATGAGATGTCGTGAACTAATTTCAGAAAATAAATATAAATTTTTAGAACAAATATAAAGATGTTTTGCTAGTCTAATAAGTTATATTCAAAGCGGTTTCAAAGTGCTACTAAACATTGGTGTTCGGGCTCCTTGATTATGCCTGTTATGACATAATAACATCCATTTAAAATTCTGATAAATTCCAAAAAGAAATAAAATGCAAAAAAAAATGTTAGTCAAATTAATAAATAGTAACTGCAACCTTAATGTTTTCGTGGGAGAGCTGAAATCCTTACTCATGTAGGAATAGGAAAAAAAATCGTATGACTGACACATAAAGTTTTAAACAATTTCAGTTTTAAAAATAAACAACCATTTCTAACAACTACATTCCTAAACATTTAATTAAGTCAAAAATAAACAGCGCACACTGTTCGAAAGTATAAAATTATTATTAACAAAATCATTATTATTAACAGCAGTTTTGCATTAGATGTGGCAAATTAAATCAAAAACTAAAACTTCATAAAAAAATATTTACTAAATCGTTTAACTTATATCAAAACTGAATTCACAAGTTTTATAAACGAATTAAAATTTTTATCCTCTCTTTTTAAAAATACTTTACAAAAAACTTAAAATCACCGAGCTGAAGTTTTTCATATTTTAGCTTATTCTTCATTCCTCACTCTCTCGCTAAACTAATAAACGCGCGCCCTTCCTGACGGAGCTAACGCAGCCGATGTTCAATCGACCAAAGCACCATCACCATACCTAAAAGAAAAATCGAACAAAAAAAATTCCAGCCTTACAAAAACCATAACTTCACCTGAAAACACACCACTTCTTCTAGAAGCAGCCATTCCGCGAAATAAAACAAAATCACTAATATAGAACGACAACGGAGTGTCTGAAAATAGGAGGAGGAAAATTTAAAAGCAAAAAGTTAATGTCACGGCTTAAGCGACCATCTCAGAGCGGCAAATAAAATCAGAGTCTAAGGTCTATCCAGAATAATTGATTATACGACGCCATTGCTGTTCGTTACGCCTTTTAGTTTTTTTTTCCACGGCGCTCTTTCCTTTTACCTGCGTTAAAAGCTTTTCTTTCACCTCTTCAAGCGTCAACTGTAACTGAAAATGACGTTTTGGAACATTTTTTCACCCTTTCGAAGTCTTTTCTGGGGATGTTGAAAGTTTTTCCGGGGTTTAAAACGCTTCCCCCAGCCCTCTGAATTGTCGGGAATTAAGCTCTGAGGAGAAAGAAAGGATTGCTCGCGAGATGTCGCGGTTCGCGTTGACCTTGAAGTGACATTGGAGAAATTTTCTATCGAATAAGAATTTAATCTTTTAATACTTTTATGGGAATGAAAAAATTATTTGTTTACGGAATATTGTTCGAAGGGGAGTAGACTTTATTTTGGAACTCTATTCAGACACTTTTCGAGGCGTTTGCTCTTAAACATTTCTTGTAGGTTTCCAGAAATCCTGTCAAAAATGTCTTTAAAAGGTGCGAAAATAAAAGGATGGTACACAAAAATGTTTTTAGCCTATTTCAGTATTCTTTTAGTAAAATAATGCTGAATGGATAAAAATATTTAATATATCAAGAGCGAAAAGAAAAAAATCCTACATGTTCTAAAGAGGATTTGTGTTCTATAAAAGATATTAATGTGCACGATTTTGCAAGAGTTTATTATGAAATGTAGTTATTCTTCCACTTTTGTAGGGAAATCAAGTCATTGATTTTCCAAAAATAAACACTCTCGTTGAAAGTGAATGTATTAACGGGTATCGCACACTTTTAAAACCACCAAAATGAAAGAAATAGTGAGAATTGCATATACTAGAGATAATAGAGAACATGGAACTTTATTTTCGTAGGAAGTTTCTTAAAAAATGAACTTGATTCAGAGAAAAACACCACCTTAACCAGAAAACATCTTAGGTTTTTACAAACATTATCAGCTTACAGATAAAAAATATTGAGATATAAGTAAGGATGTTTCAAAAGTCTGTTTTATGGCTTTTATTTGGAAAAAACGTCTCCTAGGGTCATGGAATTTAGATCTACCCATAGTAAAGTAACCGTGCTGAACCCATAGAGATGACTTAAAGCAGCCCTAGCGGCAAAATGAGGAAGTTTAAAAAAACAATTAAAAAATATTGGAGATAGAAAGAAAACTTCAGTTAGAAAATTGTTTGCAATACAAGCGCAATGAAAAAAATTAAATATCATTGAATATTCTAGGTTATATTAGTGAAAGAATACATAGTTAAAAGCCTCAAAAGAAAGTTCACAAATCCGCAAGTTTTTCAGTGTTTTCATGTGGTGTTGTGTTTTCTTTAGTTAAAGAAAGTGCATATTTATTAAACAATACAAAAAAAAAATCGCAGATTTCTGAACTTTTTTTAGGTCTCCCCCCCAAACAAAAATGCTATTTTCAAACGTAAATATGACCTAGAATATTTAAGATGTTTTCATGTTTCGTTCTATCATTTGGTTTAAAAAGTCAGGTATCTCAAAAACGAGTACAGATAAAATTTAATAATGTAATATAGTAATTAAAAAACTCCCCACTAACACAATCTAGACCTCAGTAAATTCAGCAGTAAAGAATTCTTAAAAATACACTATGAACCTTACAAAAACCTCGTATATACTATCACACGATGAATATACATAGATATGCAGAGTATCAGCACTAGCTATTCTCCCGAATTTTAAAATTTTCGTGAAAACAAAGTTGGGATCCGATAGATAGTCATACCCAACACCCTAGCTATGCAGAGAAAAAAAACATAGTGTTGTGAGCCATGCGGAAAAGCAAAAGTTTACTTGGCATCTCACTGCGCGAAAATATCTCCAGGGTACTGATACGGTGTGTGCTAACCTGATAAATGCGATGTTTGCTTTGCACCGATATCGCACATAGCTTTTTCTTCAGTTCCGGAGCTATTTTTTATTCCTTCCCCAGCTCCCAGAGGATCGGGAGGTAAAAATTAAACCTCCGCACACTTCCTGCATAATTATTCGAAACGCCCCGTGGGCGTTTGAGGACCCCCCTTAATCTTTTGTGAGAGGGAGAATAGAACGGAAAGATCAGAGTTTTGTTCGTTAGTGTTTTTGCAGTGGGTTCGGCTGTATTTTTTCTACACTTTATCTTTTTTTTCAGCAGCGTTTTACGAATTCAATCACGTTTGTGTTCCCTCAGGTTAAGAGTCTGAGGTGAAAGGAAAATTTGTGTTTTTTATTTTCAAATTGGAACTTTTTATGAATAGAGAAAAAGAATGGAAAAAGTTCTAAGGCGGATTTTTCTTTCTTTCTTTCCGTTTGCACGTATGCGCTTAGTTAAAGGCAGAAAGTGAAATATTTATCCTGTTGTTTAGGTTTTACTGAAAACAATTTGCTTTAGTTTATAAAAAAACCCTGAGGGTGGTGCTAAACTAATTGAATAAAGTTCAATGAACTATTTTTTTACCTAAACAGCATTTAAACAGTCAATTTTTCAGTGTTTCAAGATCTACTTATCCCATTCTCTTCATGCAAATTGCAAACTACATAAATTTATGAACCCAGAACCTGAGAGACTGATAAGCAGTGGAAAACTAAAATGTAAAACAACGAAACCATTTGCAATCTCCAAAGGGTATAATTTCAAGGATAAAAATACTCCATTATAGCTTATATCACAAAAATGTGGAAAAACGAATCATAGTTTCAATTATTGATAAATGAAATCCTTTGAGAAAAAAGTGATAAATACAAAAAAAAAGAAAGTAATTTCAGAGAAAATTGGAATTAGCTCGACCTTTCCATAATTTCTTTAGATTTTTTTTTATTTTTGTGAGATTTTGCTTTTTAAAATTTACATCACAATATAACGAACACTATTGAAGTTTCTACACAAATCCCAAAGCAATTATGTGCAAAGAAAATTATTATCACGGATTACTTTAAAACCTAAATTCTTTAAAAAAAATTACAAACAGCTATTTTCGAGGTAGAGCACACTATGTTTCTTTTTAAAACAGTAATCCTTCACAATAAAAATCTTTAAAACCCAATCGAAACCCATTGCTTTCTCAACATTCTATTTTAAAGTGAGCATAAGAAAATAAAAAGAAAGTCCTTAGCAAACAATTCTTACAGTTCTCGTAGTGCTCAACAGTTAGTCCCTGAGGAAAAAGACTAAACTCTATTTCAGCCTCGAAGAACCTTTGTCATTTTATACCGATGTGTGTATGATTCATTTCCTACCCACATATTTCGCAGTTTAGGATATAATTGTATTATTCTTAAATTTATGAATTTAGGGTTTGCATTGACTACCAAATAAGCTAAAATTTATATTTTGCATAAAGGGACATATTTTGAAATAATATTTGATTTCAGTGCGTATAATCACAATTTGGAATCAACCAGTAATGTAGAAATGAACTTAGTTGTGTTATAAATTAAATAATATCTAGATACTTGATTTAAAATTCCTCCACTGATTAGATAGTTACAAAATAAAAATCACATTTATCTACAAGGTGGCTTAAAAGCTTATTATACTATATTACAACAGATTGGTGTTAAAATAGAACCCAAAATATGTCATTTGAAATTAAGGACAAGTTTCATTAATTTTGTTTGTTATGTAAACTATTTAAGAGTGTGTACCCCTTTACATTAATATACTGTTAAGTTGATGTTCTGCCGAGTTAAGTATACAGCTGTTTGAGAATCATTATATTAATTAATAATTTCTTTTAAAAACATATAGGCTTGTTGTTGCATTCCTATGTTTTCCGACGGCTAAACTTAACAGATGCGTGCATTTTATAAAAATGTTCCTTTTTGTCGATGTTCCCTGTTACTATGTTATTGATGAAGTTTTTATATTTTTCACTTTCGTAATTTTTTTGAGTACCTATATTTCTCTTTAGGCTATGAAAGTTAATACAACTATACTTAAAAAAGCCTCAAATATCGTTTCACACATCTTTCGAACACATCTTCGTGCTAAACGAAATATTCGTAACGCAACAAAAGAATTTCCTAAATAAATTTCGAGTCAACTGAAATGAATTAAGAGTGTCATGATAAATGTTAAAGTCCTTCATCTATCACACTTAACACATCCCTCAGAGATCGTATTAAGAAATTTTATCCTTCAAGCCCGGGCGAGAGAAAAAAAACCAGTAATTGATAATCATCAAAAGGCAACATTACTCACAAGGAACGCTGTCAAGTATTATTTTTAGCGGCATTTCTTTTAAAAATTCAAACAAAAACCATTCTAAAACCGAGCATTCCGCCCAAAAGAATCGGTCACTTTCTCTCTCATTAATAAGAAAGAAAGAAATATGATTAATTATATTCGAAAGCGCTTTCGAATCTATCCATCAGAAGGATACATAATGATCTGAATTTTGACTGTAGATGCAATATCTTACTTTTAATTAATGCGTTACTGGGTGTCATTAGTCACGGCGTTATTTGTTTTTGCGTGTGGATTTTTTTTCTAGGGAAAAAAATAACGGGAATAATAATTATGGAAAAACAGTTTCTCCCGCAGCTTGAAATAATAAGGGGGAAGTGAAATAAAATAGGGTTGTACGATACCGTGGAAACTGATTGAACGTATGATGGAGGTGTTGAGCAGTAGAGTGAGCTAAGTCATTTCTACTTTGGAATACTTAGGAACAAGGTAAATAGGATTACTAGTGAGGTATCAGAACAAGAAATGTAAAGCGAATCGACTATTTATCTGTTGAGATCCCAGAAATAATTCTAAATGGTTTATTTTTAAATGTAAAAAAAAATCGCTGGCACTATAAAATTTGCCACGAAAGAAATCAAAAAGAAATTTTAAAAATTCTTACTTAAAACGAATTTTTGGTGTTATGAGCAAATCAATTAAAAAAAATAAATCCCCACTGAGAGTTATGGAGTAATAACCAAGTGTCCATCTTTAGTGGTGTGAAATCTGTATTTTTTGTTAGGAGTTAGTTATACTCAATGTAAAATGTTAAGTTAAGTTTTGTGGTACAAACAAACATGTTTGACACAACTTCAAAAAAAAAAAAAAATTCTATATACGGTTAAGTGAAAATTTCAATAACATTTTAAACTTTAAAATCTTATAACTTAAAAAAAAGAATAAAAATGTTTGAGTAGTTGAGATATTACATCTATACTTTATGGTGTGGGGGTGATTAAAAAAGTTCTGATATCAATATAAGTTTCTACAATCTGTATCTGTACAATATTTAGTCTTGAAGTATATTTATGGGACATATCAATACCAACATTAATTTTAATTAATTCCCAAAAATAATAAAAAAAAATGAATGCGACGAAAAATGTTAATAGTTATCCTACGTAATCTGTAATAATAATTATCAGTCTGAACTGTAAGGATGAAGTAACACACCAGTTTGAATTCTTTGTTACTCTTAAAAATGACTTGCACCATTCTGGCTAGATCCAAACTTATTATTTTAACGCGCGATCGTATTACGTTTTGGCTTTTAACGGTCGTTAGGCTTTTGAGAAGCTTTACAATGGAAGCGAAGACCGTGAAAATATGCTCAGGGAGTACAAATAATGAGTGGATGTAACAAAGCAAGCCTCAAGACAAGGTTCGAAACGTTCAAGAGAAAAGGTTAAATTTGCGCTGTAATTAAAAATGTTTCCCCGTGGGGAAAAAAGAAAAATCTCAGACGTCTTTTGTGCTTGCTGCGTTAAATTAAGTTTTTTCGCCCGAGTAAGAATATTTCAAAAATACATTGTACTCATGGATTTATGATTAGAGATTTAAAAGGTAAATTGACTGTTTTAAAGCACTGTTTTTTTATAAAACTGTTCTGGGTGAAAAATGTAAAGAGTTTAGGGAGAAACTTCTTTAATTTTAAATATTGAAGTGGAGGGAGATACTTGGTTAATTAATTGAAATTGTGCTACTTACTTAGAAAAATGTCGAACTGATTTTTCAAAGCGGTAGACAAGTACCTGGAAGAGAAAAAATATATCAAAATATGACCAAACAAATAATAGATTCAAATTTAAAAATGATTTTTATAACACATAAAGAGTCAAACTAAGAGTCAAGTTTTAGTAGTAAAATAATTTTTTTATTTATTATCATGCAGAAAATACTGCACATATTGTAAATGTTGATACCTAATTAAGTCGGAGTAATGAAACTGAGATGGGCACCGCCTGATAGGTCACTAGGCTTGGGCAGTAATTGATTTGATGATTGAAGTATGGAAATATACTTGTAAACACATAAAAATTGACAATATGTCATTGTATCCTTTAATGAAGCTTGAATTGTTTAATTTTCTATGCATGAAGGGCAGTTTTTAAAGAACGTTACAGAATTTAATATATTATTTCATCAATTTTAAATATCTGGATAATAAAATATTCTTTCATTCCTCTTGAATACTTTTCTACTGATATCCAGATACCATACCGAACGATAACGCTAGCATTAAAAGGAACGCATTTGAACAAAAAAATTCAATTCATATTAAACAAAATTCAAAATGTGGACAGACCTTGTGAGTATTTCAACAATTTCACTTTCAATAACAATGCGGTTTTTACAGCCCCAGGAAAGCATGGGATATGAATTCATCATAAATACTTCAACGGAAATAATTCCCTCAGAAAATTTTGCTGCTTATAGTGCAACAATGTCTCAGTCCCTTTCCATTTTTACCAACTTCCCCTAACTCCAAGAGACAATGAAAAAATAATGTTTTGGGTTCCTTTTGATAATGTCGGAATCCATATTCCTCTGCGTTTGTTCGCTTAAGAAAACAAAAGAAAATGTATCCTCTTGCTCTGAATGCTCAGTGGGCCATTTCTATCCTCCAGAAAGAAAAACGAAAGGAAAAGGGTGGAAAACTTGAAAAAAAAAAGGAGCTAAAGAAGATAAAGAGTTTCAGGTTTTCTTCTGCACATAATGCCACCGGTTACGTACAAAATAAAAGAAAAAATCATCCGATTTTTTCCCCTTACTTTTCGTTTGAATTTTTTTAGAGAACTGAAGCGAAATAAGTAGCCCTAAGAGGACAGGAATCTCCGTTTCCGGCTAAGTTGCCATCTTTTAAAAGTAAAAATAAATAAATTTTGGTGCTGGAAGAAAAAAGGGTAGAAAAAATTCCGATTGTAACATTTCAAAGAAGGGGAATAAAACTATCTCTCCCTCCTTTGAACGGAGTTTTGCATTTTAGAAAGTAGACGAAATTTTTTACCTATACCTTACATTTTTCTCAGCATTATGTTATACAGTCGACTCCGCTTAATGTAATGACTTTTGTCTAAGAGTAGACTGATAAAAATATCCGATCTTATTGATAACAATAAGAGATTTGATACTAGAAAGTTTCAAACAGTATAACTCAAGTTTTACATTAAAATAATGTAGTTCTATTTGAAGTACTTAAAAGAATTCCCTAGTTTGTATTTTGCAAATTATACATTCTTAAAGAAAAATATGAGAGTGGAACATACATTACTAATAAATTAATTACTCTTTTTCTA
Organism: Tetragnatha montana; assembly: GCA_963680715.1. Lineage (NCBI taxonomy): Eukaryota > Metazoa > Arthropoda > Arachnida > Araneae > Tetragnathidae > Tetragnatha > Tetragnatha montana. Next base: position 50,967,415 of record OY796675.1, read on the forward strand.
TTTTTAAGTACTAAAATTGGTCTTCAAACAGAAGAAAAGGGGGGTTTTAGGAAATATCACCAAATTTTGATAACATTAAGCGAAATGTTCATCACATAAAACGGCACATTTGACATTAAATTAAATATGAGAGATCGGGACCGGTCACTTTTGATAATATTATCCGATTGATAACATTAAACGTGATTACATTAAGCGGAGTTCACTGTAATAAGTTTTTGTTAAAAAACAAAAACTTAATATTTTAACATTTCTAAGACAACTGTTTTGTCACTGTGAATCATATGATAGTACGTAGATCAAGAAATTTAATTGAATTCTGAGGTAGAGGACCAATACGTAAGTTAAACTTTTTTATTCTTTAGACGAATAATTAGAAATCTTTTATGGCGACTTTTAAAAATTGTAATAAAATTTAGATCTAACTGTGCAATTTATGGGCAATTATCTTCCACTGCTGAAAGTATGTAAAATGAATAATAGTGGGAAAATGTATAAGAAAATCACTCAAAATGTAAAGAAATAAAAACACCATGAAAAACTACCTTTTTGTTATTTTTAAAGTTCACAATAGTAGATGATTTAAGGAAACTAAGAACATGTAAAAGTATGGGGGTCGCCCACAACACACTACTTAAAACCAGCAAAATCTGAAAGTTGGTGTTTCCAAGCTAAATGTCAAAGGCACCAGGTGCCATAAAATTTTATGTCTTTAGGCGTGGCAAAGCACTGATATTTATAGAAGGCTAATCACATAAATATGTATTTATGAACCCACACAACTCTAAGGGTTAGGTTCTAAATTTAAGCCTTATGTATATTCTCCCCAGAACAACCGTTGAAAGTTAATAGTACTCCCATGAAAGCTTGGGAATAGTTAATCACTAAATTTATGCACATTGTTTGGCAGCACTTGGTCAGGCAGCGAAGCAGTTGCTCCTGCCATAAAAGTGTAACCAGCTCTCATATAAACTTTTACTTCATTTGCATTTCAATGGAGCTAGATCTGCTAAACATTAGAAGCGTGTATCTATATGTATCGTTATAAAGGTGGTGAGTTAATAGCTGAATAAATTCGTAATTTAGGTATTGGAAATCAATTAAAAATGTAAATAACATATTAACAAAAACACCCCTAGCAGTATCTTAATGTTCTTTTATTGTATGCCCAAGCAATGAATATCAACAAAAAGAAGTGTTTGTTTATGTAAACCTTGCAGTTATTAAAAATGTATAGATTTATATAGAATTCACTGACTATGCTGAGTGTGGGGAAATATTGCTCTGACCGATAATATTTTGATACTATTGAAGATTATCTTCGAAACATCAAATAATTTTATCTGATAGATAAAACTCCCTTTCACAGATCTTTTTCAAAGAGCTGAAAAGTAATATAATCACTTAAATAGACAACCAACCGAATTAAAACCTTATAAAAAAATATTTTCCACAGCACCAAACACTATTCTGATGACAGCACACACAGATTGCTAAAAATCAAACACCTTTAAAACTGAAAAGAATAATCTAAACTTCAACATAGCGATATCGCCAAACAATCTCAGCCTTAACAATCTGAGACAAACAATCCAACTCCAACATCCAAGAAGAACGCAATCTTCCCATTCACTACCGAAAAAGAGTGCACAATTTTCCGCGTGTCTTGGTCTCGGATTTATTGAGCAAACCCTCAAGGGGTTAAAAAGAAGCCCTATATAAACCCCAAGCCTTCCCCCAGCACTTGATTCTTAACCCTTCATTGGCCACGGTGTTTAAACTTGTTATTTATTTAAACTAATTTAGTTGTTTGGATTTAGTTGATTAGATTTCGACCCCGTTCTGTTTTGGATCTAGCAATTTCCGATCGCTGGGAAAGTTTGCTTTAAATGCTTGATACACACCATTAGCTTCGTTGGGGAATTGATGTTGCAAAATTAATTGTTTTTGAATGAGATTCAATCTTAAGATGTAGTGGTTTTAAAATATATTTTAAATGGGTACAAATGCAATCTAGCAATTTTCAGTTATCTTTATTACAAGGGAACACGAAGCTACTCAATCTACTTGATTTCATGACCACTGAATTAAACATATAAACGAAGATTAGTTTAAAATGATTGTATTATAATTTTATTATTTACAAAAAGAATAGGAATTGATAAAGGAAGCAGTAAAACTACATCATCAGCTTTTTTATGAATTCAATTTTCTTTCACAAAAATTATGTTAATTAAAATTTCCTTAAAGAATAATAATCCCGATTGGGAATGGAATTTTTGTTACTGAAACCAACTTTTTATTTATATTCTGGTAATGAATCTAAATAAATTTGGAAAAGATTGTCTGAGATACTATTACCGATTATGAGAGAATTACCGAATTATTTCAAAAAACGATACTAAATGCATTCACTTTAAGGTAGTTAATTTCAATAACAAATATGGTTATACTTAAAACTTTAAATAAACAATACCTTAAAAAAAATATAAGCATTGTACTGTTATAAAAGCTATCGATGATACTCTAAATTTGTATACGTATACTTGTATTTTTTACCTATAACTAAATTACACAGATTATGTCACATGCAGTTTTGAATTCTAAGATATTAAAATTTAAATCAAAACTTTAGAAATTAAAATAATTACATCCAATGATAAATGATTGGATGGGGTTTTGGAAGACATAATAGGGAGTTATTGTTCTCTTTCCTATTCATTGTTTTAGTGTATAAAAATGAGAAGGGAATGGTTGGAAATAATTTATAGACCTGGTGCATTCTTTTGGAGTGTTTCCAACGAAAGTGCCCCTACCTTGTCCTTTTAGGCAAAATGCAAGGGTTATTTTTCAGCTTTTGAGAAAACCATTTTTCAACCCGAACAGAATAAGACGAAACACCCCTTTCCAAGATATGTACATTTCCCTTATAAGAAACAGGTTTCATGGGAAAACCAGCATTAATCCACGAGAAATGCTTTTAGGAATATTTTTAATACTATTACTACAGTGAAATTCAAATATTTATCTTCTTTTCAAAATATGAATTTTCCATGTAATAAAAAAGGGTATAAAATAAATAATTTTTCTTAAAAAAAAACACAGTGTAAGTACTTGGCCATTGATAAATTGGAAATTCTTCAAGAACTAGATTTCGTGAAACGGATATCAGTAAAAAAAGATAGCTCAGGTACACTATAGATTATTAATGCCTGCAATATTTTTCTTTTGTGCAGACAATAAATCAGATATAGACTTGTATTCATTCATCAGATGAAGAGAAGTGTTCCTCTTTTTATGTGACCCCAAGACTTTTTTCGAAAACCAGCCTTATATTCTTTGGGGATAGATGTCTCCAAGCCAGAAAAAAAGTTACATAAAAGAACTATAATACATTATGTTCAAGTTATCTTTAGAACGGGGGAAAATAGGTAGCTATATCAAATTACAAAACCATTTCAATATTTTTTTATTATTTAAAGATGAAAAAAATCCGGACAGAACCAGAAGAGAAATCAAGAAATTTCTACTTTAAAACTTAGCCATTATTTAATTTTTTCCATGAAAAGGGATTTCGGTTACTTTTTTCTCATCCCTATTTATTCCCTTTTATGTTTTTGTGCAACGCAAGCAATCTAAGGAATGTAATACTTAGATTCATTGATAATTTAACTTTCAAAAAAGCAAGTAATAAATGTTACCTTTTTTACTTAAGGATCCACATTAGTTTAGTAAAAAATTATAAGCACTACGTTGTTAAAAAAGTGGAACTTTCTAAAGAAGTTAAAAAATACTCACAAAACTCCCTTGAAGAACATTGAAAGTTTAGACGCTTGAGAATGAATGCATTTAAAGAGAGAATAAATTACGATTTGGGGGGTGAAAAAATGGAAAGTCGAGAAAATACCATAAATCTGCATATGAAATCGAAAAAAGGATATAATTTTTCCGTCATCATGAAAAATCATTCACACACCAGAATCCAACTACTTCTTATTCACAGATAAGAACAGAAAAAGAGGAGGAAAGAAAGTCTGAGAAAAGTTTTTAATCCGAAATCCACAACAAGCGACCGGGTACCACCCCCTCCTGAATCATCGCCCAGGCACTATCAATCAAAATGTCCCCCCGAAAAAAAGTACCAAAAAAAAAAGGTAAATAAAGGCCAAGGAAACGTTCCCAGATAAGGGTTAAAAGAGAAACGAAAGGAAAGAATCGTAGCTAATGAATCGAAAGGCGATATTGATAACAACGACACACTTTCCACAGTCAAGAGAGCGTAAACAAAACTGTATATACAGAAAGGTAGCAAAACAACGAAAAAAAGTGATCGCAATGCAATACATCAATTGCTATCACTCGTCGGCAGACGCTGTGTGCAGTGGATCGCGAATTCTTTGGCACAATTAGAGAAAAAAGTGGACACAGAGAGAAAAGGAGAGAGCGTCAACAAAGAACTGACGGGCTCTTCGAAAATTTGATGAAGAAGCTGACGTATCAGGAGTTTTGGGAAGGAAGAAGAGAAAAGAAGATAGTGTATCGAAGTTTTAATGACGCTCGAGAGTACATCCATTATGTTTTATCTCAGTTTTTCTGGAAAAGTTTCAACTGGATGCCATCGGACACACTGAAAGTTAGGAGTCAAGAGCAGAAAAATATTTTATTTGGATTTGCGCTTGAATATCTTGGATATCCATCGTGTACCTGTGACACACTCTTTAATTGCTACATGTTTAATAAGTTTTGCAAAATGTCTGGGTATCTCGATTCCTAATAAAATCCATGACTGCAACACATAATTTAATGTATAAAAAAATATGAAATTGGTTCTCAAAAGGAGTGTAGTTGGTTAGATATCAGATATAGCTGTATTTGTAATGATATTAACAATTATATAATTCATGAGGATGTCCTAAAAACTAATGAGATATAAAATATTCGTTTCATTAATTCGAGTATAATTATTTTAATTATTCAAACCATTTGTAAAATTAATAATTTTTTGAGAGTAAATATTAATACTCGATATAAATTAAAATACAGGTAACATATTCCTCTTTTAATACCGAGGTAAGTGGTACTTACTTTTCATTAAGATTTTATTATGAATATACTTTAAACTAAGTACTTTTGTTCAAAGTACTTATTTTGTCACTCGAATCGAAAACTTTTGTAGTTTTAACGCAATTTAATTTTCTCGAAAGTAAATGTTCTCTACATTTTAAAATACCTATTAACACAATATACAAAGCGAAAAAAAAAGCTATACACAACGTAGATTTATGATCCATTGTGCGCAAAGGTATCCTTTTCAACGATGGCCATCTGTTCCATCATACGATGTTTACGAACCCAAAGAGTATAAGCTGCACCCTTCTCTCCATACAACAATCAGCTGTTATTAATTATCATCCGAAAAATATGACGCAACTCCATTTTTCAGGAAGACAATTCGATTAACTCGTGATTCTGGGTTAAAGGGGGGCTCTCAAGGGAAAGTTTGAATTTCCATCAGCTGTGGTCGCGGCCTTTCGCAGAAATTCAGCCCCAATCCTTCAGCAGGAAAATCCATTTTCTGGGCATTAGTATTTAATTAAGACAGGAAATTCCTTAACCACGGTGTAATTTAATTTTTGCTTTATTATTGCTCCATTTTGAGAGGGATGCCTTTTAGAGGATGTATGGAATGGATGTCTGGGGGGAATTGATACATGCTTCTCCTGCAGTGTCATTAAAGTTTGTAATTTAATTGTTTTTTTTTCCTGATAATCTTAAGTGCTTTGGAGTTTCAGTTAAGTGATGTTTAATTGTATTATATAATATCTTATAATTAAGGTTTACTGGTTAATGTGATTTAAAATATCTTATTTTTATACCATGATTATACTTGCTCAGATAGCTGAAATCAGATTAATTTAGAGATTAGGAAATTTCCTTAAATTAATGCTTGTTTAAGGAATGATTTACTTAACTATAACCAAGGCATTTTTAGCAATGGAAATTTTTTAGAATAAAGTTTCAAAATAATAAATGCACCCCCCCTAATAAACAGGAAGTTAAACATGCTTTTTATATAGTAAACATAAACTAATATCTTCTTATATATCTAGCCTGAGATCTGGATTATTAAGTATATGATTAACTCTAGGTTTTACAATGAATAAATCTAAAAAAGTGCTTTTACTTTTCCATAAAATTTTCGTAACTTTTCGAAGAACTGAATAATTCTGTAGGATATATCACTCCTTAACCATTAAAATTGAAAGTCATGTCTTCATGCAATGTGGTATATAGTTTTGTAGTATAAAATGTGACCCTTTTCTGAACGGAATGAAAAGAAAATGGTGACATTTTATTTTCAAAAAATCGAATTTTTCGTTCCTCAAACTATATATTCAAGATAAAAATAAATTTAAGAAAAAGTACACATATACCTTTTAGGTTTCAGATTTGAGAATGTAGGCTTGGAATATATTTTATGCAAGCTGTTCAAAGAATTCATATATGAAAGCGATACATTTAAGAACTGGAATACCGATATCATACAATGTTTAACATACACAATCTGTTTATTTTGATTTTATTACAAGACGAATATGCGTTTCTTTCAGTTACGAAAAATGTAATTTTTTTATTGATTATTTGAGAAAATTTGAAGAACAAAACCATTTATTCATGAGTGGAAACTTTTAACCAATTCAACTATTGTAAATAAACCTATCTTTTAGAGCAGATATTTTGTTCTTAAAGAATTGAAAATGCGAATTTCTACAATTATACATCTAATTTAATGGATAACTCTTAAAATATGAATAAGTACTAATATATTGATTAGAAAAATGATGGAAATTTAAAGATATTAAATGCTTCTACAAATCTAAAAATTTTAAAACGTAGTTTTCTCTTTGGTAGGAAAAAAAAGGTTTTCTAATGAACAGAAATAGTTGTAGTTGAGGATCAATTTAGATGATTTAAATTTAAATTTGAAAAGCGAGTAATAAAAAAGTTAGAAAATACTTGAAAAGTTAATAAAATGTCCTAAAATATGAAGAAACCAAATATTGAATAAGGATAATCAGAGTTCCCCGTTTTAAAAGCGATTAATACCGAAGAACCAGTTCTAGGATTCAAATGGGTCCGAAGTGTCCAAGGATAATCAAGACATCGGGTTCAATTACCCTGAAGTGGCGAAGGCTGGGCAAAAAGTCTTAATGCAATCGTGCGAACATTATCCCATTAACGCAGTCTGTCTATGGAGCAATCCATGGGTCAATTAAGGAGCCAGCTGGCCAAATAAAAACTTATTCGAAAGCCCCTCACGTGGTCCTGCAACCCACCTTTTTAGAACATGGAGAGGATAAGGGCTAGAGCTCGTATTGGATGCAGCCCTGCGTGGTCATTTTGAAGAGTGGCAGAAAGGAATTCTGAAAATGGAAAGCCCTCAGAGAAAAGAATTGCTGGGTAGAGAACCGGTTATTTTTCAGCGAATGAAGATCAGAGCACAAGCACGTTTCTCCATAAGTTTTTGTCTAAGAACCGCAACGTAAAGAACCTGGTACATTTCTGCATTTCAAGTTGAATTTATGTTTTTTAGGACACTTGGAAAGGGATTGAAATTATTGTGTTGGTGCGCGAATTGAGACTTCTCTCATTAGATTATTTTCAATATAGTGTGGCGTCAGTTCGAAAAAAAAAGTAGAGCCGGATTCTTACAGGAGCAATTTTTTTCTCAAAAAGGTAGATAGATGAAAAATAGAGAAAGGTGGAGAGTGTGAGAGAGAGTGAAAGAGAGAGAGAGAGAGGGATAGAGAAAGAGAGAGTTTGCTTTTCATGCTATTTTGTGTGTTGTAGCAAGTTTATCAATGAATAGTGGCTGACCAACGGAGGTCTTAAACAAACAGGGATTGTACACCACCTAACGAATTCAATTTAGTCATGAGATAGACTACCACAGGCTAGACGTGAAAGCCAGAAGAGAAAACTCTTCTCTAAACTAAAAGATACATTTAAAATGTCACTTCAACTAAGAACTGTGCGTTGCACCATCTACTTCAACCAACTCCATGCTTCGAACAGAAACAAAAAGAAAGAAAGATAGACTGCATAATAGAGACGGCTAATTGTGGACCTCGGGCCTGCGAACATTGGGAGGGCTCGTAATTACCAATACAGATTGGCGTTTTTAAAGAGCCTCGACGGGACTTAACAAGGAGGCCGTAATATGCATGGAAGGACCATTAGCGGGCTCGCTGCCCCCCTTACACATCCGTGCCCCATAATGATAAGGGCTGACCGCATGTTTGTTCAGAAGCATGGAAAGCGTACGCCCTTGCGTTTCCTTGGTAACTGATTAAGTTTATGGGCAAATTAGAAATGAGGAAACTAGGCGGAGGTGCTCTTTGCTGCTGCTGCTTGTATTTTAATGGGGCTTTTTGGGGTAGATTTCGGGCGAAGTGCCTTTTTGTGGAGGTTTTTGAAATATGACTTGTTGTTTTCTTGCGTCGTTGTCGGTCGCGTGTCCGGAGTGGTTGTTAATGGTCAATGTGAGTGGAACGTGAGTGCTGTTTCGGAAAGCGGCAGGGGGTCAGCAGGCCTTTTAAAGGGAACGGGGTCATTCGGTGCGATTTGGTTTTTGCGTTACAAGAATGTTCACTTGTGTATCAGTGTAATGCACTGGTTTTTTAGTACAGTGATGCGTTTCTTTTGTTACAGAACCTAATTTTGTTTTTAGAAGGTAGAATACAGAGTAGAAAAATAACAAATGAAAAAGAAAAAAATTATGAATGGTTTAAAATAAAGCACCAGAAAAGAAGGGTGTAGTTATATTATTTCTAAATAAAAATATAACTACACCATTAACCATTTCAGTCATGGACCGTCCGAGATTGCTATTGAATTCTATAAGACATTTGTGGCGATCAGGTTTGAAGGGGTTAAAATAAGAACTGCATAACACAAAAATGTCAATAAACAAAATATAATCTCTAAAGTAGAGGATTGAAGGTAAAAATTGGCATTGCCCCAAAATATTATTATCCCTGTATTAACTTAATGCAGGTAAATAAAACGCTTTCTTTAAAGCAAATAACACTTCTAAAAGGTTTACAAGTTTAAAGCTAAAATCATTTCGAATTATCCGATGCTACTTGAAACCACTATTTTTTGTCACAATATTTTTTTTAAAAAATCAAATCGATTTTAACTGTTCACTTGTTGAAAATAATAATAGGCCCTTTATATGCCTGGAACCACCATAGTGCAACTTAGTTTTTCTGTTCTTATTATAACTATTTCATATTTCCATGTTATATTTATAGTTAGTTATATCTGTTATAACTAAAACCAAAATCAACTTTATAAATGGGTAGCATTTATTTCCTTTCAATATAATTGATCTTATTTTCCAATACCTAATTCGTCAAGTTAAATCGAATCGTCACAGCACTTTGTTTAATGCCAGTTCGTTTTTGTATTGAAATGAGTAACACTCTAAATTATTTCCTACGATCTCATTCCTAAAACGGGTCCTAATGATCACCAAACGCAATCTTTGCTTCCCTGCATTCCCCCAAAGCTCGGCAGAAAAGCCATCCTCCGAGAGTAATGACGAAGAACGCGCTTTGAGCTCTCTGTGTTTGTCGCAACGACAGGGTTGGAGTTGTTGTGAATTATGGAACGCAGTGGATTTATTCGTGACGAAACGGTCCGAGGGAGGGGTGGTAACGAATATACTCGGTACAGTTACATGACTTGGTGACAGGGGGAGAGTGGATGTCATCACGCAAACGAGAAGGGGAGCTGAAATTCTTTGTGCGTAGTGGACCTTGTCCGTGTGTGCCATGTACCGTATTAAATATTCAATGGGATATCAACGGGGAGAAGTGTGTGTGTGATTTTTCTTATCGAAGGTTGCATGTTGGGTTCGGTGAAACGTAAAAGTTATTTTGGTTACGTCCATTTGATATTTATTGTTCTGAGTAATTATTAGGTAATGAGTTTTTATCAAAAAGTATGTGGAGGTTAGGAAGATATATTTTATTCCACTTAAACATGTATGATCGAGTTGTAATGTCATGGATATGTTTTTTGTGTATTGGAGAACGACCATTAACATTTGGTGTTGTGTAGTTTTACATCTGTGAAAAAATCTCATTATGGATGTGATTTGACTTTTACTTTATATTCTATGAATATATGTATGATCATCAACATGCAAGGTGAGAAATAATAACGTGTTTGTTATATTACAAATCACGCGTTGAATTTTTTCCTTCTAAATAAAAAACTTTTAGACTGTCAATGAATAACAATTAAAATGAACATGCATAAGAATAAGTTTAATTTAGGATTCACTCTGGTAAAAAAGCATTAATTAATTACATTTATTAAGCGTTTCAATTTTTCTATTTATATTCGGACCTGAAAGGAGCTAATTTAATTAAAACAGAACACCAAAGTCTACAACTCCTTTTTCTCAATACAGTTATCTCCATACCCACATTCCACATTAACACACCTAGAAAAATCATTCCTACTAAAAACTTCGCCATCTCCCCAAAAAAAAGGTTAAAACCTGCGCAACGACTAATCGCCGAACCTTATTATTTTTTACCCCTCACTCATTTACCAGTCTTTTTTTTCATCCTCTTTTGTCTTTTCCTTTGTCGCCTCCCTCCTTTTACCAGAGGCGAGTTAGAAGTTAATTAAAGCGACACATTTTTCAGAGGGGGGTGAGTACCACATTTGGCGGCCAATCGTTAAACTGAATAATTACCACCGCCTCGCAGAAATGATGGTCTCTTTTTCAACAAACTTCCAGGGGAGTTTTCCTCAGGTGAAAAAGGATGATGTCTTTTCCTTTCTTTTCTTCCCTACCTATCTTCACTTCGTCACTCTGATTTGGATGGTGTGTTTTTATGGGACATCGTATTGATGATGGAGCGGGAATGGGTCTGTGCTCGTAAAAAGGGGGGCTTGGAATAACACGAGACACGTTTCTTTGATTCATGTTTTTCAGTCTGGTTAGCCAGAAATCGCTAGAGAAGTTTGCTTTCTTTAACTGCAGTGGTTTCAACTCTATTGGTGTGGTTAAACCTTTCTCTTTTCCACCAGCGCAACAACAATAATTTAGAAAACTCAGTTTTGTAAAGATATAAAGCTTTTTTTTGGTTATACTAGGGGGCCTGCCCCCTGCTCGCTATCGCTCACCAACCCCCGTAACTGCTTCGCAGTTCTTTTCAGATCGCTTCGCGATCTTAGCGAGCAGAGCTCGCTTGTTCATCTAAACAATCCTGCCTAACATTCTTCTCTACTTAATTAAGCCTCTTGTAATACCGAAAATACCTCTCTCTTGCTTATAAATAATTTAATTCGTATCATTCCCCTAAATTAACAACAAAAATGTTGCTGGAATACATTCCCTTTTTAGCTTATCAATAATTTAATCGAAATGTTAAGAAATATCCAGCAAGTCTACTAATAATCATCAACCATTTTGTAGAAAAAACATTGTTGAAAATAAAAGAAATTAGACTCATCATAAAACTCGCTTGTTTCTCTAGTGAACGGCAACAGAAAGAGAAGAAAAAATTTAAACTTTGAATCTTAATAACTCTAAAACTAATTAGAATGTTTTGAAAAACAAAACTCCACTATTTTTATAAAAAATAATTGTATGTGTGTTTAAAATATCATAGTTCTACTGTGATTAGCTTTTCTTTTATAACGAAAAAACCGAAAACCCGTCAAAAATTTCGAAACTTTAAAACTTAATTACTCCAAAACTAATTCGAAATTCGAAAAAAAGGGCATCTGCTGCGAATAGATTTTGCTGGGGGCGAACTCGCAGCAGAAAAAAATAATTTTCGACTTTGACATTAAATAATTCCAGAACTAATTATCTCATAATTAGCTATTGGAACGAAAAGGACCCTCATACATTTGTCTACAAATGGTTAAAATTTCAATAATTTCCGTTCCATAGTTTTTGCATTGTGACAATTCAAAATTGTCAAAGTGAAGATTTTCTGAAACAGCGGCAGCGGCGACTGTTACTTTTTTTTAATATAGAGAGATAAGGCTAAATCAAAGAGTCTTCATAAAATTATTATTGTATCCTTATAGTGGGTTTTCTAACTTCATTTCGTGTGCTTTTTCGTGATTATGCTTAGTGAATAGAGCCATTTTGTTCCTTAGAATCTGTAGTTTACGAATCGCGATGGTGGACACTTCGGGTCTGCGACTAGGGATTGCGAGAGGCGCAGAAGTGGAAAATCGACCAGTTTCAATTTTGCGTTATTTGTAGTCAAAATGGTTCCTTTTATTTTTTCAATTAGGTTAAACGCCCCATAACACAAAAGAGGTGAAGGAGGAGTATTCGATCCTAGAGTTTGGAAAGAATCCATTCACCCCAGCCGGGGCAGTAGAAGGATAAAGTCGAATGTAAATATTTGTTTACCTATTTTCTCTGAGGTTCGTGTTAATAGTCACAAATAAACGTAATGAAAGGTGTCATTCTTTTCCTTACCTTTGGGCAAGAAAGAATTGCGATAGTAGAAATCTGGCAACGCTCACTGGGGATAGGGAGAGGGGCAGAGAAAAAACACGAAAATCAGCAATATCTAATCAAAAAAAATTTCTTTTCTGCACCAACTGCGGTTGAATGTTTTCTAAATTGTCCCCAAAGATGGGCAAAATGCCTAAAACCGAATTTCGAACGGTTCTTCTACTTCAAATAGGGTCGAAAAGGTGTAGAAAAAAATAAAGGGAAATTCTTAACTTTTAAGTCGTTTAAAAACTTATTTTTCCTCATAAAGGAGCACACATTTCAGGCTAATTTTTACCTTCATACACTTAACAATACGAAATACCATGGTAGATATCTAGTACCTGCGATTTAAGGAGGGTGAGAGGGTCAGAAAAAAGTATACCAGTTTTGATACTGTTCGTAGAAGTAGAAATTCATAATTTTCTAATTTGAGTAGAGTCAAATGTGGTGCAAATAAAGGAGACCGATGGTTGACATACAGAACACCCATTTAGAAAAGCGTTCATCACATTGGAAGGTGAAATGGAAGGGTGAAATGGAATTTTAGGAGTTATTTGAAATGTTTTTCGACAAAACAGTGTCTATTTTAGTGAAATAACGTAGAAATCAATGTGAATTGGTCCCATGTACACTGTAGAACTAGAAATGCAACAGTAAATAACTTTCATTATAGAACGGGGGTAATGTGTGGGGCAGAAAAAAAGTTTGAATGATATTTTATTGAGAAAAAGAGTAATTATTTAGTTTAAAAGCTTTTCAGAACTGAAAAAATAAGAATGGGGACGCTCTTGGTGCCTATCTTGGGAAGCATAACTCAGCTTTGGGGGTTCGAAGGATGAAATAGAATACAAGGGGGAAATCTTTTATTTTTGACTAATAGCATGAAATTTTTTGTAAGAGCTAGATTAAACATTGTCAATTTCCCCCTCCAACTCTCTAGAGTCGGTCATCCGGCAATGGAATTTAAGACCCAAGACAAGGGAAGGTGGGCGGGGCAGAAAAATGCGAAACATTTTATTTTAGTTCGTATAATAATCTTATTAAGATTAAATACCCCTAAATTGAGAAAATTAATAGCAGATATAAATGAGACCCATGTTGAAATGTGTTTCTTAGAGGGTAGGAGGATAAAATAGAATAATAGGGGGTAATATATTTAACTTTTTCACTAAAGAGTTGGAATTTCTCGGAAAACTGCATAAAAAGAATTGATTTTCCCTTTTTACTACATGGAATATATGACAGACACGTATAGGTGCACTCTGTATTGTGAGACAGGGGACGGTGAGTGGGGCAAAAAAATACATATATTCTATTTCTTTTAAATATGATTAAATGTCTTAAATTTAAAAAGAAAATTAGAAAATATATGTTATTCCAATGTCTTTAAACGTTTCCTAAAACTTATTTCTTATAATTTAGTACATGGAAAAAAATATATGCATTATAACTATTTTCAAGCAATTTCTAGCGTAACTTAAACTCACAAATTAATAGGATAAATGTCTTCTATTTTGTCCTTATACCCCTCATCCAAGTGTAGGAACGCTTGGGAAAGTGTGTTTTATGTATGTCTTTTATTTATTTATTTTTTTTTTTGAAATTATCTTATTTAAAAGAAATAGAATACATGTATTTTTTTTTGCTCCACTCACCGTCCCCTGTCTCACAATACAGAGTGCACCTATACGTGTCTGTCATATATTCCATGTAGTAAAAAGGGAAAATCAATTCTTTTTATGCAGTTTTCCGAGAAATTCCAACTCTTTAGTGAAAAAGTTAAATATATTACCCCCTATTATTCTATTTTATCCACCTACCCTCTAAGAAACACATTTCAACATGGGTCTCATTTATATCTGCTATTAATTTTCTCAATTTAGGGGTATTTAATCTTAATAAGATTATTATACGAACTAAAATAAAATGTTTCGTATTTTTCTGCCCCGCCCACCTTCCCTTGTCTTGGGTCTTAAATTCCATTGCCGGATGACCGACTCTAGAGAGTTGGAGGGGGAAATTGACAATGTTTAATCTAGCTCTTACAAAAAATTTCATGCTATTAGTCAAAAATAAAAGATTTCCCCCTTGTATTCTATTTCATCCTTCGAACCCCCAAAGCTGAGTTATGCTTCCCAAGATAGGCACCAAGAGCGTCCCCATTCACATTTTTTCAGTTCTGAAAAGCTTTTAAACTAAATAATTACTCTTTTTCTCAATAAAATATCATTCAAACTTTTTTTCTGCCCCACACATTACCCCCGTTCTATAATGAAAGTTATTTACTGTTGCATTTCTAGTTCTACAGTGTACATGGGACCAATTCACATTGATTTCTACGTTATTTCACTAAAATAGACACTGTTTTGTCGAAAAACATTTCAAATAACTCCTAAAATTCCATTTCACCCTTCCATTTCACCTTCCAATGTGATGAACGCTTTTCTAAATGGGTGTTCTGTATGTCAACCATCGGTCTCCTTTATTTGCACCACATTTGACTCTACTCAAATTAGAAAATTATGAATTTCTACTTCTACGAACAGTATCAAAACTGGTATACTTTTTTCTGACCCTCTCACCCTCCTTAAATCGCAGGTACTAGATATCTACCATGGTATTTCGTATTGTTAAGTGTATGAAGGTAAAAATTAGCCTGAAATGTGTGCTCCTTTATGAGGAAAAATAAGTTTTTAAACGACTTAAAAGTTAAGAATTTCCCTTTATTTTTTTCTACACCTTTTCGACCCTATTTGAAGTAGAAGAACCGTTCGAAATTCGGTTTTAGGCATTTTGCCCATCTTTGGGGACAATTTAGAAAACATTCAACCGCAGTTGGTGCAGAAAAGAAATTTTTTTTGATTAGATATTGCTGATTTTCGTGTTTTTTCTCTGCCCCTCTCCCTATCCCCAGTGAGCGTTGCCAGATTTCTACTATCGCAATTCTTTCTTGCCCAAAGGTAAGGAAAAGAATGACACCTTTCATTACGTTTATTTGTGACTATTAACACGAACCTCAGAGAAAATAGGTAAACAAATATTTACATTCGAATTTATCCTTCTACTGCCCCGGCTGGGGTGAATGGATTCTTTCCAAACTCTAGGATCGAATACTCCTCCTTCACCTCTTTTGTGTTATGGGGCGTTTAACCTAATTGAAAAAATAAAAGGAACCATTTTGACTACAAATAACGCAAAATTGAAACTGGTCGATTTTCCACTTCTGCGCCTCTCGCAATCCCCAGTCGCAGACCCGAAGTGTCCACCATCGCGATTCGTAAACTACAGATTCTAAGGAACAAAATGGCTCTATTCACTAAGCATAATCACGAAAAAGCACACGAAGCCCATTTTTGTGAAGTTAGAAAACTGACTATTACATCGCTACTGTAGTTTTAGAGTATACTGTGAACTAGAAATATAAAATTCTTACAGCATTTTCAATACAAAATGTTATTTACTTTGATTAATAGTCAGGCTATTTAAGTTCATTTTTAAAGACAATAGTGTTATTTAGAAAACTGCAGTCTTCGTAAAAAACTTATTGTTTCAATAATAAAAAAAGTTCTCGAAATATGTAAAATAAAAATAAACTTTACTTATTAAGAATTTCAAATATTAAAACATTGTGTGTGTGCTTTATTTTGAAAGTTACAAGGTTCGTAAATATACTATTTTAATCTTAATAAAAACTGCAAAAAGGAAGATTTTGAAGATGTATCTTTCTAAAAACAACAACCAAAACATAAATTCAAAAATAGTTCTCGAAGAAGCTTAAAAGAATGATGGATACGTTTATTTTATTATCAAAAATTATGAATTTATTCAAATAACTAATTTATGATACAAAAAAACATCGGTAAATGACGAAGTTCTAAAAATTTGACCTAAAAGAGCTTAAAGGTTACTCGAATTCATTTGAGATATTTACTCATTTTTATTCAATTTCACTTTTACAAAATATAATAGAATAATTAAAGCAACAAAATAACTGCCCATAATGCAAACTTCCGTAGCTAAAGAGCTCATGCGATTTAATAGAATGCATCGAAAAAATAACAACTTTAAAATATTTATCAGATGAAATTCAGAACATAAACTTTAATCTCCAATCTCTAGAAAGGAATACTAAGGCCTTTCACTTCGTCTTTAAGATTTGCATTTTCAACAAAAAGCATGACAAAAACGCAACTCTCGAGCGTTTATGAAAAGTGCGAAAGAACAAGTTTTACAATTTTCACAAAAGCATCTTGAAAGTCGCGTCACTTCTTTCAATCCTCCATTCCGGGAAAACGAGCTTTATATTTTCGATTAAATCCGGCAAAAGCCCATGCATCGTCAAAGAGCGCGATTAAAATTGATCTTTACGACCAACATTATCAGAAACGTCATTTGCATAGAGGCCCTGAAGGCGGCCGTTTGGCTATACAACAAGCCGCAAATGAAAAGCCTATACAAAAAGGGGCGAGATTAGAGAAATAAACTGGGTGAAGTTAAAAACACTTCTTGCATAATCTCGGCTGGAAGAAATTACCTCGGAAAAAATGACTCTCAAAATGCCCCGGAGTTGGGAAAAATGTGTCCCGAAAATGAATGCGCTCCAAATAAACATTTATCCGGGGTTTTTTCCCGTTTTCTTGAGCGAGGAGAAGGAAATGGTGTCGTGTTATAAAATGGCGTTAAGAAACACCAGGCTAACTCATTTTTATCCGGCGAAGGAAAAAAAGGAAAGAGATAGAAAGAGCGAAATCGTTTACACGCCTTTTTACTTTTGTCTCTGGCCTGAGAGAGTTTACCTACTGCAAATGGCCTTTTATTTTTAACGCTAAATCGCTAGAAATTAGGTTTTCAATTACATGTTCAATGACTCTTCTCTAAACAGACCGAAACGTCTTAAGAATAAATATTTACAAAGGCAATTTTAGGTTTAAAGGTAAATACTATACAAATGCATACAACAATTAAAAAAAACCGGTTAAATGAATTTTTATTACACTACAGATTTTTAGGGGTATATCTATTAAAGAACTGCATTTGAAAACACGTCTACCGCATCCGGTTCTAAAAAAAAATATTTTAATTCCCATCCCATCAAATTTTCCCATAAATGATAAAACCATTCAATATAACGTAGATAAAAAAAGTAAGAATTGTTATATATTAGAGCTTATCCTCTTTAAATGAAGCAATGAAATAAATTCGTTCAGGCATCAAAATGTCAAGTCTCCCAGTAAACCAAGGATAAATATTTTCTGTTATTCCTAGTAAAATAAATTATTTCAAAATATTGAGTACAACACGCAATAAATAACATGTTTGATGCTAATATTTTGAAGAAAAAAAAATCTTTACTTTTTTCAAACATTTTCAAGAGAATTCTTCGGAAATAAATATTCGAGAGTTAAATTTTCTTTAAATTTATATTCATGTTCGATAAAAATGGATATTTCATTATTAAATCGTGAAAAAACATTTTTCTCTTTCAAATATATCTAATCAAAACCTTTATCTAGTAGTATTAAATTAAAATGCAAAAATCAAATTTTACAAAAAATTGTGTTTACTTTAATTAATCTAAGGCAAGAAATTTACTTTCTTCGAATTGAAGTTTTAATTATTGGTAAATAAAATATACACTAAGCACACTAAACAATAGATAAATACAAAGTAAGAAACGTGTGTCTAATAAATATATACATTCCTTAAGAGTTAAAATATTTGAAAAATTGGAATTAAGGAGAAAATATGGATTATTTTTTAAAACTCAGGTAAAAACTTTTTTTATAGGTTTACTATCCATTATTCAAATACAGTCAAGTTACAGTACGTGTGCTATAAAAAGCCTCTTCGAAAAGTCAAAAATCGGCGGCCATTCTTATGCAAACAATGAAGTCTATTCATTCCATTATTCTATTCAGCTATAGAATAGAGGAAACAAAAAAAAAAACTAAGCCCGATCATGAAGGTGATTTTTCTTAACTCTTAATTTTTAAAACATATTTAAAAGTCTGTATCATCAATCATAAAGTATCAGTTTTAAATAAATGAATGCCTTTTTTCAAAGGAATTTAAAGAATGCAATTGTTTGAGTAAAATTTAGAAATCAACATTTATTCTGAAAGAGTTTTACTACCTTAAAAGAATTAATTCTGAATTAAAGTAAAATAAATTGTTAATAAAATATTTTTATGAATAAACGATAGTATTTTTAATTTACGTGGAGAGGTTCTTTTTCTACATATTTCATTTTACAATTTTTAATTTAGGTGTATCATTTTGGAAATTTGGCCGAAAATATGTTTGAAAATTTGCAGCACATAAGATGTGTTTACTTTGATGCATTTTCATTCTTTTTATGTTGGACTTCATAAAAATTTCATAAAAATTCGAAATAATAAATATTCCAACAAGTTTAAGAATTTTTGTTAACTTCAAGTAACATAACTTAGTAACTCAACTTAACAAGTAACAGAGTATAGTAGAGATAGAGTATGAAGGGGGTAGAGTATTACTGGAACGACGTTCTTAAAACATATTCCGCTCTTTACTTTTTAAGAGTTTAATAAACTATTGGACGTAGTTCGAATTTGTCTGATCTAATGAAGAATGAGGAAGAAGGGAAATCTTTAACAGTTTATTACAATGGAGTTTGGATGATAACATATTAATGTAATGAATCCCGAAACTAAAAAGGTGAATTCGGGGTACCTTTCCCGATCTAAATCACTACAGATCAAAAGTACTGTGTACCACCGTGAGAAAAACTTATGACGTTATGCAATGTTGTGGATGTTGTTATGGAAACGGAATGTTCCACTGAGTTTCGGGGGTGATGGTATTCATTTGGCGATTATGGTTATCATTTAGCTTTGTACTTCTTTCGATGCTGAAATTACGAATTTCAAAGTTTTACTGGTGGCGTTAACACAGCATTTTATGTATACAATATACTTAGAAGTACCGATTCCTTAAATTTCTAATTACAACACTTACCCATTTCTTCTTAATACTAATCCCTTTCAATACTCCAATCAAAACCACTCAAAAAACTTTCAAAAGTATCTCAACGACTTCAAAAGAAGAAAAGGCAACTCGTGAACAATTAGGCAACCAAATAGGGTTGCACCCAAGCAATTAGTCAACTCCATCACCTCCCCAATCGAATCGGGTCGAAACCACCAATCAGAGCCAGCCCAGGGTTCGAATCACTCAGCATTTCATTAGTTCTGCCACCTAATACGTAGTACCCAATCTTCTCCTTACTTTTGCCTTTCTCTTTCAACTTCCTTCGGACACGCTATGTTGCGTGTCACGCAGCCCTCCAGAGCATGTCTGCTGTGCTTGGGACCGGACTCCGCCTTGGGACTACCCTCTCTTTCGAAGGCTGTTTCGATCTTTTTTTTGGGAGAGTGGTCCACTTGAGCAACAAGCTCAGGTTTTTTATTTTACCTGGGGTTAATGGTCATTCTGGTAGGTCAGTCGAAAGCGAAGCGTGGTGAGAGTGAATTCATGAATGAATGAATGAATCAAGTAATGCGGGACGAATTATCTTCAGGTCGGTTGTGTGGTGTGTGAGTTTTCATATTTTCCCAAATGGAGGAAATATTTCCAAGGGAATGGTCTCATCATTAAGTTTATGATTTCGAAAGAAGATTAGTGTATGGGTTTTTTTTTCGTATGATTTTTTTTCTGCTCAAATATAGTTTGCCATTTTGAACTTCTTTCCAAGAATGAAGCCATACAAGAAATTTTACAAAGGACGTAGCAAGTTAAGTAACACATCTTACAAAGCAAAGCACATTTTAAACCATCAAGCTCTAACTGCGTAATTATAAAATAATTTTACAACAGCTAAAGAGACAATATTTCAAATACTATAGTTTATATTACGACATGAAAAACTAACACAGTAAAACAAAAAGAGGGAAACACCTTCAATATAAATGTGGTGACAAGTAAAAGGGTAGCACAAAATTTCCTTAAAGCAAATAACCAGCCGAATATTAAACGATACTAACTTGTCAAGTAATATAAAAGATAAAACGCTAAGAAATGTGTTCAAAACAATATTAACCTATTTAAAAAGGTGTTAAAATCTACAGTTTTTTACTCTCTATAGCAGCCGTTAAAAGAGAGATAATTACAGTTCGAATTCGCACTTTTAAGGCATTGTTTCTTTTCATTCATCCATTGCTGAAAAAAGTTTTCTCGACTATCCCCAAAGTAAAGTTGGAGTCCTTCCAAGATTTCAGAAGCGCATTGAAGGAAATAGATAAGTCCTCTTGAGGGTAATATCGTAAAAAACTTTTAAAGTAAATGCTCGCAGATGGTATGGAAAATGTACCAATACTCAACATTAAATCAAAGGGCTAAACGAAACCTCATTGGTAAAGTGAGAGTTTATCCATAAGAGGATTAAATGATCGATGATTAAAGTTTCCCCACAGAACATTTCATACAAATTAGAAACACGAGAATACTTCAAAATAAAAATCCTTTAAAATCCACGAACAGTTTTTAGAAGAATAACTCAAAGCAATCATTAAATTCGATTTCTCATGAAGCTTTTCTAAGTTCATAATTATTATCATATACAAGGTGCGTTTTGAAAGCAATTTTGAAATAATTTGGAGGATTCTAGACATGTTTTATGCTAAAACATGTCGGTTCAATTTGTATTTTTGGTTCATTAGTATAAAAAACTATTTCGTTTAGAAACCCAAACTTCAAATATAAGGAAAAATTCGTGCTATACGATAAAACATTATTCAACGATTACGTAACTAAGTTGAAAGAAATTCAAATTAAATTTAAACTATGATACTTGAGAATAAATATTTATTAGAAAGATAATATTCATATGTCATCAATAAGATAAACTTCTCGTTTCATCGACTTATGAACTGAATAAAATAACGATATGCCTTTAGAGTGTTATTGAATGAAGGAATACGCGAAGGTTAAAATAAGGAAAATAAAAACGGGTAATTGGTTATTTCTTATGCATTATATCGTTTTTAAACTCTGAGTACGGATAAAAATTCTGTATACAATTTTAAAAGAACATAATATCGATAGTAGGAAACAACTAAAGACACGTTTGAAAAATTCAAGTGCCCTTTTTTGTATGCCCCCCCTCCCCAAAGTAAATCTCTTCAGAAACTGAGTTATATAGCTGAGAAGAACATTTCCAAGAAGCCAATTGCCAATTTGCCAGCCTATTTTCCGCCAAATTCTTTACCGAACTGAATAACTTGAGGAGAGCCTCTGGGTCCACGACTGTGTTCTTTCAGAATTGCATTTCCAGACTCGAAACAGGACTTTATATGCACAAAAAAAGTAAGAGAATCACCTCCTATGTTCCACATCGCCCCTTAACATCTTCAAGATTTGGTTAAAGAGGCCATAAATATTTACGAGTGTGTCTTTTCTTGCGTCCTTTTTCTCAAACCAACTACTATAAGCACCACCACCGCAGAGATTTAATAGTGAGTTCTGCGGGAATTTTGCGAGCCTAGCGTAACGTGATATATTTTCTATAAATAAGACGGATTGGAAGGAGGATTATTACTTCTGGAAATAGAGGGAGCAATGAATTTGAAAGGTGGCTGGGTTTCCGTACGTTCTTCATGCATGGCAAGAAATGCATTATGGAAAAACTCAAGTGTGGCTGAAGAGGGGAAAAAAGAGGGACGCCTATCCATTATGGCTAACGTGCATATGTCATGAATCGGAAATTGTAACAATGTGCTAGAAAGGCACTTTATCATTTATTCATGAGGTACTATATTTCTTAACCAGATTGGTTTTAGTTTTTGTGTACAATAAATCATTTTCGAACCTTAAGCTATTTTGGAGAGAAAGAGATAGATATAAACTGTTGCCAGTTGGACTTGACTCATTGTATATTTGGGTTTGACGTAAGGTTTTCAGTTACTGACAAATATAAATGGATTTTGGAGCCGTGTGGGGAAGATAAATGCCCTGCATAAACGTATAGCTTTAAAAACGCATGAATCAGTTTTGTAACTTTAAATATCCTGGAAATAAAAATTGAAAAATTGTGGCTGGTAAAGCACGCAACTCCCGAATTATTAATATTCTTCTATTAGGGGAAAAATAATAGTTATGTACAGAAAATATTTGCATATAATAACCTTGCGAAATTTTACAATCTTGGTAATTTACGTTCGTGCTGCAAGCGATTGACAAAGCTGTAAATATTTTAAAACTATTTCGAGTGCTATCATTTGTGTTCATGACTACGCTTTTCAACCAAATACAAACTAAAACATTTTTATGTATTACTAAAATATGTAATTTCGTATATCCCAATCTAAAACTTTACTTTACAAATAAACAATAATATTCATAACATAACCCGCAACAATAGTTTTGTAGACATTTAAGGAAAAGTACATAATAATTTTTAAAAAAAGTTCCAAAAGTCCTCTACTAATATATTCCTATAACTATTTTACTTCAACTTTACATAACGCTATGTATCCTTATGCATTTTCATATTAAAATAACCACGATTGTAGGAGAGAACCAATTAAATTTTATTGATCTGTCTTCCTTGACTGCCTGACTGTTTCACTTGTTATACGATTTAAATATATACGACGAAAGATTGTTACACGAATAGTAATTAATTCTCATGTAAAATACAGGAAACTTTTACCATCGTAAGAGATTAAAAAACGCGGAATGATTGCTGCTTAGCATTCAAAACGGAAATTATAGCCAAAGGCACATAAGTACCCTCTTGCCATAGGTAGTTGATATACTAAATAAATATGGGTCATCCGTAATAAAGTTAGATCAATGTAAGTAAATGAAGCGACATGAAAAGAAATGCCACTATTTATTAAAATTGCTGGATTAAAATTCGATTAAGCAAAATATCGGTTAAATTATAGTTTAAAAGTAGTCTTTCTCATTTCGTACTGTTCATAATATTTATTATGCTAAGGAAATACGAATATATTATCATCAGTACTTATGCAGGGCACATAACTATGAGAACTACTTTTAACGCTTGATAATGACGAAGAAATAATTGTATGATTTTTGAGAGCTGGATAGGGGGGGGGAATCCATATTGAGTCGTTTAATGGAGAAATGTATTGTAAAGATTGCTTAACAAACAGGTTTTTCTCAAAACTTTGGAAGAATTTTAAACTTTTTATATCATTACTTGGATCAATGCTAAAATAAAATGTTTTAGTAGTTTTTTTAGTTGCATATTGAAAAGGACAAAAATTAAGCTAAGAATTATAAATTTAACAATTTGTTTCTTTAAAATTGTTTACCTTTTCGCAAACAAAACTCTGCTGCATAAAACATTTTCGGTAAAATCTAGAGTTATTATTTGGATGCTTTAAGTTTTGCATTAGTAATTAAAAGTTTTCTGAATATCTTGCAAGCCATTTTATACCAATCAATGAGATAAAACCTTAGAATTTTAGCAAACATATTAAAAGCTCAAAAAGCATTAACATATTGGTATCACCCAATTCATTTGGATAAATATTTTATCAGTTTTCGTTCAGATACTATATATTAATATTCTTATATTCAAATTCCAATTGCTCTGAACAAGTACACCAGGAAAAGCGATTTGAATACACACTCAAACCAAACTACCAGCTCAATCTTCGTGTCACAGTGTAGTAGCCAAACATAACAAATGCACTCCAGTATCCAGACACCAATTTATACGCCGCATATTAACTACACCCATTCATCTGCGCGTGGAAACGTTTTTATTAAGACCCGAATACTTCATCAGGCATTCGCACAGTGCAAACCCTATGTAAAAAACCCAGTCGCGACCATTTTTTACCGCCGGGACGGATCGTATAAATCATTCACAAGCGTTTACACAGTCATTAGCGGCAGTCGCTTTTTGCTTTCGCGGATTTCATTTCCATACGCCATCGACACATATATATGCGAATGCGTGGCATTCTGTGATGGATGATTTCGACTCTTTCAGAGAGAGCCAGAGATCGCCAAATTGACCAGGCGTTCGGGAAGGGGGTATTAATTCTCCCTTCTTCTGACCCATCTTTCTCTCTCTCTCTTGGGCTTGTTCTTTTTATTTCGATGTGAAGGGGGTTATTCATAAATTACGTCATGTACTTAGTATATATAGTTGGTGTAACATTGTATAGTTTCTTTTACTTGTACAACGTTGAAAATATTGCACTGTTAGGTATGGGTCTGAAATATCCCTTTGGATTTTGCTAGTTTGACGAAGATGTCACCCTATGTCCTTTTTAATTTCTATTACTTTGTGGTTATTTAATTAAAAGTACGTATCGTTTAAAACAGTATATTTTGCCCGCTGTTTCAATAAAAAATATTCACAACCTTGACATAAAGCATTGCAAAAAAGCATTTATATGATGGCGACGGTTTACTTTCAATACAGGATTATAATTTCCCAATCACAAGGAGACAGTATCATTTTAACCATGATAAATGGGTTTTTCTTATTCATTTGTTGATCAAACATCAAACTTTGAACTTTCTTTATAACATAAAAAAAAAAACATAAAGCTTTATTAATATCTTCTCCCCAGGGATATCTGTAACTTAAAATAATACATCGTTTTTAAAGTGTTACTTGTTTCTGATACGAAAATGAAACATTGAAAGGGAGCAATTCAATTATTCCCCAAAACTCCTCATTTTAAAGAGCATCCCCAAAACTAAAATCCCCAACAATGAGTCACACCCAGCTTATTCGATTAAACTCTGTTGCCATTTCCAATCACCTAAACCCCGCAAATTAATCCCCCGCCGCCTGCACAGACCCCAGAACACAAGTCCCCAAAATCGGGCTTACCGGTTGAACCCACTTCGTTACAAGTCTATTATTCGGGGTAATCGGCATCGCTTTTTGCACCACTTGGCGGGATAGAGACGGATTATCGTCTGCTAAAGTGATTTTTCTCTCCCGGTGACATCATACCTGTTTGTGACGTGGGGGCGTACAGAGTCTGTTCCATGGGTTTCCAATTCCCAGTCTGCCACACAGCTGGTCTTGACTGCCCCGGTCCCTTGGCTGGGATTCCCTCTTTTTGAAAATCACTCCCCGGATATAATCTTTGCAGAAGGGATGATATTACGCCGGGCAGTCCAGCTGTGCCCCCCCCCAAATTCGGGAACCCCTTTGGGAATTGTAGGTGGAGACTCGGATTATTTTTACTGGTCAGAATAAAAATGGTATAGTTTTGAGGTAATTGAATGTTTTCTCTAAGGGTGTCTGTGTCAATCCTGTTTAGAAGAACATTTTTAGGTAAAGGGCCTTAAAAGGAATCCGAATCCATGCTTTTTCTCAAATTTTGTATTTTTGCACTTTCATCCTCAGCAGCTCATTGGTATAAAGTCAAGGGAGAACTGTTTCCAAGAGGATTGATTCACCCCCCCCCCCTTTAACTCTGAAAAGAAGTTGAAGAAGAATATTTGATTCTGCGAGTGTATCTTTCAAAAAAGGGGGGCTGATACAAATAAATGCAGTATACGGATTATTAAAGAACTCGGGATTTCAGAGTAAATCGGTTTTTAAAAATCTGTAAATTTTTTAAATGATTAAAACTTATTAAATTGTGCAAATCTGTAAATCTGTAATGTAACATGTATTTCGTTTATAGCTCGTTTAGAAAATATGCTTTTTTTTCATACATTGAAATCCTAGTAGGCTCAAAAAGTGAAAAGGAAAGTATTCACATAAAATGTAAATATCCTCTGTATACTTTTGGCACAGCTTCAATAACAGTCCCCCAGCCGCCATGTTTATCCACAGCTCCCACAGCGATATGCTTAAGTGTTGTCATTATTTGAGCTTATGGGTAAACATGGCGGCTGGAGGACTCTTATCGTAGCTGTGCCATATTTTTTGCTCTATTTGCTTGTAAATATTGAACTACTATACCATGCACTACTTTTTTAACCGAAACTCAGGTTTAAAATTCACTTATAGGTGCTTTCTGTGTGTAATACATGAATAACAAAAATATCCGTGAACGTTTCATCGTTTTGTTTTAGCGTGTTCTGAATACTGCAAAGAAGCAATCTTATAAATTTATAAATAAGGTTTGTTTAGATTTAAAAATGGTATCACTAGATTAAAATTCATACCGACTCCAGATGATCCAGATACGAATGCATTTTATAATGGTATACAAATTCCCATAACTTAAAAATAAAATTTGCTTAGATCCAGAGAATAAACTTAACAATAAATTTTTGTAAACATATTTCAGATTTGAATAAAATCCCTTGACGAAAACAATACACAACATGATCGTCCAGTTCAATTTCAAGTTGAGGAGAAATGTTCCTGGAACGGAATCAATATTCCATTTGCAAACTGCCGGGAGTAAAAATCCTGCTTTAAATCTGGGCATGGTATTTTTCATCCATTTTAAATAGAGCTATCGATTCCAACGAGCATTCTCGAGAAATAATCAAAACGTTCCGAAAAATGTTTGGAGTTTAAATCCTCCATTGGTATGTTAATTATTATCGGGCCAATCCCCGGGAAAAATCTATATACAATTCCAAGTCAAAAACTGTAGTTTGGTACTCCAGAAACAAAGTAACCAGTTTATGTATCGCATACATACATATAAACTCTTTTGAAACTTAACTAAAACCCACGCACGCTCTCTATGCCGTATTCTGTCCATCGAAAATAGTACAAACAAATCCGCAAAATCCTTACCTGAGCAGTCGAAACAAAACTACACGGAAATAAAAATTTAGTCTCTTTTAAGAAGATTAAATTGTTATTTACGTTTAATGCCGTTCAATTGCAAAGGCCTTTAAAGGGGATTGGCGGCCGATTCCATTCTCTGATAAAGGAAATCATTTAAATTGCGTTTGTTCGGAGTGAATGCCAGAGTGGAGAAATAACTTTAAAAAAAATACATATCCAATCTGTTTACTTAAGCGCTTAAGAAGTAGTAACTCGGTTTGGAAAAGTCCGATCAAGATTTCCGACTTATCTTTCCGGAGTGGGGGTAAAGGTAAACAAATTACCTAATTAAATACGAATCGAGAATATTCTCTCACGAAGAGTTGCCTTCTTTCTAAAGTTATGTTTTGATACTAGAGCAACAATTCAAATGAGTTGGAGTGTGCGCTTCGATACTAGTTCTGCTTAGCTCCATTTTTGTGGAGTTTTCATTGTTGCACTCATTATTGTAACCATTCATTGTTGTAGCAACAGATCGGTTATGCTGATCAGAAATGATATTAACCGCAGGCGATGACTTTCGAGAACTCGAGTGGGATGTCTTCATTATTCGATATAAATTGAGCACTTAGCAATAAAAGCTTCGGGAAGGAGGTAAGGAGAAAAAGTGGAGAGGTCTTGTTTTGATCGCAATTACAGAATTTCCCTGAGTGATGTTAATTATTTGATACATATTTTGGAACGTGTAATTAGCTGTGAGACGTTCAATCTATTAGCGTGTCTTTTCATTTTATGGAATGTAGTTACATAATTCAAGGAATAAAGATGGGAAACAAAATATATATCCAATGCATTAATTCTATTTTGATGACAATGATATGTTATCCTTATCACAAATTTTTTCTTTTCAAATGGTGAAGGTTTTTAACTGTCGGTTCTAAAGATTTGTTATGCAAATTAACACATTTACTAAATTTATGAAAAGTAATGTAGTTATTAGGGTAGTTAATTATTTAGTTATCAAAAAATTTCAAAACACTGGACGGGAAAACTGGAAAAACACCCTATCTCCATGTAGACTGCATGGTTTTGTTGATTTCTTCAAAATCTACCGCCCGCTGTGGAGCATTTACAACAAAATCTTAAAAATCTCAACTTTTAAAAATACATTATAGCGCATTTAATTAATCCACCAGTGAAACTCCATCCAAACCAACACGAAAACAATCTAACGGGAACCAAAACCCCCTTTAATCCCCCAGACCCCCCACCCACCTAAAATTTACCCCTTCCTCCAAGAGACAGCCGCACGCTTGACCGCACATCCTTCCTTCTCAAGACACGCAGAGACGCAGAAACTTCTCCTAATTACGCGGGTCGTCTTATTCGGATGCGCGGGATTCGAATTCGCGGCCCGCGGGAAAGGGGACCCTCCCGAAATGGCCCCATTAGAACGCGGGCCCGAGCTCAATAATTCACTTGATGGGGCCGCAAAGCCCTGGAGAAAATGCGCTTAGGAATTACAGTTCTAATGGCGACCGGGCTTAACATTATCTCGTGGAGCTTTTGGGAGCTTAACTATTGGTTTCAAAAACGCCGTCGCGTCTTGCAAGGGAGATGTATTGCGTATGGGTTTTCGGGCATTGATTTTCTATAACCTATGTTTAGGTTCTAGTTAATATATCAATGTGGGAGATGGATGGGGCTGTGCGAAGAGACTTGTTTTCTGTGACAGTTCCTGAGGGTATGTAAGACAAAATGGGTTATGTTGGTATTTAGGTAATTCTTAGAAAATGGGAGGATTTGTTTCAACCGTTTTAAGTAATTTGTTCTGTGATTTCCCAAGATGTTCTAGGAAATACGATGTTCGGTTAAAAGGGGAGGCTAATAAATGTGCCTAACTAATTATATTTGCGCATTATTGATGAGTAAAATCAATACTCTTAAGTGCCGGATGTCCTATTACTGCTACAATGCTAGAAATATATAGCATGGGTATTTTAACATTTTAATTAAGAAATAGATATTTCTGTCCGATATGCTACAACAATATTGTTCCAAAGATAGAAGATATGACTTATTCGGTAGCTAAATAATTAACCATCAGCAATTCATTATTTTTAAGGCAAATAAAGTCATCAGAAATAATGACTTAGCGTACATAAAAACAGAAAAGTTTCTTAATGCATTTTTTATAAATTTAAGAGTCATCAAATATATCATCATAATGATTGTATATATCACCATCCCCATATAAAAATACATATCAAACGTTAAAATGTCACAACATCATCATACCCAAACCAAACAGATTTTAAAAATAAAAATCTGCTACACAACCACAAAAATATGATGCGTGGATAGAATATAGTATTGAGAAAAACCAGTCTTCCTAAAATAAAAAAAAAGTCTTGAGAGAAATTTATCATTTTACTAAATAAAATATCGCTGACAAAATGAAACATGAGTTAAGTTTTGAGAAAACACCAGTAGCACAAATATGACATAAATTCCATCTCACCTCGAAAAGGCCCAATAAAATAACCAACTTATAGCTAGATGACAAGCGCGGTATCTCCATGACATACTAGTGTCTCTACTAGAAACCCACCCGAAACTTCTCCGAAGGTTCCTAAAAACTTCAATGTCAAAGTTCCGTGATCCACCCAACATGCATTAAGATTACCCAGATCCCTCTAGCAGTTGATAAAAGAGTCAAAATAAGTCTTGGATGTATTTTATCAAGCCTTGCAGCTGACAGCTTTCAGAGCGGCACCAAAGTGAACCGAGATACAAGTTTCACGAAGCCCGAGCATTAAGATAGGCCCTTCATATATGCGGGTTCATGTGATACTGTGTCGTGCTATTCGGTTGTTAGCTGCTAAGTGCTCGTATCTGCGTTGGTTAGATTGAGCTCGCCCACAGAGTGGTTTTGCGTGTGACCGCGCCACCTTTCCCAAGAGTGGTTCTGATGGGAAACGTCTCAGGAATGGTGAGAAAACAGAAGAACTGTTAGAAATATGCAAATTTATGGATTGATGGTTTAAAAATTTAAGCAAAAGTATTAGTTTTTAACTTGAGTAGAGAAAGTATGTAAGTGTAATTCAAAATATTATATGCAAGAAACAAATATTCCCTGTTGCACTGTAATCCTCAAAATAAGCCTCTGAATTTAACTAAGTAATTAATTTATTTTAAGTACGAAAACTATTGAGGTAATTTTAAATAGGTATGTAAGTTTTTGAAGTATTTATGAATGAGTGTATTATAATCTCACTATCCATAAAAAATATGATACCAAGCAAATTAGGTTTTCCCTCAGAAGTTCCACAGCAAACCTTTATATTTTCTTAAACGCATTCACCCCCAAAGAAGTAACAGCCGTTCTCACTAAAATCTATACAGTCTTGTAGTCAACACTTATGTATCTTAAAGATCACCAAACATCTACATCCCCGAGTTAATTAAGATGAATCCAACGAAAGCCACACCAGACTTACACAACCCAGGCAAGCATCTTTATTATATTAAGAACGCCCGTTCTTTCAAATAATTGTCACGTAAGGAAATTTATTTCCCTTTTGGCCACTGAAAGGACAAAATCAAAAGGGAATAAGTTGCCGGGGGTTAGAAAAATTTGGTGCTGGAAGAAACATTATAACCCAATTCACCAATTCACTCTAACAGCCATTGACTCTTTGAATGCTGGGGGTTTTCATTGATAAAATCCAGGACACAACTTTTAAGAGGTTTATTCTCTTCTTGAAAAACACTTTATTTGATTCAGAAAGGAAATGTCGTTTAGTTCTTTATTATTTTGCTTGTGAAAAAGGATTAAAAGTCTTAAGCATTAATCTCTCATGGGAAATCGGTTTAAATAGAAGATGTAACAAAAAAAATAAATGTGGAATACAAAATAGTCGATAATTATCTGGGATCATACTGTTATTTTTCATATTTTTAACAAACAAAACTCGTTTTGTCATTTCCTGCTTCCCAGTATCAAATAGTTTAAAACCTTGATGAAACAAAAATTTCCAGAAAATGCAAGAAAGAAATTATAATATGAAGATCAAATGTGATAACTTGCATTATCGTTTCAAAGACTTAATGTGGAAAAAACAGAAAAGCTTTTTATTCAGTAGTACAAATACATGTGAAATTACTTTAAATATAATATACGGCATCATTAAAGGAAATTTAAGAGGATTTAAAAATTAAAAAAAAGGATTAAAATTGTAATCAAATAATGCTTAAAACATGGGGGTTCACGGTATTTTATTTATTTAATTCATCGTTTTAAAGTTATATCTTCTCTTTCAGGTTGCCAGCAAGAAATAGTATCCATGGGTCGAGCCTATCCAAGCGCGAAGGACATTACTCTTGTCTCTTGTCAGTAAAAACTATTCATTGTCTGTCTGTCTGTCTGATATTTATTTTGTAATTCAAACTGTCAGGCTTCAACCCTCTTGTACTGTAACCACCAGCTACCTCTAGCGATGCGATATAGGTGGTAATTTATTCTTCTGACTCATCTTCACTTTACAACAAAAGAGGTTCTATAGCAGTCTTTAAAAATGAATACAGTCCTGACGGCATACGTTAAAATTAATAGTATGATGATATTGAAAAAAAAAGTTTAGTTTTAATAATGATTGAAGTAACTGTAATATATTTAAAGATGAGAACCCACGAAATGAAAGGGTAGTTAGGACGCACTATAACCATTTTTCTACCCTCTCATCATCCTTTATCTTCACAAACAATCTTTGTTTCATACGTTCCTGCATTTGGAAGTTCTCCAAAGGCCATTTCCAAAGCGAGACACCCCATTCTACTGCCAAACAAACGGTCTGTCTCAAAGAAACAAGGCCCTTAAATCCTCTCGCATAACTAGCCAGATTGTGCACTTGCCCTAAACAACAAGAAGAGCCCATGCATCTAAACTGCCCTCTCTCACTCCAGGAAAACTAATCCACTTACAACCGCCTCACCTGCCGAAGAAGGGGGGGTAGGAAGCTGCCAGGCACAATTTCACCTGGACAAGCGATTCCACTTTGCTAATCCCCCGCAGAGATACAGTCTGCCAGTTTGTTCTTTGGCCGGACCACACCGGTCGCATTCCTCTTTTTCGGTCCCACCCGGGGATCTAAATCTCTCCTAACTGAGTCCCTTTGTGACGACACAATGGGAAGGGACCCCTTTCAGACGGGGAGGAGGACATAAAAAATTAGCGCGAAAGTACTTTAACGAATTGGGATGTTCGAGAGAGACCGCTAAAAGATTGGGGTGACGCTACATACGAAATCAATGTCTGTAATTGGAAAGTCGCAGTTTACAATGGAGGACTGTTGTAGCTGTTTATCTATCTATCGTCTGCCCTCTTTGTTGTGAGAGAGAGAAAAAACGTGTTTTGAGAATCGATTAAAATTTTAATTATCCCCGTGATGTTGCCATGGTAGCTGATAGTTTTGTTTTTGGGCGCGCGCGTGAGATATAATGAAACTTTCACATCGTTGTTGTTTAGTTTTCTGGAAGTGGGAAGTTGTGTAGAAAATCATTTTGGAAATGACAAAGAGGTTTTTTTGTGCTTGCCCCAACGTAGCGCTTCATCAGATTTCAAAGGACTAATAACAACATCGTTTTTGTTGTGTTAATGGCAGACTTTCGAAAACAATGTACGTGGGTTGGTTGAAACACAAAGCGTGTAATTTAAAAATTTTCCTCAGAGCACTTAGGGAATATATTTTTATGCCTTCCAAAAATATTATCAGTAGAATTAATAATTTAATGAAAAAAATGTACAGGATAACACATTGTTTACGGAAATATTAACGAAACCACATGAACTGGTCACTTTAGTTTCGTAAAATGAATGACAAACAGCGTATGAAAAAGTTTTCGCAAAGCATAAAGATCTCAAGCAGTCTTTCATGATAATGATATTTTCGTACATACGTTCGTAAAGATGCAGAACTAAGGGATCAAATTATTTAATTTCGATAAACATAGCGTTTGAATAAAAAAATTCAAATTTTCATAAAAGATTATTTGCGTAAATTTTTATTAAAGTTATTAAAAAAATAAAAAATATTTGTGTAACTTGAATTTTGACGTGGAAGAACAATCTTAAATTTCTTGAAAGGTGTTTTAAAGTAACATATAAATAAAGAAGATCGTTAAAAACAGAAATATTCGAAATATAAATAGTAGGTATATTCAGATCAGAAAGACCAAAAACAGGTTAGCGTAATTCACCAACACTATTGTTCTAACTTCTAACTATATCCTTTACTGGCATTCAGAACATCCATCGTGCAGAGCTATCAATTGAATGTGATTCAAAAACAATCACACGCGGATATGGGCTAAATAAAACCAATCAAAATTCATCATAAAATCAAAGTAGACCCGTTCCAATCAAAATACATAAGTAACCACACCACAACTACAACTTAAACCTCAAAACAAGAACACCGCACAATTATACTGGAAATCACTCAATTTGCAAGCCTAAACATCTAACAAAAAACCCAAATTAACATAATATAACATAATAGATTCCAACCCACAATGAAAGGGAAGACACGGGATTAGGCCAGCGGCTACCTGTTCTGCTGCGCTAAATATATTCCTAATTCCTAACAATATTCCCCTAAGTTAATGAGAGGTAGGGTGGCAGGGTAGACTGATTGGTGGAGTGATTGCAGTTCATACCCGGGTAGAGGTCATTCCGGAAAGGGCCTCGGGGCAGACCAGACCACAATAATTGTGTTGCGGTCATTATGGCATGTTGGTACCCGCATGGGTTCCCGGGCCCTCTGGCTATACTGTCAAATGCCGCTGTTTCCGCTGTCGAATACCCTTCTAATGTGTTGTTAAAAGAAATCCTTATAAGGTTGATGAACAGAGGATGGTCAAAAGGAGTTTTATGAGAGGAGATAATAACGCTTTGTGTCGATATAGTGACCGAAAAGCTTAAGTAGAAATAGAAATTTTAAGCACGGTATGTTTTCCAATGTAGTGAACGTTTTTTTAGTGAGGATTTCCGAAATAAAACATTAAAAAGAATGAAATCGTACAAAAATAAACGAATAAATCAAAATAGATCGTTTAAGTGTAGAAAATATGACAGTTTCCTATTAGCTAGAAGGCATAAAAGCATTTTACTTTCGCTGAAATGCAAAAAGAAAAAAAAAACACCAATAAAAGCTGTGAAATTATTAAAAATTCAGATTTTATGAAAATAGAGTAAGTAACATATTTTAAATAGTAATACATATCAATCTTTTCACATAATATTTTTCGATGTGTAGAAAATATGAAAGTTTTCTATTAGCTAGAAGGCATAAAAGCATTTTACTTTCGCTGAAATACAAAAAAAAACACCAATAAAAGTTGTGAAAGTTAATAAAAATTTAATATTATCATATTTTAAACATTAATACATATTACTCTCTTCATATAAATTTTGTTCTATCATTTAGGACATATGAACTCCAAAAAAAGTAGCAAAATATTTAGCGCATCACGGTTTGGGACTTGCTAACGATAAAGTACCTATATTTCTTACAAAAACATTTGATCAGATCCATTTATAATACGACCACAAAAATTGAGTTTTCGAAAAATTTTCAGAAATATGCAGAGAAATTACGGTCAAAGGCACGTTATATAATTCCATAAATGAATAATTCATAACGTACATTAGCTACAAAGCACATAAACACGAAAAAGTCAAAATAAGTGCATTTTTAAACTTTTAGAACTAAAAGTATATATTTGAATACCAATTCTATCCTATTGAAACGAACTATCATACTGACTTTAAATAAACCTTAATGTATAGTATTATTCGTTTTCCTTTGGGTATAATATATAATCGCATTTGTCTTTCTGTGCGTATTGACAAAAATTATATCCTTTCACCTCATTGAAACTAGATATAATGTTTCCCTTTACGTTATTCAAAACCGAAGTTGACAAACAAATGCTACATTTACTTAAGCTACGAGGCGTATACTTTTCCAGAATAAAATTACAGATTCAAAAAATAAACATATTTATCTAGAAATAGAGT
The DNA here is from genome assembly GCA_963680715.1 of Tetragnatha montana. Classification (NCBI taxonomy): domain Eukaryota; kingdom Metazoa; phylum Arthropoda; class Arachnida; order Araneae; family Tetragnathidae; genus Tetragnatha; species Tetragnatha montana. The sequence continues at coordinate 51,002,752 of OY796675.1, forward strand.
TTTCCAAAGACAATTATGCATATTTAGGTTTCCCAACTGAATAATAATATTTCGAATTCAAGGTACGAAGAAAAATTAAATAAACTTATTTTCCGACTACCAAATTAAAAAGATTACCGAAATCCTCTTAGATAAATGCGAGCATCTAGAATTTTATTGACCTAATACTTTAGAGAATATATTAGGAAAATTATTAAATTATTTGAAACGAGAGTTTTAATGGAATGGAGAAGAAACCTTCGTATTTTGTTGCAATATGCAACAATTTAACTCTCAGAAAGAGTTATGGGAAACATTTTAAGTGCTACTAGAATCTGAATGAAATCACAAATACCTTACAACATAACTTAAGCGATATTCAACTTTGTTCCTATTAAATGATTATAAAAGCAAAACTGCAGTACAACCATTTATTTTGCACTTGTTAGTAACTTAATTTGTTATTCCGACAAAATCACAGACGTCATTAGTAATATACTAAATAAGGACAGGTATAAAAAGATTAAAGTTTAATATAAAGTTTTAATATCTGATGGAGTAGGTACTTTCAGATTTCAGTCTACGTCTACAAAGTAACTTTCAAAGGAAATCCGATTAGCAGATGTAAATTTGCAAGTTTTCAAAATTTTTTTTACATTATTATAAATTTTATTCAGATATATAATAATCATATTACTGAACTCTATGCAAAAAAGGAGAAAACTACTAAAAAATCGTAAGATCAACGGATGATATGGTCAAAGTGACTGTTTGTGTGTCCACATACTATGGCTTTGGATTTGCACACAATATCAATGATTATTATCGATATTTTGTAAATAATTCAGTTGTTCATTGAAATGAGAGTAAAATACCGTTGTGTGTGAACCTAAAAACGCTCACAATTTTTTTTTTCAATTCTGCACAATCAGCTACGAAAATTACACTTTGAAAATAAAGCAGGGAAAACAAATATTTTATTTCATCGCGAATCAAACCATGGATTCCAATGTAATTCAGATGATTTTCGATATCAAACACCAACACGTGGGAAAGACGTAACCTGAAGAATCGTACTACCAACCACTGAAATCAGAAACGATTTATTATTGTTATTATCACCCTGTGGTTATAGAGACGGCTTTTCCGATACGCCTGAAGTATTTCACTAAATCAAACTTGGTTTTCTGCGGCTGTATCGTTTGACTATTCTTAATAGATAAAGCCATTTATAATAAATTAACGCATAGATCTTTTAACACAAAAGAGAAAACTAATGCTTTCCAATTGCATTTAAAAGATATGAATTCCTTTATTTTATGCATAATTTTAAATTGTGTAAAAAATATTTTAAATAGTGTTTTTTTTTCCAATGTTACCTTTTAGAGAAATTTCTGAAATATTTTTTCTAATAAAACATCATGGCGTAAAATCTTTTCATATAGTTTAAACGGTTTTATTTATTGCTCAAGGCATTCTCCGTTGTATTCTATCGAAAATATATTTATTTACTTTTCATTACAATTATTTTATAATTTATTAAAAAATAACTCAAAAACATTTTTCTGCATTTTAAATCAGTTTTATCTTTTTCTTAAAGGGTAAAAAAGTGTTTCATGTGTAAAAAAAATATATACATAAATTTTAAAACTAATGAATGTGGAGAACGTGTTTCTAATTTTTGTGAGGAACAACTTTACTCTCTTTTTAAGGACCAAAAAGGCCAGGGAAATATTGCATCATTGCAAATTCGATCCATTCCAAAGTTGTTTTTGTGCAAAACATTTTGGTTCTCACATTAGCAATGATAGAGATTCTTGGTATCCCTGCATCTCTATTTTTCACACTTTAATCCCCATTTCTCCCCGTAAAAAATACCCTCAGAATAACAACTTACCTCTCAAAAACAGTCCAAAAGGCACCCGCAACCGGGAACCAAACACAAGTCCAGCTAGTCCAGTACGAATAAAACGCGCCAAAAACTCACACAAACAAACTCAAAAAGAGTGAGTGCAGCTACACAACACGGAATACAAAAAAAAAACTTCACTCCATTCCTCTCCGCGCGCTCCAAAGTCAAGTTCAAGGCAGCTAGCTGCAGCTACAACTAACTGCAGCTGACAGAACTTCGCCGTCCGCCCTGTTCCGATATCCAGGGAACAATGGACCAACGGGCGAACCGGAGTGAAGCATCCACGGCGGATCCCTCGGTTCTTTATAGGTCGGTGGCCAGCGCCATCTGGTGGAAATTTTTATTTTTGATTTTGGACTCTCTCTCTCTTCTCGGACGGAGAGGTCTTTTAATCCGATCGTGGAGGCTTTCAGGGACGGGTTCCTTTTTCTTGGTGGGAGGATGGGATTTGAATCCAGGGATCTGGGATTTTTTCCGCAAGTTTTTGAGGAGATGTGAGAATGTAGATGAGTTTGTGGAAGTTGAGATGGTTGGGAAGATTGGTTTTAGTGGTTAATTAAGCAATTTTTTTATATAGTTCGGTAAAATTCTTAAACTTTTCTAAGATCATAAACTAAGCCTTTAAATAAATTATTTACAATTTATGTATAATTATTATTAATATAATATAGTAATTTTATAATCTTTATACTTCTATAATTTAAGTTATTTGCATGGTGTAAATTCAGGAAAAAGGGGTTTAGAGATGGAGATTTTATAGGGCAAATGTTAAGCGAATTTAAACAAACATGATGTATTTGACAGTAAACTTTAAGAAATCATTCGTATTTAAAACTGGAGTTTTATTTCCTTTTTAAAATACAATTTTCAATTACTTTGCAGTAAATTCGTTAATTTTTGCAAAGGTTATTATTATATATTATTATACTATAAAAGCTATATTGGTTTACTTATGATTTTCATCACTTCCACATTCATAACTTTCATTTCATAACTTCGTTAACTTTTTAAATTAATTTGAATGAGTTTGTAGGTATCTAAATACTATATAGATAAAATAAGAATATAGTCTAACATTAGTATCATCAATTTTAATTGATATTTTTGTATGCCATAGTTTTCTAAAATACCAAGTGTTTAGTAAAAAGGATTTAGAATATTTTAAATCTGAAAACATTTTGACATCTAATTTATGAGGGGTTAGTTTAAACTTTGACTTTATTTAACTGATAGGGAATTACTAAAAATGATACTCACCATTTTTTAAAAGAATAGTTTCATTTTTTGAATATAACGCACCTAACAGTGAGGAGATTTTATAAACATATTTAATCTTAAACAAATATTTAATTTTTGAAGCGCCTAAATATCCGGTAATTGTTAGCTCAAGTACAATTCAATATTTTAAACGTATCTACTACCGTATGCCCGTAAAATACTCCTTACTCTTGATTATAAATTTAAAACCAGTTACAGTTACAATCAGTAATCACCCTCGTCTGTGATATTCTAATATCGTTTGTACAACATTCTAAATATTAACTGAGCAAACACGTTAACGCAAATACTTGAGAATAGTACCGATTTACGATAATATGAAAGGTTTTAAAAGTGTAATAACAAGTAATTAATAGTCTGAAAAACAACATTTTAGTGAGTGAATACAAACTAAATTTAGAAGAGGTTGTGTGAATACTTAAATTATTTTCAATTCATTCCGTAAGCTCATGCATTCAATTCATTAAATAAAAGGTATAGGAAATAATTAAGTTTAATAAAGGGTAAAATTATGTGAATATGATTAAATATAATTCTTAAATAAATAATGCAAGTAGCTATTTATTTCTTTTCTAATGAATACAAATATCACCATTAATATTATCATTATTTTAAGTTTTAAACAAACAAAACCGAGAAATGATATCACATTGTACAACTTCTTCCCGAGCGTTGCCTAATTTTCATCATATGAAAATTACATTACTTGTTGTGTTATCTTCTCTTTACGAATAACATACGGTGATAAGTAATTTATAAAAGTAAATTAAATAAACACTTCCTTTTGTGACAGAAAGATATAAGAAGAAAAAAAAAACGATTCAAAACTAATATATACCTTCAACCAAAACGCTAGATTCCCGACATTGTCTGCTTCCTTACCCACAAGTCCCTAACTATACCAACAAATAAAGTAAAATAATCTCCATAATAACCCACCATTACGCCTACTTATTGCAAACTAATTATCTCAGCAATATATAGGATACACTCACTCTCGTGTAGGCGGCCATATATAGCCTCTCACATTTATAACTCCCATTACGAATATGACACCACAACAGCAACACCAGCCATAATCGAATACGTCTCATCCGAATATAATCGAATCGAAGGAGAGATAAAAAAAAAAGATCGAAATCGAGAGCTCTATCAGAGCGCATAGGGAGTCAATCAATCAGGAGATTCCCAAGTGCCGATCCGAAAATAGGGATTCGCGGACCAGGGCGGGGTCCGGGAGTAATTAAATGTTGTGCCCCATTTGCCGGAGTCCGGAACAGAACGCCGGAGTGATGGATGGCGGGAATCCCGGAAAAAACGGGATCGGGAGGGGTGGGTGGGGTTGGCTGCGGGTCAAGGGGCGGGATGGAAGAGAACGTATGAAGATGATGGGTTGAGTTGTGATGGGTATTTGTAACATGTGGAGTAATAGCGTTTTCTTGGGGAAAGGGGAGGTCAATCATTTTCACACCCCAGAACAATTGAGTCTGTATTGAATATGGAGTCAGATTCTTTATGTTATTAGATTTCGTTAAAGTCTTACATATTACATTATGAGAACCAAGTTGTTTTTTGAGCATTCTTTTTGCTGCTGGGAGATTTTGGGATATCCAGAGATAGTATTTTTTAAAAACTTTTTGTTGGGGGCTTTGTAATTGCTCTACATTTATATGATAATGTTTACACGATAAGTTGTTTTGGTAGTACACTTACCATGTTCCGCTTCTGCTCCTAGATAATGTTTGTATTTGTAATGAAACAACACTCGCAACTCGAAGCAATTAGATTATTTAACATTTTCTGCCGCTTTCTCTAGTGGGAAAAATAATAATTACAGGCGTATACTTAAATGTAGGCAACTGAACATTTTTGCTAATTCCAATTAGTATTGGACGATAGTTTATAACTGCTTTGGGGTTTTAAATAAATATTTAAAGTGAAGCAATAAATAATGATTTAGCTATTAAATATTTAGTGTATGCTCTGTGTTGCGGAAAATTACATGCGGTTAATCAATTTCACACACCAGAACAATTGTGTCTAGGTTGAATTCGAAGCATTATCGGATTTTAATTAAGTGTAACAAATTACATAAATTAGAATCAAGTTGTTTTCTTAGCATTTTTTCTATTATAAAATTATGTTAGAGAAGGAAGTTTTAGATTATCCAAGGATAGAACCTTTATGAATACTTTTGTTGCTTTATAGTTAACCTATTCCTATTATATTAAGTTGCTCAAGCGCTTATCAAATGCTGTTTCTACTCATAACAAAACTGAAAAGAGTTTTTAATCATTGCGTGATTTTCTATTGTTTTCTAGCAGCAGACCAATAAATGCCAGATTATAAAAATGTGTACTATATGCTGCTAAAGAAGATGTAAATCATTACTTATGCTTATTTCATTTGTTATGAGATAGTTTTAAGGGATTTTGCGTTTCAACAAATAGTTAAGGGAAGGTAAGAAAGAAGTATTTAGCAATTTATTTTTTAAAGCTCTGCATTAAATACTAACTTATTGTTGCGAAGAAAATTAAATAATAAATTTTATAATATCGAAAATAAGGGCACACTTAATTTTACTCTTTCTTTATTGAACACGGTTATCATAAGAACAAAGGGCGACCCATCTTTTATTTCCATACCAAATTTAAAATACAATAGATAGGTCATTTCATACCTTATATAAAAAACCCGGGAGAACGCGCGCACCTTTCTGTCACAACGTGGGGTGTATCAGACCCCAAGCACCGTTTTCAGCTCTAAACATTCAATATATGCAAAACATTTATCAGGGAACGTTTATATACATAATGTAATCATTTGCAGTGTGTAAAAACTATTTTTAAGTTGACGTGAAATTTTATACAACATTTTTTGATAATTTTTTCGTGAAAAAAAATTCATTAAAAATAAATGGGTTAAACGTTTATCTCAGTGGTGTGTATCTATAATTTCAATTTTGTAAGAAAGTAATGATATGATTAGTCATTTTTTGGAAACGTTTTGGTCAAAACTAGCGCTCATACTGTCCGTTTGAGAGACGCTTCAATAAAATGGCATCCAAGCGCGGAAAATAAAGCATCTACTTTAGTTAAACTTTAGAAGGTTATTGGTGGAAATATTTTAGACAGCTACACGGGGTTTCAGCGCTTTTGGTTGAAAAAGAAGTTTTCTGTGAAAGTTTATCTGAGCACTGAGACCCCCATACGCGTTATCTCGGGATAAAAAATAAACTACACGAAATATTTCTTGTTTTCATATTGGTCTGCAAGTCACACAAACAATACGACAGACAACTTAATCACATACCAACTCGTTCATGCAACACACACATTGCAAACCTGTATAAAACGAAGCATCAACCTTCGCATTCACCCCATACCTCATAAACCTGACAAGACCCATTTCAGATAAAGATCTACAGGCATAAAACAACGCCCATACGGAGCTAAATCCTCACACCTCACCTCCCAAGGAAGAAAAAAAATAGCCCCTAAGCTCCGCGATACCACACCACAAAAGACCAACCATCTAGTCCGGAAGGTGGAACCGAACGGGTTGCATTGTCAAAATATCCGACGCGGAACCCTGATAAAACGTCCACGAAACTTAAAAAAAAGTTGCTATCAGGTCGCTGCGTTACGCAGAAGTTGATGGACAGGCCATCAGATTCGAAAGGGGGCGAAAGAAGAAATAAATCCAACAGAGGATGACGGATAGAGCAGATAAAAGTCCCCGATTAAAATAAATCAGATATGCTATCGGATTCAAATAGCCCAGGGGCATACATGATTCTGGAGACTGATTTTTCTGAGCGGAAAGTAGAATTTTTTGAAGATGGGATTCTCTCTTCTTTACCTGGATTCACCTTTCGGGGTGCTTGAATCTCGGTGAAAGCTTTTGAGGGTTCTTTTTCGGTTTCTTTGAATTGTCTGGTTTCTTTTCGACTGTCTGGGATTTTGAATACCAGGTTGGATAATAAATTCGTAAGGGCAAGCCCATGAAAACGCTAGTAATTTAAGTGTGGATTTTCTGTATTGTTTTTTTTTTAGCAACAGCAAACATGCTTTGAGCAACAAGTTGAACTGGATTTTAAAATGAACATACATTTTAACAAGTGTATTTGGCGTAATATGTGAAATTAATTAGCTGGAACAGTTGTTGGTAGTTAATTCTCTACTAGGAAAATACCTGTTTCAATTAAAATTATACGTGTTTCTGTATAGGCATATATGTATAATCTACAACTCTTTGAAATATGACCAGACATTTTCGGATATTAAATAAAATTGAATCATTGGTAGCTTGAGTATATTAGTATCATATGTGATAACTGTACAACATTTATTGAATACAGTTAATAATTTTATGAAATGATAAAAATCGATTTAATTGTTTTAAAACATTCTTCTGTAGTTGAATGAAGTGAAAGTGGAAAAAAAGAAGTATTATTTTCCATAATCTAACCCACATTACACTATATAAGAATTTTGTTACCTTAATTATTAATTATTTCTTTTTGAATTAAATTTATTAGTTAGAAAAAAGAAAGAACACCTTAAAAATTATATGTGTTTTCATATTATTAAATTATATGTGTCAATGTTTTCTTTCATTAAAAGTCGTTGAAATAAAGCAATTAAATTAGAAATATTCAGAAAGAATACAATGTCGGGGGAAAATATAAAACAGTGTGACAGAATGCACAAAAAATATTAAACTTCTTAAATAGTGCATTTGCAACTAAGCACAAAAAATACTAATAATGATAATAGAAATCATTCCAGGAAAAATTAAATTTAGAAAGCTATACCTGAACGGAAAAGCCGGTAAAAATTTCCAAGAAATGATTTAATATATTTTGCCCAAAACTTTCTCAGAAGAGTACTTTATCTGGAGAAGATAAGTTTAACATCATAACACACACGTCGTCCCTTCGATTGATTTTTGATTGTAGTTGAAGAGACTCTGTCAACAACCAGTCGGGGAGAGGGCAAATAACGACAAGGTAGTTTAGACACGCTAGCTAGTATAGAAGCACAAAAAGTATGGAAGATATTTTATTTGTTTTGCAGAACTTCATATTTTTATATCAAGGATTCTGGAGTGTAAGAATGGTTTTCATGGAAGAAGTAATTTTTTTTCATATCGTTGATGGCTGTACCCGTTCAGAAATATTAGAAAGTAAACTGGTTAAAAAGCTTAGGTAACCTAAATTTGTAATGAAAGGACGTTTAAAGATTAAATCGTTATTCATGCGGGCTATTAGTAATGAAAACACGAACTTTACATAAACCACGACTTACATAAACCGCGATGAAAATTTAAGTAAACTATTATAAATCCGATGCATTTTTAAAGAACACATTTGCTTATGGATCCTAAAATTTTCAATAAAGTTTATTTAATATTAAAAATTACCGTAACGGGAGTTGACATTAATAAAAACACTATATTATCTTGACAACAGATTATTTCGTTGAAAATTAGATAGTTTTCGCACCGAAGAATAATAAAAAAACGGTTAAAAGATATTCCAAAGTAAATAAGAAATCGTTTGATATGCTTTTTGTCATTTTTAAAGCATATATAATTGGTATTATATTTTTTAAAATTAATTCGAACGTAACGGGAGTTGACATAAAGTGGGGGGGGGAAATATTTCATTAATTTGTAAAACATAAAATTCGAGAAATAAATTTTTACAATATTATCACAGTCTTTTAAAAATTCAAAGTTTTGATACTTATCGTTTTTCTTTTAAAAAGTAAAATTAAATAACAAAAAAGACCCGACTTTGAATTTTATGAAACTTATTAGGGACTAAGCGTTTTTGGCTAGTTTCGTATTTTTAAGGATATTAAACTAAAGAATTTTGCAGCTTTTTTTATTAATTAAATGATAGAACTATTTAATTTAGTGTACAATACTCAAATCAAAGCTCAAAACGAAATTTTAATAATTATATTAATTGTTTAATTTTTCATGTTTTGCTTCGGGACATCAAATGTAAGCAAATTTTGAAAAATACCCTTATCGTATAAAAGAACTATAAAAAAGTCAGTTAATACTCACAACATAAATGTTTTTAGAAAGGAATTAAATTGCAATTATTTTATGGGTCAAAAATAGTTTTGGTGGTAATGCATTAGGGTACATTAAAAGCTATGTTTAAAAGTAACATTATTCGTTTAGGCCTACATAAAGAAAATAATGCATACAACTAACCTTAAATATAGTTTTGGTTTTAAAGGGAGTAGGAATACTTATCATACATATTTACTTATAGTCCAGTCAAATTGTGCTCAAATACGGTCATTTTGGGAAAAATTTGGGGTAGAAGATATTTTTCGCTTTCTGTATGTATTTTGGGGTGCTGAATCCGAATCTGAGGTTTGCCAACAAAATTTCGTGACGGAACACTGTGAAAATTCGAAAAAATGGCAAAAATTCGTCCCTTTTTTTCGTTTTCTGCCCCTAGAACATTACCTCTGGGCTTCTGAGCTAAACAGTCAATACAAAAAATAAAGAACACTAACCAATCTACAAAAAAGTCAATTGAAACTTTTCTCTCAGACGCGTAGTTTCGCCGATAGAGCACGTTGAAAAAGGGCCTATTTTCGTTCGATTGGAAGGAAATCCAAAAAATGTCACTAATATCGCCAAAAAGCCGCATTTTTTGGAACAAATTACTATAAAAACTGCTTTAATAATATTCTTCATCAAATCAACCATCTAATAACTCCAATGTTGATTAACTAAATGCATTTTCGTTCCGAGATTTCTCTTACGAACGAAAGTTCTGTAGGAGATTGTAGTATTTCGATAACTATGTTGCTTCTTCGAGATTACATACAAAAGTGTTCTTTTGACTGTTTTATAAGTTTTTGGGGATGCTGAATCCGAATCTGACGTTTGCCAACAAAATTTCGTGACGGAACTTTGTGAAAATTCGAAAAAATGGCAAAAATTCGCCCTTTTTTTCGTTTTCTGTCCCTAGAACGTAACCTTTGCACTTCTGAGAAAAATAGTCAATACAAAAATAAGGAACACAAACCAAGCAACAAAAAGGGCAATTGAAACTTTTCTCTCAGATGAAGGGCTTAGACGCTAGAGAACACTTATTATTGGGAAGTTTTGGTTCGATTGGCGGGAAAATCCAAAAAATGTCATTCGTATCACCGAAAAGTGGCCTTTTTTGAAACAGGAAACTATTATAACTACTTCAATGATGTGCTAAGTACATGCAATTAATCTTCTTCATACACCTATGATAATTAATTAAATGCACGATTAATTAATGTTGAGCTATTTTATGCTAATTTCAATAAATCCAGAAAAAAGTTTTATCTGATGAAACGTTTTAGAAAAACATCTGCTTAAAAGTGAAAATTTATGACCAAGTGATTAAATTACTTACATCCATGCACTTTTCTTACCTTCCAGGGTCCTATAAACATTTTAGAATGTTTTTTTTTTATTTAAAACAACTAAAGGTACACTTTAATATGCTGTAGTAAGTAGTGTTGTGTTATAACTCAATTAGTGCTATACTAATCCATTTCTCCTAGAAATGTTGGCTTCATATAATCTGTACTTACGTTGCATAAATTGGTACGTGAAGTACAATTAGTTATTCCAAAAGTTACATGACATTCAATTTATGTACCTATTTTCATTATTTACATTACATATCATTAGGATAAAGTCCTTAACAATGAGCATATTGTAAAAATATCAATTTCTTGATATGACTCGTATTTTATCGTTAAGTCTACGTAAGTTTCTGTTGTTTAGCTCAACATTAATTAATCGTGCATTTAATTAATTATCATTGGTGTATGAAGAAGATTAATTGCATGTACTTAGCACATCATTGAAGTAGTTATAATAGTTTCCTGTTTCAAAAAAGGCCACTTTTCGGTGATACGAATGACATTTTTTGGATTTTCCCGCCAATCGAACCAAAACTTCCCAATAATAAGTGTTCTCTAGCGTCTAAGCCCTTCATCTGAGAGAAAAGTTTCAATTGCCCTTTTTGTTGCTTGGTTTGTGTTCCTTATTTTTGTATTGACTATTTTTCTCAGAAGTGCAAAGGTTACGTTCTAGGGACAGAAAACGAAAAAAAAGGGCGAATTTTTGCCATTTTTTCGAATTTTCACAAAGTTCCGTCACGAAATTTTGTTGGCAAACGTCAGATTCGGATTCAGCATCCCCAAAAACTTATAAAACAGTCAAAAGAACACTTTTGTATGTAATCTCGAAGAAGCAACATAGTTATCGAAATACTACAATCTCCTACAGAACTTTCGTTCGTAAGAGAAATCTCGGAACGAAAATGCATTTAGTTAATCAACATTGGAGTTATTAGATGGTTGATTTGATGAAGAATATTATTAAAGCAGTTTTTATAGTAATTTGTTCCAAAAAATGCGGCTTTTTGGCGATATTAGTGACATTTTTTGGATTTCCTTCCAATCGAACGAAAATAGGCCCTTTTTCAACGTGCTCTATCGGCGAAACTACGCGTCTGAGAGAAAAGTTTCAATTGACTTTTTTGTAGATTGGTTAGTGTTCTTTATTTTTTGTATTGACTGTTTAGCTCAGAAGCCCAGAGGTAATGTTCTAGGGGCAGAAAACGAAAAAAAGGGACGAATTTTTGCCATTTTTTCGAATTTTCACAGTGTTCCGTCACGAAATTTTGTTGGCAAACCTCAGATTCGGATTCAGCACCCCAAAATACATACAGAAAGCGAAAAATATCTTCTACCCCAAGTTTTTCCCAAAATAAATACTATTTGACTGGACTATTAGTTAAATCATCACTAATTGTATACCATCAACCTTGTTTACGAAACATTAATTTTTGAAAGTATGAGGAAAAACAGTTTTCTATTTTAGGATTAATAATTTCTTTAATACGGGGAGGGCAAAAAAATTGTCAACAGCATCCTTAATGCTAATTACAGTGATTAAAAACATTGACCGTACAAAGAAAATCTATTTCAGTAAATCGACAAACACAAGTACTCAACCCCATCGCTATCATTTAACGGTTACAGGTTTAAGCACAACTAACTGAACGCGCAATCAATTTTTTTCGAGCTCGATTCCGGCCATTAATTGAATTGATCTGAACATGTTTTTGTTCCTTCATAATGATTGTCCTCCATAACCTTTATGGAGAACAAAAGAACTAGTTAATATCTTTATTCTCGAAGCGGAGAGGGGAAAAAATTATCTTTCATCTCGCGTATTTTGATCCCGAAGAAAATTTAATCAGGAGTAATTAAGAATCAACAAAAGAAACCTAATCACCATTAACATTCCATCTGAGGCATAAAAAGGCTGAAAATCACCGAACTCGCGCTGAGTGGCCAAGAAGGGAGTTTTTTGGCAAAGTTCTGAGTCCACTTGGTATTTCTCTTATCTAATTTGCATTCTCGACTTTCTGGGAGTCAAATTATATTCCATACTTATTTAATTTGCCCGTTTAATCTCCATGCATCCGGGTAACTTTCCAGAAGCCTAATTATAACCAATTAGGACTTGTGGCGGGAAAATGAATAGTCCCAATTGGCCGCCCTGAGATATACTCTTGTCATCGAACTATTGAGAAGAATTAGCCCTAGTCCTGGAGAGACATAAAATTCTGCTGAGACTCACACTAGATTCGGGAGGAATATTCTTATATTAATTAGATATCTAGAGAATGAAGTTAGTTCCAATTAATTAAAATTGATAGAAGGTTTTGAACGATTAGAGGTTTAGTAATGAACACCATACTAGACCCAGCATTTTTTAGTATAATGGCTATAATAAAAGCTTTTAATTCCAGAGCAGTATACTATAATAATTCGTACTAATGTTTACCATTTATAAATGTTACTTCACAATAAGTATTTTATAATGTGTTAAAAGCTCACTTATAAAGATTCAAGCAACTTGGAACTTTTTGATTGAAATATTTTTAAATACTTTTTATATTTTACTTAAGGGAAATATTATGCTTATTTACAAATAATAATATATTTGAACTTATTTCAGTTATTTTTGTAAGTTACAAAGTAAGTTCCTTCACTATTTAATTACAGTAGAATCCGCTTAATGTGATCACGGTTAGTGTTATCAATCGGATAATGATATCAATATTGACATGTCCCGATCACTCATATTTAACTTAACGCAAATCTACGGTTTTATGAGATCAATATATCGCTTAATGTTATCAAAATCTGGTGGAAATCCCCTAAAAACCTCTTTTTCCCCATTTGTTTTATTAAAAAAATTTAAAATCTCCCCATTCTCCACAAAGTATAACATGGGGCTTACAAAAATAAGTTACAAGCTCAAATAAAAACAGTAATCAGTACAAAACAACAGAATCAAAAAACACTTTCAACAAAATTAACAAATAATAATGTTAAAGTTTTTCTATTGGAAATCATAGCAAAAAGAAATGCTGGCCAAGTGATGTGCATTTTTTCCCATTTTAAGGCCAATTTTAATACATAATCATATAAACTGAATTTTTAATTTATTAGTGTTATTTGTTCCACTCTCATATTTGTCTTTAAAAACGTGAAAGTTGCAAAATACACTACACAATCGTTTTAAGTACTTCAATTAGCACTACATAGTTGTGATTTTAGAGCAAACACTCGAGTTACACTGTTTGAAACTTTCTAGTATCAAATCGCTTATTATTATCAATCGGATATTGTTATCATTCTACTTTTTAGCAAAAGTGATCATATTAAGCGCAGTCAACTGTACATTTTATTTCATTATAATTTTCAAAAAAATTGAGTTTCATTATTTTCTTATAGTTTAACGGTTTAAAAGATTAATATTGAACTTTTAAATTAATGGATTACTACATACTCTGTCCCAAATAGAATTTAGATAATCCAGAAGTTTAAAACTAAAGTTTTAAGGTATAGGTAGGGAAATATTATAAAACGAAAGTAATGTAATCTAATAAAAAGAATTTTGCTTAAGAACCGTACTAATTATGATGAATATGGTAATAGAAGTTATATTGTTTTGTTTAAAAAGTACAAAAGATTAATATGCGGCATTGAAGTTTTTCAAAAATATGTTTTACTAAATTTTTTACATATTAATTGACATTTATTAATAAATTTTCAACTTGCAACCATAAACAAGGTTTTTTTCGGGTTGGAATAATTATGTTTAGCAATCATATGAGACAACGTTTTTCATATCCAAAATGCACTTCTCAAATATATTTTTACCTCATCCGCATTCTTACCAAAAGGAATATTCAATTTATCCTTCTTCGTCTTCATCAGACAATAGAATTTATGCTACCGATGAATACAATGTAGTTCAAACTCTTTTTAATTATGATATCAAACGGATACGATTAAGCATCTATACAAATTTACCGTTACACTTATTATACCACACACAATATTTTAACCTCGGCTCCTTTGCATCCGGATCCCAATTAAAATACCCCCTTTTGACTCCGCCATTGAAATAGCTTGAATCAGAATACACAGCAGCAACAATTGTATCTAACGAACCTCAACACCAATGGCTTCTCAGCTGACGATCTTTTTATACATTCTCCCCCCTCCCAAGTTTACCTTTACAAAACCCGATATAAGAGATACTCTACTTCCTGTTCAGACATCAAACCTTCCACCATTTATTATCCTTCCCATTATATTCAGTCCCTGACCATTCTTCAAATCCAGACATGACCACCGAAAATCAAGGCATCCTCGGACAGATTCCAACCTAGAGGGCGCTTTTTGGAACAAAAGCTTGTAATGAGAAGGCATCTCCATCTTTTATTTCTTTTTTTTTTTGCTAAAGTAAAGCTGCGGTGATTTGCTTAGCATCATGAAAGGAAGTTTTGTTTTTGGTTTGTTTCTTTTTTTTTGTTGCTGGTTTTCAGGTTCCATTTTGTTTTGTTTGAAGCCGCTTTGTTAAAGGATATGTTCTTCAGGGGTATTTTTTTCTTCCGAGGTAAACTGTAAAAAAAATATGATGAAAGAGAAATAGTTTTTTTCAAGGTGATTGTGACTTTAGACCACGTTAATTTTGTTGGGACTTTTAAAATTTTATGCTTAAAAGAGATAGTATACAGTCCTTGGTTAAGTAACAAAATAAACTATCGGCACATATAATTGAGATTATTTTATTACACCCTTAGATCTTATCTTTAAATAAAAGGATTTTCATTAAGTAGATAGTAGTTCATATGTTTCGTTACAAAGTAATTGCCGTTGGGCAGAACTTGAATATTTTCACATATTAATCGAATGTGTTCAGATATTACAGAGATCATAAATGTGTTATTTGTTTAAACAGGTAGATATGAATAAACTTTATCGTAAACTTTGATATGAAAATGTAGCGATAGAAGAGTAAAATATAAATGATGCTTATGTTTTCAATCTTAACATAAACATGATATTATGTAATGAATGCAATTCACATTTGTTTTAATACATCATGTTCTGTAATGAATGTGTCAATGAATGTACACTCTACTCAGTACTCTCTGAAGTTAGAACCTATGTATATGTAATTCCTGAGGTTCTAGATATGTTTTCAATCTTTTACATCTTAAAATAATTTTATTAAATAAAACTAATACTTTTTTCAAAATAAAATGAAATTATGTTCGATAACCTAAATTAAAAATAATATGAATTTCATTAAAAATAAACAAATACTAATATCAGTCTAACGTTTTTAAGATAATCACTCTTATTATTAATCGTATTAAAAATAAAAAAAAATCTCAAAATGTTTATTAGATGATTAATTAATAAATTTTAGCGCTTGGATTGTATAGTTAATTATCCGATCGAGAAAAATACCTACGGTATTACAATCTACTTTTAGCATAAAATACTTCTTTCAAATGTGGGTGGCAAGAATACCTAACTGAAAAAAACTACACCCACGAAGGACTTTTGTTACCTCATAATAATAAGGATGTTTTTTTTTTAAATAAGACTTTAAATTAGCTCTTAATAAAACTCATTTTCCGCTCGTAGATAATAATCGAAGTGTCTCATTAAAATTGGCTGCCAAACATAAAAAATAAAGCAAGTATAAAAAAATTAAGTACTACATTATTTGAAAAAACAGCTATGAATACTTTTGATAAATCCACAGTTGGAGAGATTGAATTACAAAATTATTAAAGGGAAAAATTCGAGTATTTTCGTCTGAACAAAAACTGCAAAAAAAAAAAAAAACCTATAAAAAATCCTGCACCTGCGTTCTTAAGCATTTAGGCATCTTAAAAAACGAGTGCTCTTCCCTGAAGTTTTTTTCATACCACCAACTAAATAGAAACATGAGAGCAATTCTGTTTTAATGACTCTGAGATGCAGACTCATAAAAAAGGATACGAAAAAGGAATCATTATCCTCTTACTATGTCCTATTCAGTTTTGTCTTGGTAATTAGCATATGCAATTTTCGATCACAAAATAAGATTATGTGCGTATTAAGTTTCAGTGGTATTTACGCAGTAGTTTATTGATTTATCATTAGTGGTTCGGATCCAATAAAAATATTTCAATCAAAATCAAATTCTTCCCCGGGCTTAGAAGCCTATCAGGCAGTGCCCATCTCCGTTTATAAAAATATTTAGGTTCCATTAAATGACTGGGAATTTATAGTTTGAAATATTTTAACTCAAACATCGTAGCTGTTCAAAGGAGTAATGCTAGATTATACTGCGAAAAGCATTTTTTTTTTTCAATCTCAAAATTGGGAAGGAAAAAAAAGAACTAGTTGCATGATTTACATATTCTTCCCTTAGTTGTTTGTCAATATATATTTCAAAACCATTGTAATATACTATTTTTTAGAAATAAATTAGTTAAAATTAAATATTAAAGATTCCACAGTACATTCCCCTGATCAAATCAAAATTGCACTTATCTGGTTACAGTATAATTTATATTTAAATATCAAAATATCCCCTAATAATAAAATATCGTGCTGCATTAAATTCGTTAATTATTTTTATTTTTTAATCATGGGATAATGATATCTGCTGAAATATATACTCTTAACAATATCATCTTAGACTTCAGAAAACTGTCCAATCCTACCTAGTTTCTTTAAACCCTAATGCTTGATGTAGTTTAGGTCAAGAAAAATAAGTCGTATATTTCCTTAATTTTATTTTTTAAAGTTTTAATTCAAAATTTTCTAAGTTTTAAGGTTAATTGACACTATTAAAACACCATTACACATTTTTCCAAATCCCAGTGCTTAGAAAGTTTGGATGGACCTAGAAAGTATGGATGAAACTGTTAAATAAAATAAACTAAAATTACCCCCAGAAATTAATACTCTAGCAATGATTAGACTTCTTAATTGGGATTTTTCCACCTAGAAAGCAAGCAGGAATATAATTTAAAAGATAAATTATTTGCTCTGCCCCAATGATGATAGGGGCCGAAAGAATCTCAACTCTGAAAGCAGCACAAACATCCCATTTAAGAGGGTCCTCGCTTTCTTTTCAAAAAAGGAATTTTCAGCGGCAGCCAAAATAACGAAACGAGTAAAAATAAACCAAGTCGCCGAAGCCGTTTACGCCTGGTTAAATGAGATTAATTTTAGCCTCTTAGATTATACGGGCTTTTCTTCTTTATAGAAAAGAAGCCGACTGCTTCCGCCGAGGAATTCCTAGATCGGAATTCCGTCGGAGTAGGGGTTTTTAAAAATTATTATATTGAATTTCGGACTTTATTTAAAAGGGAGAGCTTTCGGTGGGGAGACTGAGTATTAATTTCAGCCGCAGAGGGTGAAGTAATTTTAAATACGGGAGGAGATTCTTTCAGAGTAAGGGTATGATACAGATTCCGGTAAATAAACTAATTTTTATGAGATAGGGAAGCTTCTCCGGTATCTGAATGGGAGCTTTCTCTTCCCCCCTCCCCTTACGAAGATTGGATTCTTAAGCGTTGCGGAATCTGCTGAAGAAAAGATTGGGAAAGTTTTGAGAGAGAGGGAGTTTTGTGGGGATTTTATTCGAGGACTGTGTTTTGAAGTATTAAAGTTGAGAGAAGTTTGTTTAAACTATTAAGTGAGCGATTTAGTTAATTATTAAGGGGTCTCAGGACTCTTAAATGTTAGTCGTGTGTGCAAAATAGTGTCTTTTTTCAAACCACCACAGATTAAAAACTAAACACAGCAGCCTCATGAAAATTTTACCCCTTAATATTTGAACACATTTTCATAAGCAAACAAAATTATAAATTCAACAAATAAATATTTCTTAATTTATAAGAAGTCGAAAAAACCATATTTTTGATAATCCCGTGAATCAACATTTTACGGCGCGCAAGATTTTGGAAAAAATAATTCACCCAGGTTGACAAAATTTGTGTTATTTAATAGATAAATATATGCTTTTCAAGACAAACATAGTTTTATAAAATAATATAACCAATAAATATTTTTTAGTAACTGATTTTTGAAAAAAATTGAGAATTTCATAAAATTAAGATTTAAATTCCCTCTAAAGTAAAATTTACTTAAATTTTGAAAGTAAAAATATGTATGTCTATTACAGTAACTAATAACGAGCATGTGTGTAAAATTTTAGATGAAAAGGATAAGTAGTTTTTGAGAAATCTTGCGCTCCAGCTAGAAATTTTCATTTTGAGAAAATTGATGTCAAAGTTAAAATTTCACATAAAAAAAGATTAAAAATAAAACATACCCTAAAAAGCTCCAGGATCATAAACAGATCCTTCAGCATCCTTTTGCTTCTCAAATTCAATAGCCAACTTCAGTTTTTTGGCTTTGCGGGCCTCCAAAGAAGCTGCGGATGCTCGTTTTTGACCCGTAGTCTTACGCTCCTTGTCAGCTTTAATGCACCATTCCACCATTGCTTTAGTAAATTTCAATCCCAAGGCACTCATTATATCCATGTGGCTCTTCTTTCCATCATTATATTCACATACGGCCATATAGGAAGCAATTTTGGTGACGGTGAAGCCCGACCCAATAAGCTTTGGGCTAAACTTCCAAATGAGTGCATTGAGCGACTCATTGGGATTTTGGGTTTTGGCCCCTAAACATTTCCTTAGCAGTTTCAAATGGGACAAGTCTTTATAGACAGGCTTGATGGCTTCTGAGACAGCTTGGGGAATACTGCTCACATGCTGAAAGGGCGTGTTGTTGAGCTGAGCAACATTGTATTTGCACCAGCTGTCGCAGCCTGTCGGGCAAAAAAAATGCATAGGCTTATCATCCGTGCCAGAATAATGAGCCCACGTAGCCCAAACTGCTTGCCGCATCTCATGTTCGTCGTTTGGATTTGCACGTATCGCATTTCCATAATATGAAGTGAGTTTTTTTACGAGTTCATCCGTTAAACGCCCTTTGCCTCCTATAGTTTTTCCGTCGGAAAGCTTCTTCTTCCCCAGGCCAGACTTCAGCTTCCGCAGCCGGCTCCCCATCCGCTTCTGGACATGCCCGACACACTCTATTTTCTCTATTGTGACATCAGGTCCATAAGGCTTTTTCTCCACTATAGCTGGAAATGTTTTGGAGTCGCCATCTCCTATATACTGCGTGTATATCCTGTCGTGTTTTTGTTTCGACCTCTCAAAAATTCGAACCATGCCCTTCACTTCCATAAGGCCTGCAGATCCGCTGTGGTTCTTTGCACAAAAGCCCTTATGCCTGGTCATAAAAGAGGTGTACGTAGGCCCAAATTTTGGGCCTTTGTACGAGCTGCATCCCTTGCAGAAAGATGACAAAACTTCGATATCAATTGCTTTTCCACTCTCAGCTCCCACAACCGTACAAACACCAATAAGGGATGAGTGTCCTCGGGTTTTCCAAGTGCCATCTCCGCTAATGGCAATGCTCTTGGACGATTCATCGATGAGTTTTTCTGTTGCGGATGCCTCCACCATGGAGGCATTTCCTATCTTTTCCCCAGCATCTGCAATTTTCCTATTTATGGTGTCGTAAGCTTTTTGGGTAATGGGTTTCGGTAAGCACATTACCGAGCAAAATGTTTGCAGACCTGAGAGCCCCTGGCCCGCATACCGCATTGCCAAAACAGACCTCCTGTTGACATCAGGTACGTTTTTTTTGTCTCCAATCAACTCGCAGGAATTAATATTTTCCTGCCTCTTGCAACCATCACATAGTAAGAAGAAAGTTGAAGATAATCCAATGGTGGATTTTTCCCTCAGTTTGATAGTTCCGTGACACTTCCTGCAGCAAAGAAGTTTTTCCAATTGAGAAAAAAACAGGTTTATGTCAATAAGTCTATATCCATTGAATTCTGATGAAATAGACTCTTTGTAGGTGTCCTTTACTTTACGGGCACTAGGAAGTTTTTTTGAAGAGGCACAGTCTTCCTTTGGCACGCTCACGTAATCAATCCGGCCTTTTACACCCGCAGCAGATTTCTTCAAGAACTTATTTCCTTGAAATTTCCTTTTCTTCGTTCTCTTACCAGAAGAACGCTTTTTCACCATGATAAAATGAATCTTCAAAAGTAATGAAATGAAAGAGACGTGAAAGTTGAAACAGCGTGTGTATTCAAAATTCGCACAGTAAAATGGTAATGGTAAACAGAGTTGGAAAACAAAATTGTATGAGTTGAGTTGATACTATGCTGCTTATTTCTAAAATAATTTTGATATATTATGAGGCTTAACCAGTAAAATAAATCATATATATAAATAAATGTAAAGAGATCACCACAGCCAACCCAACAGATGTCACTGACAGCTGTGAAACGCGGCGGTGTTTGTTTATATTTTAGACACGTTGCTTTAGTTTTTTATCAATAACTCGTGAAGTTTTTGGAGTATCGACAAAAGTTTGGTACCAATCTGTTCAGAATTAGTGTGGCTTTAACATATATTTTTTTCAAAAAATCGAAAATTTTGACTTTTAAGGGTCCTGAGACCCCTTAAATTATGTTGCGTTAGTGCGGCGTGTTTGGTAAGAAGTGCATTATGTGAAATGAAATTTTCTTTCGGTTTAAACCTATATCACTTCGAAATTTTAAGATTATTTCGGATGAAATGGTCATCACTTTTTAAACGAAATCGAAGAATACAATGTACAATGTTTTCAAAATTGAACATTCTCCAAATTCTTTCGAAATATACACTTAAAATAACGTTATCCTATTTTATGGAGAGCGTAAACATTTAACGAAAGAATGTTTAGGTGATGTGCGGTGCTTTAGCACGATACTTACCACTGTTATGTGTCAACTGAATATAAAGAACTCGGTGAAACTGATATTAAAAGAACTTTACAAAAACTACTAACTTAAGACCTTATCAGAGAGAATAACTAAGAATGTGAGGAAATGTGTTTCTTATTTATTTGTGAAATCCAGTTTTACACGCAGGGATACATTTTTACGATAGGGAACAATCAAACATAACACTAAGAACTTTTCAAACATTGAAATGTTTTAAATTTTAACTAAGTCGGCAAACTGTTGAAATAGTAAGAAATGTATTTTATTTTTGTATGCTACATTTCAAAAGCTCCACACATGAATAAGCACAGTTTTTCTTTTCAACACTTTGGTTGTAGATAGAATACTTTAACACCCTATTTTATTGTGATAGTGTTCGGAATACTATTGAAAAGTGCTAGAAATGTATTCTAGTTGTAAAATATGGTTATAGAATCTGAATTTTACGACATATTTTTTTTTCAAGCAAATAAATCGCAACACTTTCAATTTGATTAGAAGTGTTCATTATTATGTTCCCATTATGTAGCGTTGAAAAAGCGTTTCTCGCATTTGCATTGTAATTAGAAACTACAATTTTATACTATTTAACACACTACGCATTACTTTTACTTATCTTACCATATGGTAAATATTAAGAAGAATCATTACGGTAACACAAAATAAATGTTTATCAGCATTTTGTTAGAAGGTAATTTATAAAACCGTATCAGCACCATGGCTACTAGTTAATTTTTCGTTTTAAATTCCCCCCTAGTTTTCTAGTAGATACAGATCAGACAGCACGTTCATTTTTCGAGGAGAAAAATGTTTGGGTGGAATTATAATGACAATAAAGCTTATTTATCAAATGGGGGCTCATAAAATGCAAATCCCCGATCGCACGGGAGGTGCTAATGTAAAAATCTGATAACTTCGCGGTAAGCGCTGCGGTTTTCAGCACCGGGCTCTGATAAAGCATGCTTATGAATACAAATCACGCTTATTTCCCGCACGCTGAGCCCTACAATGTAGGGAGCACCCCATCATTTCGTGCGGAGTAAAAACTTCGCCGAAGCCTTTGTAAAGCGAGAAACGCGATACGGTCCCCTTACACTTGCCAATAATAATTGGCCTCGGGGCCCCGCAATTCATATCTCCAGAATCGTAGAGTTTTTTTCTCTGTGCCGCAAAGAAAATACAAAGAGGGGCCCCCCGAACAAGATAACAAGAATGGAGCCAGCTCGACAATACAAGCAAAAAATTCATAAAAATATGCCCTAAGGGGGGGAGTGGGGTGAAAATTCCCTTGCTCATATGCAGCATTATATTGGGCAAAGTAGCGCGGTGAAAGGAAAATACGAAACCTCTGTTGCGCGGGTAATATTTTCCATGACCCGGAAATCTTTTGAGGGAATCGGCAGGCCCCTCGGGGGAGGGGAACGGGCAGATTCACCCGTGTTCTAACCAGGGGCGATTTTTCGGTTGTGATGCGCTTTGTCGTTTGCTAATAACAGTTGCCGTTGATCGGTGGGATGAAAGGAAGGATGACGGTGATGGGAAAGATTGGGTATACTGTAATTTGAATGTTTTGGGAAGCTGTCTAATGGTCAGAAGTCATTATAGTTTAAGTATGAATACAAGATGTCTCATTTGTTTCTCCTTTTAGTTTGTATTCAATGTATTTGTATACCTGTCGTATTAATATCCGTCTAGCAATTTTGAAATTACAAAATCATAATTTTTTTTACAAAAATGCAAACTAAACTATTAAAACATAAGTTATATTGGCGATATTTGAACCTTTTTCGTTCTTAACTTGGCAATTTTTAATGGGGTAGATAAAAAATTATGCAAAATATATAAATAAACATATCTTCACATGTAAATTTTGAATATGAAGAATCATTGATTGCATAATTTTAGGATATGAAAAGTATAAAGCAATGAAATTTATACTTTCCGTATTTATTTTAAACCAAAGTTTTCGAATTTAAATTGTTTGCTATTTTGATCCTAAGTATTTCTCTTTCCTCAGAGTTTTGAAAGAAAAAAGAAAAGGTAGATAATTACCGAGGAATGCTTCAAAGATTTTTATTACATAACCGTATTATTTAATAGTTACCCAATATTCGTTTTTTAGACTAGTTAGATTCATACAACCTATTTACCAAGAAAACGTTTAACACTTATAAAGTTTGAAAAATCTAGCACATAAAATGGGGCAGTCAGAATAAAAATAAATAGAAAACCTTGCAGCAATCTTATTAAGTCCAAAATCTCCTTTCTCATTTGTATTTACATTTAAGGAAATTTCATAATAGGATAAGATAAGTTTTTGGTTTAAAATTGATTATGGTGGTTAGGAATATCATTAAACTGAAGAAAGAAACAAGCTTATTTTCTTTCCCCCAAAAGTTACGTAAAACAATTCCTTTCAAAAAGTTTAATCTGAATTAAACTTGACACATTACACTGAAACATAAAAGTTTAGCAACATATATTGCAACATTTATAACAAAGGAGAAATAGTTTAGATTTCTATAAAGTATCCATGGATATCTTATAATAAAATTAAGACTTCTATTTGATTGTGTGAAATAATATGTGTTCTTTCTTTTTAAAAAGTGTGTATGGTGTTTCATCATTGATAACAGAATTATATTTATATAGTTGTTGATTATAATGATTTTGTACAGTTTATTTCATCTTTTAGATTTTAACGAGTGTGTCATAAATTGTAGAGCTTTTTAAATTTTTCTATGCCCTTACTACAGTGTTTGTCTTAGTGCTTTTGATTAAAAACATTATATATTAGTTGAAGTAGAAAGGCTTTCACGGCCGGATGTATTAAAAATAGGGGCTTCCGGGCTTGGTTGCCGTGGTCTTGATGGTAATAAATTGGACGTTTCGTCCAAAACTGTGTTGGGCATCATCAGCGGGTAAATATCAGCGGGTAAATATTATTATATATTAGATTCATGAAGGAAAAAAATAATATAGACATCAATTTTGTTCAGGCTATACTATAACTTTCTGCATGAATCTAATGGCTAATGGTAATTAATAATAATAATAATAATAATAATAATAATAATAATAATAATAATAATAATAATAATAATAATCCAATTATCCATAGTCCCTTTAATTACTTGTAAAAATCTATACCGCATATACTATATTCACAACACAAAAATCACTTCTAATGTCATTATAATAAAAAAGTACTAATGCATTAAAATCGTAATATTTCTGTTTAAAAAATAAATGAAAAATTAAATAACTTCAGTTAATCATTCTGACTCCCGAACGCTAATTCCAGTAAACATTCACTTGAGTTCCAGTGTTGTGTAATTGTGTAGAAATATTCACTAATAATATCATCAATTTACGAAAACCTAAATTCAATTTTTGATACATTTGAATTGTACAAAAAGATTAAAATAAAATACATTTCTAAGTTATAATTATCAATGGGAATGAACTATAGAGTCTTGAATTTTTAAATTAATGTAGTTGCTTGTGTTTTTATCCTTCACTATTTTTCAAAGGGTGTCTTAGGCACCTTCTAGTATTTGATACATAAACTATGGAATTTCAACCAGAATTTTTATGAAATCAGACAGTTATGTATATCAGTTTAATGGAAACTTAATGGAATCCATGCTTATCTTTACATGAATCTGAAAACAAGGTTATAATGTAAAATCTTGTAAGGGACTCCCTCATAAACTCCCCATCTCCCACTTACAACCGCATAAGAACCATCAGAGGAGGCACCCCAAGGCACCCTACTGGAATAAAAAAAATAATCTTGGAAGATCCAGGTGCTATTGTTGAAGGGTCCTCTGGAACCCCGCCGCGAACCCCAGCATTGTGTTCGAAGAGGGAAGACCGTCTCTTCCATTTACAAGCTTTCGTCGGGGACTTTGAATTGGGGGCCGGGTTTCTTTTCGGAATATATGGAAGTTGTGGTTGGTGAAGTTTGCGGTCTGCTATTTAACTTAGTATTTTTTCTTGATGTCCATCGACTTAACTGTTTGGTGTTATCGTCAAATTTGATTGTATAATTGATTGATAGATGCTCTAACCCTGAATACAGTTCTGTAAATAGTTGGTCATTTAATTGTTTTTCTTTTTTGTGTTTTGTTATCAAATTTTTAAAGTAATTATTTAACTCTTTTACATGTTGTGTTCAGTTGTGTCTATGCACTTATCCATCAAGGGAAAAACGACACTGGTAATAAATTTGCAAAAAAAAAAGTTTATTAGAATGTCATTATTTTAAGTATCAAGTAACGGAACCCATACGTTTGATGGTCTTTAACCGCTAAATATTTCAAAAGCATTTTTTATTTCTTTTTTTTTTTAAAGTTAACGAACAATTTAAATATTATGTAGTTTATTTACACTAGGTTACAGAGTTAAAATAATAAAAATATACTAAAAGGGGATATAGTGATTTTATGTATGTCGCCCAATTTTCAGAGATTAGCTTAATTGTGCTTTAGCCTGCTGAAAATGATTTTAAATCCTTAATTATTTTTTTTCGCCCATTTTTTTTTTTAATTTATAAAAATTACGGTCAGATGATATTTTCCTCAGATGAATCTAATATTACCTTTTTTACATATTTCCAATTACTTGTTATACATTTAGTAAATTTTTTTTCTCTAAATGAATGAATGTCTTCAACAAGAATATACGTTATTCACATCATTAATGATTTAAAAGCACAACGTAAAATGCGTAACGAAAAATTATGGAAAAATTATCAACCGCAAATTTCATCGCAATTGCCACGACAATGTCTCAATAGTTCTTTTCTTTGCTGAATACTAAGGGCAGAGTATAGATTTCACTGTGGAGGAGAATGCGGGAAAGTTTATGGAATTGGTAGTTAGTGAGAAAAAAAAAAGAGAAGGATGCAAATAAAAAAACTTGAAGACGGAACTACTGAGTGGCTCTTCAGATGTTTTGGATTCCACAAAAAATGCTTCGTTTAAATGTCTTGTCTTCTGTCGTGTTTTTAAGTCCCCTGAATCATCAATAAGTACCCTCTGTCATTTTCCCGAGGTTAAAGTTCAGTAAAGTTCATGAATATAAATAATTTATGGAGGATTTTATTATGTTTGTAATAAGTGGATCTTATTCAAAATTGTGGGGAGTGTTATTAGACACGATATCAGTGTAACTTGAAAAAAGAAATGAGTAGGTTGAAATATGTAATGAACATTTACAACACTTAAAATTTTTGTTGGCTATTTTTATTCAATTGGCAATTAGAAAAAGGATAGTATTTATAAATTTGGTTTTTATTTTTCAGCCAAGTATATGTTTTAAATTTATATAAAGAAAGTAATATAAACACATTTTAATTATTATTGAAGTCCCTGATGAAAACATATTTTAAAGTATTCAATTTAGGAGTAACAAAAACAAAATCCTTACAAAATGTGAAAAAAAATGAATTAAAAAGAAAATATTGTTTAGTAGAGTAAGAAAAAAATAGTTAGAAAATCTCAACAAAAATTTGCTTAATTAATTAGGTATTTTTATGTTAGTAAAAGGTTAATTTTTTTCATAACAAAATATCAGTATGATAAAAAATACACTTTCAGCATAGCAAAAACAATTTTTAAATTACCTGAGATTTCTACTTAATTTAATAAATAATTTCAGTAATAATACGATTTTTCTAATTAACATCGTATCAGATAACGGTAATATGAAGTCTTCATAAAAATAACTTTTTCTTTGAATTGCAACTTAAGAAATAAAACTAGTTCATTAATTTGTATCAAATAAATTTCCTTTTTATTGTAATAGTAGTATGTAATTCTGGCAGCATTGGAATAAAAAAGATTTTATAACAAAACCCATATTAACTTCACACATCACATTTACAATCAATAAAATGCCTACAATCAACTTATTTCTATCGAACACACTATATTTCAGTTCATTAAGTAATTCCCATAAAATTGCTACAAGATCACCAAGAAAGGCAACACAGTGTCCTCGGGGCCGAAACAGAGTCAGTCTAACAAGCAACAGGCAGAGGCTGCCCAACTTAGCCCAGAATTAATGAGGTTTCCCTAAAGCATACCAAACTTTCCCCTCGTGAGTTTAACTGATATTTTTGTTATTAGACTCGGAGTCTCCCCAGATGGTTAAAATTCGTTTTTGTTTTGTTCCAGGAGCGTCTTTTCGAAGTTGGATTAATTTGGGGAGATTTATCGAGGAAGGTCTCATCTGGAGAAGGCAATGTCCTAGGCGCGGGTTTAATTTAGAATGAAAATTCTGGGAAGGTGGGTAGCAGTACTATGCGGAATGTTTGGATTTCTACACATCTATGGGTTACCCTTGCAAATAGTTAACTTAAGTAATAGTTAACATTTAAACTAACTGAATTTTAAGTAGTATCATTTTTTGTTTGTGTGGGACCTAAATAATTCTGGTAAATGTAGCAACATTGTGAAAATGGTAACTCACATTCATTGGGAAAATTATTATTTAACTAGATAAGATTTAAATATTGTTTTCAAAGATTTTGTACTCTTTAATGTTAATTAAAATAATAGATTTTAAATATTTAGTTCAAAAAGGTATATTATATCATTAAAATATTTAGCATTTAAAAAAAATCTCAAGATAGTTTCAATACCAGGTTATGAAACCTCCATTTGGAAACGAAATTTGCTCTTGAAGTTCATTTTACAAAGTATATCTATCAACATTTCAGTAAACATTTTCTTTTAACTAAAGTATTATATAATAAACTTTCCAATTTTAGTTTTTTATCATAAAAAATTTACAAAAATAAAAATTATTAATTAGGCAAATATCGATTTATTGAGGTCTAAAGCTTTTAAAATTATGTGGAAAAAACTTTCGTATTATAAATTACCTAAAATAATTACAAACAGGGTAAAAAAATTATCTGACATTTAAAATATATATTGGGAATAACTTTATTTTGCAACTTATGGCTTTTAGATTTAAAAACGTTTCTTGTATAAAATTTTTAATCAATGATTTACTATTACATAGTAGTTCATTGATCGATGGATTGGGATGAAATTCATATTACATCCCGAAAAGTAAAAAGAACAGACTCATAGAAAAATTCATAGACTTAAGTTATTTCTCTCAAAAGTTCTTAAAATTGTTATTTTTTTTTCTTAACTGAAAATTTTAAGAAAAAAGAGAGATAAATAGTTTAATAAAAATATTTAACTATTTCATATAAGTTACATAACTCGAATAAAATATAAATGCAATACAAATAATCGCAAGGATAACTCAAGTAATACACAGGAAAATATACTTATTCTTCAAAAACATTTTAAAACTAACCGAGCCCTTTGCCATTCTTGAATACTTAATGCAACCACTTAAAACGCATATCTCTCCGAGTATTCTCAGAATATTCTAAGTAAGCCATTCTCTACCACATAGCATCTTTATTCTCAGAAGTTTCCGTTTGTCCTCCCTCCCTCCGTTGCCAACTTCAAACTTTCGCAATAATTCCAACTGTAGCGCGTCACTTTAATTAAACTTATTGAGAAGCTAGACATATTCCATGGAAAAGGCTTTAGGAAACGATGGTATTATATGATAAAATATTGATACTTTCTGCGTGTTATTAAATATAAATGCGTTTGTTTATGGTAGTAAGGTGGTGATGATTTGATTTCAGTTGAAAAAATTTCAGTTACATATTTAGTTACATCTGCTTCAGGTGATGTGTTATGTCTGTACCACTTGACATTGTGTTGTAGGAATAATTTGATGTGTAAAATGCAGGGATTGTAAACGAGTTGGGAAGTTTCTATAAAAATAAACATTTATTGTTTTAATGGGAAACTATAGAAGTAAATTAAATCAAAAGTGATTGAAACTTAGTAATGAATTCTTCATAAAAATGATTTTTAAAAAGTTTAATATTCTTGATAAAAGGGCATTAATCAGACAGGGATAAAAAAATTCTGAGCAATTATCAGTCGTGCATTCAGAATTTTTTTTTCTTTTTATTTATTTATTTATAATCAGTCAAAACAAACAGAACAAGAAAAATATCCACATCACCTGGGATCGCAACGATCCATGTAGGTGAACAAAACATGCGTAGAATAAATTACAAAAAGCTGCAAATTAATTTAGCAAATTTAAAATAAAGCAAATTTAAGCTGCAAAATTTATGAGAATACGTTACACAAAAATTCCTTCTTTTTAAAATTTATAATTTTTTGAAAAGTGCAGAAAATATGTGTTTCCATCACTGAATATGGAATCACTCAAAAAATACAGTGTATAGTATCAGAGATGCACTAATATTTCAATCAGATTTGAAATCAGGGTAGAAATGCTACACGCAGAGAAAGGGAACAAAACATTGTTAAATTGTGAAGATATTTTTTTAAACTTAAAATGCATGAATACACCATCAATATGTTGTAAAGCAGATAGAAAATCAAGAATCACTCAATTTTCATAACACTAACATGGCAGCAAGCGATACAATGAGAAAGTGAAATTATAATAGGAAAAAAAGTAGTAAACGTTTAGTTCATCGAACCTGATTCCTAAAAATTCTTGTATTTTACTTCACATCATAATTAGATTTGTTCATCTTATAATAAATAATATAATTCTTCCACATACTTCACTAACACATACAATTCTCCAAAGAACTAAACTTCCTGTAAATACATTTCACAATTCCCCAGAGAGCGTCGTCCCTGTGTCTTTTCACCACACGACTAATAAATAAAGGGTAGCAACAATCCGTTTTGGTCGTGGTCTGGAATCTGTATTTGACGTTGCTTTCAACATGATTTTATTCCCTACCACGGAACGAAAATCAATAAATAAACGGACAAAAAAAATGGCTGCCTGGCTTCGAAAGTAGATTTCGCAATAAAACTTCTATTTCCAAATGTAACAAAATACACAGATATAAAAATGCTCCACTCTCTTTCTGCTAGATGGTAGAGCAAAGGCTTTTTAGTTGTTTTGTTATGACGTTTCGTCCCTTCTATCTTGCGCTTTGAGTATCTGCTTTCAGAGAAGAATTTCTGAGCGAGAGGACGAATATACCTATAACGGTGGACCTGTCTGTGAGATTATTTCCCATTCATCACTAAATGCGTTTCAACTCGCATATCAAAGTAAAGGCTGGTGTTTTACTCATAGTTGCAGACTAGGTTATTATCTTACTAAGATGGTTCAGAAACGAAGTCTCACATGTGGTGTGTATCTTTGATTTTGACCTGATGATATTTTAATATTGCTGTGGTTTGGGACGTTATCTCAAAGACCTGATAGGGATATTGATAGAAATCGTGTTATTTCTTGATTCAAAGTGTGATCTTTCGTATTACATTGGGTGTTGAAAAAGTAATGGAGATTCATTAAAAAGATACACATTCCATTTACTACAGAAAAAAAGTTCTGTAATAATTAGTTTACTAAATATATTATCTATAATTATCATTTTCGGTGTTTATTGTTTTTTGTTGCAACGTTTCCTGACCCTATGACGTCACTACGCGGAAGGAAAAACTGCATAAACAGAAAGCCTGTTAGGTTTGCTACGAGGAGTTTCGGTACCCAAATAGTGATGAAAAGACGCTATAGTACATGGGTTTAACAAACTAATCCTATTTCTAAATTCAAGTTCACTCAAAATTCAGACACCACGCTGGGAACTACTGTCTTTGCTTAGTTTCCCCGGGGTCAAATAACGTTGATATCTAACAGTGTTATTCCTAGGATTTTTTTGGAGCAGTAAAAATACTCCTTGACTTTTTTAGGAGGAGTGAAATTGAATTATGAGATGAATTAGGTTATGAATTATAGACACGAAAAAAAAACACAATCAAACACCCTAAGCATCAGAACAATAAATGAAAAAAAATACTATGACAGTATGAATACACAATTAAGTAAGAATTGATAGTATATGATAATTAGGGTGGCGTGGCTTCTGGCAATTGGCTTTTTCCAGAATGTCTCCGCTGAGATCAGTTGGTGTTTTGAGTAGAAAATATCATTTGTTGATTTCGGTGGGGCCACGCTGTGCATTTTTTAAGCTAAACCTTTGTGAAAAATTCAAAGTGTGAAAATACTCCTGCCTAGTTTTTTAAAGAGTATTTCCGATTTTCAAAGAGTGAAATACCCTCTCAGAGGAGTTAAAGATATCTCTGCTGTCTAGTATACGGGAAAGTAAAATTAAGTAAAAGTAATTCTAACACAAAAACTTTCCTGTCATTCTCTCTTATAACATCTCCATGTATTTTTAACCCAAAATTTGTAACGTTGCACCAAACCCAAACTACCCTCAACAGAAAACCCAGACACCATCTTCTCCCCCTAAGCTTCGGAGGGGTCACGATCCTCGAAAACGGCAGGTGCCGGCTATCATCTTCGCGTGATAGTCGCTCCTAAGCGCCATTAATTCTCCGAAGTTAAGATGCCCCAGCAGTGATGGATCAGCCTGTAATAGAGGATGATGAGAACCTAGGGAGGGAGTTTGTTGGATTAAGAAATTTAGGGGGATTACAGACTCGATGGGGTAATCATCGTTTAGCTCCAGATGGATGAGGGGACTGTTTAAAAAAAAAAGAGCGGTTTTGTTTACTGGGAAGGAAAAATTGAAAACAGAGGATAAGAATGCGCGTTTTGATCGTTTCTATTCAGATCATGAGTTGTCGGTTCCGATAAGAGGAAGCGTTTCGTGATTTTGGTATTTCTTCTGTAAATCTGATGAATCGGAGAAATGTATGGGGGAGATAACATCTGAATGCGTTGAATGTCTCGGGAGAGAAGATTGAGAGAATTGGCGGATGGAAACTGGAGATGTTGGTTTTTGATCATATTTCAGATAATTAAAGCGTCATGCAATGAAGTGTTGCTTTTATCTGCAGTGTTTATGTTATGTTTTCTCTGTGTTGAGGAATGCAATGCATAACATTCTATGTGAAATTATACTTCAAGCAATATTAAAATACTGCAGAGTAACTTCTTAATTAAACTGCATGATATTTTCTCCCTATTCACAACAATAACTCTTTATAAATTTAAACAAAAATTTAATTTTTCTCAAAATAACCTGAAATAAGAAGGAGTTAGAATTTAAAAAACTTTAAAGTATCAAGAAATAGATGGATTAGATTCTTCTTCAAAATATTATAATTTCGAACTGCATTAGGCGAGAAAAAGAGCATAACTGCAATCACTAATACATAGTTTTACCAACCTCAAAAATCTCAATATTTTAGAAAATTCAAAGGTTACAATACATTAACCACATTTGTCTCTTCTAAAACCTGTCCGAGACAGTAACGGAATGTAGAAACCTTTGTACATCTATCTATGTTTACTAATGTAATTTCTGAAAAATCAGTCAGAACTTCGAGAACACTTTAGTTAGACCTGTATTAGTGAATTGTTAAGAAAATATAAAGCGATGACTAGTGAATAGATAATTTATCTAAATAGTTAATAGCTAAAACTTCGGAAGGCAACTCCTCTCTAACACTTTATCAAAAACACCATGCTTAATAATCAACAGCCTAACTAGAATACAATACGATAATAAATTACATTTCCCAACAACAAACATTGTTTCTCAACGTGGAGCAATTGAATATAAACCGTCTTGACACCCCCTATCCTAATAAACTCCACATTAGACAGCAGAACCCAACAAGAGGACTCCCCCTCATAACTCCCTCCCCATTACTCCCAAGACTCCTCATTCCGATCGATCCTGGGGCATAAAATATCCTCATTAGCGCCCTCAAGACTTTCATAGCCACCCACAGCGTCCGGCTTAAGGACTCCATCAACTATTTCAATCCGGCAAACAATGCGGCCCATTTGCATGCGCGACGCCTAATTGGCCTGACGAAATTACACGTGCAGCCTCCCTCTTCTTGCCGCGCGCGGACCTCATTTGCTGCAATTATGGATATTAGGGGGAAGGATGCTGGGATGTGTGAGGGGTTCCGGAGGAAGTGTACCGGCATGGACACCGAAACTCATAAGGCCGGAGAAGCTCGACGTGTGATAGTGGTCCTGACGTCACTTTTGATGGCATTTTGACCACAACTCAACTTTACTCCGAGTTAAATTGAATTTATAATTCATTCTGGTGAAACGTTCGATGTATTTCAAAGGATAGAGTGTTTTCAGGTGACGTCACGACGAGCTATTTTCTTTTAACTGATAACCCTTTGTAGGGCTTGTTGCTAAGGCGGTTGCTAGGTAACGAGGTATGTTGCTAAGGTGGTTTTTAGGTATGGGGTCACGTGATTGCAAATGCTCCAATAGAAGAAATCCACGGCCAGTCATTTTCTGTAACTGTTAACCTTCCGTAGGGCAAAAAACTGTAACCTTCTGCCTTCTGTTGCTAAGGCCGTTGTTAAGTCCGAGGCATGTGATTGAAAATGCTCTATTGGCAGGGTGATTATAAATTAAATTGAGGTGTTTCCTGCAACAATGAGTTAACTCCACTAGAATGAATATTTGTAAAGTCGTTATTTTTTCTAATCTTATACATACTTTGCTTTGCGGTGAATAATATATTATACTACTATAGGTCACTATAGTGACCATAGTTACCAACTCAGTAGTACATTGCCGAACAATGGCACTAACTTGGCGAGTAACGCTTGCTGTCGCCAAGGTGGTGCCTTTTGATGTAGTTTCTGATTTTGCAGTTAACTCCTTGTTGCAGAAAACACGTCAATTGTTAAAGTTACCAATTTCAATTATAGTAATCATAATTAACGCATTTTGTAATTAAAAATCACTCTGTTAAAACAAAAATATTGATTTAGATCCTTCTAAAAATCTCTTTCCATCCCAAACGACCTTATATGCTCATTGCTCAAAATATACTTGGTGGAATAGATGAATGTTTCAATAGGTCATTATTTCATTACCCTCTCATTTTCCATAGTGATTCTTGATCAAATCCAAGATGAATTTAAAATTGTGTTTTCCTTTACTTAAAATCCCTCATTAAAAGATTGATCCAAGGTCTCATAATTGAAAAAAAAAACATTCAAAGTAATCCAGAAAACATTATTATAAGATGTATTCGTATTACTTTGTTTCTGTAAAAGGACGAATAAAAGAAATCGCTTTTAATCATTTTGCTTCATTTTCTTGTTCGAAATACTTTTCTACCACAGCCCTCTACTTCTCTTGCTTCCTTGATTCGGTTTTCCTTTAGACTAATGTACTTCCAATCACTCCCACAACGAACATGATCGCCTTCCGACTTTAAGAATTATCAAAGAGAGAAACACAGCATTAAATACCTCAAACACATAGCTCAAACCATAGCTCAAATTTCTGAAAAATCCCCACAAATCAAGACAAATTCAACTTCTCCGAAACTCAACACCCACTACGCTTCAATCCCCACCTGCATGTATCTAAACCTAATCCTAATTACTCCTCCACTCCGCTTATTGAACACCTCGCCGTGCTACAACAAACCTCATCCTTACCTAATCCACCTCCCGATACAACTTCCGCGGCCATCCATCCCAAAGCCGAATTTCCACCGCCCTCCCCTAAGCCTTTCGCAATCATATCTCCGCACTTTATCCGGGAATTTTAAACCCTACTTATCCCGATTCCAGGTCCTTCCCGAAATATCCGGGAGAGCTTTGCAGGAAAACTCCAGGATCGCTTATTACTCTACTAGTGCCAACTATTATTATTATTATTATTATTCTCTATTCGAAGCACCACTTCTGATTAGGGGCCAATCACGAATTTCTTCCTAATATTTTTAGGGATTTCACACCCCTCCCCCCACCTATGTCATCATAGGTCGTTCTATTTCAGTGATGTCTTCCCTTCAATGTCATGTCACACTTTATAAAAATTTTTAAACTTACTGTGATTGAAGAATTTGGATTTTTTTACTATTAGCTGATATGCCCGGCCTTACACGGGTGGAGATGGAGTTTATTTATTTTTTTTTTAAGTTTTTATATATAAAACATTTCCCATTATTTTGATGCGTGAAAGGTGTCGAATCAAACATCATCTGCATTTACTACATGATTCCTTTAAAAAAAATCCAAAATATTAGAAAAATATTCTTTCAAAAATCACTTAAAATGCTCAATTAGAGCCCTTAACATCACAATATTCACAACTTCAGAATTTTATTATATCTTTGTTTTTATGTTGTCCGCCATTGATGTGGTAAGCCATCTAGTGATCTGTCATTGATTTAATGAGGCATCTAGTGGTCACATTGTGGATGAAAATTTTAAAATTAATTACTTTTTTAAACGTGCAATAAAAATTTCTACGAAACTTGCTGTAAATTTTCCACCCTAAAAAAATGCTGACTAAATACTAGCTTGCCTAAACGCCCCTCCTAAACATAATATGACGTAATTTTTGAATGGTCCCTTGGAACACCAAGGGTGGACCGGCTACGTTTTAAAGGGGCGAGAGGCTTTAATTAATTAAATTATCGGCTGCGTGCGTGATTTCTCGGGGGATGTTCGAAAGGATATTCTCAGGGGCCTTTCTTAATTGACGTAGCGAAGACGGGATGTTCGTTTCATGGACATTTGGACACGCAATGATTCCTTCTGATGATGCAATATTTGTACTTCTGTCTCCGAGAAGTTTAAAGGTTCGGATGGGATTTTCAAGGTTAAATAGTGCATATGCGTTCCGTTAGGAGTTTGATTAAAATCGTTCGCTTAAATAGAAGTGCCTGTGTTAATTAGTTAAGCTTTATAGTGTAATTAATTTTAATTCGAGATTAGCTTATCTCCATTTCAAACTAAACTCCTAAGTGCGTCATATAAGTTGTTCTATAGAGTTCTAGAGTCTACTTATTCTGTGATTTGGATTTTACTTTTTACTGGAAGTTTTCACTTTTCATCATATTTAACGTTTTTTAAACTATGTATTGGGTAGATAAAGTTGAGTATTTAAGTGTTATTTTTTAAAATTTAAAATTATATACCGGTTTGGAAATTAATGGATTTTTGGAAGGATAAAGACACGTAACGTGTTAAGCATAATTTTCATTACCAATATAATTTTGCATCTCCCACTGCCAGTAAGTGAATGAGAGGATTAACAAAATTTTTTCTTATTTACTATCAAATAATTTCAAATTATTTATTCCATTAAAAATGATGTACTAAACATTTATAACTTATGTAAAGTAGGTAGATTTAAAAGCTTCCATACAGAACAAACGTTGGGATAATTTTCATTAATCTTCGGTACTTATTTAAACTTGGGACATACTGAAGACGATCATAGGTATAAAAATATATAATAATACATAAAATTAAATAAAAGATATATATGCTTTAGTTCAAGGAAAATTATCGGTAGCATATAAAAAAGTAGTTGATACATTTATTATAAAAATATTGTCTCTATAAGCAGAATAAGTGTAATATCATCTGAAAAAGGAATCTACTTCGGAATTCGAAATATTTCCAGCAGTTAGCAAAACACGATCATCAAGCAATTATTATTGCATGATCAGTAGTGGGGGAGTCTATCCACACGGAACAACAACCATCACGATTTAATTCCACGAAAACGACACGAAATTATTCAGGAAAGAGTTAAAGAGCCTCACAGAGTAAAAATCGTTCCAAAAATATATTCCTCGAAAACTGACATATTGGTGTACCAAAAAGTAATACTATTAAGTACCTTGGTCATCCATCTCAGTCAAAACACAAAAACTCATTAACTAAGGTAAACAGCAGGAGGCTCAATCGCCAATGATTCGAAAGATAGGTTTCCGCAGTAATTTGACAGAAAACACCTGCCTGCGCAACTGACGGCCTTTTGATGAATTATTCTCTTGAATATTTTTAGTACCTGCTTGCCGATATATAACGTTGTCGGTTTTTTTGCATTTCTTAGCTTTGCTGCGTTGTGTATTTTTCCCGAGTTTGGTAGTTTTGCTAGAGGTAGGTAACGGTAATGTTGTGACTTTGCTGATCGTGAGAAAACTGAGGGAATTTTTTTAGTGCGTGTTATTATTCAATATTTATTCAATGAAGATGTTCCCATACTTTTGAATGAATTATAGTTTTGTTTAGAATTAATTCGTAATTTTATTGCTTCGTTTAAAACATTTGGAGGTAATTAAGATACATTGTAAAATGTCATTGGTTGTATTCCATCTTACTAGAGTGAAATTTATTACTACGATTTTTGATGCATTAAAATGATTTGGGACTCCATTTAACTTCTGTATAAATATTATTTTCCAGTTGTTTTTTTTCTTTCATTTAAATTGATTTGTCTTTAAAAATTTAATGCACTTAAACTGTACCGCAATTAAATCATAAAATGAACCTCAATGATTAAATAACTTAATAGAGGAAAATAAACGGTAGTTAAAGTATTGTAACAGAGTGCTTCAGCAAGACCGCCCAAACTCTGTAAAACTAGATTCCTTATTAATAGATAATTACGTTGAGTAAATACATAAAAAATGTAAAAAAACCCTATAGGGTAGTGGCACCAGTAACTGACACTTTGAGATTTAATTCATAATAATAAGATTTGTATTGTGAACTTGAAATAAATCATGGTCTCTCTTAATATTTTAGACATTTATCTTTAACTTTATGCAGTATTTATTTTATACCAAGGGGTTTTAAGTTTAATAAATTGAGAATTCCCATTTCATGTTAAGAAACTTCCGATTTTCAGAGGTTGGCTTAAGGCTGAAATTAAGAGTTCTTTGCGGATTTCTATGAACTTAAATCAAGAAATCTGAATGTGTAGAATTTTAGTGGCCTTGCTGAAACACCCAGTAAGTATAGAAGGGTTAAAACTTTTTTCCAATATAGAATGTATAATTTAGTAAAATAATATTTATCGTTGCCTTTGCAATGTTTATCAGGATCTTTTATCCCGTTTTTGAACCAATATCATCCCTCTTAAACGTTTGAGTTGTGCTGAGAATGCTTGTAGCTTAAATTGACGTCCCAATGCATTTCAGCTGAACACTATGCCTCATTCGTAAACCCCTAATCACTTCAATAAAGAAACAGCAAACTCTCCTAGCAATTATCTCATTGACTTTTTAAAAAGCCCATTCTTATGGGTTTTTCAAAAAATAATTAACCACTTCCCCGCAAAGAAAGCCAGGCGCCCTAACCCATTCTCAGAGCAGCAACATGATGGATAGCGTCTCCCATTGCGCTTTCCGAGTGCCTCCTCAAAAAACGCAATTCTTCTGAAAGAGGTCTTTCGCTTTTATTGCTACACGGGTCCTTCTGCCCCAAAATTATAGTCATCGTACGCATAACAGTGCGTGATAATGGGCAGAAATCCGAGATGTGTGGGTAATGCATTGTTTCATTCATAACCAGTCTTTTGTAATTGGCGTAGAACCCGTAACTACGTAATTGCGGGGCTTTGCTTTTCGTTTCATAAATTCCTGTTACGAGGGGTCATTCGTTACCGTGTGATTAAGAGAGTGCTATGGGCTTTTAATGGTTCCATGGAAGATTTGCTTGCCGAGGTTCCTCTAGAGCAGGCTGAACTAATCGCGTCTTTTTTGGACGGATTTTTGAGGTTGAAAAGCTATAATTCGTGCGTTTTGGACAGGAAGTGGTAGAAATTGCAAGTTCGTATTTGTCTGTGAAATAGTTTCAGTTAACAAATAATTTTCAGAGAAAGGGATATTTTAATTCAGCAGTGCTAGGTAACTCTACTATGAATGTTGCTACACCAGTATTTTGCTTAACTTCAAATTTAATGTACTCTTTAGAATTCCAAAAAAGGAAGTTTACAAACGAAGTTCTTCTATAATAAATTGTCTTTAATTTGAAGGAAGTTTATAAAAGTCCCTACTCTGATTTCACTCGTTATATATTTGAGAAATATGATTAATATCAAATTAATATATTTATCAATATAGAATACAATTGGAAATACATTTCAAATTTGTGATATTAAAAGAAAGTATTTAAGACCTAAAGTTCAAAACATAAGGCAAATCTAATGAATATAAGATAACTAACTATAACATCAAACTAAAAGGTTTATTGATAACCTAGCTCAGATTAGGAAAAATTAATATAATCACAGATGTTTCAAAAAGAAAAGAAAATTTTAATTGAAAGGTTTAAATAACTATTCTTTAATCAATCTTATATGGCTAATTTGTAATTGCCTTTCCATAAAATCGTGTTGCGTGATTCAGATAAAACTTAAGCATTATCATTTGATTTGTACACCCATTTCTATGTTTTAACAGTTTTAACTTTGCTGCTGCTGCTTACTTAATAATAGTGAAAAAATATTATAATAACTCATTTGAAAATTTATGTATTCTAAAAAAATAACTCAACTTTATTATTTGTGTAATGTACAATTTTATACAATCGATACGCTAGATGCGTTAAAGTTACACATTTTTAGGATTTGAATTTTTAAAAATATTGAAACTTAAAAAAGTACAAATAAATAACTTAATAATTACATGACTAAAAATAAAATAAAGATGAAAATCAAAATGAAAGAATATTGCCCTTATTCTTCTTAAGACTATTTAAAATAATCTGTACTTAGGCATAACAATTAAACTTCCCACCTTAAAATCATAAAACACAAGTCCTTAGAATTAGGAATGCCGATTACTTGCAACTATAACTATCAAGACCTCATACCCTACAGCACAGTTAAATGCCCTGGCCATTGAACAAACCAATTACCAAAACGTCCGTGAAAATTCATAAATTGCAAGAAAGCGCAATTAATTTTATAAAGTAAAACAGACAGTGAATGTTTTTAATCAAACAAAAGGCCTAGCCCTTTCTTACAAAGGTCGTTAAGGGTAAGCATCAAACTTG
This sequence comes from Tetragnatha montana, assembly GCA_963680715.1. Taxonomy (NCBI): domain Eukaryota; kingdom Metazoa; phylum Arthropoda; class Arachnida; order Araneae; family Tetragnathidae; genus Tetragnatha; species Tetragnatha montana. Next base: position 51,043,045 of record OY796675.1, read on the forward strand.
CCCTAAATTGGAGGGGGGGGGAATCTTCCTTAAGGGTAAGCATCAAACTTGCCCTAAATTGGAGGGGGGGGGGGGAATCTTCCTTCAGGGCTTTTTCTTCCTCTTCCGGATCGAGTTACCCTTTATGAGAACACCATTATCATTTAGTCATTATCATTTTGCATTTCATCTTTAATAGGACTTGTGTGGACCGCGTTTCATTATGCATATGAGGGGAATCCTTACAGGGAAATAGGGAAACCATACATATGGTGGCTAGAGGCCCTTCAGGGCTTTTTAAAGGGGTAGGTTCTGACGCAGGCAGAAAAGTAGTGAATACGAAATGAGTATAATGCAATTAAAAACGTGGCTCCGTTTTTTTTTCGGACGACTCTTCATTTTATTTAACGGCTAATGGAAGAGCCAAAAATGCTGGTGTCCATCACATTGTTAGAAAGCGGCGCAGTTGCAGTTTTTTTTCTTGGGGTTTAAGGGTTCGGTTTTGAGGAGTTGGATTACTTTGTTTCCTTATTTGACAATGTATAAAAGGTTTCCTTCCTTTGATGGGCTTAGGTGTTACCGCGAGACCAAACAACTGTTAATTTTTGGCGGATGATTTTAGAGTATCGTGTATAAGCTGTTAAAAGGATTTGTATGTTTACTCTGAAGATTTGAATTTATTGCCGGGAAAACCTTCAGGGTGTTTTAATCTCATGCAGATACTTTCGTTCAAATTCAGAAAAAAGTTAAAATGCCCATCATAATCAGGTTAGAAAGTGTTTTCCTTTGAGTGGTTATCAATAAACTTTGACAATTACTTTTACAAATGAAACTTCAGAAAACACTATTTTTATAATTTGAAAATTTAGATTTTGATGTTTCGTTACTTAAAGGATATTTTTTGTTTTTATCAATATGAGTGTGCCCAGAGGAGTTGGATATAAGAAGGTAAAATTAAGGAAGATTTATGTTTTAAACCATTGAAAATAATGATAACAACACCAGCATTTCCATAAATAGCTTGATATTCGCTACCATTCTTTTTGTCAGGACACATGAGGATACATGAGAGAAATATTATAAAAAAATTTAAATACCTAATAAGTAAAATGTTTTGCATATATACGAGTTCAACTATGTGAGGTCACAAAGCCCAAAACCACCTCAGCTCATACAGTTCAAACCGGAAATGCGATTCAACATTAAATGTTATGGAATAGTCTTCCTGATCAAAGTAACGGTGTCTCGGACGTCAGGAAATTTCAGAGCTGGCGAAACGTCTATAGCTCCAAAGTAGCACGTTCTTTCAGTACTAATACTTAAAGTTTACTATATCACGAGATATAGTTTGCTGTTCAGCATTTTGAAGAGGACTTCTATTGCAAACATCGTTAGGTTTTAAATCCAAATCTGTTAATTTGTCATCAAATTTGTTTAAAGCAGCAATTGTATAAATCTAGTGACAAATAAAACAATTTTTTGGAACTTCAAGTTTGTGACTCAGCCTACTTTTTATCACAAAAAGACACCACACCAATACCATGATACTTTTGTCTATTCATATCTCTCCTAACCGGATCTATATTATAGATTCCAATCATAAATCTAGGAAATTCTCAGCACTAATTCAAACGCACTAAACTACAGGGCAATACATAACACAAACGCAACCATTGGTTACGAAATTTAGACACAAATGCCAAATCCGACTGTCCATTCGATAATAATAATATTCATGAAACTATGGAACAAAAATATGAACGACGCAATTCGTCCACTATATCCCCCAATAATAAGATGTACGAACAATTTTGGGAATGGTCCTTGATGAATTCAGGCTTATTGATCAGGTTTGGCCTGCCCGTGGTCGCTTCCGCCCATTTAGGCAGGATAGTGGCTAACGCAGTTAGTCATTGGCTTTGCACAATAAATCATACAAATCAGATAATACATATGTATTCGTCTTTTATTTATTAGATTTCGCTATCTCACCGCATTTGGCGTAATTCGCTTATGTATAATGTATCTGTATTAACTGGATATTTATGAAGTACCTTTTACTTGTTATCTTTACTTCTTTTATGTGAACTATTTAAAATAGGAAACATGTTTTATTTAAAAACTGTGAATTGTTAAATGAGTAATGCGTGAGATCATGAGAGTATTGAAGCATGACATGTGGGATAAAACTTTAATTTTAATTTGAAATATTTTCGTAGTAGTTTAAAAAGGTTTGAATATGTTGCTCATGTTTTTTTTTTCTTCTCTAATACATTTTGGATCAGCAGTTCTTTATGTTTTGATCATCAAATCAAATCTACAAACTTAAATTTATAGTTACTAATTCAACAAAGTAAATGCCACTCCACTTAGATAAAATATATTCTTAGAAAACATTTTCATAAATATGAAATGTGGAATGAATTAGTATTATACAGTTTTGTTTTAGGTAGGATATTTATAGATATTTGAAACCATCAAACTAGTGTAATAATTTTTGAAACCCTAATGAACTTAAGGTATAAGAATACTACCGTGGAAGAATGAGTTAACACGATTGTGCTCAACATCATGTAATAAATTTTCTCCTCTCTAGCTCCTTAGTCAACTTGGCTGATAAGAAACAGCATACTAATAATCACTTATCTTGAAATAGGCATTTAAGTAGCAATGAAGTACTTTATTGGTGCACAAGACACACATAATTTACTTGTGAATAAGTTAGGAATACATGTATTCATTTACCATATGCTGGAATGCGATTTTTTTTTTAAATATCTACTACAACTTCTCATATTTAATAACTTTACAAAACTTCCTGTAAAACGTTCAAGCAAATATCGGCATCTTATCTAAACATAAAAATCGATCATAAGTTTTCTTGTTCAACTCTTTTCTGACCTTCGGGGGCTGTTCAAAAGTTTTTCATCAAAATCAATGAAACCTGGGCTTGTTGAGATGAGAAGGTCAAAAGTATCAATAACGTTATCTCAAAATGATCATTATATGTCTCTCCAAAAGAGATTGAGTACCTTTCCTTACCTACAAATTTGAACACTGCTTCCGGTGGGATGTCTTAATCGATGACAGAGCGGTCATCGATGATCTTTTGACGTGAGAGAGAAGAATGTGTCTCCAATATCTTTTGGGGGATCGTCGTGTTAGGTTGGAACATAGGTTTTGATGTTTAAATGTGTGTAAGAGGTGGCCTGCACAAAATCTGGGCTTTTCTAAGTGTGTTTAATCATTATGAGGGTTTAAAATTAAAGTTTACACTATATTTTTGAAAGAAAAAAAATTGTATTTAGCTTTATTCTGCAAATAAATTTTAGAAATAATAGCGTAGGTAGACTATGGTTTAATCTGAAGCGTTTTATTACCTACTGAAAAATATTCGCCAGATATATATTAAGTGAAAAGATACTCCAATACGGGTCGCATTATTGATGAACTGAAAAATAATCTGATATATCGTAATAATATGATAGTTTGTTTATTTTTGCAATGAAATAAATATGGAGTACCTATTGTGTGCTTACAAGATTATCTATTTGGTTAATAAATTTATCTAATTGATACATAAATGATGTAATAATAAGATATTTAATAGTTCACATTTAAACATCTTCTTCTCAAATAATATTTTGCAATATTAATTAAATGCGTAAATATCATACTACGTTGAAGACAGCTTGAAAGACTTCGAATAATCTCTTTTTTAGAAAGAGATTGTAGTTACCCGTAGTTACCGTTCAATAGTCACTTTTTTTATTAATGTGAATCATTTTTATGGCAATAAAAGTGATTTACAAAAGGCTTTATGTTTTTACCCTAAACATTAAAAATTTAACTCAAGCAAGAAATCCAATCTTTAAGTATCCCTTAACAAGATACAGTAATAAATAAAATACATTTCGAATCTTTATTTTATGGTATTTCCCAAATATTGAAAAGAAAATATGTTACGTTCCACGTGGATACGTGACGAATGTTGAAATAAAGAAAATATACTCCTCAAAACTAGCTTGTATAAAAATACCATATTGTCTTTACAATTTTAAAACAAAACATTCTCACAAAAGTAAAGTTGGAATATTTTGCGTAGGACTACATTTTCAAAGAATAAACTCAAAATTAGGCATTAGCTTGAAAGTTTCTTTGAATTTGAAAAGCTTGACTCTTACATCGAAACACGAAATTTTTCTACCTTTCGAAAGTGGGAAATAAAACAAGCATAGAAATATACATAATATATTTTTCTCTTCTTCAAAGAAATACCCAGTGCTCTCAGAAAGGGAAAAATAAATTGACTTTCTTGTTGCGTGGAATAGTATCAAGTTCAAATTCTATGGAGAAAGGGTATGTGACCTTTCTCATTTTTGAAACATTTTCTATGTTAACAACAAAGAAGGTAATTTCAGGTTTTGAAAAATATTACTAAGAAAATAAAAATTCGGAAAATATGTCTTTTGTGTTCTGAAAATAAGCGAAGGGAATACTTTATGTAAACCCAACATTATTAAAATCATTTTTGCAGTGTTTCTTTTTAGAAATTGATGTAATGTGTTAGAATAATTGCTTGGATTATTTAAATAAATGAACGAATTTATGAAAAAGGACTCTCTTGGAATGTTCTGAAAGGAGAGTAGTATGTGGGAATTTTCAATCTCCCATGTGAGTTATTATTTAAAAGAATTCTTTATGTAATAAATTTTTAACGTTCCATATAAAACAAAAGACGGATTTAAAGCAGGGGTAGTCAACTTTCTTATACCCACAGCCAACTTTCATATCTCTGTTTGTAGTTTCATACCGCCCACCGGTTTCACAGCAATGGTAATTATTAAAGTAGGAGTTAAGTTTAATTTTGCAAAAGTATTCTATAAGTATGCTAAAGTAATATGCTTAAAGTAAGGAAAAATTTTAGAGGGGGATATTGGAATTTTTGGGTATGTTATAATGGAATGATTACGTTGCTTTCAGTAGTCAAAATGGAAAATATCTGCCTTTTTGTTAAAAAATGAGCTATGCATATTGAAAATTAAATGAATAATCGATGGAATCTCTATTAAGTACTTGAATTGAACTCATCAAAGAGTTAAAAAATTGAGTTAGAAAACACTTGTGTGTAGAAATTTAAGTTTCTACGCATTTATATTAATTTCCTGTTTAAAATTTTAGAGTATTTCTGCTTGTATAACAATTCTAGAATTAAAAGCTTTAACTCATTTATTGCTTATTAGTAGATATGAATGCTACCTTAGTTAAAACTGACAGGAATTACCGATGACAATTTTTTAACTATTATATTTATCGTTAAATCCACTCGTTACATAATCACTTGGCGAATAATTTTAAGTATTATTTAGTTATATATGAATTAAATATATACAATTGGGGAACACATGTTCCTCCATCATCATTACCTTTCTCATGCACACAAATCCCAACAAAACCTTCCACCTAAAAGCCCTTTCATAGGTAAATTCAATTTTATGCTGTGGTCCCAGGTCCATTTTCATGCTCCACAATGCGCATTTATGCGAACTCATTCAAGTGACACTAAGAAATCACCGGTTCCTTTTGAGCCACCCCCCTCTGAATCGCCAGGGGATCACGAGTCCCTTCCGGATGACCACCCCGATGTTCCGCCTGATCGGTCCCTCAGAGACCCCCTTAACCCCTTTGTCCAAATACCTAAGCGGGGTAACTTATATATGGTTCAGACTTCCCGTTTTCAGTGGCGGTCACTTCTGATGGTAGAAAGGGGAAGATCAGAATGATTTCCTCGCTTCGGTTGGAAAGTCTGACTTATGAACATGGGTCAGTCGTAAGAGGCCAATAAGTGTGACCCGTTGACCGAGGCTAATCCGTCATTGGGAGGTACAGGTGTGATGAGAGAAGTCATTGGAGACTGGAGAGTTGAAAAGTCAATGAATGGGAGTTTCGAAAATGCAGGAAATATGCAGGGAAAAATGCAGGGAATAAAGGACCACTTACGCAGAAAATATAATTTTGTACCTATATATATATACACCTACAGAGATAATTATTATCAGTAAAATGATTTAAAAATATGTTTTAATTTGTTGACATGAATAGCAAATGAGATGACCTTTATAGAGATAGAATAAAATAATGTCATATAATCAAGTTTTAAACAATATTTAAGAATTTTTTTTCGATATAAAATTAAACTTTACTTGCATTCTTGTATTGACTTACCTATCCGTGCTCATTCTATACTTTTCAATCTCACTATATATTTATTGCTTTAAATCTAGTAGCCACGCGATAATTTAATTACATTCTATTTTACCTTTGTTTTGAAAATATTAATGGTCAACAACTGGAGAATATTATTCGTTTAAAGCTTTTAAACTGGAAACATAAGTAATTACCAATTATTGCTTCATTATAGAAGTTAATTATAATTAATTATAGTTTCATAATAAAATGTTATGTCTCATGATTTTATTTATGGTCCATTACGGTTTATTGCGAGTTTCTATTTATATCATTGGTTCATTATCATTTCTTTAAAAGCATAAGTTTTAATGGTTAAGTGTAAATACTTTCCTTACATGATTCAAAGGCATCAATAACTTATCTAAAAATTAGCAACTCTTTATCTACCCTTGAAAAAATCTGTCCTTACAACTCCTTCCACAGAGTTTTTTCACCTCCAAATGATTGATGATTTTTGATAACTGCCAATCCTTTTTATAGCCACTAACCTGTGAGAAACTATTCCAAAAGATAAGACTTTTTCCCCTTGTCTCCCTCCATCCTTATTTTTCTTCTCACTCACACGGCACTTATTTATCGACAGGAACATCAAGCAAATTAAAGATATAATGATAAAAACTCTCCAAAAGAGAGATCCACGGCCCCGACAAATAATTAATCAACCTTGTGATCCCATTTGATTCATTGATTACTTTCAATCGAGCTAAAGTAAAGGCAATCAGGGAGATAAGATTTTTTCATGTCTCACATTCTCGGGGCCTCTAGTAATAATAAATTATATATTTTCAGGCCCACCCTTCCGAACCCTTCACTGGGCACTTATCTAAATGAAGAAGCTTCGATACTTCTATATTTACCCAGCCCTCCTGTCGATCAGCCAATCGAAAGCTTGTTTACCGATCACGTGTTCTGTCTTCATCGTGTCCGGACTTGTACCGAGCCAGCGAGTTTATTATCGCCAGATAAGTTAAATATGGCAGAAAAACTACTCAAATCTACCAATCTGTGTAAGTGGCGGTCCTAAACGCTGCTGGGGGTTGGACTGGTATAAACTAAACATGGCTGATTTTTTAAGGGGGGGGGGGGATTAAAGTCCTGGGTTTTTTATGTGCGTTTCTCCGCAGGATTTATTGCAGGCTTCTTTCACTCTCTGGTGGGTTTCGGGGGTGGGGATCCCTCGGGTTGTTTCCGAATGAATAGTGTGGGGGTGGGTGGGAGAGTAAAGAAGCTGTAAAACATTAAGTTTAGTGTTCTTTTTCTGGGGTGTTTGTTCGAGGGGTGGTTTTATTGAGTTGCTTTTCGAGGGGAATGCAAAGTGGGAGTGCTTATGCTTATCCTAGCGTGTGAAATGGGGAAACTCTTAAAAGTGGCTGAGTAAGATTGCTGTGGTTTGATTAGGAGATGTATGGATATGGAAGGAGTGTAACTTTTTGGGATGTTTTTATGCCAGATAAGGTAATTCAGTATGAAATAGTTCAGAACCGATTCAAAAAATTGCTCTTCAAAATCTATGAAAATTTAAAAGTTCTGTAATAAAAACATTAAGCTATAGCTTACAGAAATTAGGAACTTTTCATTAATTGTGTAATTTTATATGCACTTTCAGGGGTATTGCAAATTTCTACCAAAATTAAATGCTTTGCTAAAAAACTGTAACTAAAATAATTAATATAGTTTTTACAATGTAGTGTGTTCTGTTAAATCTAAGGGTAGATATGAGTTGCAATCGCACACACATTGAAATGAAACATATTTTCTAACATATTTTGGAGATTTCTCATTATATAAATATATATCATTATATTATTCTACGGAATTTTTTACTTATATAATTTTAAAATAAATAAAATAAGTTTATAAAATATGTAGAACAATAATAAAAGTTTTCTCAGATGCATGATATAAACATTTCCATCAAATGCTTTTTAGTTGCATAAAAAAAGGTTCAACATATATCATGATAAAAACTATCTGAATTCTATTTTATAGCATAAATAACCATATTAATAAATTTTAGAATACGTAGTTAAAAAATAAGGTTCAATTCCGTTAGAGTCCCCGCTAAATATTGCCTGGTTCTTTTAGACAACAAAAAGTAGAAATATTCATAAATAATTTCAAACTCCTGAATTAAAATGTTTAATTATATCAATAACTATTCAGTTTATTAATAAAAGTCAGAAACCCATTTGTTGATATTTGGATATATTTAGCGATTTGGATACTGGCGATATTTAGCGGGGACTCTAACGGAATTGTACCAAAAATAAAAAATACAAACGAATTCATTTTTACTCCAAAGCAAAAGTGATCCTTCATACATGAATACTGGTACTACAAAATAGTCTTGAGGTGTCACGCTATAGCTAAAATATATTAAAAAGCGAAATAACACTTGTTAATACATATTGTTTGTCCTGTAATGAATTTTTGAGCTAACATTTCTTCAATTATATCCTTCAGTCATCATACTAACCACGAAATATTACGTGCTAACCAATGACAACCTGTGAGAGTTAGTCGTTTCTGCTTTAGCCATCTTTCCCACGATTATGAAGTCAGCAACAAGGCGGGGAGTTAAAATAACAAACAATTTATTCAACATTAAAAATAAAAGGTAGGAGCTAAAATTGCAAAAGGCAAGTAAAAAATAAACATTGAAGCAACTCCTTTTTATACTGTTCGCGCTGCCAACTCCAAAACATGAAAGTTCCAAGCTCCTCTCGTGGCCAGGCTAGAATAAGGGTATTGTGTTTGAATCCACCACAGTGCTCCCCCCAAGTGCCGAAGGAACTGAAGCTAGGCGTACCGCGAGGCGAATCTGACTCTCCTACCAGAGCGAGTGACATAAGCAGGCTCGTCTGGGTTCGCATCCTCTTTCACCCCACTGGACGTAGAAGCGGATGGAGTTCCGGTACCTAACGGTGATGGTGGAGCAATTACAGTTCCCGCTACGTCCCCGTCAGCAGACTGAAGAAAACACGGCTTCAGACGATCCAGACTAATCGTAGTCGACCTATTGCGGACCAAGACCGTGAAGTATTTGGCGGAACGCTCCAATACCCTGTAGGGACCATCATAGGGAGACTGGAGTGGCTTCCTTACACCTCCATGACGCACGAAGACGTGGGTACAGCTGGTCAATCCTGGATGTATGAATGACCCAGGCTGACAATGGGCAGATGCTGGTGTAGGAGTCAGGGACTGCATGGACGACCTCAGATGTTGAACAAACTCCGACGGGTCTTGAGTGCCGCTTGGAGTTGGAGAAATGAAATCCGCAGGAAGTCTCACTGTCGTGCCGTACACCAGCTCAGAAACTGTGCATTGCAGGTCCTCCTTGAAAGCGGAACGCAAACCCAACAATACGAGTGGTAAGGTGTCTGTCCATCTGGTGTCGTTGTGACACTTCAGGGACTGCTTCAAGGACCGGTGAAACCTCTCCACTAGGCCATTGCTGACTGGATGGTACGGTGTAGTCCTGATCTGCTTTGCTCCAATCATCCTCACCAAGGACGAGAAAAGTGATGACTGGAACTGTCTCCCTTGGTCCGTGGTAACCACGGCAGGAACGCCGAAACGTGATATCCATTGGGACACGAAGACCCTCGCCACAGTCTCAGCGGTGATATCAGCGATGGGGACTGCCTCTGGCCATCTAGTGAACCTATCTATACATGTGAATAGGTAAGAGTAACCATTAGAGGGTGGCAATGGGCCAACCAGGTCCAAATGCACATGATCGAATCTAGCAGCCGGTGGAAGGAAAGGCTGGATCGGACTGACTGTATGGCGAGTTACTTTGGATCTCTGGCAATCCAGGCAAGATCGTGTCCACTCCACGACATCCTTGGAAACGGATGGCCACACGTATCGATCAAGAATAAGCTTCTTGGTGGCCCTGATGCCTGGATGGGACAAGTTGTGTAGAGACTTAAAGATACTCTTCCTGAACTTCAAAGGAACGTATGGTCGGATCTTCTGATAACTAGCATCGCACATGATCTCAAGATCCTTGGACAAGGTCAACTTCTGGAGCTTTAGTGAGCACCTATCGTTAGTCATTAGGGCCTGAAGTTCAGCGTCATCCTTTTGAGCTAAAGCTAAATCGTGGAAGTCCAAAGAAGGCTCTGCAATCTGCTGGATTCTTGACAACGTATCAGCTACGACATTCTCAGCTCCAGAAACATGTCTAACATCAGTACTGAACTGTGATATAAAATCCAAGTGCCTTAGCTGGCGAGGGGAAATGGAATTCGAATTTTTAGTAAAAGCGAAAGTTAAGGGACGATGGTCCGTAAAAATAGTAAAATTTTGACCCTCAAGCTGGTGCCGAAAGTGTTTAATAGCCAAATATATTGCCAACAATTCTCTGTCGTATGTACTGTAACGTATCTCCGTGGGGCTCAGTTTTCGTGAAAAAAAGGCAAGTGGTTTAGGACCACTTGTAGTAACAATGTTTAAAGCAGCTCCAACAGCAGTGCTGGATGCATCTACCAAAAGGCACATTTGCAAGTGAGGATCAGGGTAAGAAAGGGTAGCAGCATCAGCCAGTGCCGATTTGCATTGAAGGAATGCAACCTCTGCCTCGCCGTTCCAATCAACAGGGCGTTTATCGTTTTTCTTGCAGTTCGTTAGTAACCCATTAAGGGGTATCTGCATTTTGGCTGCATGTGGTAAAAATCTCCTGTAGAAATTAATCATAGCCAAAAAACGTCGGAGCTGTGAAATAGTCTCGGGCTTTGGGAAGTTTGCAATGGCCTCCACCTTATCAGGAAGGGGTCTTACACCCTCTGCAGTTATGAAACAGCCCAAGAATTTGACAGAGTTTTTCCCCAAAACGCATTTACCCGGGTTTAATTTTAGGCCATAGTCTCTCAAGCGAGAAAAAACTAACTTCAAGTGTTCAAGATGTTCACTCTCGGATGTGGAAGCTATTAACAGGTCGTCAAAGTAAGGAACACAAAAGTCCAGGCCGGCTAACACCTGATGTATATGCCTTTGAAACGTCTGGCCAGCATTTCGTAAGCCGAAGGGCATTGCTGTGTATTCGAAAAGCCCGAAAGGTGTTGTAACTGCTGTCTTGGGTATATCTGATGGGTTGACGGCAATTTGGTGATATGCCCTAGCCAGGTCTAAGGTGGAAAATATTGTTTTTCCCGAGAGACCTTGTGTACAGTCCTGAATGTGCGGGACTGGATACCTATCGGGTACTGTCATCGCATTTAGCCTTCGGTAGTCACCGCAAGGGCGATACTCACCATTTGACTTTTTGACAACGTGAAGTGCGCTTGCCCACGGGCTCTTTGATGGCCGAATTATACCCAAGGTCATAAGGTGTTCAAATTCTTTTTTGACCGCCTTTAAGATGTGTGGAGCTAGGCGGCGGGGTTTTGAAAAAACAGGAGGACCTTTAGTCTCGATATGGTGGTACACTTCATTTGACCTATTAGAACTCACTGGCTGAGATGGGTTAATTAACTCTGGGAACTGACCCAAAACCCTATCGAATTTAGAATCGCCAACTAAAATGGCTAGGTTGGAGGCCACGGAGTTATTTTCTTGAAATTTTCCGTTGGAGGAGAGTCTAGTGGTGGAATCAATAACCCTGTGATTTTTAGCATCAACCAGTAAGTCAAAGTACCTCAGAAAATCAACTCCAATGATAGGTTGACGCACATCTGCAATCACAAAGGACCATGCAAACTGACGCCTTAAACCCAAATCCAGTACGATACGCTTAGTGCCATAGGTTTTAATTTTGGTGTGATTGGCCGCGAATAATGTGAGATCCTGTTGATCTTCAACATGGGGTGCGTAAGATTTAGGAATGACTGAAATATCGGCACCTGTATCAATCAAAAATCTCCATTTAGAAGAGGAATCGGCCACCAAAACTCTGCTTATGAGGCGATCGGGGTTTGGGCCGACACACGATCGCCCGCCTAGTTTCCCGAGCCAAACGAACATGGAGGTACACACTTTTTAGCATTTCTCCCAAAGTTTGTGTGATAGAAGCAATACCCATTGGCTGGCTCAAGGTACTTTCTAAACCTATTTCCGGAATTGCTACGATTTTGGGAATGTTTAGGGCTACGTCCAGGACTACGGGACCTCCGAACCATGGCTGTCAGTTCACTGACCTGCTGCGAGAGCTGACTAACCTGCAACCTCAACTGAGCAGTCTCATCACCCGCCGATGCAGCGACAGAATTAACCCCCCCACAAGGTGCTAGATCGTTGATTTTATCCGCGACAGCAGCCAACTTGTCCAATTCCTCATTGTGGGACACGAGGATTGCTTGTGTATTACTGGGCAAGCGCTCAAGCCATAGAGATTTCAGAAATGGTTCTCCGACGCTATCTCCAGCAAGTGAGCGCATTCGGCTAAGGAGCTGGGAAGGTCGCTGATCACCCAATTCCAAGCCCTGGAGCAGAGTTCTTATTTTCGAAGCATCACTTTCCGAGTGCAACTCGATCAAGCGCGCCTTTATTGCCTCGTACTTATCCTTGGCAGGGGGGCTCAATACCAAATTACTGACAGAGTGTAAAATGTCCGAATCAATCACAGAGAGCACGAAATTAAACTTGGTGGAATCGACGGAAATGTTTCCCAACGCAAACTGGGCCTCCAAGCGTGCAAACCAAAGTGCTGGATTGGTCTTCCAAAAAGGGGGTGGCCTGACCGCTATATTAGCAACTTGAGGATCAACATTCTCCGGAGGCATTGCAATGCGAAAATCTTTTCAAAACTTTAAAAAATGCCAAAATTTAAAAAACAAACCGAGCACCAGGGATACAAGATACACAAGCGTCTCAAAAGCACGATGAACACGTGAACGTTTCACCAAAATAAGGTCACCAATCTTTAGCCATCTTTCCCACGATTATGAAGTCAGCAACAAGGCGGGGAGTTAAAATAACAAACAATTTATTCAACATTAAAAATAAAAGGTAGGAGCTAAAATTGCAAAAGGCAAGTAAAAAATAAACATTGAAGCAACTCCTTTTTATACTGTTCGCGCTGCCAACTCCAAAACATGAAAGTTCCAAGCTCCTCTCGTGGCCAGGCTAGAATAAGGGTATTGTGTTTGAATCCACCACACTGCGTTAAACAATGCGTAATTAAATGAAAAGCACGCTATTCTGTCAGAGGGATAAGCTTACCTTGGGAAAATTAACCGTTATTCTTACTTATTTACAAGTCAAAATTACAATTAACATTAACAGGCCGTGCTGTTGTACTACCACTTCATTTCAGTTTCTAGAGTTGTTAGCAAACACTATATATATTGAAATAGTATTCAAATGTCTAGTAAAACATACGTTGTTTGCATTGATAAAGATTTTATTATGAGTTATATAACTAATGCACCTTTTCTTTATTTGAACAGTTTATGTTTGGAATTATTGCGTTTAGACCACTAATATAAGAAATCATCTTTATTCAAAACAGGTTGTTATTGTATTAGAGACAGAATGGTTTTATACAATACACATTTTATACAATTTTTCTTTATACAATGTTCTCTTTTAATAGAATAGAAGAAATAGAAACTAAAATTTAATGAATGTTATACTATACATCAATGTGAACAAATATTGTCACTGTACCTTAAATAAACCTAAAAACCAATATCGTGACATTTATCTTTCGTGAAATACAATATCCGTTCTATGAGAAATCTATGAAAAACATTTTACTCTATTGTTAATAATTTCAACTTGTTTCTGATTTTATCCCTATCTATCACTAAAGCTTTCAACAGGATCCTCCAAAACTCTGCTACAAAGACACTGATTCAATAGGCCAACAAAACCCCAAAGTGCTGCAGCCTGGTAAAAAAAAAGTGAAGCACAAAAAATATATAAATAAATAAGCCCCCCAAACAGTCTTGTAAAATGACAAAAGAAAAATCATCAAGAAAAAGTATTGAACTAAAAAAAAAATGTAGAAAGCCCTCCCTGTAGGAAGCCCGTAGATAAAAACAGAATAGATGCCATTATAGTGGGCTACAAAAGAAGCAACATCTGCGAAGATTGGATTTCACCGAGTATTACAACACGGGTGGTGGCAAAAGTGAAGGGAAATAAAGGGGGGAAAATCCACGCTGTTAGAGATCCTGTGTTGAGTTACGCTGGATTCTCCTATCCGTAGCCTTAGATACTTTGCACGCCTAACCCTATCTCTGGGTCGCCCAAACATGGCTACTTCGTGAAGGAAAAAAAGTTATTCATCAGCATTTTATGCCGTTTTCGTGGAATTTTTAAGATGTAGTCGAATTTTTTTAAAAGATTTTGAAAGGGACGAGATTTTTTTATCTTTTATGCGTGGAAAGAAATATGTGTTTTGGGATATTAAATTGTGCTTTTGGGGTCCTCACGGAATGTGAGAAAGTGAATAGAATATATCAGTATAAACATACTTCTGGTTATACATTCATAAACTTTTATTCATTTAAAATGAATGACCCAGCATCTACTCATTTAAATGCCATTTTGAATTTGATCATTCGTATGAAAGATACACTAAACTTCAAATTAAATTTTTTTACGCGCTTGACAAACGCTTTAACAAAGAGAAAATTAAAATAACTGCTTCAGAAAATTATATCTTGAATTACCCATGTCATATCTTAACTAAGAGGAACAACACTTTATCATTTACAGCATTAAAAATAACTAGAATTATTCACAAAAGTTTAAATAACTATTAAAACAAACAATACTCATCTTTTTTGTTATAAAATAAGATAAAATAAGGTTCCTTTAAAAAATAGGTTTTATGGAGCTTGGATATCCCAAGTGACATTAAAAACAACAACAACAACATAGAAGACATCATGCTTTTTCAAAATACTTTTACATGGAGTTCATGCACATTTATTTATACAGAGCATAAAATAATTAAATTTCTGGGAAAAAATAACACTTGAATGAACCTACATGGGAGTTCTCCTGATAGATTTTGCTTCCTTACTTTCAAAAGAAAATATATTTGTTTTTTCACTAAGACTTCGGCCAACAATTTTAAAAGCACTCACAAGAAATGAGTCGATTTGATAAACAACCGCCATCCCATTCTTTTAAGTCAAAAGAGTTCTTCTTAGATCTTCATCTTTAAGTTCATTTCGAGATGCCTGTTTCGTTTGGAACTTTGCAGACTCCTAATTGCACTGCGTCAGTTAATGGCGGCGCACTAAAGAAAGGGTTGAATGTTGGAGATTTGAACGAGTTGAAAAGAGTAGAAAAATACTTTTCTGAGGTAATGAGTGCCGTATGGAGCGCTTGTGATCTTAGTCAAAAGCTTGAGTTGTAGAGCAGAGATTCTTAATTACTACGGAGTAAAGGAAAGAAGTCCAAAGAAGTCCTAAATACTGATGATAAAACCAAACTTAGGATATGAAATTTTTACTAAATGCAAAAATACCAAATAATAAAAGTTATTTCGAAAGTTTTATGAATGGTTTGTTTAAAATTTGAGAACATTTAGTTAAGAATTCATAGGACAAATTTGGTGGATTCATCAAGTTATTTAGCATAAACTTGAAATGTTTAAGTTTGTGTTTCTAATAAATGTAGAATCAATTTATGTGTGTGCAATAAATTATCATGGAAAGTACTATATGTAAACTATTAATAAACTTTGGAATCCACAAAAGAATTCCCTTAAAAATCGGTTAATGAAATTTATTGTTCCTTAATTTGTTATAAATTTCGTAATTTAATTATTTGAAGTTTTAATCGGGTTCAATTGGGGTTTGATTTGTTCTATGGAGTTACCCCAACAGAAATATCGCCTTATGTTACTGATTTGATATTGCACACCATGCTTTTATTATTTATCTATGTTATTTCTTTTCATATTTAGGATTTTGATATTTCTTTTCATATTTAGGATTTTGATATTTTAATGATATAATGATATGTGTATTATAAATTTCAAAACTTAAAGAAATAACACATACTTTATTTAAAAAAAGTGTATGAAATGAGCTCGCTAGTGATATTTTCTTACTTAAAGCAAGATATTCTATTAAAGCCAGATTCTTACTTAATCATAGTAAACAGAGATAAACCAGATACATCTTTGAAGATATGCAGCAAAAACCGATGAACATGTACCCCCTTTATTTTATAGCTATCACACAACCATTTTTAAAAACTATTCTTAAATACTTTCATGCTACAACGATAATGAACGCACATCACATATATCAATATTAAAATTCACGACTTAAAATTTTGAACACAAGCAAGTCTCCAGACGCGTTTACCTTAAAAAATCCCCATAATTATAAATAAATGCGATCCATTACTCTATCCCTCGGGTAAATATTTCCAAGGTATATGAACGTTAGACGTGCCTAAGAATTTTTCGAAAGGAATGATTTATAGTTAAAACGTGTCCAGGGAACACATCTGACAGAATATCTTTAAGTCTACAGTAGCAGAGTTCCAATTTGTCGATAATTTTCCCCGGCCAAGCAGAACAGGGTCCTGGGAAGAGTAAATTTCTGAAACGAAAAATTAAAAACATCTGTTCACTGCAATTTTATGTAAATCACTATGTTCAATGCAAATTTATGTAAATTACTATCCACACTCACGCCAAGTTGGCGTCGATATTTGTTACCGCGCCAAGCGCGCCGACTGCTATATATTCTAGTGCACTGCTGTAATAAAAAAGGCTCCACAAGTCATCTGGTTCTTTATTGTATCAACGCATCGTTCAAACAGCTGGCGCCCGAACAGGGACGAAGATTGAAGGGTGAAGTATCGACGAATACAAAAGTCGATCGAAGATTGAAGATAAGTATAAAAGTTTAAGTTTGGATTCAGTTGTTAAATTCGTACAATGACTACTTCTGAAATAATTGTATTGCGAGGTAGAGCTAAGGCCTCTTTCACCAGACTTAAAACTTATTTAGAAAATAATACTAGCTTTTCTAAAAGTGACTTATCAGCACGATGCGAAAGATTAAATGAAGTGTGGGCAGAATTTTTAGCTCAAGATAACCAACTTCCAGATGACCAATCGGAGTATGATACGTATGAGGATGTTTATTTACAACTCAAATCTACTATCTTAGATAAAATTGAAAAGATTGATCAGGGATCACCTCAGTATGTGCAGTTGAATCAATCTAATTCAAGTATTATGCAGCCCCCTTCTAATTTTGTGAGGTTGCCTAAAATTAATATACCCATGTTTTCTGGGAACTTAACGGATTGGCCATCCTTTAAGGACTTATTTGTCGCTACAGTCGACTCTAATGAATCGATTACTAAGATTCAAAAATTTCACTATCTAAAGGGTTTATTATCCGAAAAACCTGCTTCTTTGATACGTCATATCCCGATCTCGGAAGCTAGCTATGACGAGGCTTGGGATAAGTTAGTACAACGCTTTGATAATAAAAAGCAAATCTGTTCTGCTCTGTTGAGTACGTTCTTTGATTAAAATAAAGTATCAAATCCTGATGGGTTAGCTTTGCGTAAGTTAGCTGATATAACTGATGAGGTTATCCGCGGTTTAAAGTCATTAGATGAAAGGGCTACATCAAGAGACGTTTGGCTTGTTTACCTACTATTAGAAAAGGTAGACGCTGAAACGCGCCATCTTTGGGCACAAGAAACTACAAATGTAGAGTTTCCTACAGCTGAAACTTTTATTACATTTCTAAACAATCGCTGTTCGTATCTTGATGTATCCAAAGGCCACGGAGCTGAAAGTCTTAATTCGAAGACAACCCCCGCATACAATACGCGGAGTTCTGTTAATCCTAAGTGTAAAAAATGCACTGGATCGCACTTTTTATCGAAGTGTCCAAAATTTAAAGATCTATCTATTTCATCTCGGAGAAGGTTCCTTAACCAACACTCTCTATGTACGGGTTGTTTTGGTAAACATAACGTTAAGGATTGTACTTCTAGTTACGGTATATGTAACGTGTGTAAGCATAGACATAATACAATGCTGCATGAAACAGCAGCTACTGCCTTTGTATCTAAGATTGAAGATCCTAAAATTGAGGCGTCAACTTCAGTTAGCCCTAGCGTTTCAATGTATGCAGATGGTCCCTCGACTTGCTTGCTACCAACAGCAGTCGTGTTAGTTAAAAATTCTGAAAGTCAAAAAATCGAATGTGTTGGTTTATTGGACACTGGTAGTCAATGCACGTTCGTATCAGAATCTTGTATATCAAAATTGGGTATAAAACGCTCTAACTCAAGGTTTCCTGTAAGTGGGATTGGATCTCTAATAACATGCTCAACTAAAGGTATTGTGCACCTTTTTGTATTCTCTAAAAATGATATAAATTTTGCGTTTAAAGTTGATGCTTATGTACTAGCTACTTTAACTACCCTAGTCCCACTGAAAAGGCTTGAACTTTCTAAACCAGACTATTTATTTTCACTCCCATTAGCAGATCCAGGGTTTGAAATTCCAAAGTCTATTGACATTTTATTTGGGTCTGATTATGTGTTCAATTTTTTGAAACCTGAAAAAATGTCAGTGTCGGATAATTCGATCGTTGCTCAGAATACTGTTTTTGGATATGTTTTGGCAGGTAAAGGTAAACCTTCTAATGAGGATAAGCAAAATTTATGCCTCTTGTCCCTAACCTGCATAAATACAAACTTAGATATTGATAAAGTTTTGAAACTTTTTTGGGAAATTGAAAAGGTCCCTAATGTTGTCCCTAACAGTAAACTAACTGAGCAAGAAGTGTTTGCCGAAGATCACTTTGTGCAAAATTATAAAATTAACAAAGATGGTCGATTTATGGTAAAACTACCTTTTATTGAGCCACAATCTGAGCTCGGGGAATCAAAACAAATAGCAACTCAGCGTTTCTTAGCAACCGAAAGAAGATTGCAACGCAATCCCGCTATGAAACTAGCATACATTGAGTTTATGCAGGAATATAAAGACCTTGGTCATATGTGTAAAGTTAATCCCATGTTGGAAGACAAGCGCTTAGAAAACTTGTATCTTCCACATCATTGCGTCACAAAAACTTCTTCTAGTACTACGAAATATCGTGTAGTGTTTGACGCATCTTCTGTTTCTTCCACAGGAAAGTCTATTAACTCTCTTCTTGCAGTTGGACCTTCCATTCAACGTGATTTATTTGAAATCTTGGTGAATTTCCGTAGTCACAGGTATGCGTTTTCCGCCGACATAGAAAAGTTTTACCGGCAAATCTGGCTGGCAGAAGAGGATCGGAGGTTTCAACGCATCGTCTGGCGGGAAGATCCAGATCTAGGCTTGGAGGAATACGAGCTACAAACCGTAACGTATGGTTTTTCTTCTTCCTCATTCTTGGCTGCTAGATGTTTAAAGCAAATTGCTATTGATGGTAATTTAGAATATCCTACTGCTTCGTCTGAAATTGAAAAAAACTTCTATATGGATGATTTTATCTCAGGTACTGATAATTTAGACGACGCGGTGAAACTATGTAAAGAGGTATCCATGCTTCTAAAAACTCGAGGATTAAACTTGAGAAAATGGAGGTCAAACTCTTTAGAACTTCTAAATGAAGTTTCTTTTGGCGAAAGCAACTTAGTTGACTTTGAGATCTTACCTGATGAGTACAACAAGGTACTGGGTTTACACTGGGATAACAAATCAGATACTTTATATTTTAAGTCTTCTTTGAACTTTGAGGGTGATGTCACCAAAAGAAGCTTGTTATCTCACACAGCAAGAGTGTTTGATCCCTTAGGATTATTAGCACCTTGTGTGATTCTTCTAAAAATATTATACCAAAAACTTTGGTTACTTAATTTAGATTGGGATACACCTATTCCGTCTGATCTAGCTAAAGAATGGCTTACTATCAAAGGTCAATTTGACCTAATTGAAGCTATACAAATTCCACGTAGCATTAGAATAGGTACGTGTAAAGTTGAATTGCATGGCTTCAGCGACGCATCTGAACTGGCGTACGCAGCCGTTGTTTATTGCCGTGAAGTTATAAACGGTGAAGCAAAGCTAAATTTATTAGTGTCTAAAACTAAGGTTTCTCCTATCAAACCTCTAACTATTGCAAAATTAGAATTATGCGCAGCCTTATTACTTACGAGATTGCTAAATGTTATAAAAACTGTTCTTGATTCCTGTATCTCATGCATTTATGCTTGGTCTGATTCGAAGGTCGTATTAACCTGGTTGTCTAGCCCTCCTCGGAGATGGAAGCAGTTCATCGGCAATAGGACTTGTGAAATTTTAGAATCCATCTCCAACGACCAGTGGCATTATGTACAGAGTAAGGAGAACCCGGCTGATATTGCTTCTAGAGGACTACTCGCCAAACAATTGAAGGAGTCTACACTCTGGTGGCATGGGCCAAAGTTTCTCTCAGAAGCCAATCCAGTTCCTCCCCAGGACCCTAATGGTTTGGATGATTTAAATTCAGATGCCTTCAAAGAAGAGAAGGTAAACTCTATTTATTCCTTTTTAACTGTGTCCAAGAATGACACTTTAGAAGACATATTTGAAGCCCATTCGTCCCTAACGAAAATTTGTAAAGTTATAACTTATTGTAGAAGATGGATTTCCTATTCTCGAAATGCCCAGTTAACTACGGCAGTAACTGCTAAAAAATTTAGCGAAGCTCTTAATATAATCTTAAGGTGGGTACAAATGAAGTACTTTAGTGAAGAAATTAACTGCATTAAGAAGAATCTAGCCTTAAAGAAAGGTAGTCCATTAAAAGCACTCTACCCTTTTTTGGATGAGGATGCTGTTTTACGTGTAGGTGGAAGAATTGAAAATTCTACTGTAAAATATGAAACTAAACACCCAGCCATAATCCCAGGGAAGCATAAAATTGCAACCCTTATTGTCCAAGAAGCTCATATTGCTAACTTACATGCAGGCCCTACATTATTGTCCCACTTAGTTAAACAAAAATATTGGATCTTAAGAGCCAAAAGGGTTATTGGTAACTGCATTAATAAATGTGTCAAATGTTTAAGATTTAAAGGTAGTACCGGCAAACAAATGATGGGATCACTTCCCGAGGAACGTGTTCAGTTCACAAGGGCGTTCCTTAATGTAGGCATTGATTTAGCTGGCCCAATTCCGGTAAAGGTCAATAAAGGAAGAGGTGCAAAAAGCACCAAGGGTTACATATGCTTATTTGTGTGTCTCGCATCTAAAGCCCTACACCTAGAAATAGTGAGTGATCTAGGAACTGAGTCGTTTATAGCAGCTCTGCGTCGCTTCGTTTCACGAAGAGGTGTACCCAAAGGTATTTTCAGCGATAACGCTACAAACTTTATTGGGGCTAAACGCCATCTCCAAGAGTTGGAGTACTTGCTTGAAGAACTGTCCAGAGATGACTCTGTTTGCGAGTTTCTCGCGAAAGACTGTATAGAATGGCATTTTATTCCACCCACTTCACCTCACTTTGGAGGGATTTGGGAAGCAGGTGTTAAATCAACCAAATTTCACCTTAGACGTATAATCGGTGAAAACCTGCTCACCTATGAAGAACTATCCACTCTCTTGTGTCAAATCGAAGGATTGTTGAATTCCCGTCCACTCACATCCTTAGATCAAAATGATCCGGATTCAATTCATGTATTAACGCATTCTCATTTTCTTATAGGAGAAGTAGCAACTTTTATTCCAGATCCGACGCCAAATATGAAGCTATCTACTAGATGGGAGCTAATCCAGAATCTAAGACGCGGATTTTGGAAGAGATGGCACCGTGAGTACTTACACTCACTTAACCAACGCTGTAAGTGGCAGCACCCTACCGACAACCTCAAGGTCGGTGACGTTGTAATCCTGAAAGAGAAAGACTCTCCCCCTGCATCCTGGCCTCTCGGACTCATCCTTGACGTACATCCTGGAAAGGACTCTCTCGTTCGAGTGGTTACGGTGAAAACGAGCAAAGGTGTCTACAAGAGGCCAATAGGCAAGGTCTGCCTGCTGCCTAGACAGAACTGAACTTTATATTATTTTGTGATTTAAACTTAATTTATTTAGGACTGGACCGTCCTAAGGCGGGAAGTTATGTTCACTGCAATTTTATGTAAATCACTATGTTCAATGCAAATTTATGTAAATTACTATCCACACTCACGCCAAGTTGGCGTCGATATTTGTTACCGCGCCAAGCGCGCCGACTGCTATATATTCTAGTGCACTGCTGTAATAAAAAAGGCTCCACAAGTCATCTGGTTCTTTATTGTATCAACGCATCGTTCAAACAACATCCGCCTCATCCGAGAAGCAAGGCTAACTTGATTAATCGCCCCTTTGAAACTGCTGACGCTATCAAATGAGGTAAAATATGAACACAGTATTTAAAATTTTAGTTTGCTTATGGATCATTAGTTTCGATCCGCAAATTGGTATATCATCCTTCAGAAAATTGATGGCACGTTCGCAGTAGTGCCTCTATGATCATATATCGTACCCTCAAGGTATGCATGCTTCTAGTGTTATCTTTTCAAAAGTAAAGATTTCTGGGAACAGACGATACAAAAGTGAATAATTTTCGTTTATAATTATGTATAATCCTCTCGTCGCCCGAGATAGCCATTGAAACCTATATTGTACTTTGGGGCGGCTAGAACTGAAAGGATTAAAACTAAGTTGTAGATTGCATCATACATTAATAATAATTAGAAACAATTGTGTTTGTTTTTGAATGTATGCAATTTAATCGAATGATTAATTTTGGTGAACAGGGATTATTTGATGACTTAAAAAGAAAACCAATACGACTACCAGTATTATATGTATTATGTATTATTTATGTATTACCAACTAAGAAAAGAACACACAAAAGAATCAAAGCAACATTTTGTGCAAAATCCGTGGTGTTGGATATTATTAACTATAAAATAAGAGTGTTTTGAGAAAGGTTAGATATTTGACCTATGTTACTCAGAAAACCAGACGAACAGACAAAAATAAAACTTTTCAAATAATATAACTAAATTTTCTAGTTTTTTCTTAAGAAACTATACAGCCACTTTATATGTAAGTATCTAAACACATCCATCGTAATTATCGCGCATCCTCACAATCAACAAATAAAAATAACTAAAATTGAATTCTGTCAAAGAAAACATTTCCCTCATCTGAAAATACCCTCTTCAATCCCAATCATTTTCCCGCCTCTTCTTCCAGCCCAACGACCTTCCAAAGAGACACTCCCGGAAGAATCCAAACCCACTTCACTTCAATTCAGGTACATCTCGCACAAAACGACACCATCACATCCGAACGATAACCTGATTAGAATTCCGGAACACCCTTCCATTAGACCCAGACTGACCAATGGAAAGGACACTCGTCCGCCTCTGAAGGGGGTCAGTGGGCAAAAGATTCGAATTCCGGAGAGAAAAAAAAGCATTCAGATGCCCCTCACGCCCTGGGAAAAGCATCGATTGCGAGCAAGCCGAAAATGGAAAATATCCCACAGCACACTTTTGGAAATCTTCACTGTGCAGTTGTGGATTATGGAAGATGTGGTGCTTTTCCGGACGAGGTTTATGTCTTTATCTAGCATCCATACACTAAGGAGTAGTTTTTTATAGTTACGTAGTTGGTTTTACTTTCGTTATGTCTCTTTTGGGAGGCATTTTTCTCTGGGAAAGGTATGGCTGGATTCAAATTCAAACGTCTCTTGTGCTTTGCTTTGGAGGGTTTTATTAGGCTAGGTTATTTAAGGAAGAGTAGTTGGTTTCTTCTATATAAATAACTTCCATATCTATGATATTGACCAATGGTAATTTTATACTAGAATCTTTCAAGTTTCTGGAGTTGATTTACATGCAACCATTTCTAAGAGAAACGGGCATATTAGAATATTTCATCTGCACACGAGAATTTGTGTGTCTGGGCCGTCTTAACCTTTTAAACGCCGCGATTCAAATTTCAAATTAAATGTTCTGATTTTTGGCTTAAATGGATTGTTTCATCATTACTAAAACCATTCTTGTAATTTTTTGGCAGAAAAAAAATCCTAAGTATGATTTTTAGGATGTTCCCATTTGGGGACATCGGCGTTTGGAGTGAAGTTTTTAGGAGGATTTCCAAAAGGCATATATTTCAAAATTAATTCAAGTAAAACAACTGAAATAGGTTTCTACTCAATAATTTTGAACATTTTTATGATATTGGACTGTTTCTTCATATTTAATTCCCATGGTTGGACGATTGGGTAAAATTTTATAGATTTTCATAAGAAAAAATTTACATGTTTATTACATGCGTGACACTTTCCCGTACATTTTTATTGCACAATGGGTAATTTTTCGGTATAAAAAATACGAAAGAATGTTCCCATGCGTTTCAAAGCTAAACAGTTATCTTTTTGGGTGAAAAATTAGTTTTAATTAATGTTCTATCCGGATATCTAGCATAAAATCCATGAATTGCATTCAAATTTAATTAGCTTTCAAAAGTGATAATCATAACTATCTCCATTGATTTATTAAAGCTGCATTTCTCATGGAAGATTCCAAACTAAACAACATATCTCTTACATCCAACTTACGTTAGAAGAGTGTTTTTAGATGTACACACTTTTCATTATTTTCAAATTTCTTCAAATTTATACCTAAAATTTTTATGTAAAAAAGAGCAATTGAACAAAATAAGTGCCCAAGTCCTCAGAAGTACTCCAAATATGCTCTTTGCATAACCCCTAACAATAATTACTGAAAATTAATTGGTCGGGGAGTTAGAAAAATTTACAAAAGTAGGAATCTGCTATAAAGATTTGGCATTTATTCCTCCATAAATCAGGTGAAAAAGATTAAAATTATACATTTAGAAATTTAAAACATCATGATTAACCTCTTTAGATCCTTTGAGATAGAAAAGGTTAAAAAAATTAAAGAAAATAAGAAATAATTTGAATTTTTACATGTTATAAAAATCCCCTCAAAAACTATACCCCAAACGCCGATGTTCCCATTTGGGAACATATACGTTGAATTGGTAATTACTCTCCAAAATTGGAATATGGAGCTATTCTGCCTAGCCAATTGAAAAGATGTGTACTTAAGCTACCTAAAAACAGCATAATTATTTAAAATTAAATTTATTTAACTTTATCAAAAATTGAAACTTGTGCAACTTTTGGAAGAGCCAAAAATCTGTAATTTTGATATTAATTCCACAAAAAGGATTAAATCTCACGTGAAAAATTTTTGCATGTAAAATAACTTCATATCTTTGAGTTGCTTACTACCAAGTATCAAATTCCTGCATGAAAAATTAAGTGGTGAAAAAATTCCCTAAAGTGATGTTCCCATTTGGGAACATCGGCAGGTAAAAGGTTAAGAAGGTTGACGGCATACTCTACACATGGATAAAAATTGATAATGACCTTATCTTGAGTATTACTAAGGAAGCTTTATATGGTATCTAACAGATTCAAAAATTATGTAATTTTTTAAACTTACAAACTAAAAGTTGTCCCATAACTTTAGAATCACTATCAAATAATGTCTACTAACTTAATAATTCCTTACAACAGAATGTGGGATTAATGGAATAAAATCAGGAATATGTGCTTTGTAAGCTAAGGTAAAATAATAAACAAATATATGCTAAAAATATAAGTAGATAGGAAAATGTCTGGTGTTGTACAAATTAAACTCCTTTGTAATGAAAGGAAAACTGGTTTGCTCATTTAAAAATAAAATATAAATAGTGTGAATAATTGTTTTCTTGAATTATATGTAACTGGATAAAATTCGACACTTACATTACTTCGTCAGAAATGTTATCAATCATCACGTTTCTTTCTGCAACGCAAAAGATCTCCCGATTTCAAATGTTTAAGAGCCGACCGAAATGACGAAAAACCACTTCGCAATCTGAGAAACCCATACATATATCTGAAAATATACGAACAGAAACCATTCTTCACACGCTTTTCTGCCGGCAGAGCGTTACTTTTTGATGTTATCACACCCATGACGAAAAACAGATCGGACAACTTACATAATTTCATTTTTTATAGCGATCTCTCCGCAAAAACCTCAATGCACTTTCTGACGGAAACTGTTTCGCTTCAGATGCCAAAAGAACTTATTTTTCTTCCCTTTCCGAGGGGCTTCCGAATATTTTTATACTTACCGACACAACGGAAAGAAAGTTTTCTCGAAACGAACATTAAACACACCTTCTGTGCGACACGAACAGTGCTATTACGCCTGTAAATTATAACCTGCGAACTTCGGCCCGAAACGTGCTCGCTACCTTCCTCACCACGGGCGAAAAAAAGTGTAAAAAATACAAAACAAACAATGGAAATAAAAAAAAATTACTCCGGCGTTATTTTTTCAGACGTCTGAAGAAAAAAACGCATTTCAGAGACGTATATATTTCGGAGCAAATTTCTGACGTTTGCGACTCAATATATCAATGTCACAGAGAAATTTCTTCAAGTGCGAAAAAAATGGAGGGCCCCGAGAAAAAAATACAAGAAGAAGAAATAAAATTACAATCATACGCAATGCAGGAGGGGTTCGAGGGTATATAATTTTCAATGGATGAAATTTTTTCTTCTCTTTTTTTTTCGGAAACGTGCTTGCTGAGTCCAGTCTCAGCAACTGGCTTATTATTGCATTTCCATTAGCCCAGCTGCGAATCATATTTCAAAGCATTTATTAAGACATAGGGGGAGAGACTGTTAAAACAATCACGCAAGTGCAAAAACGGACATTTCAAATAACAAATGTTCGAACTCGTTTCATTACTGCCCTCCTGATATTCCCCTAATGGTGTTTCGCTACTTGTTTTATCCCTTATTAGCATATGCTCCAACGTTGGGACTGGTCAAAGATTACTCCCATTTTTCATTTCGCTCAGATAAGCTCAAAAATTAGTTCCTTATTCATCATCTTGATGTTGTTTCAAAACATAATCGAAAGCTATGATTTAGTATGGTCGTATTGATCTGTGCGTTCTTGATGGCGGAGTTCATTACCGTTTTGGAGATTTGTCTTTCTTGACAGGGAAAACGGCATACGGCGAGGGAAAGTCAGCGGGGTTATTCAAATCATGTATTCGCCGTTTTTTGTTTGTTCTTTGCTCGTGCGGAAACTCAGTCGAAACTTCAAGTCGAGGATGAATGAAGTGAGAAATAAACTAATGGTTGTTTGATGGGATCTCTTCTACATTGTTTTCGAATGGAATGCTGCAAGTTCCAAAGAAATTATTTTACTTCTTGTGCCAGAAGAAAGGCTACGTGATTTATTAAATTAAAATTATTTCATTTATATTAATGTTATTTTCAGTAATTTTCGATTATCCCTTTATAAAAATTCGAATTTTGAAATTTAATTAAATGTAGCTTTTTCTTGTATCACGAATGTGTAACAGAAGGCAATATAGAAAGTGGGACGCAGATGCAGTGTTTGCTTTAAGATCCCAATTATGTAGTCCTAACTGAAGTATTTAAAGCGATTATTTAGTACATATTTTGCAACTATTACATTATTAAAGAAAAATATGAGAGTGGGACATAAAACGGTATAATGATCACATAAAAAGATGCATGTTCAGTTAAATAGGAGTGATAGGGATCGGTCAATTTTGATATTATCCGATTGATAACATTAACCGTGATCACAATAAGTGGAGTCGACTGTAATTCAAATTGTTTTTTAATATTGTAAAAATGAAAACAGTTTGGAAGGAAACTTAATCTGTTGAATGCTCCTTCAATGTGTTCTTTATAAAATACTTGTTTACGTTTTCTGAGAGAAGGAGTTGTAAGAAGTAACAAACACAAGTATCTGAAAAGCAATTTTTTACGACTACTTTAATAAATTGTATGATAATGTTCTAAGTGTTATTGTTATGTTGAGAGAAACATAGTTCAAAAGACTCAAAATTAAAGGTGAAGGGCCTTTCAGAGAATATCTAATCAACCCCCGCCATTTTCTAATCCTGATATTTTCTAAATAATCCAGTACAGAGTATATCCAGATTCAGAAAAGCTCGCGTAAGTTGATACAATGAAACACTTCATGCAACACGATAAACTGGATACAATTTTAACATCACCAAACATAATTCCAGCAAATAGTATCAGTGTCACAATTAACATAACACTATTAACGTTTACCTGCATTTTTACTTGAAAAAAAAATGCTACACACGCACGACTCAACTCGAGAAAAGGAATCCAATAACGTCATGACACCAACCTGCAAGAAAAATCGCTCCCAGACCCGCACGTACAGCAAACAGCACCAAGACAGTCTTCGTCCGAAATCGCGAAACTATTTCTCCAGGTAAAAGGATTCATCTGTTTATTTTATTTCCACCCTAGCGAAGTGCGAAACTGATTCGGAATTTCCAAAAAGGGGCTTCGGAAGCAAGTGATATACGACGAGGAATAACCTTGCCAAGGCATGTTCCGAGTTCCATCGACTCTCGGACTTTTATCTTTTCACGATCACTTGAAAAATCAGGTTCGAATATTCCTTTTTCGGATTCCTTATCAGCGACCCTTTGATGGAGTTCCTTTGGATAAGTACTGCAAGTGTCAATGCGAAATGGATGGCCTTGAATGAAAAATAGGTCTGGTT
Source organism: Tetragnatha montana (assembly GCA_963680715.1). Taxonomy (NCBI): domain Eukaryota; kingdom Metazoa; phylum Arthropoda; class Arachnida; order Araneae; family Tetragnathidae; genus Tetragnatha; species Tetragnatha montana. Next base: position 51,071,863 of record OY796675.1, read on the forward strand.
ACGAGAAAGAGCCATCCTCTGCAAATAAAACGTTTCTGAACGGCCTTTTGAAAGGCTTCAACCAATTTGCCTTCTGAAATCTGATGAAAGGACACGATTTCGAAGGGTTCCGATGGAAAAATCTAGTTCAGATTCAATTGGGGATATGGGACCCTTAAAGAGCATAAAATAGTATTTACTAGGCTTTGAAATGTTTTCTGATATAAGTTTCAAAAAGGTTTTTTGAAAAATTTTGGTAATATTTGGGTGATCACATGTAAAATTATCTTTATCCATACAAATTTATATTTACTCGCAATGTATGAAGATTAGTAACATATTATGATTACATAAACCCAGATATTGGACAGTAACTAACAGACTCGGGTATTTAAACGAGCCATTCGGTAGTTGTCATTAATATTTATTTACTAAAAAAAATAACTACTTTACTTTAAACTACTACATCACTATTACCTTTTCGCTAAAAATTTAACAAAAATAAAACACTAAATATTATTTAGATAAGAGTTTACATCAGTGTTCTGAGAAACTATAATGTCTGGAAACATCATCAAAGAGGAATTACATTAATCATATCGATACATTCGGTTTTACCGTAGGTATATTACTCATTCCGAAATGATAAACTAAAACTACATTTAACCCTAATTTGAGACAAACCATGGTTAGATAAAAATATATATCTCATATTGAACCACATGGAGTAACCTGCTAAACTAGTTAGATTTAATTAACGTCTGTCCAGTTCGATCTAGTTAGTTTAACCCTGATTTAATTAGGATCCTTGAGAAAATCCACGTAGGGTAAACATGAAACTTAGAATGACTTACCGAGATTTATCCTACTTAATTCAAATATGTACTTTCTACCTTAAGGGCTTGGAGAAATATTGGAATCGGTTAAGGTTTGGAAACTATTTTGCTGTAAAACAAATCGATACTGGTTATAGAATACAAAATGATATCATTAGCTGATATAGGTTTCAGTCTCTTTCATTTCACAATATATTTCCTTAGTAACGGTATTAGTAACATAACATTTCGTTTAACTAAAATTGTAACTTCTCTATCGTAATTGTGTAATACGCTTAAACTTTTAAAGTTACTTTAAGCAAATAAATGCCTTTTAGATATTTATTACTTATGGCATTTATTTACAAATCCAGTATTTACATATTTATTTTTACTCTTAAAGGTGATTTTTTTTAGTTCTTATACTCATTTACTGAACTACATTAAATTCTTATTCAAAAGTAAACACACACCCACGCATGTTCCCTTCAATTCAAAATAAATGTATAAACAGTATATATAAAATTGAAAGGAAGTATATTTTTAACGACAGTGCATCGCTCTAAATTAAATGTGGGAACGTAATCGTTGAAATGGTAAATTAAAAATCATTACAGATGTAGCGTACATCATTTAATTTAAAGAAACTGATTTAATTTAGTTTTTTAACACGTAAATCGACCAGAATATTTATTTATGAATTCGCGCGAACGCATTTTACTTAAAGTATTATACACATTTTATTTTACCTTTTTCTTGTGTTGGTGTAATACTGTTAGTTCTACCAATCCTACGTAGTTTATTTCTCAATACATAGTATAAAATTTTCGTTTTGACTGTGTGGCAATCTCTTCAAATAGTATAATTTTAAATTCGCGGATTTCATATCAATGTTTTTAACGTGTGTCTCCCACACCCTACAGGGGGGTTCAATTATAAAAAAAAGGAAGCGTTAAAGAAAGTAATCCTTAAATAAATTAATTCTGAATTTTAATCTTAAAGTTAGTGGATGAAAAAATCTATATATTCGCATAGCATACACTACGGAAATCAGTTAACCTACAGACTATATCTAGATATTCTGTATAGTAAATGCATTTTCACTTTAGTGTTAACATATACATCACTACATGTAATAACAATGTCTTCGCAAGAGGGCAAAAAAGAAACTTGAACAAAGTTAATACTGTATGCATGTTTTTATGAAACTGACTTTTATCCAATATGTCTAACTTTGTGGGTAATGCATTCGACGATAAACACAATGATTGAGATACATAACCCAATAACAAGGATTAAAAATGCCCCGATAACTTCATTTAGAGACACGGGTTTGATCTCATTTACCGTTTCATTGTGAGAGGATGATGACAGTCACATTTTAAAGAAATGATCTTCTGCAATCTTATCAAACAAGCCAGCTTGCATTATTCTAGAAATTATTACATCTAGTTTCTTCTTCAGGCGAGGAAAACGTTTGTTAACGATTATTCCGCAGTAGAAGGTGTGAAATCCTTCGGACTGGTGTTTGGTCAAGAAAGGTGGTTTCCCGTATTTTAATTTATGGTGAAAAGAAGAACCTAAACGAGCAGAATGCGGTTCAAATTTTTCTCCTAAATTGATCCAGCCATTTTTCTGTCGTTGTTTAAAGATATATTGAACGTCAGTATCTGGTGAAGACCACATAACTGCTTTTATATAGTCGGGGGTTCCTTTGAGGAAAGCTTTGTATTCGCCTTTCTGAATTGCTTCCGACAGCTCTTTGACATTTTTAGGCGGTTCATCCATGATCGGAACAGATAAACAAGAGAGTATCAAAGAGGTGTAGGAAAGGAAAATAATCATTGTCCCGAACCACCAAGCTGTCACAAAAATCACCTGGGAAATTCCACATACCCTTTGAGTCACTGACTTCCCCAACATGTTCCCAAACATGTTGAGTAACTCTTTTGAGAAATCGGGAACTTTGAACAACGCTCCGAAAGCAATCGGTACCAGTACAGCGATGGTTGCAATTAATGCCCACGTAGTTATGTCAAAGGAGTACAGAAACGCATACACTCTTGGTTGCATTTGTGGTAAATTGGTGGCGAAATTGACACTAGAATACATGTAAGGTACTGTGAAATCAACCTTATCCATGTTGTCAAAAGTGAAAATTCGTGTTGATATTCCTATATCGACTTCTCCTCTTTCAACATACACAAATAAGTCTGTCAAACTCGTATTTCCTACCAACTTAGTACTTGAAATCAAATTGTAACTCCTTCCTAAAGCTTCCATTATTATAGTAAGGAGCAGTCTTTCTATTCCTTGAGGTGGCTAGTTGTTTTTTGGAATTTCGAAAAAGTTCTTAACGTATGAAAAACCAACCTTCAAAGGACGACGCATTTCGAATTGCTGCTGACCTCTTTCAGTCCCTTCAATTTTTGTGATATTTACAGCTCAGTTTTCGCTCAGTTTTATGCAGCAAATTTTACGCAGTTTTCTCAGCAAATGTATCGATTACTGATCTTTATCACGTTATGCTTTTAAAATGTGTCACTGTGAAAAAAGTTTTCATGACATAAAACATGTTTTCCCTCTAAGCCATTTTAGTTGCGCTGTGTTTTATATTGTGTCTACAACCTGATACTGCTGAATATTCGCAAATACCTAATATACTTTTCAAGTGCTTTTAGATCGCTTTGGACCATTTTATTTTGCATATTTCAGTTTATTCTCTTGTTTATTCAAGTAGTAATATGCATACTACTCTACATATCTTTTAATTTTACTACCTTCAATAACCTATATGCTATGTTTATAAAATGAGAAAGAAGTTATCTGAGCACATTACAGAAATTTACAAAAATATATCTTTAAGCGGAGGTGAAAAGTTAATATTGAATGATGGAGCATCTGAAAAACTGTTTTTACTCCTGTCGAACTTTTTGATTCGAGAAATGAAATATCATGTGATAATAATCGCGAAATACTTTCTTCAGTGATTTAGATATTGTTCATTTTTATTGTTCACTAGCTGATATGCCCGGCCTAGCATGGGTGGAGTGTATCAATTTATTTTTTTTAAAGTTTTCTCAAGTTACAAGTCTAATTTTCAATAACAGCAATTACCAATCATCGCGATGGTCCCAGTAATTTTTCATATCCTGATGTTCCCGGTAAGTTTTTATCCCGGTGTCTTTTCATCTCGGTTCCCAACTGTGCAAAATCCCATTCATCATAACGGCTTTCCTTTAATAGGCATAATTTACGAACACATGCTTCAAAGCCGTTAAGAGTGGGGTCTTCAACAAACAAACAAAAGCAATTACTAACCACCAATTCAAATAAGCCAACACACACGCAACAACAAGCCGAAGACCGAGCAAAGACAACGCATCCATTAACGACAGAAATCTTGATTCGAATCGAACTCAAGCACGACAGAAACCGCACGCGACCATCGGCAATTAGCGCGACATGTGTTTGGACGTCGACGTCGAAAAGCGCGTTCGGCAGATGTTCGGTTCCACTCGGCTCGATTCGATGCGGAATCACTTTCGGTAACAGCTTCTCTGGTGCCGAGATTAACCTGATTGGGGGCGAGGGTACGTGAGAGCACTCGGAGATTGGACTTGACTCGGGCTGCGGTGTGATAGGGATTGTTTTGCGGGATTGAATTACATGAGGATTGGATTGAGAGGTTTTGGAGAAGGTGGTGTATTCGATAAGACCACTTTGGGCAAGTATGGGCGGGGATTTGGGTTGGGGAGAAAAATTTGAAACGCGTTTGAGAGGTTCAAAACTCAAATTTTTATACATTGTTTATCCTACCTTTAAAATCTTTAATTTGACTTTTTTGAATAACGTATTGCAAAACACACTGCAAAAGTGAAATTCAAGTAACACCTCCATAACCTACATACTGGTGTCTTGAATGCTTGAATTCTTACTTACTTAATTAATCTTAGTTTGTAGTTGGGGAACGGGGGAGTTCAAGCAAGAAAAAAAAAACTAGGGAGGGCAAAATTAGGTACGGTAAAACACGGTATGAGAAAAGAGAATGTATGATATAGTAGAGAAGAGAGGAGAGAGAGTGTGAGAGAGAGACAGAGAGAGAAAGAGAGAGAGAGAGAGGAAATACTAACTATGATGTAGAACTGAACACAGATTGGCAGAAGGGCATAACAGGGAGAGAGTACAATGAAAGTAAAAATTAGATAAGATATACCAACATACAAAAGAGAATGAATGAGATAATGATAGAAAGATAGCGAGGGATCTAGATGTAGGAATGGAGAGGGAGAAAGAGTGAGAAGTGGGAAGAAAGACGGAGAGACCCATATAGTATTTTCAAAAGAACGTAGTTTTTCAAATAAATTCCTTCAGCACACGAACCCATTCTTCCAGGAAAAATCCTCTTGTTCCAAAACTCCCGCATCCTTCTACTGTACGTCCAGACAAAAAAGTTGCCTTTTACAGAAACAAAAAAAGTTACAAGTTCCCTTTTTCCAATTTCCCAGCCATCCCCAGACACCACTGCAAGATGGCGAGTTTATACCTTGCAAATCCGAATCCACGGTCACGTGGGGTTCCTCCACCCTGCCCGGACCATTTAGACCTTCCGGCAGATAGCCGGAGAACCTCGTTCCGATACGTTCCCCTAGAGATCTGTGATACCACCTTTTCTTAGAGGAGGAAAAAAAAACCTAACGAGATGGAATCATTGCACCGATTCATGTCAGAGTGGTGGACATGGGGGTAAAAAAGAACCTTTATACTCTATGGTAGAGGATATCCAAACTTTTGTGACTGGAGGGTGTACGAAAAACATCGAATGCCTGTATAGAAATACTGACTCTTCGAACCTAAACTTAAAATGTCCACTGAGTAGTTCTGAACTAATTTACAAATTTACAAAAATAGCAAATAAAATGTAGAATCTAATTATCTATGAAACAAAATATCTAAAGAGATATTTGTTAGAAATTCATTCATTAAATTCCAACCTGTAGTACTTGAAAAGGTGTAAATTTTCATTTTAACTCTGAAACTTATTTCTTAACTTCAAAATTTATGAAAAAAATTATTACTTGTTAATTCCACAATTGATTCGTCAGTTTAAAAACGGATTAAGTCCAAAAATTAGCAAATTGACTGTTTGTGCTCAAAAAAAAAAGTCTACAAGCTTTGCTCTACACGTAAGTGGGAAGAGGGGGAAATAACTAACCCCTACAAGCCGATATAGCTCTTTTAATTTGGTGAAATAAATGTCCGTTAATTCTATTCCATAAAATTTAAGTCTATTTGTCTTTCTTTTCTTATTCTCTGTGCTTTTACCTTTTTTATCCATTCAATGTTTGACTCCATTGATATTCACCAACTCAATGGATACTGCTTTAATGACTTAGTTTCATAACTTTTAATTTTGCTTACTTTAGTTTTTCTATTTTTTCATTTTGTCCCGTGAACTAATATAAGCAGAAACATAATTTAACTGTTTATTAAAGTTATTTCTAAGATTTTTTTCAGCTAAAATTTCATGAATCCGTCAAATTTTTTCAACTGAAAATATTTTCGAATATACTATTTACTCGTTTTCGAAGATTGTTCTGTATTATAAATGTGGTCCTGAACGAATTTTCAGTAAAATTTTGGTGGTTATACAACGGACATTTCGTTACTTACACAGTTTTTTTTTAGATTATCTCTAAACTTGGTTTTCGGACTTATTCCCCTTTTAAACTGATGCGATCCCAATTACACATACTACTTCATTCCTAAATCTTCAAAAGGTGCTTAGATCATCTACTAGAACACTTCCCTTAAAACTTCATAGGATAAAAAGAGTGACCTTTATTAGGGTGGTCCTTATTTGTATGGTAAAAATTTCTTTTAGGAATTCCGTTGGTGACGCCCCCTAGTTTTGTGTCACTATAGAAAATAATAATGTATGCAAAATTTAAGCTCATTCGGATAATAATAACACGTGCCGCAAAAGCCTTGAAGTTTTAAAAAAATACTGATTTTTTTACAAAACATCAAAAAAACCAAAGATTAAACCCTCCCATCTTCTTCTTGATTTTTTTATAAGAATCTCTCATATAAAAGCCCACGTCACTCACTGACTCACTGACTGATTCTGGAACGCTCGCACACTATGATGCCATCTCTCATATAAAAGCCCACGTCACTCACTGACTCGATGCCATCTCGCAATAATCAGAAAAATAAATAAATAAAAGTAATTAAAATTTTAAAATAATATAATAGCTTTTAAATAAATATCTTTCAAGAAAGTTGGTTTACTTAATAAAGGTTAAAAAGTTACTTTTAGGGAAGTTGGTTTCTAATTCAACAATAATAAATTATTAAAGTTAAACTTCTTATTTAATGTATAATTAATAGGAACTTGAAGTAGTAACGAGCGAAGCTCGCATAAAAGGCTAGCCTAGCTGTAAGACCCGGCTTTGCCGGGTCGTAACAGCTAGTCTAATATAGTTTTTGTTATAATGTTCCAGATTCCATTCTTCTATCACCTCTCTTTCGGTAGTAAAATTTTTTTAAAGTAAAAATAACTCTTGTAAAGTTGTTTTTTCATGCATTTTAAAACAGCTAATAACTCTAGAACTATACAACTTAAAAACCTAAAATTAGTGCCATTTGGTTTGTAATTTTATTATCTTTGATTTGATGTGCAACATAACTGCCTTTCTTAAAAATATTTTTTTCAAAATTAAAAAAATGGGAAAAAAATTGAATAAAAAAAATTTTTGAAAAAAAATTTTATTAAGTAAATTTAAAGTTTTCCAACTCCTAAAATAAACATTTCTGCCAAATTTCAAGTTGAAAATAAAATTTGATCATGTAGAAAAAAATAAAAAAATTCGAAATTTTGGCAAGTCCCTTAATATTCCATATAATTCAACAAAAAAAGCGATTCACTCATTGGGAATTCAAAAACTCCCTTGAGGGTGTTCATACGATTTGTACCATGCAAAAAAATTCACTTAAATTTCAGAAAATACAACTCTAAGCCTATTCGGTACAAAATCTTACTAGAGAATTCATTTGTTACTTAAGTATAAGTTTGAATATTGACTCAACCGATTATTATTTAGAATTATGATTTTATTTTATTCTTTGATCTTCAAACACTTTTATTTCCTTTGATTTGGCATGTTGGAAGTGAAAATTACGTAAAAACTTAATTCTAAGGAAAATTCAGGTGAAATATAGGCACATTGAATTCAGTTGGAAACTAACTCTGTAAGATTTTGTACCGAATCGGCTAATAGTTGTATTTTCTGAAATTTAAGTGAATTTTTTTGCATGGTACAAATTGTATGAACACCCTCAAGGGATTTTTTGCATTCCCCATGATTGAATCGCTTTTTTTGTTAAATTGTATGGAATGTTAAGGAACTTGCCAAAATTTGGAAAATTTTTATTTTTTTCTACATGATCAAATTTTATTTTCAACTTGAAATTTGGCAGAAATGTTTATTTTAGGAGTTGGAAAACTTTAAATTTACTTAATAAAAATTTTTTTTCAAAAATTTTTTTTATTTAATTTTTTTCCCATTTTTTTAATTTTGAAAAAAAATATTTTTAAGAAAGGCAGTTATGTTGCACATCAAATCAAAGATAATAAAATTGCAAACCAAATGGCACTAATTTCAGGTTTTTAAGTTTATAGTTCTAGAGTTATTAGCTGTTTTAAAATGCACGAAAAACAACTTTACAAGAGTTATTTTTACTTTAAAAAAATTTTACTACCGAAAGAGAGGTGATAGAAGAATGGAATCTGGAACATTATAACAAAAACTATATTAGATTCTTATAAAAAAATCAAGAAGAAGATGGGAGGGTTTAATCTTTGGTTTTTTTGATGTTTTGTAAAAAATCAGTATTTTTTTAAAACTTTAAGGCTTTTGCGGCACGGGTTAAAATTTTTTGATTGAGCTAAAATTTTGCAAAAATCATTTATTTGTATGATGGAACAATTTGGGGGGGGGGGCGTCACATAAAGATTTCCAAACTTTAAAAATAAGGACAACCCTAACCTTTATACATAATACAAGCTGTCACAGAGAGGGCCTTTGAAAACCCTGTTAAAGGTGCAACCCGAGAATAAACTTCGTGTGTTCTACGCCGTCTCTCTGCAACAAAAAAGAAAAAAAAATCATAACAGAACCATTGTACCAATTCCCGTGAGGGGTAAAAAGCAAAAACAACAAGGCACAGCATGGGGGAGCAGCATAGTGGGTGCGTTGTTTTCCTTCTCTCCGCAGGGTGTTGGATGGAAAAGATGATTTATTAATTCATCTTCCCCTTGTTTTCAATGGTGCTGCTAATAGGGTTTTAAGTCGACAATGCCCGTTGCTAATGAGGTTTCGGTATCCGATATACAAGCCGGAATCTTCATTGCGGTCGGTAAATGGTGAGAAGAATGGGCAGGAGCCGGTGGTTATTGTGATGGAGGAGGAACGAGAGGTCAAATATTTCGACGAGGTTGCGGGGAAAATGAAGGACGATAGCGATCTCTTTCGGTGTGGTTGGTACTACAATGCATTTCTTCTTACAGCGAGCGATCGCTCTTGTTTTTGTGGTAACAATGGAAAGTGTAAACAAGGGAATGATTGCTATCTTGGTGGTGGAAGATGCCTATCGAATTGTGGGTATGCTGATGCATTTGAAATTCTAAAGAAGATCCTTTTTGCCCCGTTGGCAGTTAAACAATTCCACTTTAATAACAGCTTAAGTCGAAATTTTTTCTAAATTTCATTCCTTGGTTTATTTTGCATTTATCACGGGGTCTACAATTATTTATCTTTTTCTGGTATCTCTAATTCTGGTTACTGCCAATGGAATGCCTTAAGTGTGGTTCGTATTGTAATTTACATTAATTACTAACTTTTTAAATTCGAAACAAACGAAAGTATACCCTTTAAAATCTTAAAATAAATATCTTGTAAAATCTCTATTGGTAGGTGAAAATATGTAAAATATATTTTATCTATTAAAAAACAAGCGTAAGAAATTTTTCGTTTTGATAATTCATAGGAGTATTCAATATTTATGAATTGTGTAGGAATATAAATTATGTAAAATATAATTTGAGATTATTTTAAAATGCACTTCTTATTTTAAATGCTTTTAAAAGCCGACACGTCGCGTCGGTTCAAAGTACGCATTGAATTTTTTTCTTTGTGATGTTTGACATATTTGTGTTAAAGCTAAGACTTTCATTTTTTTTGTAGATTGATTTGTGAGTCAATAAACTTACGTTCAGCAAATTTTTGAGGCTCTAGCTTTTAAATTCTCGATTCGCACTTTCTGTATTTACATGGAAACACAAACTTTTATAAGGCTGTAAAACATTCTAAACCCACTGTGAAGAGGAATGTAGTTGAAAGTTTATATATGATTAGAAAACCAAAATTTGAAAAAAAATTAATGAAAAGCAATGTGAAATAGCTTAAACAAGAAAAAAAAACTAAAAACTGACAATAGAATGAATGGCACAGAATTTATTTGCATGAAGTTAAAAATTTATTTTTACGTTAGGCTCATGGGCGTAGCCAGGGGGCGGCAGGGGGGGGCAGCTGCCCCCCCCTAAATCTAACTCTTCAGAAATTTTCCCCCAAAATAATTTTTTCTGTAAAATTGAAAAACATTTTCTAAAATTTTTTTTTTTCTGAAATTTTTTTTAAAGCCGAAAATATGTGCCAAAAAAACGAGCTTATATGTGAGATGTGGTGGAAGAATTCAAGCAGAATTCATTTCATTCAGCATTTTTAGTTCCCCAAACGACCGGGCCAGTCAAAATATTCGACAAATTCAAAGATACGAGATAAAATACAACCCCAGTTGACCACCTCCCGCGGAGTGGAAATCTATTGAACGGCTAGAGATGGGAAGAGTTGACAAACAGCCCCAAGATAAGATAAGGGTAAAGTAAACTCGTTACTGGTCACACCTGTTGTTCACGTACAGGAGCCAGCGGGGGGTGACCGCTACCTCTTTCCTATGTTGTCCTCTACTGTCCTAATTGGAGAAGAAATGGGGGTGAGGGGGAAATGCTCTTCCCAAACCACAAAATCCAATTTTACGTACACCTCTACCTTTGACAATGGATTAGGGTGTGAAAGGGTATCATAAATCTTCGGCACTCAACGACTCAAAGGCGCGAGCCACACCAAGGGGATCGAGAGCAATAAAGCGAGAGCAATAAAAAAGCGTTATCTTGACAGGCGGACTCAGGTTTCCCAATAGAAGAGAGGGGGTTGAGAGTGTCTTGTTTACTCGACTGTCCAGGTGGAGGTTAATTAACGTTATCTTGTATTGCGAAGGCTGAGAGGGGAACCTCGAGTCCGTCTGTCAAGATTGATTGATTTTATTGCTCTTGCGTGGCTTCCTTGGTGTGGCTCGGGCCAAACAAGCAAGGGGGCTTCAGGTGTCTGGGTGTGTCAGGAAATTGTTTCAACGTGTTTCTCAAGTGTTTACACAAAACAGAGGGGTCTTTTGTGAACCCAGCCATTATTATTTCGAAGCTTCGGCTGACCTTTCAACGAATAGAAAGAAAGCCGTGTGGTCATTGGCTATTCCTGCAGAAATACCCTTTAGTCTAAGATATGTGATTTAGTTTTCAAGCATTGAACTTAAAAAGAGTACGTATTTCAGTCCTCCATATTGATATCTAGACGTATTATGTAAAACCTTAATCCAGCACTATCACCAGCAATTAAAGTAAGTTGAATTTAGTATTGCATCTTAGTTTTGAGGGATAAACTATTTGTTTTAAAATATCTAATAGGAGAATTTTTTCTTTAAGAGTGAAAAAAAGCTAAATAATATTTGAGAAAGCAGGATGGTTTTACTTTTACATTTTAAGGTTATTGTTAAATGTTATATCTTATATCATGGTTATTCAAGTAACTGCAACAACTTGAACAGTTGATACAAAGTTGCTCGGACTATTTTCAGACTAACTGTAACTTTGTATTCTTCTTTATTCTCTTCTAAATTATTATGCAATTAAAGCAGTTGCGTATTTTCCTAAAGCTTGATGTTTTTTAATGTCCAAACATACGAAAGTTTCACCCGGTAACATAAAATAAAATAGATAAAATTTATTGAATTTAACTCAACTCGATTAGATTCTACAAATTATACTTTTAGTCATTAGCCACATAAATTTCCTACAAAAGTATGTGGCTTACAACTTACAAGAGGTGGTTCTGTTCTGGCCAAAGAGTCTAAAAATGAGCTAAAACACTACTTTAAGGGGCAAATTTTAAAAAGTTTTCTGGGGGAGGACCCCCAGACCCCCCCCCCCATTTTTCTTAGAGCACACATTAATTACACTATTATTTACGTTAAGTGTGCAAAGTGCAAAAGTTTAAACCCTTCGTATAATTACTCTAAAATTTAACGTGTAAAAGTTCTCCCCATGGGGGTACCTGAGACCATGCCATGGGGCAAAGGTAAGTATCCTTGCCTTGCCCCCCCCTAACATGGAACCTGGCTACGCCCATGGTTAGGCTGACTACCTATGTCTCTTTACTCCAATCGTGTTTGATTGTAAAGTATTCATTTTTTACATGTAGCTACACATATAAACAAACTATGTATTTTTAACTAAAGTAAAACGCATACAGAGTTTATCATATTTGCATGAAATGAATAACTAATAACTTACGCAATTTTGAAAATTTTGACAATCAATTAATTAAATTATAAGATATAAGATATTTTTAGTAAATACTTTATGAGATAATTTAGTTAAAAAATGCTTAGTGTATTTTAACTGAAAGAAAATACTTAAAAACTAGTCAAAGAGAATAACTATAATAGTTCGTTCTGAAACGTAACTCTGATGAAATACTAAACCATTTATATTTCCATTTAAAACTCCATAAAATATTCCATTATGTCATCTTAATTTTGTAAAAATCATAAAGTAATGAATTGGAACTAAAAATATAAAGGTAATAAAATAAAGGTAAGGGAAATTTTAGACCTACTTAAAGTCAAAACTTATTTCAAAAGTTGAATAAATGCTGAAGGGGGGTTAGAAGTATAAAAATTCAATTTAATCTTACCTTATCCAATTACCCTCGATATCAATATTTTCTTTTTTTATTATGATTTTTCTTTACCCTCATTTTGCAACTTTTCACCTTTCGTTCGAAATTTGCATCAATCGAAAAAGTTAGAACTTATTTTATTGAAGAAGTCAGGTGAGGTTCTCCCTGTTTTAGTAGCGGAATCGAATAAAAGTCCCGAACGATTTAAGCCTATGGGAAAATATTTGCTTTTCCTCTCCTCGAGCTAAAAGAAAAATAATTTCAGCAATGAATCAAAAGAAAAATAAAAGGTGCAAAGAAGAGTCTGGAATTACAATCCTTGGAAGTGTTCAGTCTCTCTCGAGATACTATGTTAGTTTTTTTTTTCTTCCAAGAATCGAACTCTGTAAATCTTTCCGTGACGGGTATAATATTTTAGATGCTTCAGATGTTTCTCCGAATCGAAAACTGCATGAAAGGGAATTGGCTGCAAAATTGACCAAAGGTCATAGCAATGTGGAAGTAATTATAGGAACTAAACAGCAATTTTCTTCAGTGAGGTAACTGGATAATACTAGTTAACTATATGGAAGATTTTCTGACGTGATGACCCTTTTTGTCGAAGGAATATCGGATGAGCTAGAAACATTCAAGTGGTTCTCCCTGTAGCAACGTTTTCCCGGCCAATCCATACGAGGTTGCATCATCTACGATCATCATTATTACATCACAGTTCCATTTGAGATAAAGAGAGAAAGTTGGAAGACGAAAATAGAGGACATTAGATTGATTGAAAAAATTCTAAATTAAAATAAAACATTATATTTCCATTAAACATATTCAATGAATATATGTATTTTTTAAAACCCTTTATCAATTTCTAAGCAGTAGAAATCTATTTCCACACCCGCGAAGCAAAATAACAATGAATTACAAACATGAAAATAGTACGAATCCAAGGCCAAAAACACTCTTTTTCATTCACGATAAACCACGCGAATTCTGCATTAAATCTGCATAGAGAATCTCTCTCATAACCCGTAACGACAAGTCCACATTCATCCCGAGAGATGATCGGATAATTCCCGAATCGTATTCTTTTGTTACCTTATCTGAGGATCGACAGCCAGATCCGCTTTGTAGCCCAGCAAAAAAAAAGGGGCTCTGGATGGCAAAAATGATAGCGCTATTCATCGGTAGGGATCAAGAGCTATCATTACACTCGTATGGAGTTTAGGTACTGCGTGGAAGAGCCATCGGGCACCTCGGCTAATGTTTTCCACCACACCTTCTAGATGAGAGAATTTCCTTTTTGTTAAATGCTGACCGGGCTGAGAGTTATCAGGAATCATATTTTTTGTGAGAAAGATGAATTCAACGTGCATCCGTGAATAAACGGTTTATTCCAAGGTTTGAACCCATCCCATTCTAGGTTTTCGTTGTGAGGAAAGGTTATCAAACTTGTTTTTTTTGTCTGAAACTTCAGGTTATTTTTCCTCTAGTTTAGGGTGGAAATTTTGTATTCTAAAGAAAATTCTATTGTGTTTTTATGTTCATTAATTGACCATATTTGCGTTAAACACAAATGCTGCTATTAATGAATGATATTTTTTATAACTTTCAAGAATTACGCCGCCCATAAAATCATTTTATAATCATTTTTAAAAAGTAGACTGGTTTTGATGTGAGCATATTTGAAAATCAGTCAAAAACCAAAATAGTCTGTGAAACAACAAGAAATTAACAAGTGTAATTAGAAATACTAATTGCACATATATTTGAATACATTGTATGGAATTCAAAATGAACTTTGACTTTTTTTTTAATTAGCAACATCTTTGAAAGGGATGGTTAGGGTTTTATGGCACAAGAACCCTATGAGGGCATTCTGCGGCAATCAAGACAAAAAAAAAAAACGACAGAGAAAAAGCAAGCAAAAACGCCTTTGTCAAAAAGGGATGGAACCCAGGAACAGCCGCATGCTAAGCAAGCTTTTTACTACTTCTCCAATGTGGATTCCATCTTTGAAAGAACTAGATATTGTGGGTAATATACTGTTTTGTGGTTTGGTTTGGTTGGTTTGGTTTTTGGTTACATATATTTATATATTTTCCGGTATGTGTGCTTTATATCAAGGATCCGCTTATACACCTTCGTCAAGATAGACACGACAGAATTTTTACTGACACAAAGAAAAAAAATACACCCAGGGGCGAGGTCAGAATCGAACTGACAACGGAGCAGTGCGCAGACTGCTGGCGTGAAGGGCAGGTGAGCAAACCCAACGGGCCATTCGTCCCGCCTGTTTTGTGGTGCTTTAGAATTATCTGGGTGAAAATACCAAGTTTACTGCCAAATTGCCAAAAAATAATCCAATATCAAAGCAAAAAAAAAAAACACTTATAAAATACCCCAACTAGCAATGTCTATTTTTATTTTTGTCATATTTTTATGTGTAATTTGTAAAAGTTTCCAATGTAGTCAGATTTGATTTGGAGTTATAGAGATCCTAAAGTACCTGTTTTCTATGTCTTTAGATACATTTCTTTATTACTAGACAAACTTAAAGCAAAATACTACTCGTAAACCATACACCTACTGCTTATGTTTTATAAACGAAAACAAATTTACTGTAACTTAAACCATCTCAAACGTAATACTCGAAGTAAATAATTCCCATCCACTAGACAGAAGGACTAGATAGAACCAGATTTCCACTCTCGAGCTTCAGCAACAAGCAAATACCATGCCCGAAAGAACACGGAATGTTTTCCGTATCAAGGAAAGACAAATTTGTGCAATAACGTAATAAATAGTTTTCCTTCATTGATGCTGCAGACAGAAAATGCGTTTGCCGGCAAGTTCTAAATCAACAAAATAAGCTCTGGAAATGTTTACCTTTTCTCTCTCTCCTCTTGATTTGCTAGGAATTGATGCATCACGGGTGGCATAACATGAGTTACATATCAGTGAGCAAGCTCATAAATGGAATTATCATTCGATTTTTCAGTAAAGGAAGATGTCGTCGTGTTGATTGTAATCAATGTATTTATTTCTCGTAATTTATTATTGTGTAGTAAGATTGGAATCTGTACTCGATCTCCGTTTTATCTCGTTACTACCTCTTGAAACAAACATTTATGAAGAATTCGAATTTCTAATGTTCATAAGGATACATAAGAAAATGCATATTTATGATGTAAAAATGTATTTTGTATTAATAATTGATTTCTTTAATGATGTTGATGATATCTATCTCTTATATGGCACTGTTAAAAATTCACATCAAAACAATACTAAAAACGCTGGGTTTTAAAGTAGAAAATACTGTTGCTACATTTTTCATTATTGCTACAGAACGAGACTGATCAAGAGCAACTGATCAAGAGCAAAGTCCAGAAGGAATTTTCCGCTATATTGCTGGTACTTACCATAAACACCATGGATGAATACATTTTGCCACAACACTAACTGTATGTAAGTGCGTTTTCTTCAATCAGCCCACACCTCCAGGACAGTTATTTACTTACATTGCATTGCATTTCACATCACAAAATATCCCCCATCCATCCCATAGTTCCACACCCCCATATATATTTCATGAGGAACCTGCCCCACTCAGCTATTTCCCCTTATAGGACACAAAAGGCTAACAAAAAAATCGATCCTATTTTCTGCTATTTCGATTTCTAGGGAACTCAGTTCGTAAAAATCAGATCGGACCCTAAATTCTTTTTATTTGCCTTCCGCAGCAGCTATGGACTGCAGCCAGGGGTCATCAGGATGCGGGGGCACGTTCCACGGCCGGTCTATCGGTGTGGACAATCAATTGGGCTGCACCGCCCCTCGAGCAAACACCCTTCCGGTATCGCCAATTTTAAAACTTTGTGTGTCCAGCCATTTTGTTCTTGCATTTGCACGCACGTTTCTGCGAAGGTTTTCCTTTGTTGACCGTGTTTTAGTTCCAGGGAAAATAAACTTGTGCCGCTGTTTTGTTGAGAAATCGGTCGGAAGTTGGAGAGATTGTTTTTGCTCTTGTTAATCTGTGTATTATGTCAAGATATTTGTGTGTGAGCATGGAGTTAGAAATGAGAAAAATCCATGAGAAAATTACTTTAAAAGCTATAATTAAATCTTTCTCTTTCTTTGCATTACCCAAAATAATTTGGTACACTTAAAGATCATATGGTGAACGTATTCCACTAAGAGTCTCGTTTGAAAAGTGTCTAAAACTACTGAAGAAATTAAAAACATCAACACCAACGCAAAATTGTATTCCTCAATCAGGAGTTTTTTCTCCATCAAAAATAAATTATAAAAACAAATTGGTATTCTCGTTTATGCCTATGTTCGTCTCGTTTATGTTTTCATCCAGTTGTTCTTCCATAATGACTCGTATTTTCTATAAAAAATTCCTGTTGCGTATCTATCGAAATTAATGCCCCACACAAAAGAAAGAAATTTGCTCCTATACGTTTACCTTAACAAATGTTGAAATGTGAAAAATTCAAATCTCTCCTCCTTTCTTGATGAATCAAAAACTTCAAGTTTAGTACCAACTGTAATCATAAATTTCCAACAAAATAAAATAATCGAACATAAATCCAATAAATAAATGTCCAATGTATACCATTTTTAGCAAAAAACCTTAATTACTCCTCACCTAATCAAAACTCAATATCGTTTGATTTACCTTAATAAGCTTTTCTCATAAAAACTAAAATATAAAGTCGATAATAAATAGATAAGACTCATAAAAACACATTTTTCTCTCTCGATACCCTAATGGAGACATATCTTAAAATAAAAAAATATGGAACCCTTTGAGGTCCGATGGATTTATGGGAAAGTAATTACAATTAAAAGGGAAAGTCAGCATCGCAAAAAAGGGGTAAAGGGATGATAATTATGGACTCCGAACCGGAAAAAATCCCTTTCGGGTGAGATAAAGCTATAATCTCGGACACTTTTCGGACAATAGCTCTGATTAGTAGCCTCCCATTCATCCCAGAAATCGTTACAGATTAGAAAACCACGCAATCAAACTGAATGAATTCGTCGCGAAATTTTTTTCTCCTTCCCTATCCTAGACCTAATCTATTTGCGGAGAGAAATCCAAAGAGAGAGAGGTACCCTGAAGAGAAAAGCAGTGCTTGATAGTGTCCTTTGTAATCAGAAACGAAAGCAAGAGTGCTAAACTAAGGAGGAAAAACCCCCTCGCAGAAAAATAAAAGCGGAAAGAGAGTAAAAAAAAAGGTTCTGATTGCTTCTAAAGACCGCACAAAGAGAACAACGAAGAGGGAGAAAGAGAGAACAAAAAAAGGGAGAATCGGGAAAGAATCTGGGAGGAATCTGGTCCCTTTTGAAGTTTACCGATTGGAATTTTGGACTAACTAGAGGTTAAATTGCCGGGGTTGAAAGGAATATTTTATATCGGCTAGGTTGATACGATTGGGAATTCAACTGGGGAAGAAAAGAGGAAAAACTTTTAGTTTCGGTCTGGATCGATTCGTTTTAAATGCATAACGAGGAATGAAAATGGTAAGAGTAAATCGATTTTCCGGTACTAGTGTGAAATCCTCCAAAAAGAGGTCTGTTCTCTACTCTTAAGGGCAGAAGAGAAAAAGTTTTGCTCCGAGGAAAGAAAAATTGCGACAGTATAGAGGGGAGTTCTTTTTTTTGAGTTGGGAAAGAAACTGGTTTTTTGAGGTTTTGTCTGGGTATGAATAATTTTCTCCGATTTATTCTACCTCCGTTAAGTTTTTCTTCTTCAGATTAGTTTCGAAAGTTTTATTTCAGAAAAATCTATTTCTCATGTCAAGAGGAGGGAAGTTATATTGAAATTATTATTGGTTTGTGTTGGGTAATGTGAATTTTGTACATCTCGTGAAAGGAGATTTTTTTTTAAATAATGCTCTCAAACGCACTTAAATTTTTGCATTAACCATTTCAAAATAACAAACATAGAACTGGCAAAGTTACTCCGTTTTTTATGAAAGCTTTTAGTATTAATCTTATTAAATAGACATGTTTGCTTTGATACATTTTTTCACGAATAAAAGGGCTGATACCTCTTAGAGAGTAATTGTAAATGGTAGAATAAATAAAAATCCCAATTGAATAGAGAGATAATAGAGAGATTCACAGAGAACTATTGTCATATTAATTTTGTATCACATTTATTTTGACCCCTCTAAGAAAATCTATAAACTTAAAATATCTTACCCTTACTTAATATTTTCTTTGTAGGGATTAAAAATGGTAAATCAAAGTATTTCGTCTTGTTATAATCTATATAAAATAAACTTTTATGCTTTTATAAAGCACACAATGCTAAATCAATTTATAAGTACAACATTAAATATCATTTTATAAATAGGAAAATCCATCTCAAAACAACTGTTGCAGAACAAATACCTACCGATTCCGATCAATATATGTGTTAAGAATGATGTGATAAACCGGATTCATCGATTTACCGGATTTTGGATTTACCGTAAATAATATCCGGATTTATCACACTGCCCGGATTCATCACATCGATTCTGAGGATTCAAAACTATAAAAACATGTGATAACATTTTTTATACTCAAACGAAGACGATTAATATCACTGTAACTTGCTCACGGAGAGTGTTAATTCGATTTGGATTATTTCAGATCAGAAGTAGATCATTAAATTTCAACATAACCTCCCATACATCAAAGTAAAGAGCCATTACGGCGCTAAATAGCCAAAATAACTATATCTTTAATTATCCACCGGGTTCCTCTCCCCCCATTTGTGATCTATCATCAACTCTTTTTATCGCATTAACACAGCACACCAATATTACAAAAACGAAAACACCATAGCCGTCCGAGCTTAATTGGATACTAAATCAAGAAGAGTCGCCCCTTTCTGAGCTTACACGTCTTTCAATATTTATGGACTGGTGAGAAAAAAAAAAACAATTTCTTAGAACGTATTTTATGTGATATTAATTCTTCGAGATTAATAAGAGGAGTTGGCGGCTGTGTACTGGGGATTGAATCTGATTTGAAATTTTGATTTGTAAGGTATGAGTGTGAAAGAGCTTTGGGGATTCGGAAGATTCCGTGTAGTGGTGAAGATATTATCAGGTTCTCTCTGATGTAAAAATTAATTGAATAGAAGATCTTAATCAAAGCAGTCATACTCGTTGGATTTATTGGATGAGATTGTACTGGGGGATAGGATGCCATAAATTGTTGGTTGTGAAACACCTATGCTTTCCTGGAACGTGCAATTATGATGCATTTATACTTCTTGCATGTGCTTTCATGCATAGTCAGTAGAGTTTATTTCTTGTTCTTTTATATGGTTCTTAAAACTACTGACTGTGTTTGAGGTATTATACTGAATAACATTATGTCTTCACACGGTAAATATCTCAATTATCCATGCATTTAATTATTCTTTATAAAAAAAGAACTCACGAAAGGTAAGTTGGGGATAATTTATAAAAAAGTTAATTGAACCAAAAGGAATAAGTACCTACTTGAGAAACCGTCACATAAAAAATGTGTATCTACGATGGAGAAAAATCTTTTTAAATTGTGAATTAACAATTTACTATAAGAAAAAGCAATATTATTAATATACTATTATATTCTATTTAAGCACATAAAAATATATCCGGTTATATATCCGAAATATTTTCCTGTTATGTACTGAATACATATTCGGATTTATAAAAATATATTCGAACTTATTAACTGGGCAGACACGGATATAAAATATTTACTACTTTAAATATGAAAGCATTTTCCTTGATGTGATTTTTCTAAGTAGTAGACCTAACTTTTAGAAATAGTTTTTGGAAGCAGATTTTTCCTAAGAAGTAGAACTCAGCTTAAAGAAAATACATTTCGTGATAACTTAAATATTAGGTATAAACTTTTAAGCATGACAGACAGTAAAAGTACTACATCCATTTCAATCAAGTTTTGCATTCATGGGATGTTGAAACTATTCAATTAAAGGCTTAAGCATTACACTGGTTAGTATTTCCTTATTTGTAACCATGGAAACAGTTAAAAACGTAAAAATTTAGAATGTACACTGTGCGTATAATAATTCACTTACGTATTCTAAACTTAAAATTACACGCCCCAAAGTTCCAACAGACCAAGACTAAAAAGAAAAATAATAATGTTTTTAATCTTCTGAAAACCAAAATAGAACAACAATTAAATTTAAAAAAACCTTTACCTACGCCTTCTATTTCATCAGACAGTTACCCAGACGCTGTCGTGTAGTTAGTTGAAAAGGGGCTGTACATAATGTGGTATAAAAATGTTACTATAGAAAAGGAAGTCTTACCAGTTCATAGAAATTTATAAAATCCTTTCCCCGAAATGTTTTTCAGACCAATGGTCTTACTGGAATAATATAAATATATAGATTTTTAGTCTATTTTTAAACAAAAGATAAATTATTTTACAAATTCTCATTGATTTTTGAGAAATTCTTCATTATTTAAATTCCTTAAACACTGCCAATTACTGAAACGATTCCACTTTAAGTTAAAGGGAATAAGATGTAAGATTTATAAGAAAGTAAACTGTTTTTTAAAGTGTAGTTCCTAACTACACTTTCAGTAAAGTCACAACAACATAATTATTTTTATTGTTCCTGGTTAGAATAATTTACAATAAATACCTAAATAATTTTTAAATTGTTGAAAAACTTATTAAATTTTATATCCATTGACCTTGAAAAATATCTTCGGGGGAAGGTGAAAGTCGGACCAAGCAGGACTTGATGATTGTACATTATAGTGACAGTGAGACAAAATCTTAAAGGTTTGAGGAACTATTAATAAAAACATAAGGCTTTCTAATTAATTATAAATGAAAATGATCTACTTATTAAGTATATAACTTTTGTACAGCATATAGGGTTTTAACAATTACCCATTATATCCAACCTCATTGTTAAAAACTGTATTCAAGGTACAAAACAGCGCTTAACTTTTGCCATAATTCTATTATTCAAAATACCAACGTGACTCAGCATCGTAGTAGTCGACCACATTTAGAATCTGCATAGCCAATCGATAATAACCACCCCAAAATCCTTTGAACCCTTTCTTTCTAAAAAAACAGTCGAAAAGACGTACGCCCCACACCTTCATAGAAACTATTTGGCACCGTACTCAGAAACGAGACAAATCTATGCCGTAATTGCAGGTTGCATTCCCTCAATAATTACAGTCCCAACTGTCCCGAAAACTCTCCATAAGTAAAAGGTAGCTCCTCACTTATTCACCAACCTACTGTTTCGCAACTTATGATAAATTTATGAGCCCAGAAATAATTCCCGGCCTGCATGTCCTGGCGCACAATAGAGGAGTTACCACTCTCCCTCTACAAAAGCGTCCCGCATTTATCTTTCGAGAAACGAGTCTGAGGTTGTTTTTTTGCATGATGGATCATTTAATAACCGGCACGAAGAAGTGAGAACAGCACATTAGCCAGAATCATAAAAGCGTTGTAATAAAATAAGAGCGGCGAGGGAGGCTGGACGGAAAAAGGTTTGCGTGTTTCTCGAAATGAGATTAAAATGCCATGCTTTACATATCTCGCATTTGGATCTCTTCGTCTTTAAAGTTGCATGAACGCAGTTGAATTCAGGATCGTGCCGACGGAGTTTTCTTTCTTTTGTAAAATTCAAGAAGTCATTTTCGGCTCGATGGAAATTCTTTTGATATTTATATTTGAAGGGAAGGAGGGGAATATAGCAATAATCATTTTGAGATTTCCATATAATTTAAAGGAGCATCTTTGCGCGATTCTAAGAGGTTATTTTTTAAATATTTTTTTTTCGCTAAGAAAGAATTCTATATTATTCCTAGAAGTGATAAGTTTGACTGAAAAAAAAGTTTCACGCACATAGTTTGTAATTTAATACTTCATTGTTTTAACTATTAATATCTCATCAAGGTAAAAAGTCCAAAATAAATTATGCTCCATAAAATTTTAGTTAAATCATACCTGAACAATTTTTCACTGATGGGAATAAAAAAGTATTATAACTTTCTTCATTTTGATTGAAAAATAAGTAAAATAATTATTATTAAAAATTATTATTTTTATATATTATTATTATTAAACTTATTACATACCGGATTAAAAAATAAAAATAAACTATCGCTAGAAAAATATAATAATAGAATATTGGACATTTTTTAATGACTAGAATAAAATGTTTCTATCAAAATTTCTAAATAGAACTGTCTTATTTTACTTATGAGTTTCAATTATTCAATTGTTTACATACATTTTATCTAAAGAAAATTTGGTCTATAACCTTAACCATTTAGCTATTTTCAACCGAAATTGAGGTGTTGCAGCAGAATAGAGTTAAAAACAACATTATTACATTAGAGTTAATAAATTGTCACTGAGATCGTCTCAATTTCATACCAACCAGAATCAAAGGAGTTTTTGCATCCATTTAACAAATGCTTGTGAACTCTTTTCAAGAACGGGGCATTTAGTAAGACTATGAATGTGTTTAAGGTTTAGGTTTTTCCATCATAAAATAGGTTAAATAAACACATGCTGTGCTCAAATCAATTTTTCACGAGGTTCTTTTGAATATGAATTATTGTAAAACTCACTTGTCAACCAACTTCACTATCAAAACTCGTATTTGGTTAACTTTATGTGCTTTTGGCATTTATTCAATGAGTTTAAAGGTTTTTCGGTAAAATATCTTCATTTTAAGTTCGAATACTGTTTCGAAGTTTTTATTTCAACCTTGTTTTCTCTTGGAAGGATGGTTTAAAATATTAATTAATTAATGGATTATCGTGTAATACATAATTAATTGATGCAAAAGCGAACTATTGGGTAAAAAATCTGAAAATATTCAAAAAATAAAGCATTAAGTAATTAAAGTAGCTACTTAAGTTTTATGAGCTAAAAATACAAAATTCCTTTCAACTCATCATTATTTTTTTCATTAAAATATTTAATTATGAAAGTTTAACTCAACTTAATTGACGGTGTCTAAACTAAGTATTGTAATAATGCAGTGTGTGTTATAATTATATTTACAACTAAAAAAAAAAACTTTCCTTCATTGTATTTCTTTGTCTTAATTATCTTCTTAAGAAGAAACATTTTAGAGATTTTTTTCCCTTTCATATTTTTGCTAAAAATTAACACAGCTAACAGAAAAAATGTATTAAATTATCCCCTCCTCTTCTTCATAAACACGGAAGATTTACGTTTAAACAGTAAATATATCCATAAATGAATAACAAGTGAATTATAAAGAACAACGGTTTTGTACCTTTTTGCACAAAGAAAAAAAAATATCCAGATAAATTACTTTTTTCAGCTATGTTTAAAACATGTGAATAAACTGGCATTGTTTATGCTTAAAAAGTTCTCATTTTAATACAAGTGCGTGTTAAAGTTTATTATACTTGATTTTTTTTTACTCGAGTGCGTGTAAATTTGAAATGAAAATTAATATTCATTAAATCTTTCATTTGCATACGTTTTGATGATTAAAGATAAGAAAAGTTAATAATGATTCTTTTTAAAGTATGGAAGTTTTTAAAATGTATAACAACACCTTAACATGTACATATTTTAGTCGACTACATTATTCTTAAACACCTTTTTGGTGTTTAGTGTCGTAGTAGTTACATTTTTCACCGTGTGAGAAAATGTGAATAAACTTAATTGGCACGTATAAAGTGACATATATAATATA
The DNA here is from genome assembly GCA_963680715.1 of Tetragnatha montana. Classification (NCBI taxonomy): domain Eukaryota; kingdom Metazoa; phylum Arthropoda; class Arachnida; order Araneae; family Tetragnathidae; genus Tetragnatha; species Tetragnatha montana. The sequence continues at coordinate 51,096,465 of OY796675.1, forward strand.
ACACGTTTCCAAGAAACATTACGTTTGTGTATTATTAACAGTAAGCCATTTTAAAAATTAATTTACGCATTTAAAATATTTTTTTAAGAATATTTAAAATTATTCAATTTCCATCGTTGTCCCTTTAACTTCTTTCGATTATTAGTTATTTCATTTTTCAGTATAATACTGATTTAGATATTACTTTATTTTACGATAGGTACATTGCAAAACTAGAATAATGTATCTAAGTAAATAAGAATCCTACACAACGTTACCATTACTGTACATTCATTTGTGGACGATGAATGTGAAACTTTTTGAAATGTGATAGTACCTGGGAATATAAAATTACATAGGATCTATGAATAAAACATAAATTTTATTGATTTATATTCATGCATTTTTTAGTTAGATGTGTAAAGTAGTTTTTACCCTTTATTAAACTCAAATTATCTGGCATGTTTGGAAAAGTCTCACTCAAGTTATGGAATATTTGTAATATAGTATATCGGAAATCAGGTTATTTAGTGTATCAGAAAATTAGTTATAAAGCTAATTTGTAATCTTTCATGAATCCCCCCATTGGGATGTAGAACGAAAAAAAAGTTTGGGATGATTCATATATCCTTTCAAGGTGTTACTTAATTTTCAATCAGGGTTCTAGAAACACATTTTTATATGACTGTTCTCCGCATTAAAAAATTATTATAAATCTAAAAAGACATTCCAAGATTTAAATGAAGCGTGAAAAAATCACACCAGCATGTTGAAAAAATCTTACCACCAAACTTAAAAATTTTTATTCTAATAATAAATAGGAATATATCCAGAATTGGAAAAACATAATATCCATACCTGCTTATTACATTACGAGATTTGAGCGAAGCGTGGAAAACCTTAATTGCAAAATTAAATCAAAACTGAAATTTTTCACCGCAAAAACGCCTTAAAAACAAGCACGGAATTCATTCACGCATAAGAAAAGAACCTCAAAAGGTCTTCTTACACACCCTCCCTATTCACGAGAAAATAAACTAAACCACAGCTTCAGTTCTCTGTATCGATAAATAATTCCATTACACCTCCGATCCACACCACTCCAAACGAAAAAAAAAACTCTTCAAGAAACAAAAATCGAATCTTCTCCTCGGAGGGGGTGGACCATCCTCGGAATGGAACACACCAGGCGTTCGAAAAAAAGAATCGTCTGCGTTAATTACCACGCTCCCCAGCGCGTGAAGCGTCTGACACCGGAGATCGTGACCCTGACAGTCACGGTTACGGCCAGACAGCGGCGAACATTAACTTAATTATTACCTGGTCTCGGCCCCTGTTCTCTCTCTCTCTCTCTTCTGTGGGTTTTCGGTTTTTGTTCTCTTCTATAAACAAGTTCATGGAGGTGGAGGAGGGAACGGTTTGTACGGACGGAACCGGACTTGGTTGGAGGTGGGATCGGTAATGGAATGGGTTTTGTTTGCGTGGCGGTGATGAACCGGCTAATAGGGATCGTTGGATGTACTTTTTTGAAGGTTTGTTTTGTTAGTGTGGGAAAAACTTGGGAGTGTTTTGTAGGCTGCATAGCTTCTCGGCTGATTCGTCATACATTGGCCGTACTCTGTGTAAGAATGTGCTCAGATTTGTTTAAATAATTAGTAATTAGCTTCACACGGTTCAAGGAGTTTTCTTGAAAATATTTAATTGGAAAATATGGTTATATTTAGTGACTTTTAGATTATTATCTGAATAATTAAAGAAAAGAAAATTTTCTAGGTTCTTGGAGGAGGAATACACAGGAGGTCTTCCAGCAAGTCTGCTCAAACTGTACACAAAACTATTCCTCGAATTGAGTAAAACATATTTGCCCAAAGAACTATACTACCTCTCGACTTACTTTTATTTTTCGAAACAAGTGACATCATATCCGATAAAATTTTAATTAGTTCATTTCACTGTGTGCGCATGCATACATAGTGGGTATCATAATATATTTTTGTGCAAACATATTCAAATAACCATGCTAACATTTTAAATAAACATTTATTTTTAATTTAAACCTTATCCGACATCATACTTTTTCTATCCCAATATGTGCAGCGTTTGGGCGAACGTCTTATGATAGTTATTTCCTGTTGTTATTAAAATCTCGAAATATTATACCATGGTTAATAAATGGGGTTAACTAATATCAAATCTTAATCCTTTTTTTTTATTCATTTAATTGAACCTATACTACATGCTTAAGGACAGTCTTGTGGCGTTAGCGTTAGGGAATTACTTACCTGAGAAGAGTTTCTGTCTCTATCAGAAAACTTAACAGTTTGGTGGTGTGATGACTCCAAATAAAAAGCTATACTATAACTACAAGAGTTCTTGTTCAAAACAACTTTCGTCTTAAAAATGCGGTATGTATTAAATAAACTCGAAGCTTCCATCAGAACACATTTCTAGAAAATAATTCAATTCCTAAAATCTTGAGAAAACTGTCAAACCAAGACACAGGGAACATCGATAGATTCAGTCGATACAATTCAATTTGTTAGCGAATCCGACACATAAGACGGAACGCTTTCAAACTCAACTTATCAGAAATTTCGTCCAATACTTCATGTCACTCCATACCCCTCGAGTAACTATCAAAAGTCAAAATAAAGATTTACCGTTTTAAACCAGCCCCCGAATCCACAGTGCCCTGAAGACTAATACACTTTTCCGGCATTGACTTAATAAGATTACTGTCGCCAGGTCGGTTGGACCCAGGGACTCAGCAGAACTGGGTTAATGGTTTTCGAATCACTGGGGTGTCTAAATGCCATCATGGAGGTCTTGAAGGAATGGTTTTTAGAAATCGAATTTGTGTGTGTGTGGGGGGGGGGGAAGTTTTGCGATGTGGAATCAATGAGTACACTTTTGGTGGTTTTGGTGTATACTCGTACTATGATGGATACGATGGTAAACTTTAACTAATCGAGATAAATTATGTCTTGGAAGACGTTTTAAATTCAGAAATTGGGAATGCTTTACCAATATTTTGTTTACGATTTGTTTTCCTCTATTTTTTTTATTCATTTTTAGAGGGAGATGCAATTTAATGCCGGTTGTGTTATTTTTCACCATGCGTAGAAATACGAATGTTTACGAAAAAGAAGGATTGAATGAAGCACATTTACAATATAGCTGAACTAAATCAAATGAGTTTTTAAAGTAAACGTTTAGATTGTTTTCTCTACCAGTTTCGAAGAAAAATTCTTGAATGGAATGAGATAAAATAAAACAAAAATTCTTTACATGATTTTTCTACATAGTAGTATAGAAAATCAAACGATATTCTCGAGGAGAGCATGTAAGTGATGGTAAAAAATCCTCCTTCTAGAAATAGGAAATTTTCTAGAAAAATGAAAATGTATATTCATATTTTTATGTTGACAATCTTAGAAACTGGTAGGAAACAAAAAATAAGGTATTTTCTAAATCTAAAAACTATATTACTTCAAACTTTTTAACACTAATGGTTGAATTTAGAAAAATTCAGCAAACTTTAGCTTATAATTAGTAAAATTTTAATCAAGAAAAATTTACTAAAAATGAATGAACTTATTATTCTTTCAAGACCACAATGCGGTTTTCATTTAAATATAAGATACTGACTGCCTCTTGGAAATTCAATTTACGTAGATAATTTATTTTAACAAAAAAAAATCAAATCAATGATTCAATTAATCTGTTATTAGTCATATCTTTATCAAATACATCGAGATTACGATACATCGAAATACGCTTCTTCTACCGTAGAGTTCCATATAAACAACCACCAATGGTCCCCCAATGAATCATGTGTTTCCTTTTTTACGATATCACGCACTATTTGCAGGTCACATGCAAATGTAGTTACACAGGATATGAAATATTTCATATATATGCTAATGAAAGTAATTTCAATCCCTCTTCCTAACGCGTTTTCTATGTGACCTATCGGCCTAGGGAGTAAAAATAATTGTAAACTGGATGAATACTGAAGTTTTTGAGGCTTTGAATTCCTAATGTACGTTTTAATAGTATTTCAAGACTGGAATTTTCCTTTAAATTAAATAAAACACCTGGTTTTGTGTACGATATATTTTTGAAAAGAAAATCAATTTAGTTAGACGTTATTTACTCGTTTTACTAAAATATGTCTGTAGTGTCTGGCAGTGGGCCACAGGGGTCGCTACCTCTGCCCAGGGTCCGTATTCCTGATAACCCCTCTGACCCAACCGGTATAGGGGGAGGAACGGAACTGAGCAGAGGAGCAACAAGTTTATAAAAAGGGGACGGCCCCTGATAAGGGGAGAACCGGTTCAGACACGCTGGGGAACGCGTGTGGTTCAGGAGTGATTTCTCGAAGTGTAGCGTGTGTCGCGTGATTTTGGTAGTGTTGTTTTCGGAAGTGGATATTGAAGTATTATAATCTAGAGTGTGTAAAGAAAGAAGTCTCCCAATAAAATTTATTTATTTGGGACTTGTGTAGTAATTCTTCTGTGGTGTTGTGGTGCATTCAAGATATTACACGCTCTCTTACAAGAACCAGAGCATCGACGGGAATCGACAGGAATATCGATCTCGGTACATCGACGATTGAGGTGAGTTTTCCTTGGATTTTGTTATCTTTTCGGTGACTGGGGTCAGGAGTCGTTTAATTCTATAGGTTAGTTTTTTTGTATTTGTATTGTGTATTTTGTAGGTTGAAATGGCTTTTTTGGGGTCAGGCAGCAAGGCCGATCTCTTGGAATTGGCGGGGGAGCTAGAGATTGGGGTCGCTAAGGAGAGCACAATAGGTGCGATAAAAACATTAATAAAAGCGCACCCAAGTTATGACGCGGAGGAGGTTGAGAGGATGCTTAACCGGATAATAGAAGATAGGAAAGAGAAAGAGTGTAGAGAACATGAGAATGAGTTAAAAGCGATAAGATTAGGAGAGGGGAGAACAAGAGAGGTAGAGGTGATGGTTCGCAGGATTGTTGCGGATAGGGAAGAAGAAGAAAGTTATGGTAGGGAATATGATATACGTAGGATAAAAGAGATTCGGGCGTGGGCAGATACTACAACGGATGCTAAGGAAAGTGGTTCTGTACACGACCCACAGATCTTGGAAGGAGAGAATTCTCGGGTCGTGTTTGAGGTGAAGGCGGTTAAAGATGAGGAAATAAGAGGGGATTTAGATGATAAAAATCAGTGTATTGAAAAGGATGAATCGGAAATAGAAAAGGAGAATGAACAGAAAGATGAGGAAATAATAGGGGATTTAGATGATAAAAATCTGTCTACTGGAAAGGTTGAATCGGAAATGGAGAAGAGGAATGGAGAACAGAAAGAGGAGGAAATAAGAGGGGAAAAAGAGGATGTAAATAAGGGTACTGAAGGGGACGAATCAGGATTGGATAAGGGAAGAGCCGAGCAGAGGAGTGATGGGGAACAGAAGGGATACTCAGAGTACCTTAATGGGGGTACAGTGATGAAGTTTAAGGAAGGGGACAAGACTGAAGTGTATGAGGGGTCACCTAATAAGATATTGGGGAATACTGACTACCTAGGGAGAGGAAAAGGGGAGGAGTCCCGGCAATTACTTTCACAGCATACCATAGTATCCTCGGGTCAGGTAGAGGGGGGTACTCGAGTATGCGTAGGTGATGGACTCCTGAACGCAGTCACCAGGAGGGATGATTTTCCATGGGAGAACGCATCTGACCTGATCACAATTGCCCTCACTTTTACCGAACTCGCTAAGGAGAATAGACTGTGGACGGAGCCCCCGGAAGTGGCGGTTAGGCGATTGAAATCAGCTCTGTACGATGCTCCCAGGCTGTATACTCCACAGCCAGTGCAGCCCTTCACGATCCAGACCGACGCAAAGGCAACGGGTATGGTTGCTGGTCCCAGCGGGACAAAGAGGGGAAGCTGCGTTCCATCAGCTGCGTCAGCCAGAAGCTGACGAAGGCTCAACAGGCCTGGGCTACCATAGAGCAGGAGGTTTACGCCATGGTTTGGGCCCTCAAGAAGGCGGATAGCCTCTCTAGACTGTCAGGATGATATGGAGAGCTCCTGTCTGTCTGTCTGATTTTTTTTTTGTGTTATTTGTGTATGTATTGTTCCAGTATTATAACCAGGCGGCTTTACTTCTGTTCTTGATTGGTAATGTGATTAATTTTGATGTATGTATGTATATGTTTTGGCCTGTAATTTGAATGTGATTTTTTTTTTGGGAAGTGAGAGTTTCTTGACCTGCCAGACGAATTGTCAGATCGATAATTATAGAAGGATAATTATAATCTTGCCTGGGGGGTGTAGTGTCTGGCAGTGGGCCACAGGGGTCGCTACCTCTGCCCAGGGTCCGTATTCCTGATAACCCCTCTGACCCAACCGGTATAGGGGGAGGAACGGAACTGAGCAGAGGAGCAACAAGTTTATAAAAAGGGGACGGCCCCTGATAAGGGGAGAACCGGTTCAGACACGCTGGGGAACGCGTGTGGTTCAGGAGTGATTTCTCGAAGTGTAGCGTGTGTCGCGTGATTTTGGTAGTGTTGTTTTCGGAAGTGGATATTGAAGTATTATAATCTAGAGTGTGTAAAGAAAGAAGTCTCCCAATAAAATTTATTTATTTGGGACTTGTGTAGTAATTCTTCTGTGGTGTTGTGGTGCATTCAAGATATTACAATGTCTAAGAAAATTTCACATGATTTTAAGAATGGGAATTATTACCTTTCCACGTAATTCATAAAAAAGCATGAAAAAAAATTGTTATGTAATACCACCTGCCTTCAAATATTGAAGGGACATTTAATTACAAATGTGAAAAAAAATATGCAGTTTAAAATGTTTTTTTTTTTTGTCAATCTTTATTGGCGATGTTTAGCACTATAATTCAAATTTCCCCATGTTTTAATTATGTATGCAAAACAATATTTTTTATTATGCCATTTTATTAATTAATAGTAGAACATATAAGATCACGGCTAAGAACATATAAGACGACAGGCTGTCGTCTCTTACCATTCAAATTGAACTATTAAGTCGTAAATATAAGCTAGATTTCCTCAAAAATAACAACACACAAAATAAAGTTATAAAATACAGCTTATGTTATACATAAACTACGTATGAAGCGGTTAGAATAAATGTTAAATAACTTTTATTCTCCAAGTCCTCCCACTAAATTTTGAGTAATTGAAAGTTTTTCGTAACATCGCATGTATTAATCACATTGAGAATAATTATTAGGCTGCTATTACATGCCAATTACTTCACTGGAGAATAGAAAACTAAAGGAAAGACTAATTCGCCTTACTCTACTAAGATTTATAATAGCTTGTTATTTATAGCTATTAATTGGATGAAATTTCTTTTAAAAATACTCGTACCGCATCAATTTGAAAACTTTCTTTCACAGTTAAATGTTCTTATAATCCCATCAATATCATCCAAATAAAATTTACTTAGTATATCTAAAATACCTATTCACAGCTCACTGTACTATTTTTCATTGGTTATTTTCTGTTATTCTATCTCGTTAAAAATCGCCGAGGTTTTATGGGCACCAGTGATCAGAGATAATATCTGTAAAATTTGTAAATCAACTAAGTTAAACTAAACGAGCTAAATTGATGAAAACAAAATAAATTGGCTGTGTTAAAATATTTGTGATATGAAATACTTTGGGTTATTTTAACCAACTATAGACAGCTCATTGAATTATAATTTTAAACTGTTATTGTTTTCTATATGTCCAGTTGGAAAATCGAATTGAATCGTTTCTTAAAAATCACAATTGGTAAATTTTAGTCCAGTGAATTTACGCATTACAATATCAAACTGCACCCTACGCATACATTAAAGATGTCGCACACGGAGAAGACGTAAAGCAAAACTGATTGAGTCATTCTCAAAACTGCGACCTCGTCCTCCATCTTCATCTTCATCATCGGGAGGGCGATGATGTATGCGACCTTGCGGAGGGATGATTCCGAACATCTCGCTGGGAGTCCCTTTTCCGAAAGTCGAGCTCTGTTGAACAAAATGCAGCGGAAGGACAAATTAGTGTTTATTTATGAGGGATTAAGTAATAAGCTGGCCCTAAACATGTTAAGATGCTCGCCGCTGGGAAAATGGAGTTGCGAGACATTTGTGTGTGGACGCAGATGTGTTTTCGGTGGGGGTGTTTAGGATTTTGAAGGAAGATTTGAGACAGTTTTAGGAACAGTTTGAATGAAATTTTAAATAGGAATTATGTTCTTTCATTAAAGTGGAGTTTTCGTGTATTTCTACTTTTGAAAAATCTATTTGATGCAGGTTTTTACTAACTATTGTTTGATTTTTCTTTGCTAGCTAAAACTGATATCTTGAAGATATTTTGACTGTAGAATCGTTTAACTGTATAGTGTATATTCGTTCAAATGAATGTTTTTGACGAATGCATTTGAATTGCAATAATTTTTAACTTTAAAGACTACATGCTTTTTAAAAGATCAAAGAGGTTAATGGAAATCCCATTGGTTAATAATATTTTCATAAAAATTATATTGATACTAAAACACAGATACATTGTTTTTTCATCATTCTTTATTATCGATTTTTTTTATTTTCTCTAATTTATTGTTATTTACATACATTATTTTATCATTCAGTATTAAATAATTTTCCCTGTTTTTATTATAAAAACATGTCACGGGCTTTGTCGTAAATTAATGCATTTCATAGATACATTTCAGCTAAAAATTGTTGTTGACATAAAATACTAGTTTTCTGCATTTGGAAGAGTTCTCCAGTTGATGATTACACAAACGAAAAAGTAAGTGCAGACATTATTTTAAAAAAAATTTTAGAGCTACAAGAAATGTTATGAAATCAGCTTCAGTGAACTATGACTTTATTCCATATATTTCAAATAGTTTCGGAGTTGAGTTCCTCCTTATAATCGTCATAGAAAAATTTCTCATATTTTGGACTGTTTTGAGAAAATAGTTTTTCATAATAGCACGTATGATAAAATAGCAATGCACATATTTGTCCCTGTCATTTTTTTTATTCTTTAAATTATAATACGGTTTAAGTAAACAAAATATGTGAAATTTAAAAATAAAATGCTAAGTTTTCTTCAGAATCCCCTTAATATTTCGCTTTGGAGCTAATGTCCGTTTTGAAGAAAAAATAGGGAAAATTTACTACCAATAAATAAAATATTAACCTTACTAAAATATGAGTTTGCTTTACTTTATATTATCTAAATAACCATTTAATCTTTAAAACTATGTTACTTTGTTTAAAATCATTGACCTCCTCTTTTTAGGATTATAAATATTGTTGCTTTCAAAGAAAGTACGAGTTTAAAACCAAGGGTAGGTAAGCGTTAACGGTAACCTTTCGGAAAAACCCTAAAACAAGGTTAGAAACAAAGGTTACGGTATTAAGAAGGTTTTTCTATCATTTTTTGTGCAACTTGTCATGCTTGTCCTAATATAATATTGCGGAAAAGTTTTTCGTCAAACTTGTTATGGGCAACCAAATCAGACTAAAGAGATAAGGTTAACCGTAAGGTTGCATCTGGGTCGAAAAATACTCCCAAAAAGATCACTCGCCACAGCATCATCAACCCCATCTCCCTGACGTAAAAACGGATTGATCTATGGCAGAAACTTTTCCCATGGAAGCCATAAGCCAAGGGACGTCGGTGCAGGTGATTTTGCGATCATTCATCATGCTCTCCTCTCGTGACGGCGACTTCATTCATATAAGGAGATCTCGTTATCCACCGTCATGGGATCTCGGGTCCATCGCAGCAGAAAAATCGTAATTAGGAGATCTCTGTGCGCTTACAAACCTGTGGCTTCGTTAATTTTGCTTGCTTCCATGAGTCTGATTCACCTGCTTATGGCGGGTTTTTTTTTTGTTGGGTAATAAACGTGCACTTCTTTTAGAATTTCCATGGTGCAGATTTGTTTGAATAAATTTTGTGAATTCATAATGGCGGGACTGATTTTAAAATGGCCATGTGAAATATAGAGAAACCAAGTTATTATAAATAGTTTAAAGTTGAAATTTTCTTTGTTTGATACAAACGTTTATTATACCAGGATCTCAAACGTTTCAAAGTCTACTTTGTGTTTCAACATGTTCGCTCAAATTCTGAACAACCAGATTCTTTGCGTAGAAAACATTAAACATGCAAAGAGAACTATACTTGTACGACGGATTAATATTTGAGAATATCGCGACATAAAAAGTATTACGTCATGTCCGGTTTCCGATAAAAAAAAAAGTTTATGAAAAACGTGAACAGAACAGTACTTGGATATGTTTGCACACTAAAATGTTAAAATATCTCCGGTGAATGTATGCGCGCATTTTAAAATGAAATAATTAAGTTTTTATCAAATAGAAAGTCACGTTTTTTCAAAAATTAAATCGTTTAGAGATATCCTTCAGGTATTTTTATAGACTTCACGCAAGGAATACTTCTGTGCAGAGTTTGGACGGACTTATTTTAAAACCATCAATGATACTGAGTAGCCGAAACTTTATCTGATGACATTTTAGAAATAATAAATAAATGACATTAGAAAAAATAATTCAAATTAAAATTGTTCAGTTTTGTCACTGACTCTACAGCATACTCTTAAAAGATTCAAATTTTGTCTTAAACATGATTCAACAAAATGACCATTTATGATTTTAGTCTCATTTCACACATTCATCATGGAGACTCTCGCGTGATAATTTCTGAATGAGTATTTTCATACAACAATTAATCTTCTTTAAACCGTGTCAAGTAACCTCACGCACGTAACGATGAAAACTCACTTCCCCTGTTACTTACTTACTCTATGCAATGCACACTCGGAATCATCATTGCGTATGTAGATTATTACCCCAGAAAGTTTCGTGCTCCCTTATAAACAAATCATTAAAGAGGGTCCCGAGTACTCCCAGTTGCCACCTTTGCAATTAAGATGAGAGAAACTATAAATCATTTCTACAGCGATAGTAAAGAAAATGTATAAGCGGAAATTTTAATGAGATAAAATTAAAGGTGAATTAACTGACCCGTCAATTTTGTAGTTTATACCAAAACAACAGTTGAACTACTAATTTTATTCTGACTACAATGTGTGAAAGATTTTAAAGATACCCTTCAAATCTTTTAAGAATATTTATATCTTTCAGGGATATGGTAATTTTTAATGAAATATAGATACTTTTTTAACAATCTATCTTTAAAAAGTTTCAAAAATATGTCTCATATATTTGAATATGGTTATCCATATTAAAAAAAAATATACTCAGGATAATTTTTATTGATATGCAAAATTAATTTAGGTTGGAATGAATAGTGAATATACAGATCAGACTAAATAAATATGAAACAACATTTAAAAAAAAATATTTATTTATTTATTTATGAAACTCTGCTTTTTATTCATTGTATTATAACTAAATATTTTTCACTATATTAATCCCAAAGTATGGATATCTTTAAATATATAGTTTAAAGATCATGCAAAATACAAAATTTTCTCAGCATACATCCTCTTAAAAATTCTAACTCGCGATAGCTAATGTAAAACAACTTGTCTTCCCGACTACACCTTTGAAAGAATTGGCAGGTTTCAACAAACCTCGCACTTCTAGGGAACGCGAAGTTGGCAAATTAGTTTTAACGCAACCTTCCGCTCCAACAGTTTTTTGAGATTAACCCTCGTTTGGGGAGAAACTCTCGTTTAAACATCGTACAGGAGGACATAAAAGGATTATAAAATTAAAGATTAGCCACTTGGTGCAAAAAGGGTTATAATTGGTTTTGACATTTTTCAAATTGAATTTTTAAATTACTAATATTGTGTTGAAAAGTGTAGTGAAATTTCACCAGCTAAGGGAAAATCCAATTTAACTTACTTGTCATTTATAAAACATGGCGCTTTTCTAATTCGTTTTTAAAGATTATTATGTAATGAAATTATGAGGCAAAATTAATTCCTAATGCTTCATTTTTATAAAGTAAATCCAGAGTTGGTGTGCCGTTTCATGAAAACTTTAATACAGGTATGTAGATTCCATAAATTAATTATGATCAAGTTTTAATTCTTTACTGTAAACATTCTTTAATATTTTGCAGATCCTGTAAAAGTCTTTTAAGGATTATTCATGAAGAAAAAATAACTAAGCATGATAAAATAATCTACTCAGTTTAAATCTAAATATGAAACTTTATAGTTCTTTAAAGTAAAAAAAAAAAGTAGTTGTATTAAATTCTTTGAAAAACGCAAATTTAAAAATATAATATTTTTTAATCTTACTAATCTATAACTTACAGTTTAGAGAGTGATACTTAATTATAAAATAATCTATATTAGTACACACAGAGTGGAGCCTACATTTTGTCTTATAAGTTTGACTGGTGGGATTTTCATTCTTAATTTTAATAGGTACTTACTATAATTATTATATGGATTATAATATGGACTATTTATATTAAAATATATCTGTTACGGGCAAAGTGATAAATAACACTCATTGATGAATACCATTCAATTTATCACATTTCCCGCCTCATCTTCGGGCATTATTAATAATGCTCGCGGTTTTGCTGGTTGGAAACAGACATTTAAAGACAATTTAAATATATTTTTAACTATTAATCTTGTGTTTGGCGCAAAATATCCGATATAGGGACCTTGCGCCATAAAACCGAAAACTACCAACCAACTCGCCGTTTTGCCCTTAATTTACTAAATTGTTGAAAACAATTGTTGAAACACATTTTTAAAAATATAACTTGAATAGTTACAGGAACAGTTTTTAGAACTTCAAACACCATTGATACTTTGAATTACTGAGAACTGTTGCCGATGATACTACTATTTTTTTACACTTTTTAAAAACTATTACTTATATTGTATGGTTTTCTTGATTTTTAGACGATTAAAAGATTTCCTGTTAACAATTTTAAAAACCTGTTGTACCTCTTGAAGAAAACTTCAATTAAAAAAACATACACAAATAATTAACAGCTAATGAAATACATAATTAAATTCTAGTTGACCAGTATTTCTTAAGAATTATTCTTGATATCTTATGCTTTTTTCATAGATTTCTTTTTTAATAGAAGATGTTTTCACTATCTAGTTATAAAATTGCACAGTAGTCCGTATGACGCAAAATAAAAGCGAAAGAACAAATGTTATGATATTATTTTTGGGTCTGAAAGACGCCCTTTTTTAAGATTCTCCATATTTGAAGAAATATAAAATAATGCCACTACAAAGTAAATAAAAAATCATGACTTAAAAACTGTTTGATCAGACATGCCGCGTCGACATTACTTTTCCAATACCACCATGAATACGAAATTCAAGTATTCAATTTCATTCCGTAATGCCTCCACTAGAAAAGATAAAATTCTTTATGCCTTCTAGAAACCCGCCTTCGAAAAGTCCCATCGACCTTTTCCATCCTGGAATATAATAGTTCCAAATATCGAATGACGGAACAAAATATCTCCCCACCAAGGTGCTCAGACGATTTCTCTGACCACCTTTCTCGGAAAATTCATAGATCGTCCCCGAGCCTATAAAACAGAGTAACACGGCGACGATTCCGAGAAAGGGGCCCCAGTAAAACAGATTCAAATGCGAAAGCAAAATTTAACGACTCTTTTTTACGGTTTGAATCAAATTTATATCAGCGCTTAGAGTTCGGTAGGTAACAGTTTTTACCACCGTTCCTTCGTGTAGGGGTATTGGACACCGGTATAAAAGGAGGGTATCTTTTTTTTTACTGCCTTGCCGCGGTGTAACGCAGTAAAGAAAACAATAACATGTAAATTTTTCACTTATGGTTGATGAACGGAATCCAATAAATTCACCCCAGACGATGAGAAAAGTCGTAAATTATGATTCATTCCTAATATCCTGGGTTTTCTTAAGCTGAAGAAATGAGATCCGAGATTTCTTGTGGAAGGAGAAGCTAATGTTCCTCGAACACTGAAATAAATCGATGGGCTGGTTTTATTGGGAAAACCACAAAGTTTTACTTGAATGGGGTAGGGGGATTTATATTAAAAGCCTAAGGGGATAACCCCGGATGCAATATTTTTAGAGGAATAAATATGTAAAGAGGGTCGTATAATTTAAATTTTAAGACCACGAGTAGAGAAAGGCCTTTACACACTGTGAGCGGATAACGAGGGTAAGTGAAAAAGGATTATGTGGAATGGAGGAGTTCAGTTTTAATAGGGTGATTTTAACCTACTCGAAACTTTCTGTAATATTAGCATAATAATTTAAACCTTGTAAATTATTTTATTCTTTGGGCTAATTAATAAGAAGATTATCCGAAAGATCTCCGAGGACGTTTTATCAACGGAAGAATTAGTTAGGAGTTGTTAGTCTGGAAGACGATTTTTTTTTCTCTTTGTATATGCTTAAATAAAAAATAAGTAAAATTGATAAATTCCTTCATCAGTTTCCCATCTAAATTAAACTCTTCAGTACATATTTACACATATATTAGAGGCCGTGACTAAAACAGTATCTTCGAAATGGCTTGGCTAAACCAACTTATTAAAACTGTAATGTTCAGTATCTTATTAAATAGTAATTAAAAACGTGATAATCTTACTTCTGGTCAAAACTGAACAGTTCTGGGGTTTTATTTATTAAAATCGTGATCCTTAAATTAAGAGCAACGTTAAATATACGAACATACATCACATGTTACTTATAAGGATAGAATTTTCATGAGATATTAAAGCGTAATAATCAATAAGTAAAATTACTACTCAAAGAAAAATGTAATTTAAATCCCTTAACTTTGATAACGTATTATTGATAACCACATAAAACTGTTTTTTGAATCTAACTAGGTATGTACTAGGAAGATAACCTCATGAACTTAAAACCCATTAGCTACTCCAACACTTTCAAAACTAAACCTCCGAACCATTTTCAGAAAGTTAAGACACCGGATTCTTCAACTTTTCAAAACTCCCGAGAGATTCAAAATCACTGGAAACAGCCCCCCGAAAAGGAAGGAAAAATAATTCAGTTTCTTTTCTTACCTCCCTCCTCTTTTTATTATCCTGCTCCAAAGTGAGAAATACGTACTTTTGAAAATTCTAATGTTCCCTGATAGAGATCCCAGATGACTGTAAAAAGCTACACAGCCAAAATCTTTATCGGTCATTCTGAGCGAGTAGACTGAACGTGAACATTAAGGTAATTACTCTTCGAAAAGCCTCTGTTTTCGTTTGGTGTGCTGTCTCATGCATTTTTAAAGACAGCAATAGTGAGACGAGGGATCTCTGAGGACGTTTTTTCAACGGAAGAAATAGGGACTCGGATAATACAAATTTACTGGTCTATGAGATAAAGAAGTGTAGTTAGAGGAGTTGTTAATCTGGAAGAGGATGTTTTTTTTCTCTTTGTAATGGTTTTGTTCTAAGACGATTTGGGATGCATTGAAGCACGTTTACGTTTAACTTAACAAAAATATTTGTTTTTACTTGAGAATTTGAAAATAAATTTGGGTTGCTAAAGAGGAATAAATCATACTACTGTTGTTAGATTTTTTAAATATTCAATTATATTACGCATTAAATATTTAGGGTTTGTTACATAATATAGACTATCTTCTTTAATTTATATGTCAATTTAAAGTTTTTACAGGGGAATAAAATAATATTTAAAAATAAAACTTTTACTGAAGTAGGTGACTGTATTCCTTCTTACTCGTTCCTATTAAATATTTATTTCGGTAATTAAAATTATTTACATTTAATCATTATTGGAAAACATGTAATAATCATAAATTATTCTACATCTTTGGGGCATAATTTCCATTAATGATATGTAATTGTTATTAGAAATTGAAAACTTGTAATCCAGTTGCAATAATAACTGCAATGGAACAATCAGCTTTTTTTCTATTCTGTAAACCCAAATACAAACAGAATTTTTATTATTTTTTTTGCTGTAAAGAAATAATAAAACTATAAATTCCCACTATCTTTTATTAATATTGTATGACAGGAGAACCATTCAAACTGGTAGTTACGTTCTCAACTAAGTTAGGCGTTTACTATAAAGAACGATAGAACATTTAAAGAGCAATGATATTTTATTAAATTTCCCTATTTTCCTTGACTAAAAAAATATTTACTATTGAAAAAGGTTTTACACTAGGCATCATATAGATTATAGAATTTAGATTCAGTTGAATCCTTCCATTTATCTCTTTTGCTGTAATATTTCACATTCAATTTCCTATAGTAACTACTTTAAAAGTTTTACACACGTTTCGTAACACGTTTCGTTAAAGTTTCGTAAACACGTTTTTCTGGGTAAAATTTTCAGCCAAATATACCCTGAATATTTTAACCTGACCCGAATATCCAGCTTCTCAAGAAAGTAACTCCAATCCTCATGCGCCATTTCCATATTTTACAACCCATATCCCTTTCAAAGAAAACAAAATATCCCCATTCGCATCAGCATCTTCCAGTTCCAAAAGATTTCCAGCTTCTCACTCCCAAAACAACAACAAAAAAAACCCAACTCCAAATCTCACCTTAAAAAAATCCCTGGATGAATCGAGCATCCCCATGTATCTACTCTCCCTCTATCTTATAATAAAATTTCGCTTTGGTTCTGTTAACCTCTTCGCTTCTGAACGGCCTACAATCGTCATAGATCCAACTGTGAATTTCTGCCGTGGTAGAATCGGAAGGGTTAAACGGACGGAGATCCATATATAGACGGATGGTCTTTTCGAAGATAGGCAATTTTATTGCCCCCAAAGATCAATGCGAGGTAGCTGGAGGTTGTGGGGGGTTTTGCAACTTTGATGTCTCAGACGTGCAATTTCAACAATTTTCCCCGCACGGGCCCTCAGGTCACGGATACCAGACGCGTATTCGGTACTGGTATACTGTTTATTTTCGGAAGGATTTCCTCTGATGATGCGAGCAGTTTCCTGTGCATCCCCATAACTCATTACTTTTGGCCATGTCTGGATTTTCAGAAAGGCGCTCGATTGAAAGGAAAGTTAAACGAGCGGGATGGGATATAGAATTTATTTACGATTATGCGATGGGTTTATTTATTTGGATCAATTGGTGATATGAATTGGGATTGAGCGTGGAAAAGATGAATTTTGAGAGTGCATTTGCTTAAGCATGAAAGGATTTTTTTTTCAAAACGTTGATAAAATACATTTTATTGTCATTTCGCAGTCAAGAAAAATATTTTATACCGTTTGTATTGATAACCGTCACCATAACAATAAATCGCATTAAATTTAACCGTAGGGGGTCTTAATTATTTATGATAAATAGTTTCTAATAAATTGTGCAAGGGATCGGGATGTTCCTGTTCATGATAAGTTGCTCCATAAGTTGGAAAAACTAATACTTGTGATACTTTTTTCAGTATCATCTTAAATATTCAGAATATAAGTAATAGTCAATTTCTTTAAAAATATTGACTTGTAATCATATAAATTCCATGGTTGGGGAGAGTGGGGCACCTTGGGACACTTTTTGCTCAATTATTTTTCTGACGGACACTTTTCTGACCGGTATATTTACTCAAACGCTGCTAATATATTAAATATAGTTCTTTGCGCATCTAATAATATTTCCGACCAATTATCTCTTTTAGGGAATTCATAATAACAAATTTAAAAAACCTCTTTTAATGTCCCAAGGTGCCCCACTAGTGGCCCACCTTGGGACACTTCAAATAATAACATAAAAACTTATATTATTTTGAAAAATATAAAAACAACACATTAAATTATGATAAAACTATGCTTAAGAATCTTAAATTAGCCATCAATAATATTTTTTTTCACTGATTTACTCATTTTTGTCATGACGTAAATCACTGATTTTTTTTGTCTCCTTCCAGAAACTTTTTTGCACCAATTTCTAAATTATAATCCTCTAAATTCTTAAATTATTTAATTTTTTAATAAAAAACAATTTTATTTTATTCTTGAAAATTTTGGGGTATCTTTTAACATGTCCCAAGGTGCCCCACACCTGAGTGTCCTAAGGTGCCCCACCTTGACACTTTGGGTATTAATCTTAATTACTCTTTTGAGTTTAGCAATAAATTTTCGTTTTCTTTTCTAAAATATAAATGGATACACGTACTTTAGTCTAAGCATAATTATAATAACATAAATATATTTATTTTACTTCAAAAAGCCTTTTCAAACTACAGGTGAATCTTTCTTCAGACCACGAAAAACAAGAAAAGTGAAGTAAATAATTTTGTAGACGCACCAAATATTTCAAATACGTTGAGGAGTAGATTTTAGTCTAATTTATTAGTACCTAGAAGCACGAGTTCATAACTATAAAATTACGTCCTAAAATTCTAGTTTCCCAAGGTGGGCCATGTCCCAAGGTGCCCCACTCTCCCCTACACATAAAAATGTGAATTACCAGTTCACTTTTCTTAGGGATGCTTATACTAAATTCATAATGATCTTACTGCATATTATATATTAATCTTTTAAAATTATTAGTAAAGAGTTTCAAAGTTTATAAAATAGGTAATATTTTTTTTTTAAATATTGAGCTCTGAACGAATATTGATTCCAAATAATAGCTATAACACAATCTAGGTTATTTCAAAGTTTAAAATGGCAAAAAACCTCAAAAATATTTTACTGTATTTTATATCTGTATATATTATCTGTACCATAACTGTTTGTTTATGCAATACAATACGAATTTATATTAAAGGACTTCAGGTTTAAACAAGACAACTAGATGCATTAACCTAGATTCTTAAGTACGGAAAAGAATTCCAAAATGAGACCATCACTATAATTTAGTTACACTCTGAGCGAGATTCTCGGACGAGTTAATTTAATCCACCCTAAGAACAAACGAATTTAGAGTGGCCCAAAAAGTGTTTTTCCTTTGTCAAACAAAAGCAAATTAAATGAATAACCCAGCGTTAATGACTGTAAATCAATCGAGAAGCATTCACTCCCCCGTTGATACTTTTCAGATAATTAAATGTACTTAAGATTAAAAGAAACCATTGAATTAAGTACATTAAATTATTCGAGCCACATTAAATAAACGGATTTAAGTATCAACACGCAATACTTAACCAACAACTGAGATGATTCCAGCTGTGTTTAGTTTTTAATTACTTAAGCTTGCTACTTGTTTGCTACTACGACGATCTACCTTTATGTTTCTTCAGGGAACATTTTGAGATTCAATTAAGTAAACCACAAGACCACTCATATCCTTAAACACTTTGCTTGAATGCTCTTTTTTTGAAAAATAGCCGTTCTTACAATGGCTGTAATTGTTGAAATTAAAATTAGGAATTGAAAGGCTTTTAGATGGAAAGGCTTAAAACAATAATTTAGTATTTTTTTTTTTTTGCCTGCTTTATAATAAAGAGCTTCTTTTGTTAGAAATACAATAAGGAGAAAGCTTTCTTCGAGAGTTTTAGAAAGCTTGTGGATTCGCTTGTTAATTTAAGTATTGTAATCTTCATTTTGGGAGAGGAATTTTTGAAATTAAAGAGTCGCATCGGTTTGATAAAAATCCATTTTTGGCTTTCGGTAATCTCTTAAGTGTTTTTGAGAAATTTGCAGCAAGTAGGCGATTTTCTGAAACTAAGGACACTTAGGTAATTAGTGATTTAGATCAAGAAAAGAACTCGAGATGTCTTTAAAAGTTTGTCTAGTTTTAATTTAGTGGTAAAGACTAATAAAAAATGTATATCGATTTTTCTTTCAGCTCGGATAATATTTAATTAGCTTTATAAGAGGAAGAGATAATTCTTCTTTGTGGTTTTCCGGGAAGCCATCAATTTCTAGTTGCAATTGGAATATCACTTTAATATTTAAGTAAATTGGTCAGTGGTAAAGTTGCATTTCAATAGACCAAGAATAGTTTTGTATGTGATAATTCATTACCAAGGGAGAGGGATCTAAATAACTTCAGTCAGTTTTTTAATAAAGTTCCTAAAACTTCAGTAGTAATTAAAATACAGTCGACACGATTAGTATTGTCAATCTGTTAATGTTATAAAAACTGACCGGTACCGATCACTCCTATTTAATTTAATGTAAAATGCGCCGTTTTATGAGATCAATATTTGGCTTAATATTATCACAATTTGGTGAAATCTGCTGAAAACCCCCTTTTTCCCGTTTGAAGGCCAATTTTACCTACATGAACATACACAATAATTCATTAATTTATTAATAATATAGGCTCCACTCTAATATTTTTCTTTAAGAATGTATAATTTTCAAAATACATAGTAGTACTAGGTAATCGTTAAAATACTTCCATTAGAACTACATAGTTGTGGTTTTAATGCAAAACTCGAGTTACACTGTTTGAAAATTTCTAGTATTATCAATCGGATATTGTTAGCATTCTACTCTTGAGCAAAAGTGATCACATTAAGCGGAGTTGATCGTATATTGTAATGAACGTCCGAAAATAAAAGTTCTCATTCTACTGTATTCAAATGCATTGATTCCCTTTGAGTTTTGGTTAAAATAATATTACACTACACCTCAGTTTTGTTGAATAATTATACTTATATCTCTTGCATTCCTTTTACGATTGAGGCTGAAATACCCGGAATACCAATAACCACGTTCGACGCTTTTAAAAGCGAGATAGGGGCAGACATTACACCGCAAGAAAACCAAACAAAAACGGGAACGTCACAGACAAGGTTTTTTTCCCACCCTGATAGCAAACATTTTTTTCTCCCTTTAACAGCCTTTATAAAAGAATTCTGACGGGAAACGGCATTTGTTTGGTATCTACTTTTTTGTACTTTCGAATTTCGAACACGGTGACTGGGAATCGTCAGGGGCAGCTGACAAAAAAAAAATAGTTTCCGACTCAGAGGAATAAAACAACACACTTCACGAGGTCAGAAAGGTCAGTAGCTACCACACCACCGGGTCAGAAAAATGCGAGGGTTTTTTTTTAAACCCCTCGAACAATATGAAGAAGGCCGTGTTTTTCCTTTCGTTCTTATTCCTTTTCGGTTGCTGTGAAGTTGCTTTTTTAACCTCATATATGAGCAAGAAAGCACTTCGTGTCACGGAATGCAGAGTGAAACGCTTTTACCTGTCAGCTTTGCCTCGCTGTTGGGTCCGGAATAAATTGTTGCGCCGTTTTCTGACGTTTGTAAGCCGTTTGGAACGGTCGAATTCCCGAAGCAAAGCACAGGTGCGAATTGAGATTATTTTCTTAAAAAGTCTTGCGTTTCTATCCACGCCTGAATGAGCGATATTTGTTTATGCGAGAGAATAGAATCCATTACTCTTTGGGGTTCTTATTTTTGTATTAACTTCTCCATTGTTTGAGTTCCAAAAACTCTACAATTTCTCGGGAACTCTGTGGTTTTTTTCGGAATTGATGTAAACAGACGCGCTCTCGAATTGATGTGGAAGCGATATTTTTGCTTTTCATCGCCAAAAACCGTGAGAGTTCGAGTAATTGAAATGAACTATAAATATTTTCATAACAATAAATGGTGCTTTATGGGAGTATAGAATGGAAGTAAAAATCACGCATATTAAAAATGTTCAGGCATTTCAAAATATATGGTAAACAAAGGTTTATTTTAAAGGATGAAAAATTGGGCGAAAGAATTTTAAAAACTGCAAAACATGATGTATAGCTTGAAGTATAGAGAGTACATTTTGCATTAAATTTTGAGTGCACACAAATTTATATCCAAACACGTTTTTTTATTAAAATCAGTTTTCGTTTTAATATTTCACGTGAAAAATATTTGGTATTTAAAAAAGGGATTTTATTAAATAAAGTTCTATTATACCACTCTGATTTTAAGTATCTACTAAATAATTATTAAATAGTAGCAAATTAACATGTATTTCATATCAAAATTACTTTCATTTTTGCTAATGGTGAATCATACTTCTAGATATCGTTCTTGTATCCATGTCAAACCGAGAATAGTAACTAATTTGTGTTACTCCCCTTGCAGCACAGCTCATTTCAATTATGTCAAATTTATGTAATTGCTACTAGAAGTAAATGATATTTGGTCATACATGACCAAAATTGGATGAATCTTGAACCTTTGTGCTGCTTTGATTAGCAGGGCACCTGTGAACCAAAGCAACGTAGAGTTGAGGTTGAAAAATAAACTCTAAAAAATGGGAATAAAAAATGTTCGACCCAGCCCCTAGAGTTGTTTAAAAAAATACTTAGATAAGTTGCATGAAAATGTCGGTCTTGAGCTATTCTACTTTATCCTGGTCCAGCGTAATGAAAATTATTGTATTACCAAATTATTTTCTATTCATTTGAAATAGTGTTAACTATGTTAACTCTAAAATCCGAAGGTTATTTCTGGTAACTATTAAAAAAAAAGAAAGCTATAGGTACAAGAAGAAATTTTAGCATTTTTTGTAAATTCCTCTTTACATAGTGACCCAAAGATAAGCCGCTCTTTAGGCTTCTCCAAAACCATCTAGTATCTACACTACATAGTATAAATATTCAATAACACCACTTTGGTTTTGAAGGTTTAAGATAGTTATATTAATAATGATCATTCAACAATTATATCAGAGAAGCAACTTGAATTCCCTTCACACTTTCTGTTAAACAACAAACCTCCTTAACAATGGATAACTACCCCCATTCTTTCGCTAGGCCAAACCCCACACCATTAGAAGCGAAAGCTCGCTCCCAAAGCAACTATTCCGGAAACCGTGTACTTCATTTTCCTATCAAATCGACTTACACGCTTTCAAGCGCAAGGTCACATATCGGGCAACGGCCCACAACAAAGATAAAAGGACTCATGCTCCACAACAAGAGGGTATCCAGTGCTTCTTAATTGGAGGGCGAATAGCGATGAAGTCCCCAGATACCACAACAAAACAGGTTGGATGGCGGCCCCTAAAAAAAGGCTCGTTACCTGATTGCGTTTAGAGCTTCCCTCGTCCCTGGGAGTGTAAAGAGGGATATATTAACGTGATTGTATCGGGGCAGCAGAGAACAAAGCCAGACTCTTGGAAGGCTCGTTTTTGTTGTGGACTTTCGTTTTTATTTCCTGTTGTTTTTCTATGGAAGTCCTGTTTTTGAAATGGGAGTTTACGGATATGGTTGGGGTTTGATTTTTGAAAAGATAGCCAAGGTCATTCATTTTTTGGAATTAAATATTTTTATTTGGTTTGAAAGATCGAACTTGAAGATTTGTTACATTTATTTTTCTGATCAGATTGCTTACCTTGAAAAGTATTTCATATTAAGGAATGTTGTTTACTGGTATGCATACAAATAGCTAAATATTCGTGTTTATAGAATGGTAAAAATTGTTTTTGCTTTAAAAATAACGTTTAGCAATTTTTAGGGAAAATTTATCTACAGTTGAATGAATGTACTCCCTATTCATTCCCTATTTTTATGTTTGCTTATATTGTTTCTTAAATGTGTATCAGAAGCGATATTATATTCTTGCGGATTTATTTATTTTTCAACTTAGAAAATTCAACTTTAAGCAAAGTTATTGGCTATAAGAACAATATAAAGTTTATAAAAATAGTGTAGTTGATTAAAATAAGTTGTGTAATGAAAAACGCATGAGGATTATAATTAAATATTGCTATTTAAATAGCATAAAACATTGTAATTACAGGGAAACCTGTCTATAAATATACTATTAGGGACCTAGAAAAGCGTTCTTAATCATTGCTGACTTTGATCTCGCTGGGGTCCTAGAGAAATATCTTTACAAACTGCATTTTTATACACGGGTTTCACCACTTCCGAAATAAACACTTACCATTTCTCCGCGCTTGTCCTTTGATTTTCATAGCAATGAAGGTTTACGAAATAGCGGCGATAGGAAAAATTAAATTGAGAAATATTAAACCCCAGGTATTTATAGTTATGAAATAAAAAAATAAAAAAAAAAATATTTTATTTTAAATAGCATACGTCAAGCAATGAAAAACTCGAAACACAAAAACGTAAACAAAACCAGATTTATTCTCACCGCCAAAACAAAAACTCCTTAATCTTACTTTCCCAGCAGACAACTCCTTGATAAGGTACCCATCCCAGTGAGCTAATGTGGTTTACACCGCATGAAAAGATAATTTAAATAACTCGAGGCACATGGAAAGAGAATGAGCTTACGTCTTAATCTTCTCCAAAGAGCGTCTTGGAGCCAGGGAGGGGCATAAACGAATTTTCGTCTTGTAATGCCGGGTTTAGGGACGGGATGACTCATAAAAATAACCACTTTATGGAGATAAATGGAATGGCTAATTTCCGTAATCTGCACTCCCTCCCTGCGAGGGAATGAGGGTAGGGGTAGTAGTAATCGAAAAATGTGATGTTTTGACATTTTTTGGAAAATAAAGTATTGGCTCATTAGTGTGGCTGTGGGAATGAACAGATGTTTCTAACAGTTTGAGATACATCTCGCACTTTTGCGGTGTCGATTTATTTTGAAATTGTGGTAAACGTTTGTGATAGGAATCTGTGACCATGTGAAATGAATGCGTATTTCTGAGAATCAAGTTCAGCTCTTTCATTTGAAAGTAGTTTAATTTCTCATTAATTAAAATTAAGTGATTTCTCTCATTAAGTTCAATTCGTAAAAAATCTGAAAGAAATTCAGTAGTTGGTATATTGTAAGCAAATTAAAAGCTTGTTACATAAAAGAGGGTGTAATACTAATAAATTTACTAACCGATAGCACTGAATTATGCATAAATAAAATAATCAACTAACTGGTTGCCATCTTAAAGATAATCCCTCAAAATTATGGGAAAATCAATGATTTCAACTAACGATACTCAGATGATTTTTTGATATTTGGGTAAAGAGGATTTATGGATAAATTATTCAGTTTGTTGTATGCTATGGCTATAAATTATTTTGGTATCAAGCAGCGTCTTCAACTTTAATGACCTTGTGGCACATTTGCCCCCGGATGCAGCGTTATTAGTGCGCGACATAATACTAAACCCGGATACAACCGATCCCTACGGAAACCTAAAAAAAGTGGTGATTGCTCGTTGCGGTGAATCGAAGACTGAAGAGCTGCGGCTTTTGTTTTCGGGAGAACAGTTGGAGGATCGAAGACCATCAGAGTTGCTGAGAGTAATGCAGCGCCGAGCAGAGTCCCACAGCCTGACAGAAGATTTGCTCCTGGAGCTGTTCCTGCAGCAGATGCCAGGGAACGTAAAGTCTATCCTGGCGGCGATCGAGCCGTTGACGGCCAGAAAGGCGGCAGAAGTGGCAGACAGGATTTTGGAGGTGTCGCCTGGTTGTGTGAGTGCTACATCAGCCGAGTGCATGTCCTCATCTACCTCCACCTCATCATATTCTCAGTTAATGGATGAGTTAAGGAAACTGAGAAAGGATGTTGCCGATTTGAGAAGATCCCGCAGCACTTCCAGGAACGGGCGATCAACATCAAGAGCAAGGAATTCTAGCCCTGAAGGTTCAGTATGTTGGTACCATAGGAAGTTTAGGAATAGGGCTAATAAGTGCAATCCGCCTTGCGCCTTCCAGGAAAACTTCAACGGGCGGGCGTAGCGGCGACGTGCACCTTGCCAACCCACTCGCGTCGCCTGTTCGTCCGAGATCGGAAAACCAACATCAGTTTCCTGATAGACACGGGGAGTGATTGTTCTCTTCTACCTGCTTCTAGACAAGAGAGACGTCTACCTCCTATCCAAGGATTTACAGCCGCAAACGGCACGCTCATACAGGTATACGCTCAAAAACTCGTGTCTTTGGACTTGGGACTTCGTAAACATTTTGTTTTTCCCTTTTTCCTTTGTGACATTTCTCAGGCTATAATCGGTGCCGATTTCTTGCACCATTTTAATCTGAAACCCGATTTAAGAAATCGTTCGTTGTTTGATGTTTCGACTAACCTTAATTCAAATGCTTTCCTTAAAGATGCTAATGTATTTTCAGTGAAAACTGTCAATAAAAAAAATGTTTTTTATGAACTTTTCGAGGAATTTCCTGAAATTGTTAAGCCCCCTTGCACTGGCCAAACCGTTAAGCATACTGTGGTTCATCATATAGAAACCTTTGGACCCCCTGTTTCGGCCAAACCTCGTCGGCTTGCACCTGATCGACTCAAAATTGCCAAGCTAGAGTTTCAACAAATGTTGGATTTGGGTCACATGCGGGCTTCTACCAGTAGCTATTCATCGCCACTGCACATGGTGCCTAAAAAAGGTAGTCAGGATTGGAGACCGGTGGGAGATTTTAGGGCCTTAAACGCTCAAACTAAAAAAGACAGGTACCCTATACCAAATATTTTGGATTTTGCAAGTGAACTCCATGGGGCAACGGTTTTTTCACATTGCGATCTAGTTAAAGCGTACCATCAAATACCAATTGCACCCGAAGATATTCCCAAGACTGCAATTTGTACCCCTTTCGGCCTTTTCGAGAGCACAAGGATGCAGTTTGGGTTGTGCAATGCGGCGAGTACTTTTCAAAGATTTATTGACCAAGTGGTTAGGGGGTTAAATGGTGTTTATGCATTTATTGATGACATTTTAATCGCTTCCAAATCCAAACAGGAGCACTTTGAGCATCTTAGAGCACTTTTTGGAAGGTTAAAACATTACGGTCTAACCTTGAAACCATCAAAATGCACGTTGGGAGAACCCACTATAGAATTTTTGGGTTTTAAAATCTCAGCAGCGATCAACCCTTTATTGCTTCTGCCGGAAGAGTTGAGTTGTTCCCGGCGAGCGTTGCCACAACCTACTTAATGTACAAAATACTTAAAGTGACAAACAGATGTAACCCATAATTAGGAAATTGCGGGTAAACTGTGTATTATTTTATAAAAGCATCGTAAATTAGGTAACTTAGTTACAAAATGAAAGAAAAGGATTTCCTTCTTTCAAACATTTCCCTAAAGCTTTTTCGTCGAACATTCTGTAAGCAACTTAACAATTCTTTCGTTGGCATCTTATGGACTTGATACATTAAACATAGAAGGTAAAATTCATATATTAAGAACCATGGTTACGAAAACTAATGTTTTAGCTTCTATTAAGTATATTGAAAATTAATTGCACAATTTAAAATTCAAAAGCTCCTTTTATAAATTTAATAGCTTAGTCATTAATGAATAGAAACATCCATTGAAGTTATTATTACGTTATTTCTGGAATTGATGAAGAAATTTCGACATTCCGTGAACTCAGGAACTTAGTGAGTGATTTTCAATTTTCAGTGAACAAAAAGGGGATCAACTCGTGCACGGAAAATATTTCTAATAAAATATGAATATTCGAAAGGAATAATAAATATTTTAACTTAAAATTTAAATCTAACTACATCTCTCTGCGGAAATCAATTTGACTTACTAGTTTTCCTACGAGAAAACCGTCATACATTTCAAATCGTTAAGACCGTCCATTAAAAGGCGAATCTCCAATTATAACTATTGTTTCAGAGCAGTGGTAATAGGTTATTTAAAACGATTTCAATTACATTAGCAGATTCAGCAAATAAATCACAGTTGAAATACTGAGAGTATTAAGAGTAATGAACACGGTTCTCCAATTCATTGTCCAAATTAACCGAAACTGCAAATAATTGCATAAACAGTTTATTCAAGCTAATTTAAATTAACAGCGGCTATTCTATCTTCATGATACTGATCGCACTAATCCAGAGAGCTAAATAATTCAACTTGTCTAGGCGTTGCTAATAACTTTAAAAGGATGGTATATTCGAATAAGTCTCTGTAAACAGGTTAAACTAGTTTAAATTTTAAGAACAGGTAAAAGTTAACATGTAAAGATAGATGGTTTGAAGTGGATGATTTAAAATTTAAACTCATGAAAACTTTACATAAAGAATTGGTTGAGTAGGATTAAGAATTCCTCAAAGTGCACTTACCTAAAACAATAGATGTTTTATGATGCCTTATCAATTACCCAAAAATGTTTGGTTTTGAATGTTAAGGTTACATAAATAGTTTATACAAGGAATGAAGGAAAATATATTTGATTACAATGTAGTTTAAATATTTCACTCAAATTACGTATTAATAAGAAAATTAAAAGGCACAAAACATTTGTACAAAAATAATATATAGTTTTATTGATTTTTTTTATCTTTTTTGAATTCCATAAAGCTTTTACTTTTAGATGACCAAAACCTTGAAAAAATAAAATAAATATTATTTCCAAACTCCGGTGTTCTTAAATATAATTAAAAGAAAATTACTTTTGAATGCACTCCTATTCACAAAAGAAAAATCCCAACTATGATAAAAATAGTTTAAAAATATTATGCTATTTATAAAACCTAACAACTTTTGTGACTGATACAACATTCGAAAATAAGTATCACCCCATCTTTCCTGAACAAATCCTCCAAAATACGTCAAGCTGACAAAGAACAGTTCTTAACAAACCTTTATCTATCAAACTAATCTCCCAAGAATTCCAAGTTTTCTAACACCCCGAAAAAAGTTCCAAAAATGACCAGAAATACGCCCACGAAGCGAAACGATACAAACAAAACTTACATCACTAAAAAAACAAGCTTTATACCCCTTTAAAACCACATAGCTCAAATTCAATCTATCTCGTATATCTCATTGCAACAGACAGAAGGGAAGAGAATGGCTGTAGCCTTCGAAACACCGGGAAAACCTTGGAAAACGTGGAGATCCCTCCCATATGTATTCTCCTGGTTGCCAGATAAATCCATCACTTCTGGCACTGAATCTGGACTTAAAAATCCCCGGGAATCCCATGCGGCTACCTCCCAAAAGTTGTTCCTGTTTTGTATCTGGAGAGATGGTCCATTTTTCTTCATGATCCACGCTCCCCCTACAAGATTTCTCACTCTCAACAAATCTTCTTGGGGAGCAAGTCCTGCCTCTAACCGGACGGAGAACAATTCTTCGAGGTTCCATTAATGGTTAAGTGTTGTTCGCGCCAAAGTCAATGTTTGCTTCTGCTGGACCGGGTGCAGTAGGGGGACGGTAAAAAAGAGGGTTCGCGGATTCAATTTTAAAAGATGGGTTATTTTTAGCTGCTTAGTGCTTTATGTTGTAAAGATTGAGGGATTCGTGGTAAAAAATTGAGAAGGGGTGGAGTGGAATAAAATTGTTTTATTACAGAATAATCCAACACATTTTAAAGCATCGATTGGATGCACTGCACATGAAAAAGAAGCAGAAATCTGAATCCGAATAAAATTGAATCTGAAAGTATACAAAATCATAGATTATTATTAGGGTTTTTTTTTTACTTTCGAACTATTATCTATAAGTGTTTCATCGATATAGATAAGATTTCTCGGAGAAAGAAATTAATTGAAAAACCATTCCTATACCAAAAATTCTTAGTGCTTTCCATACATTTAAACAACTAATAAAATCCTTACAATAGACGTTACTGTGGAAAATATACATTCAGAAGAATATTTTCCAAAGGGCTAATTAACCCATTATTATTTATTTTTAATATTCTGCTTTCTCAAGCAAAATTTAAATCGGTAATTTCATTAAATTCTCATCCCAGTGTTATTTGATACTTTCTAAATTGGTGAGATAAAGTATTTTAGCATGATATTATAAACGCATTATTTTTAAAAGAAGTTGCTTTACAAAAAACCTTGACTCCTATACAATTTTATTTTGCCATTCATCATAAGAATTAACTACATTTTAATACAAAAATAATTCAAATAATATAGGGGAGACCGGGGCTAGTTTTCCAACCTAAATGAATTTTGCTTCCTTACATTTTATTTTTACTTATTTTTGGGTAAACAAAATTTCATCATATTTCTCATACTGTTCTCTACAAAATGTAGCATTCAATTTTCATCAACATTATTAGTTTTTTTTCCAAAAAAGGCTTAAAGGTGACCATGTCACGTTGGAAAATGTGCCCCGTATGTGGGGCATGTTTTCCAACAGTAAGGGGCAAGTTTTCCTACAGTACTACTATCTGCAGTTATACCGATTGCTGGCAAAAACTCTGATTGGTTAACCAGATGGATGCCATTCCTAACATTCCTTTCTCATTGGTTGGTGCCTCTTCTCTCTCTAAGCCCCTGAATACGATCTTGTGTGTTGGTTGTTTGATTGGTTGTCAGATATAACTAGATTTGTAGCTTTTCAGGTATTAGCTTGGAATAAATGTAGGAATCGAACGACAGTGCCTGTTAAATTAAAAGACTGGTCTTAAAGGGTTAAATCGTAAAAAACTTATAGCAAAATTTATTAATTATAGTATAATATGTATTTTTCATATGAAATCATTGTGTTGTAGCTGTGAACTTTACTTGCGTTATAGTAATCTCCAAAAATTAGTTCAGTACCTTAATTGTTTTGTTTATTTGTACAGTCGTAGAGAAAAAAACTGATACAGTTCGCATTGTAAGTGAACTAACTACTGGGGGTAGAATGATAATTTTTGTGTCATTTTTCATGATTTAATGTCTTTTTGAAAATAATCTATAGTTTATGCCCTTAGGGGGCCGTCTACATATTAAACGAAGCACCAACTTTCGTTTTTCCTATGGGCGACATCAAAGATTATCCCCGATTTTAATAGAACACCCCCTAAAACCAAGTTTTGTAATGTTTGGCCCTCAAACAAAGCCAGGAGGGGGGTTTGAAAATTACGGGAACTTTACTTCTAACAGGAAAGATTGGCAACAATTGTGAGGAAATTTAAAACAGATTTGGCTGCTTATCTATACTATGGCACAATTCCCACAAAAGTTAAAACAGATTTGGCTATTTATCTATATTTTGGCGCAATTTTGTCTTTCAATTAGGATACCTAAAGTGGTAGCCTAGTTAGTAGAGTATCAAGCTCGTAATCACTAGGTTGCAGGTTCTGTCCCCGCAGTTGCCAAATCAGTTACTCATTGTTTTAGGTTAACCGATAGGGATATAGGCAAACACAAAGCAGAATAGATGTTGGATACTTCTTCAAATTTAAAGCATTTGAAAAAATTTATACAATTAAATTTAATTTAGTTAATTATTTAATTCCTGTAAATAGGTAATAAAAATACCACGTATCACGTTAAATTATGAAATTATTATATGGATTCGTATTACGTTAAGTTATTTTACTTCTCAAAAGTTCCTGTCAAAATACTTTAATACAGATATGTTTAGAGGGGTTTTTTTATTAATATTTAGAAAATGGTTCTAATAGAACTTTCCCACTTAATAAAAAAAAACATATTATTCTTTAAAAATTAAAACACTTTCAAAGTTTAAAATTTGCTTATGCATCATATACTATAAATAAAAGAAAACTCAGATAAAATTTCAAATATGATTATTATGATTCTACGGTCGTGTTTTTAATGATTAATTGAGAGTTATGTACAGGGTGTCCCAAAAAAGACTGACGCATTTTAAAAATCAATAACTCGAAAACTAAAAAAGATAAAAATATGCGGTTTCTTGCATCCTACTCAGGGGGGCAAAGAATTTTCGTTCCCAAAATTTCAAAATTTTAGTTCCAAAATGCATTTGTAGATGGCAGCACAAGAAGTTTTCCCGAAATTTAGGTATAAACTGTCAGCGGAATCCCTGCTATTGCCTTGTGGTAGGAAAATCGAAGTTGAGAGATAGAATCGATTTCAGAATCGAATTAGATTGAAATGCTTTAGCTAGTTGGTTGTTTGATTGATCTTTTATGGCACAGAGGAGATATTGTTAGGATTTAATTCAAAATAATAAAATCTTTGGGAAATCGAACTTTTAGTTCTAATTGGAAATTATTTTTAAGGAATATCATGGAAAATTAGAACATGATTTCTGACAAAGGCTGCGCCATAAATTGTTTAATCTAGTGGGTTATACACATTTAACCCGAAACTTTTTTATTTAAAATTTCTATATGACGCGTTTTTCACTGCTTTTTTTTTCAGAGGATGGTTATGTAAAATATTTTAAAGGGAAATCAAAGTTTTAGAATCTTTGAGATAACTTTTTAGAGGGGATATTAAATTTGACTTGGTGTTTGAGAAAGGGCCCCGATCAGACTAAGTTACACTAAATTTAAACTACATTTATTTTCGGAATTAAATAAGTGGATGAATTTGGCAAGAATTTCAGTGGAAGTGCGGAACTTCTTTAAACTATTATTTTAGTGAAAATAGGGTTGGTTGGCTGAAAAATGATCTTTTGGGGTTAAACAGAATATATTTATATATAATATATTTTATTTTGGCATGCTGATTTTTCTATTGGGCTCAAAAGAATCAGGATGTCAAAAAATAATAAATTTCATATAGTCTGTTTAACCCCATATGTTTATTTTACCCTACCCATCACTACTCGCATATGTAATGTACCCACATCTCTATCGAATTATGAGTAGGTTGGGGTGGAGAAAAATGGGTCTAGTGGGGTAAAATAGGTCTAGCTATTTTAACAATTTATAGCCGCGTTCACAACAGCCAACCTGTTCAACCGGAGAAAGAGCTAAAGAAGTAGGGGAAAAGGGATCTCCGAAAACCAGCTGTGAGGAAATTTAATAGCCCGTTCACAAGAGCACTCGTCCTACCAGTAGAAAGAATCACGTGACAAGCGAGCGAGCTCGTAGATATGCGGGAAGCGAGCGAGAGCGCTGTCTACGAGAGTTGATCCAATTAAAACATTTTTCCTACTGCTATTGCCCAGGAGAGAATATCCAACTGATAGTCAAGTGATTTATTCCCTGCGTAGGGAGAGCGGTGGAAGAAGAACCAGTTTTCTCTGCCTTTCGTCCGGTAGAATGGCTGTTGTGACCGCGGCTAATATTTATAAAATTTAATGTTTTTTTTTGGCATGCTGATTTTACTTGAGTCTCAATAAAAATAAGCATGCCAAAAACATTAAATTTTATAAATATAAACTGCTAAAATCCCTAGACCTATTTTACCCCACTAGACCCATTTTCCCACCCAACGCTATCTGACCAACATCCGCCATAGAAACTTGCAAGTTTAATAGAAAACCCGGTAATCTAGGATATTCACTCGGAACACAATTACCCCTGTTATGTGCATCGCAGCACAAACTACCATATACTGTTCTTCTAAAGATCACCAATAATCTAAACTTCTCATTCCCTCAATAAACGTTTAAAGAATTTATTTGGATTTCCCCTATTTAGAAAAAATTAATGCGTATTTAACAAAATCAAATTCAGGAATTTGAAAAATATTGGCTGAAATGAGAGATCCGTCTTAAGGGGAGACCACAGTTTGGTTTAGTTGTCAAACTGATTCAAAGCGTAACCCAAATCTTAATATTTTCCTTAGATCGAATCTTAAATCTTCCGAGAATCATAAGATTCGTTCAGGATCGAACAACATTCGATTCTGTGAATCGATTTTTAATCAAACTTTGGTTTTCCTGTCACAAGTTAAGTAACAGGGATTATTCCGATACCTTTTCCCTAAATCCCTCAAAAAATTCTTGTGCTGCCATCTAGTTAAAATTTTGGAACTAAAATCGAAAATTCTGGGATGAAAATTCTTTGGCCTAACAAGTAGGGGGCAAGAAACCGCACATTTTTATCTTTTTTAGTTTTTGAGTTATTGATTTTTAAAATGCGTCAGTCTTTTTTGGGACACCCTGTATGTTTTATTATATTTTCAGAAACTGCCCATTTGAGGAAAAATGTTTTATTAGATTGGGTAGGGAGTTTTCATAATTTTTTTAACGAAAAACTAAGGAAGTTTCTGAAAGTTGTGCTTGGAATAAAATACCAATATAAATATTAATTATGTTAAGAAGTTAAGCATCAAATATCAAATTTACTAAAATTGATTACATAAAATTAACTAACTTAAATCACATCAACGATTAGAAGCTTCTTGATATTTTAACTTATTAGGAGGTTAAGGAAAAATTTGAATCGTCGTGTGGTCATGATAAATTTTTAAAAAAATTTATTTCATTCTGTTTAAAATTTTTAATAATTTAGACACCCACCACACTGACAAAAATAATCCATAAAGAAAAGGGTAAGAATACATCTTTATAATTATGAGTGAATATATCTATATATTTTTTTTTTTTGGGGGGGGGAATAATCGAGACCTTTTTTCACTGCCAAACATTTGATAATTCTTTATTGTGGAATACGCAAAGCATTGATCCATGGAAATAGTGGGATATCCAGAATAAAAATTGGAGATTGATATTGAAGTTTAATTTTAGGGGGAGGTTTTTTTTGTTGTTTTCTTAGGTGAAAGAGAATACTTTCAAGGTGTTTCAGGTTGTGTTATAGGGTAAGGTGGGGTAAAATGATTATAGCGGGCTAAAATAGATGTAGGGATTTTAGCAGTTTTCGTATTTGTGAAACTCAAAGTTAATTGGAATGCTATTTTATCATAAGCCCCAATTAAAATCAGCATCTCAATTAACATTGAATTTTACAAACTGTTAAAATCCTTATAAAATTTACACTCCACCCTTGTCTTAAACATGATTAAAATCTTAGAGAACAGATTTTAAACCAGATGCCGGCCCTATATTTAAGCCTTAAGCCCCATAAGCCTTATTTAGAGCACATGCGGCTGGATCTGCTGTACTCCCCATTTAAAAGATTGATTATATATAAAAAAGAAAATAAAATTAAAAGTGGTAGCTAAATTTTAATTATAGTGTTAATCTTTTCTTTTGTGTGGCCACCACTGTTTTATTTATAATAGTTTAATTATATATCAGTCCACTACCAAATACTAGCATCGAGTGTTTAGGGTGCGTTAGATAATTCTGACATCATCGACCCTGCCTGACGGTAGTAGGCTGTCGGTGCAGCCCTGGGACGTCTATATTACGCATAAACAGAGTGTGTTTCGAGAGGGAGGGATATCAATTTTAGCATTACAGTTTTTTTTTTCGCAAAGGTATTGCATTTAAGTTAACTTGCATCTTGAGGCGCCATGTTTACCCATAAGCCTAAATGATGACAACACTTAAGCATATTGCTGAGGGAGCTGTGGATAAACATGGCGGCTGGAGGACTTTTATCGAAGCTGTGCCCATCTTTATTATATTTAATAGATAATAAATGTAAGAAGACACCGTTCTTATTAAGTGACGACTTTTCTAAAAGTTTGATTCATATGTAAAACCGAATTCCTTTGTGAAACCTATGTAGAGAAATAATATTTCTATAGTAAAAAAATTAAAAAAAAATGGTTTAATCTTTGTTTTAGATTTTTGTTCATGTAATTCAAAAATACTTCTAATTTAATGCAGGTGAAATTTTTAGTCGAATATTGTAAAGTATTATTTCGGAATTTTTTCCTCTGAAAAAAATTAGTAACAAGTAAAACATTTTACATACACATAAAAAATAGGTTAATATTTCCGTTTACTGAAATCAATAGTGTGAAAACGACTAATAACTACTTTATAAGTAGTTTAAATTTCAGGCATCTTCAAACTTTTAAAAATTAATCAATCATATGGCAGGTATGCCGATTCGAACCTAGTTCTGAAACTTAGCGACCAAGCACACTAACCGTTAGGCCACGCCGGCTGCAGTCAGCAAGTTTTAATAATAAATCTGACCAACTATCTGAGTTAGTATATCGTGTTATAGCGGGTTACAGTAATTTTCATAACCTGGCGATTTTCCTTCTAATCTTTGGCGATAAGAGTTTGGCGAAAATTTTCTAAATGAAATTTCCTACATTGTGCACGGGGTGAATGGCTGTAAGGATCAAAATCTATGAAAACCGAGATTTCAACGTAAATTCGACGAACTTCAAACCATAACATTCTAGTTTTCAAATTGCAAATCCTTCTAGTGGGTCTGTTTATCTGATCAAACTGTTTATCTGATTAAATGAATATTTGTAAAGGCTTTCATGGTCGTTTTCTTTAAATGTAAGTACTATAAGAACTATATACACTTTAACAATAAGAACACCACCCTTTTTTGAAAGAAATAGGAGACAATTTAGAGGGATTCGAACAAACAACTCCTTTGGAATCGTTAGCTTGCGTTATGGATTGGTTGATTGGTTTGAGCTTGAGCCACACAAATGTTGGAATAAGTGCCCCGTCTACTTTTGGAAAACCTGCCCCAACTCACTTTTTGAACTTTGGGAGTCCCTGAACGAGTGGGGGTGTAATATTATTGAAAAACAAAAGCATAGTTTTGTAGAGGGAGAAATCCTCTATCAGAATATGCAATATCAGATTAGTCAGTTAAAATTAAAAGGGCTTAATCACATTTTTAATAAAAATCCAAAAGTTTACGCAAAGAGCAAAATATTGAAAAAACCGCTTTTCTGACGAAACTACAAGAGCTAAAATTCTGAAAGTACATCAGAATGTGTGTGAAGTCTTTCTTTTTCATCCAGTTCACTCGTTGGGTTGATCTAATTGCTCATTTAAAAATAAAGGGCGTTGGAAAATTTGCCCCAGTGGAAAACTAGCCCCGGTCTCCCCTACTAGCTTTTCAACCACAATGGTGTGAATAACTAATCTTCCTCTGAGGGCAAGAATATTGTAATCTGTGATAAAATTCAGGAATATTTCACAAAAAGAATCTAAACCCACCAAAGAACGTAGGCTAACCGTATTATCGTCGCATGAATAAAATTTTTATCAAGCTCATCTCATTCCTTCAGAGGACACATATTCCCGCAGGCTCGCAAATTCGAATTTCTCCCAAAGATACAAACACTTCACGGACCCCCGAACGCACCCATTGTAAACCCCACCCTACGAAAAATCCCCTTTACAAACTGAAAGCGTATCATCTACTACCTGATTCATAATACGCCAAAGATCACATCAATGGACCTACGGGCATCTGCTCATCCCATAGTTGGTCTTTTTTCAAAAGTCACATAAACGAGGGAGGAGGACCCCTGTTTGCCGAGGGGCTTTTTGATTCCCCCATTGTCAAAGACTCCGCCAAGGGGGCATCACATTGTGTGCCTTTCTGATCAGGATCTTTTGCAACTCACGGTTGACCAGCCAGGTGCAGACGGAAGGAGGGTAAACAGATTGAAAGGGACATGGATTCCTTTTTTTGACTTGGTTTCCTGCTTATAGGGGGTCGTGGCGTTTGCCGGAGTGATTAGAAGGCAAGTGTCTTGTGTGTAGAGGGGTGGAAGTGACAGACATTTGGGTTGAGGGGGTCTCTAGGTAGTCAGACCGGGCATTAAAATGTCGATGCCCTGGTGATGGGGCTATTTTGATTATATGTTGAATGGAGCTTTTATGTATCGTTGTTTAGGGTCTTCTGCATTTATAATGTATATCCGGGATGGTTTAAAGTTTCGGTGCTTAGTTACTTTTTGTCATGGGCGATTGTGCTATAAATATTGAGAAGTACTGACTGTTAACTATATGCATCCCTACTCTTATATTTACTTGCGTTATATCCTGTTTTAAAGTATGAGTAAAAACGAAGGAAAATATCCTGAGGAGTGGTGAAATTATTTACACGATGCAGAACATTCCATTTTTAAATCACCGTGCAATTAATTCTAACTAATACAAAATCTGAAATTGTATAAAATTATTTAAAAATTAATTGAACGCATCTTAACGTGATATACAAAGTTAAATTATTACAACTCCTTCTTTCAAAAAATGCGTCAATGAAGTTTTTAGATGAAGAACATTTGATTTTACCAAGTGATTAACACTGGATAATCTCTCTGAAAAAAAAACAACGTGTTTACATCGTTAACTGTACAATAATATCTATATTCAATTGTCACAAACGCTACGTTTAAGAAACTATGTAATGTTAATATGCATGTCATGTAGATAAAGCTATTATCTTTCAACACTTACACAATATATACAAGTTTTTAAATTCATCTCCTCAAAAGATAGACGGACACAAACAACCCGGCCACGTCGTACTAATAAAATATTTCGTTTCCCTTATTTTTCTCATAGCCGTATATATTCTCCCTCCTCTTCCCCTTTTATTATTCCCATTTTGTTTCCCAAGAAAAACTTTATGGAGAGGGTAGTAAAATTGGCCCACTTTAACTCACTCCGTACTGTATAAGCGCGGAAAACCCTACCAGCAAAAAATAAGGGATAAATCAAGAGCAACAAAAATTGATCCGGCCCGACAAAAGAATATATTTATACATATATTCATACATATATATCCCTCGTGGATTTTAGGCTGCATGCGTAGCTGCGCCATATTGGTGATCAATGCCAATAAAAATCTTTTCTACGCTTTCGCGACAAAAATGTTGACTTAAGCGGTTTCCTCACGTAAGGAGGAGAAGAGAGGAGAAACTGGAAAAACCGGAACTTTTCCTTTTTTTATCCATTTTTATCTGACTCCAAAAGGTTAGGAAATGAAAAGTAGGCTGGAGTTAGCGAGTGGATGAAAATTTAGGATGGGCGAAGAAGAAATCAGGGAATCTTCATAACGGTGGAGACTTTTTTTCCTATCAGGGCTTTTCTGTTTTTCGATCCTTATGCTCCGTTTTTCTTTGGAGGGTTTCTTTTTTTTTCATCAGAAAGTAAAATTGAGGGGGGGTTTTTTGTTCGGTTTTTGCTCTCGATATTTTCGTTTCGAGGCGAGATGGTTAAAAAGTTTTCCATCGAGTTTGAAAGTAAACTTTCTTTTCATGTTGTATGAATAATATTTTTTGGAGATATTTTTCTTCTGGAAGGAGTGAATTAAAATTTTTCTCTGGGTTCTTTCAAAGGTATTCGAGCTGAAGGGAAAGTGGTGCGCCAGTTAAAAGTATGTTTGTTTGTAAGAGAAAATTTTTATTCTGTTTGAATTGATAACTAGTATTTTACTTTTATTGATTTTAACTCTTCATTTAAAATACCAGGGAGCTACCGCCCCCTGCTTTTTTCCGCTCACCAACCCACGTAAACTGCTTGCGGAGGACCTTTCGGATTGCTTCCTCACAAAACCCAGCTCACTGATTCAAATTATGTTTATTTTATTAAGTACTTATTTATAAACTTTTAAATTAAGCTTTATGTTATTATTATTAAACCTTTTCCATAGATTTCGAATAGTCTGGGGTTTAAAATCATGATAACTTAATGATATCTCAAGTGAATAAAGAGATATCTATCATCCAAACAAATTAGTAAGGAAAACTGTAAATACCGAAATAGAAATAATTATAGTTATATTTATTTCCTTCTGTTCTATTGTTTGGTTTCCATAAATAACTGGAAAACTCGTTGATATTAAATTAAAGTTTTTATGTTTACGTTTTGGGAAGTTACATCAGCTGAAGATGATACGTTTTTTTACAGATAATTAAAGGAAAGAACACAGAAAATGGTATCTGAGCTGCACTGAAATTCTAAAATATTAATGTTGTATTATATTAGACACTAATAATAGATGAAAGATATCCTCTATCAAATAGTTAAACCCTATTTATAAGTGACTTTGCGTGCAGATAATTTCAGCCTAATCTCATCCTAACGGACTTCCAAGCTGATTATTTCTCCTATTGGACTTTTTATCCACATTGAATATACTATTTATTATACATTAGATGCAGTATTTCAAGCGATGTAAATATTTTACATTACAATTTACAAAACTTAAGATGAAATGGATTTAGATTTATTTTTTCATCCTTTACTTAAAGTGTGTATGTTTAAGATCAAAGGAAGAATGGTTTAAGTCAACTTTCCAAAACAATGGTGATAGGATCCCCATCTGTGGAATGTTTAGGATTACTAAGCATTGACAAATCTTTAACGGTAAATATCGGTGCACCCGAGAGTTGTTATCATTACATGGTGAAGATGGTCTGTCTTTGTGGATGGAGCTTGGATATTCCAAGTGGCATAAGAAACAACAACAAGATGGGCTGTGCTGAAAAAAAAAAACGTTAGTTCTCAAACCTTTAAATTCGTTTTTCTAAGAATCAGCTTTCATGGACCCATTTCTTTCCCCTAGGTCCTCAAGTGACCATCAAAGCCAAAATTTCGATAATAATTTACCTGGGAGAGCCACCCAGAAAA
Source organism: Tetragnatha montana (assembly GCA_963680715.1). Taxonomy (NCBI): domain Eukaryota; kingdom Metazoa; phylum Arthropoda; class Arachnida; order Araneae; family Tetragnathidae; genus Tetragnatha; species Tetragnatha montana. The sequence goes on from OY796675.1 coordinate 51,136,490, forward strand.
CGTCCTACCCCATTGAACAAATCAGCACCATTAGTAAAGGCCTTCAATTTCCGAAAACTATGGTCAGTGGACTCAGTCACTGAAATTTCAAACAACTTACATAAATACTCTCCCTCCTTATTCTCCTATAAAGGGGTGACATAACCTGACAAAAGTTACCAAACCTATTCCCATCCTACCACATAATTATCAGACAGCATGGAACCTTACGGTTAACCTTCTCTTTTTATTGCCATTGGGTTTCTCTAAACAAGGTTTCCCGAAAGACTTTTCCGCAATATTATATTAAGGTTTGCATGACAAGGTTGTAGAACAAAATTATAGAAAAACCTTCTCAAAACCCGACCCCTCAGTTTCTATCCTTGTTAGGTTTCTCCGTATTTACCGTAAACCTTATAGGTGTCACCAAGCACAGGTTGTTTTGACTTAAGCACAAGATTATAGATTCTCAATGACAACTTCACAAAAACCTTAAAAGCTGGTAAGGATACAACAAGGTCAAAAAGCCTTACATTGCTATCTGGGGCTGGAACTCCCCCTCTAAACCCCGTAATTTGTTAATAACCCCTCACCTCACACGCAGATAACAACACCTAACCATATTAACCCTCCACACTCCCTCGCCCGGCACTTTAAAGACGACAGAACGAGATCCGAATCTCCCGAAAATCCGGAAAGCATCTCGGAATCCCGCCCCCTCTGCAAATCCAGATAGGGGCTCCATTCACCCCCTAATTAGACATCCCGGCAAACAAAGGGAATCTCGGCCCTGAAGAAATTCCCGAGTTTTAAGGCCCAGATGATTTGATTAGAGGTAACTGGTTCTGGGACTGGGCGAGGCTCGGGGCAGTAATTTATGATCCGGTGCCAAAGATTAGGCTTTTGTTGCGTATAATTAAACTCTGGGTGGGAGGGCAGATAGGCTGAGAGGTGGTTTTGTGAACCGCGAAGTTGAGAGTTCGGCCCTTTTGTTTCGGGAAGGGTGAATGTTTGGTACTATCAACAACGTGGGGTTCGTCTATGTTGATTTGGGATTAGTAAACAAAGTTTAAAATGGAGTGTTGATTAGGTGTTGGTTTTATTGCGTAATTCGTAAAGCTGTTCAAAAAATTTAAAAGAGGCTAAAAAACTAAATATTTTACAGTTTTGTGAGGTGTAACTACTATGAGAAATCTGCAGAAAATTATAATTTATAAATATATAAGATTTTTTGGTTGGTTGGTTGGTTGGTTGGTTGGTTGGTTGGGGGTATAGAGGCCTACTGCTTGCTCTCAACGAGCCGCTTATGCCTTCTTCTTCCGTATTATTTTAGGTTTTTTTTCCGTTTTACTTTAATCCTGATATAAGATAGTATATGAAAATACATACACTAGAAAAATTTTGTACAATGGACTCTAACCGTCTGACGTCACACGGAACCAACACGTGACCTACTGAGCTTGCGATTGGTTACCACAGATACTACACTAGTAGATCTACTAGTGTAGTATCTGTGGTAACCAATCGCAAGCTCAGTTGTAGGTCACGTGTTGGTTCCGTGAAGTCTCGAACCAGATAGGCGGTTAGAGTCCATTGTAAAAATAACTCAATATCTTTTTCTAAAGATGATAATGCGTAAAATATGTTCAACGAAGTTCAACGAATATTTCAATAAGTATTTTTCTCTGTTCGATCAAAAAACTTATTGGTAAGGATTGCAAAATTAAAAACACCTTTAGGGCGTTGAATAATTAAAAGGCAATACCTACTCTGCTTCTAAACTCTAATGTATACTAATATAACTAAATTTAAACGTAGTACATAATAATCTTACAAATTTAGAAAAAAAATAGATGCTTTAAAAGTTTTTGACGCTATAAGTATATAGTTGATAAAACATTATAACGAATAAATCCTAGAAGCATTTTTGTGCTACTTTAAGAATTTAGATTTAAACTAATTGAATTTTTTATTATTAGAAATTTATTTATTTTACGTTTATTAGATTCTTTTACACATACGTATATAGCTGAATAGAAAATATTACTAACTTTTTATACTAAATTAAATTGATCAAGCAGGCTGTATTTCTCAAGCTTTTGAAATTTTATTAAAGCACCCTTATAGTATCACAACAACAACAACATTGAATGATAAGTGTAAGTAATCAAAGAATATAAATTGAAATGGTTTGTACCACTTTCTACTTAAATTATTCATTTGGAAAATTGGAGAAAAAAAACACAATAAAATTAGGGGTTTTTTTTATTTGAAACAATGTATTAATAAGTATACCAAAACCATAAATTTTTGATATACAATCACAGTCAACCTAACTAATTACTTACCTGTATCAATTCCACTGGCATGGTATTAGTTATAATAAAGCATAATTTTTAAAATAATACATCCATTTTTTAAATCTTTTTGAAGAAAATGACATTTATGAAATATTTGCTCATTATTTTTTTTTACTTTCTTCATAGATAAATGAAATGATGATACCAAATTACTATGAAAAGTCTTGCAGACACTTTCTTGTTCAACATGCCTTACATTAATCTAATAAGGTGTCAGTTTCTTAATATATGTAATCTATACTAGATATTTTTCAAAAAGGAAACAGAACACATTATTTTAAAAATCTTGCAGACCTTTTTATTGCATCATTCGTATAGTATATATGTTGTTTCCTTATGAAAGTTATAAAAACTAAACTACAGCAAATGAGCAAAGTAATATAAATTGTAACTCTCACTGAGAAAATACTGATGGAATCGTGTAATTTAAGTAGATATTTTTATGTACAAAATTTTTAATGATAAACATGTTTATTTATGTTATGAAATGCTATCCAAAAAATCAGAATCGACATAAGATATTTTTAATCAATTGCAAAAAATAAAGATTAAGGTAATTAAAATAAAGAAACTTTTTAGAGTTATCATTTTGATTTTCCCTGACGTTTTTTAGTTTTTGAACGTATTTTTGTTCCAATTAATATCGTATTGATTTTTTTTGGTAACTAAATACTCACCTAATTTTAAAAGGCAACATTTAAAAGTAAAGAATAGAAAAAAGTTTGTCAATTAAATTTAACTTGTATTAAAAATATTATATTATTTCGAGCACACTGAATTTCCTCCAAAAATATTTTCAGGCTTGTTTATATTTGTGGTACTTTAAACTGTCATTTTTATTATATCATATTTAAACTTTAATATTAATAAAATATAGATCTTTCAAATAAATAATATATTTTAATAACTTCATTAAGTATTATTAAAATATAAAACATTTATAAATGTACTTATTATCCTAAAACTAAATGAAACCGTAAAACATTTCAAGAAATCATTTTCAATTAAAATATTTGGAACGGTGTTCATTATTGATAATATAGTTACATAAAAGCTTTTTTTTATTCTTTACTTATTCTTTTTTATTGCATTAAAAATAATCTTGAAACATTATTATTCTATTGTGCAAGATTCGATGCCTAGAACTGCAACATATATCTCTTAAACTAATGCCAGTACATCACATCGTAATAAAAAAAAACAAAGATAATGCATGAGACAGATGAGACACACATAAACACAATATACGTCGCTATATACTCAACTATTTCTTAGTTCTTATGTGATGAAACTCCTACTCATGTTGACAAGATATGTATCTTGATAACTTCGTCTAGTCGGAATTTCGTTACATTTTGCTACCCACGTGACAAGTATAATGATAACAAAGAACGATACCGAGAAAGGGAATATTCTTTGCTTTGGGAGAAATTCCAGAGCATCCCTTTTAATGTGGAGAGCGCAAAAACATCTCACATAACAAGATGCATATCATAACTCCAGAAAGCCCCATCTTTTCGAATTAAAAACACAAAGCCACCCCTCTTCTTCTTCTAAAAGCGGCGAATTCAATAATAAAAGAGAAATACATTACGAACTGAAATGAAGAGGAAAAAGAAAACCTCCTCCTCCTTCAAACGCGACCGGCCGAAATGTCACAGCTTAAAGAGCAAGAAAGAAATAATAATAATAATATCCAAAGACACAGACAACGGTAAGGAAGAGAAACTGAAGGCATCTCCACCAACAATTTCTTCCTGCAATGTGGAGGTGCGTTATTCATTTACGGCGCATAAGCCTCTTTCATATTAATCTGATCGGCTGATGGCAGATCAAAGAAAAAAACCTTTCCACAAAAAAAAATATTCCTATTCCTTCCATAAAAATGCCACAAAAGGAGATCTTTTAGCATATGACACGGAGCTGGGAGATCTTTCGACCAATAAAGAGATGAATAGATTTGAAAGAACTTTTAGGGGGTATCTCCTCCCTTCCTTTTGTGAGGGGGTGGAGGAGGAAGAAGAAGAAGAAGAATTTTGGGGAGAAGTGCCCTGAAGAGAAGAAGATCTCTTAGGTTGGGTTCGCTAATTGATTGGGGAGGTTTCTACGGGAAATGTATTAAATGGTGTTTTTCTCTTTGGGGATACGGAGAGGGTATTTTTGGAGGAAATTGGGTGGTTTGTGTTTTTTTTGGGATTGTGAAACAGGATTTTTGTGGGAGGTATAAATCCCGACGGTATTTATTGAAGAAACGGTTTCAGTTAAAAATTGGCGTAGAAATGTAGATATTTTTAGAAGGACTATGTATATTTTTTTAATAACAACTATGTGGTTATAGATAACCATAGTTGTTATTAAAAAAATATATAGCTTGCTTTCAATATAAAATATTATATTAATATTATATATATATATATATATATATATATATATATATATATTTATTTTTATATAAGATATAAAAATAAATGCTGACAACTCTTGTTTACGATTTGTATGTCAATCCCAAACTTAGCCCCATAGACATGATAATTTAAATTCCTATTTATAAAATAAAATTGAAAAAAAATAGCGAACTTTTCTTACAACATTTCAAAAACACTTTTCCCACCTTAATTAATGACACACAATGCTAAAAAACATTTTAATTAAAACTTTATATTTTACAAACTAATTTACTTTCCACTACGTGTTTTTAAATACGAGCGTGGAATATTTCATAAGAGGTTCTGGCGGTGTTATTATTTTATACTTAAAAAGATGAGTGGAAGTGGTTTGGGGATTTACTTGAAGTATGATAAATGGAATGTAATCTAGTTTCTTAGTAGTTGTACCTGGAAAACTCCATTGAATACAGTGTTATGTAAGTACTGTAACTATTTTTTTTTCAAAGTAAGAAACACTTGAGTTCCAAGAATTAAGTTACTAAAGGAAGCTACTACAGAAAACCAGAAATAAAAGGTTTTTCCAGAAGCTGAAATAATAATGAAATCTGGTTTAAAAATACATAAACTGAACCAGAGGATGGAAAATATATAAATAGATTTTTAATAATAATAAGATCATTTCCTAACGAATTACTTAGAAATTTATTTTGAAAGTAGATGTGAAATTCTGCTAAGTGGATAATGTAAAAAAATTAAATAGTATTCATGTAATGAAATGGTGTCGTGTGGAAAACTGTGTTTATTAAGTATTGCTTTTGCTGCTCTTTGAAAAGGTTATGCTTTTTGCGTGGAACCAGCATTACTATATAGAGAAATATCTGGTTTAAAATTTACACCTATATAGTTTTTTTCTTCAATAATGTTTATCATTTACGTCCTATTAAACATTAATTAAACAATTGTTCGACAAAATTCTTTTTCAAATTTAAATCAATCCAAAAGTTGTCTAACTCATTTATATATAACTTTTTGGAAAATATAATAAAGGTCATAGGTACAAAAAGAAAATGATTCTAATAGGACTATTTTTAGAATTCTCAAAAATCCCATTTAACACTAGAACCGCGAAGTGGGTCAATTTGACCCAAAACGAGTTTTGATTTCGTTTTTCCCAAAAAGTTACAAACGCAGACTTAAAAAATTTTGTGACTTTTCCTGAATCATTGTTAATAGTTAACTGTGAAAAAATGAGGATTCTAGCTTTTACCATTTTTTTGTAAAAAACTTGTATACCTAATACCGCGGGGCGGGTCATCCTGACCCAAAGCGTTCTACCCTTATGAAATCACAGTAAAGTGCTGTCGAAAATTTGAAGAATCCCGTTTTATCAGTTTTGCCCTCTTTTACCACAAAGGTCAAGGTCACTAGACCAGTTTGGGATAATAAAGAATGTTTTAAACAGGTTTTTCCAGCAGATAAGTTGCAAATTGCATTCCTCTGAATACACATGGGTGCATCGGTAAAAAATCATGGAAGAGCTATGTCCATTCCCTATTTTTTGAGGGTAATTCATTTTTCAAAGGTAAAATATGTTTTAAATGCAATTTAGATACATATCCTGTTAATTTTCCTCCAAATTTCCCCTGAAAGCAGTCTTATTTTTTTATTTGAAGAAAATAATGCAAAAAATCATAAATTGATCTGTTTTGAAGCTCTGAACCCACAATTTCATAATCTAGATATAGGCTACAGCAGAAGAAATTTAGAACTAAGTAATTTCAGGGTAATCATGATTTTTGGAACCACCGATCTATTGCGCTTCTATGCTCAAAAGCCTATTTTGTGGAAAAATGAGAATTTGCAATTATAAAAATAAATACGATAAAAATTTCCTCTAACCGATACTATTTTAATAATTTCTGAAACTTAAAATAAAAGTATATAGGGAATTTTATTAGTTTTTATATAGAAACGAATTTTTTTGAAAATTGACCAGCAGTAGTTTTACACGATATTTGGCGGAAAAGCCTGAAAATTGAATTGAAATTATGAATTTAAAGCTATATTTGGCATTAAATTATGGAATGCCGGTGATGTTTACAGTAAATATATATTAAATTATTGTTATCTGGGTTTACTGAAATTTTTAGCCTCAGAAATATAATCATCCCCTGAAAAGTTCTAAGTCTTTTACACGTTTTTGGCATTTTAATACTTTAATTATAATAATGTCTACCTTTATTGACCTTAATATAGAGCAAAGAAGTAAATTAAAGTAATTTCCCTCAAATAATATGATATATTCCATTAAAAGATCAGTTTTATAAGCCGGGGTCAATTTGACCCAGGCCCGCGGTTTTAGTTATACCGAAAATGCCGCGGTTCTAGTGTTAATATGTTATTCTTATCTTCGAATATAATTGAAAAGGTGTGTATTGAATAAAATTAGTTGAATCCGACGTATTCTATCGACTTTTAACAACGAATATTCATTTAAAAGTTCTAGGAAATCAGAGCGAAAGAGAAATTTTAAGGTCAATAAATATGTGCTTTCAATTTGGTTAAGAAAGTTTTACCGAGAATTCACTAATTTATCGACAGTATTGGAAGGAACTAATGAAAACGAAACATTCACACCGCCTAAAACTCACCCATGCAAATTTGTTCAACGAGTATCTTCTCCCAACTCATTTTATCCAAACACATAATTCTTTTCTTCCTCTAATGAAATTAAAAGCTTTTGCGAACAAAATCTCTCAGCTTGATTCGTTTCCGATTTAGGAGGGGACCAGCCACCCCCACCCTTCAATTTCCATGTCCTCGTCTTAATTCAATAAAATTCCTCACCATCCAAAGTGCGAATTTCCTTCTAAGCGATTCCTTAAGTTTAAAGAACGGAAAGAGACTGGCATAAAAAAGAGCTTTATTAAATAGGGGCTCTGCTATTAATGCGATGCGTTTAGCTGACGAAAAAACGGACGCGCTTAGCACTGAGTGGTGCTCTCAGAATTCTTCACAATCTTATTAGAGTTTGAAGTGCGTATAATTTAGGGGGAGGTAGGTGAAGAGTTCATTTTCCTTTCTTTTGGAGGAAAATGTAATCATCATTTCGGAAATGTAAAATTGTAACGAGAAAATTGGAATAACAAACACCCTGTCAGTAGTTCCGAATTTGTTCAGTTTTTTTTTCTCCCTCTTGATCGCTCTGTAAGTGATTGCAGTCCTTATGAATTTCAGATCGACATACTTTTTGTTGCTCAGAGACATTCTTGTAAGCATAGTTGTTTGAGTGTATAGCATATATTAGTAATTTTTTTCTCCAAAGTTTTGAATAAAGTGACATTTCTAGTTGCATTCACTATACCGAATATTTCTTTCTTGCATTTAAAAGCAATTGCGTGGGTGTCTCTTCAACCATCCAGAATGAAATGACAATTGACTATATTATATTTATTAAATATATGAAGAGTAAAAGATTAATCTGTGTGATTTGGGGTAAGTGTAACCAGGGCTCGGTTTGAGAGGGAACGTACTGAAATGACGTTCCAATACCTCTCTTAAAGAAAAAAAAAGTATAATTATGAAAAATTGTTTATTTAGTAAAATATTAATTAGTTTAAGTGAGGTGAGCCTGGCTTTTACTACTCTTATTATTGAAAGATCATTTTCGTAATTTTTCCTAACCTAAAGAAATTACATTAACAATACAATTCAACAGGCACCACTGTTTCCTATGTTTTAATGTCACTATACTTACTATACGAAGTAATTTCATACTATTTGAAGAAAGGCATCTTGAGTTCATGAAAGGATTTCGTGTTTAATATTTTCAATGGACAGGCCTATTTTTTAACCTTTCTCCGAAAACGATTAAATTTTGCATTTATGAAATATAATACTTCTTTCTCAGTACGTTTTATACAATTTTCCTAAAAAAAATAAGAAAGTTAAAGTATAAATTTTGTTATTCATGTAATAAGTTTTATCCAACCCAATCAACACTATAGCTTCATCTATGAGTGATGCATGAGACTACTATCGAGGTTCGCAGGGAAGATTTGACATTGGGGATTAGGTTTGAGTTCAACTTGAATATATGGAGAAGGCTGCATTGCCTAGGAACAATAAGGGAGGTTATTAATATTAAAAAATCAACACCTATGCATAATATTTCATGGTAAATTTCAGTAACATAGCTAAAAATGTTTTGTAATCGGTGTATTTACCTAAAAGCATTTGATAAATGAAAAATCATTTTAAAAAATTATGGTCCAGCTTTTAATAATTTTTGTTGTTTTTACTGTCATTGTAACTTCTAATTTTACTCTAAATGAACATATTTTTTAAAAATATAAGCACAGAATTCATAAAAACCTACTATATAATGCTTAAAAGTTTCATAAAGTTCAGGTAATGTTTCATCTATTTACTACCTTAATTTGAAAGGCAGATCTATAAATTTAGTAAGAATTATGTTTCTTTTCGTATTAATTCATTCGCATATATTATTCCAAGAGGTAGCCTGAGGCATACTTTCTCAATACCAACAACTTTTAATTAATACCTAGAAAACCTTAAACAAAACTTACACCTGCTTCACTTATTGAAAAAAAGCGGGGAAAAAATCCTTCTTGTGCTTTCTTATTTTTTTCCAGCTTCTAAAACATAATTATTTTCAAATCCAATACCAACATAAGCGCTTTCACGCCACTGTTAATCCAAGGAATACTCATAATTCTTTTATCGCTCTAGGTTTCCCTTAGCCTCTTTCATTACAAACTTCCAAAAAAACTTCCAAAAAAACTCACGGCCAAAAATGTTTCCACCAAGTTATTCTAATATCTCAGATTTTGCGGAGATTAAAATCTGATTTCTTTAAACCTTCTTTTTTATTGCCGTTTTTCCCCTCCCTCGCCAGAGTCCCGGTTCAACACATTTTAATTACTCCACCGGAAAGAAGCAGCTAAGCCTAATCTTCCTCATTAGCAGGATCATTGAGCGAACTTTTAATTGAAAGCGACGGGAAAAAGATGGGAGAAAAGAACAGAAACGAACAGAAAAAGAACGCAAAGAAGAATAATGAGAGAATCCCTTTCTCGGGGATTTTAAGAATTTCACTGTCATTTGCATATACGGGAGCAGAACCTGATCTGCTTGCAGGCATAATTACTCGAGGACTTTTCTTTCGCAGATTTTTCTTCTTTCCAGAGCCCTGCGGAGTTGCTGAATCTTTGACTTTTACGAGAGACCCCCCCATAAAAAAAACTACATAAACGAATGACAGTGGGGAGGATGGAAGACGAATCCTCTGGAAATTCGGACTTTCCCTTTTTCCGAATGCGGAGGATAAATTCTTTAAAGAACGACATGGAAAAAGGTTCGACCCAATTCTCCTTCTGAAATGCTACATGTGCATGGGAGAGTTTTGGAGACTTAAAAAATTTCGTATTTTGGAAACACAAGGAGTTCAGATTTTGCCATCGTGTATTGTTAATGAATATTTATTCGAACATTAAAGGGAACGAATATTTGGTGTGTAAGTATGAAAAAAAATTAGAACTAAGTATGTAGAAATTTGTGTATTTTACTACTACAATTCTATTTATTTTACATTTATAATAAAATAATAAATTTAACTTATCAGTTATATATGAAACTATTTTCTTTTATTAGATGTATTAATATTAAAAAACTATCACTAATTTTAAGTCCATTAAATTAAGTATATGATCTACATTTTTAATTTAATTCTTTTCAACAACCTGGTAAATTTTATTGACTTTATAGCTTTTCTTTAGGATCTATTAAAACTTTTCATCCACTATAATCCTGATTTTTTTTGTGTGTAAATCGGATTATAATTTTCAATTAACGTTAGTTTTGATGTTCAATTTATTTTTAAATAACATTTTAATTAACAATGATTAAATTTACCTTTCAGACCGTCTAATATTTTTAAATATGTGTAGTGGCTTTCTGAAGAAGGAGGAAACAATAATAATTGTATACGTGTATTTTTGAATTTAAAAGAATCACCAATTATAGTGTTTTATAAAGTTTATTTTGTTTGCCTAAAATTAAAATTTTAATACACTGACTGGAATAAAGTGCAATCTCTTAAAATAAATCGTACTTTTTCAAATTTCACAAAAACCCCTTAATTTCTATTGCAAGTTCCTTTCTTCTCATCTATGTTTCTGCAGAACAAAATAATTTTTTAAAAAATATCAGCAAACTGTAACATATAACTGAATACTTTTCTAACCATGTTGTTAGAAAAATTGCCATCTTTAGAACCCCTTACCGATCAAGACAAGGCGAAAGGAAGAATAACAAAGCACCAAGCCCTAACAGCAGATCTCTTATCAACACCCAAACTCGACACCACATTGAATAACTTAAGATAAAGCCATGAAACTGCCACGGGAACAGCTTATCCATGATCACACGACCAAAAAAAAAACGCACGTCGAAAATTTCCCCAAGACAATGCCCAAGGTGCAGCCCCAAAACCATGACGCGTGCCAATACGCTTTTCCAGTAATTACAGAAGAACTTTCGAATCTTTGGCGAGCTGACACTGCGGTAATTAGCCTGCTGATTAATGAATAGCCAGAGATCATATCTCCCAAGTCATATGACCATTAATAACGTTAACAGCTTTCCCATCCAGCCTTTTTAAACGCACTGAAAGTCAATATCAGGTATGACCTTTTCAAGTTCGTTTAAGTTTTAATTCGGGTAAAAGGGTACACACACGTTTCTTGCTTCTCTCATGGGCGAAGTGTCAACTGGAGGGATAGGCTGAAATATGGCCGAGCGCAAATATTTTGACCGTTGGTGTATTAATGCTGGCCGTTACGTTTGTACATTTATAACTTAATTTCTGGATCGGTGTCTGGCTCCGGGCATGAATATGTATGGGGTGGAATAGTTAGGAAGGAGAATGGGGAGATATTTTAGTTAGTAATGGCCACCGTAAGCGGTGTGTATGCATTTTCATTAGTCAGACAGCCTTAACGAGCCGGTGTGTTTTGGTAGTTATTTGAGGACATTTTCGATTGTTGTTGAGAGTATCCTTCTGATCATTTTATGTCACGGGAGGCAATTTAAATGTAAATTTAGCATGAATGTCATGTCCATAAGCGTTACTAGGTATCAGGTTTGTGTATATTTGAATTTGTAAAAGCGTTGAAATCTAAAGATGGAAATGAATAATTTTAGATATTTTGTATTCATTGCATAGCTTTGGTAAAAATTTGCTTTATAGTTTATTTTTATTAATTTACTACTTTCGCTTTAAATACTGCAAATAATAAATAAAAGGCTGATACAAACTCGAACTGTTCTTAAAGATCACATGGTGAATATCAAATGAATAATATAAATCCTTGGTTTGATTTAATGTTTAACATTGCACCCTGTGTCATGTTTCAAAGGTAAGTTAGAGAGTTTAAGTGTCTTTTTGAAGTAGCCCCCATATAATAAGTATAAAGTTTAAACTGATGATCCAGACTTATAAATACAAAGATATAAACTATTAACTATAAATAACTTATAAATAACTTATAAATACCCAGATATAAACTACTGCGAGCAAAAGAAATAAATATACTATGCAATACCATAAATACCAAGTTATAAAATTTTAATAATTATATATAGAGTTTTGTAACTACGCTAGATTTATTTAAGTTTTGACAATTCTTCTTCTAATCACAATCTCAAATATATTCGTTTTCATAACTCTCCCGACTAAAACAAACAACCCATCACACCTCAAAAATAACCCCCCAACCCATTACACCTCTTTAAAACCGGTCATCACTGCCTTAAAAACCCGCGAACCATTCATTTTCCGAAAGAGTTAACCCACATCCAACATACCATACACCTGATCGCTAAACGCAAAACGCCGGTTTTTCCATCCCCACTGGAAAAGTCTATTTCCTCTCTGGGAAAAGAGGAGATTTGGGGGGCCGGAAAGGAATATGGGGACCACAACGCCCCCATCATCCAACTGACTTCCATTTCCTTTTGCCGGGACTTAAATCTCGTACTTTTTCTCCTTTTTTTCTCCTGCTAGACGTGCAACACGGGTACCTTGATCTTGCCCATCCTCTTTCAAACTACACTCTGGGGATTATGGTGGCTCTGGCTTTTATGCTTGCCTCATCTTGAGGTTGTGGTATGGTCAGATGAGGCTAGTAAATGACGAGAGATAGTGGGAAGTGCCCTGCTCTTTAGATTGAAGGGAAGGAAGAGTTGAGTGTACCTTTCGTGGGGCTTATTTTGTTGGGGCTCCGCATTTTTCTTGATGTTAATCTCGGAGACCTTTACCTGAGGAGAAATATTTTGGGTTTGAGAAATAGTTTTCAAGTTTTGTTATGATGGGAAGAAAGACGATTCAAGTTTGATCACGTTTAAATAAATATTTAATGAACCTTGAATTCATTTATAAACAAAATATATTTAATTCATATTTATATATAGAGAGTATATATATAGGATATATATAGATAGGATTTATATATAGATTATATAGAGAGAGGGATCTTGATATCTATAGCCTAAGGTCACGTGACCAAAATTTTAGTTCAAGTTTCCCATGTCGCGGACGATAATGTCTATGTGAATTCCCATGTTAAAAATTATAGCATTACGGTCTATGGAAATGCTTGTTTGTTTTCTTCTATTCTATGGTGAGAAGAAACTTATAAGCACATTCAAAGATAATAAAACTTACAAGATCAATCTTTTCATTTAATGTTTTAAATTTTTCAGACTTCTACTTTAAAAATTTGGTTTCGAGCTTCCAAAACTGACTAGAGAACAATAGTTTCAGATACGGTGATAAAGACCATGAAATGAAACAGAAATTTTGTTAGTCAAACATATTGTGATCCTTTTGTTATTTTATTATTGGTGTTATTCTATAATACATTATTAGCTTCTTAAAATTTAATACATATTCTTAGAATTATATATAATATATAATACATATTCTTAGAAGCGATATAAATGAACTTTTTAACATAAATGTATGTTTTTAGGATTCATATCAAAACAATTTCTCTAAACACACATTTAATACATACTATATCAAATATGTATATCAATTGTTTTTGAAAAAAAACTTTCATTTCTAAGAAATATTAATCTTATAAAACTAAAGAGCTAAAAAAGTTTAGTATAGAATCAACTAGCTTTTGAATTCTGAAAATGCAGCATACAAAAATTACAAAAGAATGGAATTTAAAAAACCTACTTTTTAATAAAAAAAATATAGTTTTAGAAAACATTAAACAGAATAATTTGAACATAAATCATGGTTTAAAACACATCCTCGCCATTGTATATTTGTAAATCTTTAATTACGACACAAAGCAAGCTTTTTAATGCTTTGTATTAATTAAAGAATATAATCAGTGATTTAAAAGCTTGATAAAACTAACCATAGTGCCTAACTCGAGAAAATTAATCATAAACATTTCCAAAATAACGGTACCGTGTAATTTTAATTTTAAAAATACCAGAACTAGCCTTCTGAAAATAGGGACGTAATTAATATTGGACTAAAAATAAATTGTTTGAACGATATTTTTATGTACTCATTTTATGTTTTAACAAGGTAGTCTGTAATTGTTACTTATAGGAAAGAACTATTTTATGTACAAGTAGGTGGAGAAAATCTAAACATTAGACGTATGGCAAAATATTTTGCACTCGCAAACTATTCAAACTATTTTCAAGCGTTTAAAAAGAAGCAGTCATAACGGTCATAGTCACCCATTTTATAACAAAAAATTGATATTTTGTCTATAATTCTCCAATCATATGTGGCAATTAATCGAAAGTAATTTACATTTGAATTTTAAGAATATACTTTATTTAAGCTTTGAATTATTCTATAAAAATATTTCATCTTTCTATTATACTATAAATAATATAAATTCCAAAGTGCAGCTCATTTACACATAGTTTTCTAAAAATAAAAATTCCACACGAATACGTTTATACGAATCAACTTACATCGTATATTAATATATAACATCGATATTAATATAAGAATGAACGCATTATAAGAAGCTTTTTTAAAGGAATACAATTCCCAACTATCCGAAACATTTTTAAACATTTCCAAATAAAAATGGTTTATTTGTACTCTCATGATGTATTATGAATAAATTTATATCAATACACATATTTTGTGGGGGGTTTTTTTTCAGCCAACTTTTTTGAAAAAATAACTGAACTGTTAATTAGTTCTTATTGGAAAATTCTTATGATACTCTTTGATCAGAAAAATTCTCCTTGCAATCTTCCTAGACTGTGAGAAATAACTTCAAAAGTCATAGTCAGTTTTTCAATACATAGCAGTTATTGACTAAACATATTTCAGATTGTCTGACTAAGTAAAAATCCCATTCCTATTGATTTCACGCATTGAGTAGTAAATAAAAGAATCTTTTCTGCTCTTCAGTTTTTTTATAATGTAATTAAGATTCAATAAAAGGCTGATGCTTAAAGAAGAAAACTTAATATATTTTCAAATAACCGTGTATGCGCAATATTTATGATTAATAAATTAAGAATATATTTTCGTAACTATAGAAAGAGAGTTGAGGTTTGGGGATCAAAGATTTAGGCCCATAAAGTTTTGAGTGGATAAAAATATCCTTAGGTCCTCTTAAAGCATGTATATATTGGTCATATAAAATAATTTTAATAAATCCTTAAAAATAATACATTAAAAGTTTCTATACAAAGTTCTGCAAATTGTTCGTGTAAAACAAATAATAGAATTTATAATGAAATATTCCTGTAAATTTATTTATCAAAAATTTAATACATTTTTTATAATAAAATTTATATATAATTTATTCCTGAAAATCTTTAACATACCACGAAACATTCTTATCACAGTTTATATGGAATAAAAATTAATTTTATACTAAAACACAAAAAGTGATTCTCAAAAAAGTAACAAATACGCTCTTTTTCATGCAAGAAAGGGATTTGAAAGTTGGCTATTCAAAGCAGCATTACATTTTTCCAACTCCAAATCCCTCTGAACCCATAACCTTGTTATAAAATATACCCACTTACACCAACTACAGCTAGTTATCAATGTTAAAGGGCGCATAACTCATCCCAAAAAAAATATACCCTCCCGATTTATTCAAGCTCTACCAGTCATACAAAGGGATTCCGAAAATCCCTCCCCCCATACCATTTAAAATATATTTCTTACCATCCCCTCCTTTTGAAAATAAGCTCCCTTCTAATGACCATTCCGAATGAGAAGGCTCAATCTTTTGAAAGATGATCCTTATTACATCGAGTCAAATCCAAAAGGGAGGGAATCTAACGACTCTCTGCATGTGTAACGCGAAATATTTCATAACCCCAGGCGGAATCAATTTGGTAAATTGATTGAGAGGCGGTGTTTGGTACCGAATAGGTTCATACGTATAAATAAGCTTTTCGGGGTGAATCAATGGATGGTCGAAATGAACTGTAAATACAGGATCTTTTTTGAGGGGATCGTGTGTAACGAGATGGTTCGATTTTTTTGGAGATCGTTTTTTGTGAAGGCTTATAGTAAAACGAGATTGGGTTTCTCGGATTGTGCAATTTTTTAAGGTCTTTAATTTGAATGATGGAAGATTATTGTGAAATAGGATCAAGATCTGAGCCGAGATTACAAAGAAATTTATTTCATTGGATGTAGATTATAGATTATTCGTATTATGGTTTGATGTAATCTTTTATCTTGTTAGAGTTTCCTTAAGTTTTAAGGAGAGTATATGCGCAGCGTTTTATGTTTCAGATATGAGAAAAACATATTTAAAAAAAATTGGGCAAGAAACGTAGAGTAAATATTTGATGTAATGATGCATATTAAGTATTTCTTTATAATTTAAAAAAGTATCGCTCTGTTCAAGTTCATTTTCTCAGTGGAAAAACCGGCATAGAGAGGACTAGATATAATTTCCGAAGAGCACGTCCTATAATCCCAAACTTTGGTTCAATAAATAATAATCGTTTAAAGTTTAGGCGGTGGAAGTTTCCATGATTTTATAGCTTTTATTTTTTATCCTTGTTTTCAAATTACTTTTCGAGAAAATATTTTTTATCTTTCAAAAAGATCAGTCAACGTTGTATGATGTTTTAATAATTATTTGTGAAATCAAATTCCATATAGAATTATTTGGCTAATGAAACATACTCTTCTTTCAAATTTTTAAATATTAATTTGTTTATTTTATAAATGATAAAATTAAGTTAGATAAATAAAGAGCTTATAATTCACTTAAAACAAACTAGGAAGTAGGTTTAATATTTGAATCATGTAAGGGCGAGCGCGCACGGGTGACTTTTGTCACGGTGACAAAGGCAAAAACAACGTTGCTAAGGCTGTTGTTAGGGGTGGGACATATAAGCATCCAATAGAAGCAATCGCACATGACATCACTGGAGGATAAAAACAACGTTGCTAAGGCCGTTGTTAGGTAAAGTCATGTGATTGAAAATGCTCTATTGTTTTCTTGTGATATTTTTGATACTAGTAATCCTGGTCACCGTGACATAAGTCGCCCGTGCGCGCTCGCCCTAAGAATAAATAAAATATATTGATATTGATTAAACCTTTAATTGATTCTTCTTTTAATTCGTGTGTGAGGTTATCCCAGAAATAGAGTAGCGGTATGTGTTTTTCACTGTTCCTGTTAGGTCCTTGGAACTCAGCATGATTTGCATGATGCATTTTTATAGTGTATAATATAAAGTAAAGATTGTTTTTTTGCTTATTCTTCATTCCTAAGTTGAATCACTTGATTAACCGTAAACAAGCTGTAAACTTTACAAAAACATTTATAAATTTGTTTTCTATTTTCAGCATCAATCATCAGTATTATTTCATAAAAAAACAATTACCAAACTAAACATTTTTTAACCAATGGGCAAACATTTGGACTATCATCGTTGACCCGTGTATTGACCTAAAAAGTAACTACTCAGCGTTACCCAGCGGACACCTGTGGACTGGACCCACGGAGATGAGGTACTGCTACCCGCACCACACACACATTCACTCAAAGGGGGGGCACATTCATCCATAACACACAAGGACAGAAACTAATATCCATGCCAAACGGGGATTCAAACCTCAAACATACGGTTTCGCAGTCAGATACTTAACCACTTGGCCAGTACGTCGGCTAACTATAAAAGGCCATTCTTATAAAAGGGGTGTACCCATTTACGTATTCGCTCTAAATGTATCTCCTCTGACACAACATGGATGTTCCGACGAGTTCTATCTTACAATGAAACCAACTTTCTTAATAAACGCGCTACTAACTTATTTAAAGAGGAAGTTTCGTTATAAACTCCTTACGATTACCTCACTTAAAAGTCCAACTCCTCCTTGAACCAAACTCAATTCCAAAACCCAAAATCCGGCAAAACGGCAACCTCCCACCGGTCTTTCCTCTGCCCTCAAAGGCCAAAAGGCGGCTCATACCCTTTCGGACGCCTCCGAAATTCCTCCGAAGCACCCTGCACACTCGAAACAAAATTAATTAAAAGTTGTCCCCGCAGAATTGCGGCATTCATTACCACTGTCGCCCCTCCGCGACGGAGCAATTTGTCTTGAGCCGCGGCGAGGTCACTCTCTGATGAGGTGACGTCACGTCGTCAAAGGTTTTAATCGAGTTATTTGGAGGACGCTTTTCTTTCCGGAGTGGTGATGCGGCCCTCTAATAAGGTTTCGGGCGGGTTTGTATGGTTTAGGTAACGCGACGCGATCGATTCTTCTCCCAAGAAGTACAAACGTTCAAGATTTGTTCAATTTTGTCATGTATGAACAAATTTCGTTTGCTTCTAGTTGCCATTTAGGTAAACTTGACACGTTTGTTATGAGATGTTATTCTACTGGGGCTAAAATGATTAATCTGCTTGCCGGTAGTGCGGACTTTTGGCCAATTTGTTTCGTTACAGCATTTGAAAAACTTCAGCTTGAAAAGACAATAATTCATTATGCGGACTATTTGCATCCCGAATTAAAAAAAAATATTTTATTTTAAATACCAACTGTTTTGAAAAAGGAATATTTTACGATTAGAGGGGGGTTCTGCCAAATGGCCTCAATTAACCCATTAGGTACTAGCGTTACCATATGGTCACACCAAACAGTGCTTTACATTTATTTTTTTCTACACCCAAATAATCTTTAATAGATAAATGTTTTATAGTTTATAGCTTGGCAAAAGGTCAATTTATCAATAAAAAATTACAACACTAATATAGCGCTTCATGCCGGTTCGTGGTAGATCCGAGTAAACAGCTCTTTGATTCTGGGCTTCGAAAATGTCGCGGAATAAGAGGCAAGTCTTTCTCTTCTCCACATAACTCACTTTTAAACCAATCTTTTAGCATATTCATATTGTTGAAAGATCATGCTTTTAAATCAATATGTGAAAAAATTTTATGCTAAAATTAGGTTGTAATATTGTGTTACCATATGGTCACGCTAGTCTCCTAAGTAGTCACTTTTATCCCAGCGCGCCAGCGCGGATAATAGCAAACTAAGCGAGATGGAAAAAATGTGAAAACTTAGGCTTATTAAAAACAAGGTAAAATTAAACTTGGTGCATAATTTCAAATCACAACATGAAATTAATTATGATGAAAACATGATCGAGTATTATGGGCTCAGTCGTAAGTCAATGTATTACTCAGTCGCAACAGTTGCTTCAAATCACTACCAGAGGTACAAAATGGTGGTGGAGTGTATTTACCTGGTTAATTGATGTAAGTATCAACAATTAATGGATAATAATAAAAGAAAGGGGATTAGACATATCCCAGTTTTACTTTCGACGGTAGATTGCACCGACATACGTTACTCGCTATTGTAATGTTCCTAAGGGAGGAGGGAATCCCTCAACTTATGAAACTGGTGGTTGTGTGATTGCGGATATTAGATATGATTGAATGGATTATTTTTTTGAAACTGTACTAGATAACAAGAGAAGATGTGCCGGACAACTATGCAAATCTGTGGGAAAAACACTATGTAAAAAATGGGGTGTAGGACTTGGTGTGGGACATTTTACTGAATACCATACAAAATAGTATTTAAAATATGCCCATGGAGGTTGAAATTTGTATTTTTGTGTTTGCATAATTAGCTTTAAAGCTATCAATTAAAAAAAACTGGGCAAGTAAGAAAATGTCATTTTTCATATTTTGCTCACATAAAGGACTAGCGTGACCATATGGTCACATGCCATATTTCCTAAATTTTAATTCTAAAAAATAAAAAAATAGTTTTTTCCGACTCTATTAGCATCAATGAAGATAATTTAGAAAGGGGAAAAAATTCTGAAGAGAAAAAATAATTCCGTCCCTAATGGGTTAAATATCTAAAAAGATTTAGTTAAATTCTACAACAATCCCTTCTGCTGCCAAACTTGGGACTTAAAATCTAAAATTGGAAGGTATAATTTTTTTTCAATTAATTTTTCACAATTTCTGTAAAAAATCAGATGTTTTAAAATCCCCTGACAGTTAATGTGGATCTTGAAGATATTTTGCTAAAAATATACTCTAACAATAAGAAGACATTAATAAACTTTTTTTTCGTTCATTTCCCAATTTTTTGGGTGTATAAGTAAGCAGTAGAAAGACTCATCATGTGAAGCTGAAATATACATCCATTTTAATGAAGTCTTTTAGACTGAAATACATATTAGCGATAATCAGACTTAAAAAAAGATGTTTTTTCGTACCACCCTGTTTTGAAATAGCGCAGTCACCATTAAAAAATCTTTCAACCCCGGTTTTTACTCCATCGCGTTGCGTTCAAGGAGTCATGTGAACCCGCCCTTATTCCACTTGTTGTATTCCTGCGGAAATGGAAGATGGGTGAAAGGGCGGTGATAGCCTCAGAGGAGATATGGAAGTATAAAAATAAGTGATGAGGTAACGGATTTAGCAGATTGAATAACAGTACTGCATTCAAGTCAAGAGGTTATTTTGAGGGAAATGTTCGCTATGGGAAGCCATCTAAATGTAAACGCCATATAGCTCAGATGACGTAATAAGTTCTTACTTTAACGAAGAAAAGTAAAAAGTGTAAAAACGTAAAATGTAAATTGTCGCCAATCAGGTGAATTTGTTGTAAATTAACATTATTTTTAAACTTAAAGTAATTCTTACGGAAATATAGAGATTTTGACTATATAATCACAAAAATTAGCTCTTCCTTATCAAGAAATTAGTCAGTTGTGTGTGTGTAGCTACCTTATTCAATTATCTATAAATATATTATTCATTATATAATTAATAATTAATATAATTATTCAATTAAGATATTATAACGCGAATTGTTTACAATTTCTTCAAATTAGAGCTAATTTAACTTCAGCAATTTTCACAAACAGGGTTTACTTTATATTTTCACATAATTATATGAATAAGTATTCAGACTTTCAAATACAGCGGGCTCTATTTAGGCAAGTGCAAAAGGTACATTTTGCACTTGCATTTTGCTCAGGGAGATGAACTTTTGGGCTAAATACAATGTGTGTTAAGTTCTTTAATGTTATGTATTGCATATTTTTAAAAATCCTGAAAATTTCTCTTTTTATGATTTTATTTTAATGAAATACTTGTAAAATTAATTTACCAATACTCACGCATTAATTTCCAATTTGTACTTTAGTGAAAAGAGATATAAAGCAAGTAAGAAAGTTGAATAATCCAGCAAAAGGTGATTCCCTAATTTAGGAAGTATATTTCCCAAACTAACAAAGGAGTTTCCACCAATTGTATTTATATGGATGTTATTTAGAAATCTCAAATTTTAAAAGTCAACCAATCATCAATCAAACATGAGTTAATAGGCTTTGTCGTAACAATCTTTCATCAGTGCTTTCGAGCATGAATGTATCCTATTTTAAAAACTGATCAAAATGAATAATTCTCTAACAAAATCGCTTCATCCCGGTTGTTGCCCAACACTTTATTTTGCAACCATCTTACAACAAAACAATTTTCTTTACTAGTACCTTCAGAAAAACCCATTAGTTCTCAACAGCTCTTTTCTCTATATAAAGCTACAAAATACCTCTTCTCCAAACTATCACACCTTCCATCATAAACACCTCTTTATCAATCAAGTAAAAAAGCCGTTTCGCCAGGAAAGTATCCCTTATCAGAATAATTTAGTGCGACTTTAATCAATGAACACTAATGCCTCATGCCTCGGTGATAAACTGAAACAGGGAGGAGTGAAATCCGAATCAATTTCTTTGGAGGCAATTTCCAAGGTAACTGTTTCTCCTCTCGCATCCACGTAAATGATTTGTTTAGGTTCCGAGAAATAAACCAAGGAAGAAGAAGAGAAGGAAACACTAATCGCTCTTTTTTTTCTTGACCGTCTGAGTCTTCTGCATTCGATAAAAATCTACTCTGATGTCGGGAAAAGTGGTGCAAGTTGAGTGAAGATGATCTGATTTGTTTTTGGAGATTGTCTGCAAATTGTCTTGTTACTTTATAGTCAGAATCTATTTTCCTTCATTTTACTTGTGATTAAAAGTTTTTAATGGACTTAAATAAATGTGGTATCGTTTGGTTGTATTGATTGAATTTTATGACATTTGCTTTTTTAATACATTAATTTTATGATGATCTCATATGCATACAAAAAGTAATGAAAAATTGCAAATTTTGCAGTTTCACGTTTTAAAGTATGCTAATATAACTTGGGCGATAACCATTTCAATTTCAGGAATTTAGATGTAGTGTTAGTAGTAGTTTGGTGAGATCCGATGTCGCCAAATTTGGCGAACACCTCGATTATGGAATCTGTCCCACATTTCAATGGATGATTTCATGAATAACATATGTTATATCACTTATTTAATGTGTTATTTCAAAGTGAAAAAGTACGTTTTAGTTCTTTTTAAGGGATAAAGTGGATAAAAATTTAGGAACCAATAAAAATCAATATTTGTCGTGCACTTTTATCTTATAGTGCTTTTAATTTTTTTAATGAGAGAATTTAAGATAAAGTGATAGTTGTGCTTCTATAATCATGGGCCAAAACATTTATCTTTTCAACTCAGAAAAACTGTCATTCCATGTTTTGTGGAGACAATGCACGACACTATTAAATTTACCTCTCCCAACCTCACTCTGCCATCATCTCTAAATCAATACTACCCAAATAGCACCTGTCGAAGGCAGAACTGTTATTTACAACCGCCCAACTTTCCCAGTGAGCAACTTCAAACTACAAACTTTTCCCATAATCGCCCTCCAACCCACAAAAATAATAGTGATAAAAAGAAACATCACCTGATTAATGATCCTTATAAAGGCAATAGCTCCACCGGTCTTGCCTCGATATTCGCATATTCGTGTTTCGAGTCATTTTTATCGGAAATTCATTAGATTTCGGCTTCGGAGGGGCAATAAATTACATTGGGATGGAGTCCACTCGTGACGCCTATTAAACCCATAGAGTTGGATTATGCTTGAAACAAAAGCAAAGGATGAATCGATCTTGGAAAAACGTCGCGGCTAATGACAATGTGAGTGATCTTCCCGTTACGCGCTAATGTTACCATAAATATCAGTTTGGAGGAGCGAGAGGAAGGTTTGAAGGATGGCGATTGTTTGCATTAGTTTGCTTGGCCGATCAGGGGAGATATCGTCGTTTTTTAGAGGGGATTATTCACTTTTTTTCGTGATTACTAGTTTGCGTAAATGTGTATTAGTTGCACTTTCTGATGATTTACGAGTTTTGTTAAGAAACTAGTAGTCCAGGCAAATTAGACATTGACCCGGACATTCAATATAACAGTGTGAAAATTGGTGGAAATGTAGAGGCAAGGCTAAACTGGATCGGTTAACTGTGTTATATCAGGCTTGGACAATGAGTGAAAAGATCAAAGAAGCCGACGTTACTGGAAGTTTTCAGATCTTACCGCTTGAAAGCGCTGGCCACGTATAGGGAAATTTGGTTGATTGATTGGGTTGGGTTCTTGGTGCTTTTTGCCTCGGCTCTTTGGCCGGCATATACCTCGCATGGATGAGAGTTGAGAATCAGCCACCCGGAGATAAAATCTTGGGAGAGAAGGAATCTTTTGGTTTGAAGAGGGAAACAAATTCGATTTGCCAGCTCTGTTTGATCGCTAATTTTTTGTAGGTTTCTAATGATCTATAGTCTGTGTAAATAAAATTGGAGGTTCACTACTAGTCATTTTCCACTAGTCACAATGCACTGCCACATCGTTGGTCATGCGCGAGTCTCAATTCAAGCGTGACGAGTCGGCAATTTTATTAAAAAATGCCATGAATGACAGATAGATGGCTCTGGCCACGTATGGCTCACTAGAGACATAATCCGTAACATCGCTTTTCACTCATTGTCCAAGCCTGATATAACACAGCTAACCGATCCAGTTTAGCCTTGGTAGAGGATAGTGTTCTGATTAATATCCTGAAAATCCCAAAAATTCTATCGACGGGATTATCCGCCATTTTGAAAAAACCACAGCCATCTTGGATTCCGTTTTCAAGTTTAGCGACTGAACCAAGCGTTCAATGGTGTTCGTTTTTGCCCTAAAGTGTTTAATAATGAGCATTTTAAGATGCAAAGTCAAAAAATTTCAAATAAAAAAGTTAATTTAATTAGAATTAATTTTTATTTAATTAATGCTTTTCTGGGTTAAAATGTAGGTAGGCATTCATAACAACAAGCTGAAAATTGGTGGAAATATTGAGGATAGTATCCTGATCGATATCCCGAAATTCCCAAAAAATCCCACAAGGGGAAACCGCCATTTCGAAAAAACCGCCGCCATCTTGGATTGCGTTTTTAAGCACAGCGACTGAACCGAGCGTCAGATTGTGTTCGTTTTTGTCCCAAATTGTTTAACAATATGTATTGTAAGAGCCAACGTCAAAAAAATTCGAAATAAAAAAAGTTAATTTAATTTTAATTAATTTTTTATTTTATTAATGCTTTGCTCGGTTAAAATGTAGGTAGACATTCAAAATAACAAGCTGAAAATTGGTGGAAATGTTGAGGATAGTGTCCTGATCGATATCCCAAAAGTCCCAAAAAATCCCACCAGGGGAAAATCCGCCATTTTGAAAAAACCAACGTCATCTTAGACTCGCAGTTTAACATAGTGATAGTCCAATTTTTCTCTTTACACAACAATGAAATTTCCCCAAAACTCATTGTTGTAGCCGAAAAAACCTGGAATTTTAAAGTCGAATATTTTAAAAACTATTCAAGTGATTTAAGTAAATTTGGACTTAAAATTTACTTTATTTATTCAATAAAAACATGCCATTAATTGTATAGTCAAAAATCTCACCGTTTGGTTGCTATATGGTTTGGAGTATAGTTCGGTTTCTCAATTTGACCATTTTGTTCATTCTATTTTATTTAGTTGCAACCAAACGGTGAGATTTTTGACTATACAATTAATGGCATGTTTTTATTGAATAAATAAACTAAATTTTAAGTCCAAATTTACTTAAATCACTTGAATAGTTTTTAAAATATTCGACTTTAAAATTCCAGTTTTTTTCGGCTACAACAATGAGTTTTGGGGAAATTTCATTGTTGTGTAAAGAGAAAAATTGGACTATCACTATGTTAAACTGCGAGTCTAAGATGACGTTGGTTTTTTCAAAATGGCGGATTTTCCCCTGGTGGGATTTTTTGGGACTTTTGGGATATCGATCAGGACACTATCCTCAACATTTCCACCAATTTTCAGCTTGTTATTTTGAATGTCTACCTACATTTTAACCGAGCACTGCATTAATAAAATAAAAAATTAATTAAAATTAAATTAACTTTTTTATTTCGAATTTTTTTGACGTTGGCTCTTAAAATACATATTGTTAAACAATTTGGGACAAAAACGAACACAATCTGACGCTCGGTTCAGTCGCTGTGCTTAAAAACGCAATCCAAGATGGCGGCGGTTTTTTCGAAATGGCGGTTTCCCCTTGTGGGATTTTTTGGGAATTTCGGGATATCGATCAGGATACTATCCTCAATATTTCCACCAATTTTCAGCTTGTTGTTATGAATGCCTACCAACATTTTAACCCAGAAAAGCATTAATTAAATAAAAATTAATTCTAATTAAATTAACTTTTTTATTTCGAATTTTTTGACTTTACATCTTAAAATGCTCATTATTAAACACTTTAGGGCAAAAACGAACACAATTGAACTCTTGGTTAAGTCGCTATACTTGAAAACGGAATCCAAGATGGCTGTGGTTTTTTCAAAATGGCGGATAATCCCGTCGATAGAATTTTTGGGATTTTCAGGATATTAATCAGAACACTATCCTCTACATTTCCACCAATTTTCACACTGTTATATTGAATGTCCGGGTTCGGCCCATTTTTTGTCTAATTTGCCTGGACTATAGTCGAAACACGCTATTGTGAAAGCTTTATTTGTTGCTGTCGAAAGGGGTTTTTAAACTATTTCTCTTCACGTGGGGATTGCCAGAATTTATGTTTAGAGGTATTTATATTACTTTTTTATATAGCTGTAAACTAGGATATAAATTATAGAATTTTCAAGATGAAAAGGGAACAATAGAATTAATGCTAATGCTTTTTCTATTAAAGACATAGATTTTTAAATAACTGATCTTCTATGCTTACATTTACGCAGAGTTTTGAAAGAGCAATTTTTTTTTAATTTTATCATCTTATCCACAAGATATTATCCGTTTGAAGTACCTTAGAATAAAAAAATAATAGTTATTTTACTATTAATTCAAAAAGTGATAAGGTAATTGAATAGTAGATGTTTCATTTCGACTTAATTTAATTTACCAAAAAAAATTAAAGGAGATACCTAAATGTAAATAATACTTGAAAGGAAATAATTTCCTATTTTAGTTCATTTAAATTCACATTTAAAAAATATATTGCACTTCAATCATAGTTCCGTGAATTATTTACAAGAAAGATAAAATGACACTATGTTTTATGATTTGCATTTTACTAAGTTTCATTAAATCACCAATCAATAATGCAAAAAACCTAATATATCTGGTATAAATATATTTCTTTTAAATCAAATGTTGCTCCCATTTTTTCTAATTTGTTTTGATCATTTTTAAATTAGGTGTAGATTTTTTCCCTATAAAATACCAGGTTTTAAAGAATCCCTCACAAAAACCCACCTTTTTTTAGTTTGAATGTATGTTTTTTATATTTTTAATTTTTTTCCTTAGGTATATAAATAAAAGTAATATTTGTCATAGAGAAGAAAGAAAATTAATTTTAAACAAATTTATTTATATCTCTTTTGAGGTTGTATTATTTTAAGTATTTACTTTCATATTTTCATACAGCTTTTTCTCTAAGTAAATATGATGAACAAGAATTTTTATTGCGTAAAATAATTTTAGATTACATGATGTTTATTCATAATTACCTGAATAGGTGTAATGATTTCGCATGTTTACAAAACATATTTCAGAACAAAGTTTTGAAAAAAAAAATATATAGGATACATAATTTACTTTTTTGTTACAGATGAATTATTTTATAAATCATCTTTAAAAACTACAGGGTGCATATTTTTTCTGTTAAAATATGACCAATCACCTGACATTTGGTTAATATCTAATTTGAAGAAGCTTAAAAAGTTCTTATTAAAGGATAATTTCCTTTAAGCCACATCACATAAGTGTATTTAAAAAGAAAATTTCTATCATCCATCAAACGTTTATAAAATTTAGTTATTTTGCTGCAAATTCTTAACTAGATAGACATTAATGCATTTACCCTATTTAAAATTCCGCCTCTATAATCTATCTTCTTCAACTATTATGAAATTTTATCCTCCTATAAAATTCAAAAAAAGTTCCCATTCAAGTTTTAAATTTATTTCTGGTCATAAAAAACCCCTCCAACATGCGTTACGAATGCGGCATTTAAATCAGTGCCAAATGGATTTATACAATACAGCCTTTCCCCATACAAAAACTAAATCCATCTGCATCGAAAAGTAAGGTGTTAGGTGGTTAAAAGAACAAAATCATGAATACGAATTCCTTTTTTACGAGTTCCCGCCACCCTCGTGCAAAACGGTAATTTATACTTACTGGCGCAAAATCAAAGGAAAAACTGAATGAATAAGTAACACCCATACTCCATTAGTCACAGACCCAGTCAAAGCAACTCCCCAACACCAGCCCTTCAGTCATAACTCAGATTTAGGCGAATTAATTTTATCTTTCGGATTTTCTAAATGTTGCAGAACACCAATAGGAAAGCAATGATTCATTGGAGAGTCCCGTTTTCTTTACGCGGGGTTGTCAGGCAGAGCATCTCCAAACTGGCTGGGGAGAAGGGAAATGAAGAAATTTATAGGGCAATTCAGAGCCGTTCGTATGTACGGGACGGAAAAACAGGGTGCTTTTGTAAATTTTCCCTACGTGTCGCGAATGCGTAATTGTCCGTTTTAGCATTCCTAGGCTTGACCTCCTTTTATTTGTCATCCAGTTCGGAGTGATTTGTTGTACCTTTAAGATGGGAGACCATCAATAAGGGGTAATGGTGGGTTGAGGGTCTGCGTAAATGACGGAGTAACTCAAAATTGTCTCCTGAAGATTGTTTTCTGTCTGCCGTTAAGATTGCCATCAGTGCTGAGATGTCGCGCATTGAAAGACGGTAAGAATAACTGTCTCTTCCGATGAATTCTCAACAATGAATTCTTTGTTTGAACGTTTTGATACTGTTTCATAGGAAAATGAATGGAATGTTTTTCATATATATTCTTTGGAAAAGTTATGGCGAAGGTTATTAGTAAATTATTTGACTTGTGATAAAGATTGACGTATGTAAACCGATATATTTTTTTAACGTTGAAAAATGTATGTTTGGAAGATATGTGAGGTTCCCGATAAAATTAGACAGAAATATTTCAAGAAGATTTAAATATGTAAAAAATGAGGGAAAGTTGAATTACTCATTTTTAAGTAAATACTGTAGTGTAGAAACTGAAATAGAATATAATCTTTGTGAAAAAAATTTTGTTACAGCCATACATGATGATGTAACATATTAACAAATTAGAATTTTTTTTAAATAAACAAATTCAATTCAATTTAATTTTAATGAATGTAATCCATGAATGAATTTTAACGAAACTCAATAAAACTAAAAACTATGTTGTTGGATGGGGAATAAATAGGGAGGAAATTGAACACTAGAACGACGGGATGGGCTTTTTTGGCCCATCGCGCTGTTTGCGGCTTAATCATTTCAACTCTAATCAACCGAATGGCTTGAAATTTTCGGAATTTTCCTTATTTGGTTCAATTAAAGTGCATACCAAACCGTTTTCATTTTAGTCTCATAGGAGCAAAGATAGCGAACCGTATACCTAGAAAGACGGAGCGGGCTTTTTTGGACCGTACCACCTCTGCTGTGTTTTCCTTGCTTCGTTCCGCTCGTATTTCCATGAAATTTTCCTATAGAAAGGGGAGGGGATCCAAAAACTGTGTGAAAAACTAAAATCCCAAGCAAAACTAGCCTGGTTGGAACACTTAGAAGAAACCGTAGAGAGGTTCCGCCAACTGCAAAATTAGGAAAACAAAATCTTTATTCAACAATTGTTTATTTAAAAAAATAAAGACATAGCCTTAACTGCACTTATAGACAACTAGAAGGAAAAGAAAAAGCCGGATACAATAGCTTACTACAACGAAACTAAGTATGGAATTGACATCATTGTGGATCAAGTGATACGACTGTATAGCACCAAATCAGGCTCTAGCTGTTGGAAGGTTGGCCTATGCATGTTTTCTATAACATATTAGATATCTCTGCTGTAAATGCATGGATCTTATACAAGGTAGTAGCCGGAAAAAAGAAATAAAGTCGTAGAAATTTCATCTTGAGATTATGTGAATAGCTCCGTGCCCCTTATGTGTCTGCCAAAGAAACAACCATTTCTACCATAAAAAGGGGGAAAAAGCATAAAAAGAGAAGACAGCAGTGAGAAAAAGGGTTATTTGTAGAATTATAGTATCCTCTAAAGGAAACCATACATTAAAGACATGTTTCGACAGTAAAAAATTGGTTTGTGGAAAATGCGCATTTAGAGAAATGCTTTGTATCCATTGCTCCAAATGTGCAAAATACGAATAAGCAGGTCAGTTTTAAAAACTTTGCTTTATTTATTGAATGGGTTTTATTAATTATTCCTACCAGTGTCATTTATCTAGAGTAGCAACTCATTTATCAGATCTATGGATAAAAATATAGCCAAAGCACTTTTCATGCCCATAATTACAATTTATTTTAATAATTAAAAATTTTAAAATCCTATAGAAATCTGAAGATTGAGTCCCTATCTTATACTCTAACAGTTATTTATATGATATTATTACATTTTAGATGTACAATTAGCTCCGTATGCAAAAAATCAGAGATGGGCCAAAAAGGCCCACTCAGTCTTTCTAGGTATACAGCATAGTGCCGTCTTTCTAGTGTTAACTCTCAATAAACTCTGAGGCAATATTCATTTAGTAATGATTCGTATTAGTAAAAAGAAATGTACTAGGATACATGTACTAAATGAAGGAAAATATTAGAATAAGGGTTAACGTATGAATAAAAAATAATTAGTGTTTTAAAGGCTAAAGGGTTATTGAGAATTGCACAACTAGCCTAATATCCATTAGTTCCCATATTTAACAGATGGCTTAAATCATATTGCATATTAGATAGGCTTAAGTGCTGCTATGATTAGGGAATGCCTCACAATCTATTCTAGAAATTACATAAATCCAGCTATGTGGTAAGTTTCTTAACAATTAACTTAAAATAAAATTTTTATTAACTTGAAAACTATGGCTATATAATCATTTTAACATGATTAACAACGATGACACTCTATTGAGAATGTATGAACAAATTATAAAATTTTATTCCACCGTATGTTAAAAGGGTTTTATTCAGCGTCTGATTAATGAATCTGAAATTAAGACTGGGAAGTGGAAGAATGTTTCATTTAAGCGAAGCAGATTTTTAATGTCTTAATATCAAAGAAATTTGAAAACATGATTATGAGAACATAGAACCATACATTAAAATAATCTTCGTTATTAATGACCTAAATGATTAATTACGATATAGCGGAAGTAAGGTTCATATACCTAAAACAATTTTTCAAGATTATACACTATTCTTTTAAAGGGACTGTTAGTAAACACATCATGAAGTTAAACCTGTATCAAAGCTACATGGCTGTACATCTTTACGGATATGAAACAAGTTAATTTATATCAGTGGACAGCCACCACTGTGTTCAAGGACTTTTAACATCAATATTAAACTCATGGACAAAGATTCCCAACGCGATACATGCGTTAGGGGTTCAGGAATCATAAATCAAAGTCTGCCCACTGTCCAACGGCCTGATAGTTCTGGTTCATTTATCTCAGAATAAACCGTACTTTTGCATTATACGAAAGAGAATCGATGCTTGAAGTACCAAACACAGAAACATCGAATCGTTTCTTCAACTCTTACCTTATTATTATCCAAGAATCGATTTTATGTATTCGATTTGTGTTTACGGGGGTAAAAAGGAAAAGTACCAAATGGAAATGATAACGGAGATCAGTTTCATGTCCGGAGATTCCTCCGGAATAATTTCTCCATCGAAGAGACAGGATATTTCGTCAACAAATTACTCGGGAGATGTTTCTTTGGAAAACGAAAATGGGCCTGTCTTGGCTATAAGTTGCTAACGATTAATAGATGGTGGGTATAAAATATGGAATGCGTTATAAGATAAGGTAGAAGTAGTGTTTTGTTGCTGACGCTGTTATTGAAATTGATTATCTTTTGTTCGAGAGCAGGATGATTCGAGTTTATTAATGGGCATTTTTCTTATACAAGTATTGATGTTTGTATTTTGTTTCAGAACCGATACTCAATACATTATAACACTAAGATACTAAACATGGAGTAATATTTTTTGACTTTTAAACAGGAATGCCATTTATAAAGATGTGTCTTCATGATTCCAGATCACTTTATATAAAAAAAGACTACAAGGAGGGTATTAAATATTTTATTTGCTGTGCATCTTATATTTGAACAAGAATATTATATTACACTGCGATTCTATAAAGCATATTTTAATTTATGAATTATAGGTTATTAAAAATAAGCTATAAATATTCACTGCCCTGCCTGGCCTGTACAACAAGATTTAGGGCGGTATGGATTAAAATTTAGTAGAAAAATGTACATAATTTGAAACAAGAAATTCTGTTACATACATCCAGAATAGTTCTCACTGAAACAAAGTTTAAAAAATTCTATTCAATAAAATAACTACAATCACTTGGAAAATTGCATCCTGATGGTAATAGGTATTATATTTTGCTTTATGAAACCTAAACTTAAAAATATCTTACGTTTTCCCGAAGTGGCCTATATTATGTTTGATTCAAAAATCACTCTTAAAAATAACCAATACCTGAAAATCTTCAATACCAATGAAACTTTTGATTTGGCTTGTCAAACTGCAAGAGAATAAATGTCAGTTAAAATAGTCACAAAATAATCATAAATCAATACTAAATACAAATTTCTCTTCACCAGGTATTCCCGTAATACAATACACATTCACTTCTACCTACAAGCTTCTTGAACTTGGAAAAAATTACCCCAACTCATCAAATAAGATATGAAACGTACCAAACGCATTCTTTTAATTAATTACCCAACAAAGAGAACCAACCGAATACCCATACCCTTCAATTAACAAGACGAATATAAAGCCGAAAACCACCCCAAAATAAAAAGCCCCTATCCCCGCAATCAACACACATTACCTCCATTTTTTCCCTCATACCTAATTTCCACAAACTCCCATCAAGAACGGATACTGCACAGCAAGCATCGATCGCAAAGGCATCAAAAGCAATAGCTATCAATCCAGCAAGGATTACCCCAAGAAAGGGATCCGCGGTATCGCATGATTACCCTAATTGTGCGAGCCCCCCAATTAAGGCTACCCCGAGGACACCGAGAAAATTGCGGTTTCCGTAGTACGAGACGTTTTATAAATAATACGGCAGACTTTTAATTCCGGTCAATGTTACCCCTAATTATGCGATGCGGTTGATTTGTGGAGGGTGGAAGGGTTTTTTTTTGTGTGGGAGTTGGTGGATGATTTTTTTTTCTTTTGTTGAGGGGAGGATGATGATTGAGTTAATTTTGTTCTTCTATTCCGTTTCCGGGAGATCTGGGATATTAATTTGGAATTACGTTGCGGGTAATTGGCGTAAATCTCTTAAGATTCGTCTGAGGGTTATTTGTTGGAATGTCTGGAGAGATTCATAAGGAATTATTTTTTTTTATGGAGATTGAATAAAAAAAGATTATACCCGATTGAGTTATTTGATTAGTGTATTAAAATCATTGTGCAAGTGTTCATAGAGTACATTGTAATAGTCTAGAGGGACTTTCAGATATTTTGTCTTGGAATTTTGTTCTTAGATTATTATGTTATTCAAATTTGAATTAATTTAATTATATGAGCGAAAAAAAATTGTAGACATTTTTTGTTAGTCGTAATTTTAATCATTATTTATTTTGTACAAAAGGTCAGTATAAGGTCATAATTAAACAAATGAAACAATGTGTAACTAAGTTTTGAAGTTAAAATAATGAATGCAATTTTTATAGGAGGAATGAAATTACTTAAAATATGGCCAAGTAGTAAAATATTTCATAAAACTTACATACAGTATTCTTTCAAAATCTTGAAACTTACCTATTATATACTTAAATACTTAAACCTATAAAATTAAATGTACCCATGGAAAAATGTTCTTTAGATTACCAAGTCTTTTAATATAAACTTTGGAAATTAAAATTTAGAAATATTTTATTTTTAATCATATGTATTAAACCTTAGAGTAATATATTAGTGCAAAAATCCTATATAAAATTAGGTACATTATAAAAAATGACATCGTCCTTCATCCTTCACAAGTATTTACAACTTTTAGGTGAATGAATGATATTATGGATAATTTATTTGGACAAGTTTGGTGTACCTAACTATCTTGTTTATCTTGATGAAAAGTTTAATAGACACTGATTATGTAAGGAATGATCTATTTAGATAATTACATGCATTGATCAGATCTTTTTTGTTTCAAATTTCCAACTTTAAAAAAATACAATAGAAAATAAAATAGAAAAGTTAAATGAGAGACAATAAGGTATTTGTTAACCATTTTCATGGGATTTAAAAAGAAACCAACAACATTAACAAAAATTATGATATGGGTTTTGCTGAAATATGTGTTAAATTTTCAAGTTTATTACAAAGAATGAATGGCTAGAGAAATAAATCAGCGTCGAAATAAATAAAAGTTTACACCATTCAAAAAAAAAAAAAAATAGTAGGGAAGATTTAGGATGGGACACGAGTAGGGTGGGACATCTTCAAATTAAAATTATGTTTAGTTTATGAGTCTTCCAGCAGTTAAAGGTATCATTGTTTCATACGCTTTACTGTTTATCATTTTAGCAGCAAGCACCTATGAGTTTGTGAAGGAAAAAATATTGTTTTACTAAGGCTAAAGTAAATAACTAATCAGACTTTTAAAGTAAACTTTCAATCTCATTCTGTTTTGCCAACTTAATTATATTTTTGTGCTTTTTTTAACACACAATAATATATCCTTTATGAATGAACAGTTAAGCTAAGCTAAAGTTATGTGTTTTTATTCCCACTGGAAATGGACTGTTCACTATCGATGAACGGAATATAATTGCAATGTTACCTCCACCAGAAATGATCGGTGGGCCCACAATATTTTTTTTTTTTGATTTAGACTACACTAAGTGTAATTTAAGATAAATAACTATTGGTTTTTACAATAAATAATAAGAATGTGAATAAACTTCTCTCTTTGTCATTTTTTCACCACATTTTTGGAAATTATTAATGAATTTTAATTTTTTCTCATCTTACCCCGGCATCGGGTTTGGATGGAACATAGTTTTAATAACTATCACTTAGTTTATATTTTTAATATGTTAAAGCGTTTCAAAATGTTATCATGAAAGTTTCAAATTTTTGCTAGCAAAACTTAATTAAAAAAAAAAGTATTTTTTGTAAAAACTGTTCTACCCTACCCCACTCTCTCCTATGTAATTCATCCTTCTTCCCTAGTTCCTAAATGTATACTTAAATTAATATGTATTCCACGTTTAAAGTTTCATTGAAATTATTTGTTGTTCATGAAATAATAATTAATTAAATTATGCATTATAATTTTGATTTTTCTCTTTTTATACCTTAAATTGTTGATTAGAGGAAAATGGCTGGAGATATTATCCTCTTTTTATTATTTAACCTCTCGCCAAAAAAGAAATTATCCTCAATTTCACTACAGACTACTTTCATTATAGTATAATAACTGTCAAATGATCCAAATTCCATAGAATGCCCTTATTGTAGGTAAAACTTTTATACATTATTAGTTATATAATGTATCTCCAAGGTCAGTATAAACTATTTACGATTACTGAACCTTTTGAAATTCATTGCAACTAAACTTTGATTCACTTAACTAAATTTAGCTAATTTATGTAATTAATAACCATGCCACAAAAGGAAAATAACCATCGATATAGAATTATGACACAACTCTTCAAATTCATCTATCTTCCATTTAACGAGGCCAAACCTATTCAAAACTCAAAATTCTCTCAACGCAGCCACACATTTCTAAAGAGGGATCCCTAAATGCGACGAATTCTGGCCGTAAACTGGATTTCCTAGCCAATGGATTGTCCCACGATCCTTCATTAGCGACTTCTGATGACCATTTCATTTCCTGAGCGCCCCTCGTCAAGGCAATTAATTAACCGGTCTTCGAATACCGTCCCTTTTCATGTTGGGACATGCCTTTATGCAAATGCCCTCGATTAGCACCATGTCTGTATTAATTCTGCGCCCCCGCCCCCCAGAGGGGGGTTCATATTCCTCCTCTTATTATTACTGCATAAATTAATGCTGCCAACATTGTTTCCAGAATGCCTTCCTTTTAATTGTCAGAATTCATTACTTTAAATTAGTCTCCTGAGGAGCTCCTGGCAAGTTTTGGAACTTATGTGGCAAGGACTATCTTCCCTCGCATCTTAAATCGATTTCGAGGAAAGGTTGGGGTAGGTCTGGTTTAATCAGGGTCCTAATTAAAAACCTGATTGGGAATCGGGAGAGAGGTTTTAAAGTAGATGACTCCGGCTCCGGTCTTTTGGAGTTTTCTGGATTGGATCGCTTTGTGTATGTCCTTTGGCCCGTTAGACTTTCCTTCTGTAGAAATTGATGATGATGGAATTTTGATTGCAGTTTAATCCCATTCAATTTCGTTTGGTTCTGGAACTAAAACAGATTCATCCTGCTTTATAAAATCTTGAAGAGTGAAATACTTGGTTAAATACGTAGGGTTATGAAGATTTTCTGTGTTTTCGTAATTATTGGTAAATATACTGCATGCATATTGCATAGGTTATGTATTGATTTGAATGCATTCATTATGGGGAAAGTGTGATTCAGATTTATATAGAGTGATTCTATTTTGTTTTATAATTTAGCCTGACTAAAATACTTATCGGATATGACTATCTTTTTTTCTGAAAACGACTACCTTTAGCCAGGTACTACTGGAATTTATTTCTCTACTCAATACTAGTATTTAGAAATTTCCAATTGGAAACTATCCTTTGATATTTAATATAAAACATAATTCTAGCACAATTACTCAGTTTTCCAAACTGGTCCAGGTTGGTTTATTAAAATAAGGCATTTTATTTTAGTTTTCTTCGTAATGAGTTTATTCAAAATTTTACAATAGAGTAGTGGAAGTAAAGTAGTGGTAGAGTAGTGGAAGTAGAGTATCATTGCAAAAATGATGAATGGCCACATGCTGTTCTTTGAAATAGGTGTACCTCGTACACCAGAGGTTCGTTACTTTCGCAAGTCCCGGCACTATTATGGTAGTTAAAATTATCCCACAGCACCCTATGAAAATTCAACTTGCTAAAACCCAAGGTACCAAGATTTGAAGCCAGCTATGTTCAGAACCTTCAGTTTCACAGGTACCATAAACGTCCGAATTTCCTCAGTTAAATTAAAAAACTGGATTACTTTTCTTAAAAATACTAATTCTTATAAAACATATCCAAGACACCTCACGGTACCCCTAATCTATATTCATGGCGCCCACTTTGGGAGCCTGTGTTGTACTCAAATATATTTTCCTTTTTAATTTACCACCATTTGGTTTTATTAAAAGTGTCTCATCATGACTCCCTCCATACATGCTCTTGCTCTTTCTAAAGAAGAATAACCTCTAGTTCAACCACTCTACATTTATCACAGAAACCTCAATTCATCCTACTGTTTTTCTCCAAGTCTGAAAGCTGCTTTAAAAGGTTTTGATTTTCATACCATAAGCAAGTAAAAAATTACCTCCCCATATGTAATTAATCTTAGTTATCATTAAAGACATACAGCACGTTTTATTTATTAAATCGTTACTTATAATCCCCAGAAAAGTTAAAAACACCTAAACTATGTTGACTAACGTGGATGACATGACTCTACAAAGTAAAACTATCGCCCTTAACACATGTTTGTGATACTTACCTCTCATAAATTATTTCACAACATCTTCATTTTTGCAGGATTTTATAGAAAACAGCATGGGGCTTCACTGAACTCTTCTACCGAATTTGCAACGAGTTTTGCCCTGACAAGACTGACAGAATGTCAATATGGATTCCATCTGCCCCCTGGGTATGTTCGCTGTTGGTTTTGTGTTTCTTGCGTTCAGTGTTTGAAAGTTTGGGAAACAGCAATGCCAAACAGTATCGGATAAAAGGAATTTCTTGGGGGTTTTAAATTTTGTGTCAGGATTAAACATTTTGTTTTTTGTTGGGTTGAATATTTTAGTTTGGTTTTTATGGGATGTGGATTAATATTTTAATATCATAGTAGTGGTTAAAGGTTTTTCCCCTTTAAACAACCAAGCTTTTTTTTTTACTTTGAGCTTCAGCCCCCAATGCAAATGCCAATGCAAATGCAAATGCAATGCCCCCTGCTCAAATTCATTCATTGCGATTATTTTGTTTACCTGAATGACATTGTTTTGCTTTCATCCTTAGTATTAAAGTTTTTTTTTTTTATTTTTTGCTTATAAATGTAACGATAAAAAAATAATCATCCCCTATAAATTTGTTAGAGTTACTTCAGACAAAATTTTGAATACATTTTATTAGTGAAACCAACATTTCCAATTATAATTATCAAAATAATTACAATTAGTTTGGAAAGAATGGTTATACATAGCCTTATTATCTCGATTTTCATAATAGGAGATGTCTAAATAACAACAGAAGAACTGAAAAACATCTCATTACTGAAGGAACAGAAAAAAAACTTTGAATTAGAACACTTGAGTAATTTTTAGAATACATAAAGTTTATCAAAGATGGTACGTAATTTATTCATTTAAATCTTTATTTGAAGTGCGTTAATAAAAAAAAATCTGAAATTTAAAAAATTCAACCGTTTTAAGGATATCTGGTTTATGTTTACGATTAAAATGAGAGAGTTAAACTAATAAGGCTAATGCCCCATTTCTTCTAACTATCTGATGATATTTATTAAAAGAGTTATCCTATAGTTATTTAATCCACGTACTGAAATTAAACTCATTCAAGCATACATATCCTAACAAACTGCGATAGAGATCTAAATACTCCTAATATTCGCATTTATCAGTCTCTAAAATAAGGCGTAATTTTCAAAATGCTTATCTGAAATATGATTATACCTTAATAAAAATATACCCCATGGTAATTTTCATATGAGCTTCTGATAACATTTTCTTGTAAAAACAAATATCCTCCCACAATTTACATTATCGCTAATTTTCCAAATTGGATTTAATCAACGAAAAACACACTCCCAGACATACCCGCAACCCAAAGTAAAACAAGACATTTGCAATTTACATTACTCTCAATTCCCCGAAAATTGGATTAAACCATATCCAGACATACATTCGAATAATTTCACCGAATCAAAGAATATGCAATCATCAATCTGATAACTTCACATTCAAAACCCACAAGTATATCTCCTTTAACATAATTACCATCCATACATTTCTTACTCCATTTTACATTATCTCCCCAATCCCAAACCGCATTTTTACAAGCTTATACCACGTCTTCATAATCCGAGATAT
Organism: Tetragnatha montana; assembly: GCA_963680715.1. Lineage (NCBI taxonomy): Eukaryota > Metazoa > Arthropoda > Arachnida > Araneae > Tetragnathidae > Tetragnatha > Tetragnatha montana. Next base: position 51,175,586 of record OY796675.1, read on the forward strand.
TAAAGCGGATGATACATAAAGGGCATCAAGCATCCCCATAACTCTTAAATTTGATTACTCGGATTACCCTTCATTATTTATCAAGGAATGGCGACTTTTTTTTTCTGCTCCCACCATCGATTCCGCGGCATTCTAATCGAATTAATGGTTGGTAGAGTCAGTTGACTGAATCCCCTTCTGAAACGTCTTAATGAGTTCCATCTCATTAACGGATTCACGATCACTTAGTTTTGTTGATCCAAATCTCATCAGGGGCTTGTTTCTTGAATGGGGGAGATCCTCCCTTTTCTTGTGCGCGGATGAGGAGTCATTTAAAATGACGGGAAAGCGTGGGAGGGATTGTTTTGGTATTATTACGATGCCATTTAATATTTATAAAGTGGATGGATTAACTGTAATGATTGGGTTTGTCTTTTAATATCAAAATATTACATATTTGATTTGCCCAGAATGAAAATGAATCAAGTTCAGTTAGAAAACAAATCAGTTAGAAACCTTTACAGGGTGTTTCATCAAATCCACACAAAACCTTCATAGAAATATTCCTGGTGAGAAGTAAATAGTAAAAATATAATTAATAATAATAATAATAATAATAATAATAATAATAATAATAATAATAATAATAATAATAATAATAATAATAATAACAACAACAACAACAGCAGCAGCAGCAGCAGCAACAACAATACCGGTTCTTGTACAGAAAGGGTTGTTTAGTTGTTATACCGGGGGGGGGGTCACTTTTATAGAGGATCTACTAGAGACCCTATATCGAGAGACTGGACAACGGCTCATCGGTATAATCGGTATTTCCGCCATTTTAGTTACTACTTTCCTATACTTTAACATTACGGAATGTTGAAAATCGTGGAAAAGGCTGTTAAAAGCTTTGAAAAATACCAAAAGAAGAGATAAAATGTAAACAAATAAGTTATTAAAAATTTATTTGTTTACTTTCTTTCATAAATATTGCCAAATAAATTCAAAAAACTAAATATTTTATTGTTAAAACTGGTTGGCGGCTTTATTGGCATCCGCCGTTGGCTACCAAGACTAGTTAACCATCTATTTGGATAAGAAATTAAAAACAAAGTAATACAAATAGATAGGAGAGTTGAGACTAGTTTCCTGGCTACTAGTCCATACAAATTTTGTTTCATACATTTCTCCTCGAAAAGAGCGATAGCGTGCCAAATGTTACCTGTGGCAACCAAACAATCACTTTGATTTTTTAAAATGCATTTTCTAAGATAAAAATAATTACTAACAAAATAAAGAACATCGATTCGTGTTCGGAATGAATTGCTGAAATTTTTTATATAGTTTTCGCCTTGATTTTTGTGCAATAAAAAGAGTTTTAAGCGGATGAATTAGCATTACAGTCTATGGAGATCCAAGCAGTTTGTAACTAAAATGGCGGCGAATCGTTCATTGTCCAGTCTCTCTATATAAAGGGTCTCCAGGATCTACTAATTAGCTAGTTTCTCAGAGTGCAAATGACTCAAATGTCCCCTAACTTAGTTATAAACCTATACTGGGTGTTACAATAAGTGTACAAAAACTCAGCAGAAAGGGCAGAAATATTTCTTGCGGGGAGTACATAAAAATGGAGGAATAACTATGACTCTAAAACGACTCTATTTTCTTTAAAAAAAATTTGACGCCATACTGAATAAAAACTTAATTACTTCATTCCACGATGCGCGCATTCATTGAATACTTTGAATCTAAAAACGTATCCAAATAACTATGTTATTAACTCTAATATTGGAATTGAAAGTAAAGGGATATAAATGTCTTCACTTAATAATAACCATTTAAAAGCTTAGAAAATATAACTAAGCTTAAGTACTTAAGGTAGATTCGAAGTACTAGTACTTAAATAGAATAGAATAAATGTACAGATATTAAAAGAACAAATATAATGTTTCTACTAGTCTGCAGATATCCGGTAATATTTTAATAGTACTCAAAGTTTAACTATGCAATAATATTTAAAACTAGTATAACAAAAACAAATTTTGGAAATGTCCGCAAAAGTAAAAGCACTATTTAAAACTAGTTAATTTAATTAGTATTTGATGATAGCACATTCTTAATTTGCTGCATAAATGCCTATAAATAAACTTGATACTTTTTTTTAACTGAATTAATTTAAATCCTTGTACTTACACATCTAAAATATTTCAGATTAATCTTTAGAGATTTTTCTGATGACGACATTTATCAAGGTATATGGAACGCAACCACTATTCGTCATTCACCTGATTTAAGATTTGACTTATTTTCAAATTTAATTAATTTTACTTTTCATTTCAAAGTAAAAAATATAAAAAATAAATCAAGGATTTCATCGAAAAAAGACATTAACTAATAGCTCTTCAAACTACTTAACCTCACTAATAGCTTCCACAAATGCTTTTCAATACTTAAGTCCCTCGTTCCACTAGTTAAGCTATGCTTCCATTACTGGAATTAAAGCCATTAAGGACACCGGCCAACAGTTTATTACAGGAATTCAGTGTGTACGGTACGCTTAAAATACGTTTCATCAAGTAGTAAACTGAAAGCAAGATTTCTTTTTGGGGAAACACGAATGTTGTGGAGATAACATCCTAAATTATTCTGAGAGGAAAAAAGAAACGCACTCGATCAAATGAAATAGGCTAACTATCTCTGATGATAGTGCTGAAGCAGAGTTTAATAAACTCAAATGTCCTTAATACCTTAATGTTAAAAATATTACTTGTTTTAATATGTTTTCTCATTTTAGTAACTGTGATTTCCATTATATAAAAGCCATCATTGGTAAATGGCAAATATACTATATTCAAGATAAATAAATAAATTTAAAAAAAAATGAAACTTGAACAATTTTGACGGGTGTCCTATTTGAGAGACTGATTCTAAAATATAAAATTCAAACTGGTTTTGGAGTTTTTTCTGTATTTTTTATCTATAATAAATGACTAAAGGTGAGAAAGGTGAAAGGTAGGAAAATTTCAAAAATTATTTTTATGCTCTGAAATGTGTGCTGATTTTAAAGTTTTCTATTCTATTTTTAGTTTTGAACAGTTAGAAAAATAGGTAACGGAAGAATTTTTCCAAATAGTAAGGTTTGTGTATATTCAAAAGATTTGAGCCCCTGCAGATTCATATATGAAAATTTTGCTATATTGCGAGTTCTACTGTATCTCAAGACAATTTTGAAGTACACAAAAAACTATAAAAATGTTATTTAAGAGACTACTTAGTTTATTAATTTTATTTTGGTAATAATATACTATATCTGGGTGGATTATATGTCCCGGTTATGCCTTGAAGGTTATGCCTTTAAACCTTCTTCCCGTGATAAGTCATAACTTGCAAAAATTTTGCATTGCGAAGTCTAGATGTAAATATACACTGGTCAGAATCACAGAGTACTAGAACAGAGAGTCCACGGCCATAGGCCATAATGGAAATCGAAAATCATGACATCTTGTTACAGGTTGGGAGAATTGTGGCGCTGGGATCGCACTAAACTTTCTAGCGTCTGGATCCAGTCTGAATCGTTCGCCGGCTGCCTATGGGAGATCGAAAACACCTTTTTGCGCATGCGCTGAGTTCTAATTTGGCGAGAGATTTAAGCGGCCGGCATACGTTCCAGAATCTAGTGTGGCGCCCTCACATCAGTAACGCATTTGAAAATAGCCTCGTGGACCCTCTGTTAGGATATTTCTCTGTGGTCAGAATGAAAAACAATGCGAAGTAATTTAATTTACAACAAAAAATTTGCATAATTATTTTTACCTTAATAACAATTTAAAAGTAAACTTTGTTTTAATTTTCTAAAAAGGATATGATACGTTAAAACTTAAAGAATAAAAAAACAGTCATTCATTTAAATGCATTAAAAAGAATAAAATACATTACTTATTATAGAACTTTGGTCAAAGATGTTCAGCCAATGCCTACACGCCTAATGACCGTATAACAAAAACAAAAGTCTGGCAGTACTTAAGAAAACCATCAAAATGTTAAGTTCTAAATTTTCAAAATTAAAACCCATCAAGTCTGATTCTAGTCGTATGGGAATTCTCTATACACATACGCACATAACGCTAGTTTTGTTTGTAAAGCATTTAACTAAACTACTTTATATAAATTGATACTTTTTATATTTAAATTACTTTTCATAATAGGTCCAACTGTAATTAATAAGTATTTTTTCAGTACTCAAACTTTTACCGCAAGTCTGGATATTAAAATAGTATTTCACTTCAATTTCAGACAATCAGTTTAGTGCCCACCAGACTGTTATCCAAAATTCTTCAGTTTAATATAAAATCTTCCCAAATTTCATTTAAAAGCCGATTCCCTTCAGTGATTGATTTTAAACTCAATTGATCAAATTTTGGCTCCTGACATTTTTATTAAAGAATGGGATGAAAGTTGTTTGGAAGTAAAGTCTTTATTTTTGTTTCATATTTTTATACTCTTAGAGCAAAGAAAATTAAATTTGAACATTCAATTCAACCATATTTTCTTACACGAAGTGGTCGTAAATTATTTTAAAAATGTAGCTGATTCTTTTAAGTGGAAGAAGTTAGTTTAAAAAAAATATTTTATAAAGATTCTATTATTTTAGTATGTATTCCTCTAAAGCATTTCAAAAGTTAATTGAATACTTTTGCTTTAAAATTTTCTTAACAGGTAGTAGCATTTCAACTGCATTACTACTTGGATTGTTACTACACAACAACCTCAAATGAAATTTTAAAATGTGTATGATTTATCTAAATTATAATGTAAGTAAATTATGGGGGAAACAGATTATTAAACACGTTAATTAAATTTCTTTGCATGTTATCACCAGTTAAACTTCTTTTTAATGACAGTAAAAAAATTAAAATATTAATTACTATACATAATTAACCTAAGCTTTTATCAAATATAATTTATTTTAATAGTTTATAGCTACCTAAAATCTACATCAGTTTTAATCTGCGTAGTTCAAATAAAGCATAAATAAACCATTATAAGCTGTAACTCGTAATTATTATTAAAATCTTTAACGAGAAAAGGTATTTAAATTGAAAATATATGGGTTAGTACGGATAAAAATGTTATACACAACATGGCTATATATAAAGTTTATTAAATCATCTTATGAGCTTTAATATTACTTAATTGCAATAAGGATTCTGTTTTCGGTAAAGTCGGAATAGTAACTTAATTAACTTTAGTTTTTGCTTAAGGGAGAATGTTTTCAATTATGGCCAAATGTATATGTTGTTGATATTTTAATGTACTTACTTTGTACTTAATACTTTGTTGTTATGAATAAATAATTAAGTGAGAGTTAATAAAGTAGTATAATAATTGTTTGTAGTGCAACAATTACTATAAAATTAAGAAGTATTTAGTAATTATTTTAATTATTCATTAAAACATGTTGCGGATATTAAGAGGCGTATTTTGCGTTATTTGGAAGGAATGAAGGTAAAAGGATAATTTCAGTCTGGTATGCAAAAAAATATTTTTCATTCATTATAATTTTTAACAAGGCAAATAGTCTTAACAATGAATGCTTTGTCTATAAAAAAGGTAAAAATCAAAATCTTTGTTAAATCCGTAAGCTTTTAATCTGTTTAAAGATATTTTTTCTAGCTAAAAATGCTATAAACTCTATCAGAAAATGTCTCAGTAGATTATAAAAAAAAACTTTCTTCAAATAAAGGAAATAACCCGGCAAGCACTGTTGCCGGTGAATTTCTGTACATTGAAGAAATATCCATTTTTTTCTGTTAAAGGAGAGAAACTTTCTGTTTATTGAAGAAACTTCATACTTTCTTAGCTCAGTTATTAATAGATAGTTTTTATAACAATCAATATCAAATGTTAATTATTTTATTTTATATGGACCCTAATGAACATTGTGACATCACCAGCATAAATTTTGAACCTAGCTAATGATAATTGGCTTTGTTTTAATTCAACGACTTCAAAATATTTTGACTTGTACTCACTTGTTGACTTTGACTTGTACTTGCGGTGATTTTATAAGATCTAAATTCCTGTTGAGAATTCATGGAAAAACATGTTTTCTAAGCATATGGAAAAGTTTCCTCAAAATACAACGTAAAATGTAGGTAGTGTAAATGAAAACTTTTTTTCAGTGTATGTAAAATAAGGATATTGATAGCAAATGCAGATCTAGGAGTCGATCACCAAATAGTTTTCTTATAACATTATTACCATACTACAATAGATCATTAGTTTGGTGCATAAGTAGGTTTCTATCAGTAGCATCCCCCCCTTAAATCGTACGTTTACGTTACATAAAATGTCTATAAGAGTTAACTATACATTAAATAAGATCAAATGAAAGAATAACGTTTATTTGCATTGTTTTTATGTGCAAATAAACGTATCAACTTTGCCCAGTGGATTTTTAATCTTATACAATAAACATTTTTGAAAGAAAAAAATGTCTGTATCTAGTTATTATTACATATGGGCTAGAGATCCATCTGAATGATTCCAGTGATTCTTTACAGCATGTTAGAAGTACTTAACTAACATATGATATAAAATATAAGAAATTACTATTGGCCAAACTATTAATCAGAGCGTCTGAAAAGAAATAATAATACCATCAGACAGTATTCTAGTTACGACCAATAAACACTTTTTTTTCACGAACCAGATCATAAAGTATAACACCAGACAACCCAAACACGGGCTGCTATAAACGCGCTACTAATCAAACACACCTCCAGCATGTCTCTAGTGGCAAAAATAAAGAATGATAACTAACCACCGATCTCAATTTCCGGTCTACAGCTAATATCCAAAGCCCCACTCCAAGTAGTAGATCTTTTATGATCTCCTTACGGATTAACGGACTTAATTCCAAGACTAGACCAAGAACTTATTTAGACAAATAAAAGCAAACTCGGTCTAATACCCCAGCACGGGCGAACAAAACACCTCCATTAGCTTAATCCAAAGTGATAGCGGAAACCGACAAATAGGGACCTCCAACAGAAGAAAGAAAATACTCCGCGTGCCCACTATAGGAGAAAAAGAAGCCCCCAAGAAAAAGGAAAAGAGCTTTCAGCTGTAACTAGGAATTAAATGGGTAAGACCCCCTCTCTTTCTTATAGAGAGGTTTGGTGCGCTATTTGAGAAGCTTCGTGTCCACCCCTATTCTCTGTGTCAGGCTTGTACTGAGATTACAACTTTTAAAGCTCATTTTCGGAGTGGATAGTTACACTGATTAGGGTGGTCATGTTTAGGTCTTTTTTATTCGTGTTGTTGTTGTTGGCTTCGATCGGGTGACTTCAATTTAATAATCGTGTTCTTTTCTTCTTGTTCTCCTTTTTGAGGATGGCCAGGGAGGATTGAGTTTTAGAGAAACTGAGATGGGTTGCCATGTCAAGGGTGGTTTGGAGAGAAGTTTGAGATGGGACCCATGAGAGAGGTTTTGTTAACGCTGTGTGTGGGTGTTTAAATTTCTTTGAAAATTTGCACTGATATTATAGCTTTAGTTTGAAAAATATAGTACCTACTTAAAACTAGCATTTATAATCTATGAAGACAAATTCAATTAGCTCTTTCTTTTCTGTTGGTCTGGATATTGTAAAAGTGAAAGGAAATAATTATGAGACTGAACTATTGAATCAATGTTTTGGATCATACTCATTACACATAAGTTTTATGAAAATTTATCTTGTGATAAACATAAAACAAAGACAAATAAGGTAATGAGTATGTTAAAATAAACAATATATCTAAATGAATTTAATTAGTTTTTAATCAATCATCCAATATAGCTTCTGGAATTATGATTATTATGAAATATTATGATTATTAATTATGAAATATTATGATTGGATTTAAAAGTGTGGCTGCCTGGTATTCTATGAAGCTAATACGTAACTACTTTTTTTTTCTTATTCGCACTTAACACATATTTTTTTTAAATACTGTATCCAAACCATTGATATTTTTTTAGTTTTGTCTTGTTTCCCCTTAATATTTTTTCCCTTTCTGTTTAACATTTATTGCTGTCTTCAAATCCAAACAACATCCTCTACACAATACTGTCAGTCCTTGTTCGGATATGCATAAATTCAAGCAACTCCAGATAAAAGCCCAGACATATTTGATCTTTACGGTTAGATATATGGCATCTTGATATATCATGCACAGTGGACTGAAGCCTTAAAGTGAGACAGCATTCTTCAGTTGAATATTTCAGAAGAACCCAAAGCAGCAGTATTTTGAAAGCCGTATAAAGGTTTACTGTGTGTAGGAAATTTGACGTATTGGACGTCTTTTAGAGGTCAAAAATTCAAAAGTACTTCTTGAAATATCCGCTCTGAAAATGTACAATGTCCAGATTATTTCAGCGATAGGTAAAATATTTAAAGCGTTTGAAAAAATTAAAGCAGCTTATTATACTTTTCAAAATCTAACATTTTTTTATTTCTTATTGATATCGTCAATAATTCAATGTTCCAAAATTATTTCCTAGAATAATAATTCCCATTTCTTGCACTTTCTTTTATCACATTGCAATAAAATATTGTTTCAATAGTCGTTTTCTACAGAACTATAGCTCACTGAGAAATAGAAAGCTCGGAAAAAATATTTGCTAAATTTTTTCAAGAACATCTGTAACAATCCCATTTCGAAACATGGCAATGGAATTTTTTGAATAGGATTGATGAATGCTTTGTCAAGACTTTAAATTCTGAGTAAGTGACGTAAAAGAACAATAAATTTTCAAATTAGTAAATTTCTGTGATATTAAGTGTTAATATTTATACATCGCATTTCAGAAAGGAAATGTTAAAATACGACCTTATTCAACGAATATTGCCGGGTTATTAAAGAATGGATTGGATTTTTTGTGACGTTTTATAAATCACTTGTTTTATTATAGTTTAAGCTTTAAGCAAAAGCATAAAATGTTAAAATACTCACATTTTTAATCAAAAGTGAATAAATTTGTATGCGTGTGTTAGTTTCTAGAAATAACCATTTGTCAGAATTATGTCTTTCAAAAAATATAAATAAACTATAACAGTTATTTGAAGCTTTATAAACATTTAAGTATCAAAAAAAAATTTTTTTTTGTGGTAAGTTGTCAACTAACAGTAAATAAAAGAAATTTATCTTTAAAAAATGTTCATCAGTAAATTTAAAAGAAATTTCAGAAAAACACGGTCCTATTATTAACGTAAGTACTTAAAATTATCTGACTATATGATATAGAAAATGCGAAGTTATCAACTAATTCATTTAAACAGAATCATCTTATTTGTTCTTTCCTGTTTGCTGCTCACCTCATCTCACAGGAGACTTCACCCTTTTAAACTCCTTAAACAAATACCCCACTTAAAATCGACTCCAGATGCCTCCATTCCTCCGATATCTTAAATAATTCAAACATATCTACACAACCTTGCTAAAAGCATTCATCAACCTCTGTTAGTCATTAAAACATCAAACTGCAGCACCAGCATAACTCCACACTACTCAGAATCATTACGAAATAAAAACCCACCCCCATCTCCACTAAATGCCCCTTAAACAAGCTAAACCCTCTTAAGATCAATCGACTTTGCAAATAAATGAATGTGTAACAAATCTCCAACACACCCCCTAGGAAACCCCACAGAAAATCAATCCCACCCCCTTTCCTTGGGATTACCAATGCACCATCTAAGTAACCCCCAGATTTACTGCACAGACTTCAAAGCCTGACTCAACCACCCTTCCCCTACACCATTTGTCAAATTTGCGTTATAAAGGGATTGTGCAGACCACCCCCGTGTTATTGGGGGTGGTACATGACCGGGGTGGGGCGCAAGGGATGTCAGAAGGGCTTGTTACGGTTCGGTTTCGCGTTACACTTCTTTCTACCGGATTCAATTTTGGTTCTTTCGCCTGGTTCCAAAGGGGCAGATGAGCCTTCGGTTCTTGTTGTTGCAGCAGGAAATTGGATGTTTCGTCCGGGTGGCTTTGTACGCTATTTAGTATTCGGGTCGGATGTTGGGATTTTCCTTGGAAGAAGCGACATCAATCAAGATTGGTCTGATTGGGGGAGTAATTGAAGAAGGGTGGATTGGTTCGTTTTTTAAAGTTGGGGTCGTACTTAGTGTTGGGGGTGAACGAATTAGAGGGGTAGAGAGTAATTATGCTCGTAAATTGCGCTGTGTAATTCAGTTCTTTTACACTACTATTGCAGGATTGATTAATTTGTCTTGATGGGTATTTAGTCACAAATTGAATTCAAGACCTAAGTACTGAGGAAGTCAAATTGCATAATCAGAAGCAGGAAAAATTATAAATTTTCGTTAGAAAAACTCAAAAGCGGAAATATAGTTAAAAATTGTATGGGAATAAATATTAGTCTAAACACTAACTATTGGAAACTACGAGTAAATATAAGTTTATGAAGACCCTTTTAAGGGCCAATAAATAACTCACTTCGGAATCCCTTCTTCACTCGAGATCGAGGCAGCATACATTTTAGCCGTTAGCTTGGCACACCCAGTCTTTTGTGTCAAGCTAACGACTAAACTTGAAAACGACGTCTCCAACACAGAGGCAAAGGCAAAAGCTAAACTGATTAAAATCATTAAAATTCAGTGTTTGAGAAAGTATTGTTGTAAAATAACCCGTATAGTAGGGGGAAAATAGCTAAAAAAAGGGCCATTTAGGGAACAAATTTGAACAAATGATTCGTCAACGGTTTTCGGCTCTACTGGATGTACTTAATGGGAAAACGAAAGTTTACCAAAATCGGATCGTGGGAAGTGGGTTTTTTTCAAGATGGCCGCCATAAACATGGAAAATCAAGAAATCCTATAAGTTTTGTGTTTAAAACGCAAATAAACGTTCTTCAATGTTTGATTTGAGTGGAATAAGTATGGTACTGGGTAAACTGAATGATATAAAAAATAGTTTGCAAAATCTGGCAACCGGGAATGTTTTTTTTCCAAGATGGCGGGCGGAACTTTCATAT